>OZ057415.1:23863941-25133107 GCA_964056705.1 Troilus luridus | reverse complement strand
TGTTCGAAGTGGAGGCCCGACAGAAACAGTTGTAGATGGTGAAACAGGTTTTCTTTGTGATTCTGATGATTCCAGTTTTGCCAAGAACATGTTACGAATAAGGACAGATTCTGATCTTAAGATCAAGATGGGCATGGCTGGTTATCAAAGATTTTTAGAAAAGTTTTCTTTTAAAGCATTTTCTGACCAATTAGAGGAAGATGTTTTATCATTAGTGAACTATAAAAAATCACAATAGGATTCTAAACATATATTCTTCATTGTTATGTTTGATTTTAAATCCTTAAAAACAGGCAGATGTATGTACTGTCCCATGTAAATACTATGCTTATTATATTTAAAAAGTACATGTAACATATTTCTAACATGATTGAGTATAATATGTATAAATGAAGGATGGGCCATTCTTGTTCTCATAAAAAAAAAAATTCATTGATGTGGAAACTGGATGGAAAAGTAAATAAATATTTTATTTGTACTGGTTAATTACTCTGGAGACGTAATCCTTTTTTTTTAACTTTCTAATATATTTTCTTTCTCCTTTGTGCCTCTCATTATGGACGTTTTCTAATATGTTTAAATGTATTAAACACCTAATAACACTTTATTAGGTAATGAATTAAACAAAATTCAGGGTGGAGCTAGCTTTAAGAATGTATGCACCCATAGATCAGAGATATGCGTTTTGGAAATGGTAGAGCAAGCCAAAATCAACATATTTTACAAATAAATTCAAAGAACACAACTAAGTATTATTTTGGAATATATGAGCAATTTATATTATGTATACCTCAGCTTCAGGAATATACAGATTTAAATATATCAAATGTTTTTATTATTCAATTTAGTATCAGACAATCAGAATAATAGAAATATATATTATTGTGAATAAAAACAAAACTCGGTCCAAAATTATTCCAAATAAAGCCCACTGGTTCAGCTTCTTGTCAGCACTCGACTGGTTTTCTTCTTTCATGTGGTAATACTGAGATTCCTAAAATTTGATGAAAGATAACTGTTAAAAATAGATTTAAAATTATTTATAATTAATAAGATAAAATGCAATAAAACCTGAACATTGACACTGCCATTCATTCAATTGAAAACATAAAAGAATTTTTAAAATCTTCTGCAAATTATTGTACAATGGTTTATTATTTCCAAATAATAATAGTTGATAAATATCTGTTGTGTCCATTCAAACAACCTTCCTAACCGCTTTAATTTACTGTCTGGATAATTACATTATCTTTCAATTAAGCATCAGGAATTTTTTTGGAGATGTAAAGTTTTCAAATTAACACTGAAAGTAAGGAGTTTCCTCAAATTGTATGAATCAATTACCAAGATACATATGTGTTTAATTAACTTCCATTTTCCATTATCATTATCAAGCCTCATGGCTCGTCCGATGGTGACCTGTGACTTTGGTTCCAAATCTCAATAAAATGGGTTTTAGGAGAAAAAAATAAAGGCATTTTTTTTTTTCTCTATTTGTTATTGGAATTCTATGTATCTTCAAACATAAAACCTTTAATTTTTACAATAGCTTAAAAAATGTTTCCTTAGTCGATTACTAAGTTCCATTATTGGAACTAAACAATCATTAATTACAATAATTATTTAATTTATTATAATATAAATAATTTTTTTTATTTAATTTTATAATGAATCATTTCTTTACTGTATATTTTACTATCATGCATAAACTTTCTGTTAATTATCAATAGTTATGTGCAAATTTTGGGATTTTAAATATTTCAGTTAATTGCCAATCAACTCTAATATTTAAAAAAAAAAAAATTGTAAAATAGGAAACTTACACCTAGAATACAGCACCAAGAATGAACCAATGGATGGGTAACAATACGATCGAGAAATTTTGAAGCATATTCTTCATGAAATTCAACTTTATTAATTAAGTAGCAGCAAAAAATTATGTGTATCACTGTTAGTAATAATAAATTGGAGTTTACAGTCACTAGAAAAAAAAATGTTATTACACATTAAAAAAAAATTAAAAGGAGGATTAGGCAGAAGTTGAACGAATCCTTACATAAATAAGGTGTTGAGGATGGAAGCGCAGGAAGAGCTCTATCAACGGCAATAAGGTTGAGAAAAAGTAAGAAAAGACAAGCGGAGTGAAGATACAATCTTTTAGAAACAAATATTGGCATCCAGAAGCATGCTAAGATGATGAAGATACAAACTGAAAAATATATATATATATGAGTGTATATTAACTACAATACTTTATTATATTTGTTAATATTATGATGAGAATAATGAATAAGATAATTTAAAAAAATAAATATTTAGTTTTAGAGAGCCATTTTAACTCAATATTATCTTTAGTGGAAAATGATCTGGGAATAATGAAAATATTCTTTCTGAAATTAACTTTTGTTGTCTTTTCTCTTGGCTTGCCTTGTGTAAATCTATAACTTGGTTATTTTATGTAGATTTTATTTTAGTGGAATACAGTGACTGAAGCATTTCAACATTGGGTGTCCCTGTATCAATTCGACAATGTCTCCAAGTTATTTCATTAAGAGATAACTGCACACCTGGACAATGCCGACAAGACACATCCTCCACCATTTTCCTTCTTCTGTTCCATTCTAAATAACACTTTATACATGTAAAAATTAATTTTTTAAAATATACTATCATCTAAAGCCTTTCTGTTCAGGGTTTCATTACATATCATCAGTAACAATATGGCTCAAGAAGAGTTAAGTACTTAAATAGAAAGGTACTATATCTTGGCCAAAAGTACAGCTAGGTCAGCCCAAGGAATCTCCCAAAGAATGAGAGCATTTTCGTCCAAATGCTGGTTGATAGTCTTGACATAACTAATGAACTAATCTATAACCAGGCTACAACAACAATACAGATATACTGCAAAAGTTTTTTATACAGTTAAAGGTGTCCCGCAAGTTCTACCTAATAGGATTCATAGTAATTCTTTCTTGTTTTAAAGCTTACAATTTTATATTAATGGTTTTATTGCTGTTGTTATCGACTTCCTCTTTCCAGGGAATATTGTACCTACAGTAGAAATATTTTAAATTACTGCTAAGGCTTGGCCTAGAGCGAAAAGGATCCTTTGCGCTTTTTTTGTCTCTTGAGCAACTGGGATTTGATCGTTGTGATCTAATTAAAAATCACTATATATACTCAAATGAAAATGATCTGTTGGGTTTTGTTAATTAATCCAGTCATCATAACAAATGTTCATATTAATAATAATTTTAAGTAACATCTATTGATAGGGAGCGTAGTGGTAGAGTGCTGAGTTGCCATGCCAAAGATCCTGGGTTTAAATCATGCTCGCTGTGATACCTTTATTTAATCTGTTAGAGGCTGGAGATGGATCTTATACGATCTAGGACAAATCACCTCCCTGCACAACCGTTGTCCAAGAAACAGTAGTCTCTGTTAAAGTAATTCCTCTTCTGTGTATCATCTATATTGTATTATAGACAGTCAACACTGTAAAGTGACAGTTAAGATTGTGTAGGCTGTGCACAATGTCATCCATGTTGTGTTCACTATTGTAGTCAGCCAGTTGGTGTGTTCTGGGTGGATCGATGTTGGAAATCTGTGCTCGTATCATAATAACTTGTACTGTTGTTTTCCCTGCACTTTAACACCTTTTACTCTCATGTTAATAGTCTCTACCATGTATTGAACTCGAGACCCTTCACGGATTGTAATGTTACAGGTTAATATCTAATAATACCAATGAACAGAAATTTTACACTTTAACAGATTATGCTGTACATTTTTCACCAATCCTACTACTTAAAATTGGCGCACTAAAAACACTATTTTGAACTAGTACTACTTTAAAAATAAATAAATTTGCATCATTCAATATCATTATTAAACCAATCAATTGTTTGTAAGTTATTAATAAATGAATAATTACCGACAGTAGGTAATACAAAGGCATAAAGGTGCATCTCAACTTGTCTTTTAAGCTTAATGGTTATGGTGAATGCTTTTGGGACTTCATTTGATTCATTGTATTCCCAAGGATTGACAATTGTTGATGTCTCACCAATCAATGAAACTATTTTCCATTCTAGGTCCTTCAGTATTAATTCAGGCTTAAAATAAAAATAAAATAATTACAAAAAGGAAAAGAATAACAAAAAAAGTTATAATACATTAATTATATATCTTTATATCCTTACCTTGACGTTTTTTGAGGAAAGAGAAACACTAACATGATCAGGATGAGAATACAACCCGAGACTAACATTGCAAGTGTGGTCATCAAAAGGCCAATTTTTCAGATCCAGGCCACACCAGGTAGTAAGTTTTGCTTCAGGAGACCAACTTACAGTTCCATTATAAATAATCTTTATAACAGCTTTTTCCATGGGAGAAGAACCGTTATCTTCAGAGCTAGACACAGAATACATACATTATATACAAATATTAAAAACGGTCAATAAATATTTTTTTTAAAACATACTTAAGAGGTATATATAAACTTTAGACATATCTCCAACCATTACCTACTTACTTGTACAATATGAAGTCGGGCAACCAAATTTCACGATTTAACAAAGTAAGACTTGTTAAATTTCCAAAATCCTTTGGATTCCATTGCAGCTTTGGATCAAACCAAGACTAGACAAAAAATGCTGTATTTTTAATACATGACTATGGCATAAAATGATAATATTAAAAAAAAAGTTATATTGAAAAAAGGTAGAGATCAAAATTATAAAATTAATTTTTCTTCTACTAAACCTTGTTTTTTTAATAAATTTACATTATGAATAATTAATGATTTGGAATTTTCATAATAAATAAACAGGTTAATAAAAGATTTATTAACAAATATAAGTAAAATAATATGTTACACAAATTAAAGAGGAATAGTTGTGATACTTACAAAATAAAACTTCCCATGAGTTGTCAAGGTTGATTTCTTGGCATCCTAAGATAACAAATAAAAAATATATACTTGGAGATTCTTACATGTAGAATACTAGCATGAATTTCATACAGCTAAGTGAATGAGTATAGACAACACAAATGTGAATAAAAAAAAACTAAAAAATTTAAATTAAGAAAAAAAACTACTGAGAATAAAAATAAAATGAAATTCGAAGGCATAATGAAAAATCTGTAAGGAAGGTTAAGGTAGAATGAAAATATGTTCTGACTTTTGTACATATTTTAAAGCTGATTATCAAAAACAATACTTCTCGATGTAAGGTAATTCATAAATGTAATAACAGTAGTCATAAAACTATAATAATTACAAAAAGCCCTATTTAGAAGTTCAATTCAAATCTGCATTTAAGTGATAGTGAGGAGGAGATTAAGTTTCTTATTACATAGAAGTAATTATTCCTGTTTTACTCATTCAATCTCAAAAGCTATTTATACAACTTAATATGAAATAAATTTAAATCTAACTTTTGTAATGTTTAAAATATAATTGCTAATCATCATATCACGTTTAGAAACAAAAAATTTTTTTTATTTTGAATGTTGTTTAAAAATTAAAAAATAGTTCAAACCAATGATATATATTGTAACTCAATTGCAGCATCAATAGTTAATTTGTCGATGTCACTTGCTGGAACTGCGTAAGGATCATAACTGCTTAGAAGCTGTTTTCTTAACTTTTTCAAAGGAGTAATACTTTCAGGAACAGCAGTAGCTCCTACGATATTTACAAACTTTAATAATAACCAATGAAATAATTAAATGTATGATTACATTTCTTAAAAAATAACAAACCTTTACAATCAAAAAGCCATTTGCCAGAGACTCCTGTCCAGGAACAAAACGAAATATATTTTATAACTAATCTGGAACTGTCTTCCCAGGCCATGAGAAGGTACCACTTACTGTTGTTCATGAAATATACCGAAACAATCGAATCTTGAATCGTTACCTATAATCAAATTTGATGTATTAACTTATTTTACAAACTTTCCAATAACCACAACGTTATAAAACTTAAATAATTATGTATAATAAATATCCTGTACTAAATCTTATGTAATATAATTAATTAAATATTTTTGTTGGCAAAAGTTTTCATTTATTCTAGTCTTAAATAAAACATTTACATTACATATAATTTATTTATTTCTTATTTTGTGTTCGGGATAAATCAAACAGCAAAAGTATATGTATTATTACATAAATAGTTGGATTTTTAATTATTTCAACCAACCACTGTACTTGATACTTAGCCTTCACTTGTATTTATTAGAAGAAAATTAGATCCAAAATCCTATGTAAATCTTTTTAACAATTTCTAAAGTGTGAATAAATATAGTAAATAGAAAAGAAAAGAAATATGGATTATGGAGCACCCTAATATCTTATTTATCTGAATTAATTCGATTCATACTAACTGAGAAATTTTTCGGTTGCATTTGAGAGAGTATTTTTTTTGTCATTAAATGAGTTTTGGGTTCCATTCTGTGACGATTATATTTCCTTATTTCAGAAAATTCGTTACCACCTGCACCAAGCACTACTTCGTAAGCAGAAAAAGCATTAGTATCTTCAGAGAATAATATATGGCCATTGCTGGAAGCAGCCAAGGAGAAATTAAACGCTATCTTGCGATTTTGAAATGATGACTGAGGAAGATTATAAAATTTACGGTATCCGTAGCCATAGGTATACACATTTTGACACTTCGGCTCTATAACAACATTCAAAATATAAGAGAAATAGTGAAATAAATAAAATCTGATACCATATTGACTGATAAGTATTGAAAATTGATGTGAAAATTACCTGGATCATCCAGAACACCTAATGAAAACTTAACTGATAATAATAATAACGTTACTAATAGCTGCACCGACATTTCAGTATTATATCAGAATAAGGGAAGTTTTTATCAGAGTGAATGCAGGAATGGACATCCTTTTGATATCAAAATAAATACTAACAATCAGTGAGCCAGTAATGTGGCTTTGTGTAATCTACAACTATAATGATAAGTATTCACACATTTCCTGCAACTATATTAAAAGGAGAAAACATAATGATACTTCAAAATATTTTTATTTGTCATAAAAAAATAACATACTATAGATAAAAATTATTTCTGAGATAGACAGAAATTTAATACTTCAGGAATGATATGCATCTTCTATATTATAGTGCTGTTATTTTTTTTATTTTAGAAGGAAACTTAAATCTGAGCTGACAGGAAACTCCTTTGGTTCTGCATTTCTAAACAAATAAATAAAAATAATAAATAAATAAAATAAGTCTTTAATATTTCAAAAGTAACAAAATCAAAATTCTCTCTAATGTTGACTAACTTAATCAATAGGCATGGCTAACAGCTTACTTTTTTCAAAATTAAATTATAAGACTTCTTTGATTTTAATGAATTTATATTCTTTCATATTCTGTATGTTTATTTTTTCCAAACCACTTTAATATATATTTAAAATTTAAAGACTAAATAAAGATAAATAAAAAATAATAGTTTTAATTAAAAAATTAAGGTAACATGGACCTATTTTAGGAAGGTTGAGTAAATATTTAAATAATACTTTATTTAAACTGTCAAAAATAAGTTCATGTCAGTTCAACAAGTTGAAAACAATTGGTTTTTCATTTTCCTTTAATCAGTGTTAAATAATATAAAAATTAATATATATATATATATATATATATATGCCATAAGCAAAAAATTGATATTTAAAAATATATTTATTAATTGTACTCATTTAGTTTTAAAAAAAAATGTATTGTATTTTTGTGATCTCCAGACAAGTAACCAAATGCCTATATCATCAATATGATGATATAAGAATCCAACAATCTTTGTTATCCTTTTTATTTCTCTTTGCATAAACTCCTTAAAACTAATGAGTATTCTCCCGTCAATAAAAGAAATTTTATAAAAACCAATTAACAAGCGCATATTCAATTAGGAGAATGAAAGTTCTGAAGATGCTTTTTGACCAAACATAAGAAAGAGTTAATGAGATAAAATAGAATATTAAATGCCTAATTAATTGAATTGCCCTAATTAATTTAGAGGTTCAAAATTTTATAAATGTCAATGAAAAGATTGAAGAGAATTTAAGAATTAAAATGTTTAATCAGGTCAATACAATTGACAGATAATTATCAGTAGCAACTTGGGGCAACACATTAATCATTCTATGAAATATGATAGTAACTACATTTAAAATATTCTAATAAAAAAAGGTTTAAAAATATATTAACATACGGCATAAATAATTTTGCACTGGTTAGTCCTTCTAATATTACGGATTCATTTTCTACAAATAATAAACTTCCCTCTTTTAAGCCAACCACGGGAGGCGTTCCAGGAGTTTCATGATATTGTTTGATTCTCTGCTCTCTTGTTTCCTATAATATTATCTATTATTATTAATAATAATCAATATCTAGTTATTATAAAATAAAAAGATGAGTGATTACTTCTGGCAGAAATTTAAAATAAACTAAGTACTTCGAACAATGTATTGTTAATGTTAAATTAATTATTATTAATATTGGCAAGTCAAGTAATTCTAATAACTTACACCCATATGTTTTGAGTTTTCCTCAGGTTCAATATAATGAGGATTGATGTTGAATGGGACCAAACCAAGAGCATCGAAAGAAGGAGGAAAAACTATTGGCATATCATTGGTAGTGCAGATGCTAACCGTAGCAACATTTGTGCCTGCACTACTACCAATGTATGGGATTCCATCCTGATAACAGATTTATTATATTTACAATATTGAGCCGAAACATTATTAAAACATAGGAACTGTTATCGTTCAACTGACCAACAGAACTCGATTTTTAATTGCGTCAATCAAATTGAAATCATAAAGTGTCTTCAGGAGGCGAAAAGTGTTTCCTCCTCCTATGAATATAGCTTCGCATCCTCCAACTGCAGCAACAGGATCTTTCCAAGTGTGGATTCCAGTGAGACTAACACCTTAACGAAAAATAAAGAGCATATTTTAACTGGGTGCGGTAGACAACACAACTTTACAAAACTATAAAATATTTCCTACACACCCATCTTGTTAAATACATCTTTCACTTTATTAGTGTAATCGTCATGATCCTTCAAGGCATAAGGTACAAAGAGAACTTTTGAAACTGAAAACCTTAAACAATCAGAAAAAAAAAAAGTAAATGAAATCATAGATGTATGTAATTAATGTAAAAATAAGATACTGAAAAATAAAAATTTCAATTATAACTTAAAGCATACTATAGGTACATCTACTAATTAAATAAAATATATTAATAAAAACTAATCATTTAAAATAAAAATGTAATAACTTTTTCAGGAAAGGTTCAATATATTCTGCAGCCCATTCCAAATAATCAGATCCATGTAAAGTAGAATTAGATAATAGGGCTAGGTTCCTCATTTTTTTTAATTGGAACTGATTTACACCACATATAACTTGTCACTGATGGGTGGGGACACTAATATTCAATTTCCACAGAAAGATAACTAAAATTAAATGTCAAATATCGAAACTAAAATTGTGTAAATCGATATTTTCATTCTGTAAGTTTTAAAAACTTTATTTGTATTTTTTCCCATTAATTTATGTCGTATTTATTATAGCTTTCGCTTCTGATTAACGTCTTAAATATTTCAAATATGGATTACTGACAACGAAAAAATAAAAAAATAAATATTTGGGTAGTAAATTACAAAAGGTCTCCCTTTGATAACCTCCAGTTTCATTACGTAAATTTCACGTCACAGGGGGGGGGGAGTGCAGTAGGTGATAACCAGCGCCGTCTACATTTTGTAACTGGAACTTTCCCCCTCGCCATACAGTGTTTGGATTAGTAAGGTTTATCTGCACAAAATTATTTTTCCGCATTTTTGCATTTCTTTCGACTAATTAAGTATTGTAATAATAAAAAATTAATTATCAAGTGAATTTAAGAGGATTGCTAGGATAATAATTAGAAAATGAAAAAAATATATGTATACTTAAGACTATATATAATAATAAAACTGATAAAAATCCATATTTATTCTGGGACGTTTCTTTAGAATATTGATACGGAACATAGAATTTAAACTATAATGTGTTAGAGTAGAATACAATTACAATTTAATTAGTACATGAAAATAAAAAAATAATGAATATAAATTAGGAGTTACCTCGAAATAACGAATTAAATGAAAGAAAAAATATAAATACCAGAACAATAATTATAAAGAAAGAAAACTATTAATATTTACAGATATACAAATTGTATGGAAAACAAAACAACAACAAAATAATTTAAGAACGTAAAGAAACAAAAAACTATAATTATTTTAAAAATAAGTGTGTGTGTGTCTATATATATATGTATTATATATTATACCAAATATTATAGAGTCCTCTGTTATGTTTTCAAAATTAATTTTGGTCGAAAGAAACTCAAAGAGATAAGAGTTTCTTTCTTCCTTTGGGTGTAATTTTTATACATAGAATAAACTATCTTTAAAAATTAGTTTAATAATAATAGTTGATTTTATTTAAGTATTATGGAAATGGCCTGGGTGGAGGTCAGAAAATATTCTTTTTAACGTCTTTATCTTCAAAAACTGCAAAATTGCGAGAACACGGGGATATAGGATCGATGAAGAGAATGGATTTGTCTGGCCGTGTTACGAGCCAGGATAGTTCAGTTGGTTAGAGAGGAAAAATAAGTCACATAAGAAAAATTAAAGCTACTATATTTGTTGGTTGGACAAGCACTGGAGCAATTAACAGCCGCAGAAATGAGATACCTGAGGAGAGTGGCTGGCCGAACCAGATGAGTAGCGGTTGAAATGAGGCAGCTGAAATGGTTTGGCTACCTTTGCCGAATGCAGGAAGATCTACCGATGTATACCGAGAAAGTTCTTTGAAGTTAGGCCAACTAGAAGACGTCCCCAGGGCAGACCTAGGCTAACACGGACTGACCACATCTCCAAGCTGGGACAACAAAGAGGACAAGGCCTGAATGCCATGAAGGCCCTGGCCAGGAACCGGGATGCGTGGCTGGCATGGACGGAGGCACCTCCACGCTGAAAATCACAAGGAGGAAGATGATGAGGGTTATAAATAAAATGATGACGGTTGAAAATAAAACGAAATTGGCAAATAACACATACATATTCGGACGAATAATTAAGAATTAATGGTTCGAATCTTGAATAAAATTAAATTATAAACATGCTAATTAAAATTATAAAAAATATATTTATTTATAAATTATAAATTAAAAACAAGTATAAAATAGCTTATTCAAGTAAGAGAGTTTTAAAAGTGACAGGATACTTCTCGATGGGCAAAGTAGACAGTCTGAGGCCTCTGCTCTTCATCATATTCATGAATATAAAAAATAGATATGTAAGAGAAGAACAGCAAGTGTATCGATTGGTTATTGGGAAGACTCCAGGGGACGCCAAAGATGGGGGGTGCAGAGAAAAATGCAGATCCTGGGGTAGAACAACTCGAAGCAGAATGGAACTTGGAGGAGGTAAAAGAAGAAGAAAATACTTACCTAGGAGATAGGCAGGATTCCAAACCACCCATGAGGTTCTGCCTGTGGTTTCGTTACCCATTTTTTATAGTGGATGGTTCGCATCACTGAATCCAGTAGCAGGAATGGCTGCCTCAGTTTTAGCCCTATGAAACCACTTGAGCTTCAGTCCCTGCCCCCACGTCATAAATCCGTCGAGAACACCATGAATTCTTTGGAAAAGGAAGCCTGGGTAAGCCTCAAGGCTGTGGTGGAAGCATTTCTAGGCAATAACTAGGATCCAAATTATCGAAATTCGGTGGAACGCTTGCGGAAAACTTTCCAGAACCTCGGCTGCCTCATGAGCGTAATGGTTCATTTTCTTCATTCTGACATTGACTATTTCCCCCAAAATTTAGGGAATTACAGTGAATAACAAGGAGGTTCCACCAGGATATAAATGAGATCGAGCAACGATACCAAGGGAAGTAGAATACCACCATGATGGCAGATTACTGTTGGAACCTAAACTTTGACTCTGAAGGTGAAAGAACATCCAGAAATTCTACAGTGACTAATTTGTACTTCAATTGAACCAAAATTTGTTTAAAATATTATGTATATATATATATAGTTACAAGTGGCTCCCAAATAAACAATTCTTACAAATTGACCACAAAATAAACAATTAGAATAATACTTAATTCCTAGAATTGTTATGCACTTTTAGATGCAGCTGCAGTTGGCAGGTGACTAGCGAGTAAACAATTCTAGAAATTAACATCATCAATAACAGATCTTATTTAAGCCTGGAGCAGAGGCTCCTCACTCTCTTGATTTTCGTCACTTGTCCGGCTAGTTACTCTTGTATTGTGTTAGCTTAATTTTATTTGTATATTCATTCATAATAAAGTTTTTAAAAACCTGTTGATCGATTAGAAACATTTAACTATATTTAACTAAATATTGTTGTTTCATTACGAACTTATATAATTAAAGATTTGAGTTTGTATTTTACTTCTAATATTCATGTGGCGGTTAAGCGTGATTTACAACAAATCACCTCCCTGGACAACCGTTGGCAAAGAAATAATACAGTCTCTACCATTTACTGAACCCTAGACCTTTCATGGGTTTAAGTGGTGCAGGATCTTTTGTTATTATTATTATTATTTATACATATAGAAACCCGTATCACTACAACCTATAAAGTGTTTTGGGTTCAGCACACTGTATACTATACCAATGGTTGTGATGACAGGTGATATGTCCGAGATTACATTTTTTCGCCTATTAAAGGTACCCAATTTATAAATCCCACAGGATCTATCCGTGACTGTCACGTATCCGCTATTCATGATACCTAAAAGGACTCTTCCGTTCAAATATGTTCTGTTGAGATTTTATCATTTGACATGATATATTCAATGTGCTTATCTGTGACACACGCTATGATTACAGACCGGGCTTCGCCCCCTCAGGGATTTCTTCTATCTCCACCACATCGAGGACTGCTTAAGCTACGTTCACACTACTAGACAATTGCTTAGACCTGGTCTCAGAGACGTGGTCTAGCTGGTCTAGCAAGGTGGTTGCGGATCCGCTGCTGAGACTAATCCTCGTCGCTGAGACCAAAATCGCTGGTCTTAAGCTAAGTCCACACTATGAGATATTTGCTAGGCAATAGACGAGACAAATCTTAGTCCGCTTAAGCAACGGACTAGGAGCAGCGGAATTAGCCTCCTCTAGCGTCCACACAACTATTTAAGTTTCTAGACCTATCTTAGTCAATTTCCCTCTTCTCACGACCCAACCCTACCACAGTCTTGCCCAAAAATGCCTACAATAAATAGTTAGGTTAAAGTGTTGTATATCTTAGGAATACGTAAATTCAAGTAGTTTTTTATACCTTATTTTTAATTATGCAATGTAAAATTTTTAATTCATTGGTAATTTAAACAAGCAAATAAATTGAATTTTCACCTGCTCCAAACTATTACAGAGCATACTATTACTATTAGATTTTTTTTATTTTGCGGATAAGCGCGGCCTTTAATCATTGCATCAGTCTTTTTATTTTCTGCTTCTTGGAAATTTGTATTTTACTTCAGTGTGCTATCTTATTTTCTATTATTTTAGTCGACAAACATATTTTTAATTTGAATAATGCTTTGGACGTAAAAGCTCTGCAAAATCCAGTTATCTGTGATAAAGACGATGAAATTTATCATGATATCGCGGCTTTCCTGGAAATAATTGTGAAGTATAATTTGACGTTTTTAAAATGCAAATTTGTATATTTTCTGAGTTCCTTGAGAATAAACTTTTATTTCCCTCTTCTTTCGACCCAACCCTACGACAGTCTTGACCGAAAATTCCTACAATAAATAGTTAGGTAAAAAAAAAGTGTTTGTATTTCAGAAATACAAACACATTCGTCATTTTTTTAAAATATTTTATTTTTAATTGTTTAATTTAAAATTGGTATGCCATAGGTAATTTAAACTGGTATATAAATTGAGCTTGCACTTTATTTAAACCATTACTGAAGTTAGATTTTTATATCCCAGATAAGCGCGACCTTTAATCATTACATCAGATTTTACTTTTATATTTCTTGCATATATTTATTTTATTTCAGTGCGCCATCTTATTTTATTTCATTATAGCCGGAAAAAGTTGTTTTAATTTTAATAATGGTTTGGACGTGAAAGCTGTGCTAAATGCAATTATGCGTGATAAGGATTATGAGATTGTTCAAAATAAAAGGACATTCCTAGAAATAATTTTATAATTCTAGTAATTTTAAAATATAATTTTGTATTGTTTCTAAGTTCTTTGAGAATACATTTTTATTTCCCTCTTCTTTCGACCCAACCCTACGACATACAGTCTTGACCGAAAAAAATCCTAGAAATAATTTTTAAGTATAATTTTATAATTCTAGTCCTTTTTAAAATGTAATTTTGTATTCATTCTGATTCACTTGAGAAGCTTTATAAAAAAATTGAACAAAAAAAAAACTGTTCTATATAACCTGTTTATTTTTAAATAAACTTTTATTGTAATTTTTTAATTAATATTATTTGAGAAACGCAAGTAAACTGAATTTGTAAATTCTTCAAAAATACAAAAGTTATAAAATAGTTAGTTCCTGATTTTCACTATTTTCTTCATTGATCGCATTTGGTTTTTTTTTAACTGAAATTTGAAAAAATATCATTATATTCGTTGAACAAGAAGGTTAATATAAGTAATAACAGGCAATGGAATGTTTAAATATTTTTTTTTGTATCTTTAATAAGGCAAAGCAAGAATTCATTGCGCACAAAACAATGCTCTCCATAGTGTATTGACTAAGATCGGTCTAGAAAGTGAAATAGTAGCCTGGACGCTAGACGTTGCTGAGGCGGACTAAAGTTTGTCTCGTCTTTGCCTAGCAAACGTCTCATGTAGTGTGGACGTAGCTTTACTCCTCCAGTAAACGCAAATGAAAATATATATTTATAATTTGATTGTACTACTTGTTCATAAATACGTTGTCATACCCGTTAACTCTATAAACTTTCAGATGATAAATTGAAACATAATATCTACTTTAGTTAGCCTACAACGTTGATATTGCTAATGCAATATCAACGTTCTAAGTTAAAATAAATAAAGGATAAACATAAACACAGTTTTTTGAAAAGTTACCCGCAAGGGTAACTAAATTATATAATTCTATTATGGAGTAAATAAGTTAAAATTAAAAAAGCAACATTTTTTAAATTAAGTTACCATTGTGTAACTTAAAAATATAATTCTATTATTAAGTAAGAAAAGACTTACCACTCCTTTGGTATAAATAACACAAAATTTGAAAAAATTGACATTGGCCCTGTTAGAACTAAGCCCAAGAATTATAAGAATTATTATATATGTATTTTCCTCCCAAAATGTACGTAATAAAAAGATAAGCAGAAAGATAGGGGAGAGGCACAAAATGACATACTAATTATAAAATCAGTCAAAAAATCTTTATTTATTATTAATAATATTGAATACTTGAGTCAAAAGACATAGTATGCTATTTTACCCAACAAGGTGTATGTCATTTTGTCCACTTCATAACCTCCAGCATTAGAAAACAATAACTAAAAATATAACTAGTATTTTGAGATCTCAAAACATTCTCGAAGTTATTTAGTAAAATTACAATAAATTATTGTATTTATTTTTTCAACTATTTTTTCATTTATTCTTCTTTTTTATACAGATTCTTGTATATTATATATTTTAGCACACTCATATATACGTATTTTAAATGTTCACCAGTTGTATTAATTTTAGGATTAATAACTATGTTACATAATTAATTCCTGACTGTCTTTAAATGCCAGACAAATGTCTCTTTATTGTACATTGTAATTATTCTTAGGGGACTAAATGTCCCAGAATAAAATTTATTTTCTTTCTTTCTTTCTAAATTAACGCTGAATACCAACGAATGGGCATACACAAATACTTACTTTTACGAGAAACAAATTTAATCTGAGGAAAACTCGTGACTGCAAAAATCAAACAAACATATCCTCACCACACAATCCAAAGGACGCGACTGGCTACGCCACTGGTTGCGATCTGTTACAAAACTAACTGTGCACTATCTGCACCGAGGTTCTTGTTCAATGCCTAAGCGATACATATGTTTCCTGAGTTTGCAGTGCCCGGTGATGACTTCAACCATACTTTTGAGGTCGGTTCTCGTCATATAAGCAGCCTCTTTCTTGATTTTCTCAGAAAGTTTATCATTGGGTTCCTTTATAAAAAGTTTAGTATGCCTTCTTATCTTGGCTCTATCCTAACGTGATTTTATCTTCCTCTTGGCTAGTTTGTTGATTATATCCTTAGCCAGGGAGAGGGGAACCCCGCACCATGGTTCTGGTCCTATTGGAGCAATTCCTGCTCCTTTCTTTGCCAATTTGTCGGCCCTTTCATTAGCTGGTATATTACTGTGGCCAGGTATCCAAAATATGTTAACTCTGATATGTACAGCTAATTCATCAAGTCTCATATAGCATTCCTCCACTAGTCTGAATTTTGTTACTGCATTTTGTAATGGATTACATGCATGCTGCCTGGCTGTCAGTAAGAAAATTAATTATGTTATTCTTGTGGTCTTTCGTTGCGAAGGCACCTGCAAGTATTGCCTATATTTCCGCTTGGAATACAGTGGGTGTCGTGCCCAGCCTAAGTAACGGCCTGTGCTCCGGCATCCCCTAAACCAGAATCAGTATACACATTTAGAAGATTTGGTGGGTTAAAGCAGTCATTCTTGCTTTTGCAAATCGCCTGTGTATCAACGCGGAATCTTTTGTAAAAGTTATTTATGTTCAGCATTAGGTCTGAATGCTTTTTTAACTAACTCTGAAATTCCATTAATCGTGATTTAAGACACTTCTGTGTCCGAAATCATTTGTGGTTTTCTTAACCCCACCTATTTTCACTAGCCTGTAGGCTGTTTTCAATGCCTCTGCTTCAATTCGAATGTCAAGAGGATTTAAATCAAGTATACTTTCCAGTTAAGCGGTAGGGTTGGTTCTCATGGCCCCAATGATCATGAAGGATCTTGAAAATCGTTGAGAAATAACCTTACAGTTATTCTGTACTTACCATTAATAGAGATTTTTTGTTACTTAATAATATAATTATAAGGATTATCATATACTAGCTTTTGACCGCGGGTTCGCTCTCGTGAAATTTGGTCTGCCACATAAAGCTTTATGACAGATCATTTTAAATAAATAATTTAATTGTTTGTGACTATAAGTTACTCGTACATCCAAAATTTCAGATGTCTAACTTTATATTAAGGGGGAAACCCTTGGGGGTGGAATTGTCCAAATTCCTTTCTTAGTGCTGATTTATTTAACCTATACAAAGAACCTATCTAAAAATTTCAAGATGCTAAGTTCAGTGGTTTCTGTTGTGCGTTGACCGCTAGGTGTGTTAGTCAATCAGGTTACATACAGTTTTAAATAAACTTCGCCTGTGTGGTGAGTTAATAAAAAGTAGCCTATTTCCTTCCCCAGGCTTGAGATTATACATATCAAATTTCATCACGAACGGATCAGCACAGCCGTTTAACTTACATTGACACTGATTAACAAATGGGACGGACAGAAGTTGCTTTCGTTTACTGCTGTGTCCGTAAAGGGATAGTATGAAAGATTAACAAATGGGACGGACAGAAGTTTCTTTCGTTTCCTGCTGTGTCAGTAAAGGGATAGTGTGTAATGCTATTGAATTTATGGAAAAGGATTACTTAGTATATGCCAACTGCAAAATACTCCTGTGACTGCAAAAATCAAAGGGGTCTTCTGGAGGGATCTGAATGAAGATCCTGAAAGGGAATTATCTGCGTAAACCTGCCAACTTTGGATCCTGAGCCCAAACAAATCGAAAAAACTCGCTGGTTCCATGCCCGTGTAAAGAAACAAACGAGACGGAAGATCGTAATCCTTTTATCCTATACTCCATTCTGATATTTTGTCAGTTGTCGTTTATGTGTTTGATAACACTTACCATGTCATCGATAAAAGTGAAAATAAGTGTTCTTGTGGAAGAATTATTGAAGTCAAAGGAGCAAAATGCGCATACTTTATTTAAATATTTAGTGGATGAATTTCGCCTGTCCAGCCTTCATCATCAGTTAGTTTAAGATACTTTATGATTGAGTATTATTATTAAACTTAAAAAAATAAAATAAATTTTCTTTGATTTAATTTTTACATTTATAAATGCCTATAAAAACTTCATTTGTATTACATGGCCTCCCACACAAGTCAATAGAATATGAATTTATATATTGGAATGATACATCACACAACTTTTTTGAAAAATAGTTTTCTATTTCTTGACAATTGTCTTGTATACTGAACATTTCATTACCCCCTGAGGATTTAATGATTTTTAAGCGTTTTCACCCCACATTCCGTGGTAGGGTAGAATGGCTTAGAGCCATATTGGCCACAAATGTAGTGAGCCATATTGCCCTCCATAACAAATACAATAAAAAAATAGAAGAAATAAACTTTGCATTATTTTGTAGAACAAAATTCGCAGAAAAAAACGTCCGTTTCCACTCGAGAGCATTCTTCATGAGCCCATAATTTGAAACATAGGTATTGAACCCATATTTCACCTCTGGTATTCGTAGAGATAGAGATCTTCACAATACAAACACTTTGCATCATTAACATTGCTTCTATCTGGACTTTCGTCAGAACTGTCGTCGCACAAAGGTTCGTTTTCTTCTTCTGAGCTATACATTTCTACCCGCTTGGATCTTGATTTGTCTTTTTACCTTTTCCATTTCCTTTTGTCCCCTTTATTCAGTGTCTTTTTGATTTGATCTTTTGTATAGAGTTTTGCAATTCATTTTTGTACGGGGATGAAGTATGTAATGAAGACTTAGCACTTTATGCCTCGGTTAGTAGTTTTCCTAGGTGGTATCGGGGAATATTGAAATGGGGTTATAAAGTCTCTTGAAACCGATGAATGTGGTGACCTCGTAATGGGAGCTGCAACTTGTTGAAATCATACAGGCAGTGTTTTGTTCTCGTCTCTTGAAACAGAGGTTACATCAGTAGCCATCGCATTACTCATAACAGGGTCATTTGTGGTGGGTGTCATGTCAACAGATTCATTTTCTAAAGCAGGAGGTGCATAAGGAGTAGAAGATGAAGTGGTTGGCTCTGGTGTAGTATTTTCTTTATTGGCGAGTGTATATTCTTTCTCATTATCCTTATCAATAAAATCGTGATCTTTAAAAACATTCCTGTTAACAGGGTATAAACGTGTAGCACGAAAAACACTGACAGCTATTTCACCGCTTTGAGTACGGAGGTATGCAGGTCCAAAATACTTCCATCATTTCATGCTGGCCTAGTTGGAGTTGTTCCTAACCCTTATTATCTTATTTCTTCAGAAACATATTTTTTTAATGGTCCCATGAATGATTTGTCAAGTTGTTGTATTTTGTGACTGGAATTTGGTGGAATCGAGAGTAAGTAGACATGATTTTTTCTTGCAAGTTCTATCAATTCAAGATTTCTTGTATGACTTGTGTGGCTATCTAGAATAAGCAATACCGGAGATTCTTCAGTGGGTTTCACGTGTTGGATAAAATGTTGAAACCCATTTGTAAATACGTTTGCTTGGATCCAACCTGAAGGGTGACATTCATATCTGGCACCAGGAAGCGCACCTTTCATTAAAAGCGGATGGCTTATTTTTCTTGGGAATACAATCATGGGTGGAACGAATGATCCTCCTGCACTCATACTTTTCACGCAAGTTATCAGAGAGCCTTTCAGCAGATGTAAAAGCACCAATTTGCCGATTCCCCTTTTGAGTTAAAACCTGGGGCACTTGGGATGGAAACATACCTATGCCCGTCTCGTCCACATTGAAAATTTAGTCGGGGGGGGGGACTTGTAGTCATCCGTCCATTTCTCGTATGGATTGAAGAAATGGTCCACACTTTCTTTATTAAATCCCCTAGCCCTACCAAGGAAGGTCCTGTTGGGTGGGGACACATTAGCTCCAGATACCACTCTATATTTTGTATCCAATCTTTATCCGCACTTTCATTTTTGACGAAAAGTTATGGGTGGTATTGTATTTTACTGCCACCTGATAGGCTAATCTCATGGCATCTTTTCGCGAGTTAAAAAAAAAAAAAGTAACTATTTTATAAGTAAATTTGCTACAATTTGAGCCAAACCCCAGGCTCTGTAGGTCTAATAGATTCCGAGTACAGTCCCTATCATATAATAAATAACTGTAATCTTAGCTACACAAATATAAATGAATCGCCAAATGTGTTGCTAAGCGCAAAACTCGAAACCGGCTAGACCAATTCGTCAAATTTTCCCCCCTTATTTTTGTTAATGCCCTATGTAGGTTTTAATGTGGAGAAAAATCATTTAAAAATAACGAGGGGAATAATAAATACAACACTTTTATTTTCCAATACAAACCACTAATAAATAATATATATAAATACAAATGAATCACCAAATTTTTGCTAAGAGAACGGCTCGACCTATCCGGCTAATTTTTTTTCCATTATTTTTTAAGGGCACAGAAGGTTCTTATAGAGAGAGAAAAACAATTTAAAAATAAACGGGGGAGGAAAATAACAAAAACAACATACCAAAAGTATTTATGTTAACTTATAAACAAAAAGATTACATTAGACTAAATGATCTTTTTATGCGTTGAAATTCTTTTGAAATTAATTAAATTAAAAGAATTACCTGAACATATGGTAGTTCCGCCATATCTCGAAATTCTTCTTTTCTTCTTTGTTCTTTTGTTCTTTATTCTTTTTTTTTTCTTCGAAATTCTTTGTTCTTCTTGGATTTTATTGAAAAATTTCTTCTTATATTATAGAGGTTTGGACATTTACTGAGGCAACGCAATTTTTTTAAATCTTAATAATAATCTTGCTGAATATTAAAAATCAGCAACTGTTGAATAAAAAAAAACACCTTAAAATTAATTAAATTAAAAGAATTACCTGAACATATGGCAATTCCGCCATATTTCGAAATTCTTTTTTTTATTTGTTCTTTTGTTCTTTGTTCTTCTTTCTTCTCTGTTCTTCTCGAAATTCTTTGTTGTTCTTGAATTTTCTTGAAAAATACCTTCTTATATTTTAGAGGTTTGTACATTTATTAAGGTAACGCAATTTTTAAAAATCTTATTTCGTTTGATTTCCTAGCAACTGTTGAATTTGTTGTATTGTCTTAATATTTTGAGATTGAGTTTTATCATAAAATATAAATTAGATATAATAAAATCAATTAGCTTTTTGTGGTTGTGATTGTATGAAAATTCAAATTTACTTAAGCATAATTTTCGAATTATTTTTGTGAACAGATGAAGTTATAATAAAAAGTATGTATTTAAATTTAAGTATCTAATCTCTACTATAATGTAAATAATAGAAAAAACTAGAATACTAATGTGAATTTGACCAGTTTTATGCCAATATCCCTAATTATTCCTTACTGATTAATAAGATAATTGAGTAATTTTATAAACGGATTCGCTGAACCTTTCATTATTAAGTCACTGAATTATAACCTAGGGATAATATTGTTCTAGTCTGAAACTTGCAGTCATCCATCAATTTCTCGTATAGATTGAAGAAATGGTCCACACTTCCTCTAGCCCTGCCAATGAAGGTCCTGTTGGGCGGCGAAACGATAGCTCCGTATACCACTCTAAAAAAGATTTTATCCAACCTTCACCCGCACTTTCATTTTTTGACGAAAAGTTATGGATTATATTGTTTTTTACTGTCAGCTCATGAGCTAAACTCATGACATCTTTTCGCGAGTTTTAAACAAAAAAAAACATAAGTACGTATTTTTAAAGTAGATTAAATTTGCTACAATTTGAGCCAAACTGCAGGCTCTGTAGGTCTAATAGATTCCAAGTACTTACAGTCCCTATCATATAATAAATAACTGGAATCTTAGCTACATAAATATAAATGAATCGCCAAATGTGTTTCTTAGCACAAAACTCGAGAACGGCTCGACCAATTAGGCAATTTTTTCCCATTATTTTTTGCTAAGGCCCTATGTAGAGAAAAATCATTTAAAAATGACGAGGGAAATAATAAAAACAACACTTTTCTTTTCCCATACAAACCACTCTGTTCCCAGCTGTATATCTATATAAATAAAAATGAATCGCCAAATGTGTTACTAAGCGCAAAACTCGAAAACGGCTCGGGCAATTCGGCTAATTTTTCTCCTTATTTTTGTTAAGGCCCTAAGTAGGTTCTTATGTAGAGAAATATCAATTTAAAATGAGAAGGAGAATAATAATATCAATAGTATGTATTGTAACCGTAATACTAATAATTGTAATAGATTTAGCTTCTAAATTTAAAATAAAGAATCACATGTTTCTTTTATTTTTTGAAAATCAAACCGGTCATCTGTTAAGTTAGAGATGTGAAAATAAGTAAGCACGATTTACTTTTAAACATAATAATAATTGTTTCGTTTTTTCCACCCGGACCATTTTCTTCCACATAATAATAATTGCTTTGAAGATTTTGCTAAATCAACCCCCAGAGGTGTGCAATGAGGGATGAAAGTTTTTATGGGACTTACATCATTTGTAAAGCGAGTACCTTGACATTTTTGTTGATATTGGCTGGCTATAGCTGAACCGAATTTATCCCTATTATTGTTTACAAAATTCTAAATGCAACAACTCATCATTTTTACAAAAATGTATTTTATCACTTCTACCTTCAAGTCAATCCTATATATCCGATACCAACGAGAGGAAAAAATGCTGCACAAGTCCAGGATACATGCTGTTTTAAAAGAAATTTACCTCTGAATTCCAAAGCAGTAGAACAGTTAAGTTATGCAGATTTACTCGTATATAGTATAATGAAAACCAATACGGTAGTAAAGTGCTCTACAATAAAATGTCAAGCTTAAAAAGTTGAGAATGAATCTAAATTTATGGACCTGTCACTTTAAATTTATATATTTGTAACTGGAGAGAGGCAGCAATGAACAGAGATGACTGGCAGTTGATGTTGCGGAGGCCTTTTCCTCACAAGAGATGTAGAGCCATCTATGTATGCATGTTCTTTTCTCCCCTTGAACCTAAAATATCTATAGTATCTTGATGCACCTTATTTATATCACGGTGAAAAACGTTGGTTGCAAACGGACCTATGAATGAACTGAAGATAAAGGCAGCTTTCTTTAACTTTTCAAGGTATGGTGGCTACAAGTAATTAAAGTGTTCACCGGTAAATAAATCTTGACGAACCAGGACGACATTGAAATACACCGCTCGTCTATTAAAAGTGAACTGTGAAAAATCCAAGATCATAGAAATAAAGGATAGCCTGAGGTAGAGAGGATCCTGGGGTCACTTGCTTTCGATTAGTATTTTATATTTCGCAAATACCTAGGTACACAACCATTAAGCAATACATTTGTTAGCAGTAATTGGATGTTAAACATGAGCTACATGTAACACGTTTAAATCTTAAAATCCTTCAAGGTTTGGGGCTGGTTTCTATCTCTTTCCATCTATCCGGTTGACTTATTGCAGCTCCTCTTCTGACAAATGGGCTGAGCCAACCGCTTTTTGAGCAATCCTAGTAATAAAGGTGACTCTGTCCAGTGATTAGCTGAAGGAACTCGTTCTCATTGAGAATTTAAAGGCAGACTTCCTTTAACAATTTGGCTCTTATTGTCCCCAAGGTTACTGTGATGAAAATGAAGGACGAATGATTTACTCTTAGAAAGGTTTTTATTAGCTTAAAACAACAACTGTACAAGAATAGTGAGTTTACAAACATATAAGTGGCTATCTGCCAGGTTAGACAATAGTAGGTAAAGTTTCCCTCACATGAGTGGGATTAAAAATCACCACTTTCACCCCGAGTTTTTCTTAAAACATTTTGCAAAATTTAAGTACAATATATGAGATACATAGAAAGATTTAAGAAAACATTTGGCAAACTTTAAGTACAATATCTGAGATACAAAAGAAAGATTTAAAACTTCATTCAAGATTTGTAACACTAGGATTTGTTTTCAATTAGTAACATAGTCTTTGAGGTAAGATGGAGGCTTGGTAACCCGTTGAGGTCCCGAGGGGCACACAGGGATTCCAATTTCATTAGAGAGGGACCCAAAAACAGATGGAGTGGCAGTGGGTTCTTCTGGATGTACGATGTTAGAGGGTCTAATATTGGACCGGGTTCATCACCGGTCCAAGGCTTCTCAAACATTTCATGAGTTCCTTTAGGTGCTAATTGTCTCAGGGACACGACAATTAGGGCGTACTGTGGGTTAGCTTCAAGTAATTCCACTTCCTCGACAGGGTCTTCATATTTGCTGATTCGTACGTTCCTTTTGGCGAGCACAGGAGCTGGGGTTAACCAAAACGGTAAGGAGACTCCATTGGCTGTACGGCGAGGATGGGTGAAAAATCGTTCATGAGGAGTGGAGTAAGTTGCTGTGCAAAGCAGAGATCGAATAGTGTGGAGGGATTCCTGTAGGACCATTTTCTAGTTCTCCGCCCGCAGTCCTAGAGTCTTCAAATAGAGACAAATGGTTTTCCACAGAGTTCCTTTGTGGCGTTCAATTTGCCCGTTTCCTGCCGGATTGTATGGTGTTGTTCTGCTAGTAGCTACACCATTTGAATGGAGGAAATTCTTGACTTCCCTAGACATAAATGAAGGTCCCCGGTTTGAGTGGACATAGGCTGGCATTCCAAACAAACAGAAGCGATTTTTGAGACACTCAACCACAGTGGCAGCAGAAACATCACGGCAGGCGTATGCGAAAGGCAAGCGGGAATACTTGTCAATGATGGTAAGGAGGTAGAAGTTCTGTGACCTGGAAGGGAGAGGGGCCTTAAAATCTATGTTGATGCGTTCAAATGGAGAGGTGGTCTTAACTATGGTTCCAGATTTTTTCAAGTACCTAGGTTTTACTTCAGCACAGATAGTACAGCTTGAAGTCATCTTCTTGATGACTTCAAGCTCATCAGGACGTTAAGATATGTCATAAACAAACGGAGCTAGCTCTATTCGCCATCTAGTGATCTTCTCATTTTTTACCATACTCCCATGTTTTCGGTCAAAAATGAAAGACAGTGCTTCTTGATCAGTTATGAGGCGAAAATGCTTGCCAAGAAGGAATGATCTCCAATGTTTCAAGGATTCAACAATTGCCGCAGCTTCCTTTTCGATTGGTGGATGTCCACTGATTTCAGATCTGCTTAGTGATCGCGAGAAAAATGCAACTGGCCGTCCATCTTGACTAAGAGTAGCTGCCAGTGCAAACTTAGAGGCATCGGTTTCTACTACAACAGGGCGAGATTCATCGATGGTTGTGACGACTGAGTTGGGAATATCCTTTTTTAGATTTTCGAAAGCAGATGCAGCAGATGGATTCAGCGGAAATGATGTGGCATCAATGAAGACACGGATTTTATCTGAAAATTTAGGTATCCACTTCGAGTAATGGGCTAAGAAACCAAGAGTCCGCTTCAGTGATTCAGAGTTATGTGGCAGAGTAAAGTGGCATATTAAGCAACGGGGCAAGCCTTGCTGGGTCTGGCTTGATTGATTGGATGTCCCAGAAGTTTTACGTTTGTGAGGTCAAATTTACTTTTCTCTTTGTTGATTTCAATGCCGAGCTTATCGAGTGTCAATATAAGCTTTTTTAGATTTAGGTCATGGTCAGATTTATCCATCCCACACACAGTGATGTCATCGAGGTATGAATACACTCCGGTGAGGTTTTCGGGAGTTATAATTTGGTCTATTGCGCGTTGGAAGCAGTCTACTCCATTAGTCACCCCGAAAGGTATGCGTGTAAACTGATACAGCTTGCCCATTGCTTCAAAACCAGTAAATTTCTTTTCATCTTCACATATGGGATCCGATGATATGCTTGCCGTAAGTCCACGACACTGTAATGTTTGTAGTTAGCAACTTTTCTGACAAGTTGGTCAACATTTGGTAAGGGATAGGCATCAAGTAGAGTATACCTATTTATCGTTTGAGAATAGTCCACCATGGTCCATGGTGAGTTGCTGGGCTCAATCACTCCTTCGGAAAGCAACCGAGTGGTTTCTGTCTTAATAAACTGATTGTCTTCATTACAGTATTTGCGGGACCTCGGGGCTATTGGATGACACTTAGGGGAGAGATGATCAAAGGGACGTACAGAGTCAATCTTAGCTACAGTATGCGAACAGATTGTGAGGGGTGCCTTGTCACCACCAAATTTTAGCAGAATATTATAGTATCGTTTGAGTATGTAATTTATACAAGAATAAATCCTTCAACTTTGGTTCATAACGACGTAGATGCCATTGATACTCGTCTCTCCCGAGGCATAACTTGAATGTTGTGTTCAGAGGCAAAGTCAAGGCTGACAAAGCTACCAGAACTCCCAGTGTCCACGAGGCAGTTACAGAGGATTCCATTTACAAGAGCAGAGGTAAACAGCATGGCATAACTGAGGCAGAAACCCATCATTCAGTGTAGCTAAAATAGCTGCAGATACAGGTTTGGTTTTTGAGTATTTTTCTTAGCTTTCCGACATACACGGGCATAGTGGCCCTTGATTTTGCAATTGGAACACTCTGATTCAAGAGCGGGGGAAGGCGAGAGCGGATGGCGACTAAATCCACAAAAGAAACAATGGCTGTCCCTCTTCTGACTCGTTGCGGCACAAAGATCATTCGGATCATATGATCTGGGGTAAACGGATCGTGCACTAGGGTGGGAGGTACCAGGAATTGAAAGTGATGAATTCGAATCACTGCCAATTCCCGCGCAAGAGAAATCATTTGCACTGTTTAAGTATCCTTCAGCTTGTTAATGGGCCAGCTAGAGAGCTTGGGCTCGTTGGATGGCGCCATCGAGGCTCAATGTTTTAGACTCTTCAAGTATTCGTTGGCGGATTTGAGAAGACAGTAGTCCGTTAATAAGAGAATCACGAATGTACTGATTTCTATTATCTTCAGCAGAAACAGCCTTGAAATTGCAATCCTTTGCTAACAGCCTTAGAGCCTGAAGGTATTGGCCAAACTTTCGTTTTGCTGTTGTTTACGTATAGCCAAAATGTGACGTGCAAATATTTCCCCCTTTTCCTTAACATAGATTTTAGTCAGGGTTTCAACTGCTTCAACATATGTTGTGGTCTCTGAAATCAGATTATAAACACTGAATGAAAGAAAATTTTGGAGTACCTTCAATTTGTCAACGTCTTCTAATGGTTCAGTAGATAATGAGATGAAATTGTCGAAAGTTTTAAGTCAATGTGAGAACTCCTTTCCACTAGATGGTGAATCTGGACTTGCGCAGAATTTGTCGGTTTTTAAATACTTGTACATCGCGGATTACAAGATTTTTTTTAAAAATATTTAAACACAATTCACATCCACGAAATAAATATAACAACGGCACTCCCGTGATTGAATCTCCGAACCGAAATTTAAAACTTTTAATGACATGACGAACGAAAGAAGTTTTAAGCTAATAAAATTGTGATGAAAATGAAGGAGGAATGATTTACCCTTAGAAAGGTTTTTATTAGCTTAAAACAACAACTGTACAAGAATAGTGAGTTTACAAACATATAAGTGGTTATATGCCAGGTTACACAATAGTAGGGAAAGTTTCCCTCACATGAGTGGGATTAAAAATCATCACAGTTACAATGTTGTGTTCAGCTATCTTCGGATCGTTGCTGCCAGGGCACAGAAGAACGATGTCAATCCTTGGGTCTTGAATGTAGGTTCGAAAGCCGTCGTGTCCCTTAAGGGATTGAGAGAACCAACTTCGTTTCTAAATATGACCAGACGGTGCATACATTTTAGAAAGAGATATTCAAGTTCTCAGGGTTTACTACATTGAAGATAAGCAAGCTGTATAGACTAGGTTCTAATTAGAACCCTTGCTTCCTGTTCGGCTACAGAACTATTTCGCCTAAAGAGATGACTAAAATCTCCCCGGTTCCTATTCTTACTTACAATTACATAAATTCCTTTAGAGTGCAATATATAAATCACCCATTAAATGTTTCCGGATACCCATATTTACGGAGTTTATTGGAGTATTCGATGTAGCTATAGTGCTCTACATATGAGTTTTCTCTTTGTAGACAGCTATTTTAAACTCTAAATTAAATATATATGTTATTTATTCACTTCAATTGAATTAGATGCAGTCCACTCTCAATCACGACCGGTTAGGTAGCTGAAAGTGCAATGAGTCAGGTAGCTCATTGTGCCTCCATCTCCCGTGCCCCGGGTCGGAGTCCGGCAATAATTATCTAGTTTGTATCAGCCATTATTAATCTCTTACTGACTATAAAAAAGAAATAAGAATTAATTTCTGTCAAGTTTTTAATTTAAAATTCGACAGATACTTCACCCTCCGGTCGGCGTGTACCTCTTTGTGGCAGTCGTAATATTTATAACATTTAAGAGAGAGGTTATATAACCGGATTATTTGCTTATCTCCAAAGATTTCAAAGTTTAGTGGAAATGTCGATACCTTTATTTCCAACTTTAACTCCTCGTATAGTTGATCCGTTGTGGTTCAGTGTTGATAAAGCTTTGAATGATGAAACAGAATTAGTGCAATTAGAACTAGAACATAGGAATTGGGTATATACTCTTATAGTTATGAATTTAATTAATGTTAGAAAATTATTTCATGTATTTAGAATTATTTTATTATATACAATAATTTAGAATTATTATTTCATTCTTACAATGCTTGTAATATACATTGTTAGTGAATTTATTTTTCAATTAGAAGTTGGATGTATATTTATTTTATCCTATCTTTAACCCAAGCTTGCCCCTCTTCCCAGTTGCTCCATTTGTTTGTGGTATGTCATTTTTGGAAGTCCTCTTTATGTCTTGCCATATGGACTATACCCTCTCATCTTGATTGGGTCTCTTTCTTCTACAATCCTATAGGCATGCCCAAAACATTTTATTTCTTTGTTTATTCTATTGTATTTTATGGTAGCTATAATACAACATATCTTTAGTTCCCCTCTGATTCTTTCATTCCTTATGCAATCCCTTCTTATTTTCCCAACTTTCCTTCATTATAGCTACTTTGAATTATTTCCTAAGTCGTTCAGCTAATATCCAGCTCTCGGTACCATACTGGGAGTTAGTTCGTCTTAAAAATTAACATTCTTATATCTTGACCTATCTCTTTTTCACCCACCACTATACTACATAGTTGATATTAAACAGCATTTACTTTTCCAATCCTGTGTGGGACTTTGCTATCTACTTTCCATGTTCTTTGAATCATTATGTAGGTGTAGTCATTCACCACTTCTGTATCTTCATCATTGGGATATAGAATCCTCCTTGGGGCTTATCCATATGTAGAATTTTACTTTTATCTATCTTTACCTTCATGCCTTTCCTTGCAAGCTTTTCCTGCCATTCTGTGATTGGTTGCTGTAGCTTTTCCAGAGAGTCTGTGATGAAGACTATGTTATCTGTATAGATAATAAATTGGTTTGGAGTTAATTTACTAAATGGGCCCTACTCTTTCTTTCTTAGTGCTTCCCACATCCTTTCTCTGATAAAAATCCCTTTTAGATCAAGAAAGGTTAAAAATATATTACGATTTCTGTCCTTCTTGTGTTTGTCTTCCATGTTTAAATGATCCTTATTCTTCTCTAATTTTCATTTCATTTCATTTTCTTCTTGGGGTCCCGTACTACATGATAAATAAACATGTAGAGCTTGTATATTACTGAGGATAGGTTCTACATATTTACTTAATCCCCCTAATTCACACATTTAACACAGTGTAAACACAAAATGACATTTATTTCTGATTATTTCTCTTTAATATTGGAATTATATGTGTATCTGATTGATCATAGTGGTTTTGATTAAATTTTTAGCTGACTAAAATTTCTCAAAAAGATTCCGATCTTATACCGATTGGGAAAACTGCTACAGAGGTATGTATTATTTATCATGATATTCAATTAATTATTGTCTTGTTCATGTGAGATCTTATGTAATGTTTGAAGAGAGAAGAAGAAGAGGAAGAGGAGGAAGAAGACGATGATACAAATGATGATGAAGAAAGTGAAACTCAGGACGATGAAGATGATGAGATGGAAGTTGATGTGCCTTACGATCGCAGTGAAGCTCCACCCGGGTAACTGTCCTTTGATTTTATATGAATTAATAGCCAAGTGATTTTTGTAAATAATATTTTATTAAATGAAAATTTGATTTTTATAATTTCATGGAATTTCTAATGTATTTTTGTTTTCTTTTTTTTAGGAATGAATAAGGATATAGGAGACTGTGGGTTAAATTGAATTTTGTTTACATTTATAGAAACGTGACGAAATGTATAGTTTATAATAATATTGACTATAACATAACTGTTTTTTTTAATAGCTCAAAAATTACTATGGTGTTGATAAGTGTTATGTATATATATTAATAGTAGCCTTCTAACTATATATAAAATTCAAATATTTTTTGTCTTAAATGGATTTAACTTTAATCTGTTACTCCTATTTACATAAAACATAAGTATTATATTTTAAAAGAGTTAATTTTTTATGAGAAAAGATAATTTATGTTATAAATGTACGATCTTCGAGTATAGTACCACTTAGGACCAAATAGTAAGCAAACTAGACGTTACACTAACTACAATAAGGAACTTCCTTATCAAATATGTTTATCGTGATAAAGGCTGTCTTGTTTTAACTTTTAAAGTAGTTAAATAGGTTTTTTTAATCCTTAGTTTAATATTTCAGTATGTATAAATGATGAGTGTGGTTAACTGTCATCGAATAGAAAAGTTTGTCTCTCTGTATAATGTAATATTTAAAGTGTTTATGATCATCAAAATAGTTATAAAAATTAAATTTTGAAAATAAATAATTTCTTATCTTTGTTTAATTCATGTTCTGTTTGCATGTATTATCCTTTATATTTATCCTGTTAGGATACGTTACATTTAAATCATCCTAAATAAGGAGCTGAAAATATATTTCATATTTTATATAATAATAGTATTGTAACAGTAAACTATTAAGAACTATTATCTGGGAGATAAATCCATGTTGAAAAAATTAATTATAAATAGCGAATGCTAATTATAAATATTAAAGGGCTTAGGGCAAGAATGTCGCAAGTCTGTATTATTAAGTTAATAATGTATAAAATGCTACTTTTGTAATATTAGTTTGATTACAACCCAAACTTTCATAGCAAATATCTATATAAAAAACGAAGTAGCATTTTGCTCAAAATATTAATTTTTTTATACCTCACATGCGGTCAGCAATGAGTTTTGATTTAAGAATAAGGTTTTTCTTTGATTTTCCCCCTTATAGATTTTCTATTTATCTTATGAAGGATATGTATCAGTTTTGAATTTGAAGATTTTCTGGAGTATAAGTGTGTATATAATTTTCCTTATTAAATTAAAAACTAAGTTTTCTCTGGAAATATATACCTAGTATTGGTCCAATGTTTTAATTTCTAAAATCTATAAAAAAACTATCTCAACGCTTAGACAACTAATTTATTTTCAGGCAACTTTTTTTCTTTTTTTTTTTGCCATTGGAATTTCCCATACAGCAAATTATGAATTTATTAAGTATGATCACTATTGTATACTATACTATATATATATATATATATAAGTAATGTATTTTGAAGTTCGTTTATATTACTACTTCCAAGTTAGGCTTATCCTAGAATCTTTCCTTACTTGAGCTTGAATGCATGGCTTAGGACATTGTCTCTCATGTAATACTAACTAAAGAGGCTTATGATTTTTTTTTTCCGGTTAGTGTTTGAGAACTCTCAATATTCACGCTCCTCTCATTACATGCAGTTTTGGTAAATTATTCTTCGAGAATTATTGTTGATATTGCTTTCTGACATTATTTATTTAAGAAACATTCTAATTACATCTTTAATCTTCACCAATTCAAATGAATCAAATATACTGTTCATCATTTCCGTTCCTCTGAATTATTTCTGGTACTGATTCATTTGAATATGCCAGCAATTATCTGACAAATTTATCTTTAGTCTTTCTTCGCACTCTCACTTTTAAAATACTCACTCTTACCTTTTCCCTTCAATGCTCTATATACTTTTAGCATTTATTGTTATTTTATTTAAGTCCATTTTACTAAAATCGGAGTAGTGTGTAGAGTGCTGAGATAAAAGTACCAGGGTAAAAAATTCGGCTGTGGCAGATAAATAATTTAATCTGATTATAGCCATCGATAAACCCTGTGGTATCTGGACAACCTCTTGGGGTTCACCCAGTTTCTATAAAGTGGGTACCCCTATTAGGAAAAAAATATGGCCTTAGAGTGTGATCTCATCCACCAGATTAAATCAACTCCCTGCACAACAATGTAGTTGGCTTAAAAACAGTACAGTCACTACCATCTAGTGAGCTCAACACCATAGTGTTACTGTTATGTTTTTGTGTGATATTTACAAAGATTTTTTTAACTTCTAATTTTTCTAATATAAACTGAAAAGAATCAAATTGCTTTGCATCAATTTATTATATATGGAATTTTATGCTCAGTATAAATGGGATATTCTTTTGTTCAAATCCACTTGTTACGTTATTTTGAACAAAATTAATTTTTAAAATTAGAATATTATTGTTATGAGAGAAACCATTCAACATTTAAGAAATTTTAACAACCAGTATTACTAACTGCTATTAGTTTTGTTATAACAATTTTTAATTTAGTTAACTTATTAAAAACTAACAAATTACTAGTCAATACTTTATTTAAATAATAATTCTCGGTTACTACTCTTTTCTGACCAGTGGGTTTATATATAGCTTTAATTATTATCTTAATAATTTTTAATTTGCCGAATAAAAAAATTTAAGTTTAATTTTAAGAAATTAATAACAAACAAAGAATAAATTCCATTGAAGAGAGATGTAACCTGATAGGTAAGACTGCTTTATGGGGGTGAGGTGAGTGAGGGAAGTTGTAGGAACATTCACCCCCGTGGCAATGCCCCTTGATGCCCTATATAGGGCCACTCTAAGGCCCTGCGTTGCTTTATTATCTCTTTATTTGTTTCTTATTTCTGAGAAATATTTTATTTTATATAATTATGTTATACTATATAATTAATAGCTCATATCCATCAGAAGTAACTAACGACTTACTGTTAATTCTCTTCACTAATAATATTATTTTTTATATATTTTAGGTCTGTTTATTTTTTAAACCTTAATTCTTGTTATTTTAGATTTTTTTTTTCATCACCTGAGCATACTTTTTAGTTAATACTTATGCTGATACTTAATTTAAAATACTAATGTAAATACTATATGATTCTTATTAAGAAACTTCCTAGTCAGATGTATCTTCTACTATTTTTGTACTCATTTGTTATTCTTAAGAGATCTGATCCCAAAATAAAATTATTTTTCTATTCTTTATTCTTGAAACATTTAACTGTTAATATGATTCTAGGATTAATCATAGAAAAATCACAATGACTTTCAAGTATTCATAATAACATTTTTCTGATAGTAAATATATGAGAGTAATAATTTTACATACTTAATATTTTATATTTTCGTTGGGAAAACAATATATTTTCAATATTTAATACTTATTACGCTTATCCATGAAATATAAATAGGTTTATGAAATAGCAAAAAAGTTTGTAAACCTTTTAAAAAACTTCGAAATTATGCAAGGTTACTAAAATAAGAATCAAGTTTATTCAATATATGTAAAAATAAGTTTGGATCTTTTCTGGAAAATGCATTCCAATTAGTAATAAGCTATTTGTATGTACGAAGGGTTGGAATGTGATTAATTCATAATAGAACCTTTAATTAAAAGACATACTGTTTGTTAATTTACAATGTTGACAGTGAAACATATTGGCAAAATGAAAAGTGCGGAAATAGTTTATCTGTTTATGTTTAAGTTGGGAAAGAAACGTTTTATTATTAATAGTAGGAAAATGATAAATTCATGATCTTATGTTTAAAATTAACTGGAATTTCTAATTATATTATCAAGCTAATAGTGGGATGTTTTTTAACATAACCAAGAAAATGAAGAGAAGTATTTATTTTAATATATTAATTTTGTTTGCCTCTGCTAGAAAGCTGTGAAAAATAAAATTACATATACAAATAAGATAAATTAAGTACAACTTTAAAGTTGTAGGCATTGATCACTATGCATACTAACCATTGATTTTTAGGATGACTAGTTTACTAGTTTTTAAGTAACTTGAAGTAGGAATGACACATCTTAATATTGTTGCATGATTTACAAAAAATATGACATTACTTCCTGAATATATGGGTTATTTATCCTGATGAAGAAATATTGGTATATCAAAAAGAAACATTGCACCTCCTGGGTATTTTATCAGGATCACTCTCACTAACCAACTTCTTCAATTTGATGTCTACTATTCAGTTGCTGGATTACACTGCATTTTTATTGGATTATTGTTATCCTCATTTTAAATGAAGATGATTAAATCTCATTAAACGTATATTCATAAAACTTTATAGGGATTTTTCTTTGGGATGCATTAAGCATATAAAAACAGTAATTATAAAGAAACGTATTAACTTGGATAAATCATATAAATATTATGTGGTATCGTATTTTGGGAATTGACGTAGGATTTGAGTGGGAGGTGTGAACGACCCCGCGTGTAAGGGGATGATTTACGATGTTCATTCCACGTTAACTGATGATTATTACAACTGTTAAGTATCGACACTTTGTTAAATTTATGGTAGTTTTTTATATATTGAATGTTTGGAGGCTAAACTGAAGCCAATACTAAAATGGAGTTATATAAACAGTAACTCCTGTAAGCCAATGCCTGACTTAGCCCCTTATTCACTACGAAAATTCCGTTTGCTTAAGTACAAGAAACTCATTTTGGGTAAAATTTGATTTATTCACCAGAGCTGTAGATATAGTCACTGAAGTTGGAATCATCTGATCGAAAGGCATAAATACTAACACAGTATCTTCTGGATAACATATAAAATTCACGCATTGTGTTACCGCTAAGGAAAACCAATTCAATTATATAAACCTGTTTTATTTTTAAAAAAAAATTGTCTTTATTGTAATAATACAATTTATTAAAGCTCATAGAAGTGCTAAAAGTAAAGGCCGGTGTTGCGATTGAGATTCGATAATTTCATCTTTAATATTAGATTTTTAGACCATTTCAACATTATTTATTATATATATATAATAAGCTGTTAGTGTTGGCATTTAACTCTCTTAATGAATTGCAACCTAAATTTCGAATGTTTGACGCTTAGGCAATTTTCAAAAAGCCATCTTTGTTTGTTTATTCATTCAACGCCACTTTGTGCTGCTCTGATGCCATATGGAAAATTTAGGAGTCCTAAATGTTTTCTATCCAGATATTATTAGGATAGGGATCTTTAAAGAGTACCTGACACTGTATAGGCTCGGGATTTTACGTCCCCTCCAAGGGACGGCACGACTAAAGATTTTTCACTCACTTTAAGAAATTCTAAGGCCACCTGCTGCGCTGTGTACCTGCGATCTTGGGCATAGTAGGTTGTATTGCTAACTACTAGACTACACATATTGTTTATTTTATTCTAGATAATGAAATGACCTTATTCTAATTAAATGATATCTTGTTCAATAATAATTAATAATATTCAAGGCTTATTATTAGCTAAATGATATAATTAAAAGAAGATTCTAAAATAGAAGCGAATGGGACAAGAAAGGAACGAATTTAAATAAGTGGGTCAGCGGTTGGCCGTGCTCTGCTGGTCCAGTCTGCAGTATCCCAGTCTCCTTCAAGGCGCTGTAGGTCTTGTCTTCTTTCTATGTAGCTACAAAAGATATATTTTAACATAAAAAATATCGATTTAAATTTGGATTCAGTACTTGGTAAAGGCTGTACTCTTTCCAAGTAAACGTTTTTGCAAGGAAGTACTTTGACCGATATCACGTTCAACATTCAAGTTTGAGGTTCCCTATTAAAGGTAACAGGGTTTTATTAAAAAAAATTTACTTTTATTCTTGAAATAAAAGTTAAAAATTTGTATTCTGTAAATTAACAATTATTAAGAGAATAATTCAAGCTATAGTGCAAGTGGTATCCAAAGAGCAGAAACAGAGAATTTGATAAAAATATGACTATTTGAGTATTTGCTAGTGATTTGTTTATAAAGAATAAGTTAACTTAATTAAAAATTGTTATAAAAAAACTAATAAATTAGCAAAAACTGCCATAAATAAATAATATTTTTATTTATTTTGAAGAGAAAAGATTAGTCCTGGCCGGGATCCGAACCCTGGTCGAATTCTTCCCCGTGTATACATCGCAAAAATTGCGAGAACACGGGGATATAGGATAGGTGAAGAGAATGGATTTGTCCGACTTGGATACGACCCCTGGTAGTTCAGTGGCTAGAGCACTGCACTAGAGATGCAGACGACCCGGGTTTGAAACCCGGCCAGGACAAATCTTTTCTCTTCAAAATAAAAATATTTAAAAATAATCACCATCAATAGATCAATAAATAAAAATATGTTATAAATATTCATAATAAATTAAAATGAGAAACTTGAATTATTTATCAGCTAAGATTTTGCAAAAAGTTATTGTAGTAATAAAAATACCTTGATTTATAGCAGTAAATAATATTTTTATTAAAATTTCTTAAAATGTTCAATGGTTTCTCTTATAACAAGGATAATCTAATTTAAAATATTCATTTTAACCAATGATTATGTCGTTCACTATTTACTTCCAATTGTTCAAACTGAATGGAGGGTGTAATAAAAAGACTGTAATAACAAAAATTGGAAAAATCCTTCAAAGCTGCACACATCACTCTTTCAGAAGAACAAAGTCATAACTCAAAAAGCCTAATTTTTCAGTAGTTATTTGCAAGTTTATTTGAGTTTTAAAAAAATAAATATTTGGGTATTGGTAATGCAAAGCATATTGTAATGATGGTATTGAAATTCGTTTATTAACCATATGAACATGCTTAAAAGCTTGAAACTTTATTGATTTTTAACTTATGCCATTATTCCCGTAAAACTTCAAGATCAAACATGTTACAACTCAATATATTACTTTTAAGAAAATATGTTTGAAATGTAATATCAGACACATCATTCCTTAATTAAAATGTTTTAACCAATTCAATAATCCTGAAGGCTAAACTCAAAAATGCCAATTTTGAGTTATGTCGTTCTTTTGAAGGAACTACATGTTTTTTCTCCTTTCCAAATTACAACAGTTGGCCTTCGTAGATTGTAGCGGTACAGATTTTTATAAGTGTTTATTTAATAGAATCTGGCTTGATTGTGCCCCAGGAGGATCTCCGGACAGATCATGCCGGGTCGATTTGCATCAGAATGAATAATTTATTAACTACTGGGCATCTCAAACCAGACTACATAATTTATAAATGTATAAAACCTCTCATGTAGTTATACAAAAAACTAATTTTTTTTTGTTGTTATATTTGCACCAACACAGTATCCGATGCATTTTAAATGAAATTTTATTGCAGGAATAACAAATTTTTCATAAGTGAATAGCGGTTTATAGACTATTTTCTTTTTAAGATTCTCATACGAAGTCCAAGTAACAGAGAGGATGAAAGAGGAAGAACAAGAGGATTTTGATGATGTGTTGATGAGTGGAATGTTGTTAATATATAGTGTTGCAGTAGGAATGTTAGGTATTCTAAATAAATTAAGGAGCACTCTATTATTTTTGAAGTTTATAAATTTCTCCTAACTGAAAGTGATTGTATTTTAAATTGCTAATTAAAATCAAGAAGATAAGTTTTTTTCTTAAAGAGGCTGGTTTTGAGGGAAAGTCAACGAGAATCGGAGCACTTTCCTCTGCAATCATAATGATTCCTTCTCATAAATTTGACCAATATTTTTTCAATAAATTTTTATTTTTATACATTTTAGTACTTATTTCTTGCTTTAATGGAAACATATAATTTAATGCTTAAGTATCTCGGGCATAAGTTAATAACGGACAACTTAGAGCTACTAAGGCGTTACTCTTTTCTTAAGGTTTTGAGCTCAGCTCTACATTTAGCTCTAATTTAGAGTGTTGATGATTTATTGCTAGTTTAATTATTGTAAAACAGAAATGATTTTGTGATTTTGATTGTTGTATTTTAATGAAAATAAGACTCTAATGGGGGAGTTCTGGTGCTCATGGTCTTTGTTATTGTTACCGAGGATTTGTATAACTGAATCACTCATTTGAGAAACACCTCATAACCAAAAAAGTAAACTTTCGGGAAATCAAAAAAACTCAGCTGCTTCATAATTTAACATCATATATTTTTTGAATTTTTGTATAAGTTTCTACAGGGGTTTGGTAAGCTAATTTTTATTTTGATATTTAAAAAAAATTATAAACGTTGTTGGAGATGTGTTGTTTCTCAAAGGACTGACTAAACGATATGTAATCAGGTAATAAAAGGTAAAACAATTCAAATTATTAATAAAAATCAGTATTTTATTTTTCAAATAATATATACACACTTCCCAAACATGCATATTGGATATTTCTAGCCTCAACCAACAATTTAATATGAAAAATTCAAATAATCAAGTTTTTGGTTTTTTATTATTATCTTTTATAAAAAAATTTTTTTACACGAAATTAGGAGAAAACTCACCTTTTCATGTCCCAAACACACTGTAATTTTTTTAATTTAAAATATTTATTTTGTCTCCTTATTTTGACTTAATATCGAAAAAGCACACTAATTTTCAATCGAAAATTCTCACGTCAAAATATCTGCTTTTTTAAAAAAATCGGTGGGCTTTTGTGGGTCAACAAGATATTGATCTTTTGGTCCATTTGAATCAATTGAATTCAAATAATGATGACATTTATTTTCTCAAGCCAGGTTCTGGAAATGTAAAAGATCTATTTTTCACGTCTAACAGTTTCAAATATGAATCCTTCAAAAATATCGTAGCATTTCTCCATTGTTTTTCTGGTTGCGGTAAAACATCTGGATTTCGGTAAAACAATTTTTTTTTTGTAAAATATAAAAATAAAAAAACAAAAACTTGAATTTGAATTTGAATTTTAATTTATTTGAATTTTTCACATAAATTTTGAGGTTATGTGAAAAAGTTTATACACAAAAGTTGTAGATCTTTTTATTACCTACAACTTTGCCATTTAACTTTTTTCCATAGGACTTGTAATTTTGCCGGAAATCGAGATAAACCGTTTTTTACCCTTAACCCCCCCCCTTCCACTTCCCGACCTCAGATCGCCCGTAAATTATTTTTCCTCTCATTTTTGTTATATTCTCTTCCTTTTCCAATGTATTTGATCCTACTATTATTTATTTTGGTTTCAAAAATTATCTACCCTGGTCTAAATAGAATAAGTTTAAATTTACAATTTAGTTACTTATTATTATGATTTTATGTATATTTATAAAAAGCAAAAAAACAAATACTATTATCACTGCTGGTTGTTGTTTGTTCATTTAAGGTCACTTTATGCTGCGATGGCTAATCGTGCGATACTATAGTGGGAGCCCTCAATTTCAACTATCCAGTTTTAATTGGGAAAGAGTTTTTAAACGATTATCTGACATCATATAGGATCGGGACCCCATTTTACGTCCCCTCCGAAGTACAGCATAACCAAGGATTATTTACTCCTTTTAAAAAATCCTAAGGCCAACTGCCGGACTGCGAACCCACGGTTTTGGTCATAGTTGTTATACTAACCACAGGTACACCCTTTTAGTTGTGTGCCATTTAATACTCATTCCCACAAAGTAAATTTATATATGTAGTGTTGATTTCTGCTCTCAACCCACGCTAATTTATCTAATTGCCATTATTGTTAATGAGCATAATGGATAAAGTATATTGCCTAATAATTATTCATTTACATCAGTTAATTGAGAAGGATTGCGGTGCAATATTAATATTAATGATTTCGCAAATAATAATGGCGACCTCAGGAGGGCCTCGCTTCGGGAGGGCCTTGGACGTAGTCGAATTTCGCCAAGGATATTAGTCACTTTCAAGAACACATCGCTCAGTCCCTCCATTCAAAACGTCATGTCTAATTTTAAACGTTCGAACGTTCTTATTGACTTGAGGACGTTGTATGTCAATATATCTTTCTGTATGCTGGCATGTTTAGCTACAGCGGTGTCGAAAAGAATTGGAAACTACGCCATTCTTTCATTTTTCCTAATTAAACGTACAACCAACATAATAAATTATGTTAATAGCAATTATTTGAAAAAATACAGGCCTAATAATAAATAAATGACAAAAATATCGAAATCTACTAAATTTGATTTTTAATATAGTTAATAATAATAAAAAAAATCCTGTACCACAACAACCCATGAAGGGTCTTGGAATAAGTACAAGGAAGGGATTAAGCCAACGATTGTGAAAAAGGTAATTTGGTCGAAATAACGCAAAACAGCCAAGTTTTCCCCATAATAATGGGTACCCATTTTATAGAGGTAGGGTGGACTCAAGAGCATCTGTAGGTCCCACAGGGTCCATCCGCGCCTTATAACTGATTTAATAATAAAATAAATGATTATTTATTAAATAAAAATCATTTACTATTCTTTTAAAATGCGTAAAATAGAATGATGATTAATAATCTATTTTAATGGACCAATAATCACATATGATAGCAATATAGATTCAGCAGATAGATTCATGACAATTTACCAGATAAAGTAGGAGAAAGAATTAAAAAAAAAATAAATGTTAAGAGTTTTAGTCATGTTTCCAGAATGGATGGTAATAAATAGACTGAATGAAAAAACATACAATTATCTACAACACTATTAATTATAAGAGCCGAACATTAATATAGTTTTATTTTTGAAATTTACTAAATAAAAATAAATTATTATTTATTAAATACTAATATTATTAAATAATCTTTAAAAAAGGGATGAACTAAAATATAATACTGATTAATTATCTATTAAAATAGACCAATAATTACAGATGATTAACACGATAGACTTAAAAGCAACAAGGAGATTTAGGAGCATTTAGATATAATTAAAAAAACAAAATAAAAATAAAATGTTAAGTAATAATTGTAATATTTATAGAATTAATAGTAATAAATAGACCGACTGAAAAAATATTCATCTAATATTTCTTCTTAATAGAAAAAAAAAAACTGTGGGAGCCAGAAACAATAATTTCTTTTAAATTGACATTATAAACCTTAATGTTTTTCAAAACCATCTAAAAATTATTTTTCAATATTTTGTATTTTTTTAATGCTTAATGCCTTCTAAATATTTTCACTACCATATACATGAATTTCGGTAAATAACTTTTAAATTGTAAATCCTATAAACTTTTTTTTTGTTAAGATCAGAATTAATTTCTTTGTTTTAATTATTATTGAGGCACGTCGTGCGCAAAGCTTCCCTATTTAAGATTGTCATTTCCTATGACATAAAATTATGCCGAGAAACAATTGGAAAATGATACATACAGTTAGTCTGCCTACTTATGAAGGAAAAGGGTTCAAGTAAGTGAGAAGTCATAAGGAATGTATTAATTGCAGGAAGGGAATTTTTTCTAAAGGCTTGGTGAGCCCCAGGAGGGTGTGCGGATCTACACAAGGTCGATCCACGGCTAATAACGTATTATATGATTTATCTAAAACAGACTGTCTCGAACACGGGCGAATAGTAGTGCACTTATTTATCTCTCCTCCATCAATTGGGAACATGTGCATTTATATTCCTTTCATCGTCTTATAAATTTGTTTAGGGGTTACTAGACTGGAAATTCCTGGTAAATATGTCCCATTTATTGAGATAAATTCCTATTTTGGAAAATTAAAAACATATATAAACGTAAAAATGTAATAGAAACATAGAAGGAATGGACATAAACCTTCGAATATAGTCAATAAAACTGCCTCTCTCTCAAATTAATTAAAAAAAGAAAAGATTTGCAAGGGCCAAGGCTGATAGAAGGACCTTCACATTAGGTTTCAAGGTTTCAAATTGTGTTTCGCCCCCGTCATCAAGATAGCACTTGATTCAACAAATCAATGCGATAACAAATAGTTTTAAAATTTAAAAAAATAGATTATTGTTATACATGACTATCTTATCTGAAAATAAATCGTACTAAACAGGATTGAAGTTTCCCTAAAATAATTTTAACTTTTTCTTATCTCCAAATTTTATTTACAATTGAATGATAAACCTGAAAATAAATTAAATTTATTTTAAATTTTAAAATTTATATTAGATTTAATTTAATTTATATTACATTTTAAAATGGTTATTAGTAAACTTATGGAGGTTGTCATCGACGCATACGCAAGTCTTAAAATTTTTTCTTACCATTTTAATAACATATTTTTTATAAAACATCGGGAGACAATAAAGATCATGTAGTTGCAATTTTATAAAATTATTTAAGTTATTTGTAGGGGCTAAATGAGTATAGTGTTCCTAAAAAATGATGATCCTTAGAGGTTTTATTGATAATTTAAACCTCAAAAATTTTTTTATCACGAATTCTGAACTGCCTTGAACCACTTGCCATCTCATTAAAAAAAATTTGGCTGGGCATTCAAAGGGGAGAATTTGAATTTCGCCTTTTTTGAAGAACACGCTCTACTATTGCCTTTAGCCTCGACTATGTGTTGTATGAGTCAAATCTAGTCTAAAACCACTGATATTTCTATTTTTTTGAATTGTTTAGAAAATGTTTTTCAGGATGTTCAAAGCCCGGATCCTCAATAGTATTAAAAAGTATTAATTATAAAACTTGTAACATTCTTTTAAATATCGTAAATGACGATATTTGGTGAAATAAGGTTTAAAGGCACTAGAAATAAGGCCAGATGGCGAAAAACGAGAAGGAAAGAGGAAATCCAAAAAATAAATGTTTTATAAGAGGCAGTGTATTCGTATACAATATAGAATAGAATAGAAAAATAATTTTATTCTGGGACGAGGTCCCCTTAGAATAACAGAGATGAATAAAATTAAATAGATATTTATCTGGCCAATGGACTACATCAGAATAAAACAATATTTACATAATATCCTGAAAGTAAATAACTAAACAGGTATATTTTAGTAAAAAATCAGAAAATGTGATAGACAATAAAAATAAAAAAACAGACAAATTTACAATAAAAAGAAATAGGCTTATGGAAAAATAAATGAATAAATAATAGCATCTAATAATTAAAAAAAATGATATCATTATGAGTGAGGAATATTTACAGTAGTTCATCAATCGGTCAAGTTAAATATATCTATAAATTATTTATTGATAATAAAGCATCTGATTGGGAATTTAGAAGTTGTAGGAAAAGTTTGGATTTAAATGAGGTTAAAGAAGACGCATGACGGATATCGAGAGGGAGTGAGTTCCAAAGAGAGATTGAACGGGCTAGAAAGGAACGCTCAAAAGTTTTGGTTCTATGGGAACGGATATAAAGATCAGAAGGGCGAGATCTTGTGCCCTGGGATTTGATAGAGGATTTGAATTGTAGGAAACTATAGATATAAGACGGATGTTGTGAGTTGATAGTTTGATATAAGAAAGAACCAAGGAAGTAAAGACTACGGATAGAAGGGAAAAGCCACTTTAGCTCACCTTAACGGCGGAACACATGAGACCTCCTCGGGGCGTCCAAGACTAATCGAAGCGAACAGTATATCAAATGTAGTTGAAAATATATCAAAATGACTAACTTATATAATTTTAAAAAACTTGCTCCCATGCTTATGAGGTTGTCATGGAAACGACGCATACGCAAGTCTTGCAATTTTCTCTAACAGGTTTAATAACATTTTGGATTACAGGAATTAATGAAAAATCAGTAAATATTTGCAAAGCGAAGTATATCAAGGAGTGAGAGTATTACTTCAACGTTTTTTTTATACATTTTTGCTCAATGGATGCAGAATTTAATGTTCTACAACATACTTTATGATCAATTTTTCACTAAAATGTCCAAGACTTCTTGTGCTGAACCATGATCATAGGAAATTTATGATTCACTTTTAATGTACTAAGTACATATATGTTCCTATATACGCTATATATATTATATAGGGTGGGTCCCAAACTTTTTTGTACAACGCCCCACTGCTCTTCATAAGTCCCACGCCTCCTTTACACAATAAAATTTATGGGCAAATAAAAAAAAAAAGTATTACATTGAGAACAAAAAATTATATTTCCTGTCACAAGATAGTTTCATTTTAAGATATTCCGTTTCATGATACTGCAACATTTTTCTAGAGAAACACTCTAAGTTCCCAAATAATTGCAAAAGATACATGACTATTATAAGACCTATTTGGACTTACGGACTAGAGCTTTCGGGCTCCACTAAGCCATCCATTTCCCCTCATATCCAATTCCTCTTGGTAAAATCCTCAATGCTCCTTACTTTGTTACGAACAAAATAATTCATAATGACATTAATGATCCATTTGTTACAGATTTGGCCCAAATCCGATATCAATCTTTTCAAATCCGAAAAACTTTATTCCCACTCAAACTCATTAGTTTAAAACGTAGCTATTTCTTCAATTCCATATAATCCCCGAGACGGCTGAAAAGAAGATTGCCTCGTGATTTTTTAAGTTGAATTTGTTAATTGAGTACTACCACTAGGTAGTTTCTCTACTTGTCTTTATCCCTGCCACCGTGTATCATTCCTGCCATTTACTTGATATATTACAGTTGTAATTTCAATGAATAAATTAATAATAAAAATTAGGATAAAGAAGCACTAGTAAGAGAAAAAATAAATGAATAAATAAAACTAATTCAGAGTATATTTTCTTTTCAACTGGCCTTGCGCCCTCAGTTTGGGAACCACTGCCTTAGTTTAGGAAAAATCCTCTTCAATAGTATGATAAACAATTTGGCATTTAACTGATTTTATTTTCGCAGTATTAACTGAGTTTTTACAGTTTATAAACAGGATATTTCCATTTGAAAATAAATCCAGTCCGCATTTACAGTAGTAGACTGTTCTTAATGTTGAATATTATTTTATGGGCTCCAAGATGACAAGCCGGGGGCGATAACCGCATGGAAATACAGAGGGCCCTTAGATCCGGACGCCCCTGATAACAGGGCGTTAGCACCGAAGACGGAGGGGGAGCCATTTACACCTGATAAGGTCACTATCAGCTGGTCGAAGATATTCAGACCTGACGCCACTCCTAGTCGACGGCCCACGGGTTCTCGGATTGACTTTGGTCAGAGCAAACAGTAGAGGATCTGGTCGCCTCTTATTTTCTTCGTAAACAAGGAGTTCGCCCTGATAGGAGGGTGTCTCTAACGGTTGCGCAATGTATGTTTTAAAGGTCATTCACATTTATAAGGTTTGTCATAAGGGAAGGGTTAGACGCCCTTTCCTGCCAACCTTCCAGACCAGAGTGAGAATATCGAGATTCATAGCGTTGGTTCCTACAAGATAAAATTTGTACTAAAGCCTTAGCACGAGGTTGCCAAGGCGGTTATTTAACTATTTAAATAAACATCCCGGCTCACTTTTTTGTTATAAGTTCATTTCCTCAATACCCCAACTGCATATGTCTGCCTGCCGGGTAAATACAATCACTACAAAATATATTCGAAAAAGATAGCAACAATAGCCAAAGCTTAAAGAAATATTTAAGAAGATTAAACCAATAACACCTTGGAACTGAGAAACTACATTTGTCCCTAAACGCTGAGCAAATACATATATATATATATTGGCATTTATGAAATGACTGGATAACTGCGGAAAGGCTAACAGTCCGACTTATGAGATTTTCTTTAGTAATTTGCTAAATTGAAAAGTTTCTCCATTTATTTAACGTCAATTTATGCGGCTATGGCTTATCGGGCGATGCTACTGTGGGAGTTCTCGATTGCGCCTTTCCAGCTATGTTTCTGGAATAGTTTTATCTCATTCATCCTAATGAATAAAAGGAAAAGTTATATCTAATTCATCCTCTGCGAATGTTTGTTATTGCTCCCATGTCAAAAATGAGTGAATTCAGATGTTTCAGGTCATTAGGTAATCATAAAATTGATTTCAAAATAAGTTTTTACTGAAACGATATAGTTATTCAATACTATTTTTTGTAATTAAATGAAAAATCAGGTCGTCTTGCCAAACCTACTAGTAGAACTAGGAATAGGAATGTGTAGGTACTAGTAGAACTATATCGCCATGCTAGGAATCTCTCTGGTTTTAGACTTGTTTCTCCTGTATTAGGTACTCAAGTACGATTAAAGCTTATATCAAAATGTTATTATTATGATGTGGTTTTATCGAGAAGAAGACTGCTTAAACAATGACACATGCCATCTGTTGTTAGAATATGTAGGAGAGACGCATCAGCTGAGCTATGAACTCATTGCAGTTCACCCAATGTTTTGAAACAGCATGGAAGACAAGAGCTGCAGTCATAAGGAAGCTGTGGGGACTGCAGGTGGTGCGTGCCCAGCTGTGGCTAGGTGTAAACATCTCCATGTCGTCGACCCCGCTGTTCGCTGCACCGTCCACTGTACCATCCTCGTCTTTCAAGGGTACACGATGGAAGCACTTCTCAAGGAGATCTGGAAAAAAAGTCATATGAACATAATAAGGGTGAAATCTCCATTCTTGCGTTATAATCTAAAAAAAAAACAAAAAACCTGTACCACTACAACCCATGAAGGGTCTGGGGTTCAGTACATGGTAGAGACTGTACTGTTTCATGGACAACGGTTCTGCAAGGAGGTGACTTGTCCTAGGTCACGCTCGACCGCCAGATTTTCTCCCCTTATTTTGGGTACCCTATTTTTATAATATTTTATAGAGGCTGGGTGGGCCCCAGGAGGGTTCTAGATCCTATATGATCCATCTCCCGCTGCAAACAGACTAAATAAAAATCATGGCCAGCAGCGGGAATTGAACCAGGATTTCCGGCATGGTAACTCAGTACTCTACCACTGAGCCACTCCTCTCCCACGTTATAAACTAAAATCACTAAATTCTAAAGTTGCTTACAAATAGATATATTTCTTTAAAGCGTATGAAAAGAAGGCGGTATCAGGGCATTATGTTATACGCAGTAAGTTAATTAAAAAGTTTATTTACGAATGCTTTCCATGTTTTATTTTTACAAACAATTTTATTATTGAAAATGTTTTTTTTTAAACAAGATAGGTGGGAAAACAGGTAATATGTATGGGCAACAAATTTGACAGCCTAGTACAACTTCCCCTATGAGGACCCCTTGATTTGTGGAAGAATAGACTTACTTAAATCTATTCTGCCACGCTCAACCACTAGATTTTTTTTCCTGAAATGAAATGAAATGATGAAATGAATTTTATGAGATAATCAGCTACATTTCTTCTGAAAAAGAGTGTTCTCAGTTACACAAATTAAAATTTATTTTCAAACTCGAGGTATAATTAATATATAAAATTAATAATGACATAAAATCCAGCCAAAATGAGGTTAGGATGTTTCAGGTGTTTTGATGTTTATCGGAGGATCTCTTATCACTAAAACAATGAAAATAAATACATGAAGAACTAAGATATCAAAGCTAAATGTTTCGTTAAACTTGAAGGAAGATTCAGGTTGCTAGCCTTACTCAAATCAGTTCAACGACGCTACAAAAAAAAAACAATAAAACAAACTAACTCATTAAGTAATGTTGGGAGTTATCTAGTAGATTAGAACATGTGATTTAAGGAATAGCAGATAAGGGCTAGGGCGTTGATCCCAGGGTTTCTTAGTTCTAATGGCTCGTCTTCCAGCTTTATGTTTTTTTTTAAGTTTACTTGTAAATAATAATTTTTACTATCGTGGATTAACAAAATAATATAACTTAAATTCATCTAGATCTTTCATTCAAGATATATGTTAAAAACATTTGATATTTGATAAAAAAAAACACTTTCGGATATAGGAGCAGACTATAAAACATTAACGTTTTGAGAAAAATACTGGGAGCTAAACGAAATAATAATGCAGAACACAGGTTAAGACCAATCAGAGAGCTATATTTGAAAATTGAAAAACTAACTGACGTAATAAGGAAAAGAAGGCTGCAATTTTTTGGTCACATCTACAGAATGGGTGACAACAGACTAACCAAGCCCATCTTCAACCTTCTGAACAGTTACAAATCTAAACCCACATGGTTCATTGAAATTGAGAAAGACGTGAAAAAAGTTGGAATTAAAACAGATACAATCAAAAACACCTTTTAGAGGAGCAGTTCAAAGGGCACGGTTTCGGGAGAGGAAGAAACCAACAACTAGAAGAAAGTGGACTCCAGAAGAGAAAGAACAACACTCTCGAAGGATGAAGGAAATTTGGAAGCCAAGGAAATCGAACACAATGAAAAGTAACCAAAGTTGATTCATCGTACCCTCCAAATGAGTAATTCAAAAAAAAAAAATTTTAAAAACAAAACATTAAGGTACTTGTAGAAGAGAGAACGAAGAATGGGCATTGGACATAGACGGAGGAGAGAAGATAAAATTCAGAGAGAACGGAGAATTTTTGGAGGCGAAGAAAGAAAGAGTGAACAAAATTATATCAGCGTAGTCCTTTCCCGGCCGGTTCGCAAAGAAAAAACTTTTGGATTCTAAGTATTTCGAAACGAAAAACATCCGATTTTAAAATCGTTTTTTTTTTTTTTAAATAAGGATTGATTAAAATTGACTAGAAATATTTATCCTTACAACAGACACACTTGCAAGTAAGGAAACTGTAGGATCTCTACAATGTAGTGTTCCATGTGCCCTTTGTTATTTTTTATTAATTTTTTGAATGCCCACATTCATAGAGCTTAAGGGAGCGGAGTGGCTCAGTGTTAGAGCGCTGAATTGACATGCCGAAGGTCCTGGGTTCAAACCCCACTCGCTGGCAGACTTTTATTTTGCCTGTTAGGGGCCGGAGACGGATCCTATGGGATCTAGGACCCTCCTTGGGCTCACCCTGCCTCTATAAAGTGGATACCCTAAATAAAGGAAAAAATCTGGTGGTTGTGCGTGATGTTAGGACAAATCACCTCCCGGCACAACTGTCCAAGAAACAGAACAATCTCTACTATGTTCTGAACCCCAAACCAACGGTTGTACTGGTCCAGTTTTTTTTTTTTATTTACTTAAGTATTCAAATATTTTTTGCATTTCAATATTTTAATTGTATAGGCGCTGTAAGTCCCTAGTTGTGTCTTGGCCTGCACCAGCATCGACCACCAGTTTTCCCGATTAAGTGCTGTCTTCCAATTTCGGGCACCGATCAGTAGAATCAGTATTAATGTAATCTTCCCAAGTTTTGGACGACCAACTCTCCTAGTTTCATACACTCGCTCACTCAACACCTTCCGTGGAATTTCTTCTTAGTTCATCCTTATTACGTGACAAACGCAGATTTGATTACGGTGGTTCAACATTCAAATCTAAGCTTTTTCTACATCTCCTAAATTCCCAAACAGATGGTCTCTAATCAGTAATAATTAATAGCTCATATTCATCAGAAGTAATAGATGAATTATTGTAAATATTCTTCACTCATAAAGATATTATTTTTTTACATTGTTAGGTGCTTGTATTCCTTTATTTTTTTCTCTGAGCGTTTTTTAAAATTTGTATAGTTTATTTTCTTTTTTTATTCTCTACCGGAACATACCTTTTCGTTAATATTTATTTTCGTGTTAATATTTAAATATGGTACTGTTTTAATAATGTATCCCTTTGGCCACAGGGCAAGTGATTAACAAATTGGCCAGAATTATGCCGAATATCGGTGGACCAAGGGAAAATCGAAGGAAGCTTCTAGCTAATGTAGGCAACTCAGTACTTTTGTACGCAGCACCGATCTGGACGGAAGCCTGCCAAGTGCAGTCTTATGCTCGTAAGGTTGTCAGTGTGTATCGAAGAAGTGCCCTGCGTGTAGCTCGAGCTTTTCGCACTGTTTCCTATGATGCTGTGTGCGTAATAGCAGATATGCCTCCGATAGATCTTTTGGCAGATGAACGCAGTCGGATTTTTCGAAGGAAACGAGAAGAGCCGAATGCGCACTGGGTAACGTTGGCTAAAGATGAAAGAAGTCATACCCTTGAAAGATGGCAGAGACGCTGGAATACCTCACCTTCTGGAAGATGGACACACCGTCTGATACCCGATATATCAAAATGGATATCCCGCAAACATGGAGAGGTAGATTATTATCTCACCCAACTGCTCACAGGGCATGGTTGCTTTAGGGCCTACTTGGCTCGCTTCGGAATAAAGACCGAAAATCTTGTCCTACTTGTGATCCCGTGGATGAAACAGTGGAACATTCGTTCTTCTGTTGTCCAGGTTTTTCTCAAGAAAAGGACATAAAATTCGGAAAGAAGTCATCGCCGGAAAATATTGTCACTTTGATGATGACTAGGCAGGAGCATTGGAGTGCTACAGCAGACTATGCAGCGCAAATCGGAAGAAGGCTCAGAATACAGGAGCGAGAAAGGAGAGGCCAAGCTCTGGCTGATCCGACATAAGTTGTCCAAAGAAGAAATAGGCACATAGCCCTTCTGCCACCCCACGAAGTAATGCTTGACGGCTGTTCCGTGGGATGGTAAAAGGAGAATTGGGAGGTGGTTTTTTAGTGAGTAGGAATCTCACACTGTTGTGTTATTACACTTGGTCTTATGAAAGATTTTTCCCAACCCAGAAAAAAAAAAAAAAAAAAAAAATCCCTTTGGCCAGATATATATTTATTAAATTTTGTACACATCTGTTAATCTTAAGGGACCTCGTTCCAGAATAAAATTATTTTTCTATTCTATTCTGGCTAGTGTAATGGTCTGCACAATACCTACATGTTTTCAAAGGTCATTGAGGTGATTTAATATTTTTAAATATATATTTTTAATAAACATCTATTTAAATTAGATAAAGTAGTTTTGGGGATGATCTTTTAGAGCCCTGAAAAAGAAGTGAACAAATAAATGATAGATAAAATCTATATATAAAATGTAAACTTTCTGTAGCTAACATTTTTCTGTTATGTGGGAGACAAACGAATGTAATCTATCGGTACAAGGAACAATTATTCCGTAAAATGAATTAAAAATGATAAATAAATGAAATGAGATAACACATATCAGTTTACTTCTTGTATATCAGCCATCAAAGAGATCGTCACGATACATATACTTCTTAATTAAATAGTTCCGAATACCAGCGGCTGATTTCGGTAGAATCGTAGTATAAAGTCATGGGACATGCTTGAACTATATATATTCTCAGAATAAGTTGATAAACAAATATTAACCTTATTTATCTCGTGGGAACACGCGCATTACTGATCTGTTATCAGGAGGTAGTACATCTCACTCAAATGGCCACTATCGCTACATATCAACCAGCTTTCGGAAATCGCTATTCGAGGAAAAACCATGCGATTGGATATCCCTCAGATCAGTTTCGATTAGGTTATGGAATGAAGATTGTAAACTACTAGCTGAGTTTAATAAATTTATACACGGCTAAGATTTGTCTAAGAAGGAATCGTGCCTGACCTCTGGAAGTCATGACTGAGCTATCATTAACAACAAATAGTCGCTGGGAAATTACTTCTATTGCTGACTTCAATACCGAGAGCTTCTACAACAATATGATTAAAAAAAATATCGTGTTTTATAAACATTTCCGGAGAAGCTAGGACCAATATTTTTTCAAAATCAAGAAACACCGACCCCTTTGAAAAAATTACGAAAATTAAGATAATTAGTTAATTCATAAAACTAACAAAAACAAATAAGATATAAAATATAATATTATAGTGAATTATTATATATTTTTTGTTTCAGCCAAGAATCTTAAACTAACTCATTGATATTATTATCCATTAAGTTAGAAACTAAATATGGTATTACATAATTTAAAATTTATTTATTTAAATTTACAACTTTATTATAATAATATAACAAATAAAAAGAACCAATGATATGTAATGGTATTAGATAAAGGCAAGTAGAACCCAGATTAACCAAGTTAGGAGGCCATATTCTTTTCAGTTGCCTCGCAGGATTACCAGGAATTGAACATGTAGCTAGGTTTGAAACTAGGTTTGAGTGAGATTAAAGTTTCTCAAGAAAGAATTGATATCCAGTTCGGGCCAAATCAGAGACAAATGGGACATTAAGGTGATTATGTATGACTTTATTCGTAACAAAGTAAGGATCATTTAGGATTTTGGATTGTAAGGATTGAATACGAGAGGTATTCGATGGCTTAGTGGAGTCCCAAAGCTTTACTCCCTAAGTCCTAAAGGCCTACTAATAGGCATCTTGACGACTCATTTGTAATTAATTGGGAGCTTAGAGCGTTTGTCTAGCTATTCAATGAATTACCACCCCTCCTCAAGCTCAACTCAGTAAATCCAGTAAATAACAATAATGTTTATGAATCTATTATAGTTTATTGGGAACTTAAAGCGTTTGTCTAATAAGTTTTGAAGTATCCTCAAACGGAGGGCAGTTTCTTGTGTTTCGGTCTTGTTAAACGTTTGTCAAGATGTAGCCCTAAGTTTCGGATTTGTTCTACAGGAGTCAGTGGAGGATTATTAAAGGACACTTGAGGACAGGAACTCGTTGGTTTACGGCGATGGGTAAAGGTGATTAGTGGAAACGTAATTTTATCCAGTAATTCATTGACAGCACCACCTGACCATTTTACACTGCTCTTGGAATTATCCAGTCAACCATTTCCATTTAAATACTTCATTTGTAGTCTGATTTAGAAGAGAAATTGTTCCCCTAGTTCGATTTTCTTTAAAATTGCATTAATAATTATTACAAAACATATAAAAATTATTATATTGTTTTATTAAACATAAAAAGACCTGAGACCTAAGAAAGGGACTGGATGCGAGGGTGAATGACCGTGGTTATCGCACGCTCACCTCCAATTATCACATCTCTCTCCTCGTCAACATGTCTTCTTCTAGAACTATATCGTTCTTCTTTATTATTTACAACATGTTTGTTTACATATACAAATATACACGTGTTAAGCCTCAATTAAGTAGCAAGCAGACATGTGAAACACGTGTTATCATGTCACTCTGACAAGAAGTGCTTTAAATGCTTATTAAAAGGATTCATTTGTTTATTAAAGTTTACACAATGACATTCATTTAGAGATTAGATAATAGAAATTTTAAAAACTATCGAGCGTAGTATATTTATGAATCATGTTTTATGGGTTGGTACGATAAAAAAATAAATAAATAAACGTTTTCGACTACATTTTAGACCTTCCGGGGAAAACACAAACAATAAATGGGTAGTATACGATAATAATAAATAAAAGGAGGATCATAAATAACAGAAATTAGAAACAATTAAAACAACAATAATTAATATTTTCCCGAATGACAACAAAGATGCTTTTCACACTGCTAGGCGGTTCAAGACATAATATGATGAGAAGAAATAATTGAAGTATACATTCAAATCAATAAAATGGGGCAATAATTCATAAAGAAAAATAATTTGTAATAAATTGCAATTGCATATAATAATTGTAATAATTGCAATGCGTTAAGTATCTTTAAAACACTAGAAAAAAAACACAACCAGTCTACACTTCCACAATTCAAGAATTATCAGTGATTTTCTTTTGATATGCTTCCTGATGATTCCTGAATTTGCTAAACGTCGACTGGTTGTTTTGGGGTTTTTTTCAAGTGATTTAGAGACTTATGCATTTGTTTTGGGGACTTTTCCTATTGCATCCAGTATATATAGTTTTTTAAAAATATGAAGTCACTTGATATTTTAATTTCTTTGCTCTAAGTCATAAATTATTTTTGGATGTAATGACTGAGCCTTTTTTTTATATTTTATTTTTATAACAAAATTTTAAATTATTTTAGAGCAGCCACATATTTATTCTATTAGAAAAAATATTTAAAATTAATAAATAAATATAAATTCCAACTGCAGCTCTAAAATTTCGTTGCTTCTCCCTGAATTCATATTCAAGGCGTTCACCGAAATGTGAATATTTGATTGTGCTTTATTGCCCGTGTCTGACTGAAGTACTGGTAAACGTACAAATTTCACTATCTCTTCTCTTCCACAACACTTTGTCTGTTGAGTATTGAAGAACGTATTGTATTTAGCTTATTTATAGGCTTTTTTTTCAAGATTTGTTTGAAGAAACGAGAACCGATTAGGAACCTACGCGTCTGAAAAGAAGTAGGCATCCGGAACTTCTTAATGTATAAGAGGAATTAAAGCGTTATCACATTTATTTATTTCACTTTAATAAAATTTTAAACTTCAATTTTTAAAAAATACACATATGTTTACGTAAAAAATAAGGAAAATCAGTCCGATCTTGGCAGCGATTTCGGGATGTCCTTCGCACGATGATGACGACTTCGGTAGTATACTCATCCGTTTGAATTCTGGGGAAGTTGAAAAGGCATTGGAATATTAAATATTAGGAAGTGACATTGAACTATATCGCATAATTTCTAAGTCAGTGTGTCAAGGCTATTATTCGGAATTAATTATTTGTGATTAATTTTTAGGTCGCGGATAATTTGAAAGTAAAAATAACAAGAAATATGGAGGAAAGGACGATGAAAATGAATCGAGAATATGGACGATTTAAGTGCAATGTAACTTGTCGAATATTGCAATATGTTATTTATTCAAAAGTTCATTCTGAATTCAACTTAGCCTTAGGAATTGAATATTGTCTATGGAATGACATTAAAAATTAAGAAAAATTCAAACAATTTCGTATAAACCACTTACTATTAACAAAATATATTTTGGTTAAAATTTCTACCCCAGAATTCTACTAGACCCTCTGATCATATTTTAGCAATTTTTTTTGTAAATGTAATAATATTTTTTAATATCTTCATATCAATGGAAATCAAATATATTTTGTTTTTATATAGTTGATAAACCGGAACTGACGTTTAACCTAAACCTATCAGCTATTTTTGACTTAGCTCTGCAATTTTAGAGAGCTATAGGAGTAATACTATCCAGATTTTTTTTTCTATTTTAATCATAAATATTATTTATACTTTGCTTTATTCTGTAGCAGATAATAAATAATTACGTTTTTGGTTTTCATCAGAATTAGTGTTAACGATTAACAATTTAATATTCGTATAAGGAAATAATTCTTTGTCCACCTTATCAATTTAATTTTGTTTAATTGCTTAAGTATGAAAAAACAAACGCGATTTCAGTATATTATTTATTTGTAAATTGTTTTAGAGAATTAAAAAAAATAAATAAAGATGGATATTTGCAAACCTCATAAATTATAATAAAAAATATAGATTTTTATCTAATCTAAATATATAATAATTTTAAAATTGGGTATGTAAAATTTAAATAGAGGTTTGTGAATTGCAAATTATTATTTTTGAAGAACAAAAATAATATTTTACATTTATAACACAATCATTAACAGTGAGATTGCTTACTTAATTAATTAAATAAAACAGTTATATAAATTAACAAAAAATAAAATAAAGATACAATAGTCAATGAGAAATTCTTTAATTTTTTTTATAATCATGAAAGGTCAATAGTTTTGAATTTTCCATTGGCTAGATCATGTGATATAATTTTGATAGTCTTTCATCTCAAAATGATAGATCACAGATTGAATCCTCGGCCAAAGAGATATTAATGAATTTTTTTTTCTAAATGTAAACGAATGAACTATGAAAAACTTTATCATATTATATTAAATAGGTATATATATATACACACACGCATATATATATATATATATATATATATATATATATATATATATATATATATGCATATTGTGAGGTTAGGATGACCAGGGTCAGCTGCTCGGCTGACCTCAGAGTATCCTTTTGCCAAGGTGCTGATTACACGTTTCACCCTTGAAGTTATCACTGGTTTCGTATCCATAAATAATTGGATAATTTATTTTATTTATTAATTAATTCAGAATATAATTTAAAGTAAGGTCATTACATAAATACCTGAATATTGGAATGTTCTATTCAAAAACAATAGAATTTATTTTAAAACGATAGTACCTTTCGATCGAGGTTTTAGGTCTATTTAAAGTGTTTTTTTTTTTTATGTCAGGGATTTCTTTATAACATACATATAATAGAATAGAAAAATAATTTTATTCTGGGACCAGTGCCCTTAAGAATAACACATGTGAACAAAATTTAATAAAGATATATCTGGCCAAAGGCCTACATGATTAGAAGGATAGAATATTTACAGAATAACATGAAAATAAATATTAACTAAAGTGTATGTTCTGGTAGAGAATAAAAAAACTTCACATAAAACTATTAGACCTAAAACAAATACATTATTCTAATGATTAAATCTTAAAGTAAAAAAAACAACACAAATTCTAAAAAAAAAAAAAAAAAAAAGGACCTGCAAAATTTTCTTAAAATGCTCTTAAATAATAATAAGTAACCAATTAACTTAGTGGCATTGTACCATTTCATTTATCAATGAATAAAAGTTGAAACATGGACAAATTTATTTAATTTCAAAAATTTATCCTTGTGTTTCTATTGAGGATATACATATTTTAGCCTATGTAAATTTAAATTATTATTATAAATGATGGAAGAAATTATATGGGAAGGCTGTTTTCTTTAAATGTTGATTTTAATATTTTGCTATTTCTTCCAAAAGACTTAAGGTTTATCGTTTGAGTATATGTACTTTTTTTTTTTTATTACAATTGTTTTCATGCATTACTAAGTTAAATACAAAGAAAAAAAACTTAACGCTATATTTGCAGAGTTTTACAAAGAAAGTAAATAGGAAATTTTATTATAAAAGATATGTCATTTTTTTCATTGAAATTATTATAAAATTTAGGATTTTTTTCTTTAGAAATTGGCATGGGATGGATACTGTAGGATCTGGAGACCTTCCTAGGGCTCACCCAGCTTCTATAAAGTGGGAACACTTTGTACTGGGAAAACCTGGCGGTACCTGACAACACAGTTGACCTACAAACAGTATAGTCCCTACCATGTACTTAACCCAAGACCCTTCATAGGTTGTAGTAGTACAGTTTTTCTGCAGAAAATGGTAGCTGTTAATTGCTAAAAAATTAAAACATTGAAACATTTCTGGATTTTTAGCTTGGAGTTCTAAAATGCGATAAGAGATTTATGTGTTATCCTATGTCCTTGATACATTTACCATTTTTTCTCCTTATATTGACTACATAAATATTCAGATAAATAATCCTCCAAAATAAATAATTAAAATACAGATATACATATTGGTAGGACACAGAACAGATAGGCGATACAGTTGTGCTACGAGGATATGAGAGACGGCCTTGGAGCGAACTTAACCCAGATGCTGGTTGCTATCCTTTGGAATTCGGTCAAGAGTACGACCGAGGCCCACTGTGGCACTGAGTTACATCACTGTCAGCTCTCACAACCTTTACCAAAACAATCCTTCTAAATATCTTGAAAATTGGGAAGGGGGGGTTCGTTGAAAGTTTTTTAGTTGCCGAATTTGGTTGGATCAAGACCACAACCAAGGCACAATATATTGACAATAATAATTTTCTGAAAATTCAGAACTTAGAATCCACTTGAAACGTTGCACACTTCTCAAGGAACCATGTCAAAACAATAATTTAATCTGATTGCCTCATTATGCTCAGGATGTTCAGGATCAGCGATTTTCCATAACCGAAGACTCATCGGCTATATACTAAGGCATCCATGGCTTTATCTCTGGGTCAAGCATTTGACTGCTGGCAGGATCAAGTTTAGAATACCGGGGGAGTTTCGTATAAAAAAAATTTAAACATTGAAATTTCCAACTGTATTATAAATAAATATACAACATGTAAATAATGAATGATACACAAAAAACACGTAGTGAAACTACCCAACGATGGTACTCAAATAACAAATTCAACTTAGAAGGTAAAGAAGCCATTTAAAGACGCCTTGGAGGATTATCGGTAATTGAACAAAAGGGTATTGGGTCCAGAACGTGGTATGATTTGTTATATTTTTAAGCCAACGGTTTTGCAGATAGATGATTTGGCCAAGATCATGATCAAACATCAGGGTTTTCTACAAATTAAGTGTAGACACTACAGAGGTTGGGTGTGGTACAGGAGGGTCCCTAGGTCTATCGCTGTTAATAGATTAAATAATTTATCGGTCACATTTCAAACCCACGACTGAGGAATTAATCCTTGATATGTAGAAAGCATACGATACCGTATACGATAATGTCATCTTTCATAAGCTAACATTGTTAGGAATTCGTGTTAAAAACGTACAGGTTTTTAAAACAAATTTTCACTAATCGCCATTTCCGTGTTCGAGGCGGCTGTGAATTATCCCAAGGTCATAAACACATTAAAGGTGTTCCTCAGGATTGTGTACTTATTCCAGCACTATTCTGGCTAACAATAAATGATCTTGGCCTCAACTAACCAAAAGGCCTTTAACCATTACTATTTACAGTCTATCTAGCGAATGTTTGTCGGTCTAATAGTGTAAACATCGTAAAAAATACGAGAAGCAGTCAATAGAACTAATGCGTGCTATATCTATAGATCTAAAAACTTCCGTAAAGAAAACCGAATATATTTTACTCAGCTGTAAAATAAACAATCCAATCCCTCATGTTCTACATCCCACTCCAGCAACTGAAGTGAGGCTAGGCCACACTTCATCAGGCTCACTGATTCACAAATTATGAAAAAACTACCACCTCACATGCCAATATTGTAATTTAAATCTTACAGTGAAATATGCTTTGGAGGAAGAATTCCAACAATAAATAAAATGTATATGTGTACATTTATATCGGTGTTTGTGTATATTTGTGTGCGTATGAATGAGCTTGTTTGTGCTTTTCATCGACAAATATACTAGTATCATAGATCAAACCATAGACGTTGATGACCTAAGCGTTTCATACACACACAAACATTTTTTTTGTAATTAAGGTGCAAAGTCATTATGACTTACCTATTGCATGCATAATTGATAAAATCCATTAGTTCGAGAAAAAAAGGGCAACAAAGAACACTTATTAAGATATGTCACCATTATTCTCTTTTCATTTTATTTAACTAATTTTGGCAAATTTCTATTTGTATATCGGCTATTTTCGGTTTTGTTTTCGGCAAATTATTTTCGGTTTGTTTAATGATTAGAGATGGTTGAGAGATATGTAGGACAGTTCGCCAGATGACTGCCAAAATTCTGACCTGGGAACTATTTGGCTCCTAACCTCAACTGCCTTCCAAAACATCCATAACTCTCCTAGCACCATCTTCCCATCTCCCCATGCCCCAACAATAACCCTCCATTCACATAATTCATGAGGGTCTCAGAGGAAAAAAAAAATCCCAAAACTGTATTGAGTAGGGAAGAAATGGTTCTTTTCAAAAATTATCCTAATAAACTCAGTTAATTACTCGAAACCTGGATACAAATCAAAGATATGGTAAACTATCATTAGGGAAACAAAGTAAAATATAGCTATAAAGAATAATAAGTTGTTAAATAATAAACAATTACAAAAGAACAATGTCGTAACTCAAAAAATCTAATTATAATCCAATAATAAGTTCCATGCGAGTTCAAAAAATAAATACTTGGGTTTTGGTAAAGCAAAGCATGTCAATTATAATGGCGGTATTGAAATTCTTTTATTATTCATTATACAATTTTTAAAAGCTTGAAATTTTATTGATTTTAACTTACGTCATTATTTCCGTAAAACTTCAAGATCAAACATGATGCAACTCAAAATATGACTTCATCGGACACAAAAAAAACAAAACATGTGGGAAACGGAATATCAGATGTCAAAAAATAACATTTTTGAATTATGTCTTTGTTCTTTTGAAGGAGCGATATCGTCTCCATAATTATAAAACAGAGTAATTCCACTTTATGTATTAAAAAAAAATTAATTAAACGAAATTTCTTAATTGAATGCGGGGTAAAATCGCCATTGAATGACTTTTTGTTCTGGATTTCTTACATTTCCACGATTAAATCACATATTCAACTAAGGGATTTACTTAAATTAATATAAAATAATAATTGATTAGGTTTCATAATTCGAGTGAAATTTAGTGTTTATGAAGTATACGCTCCTTGAAGTACAAAATATTAAGGTTTTATGAAAAACATTTTCAGTCTAAAACCAATTAAAAAATATAATTAATAACGAAATAATTTTTTTTTAATGAAAAAAGAATCATGGTAATAGTAATTATGCAAACATTAATATAAAATTAAAAAAATCATTTTTATTTACAAGGAAATGAGAATCCAAGTAGTTCAAGTAAATTAACACATTCAAAGGAAGTAGGTCAGTGAGGCGATTGATAGTTGAAAAAAGATGAGACAACCCTTAGTGACCTGGTTTTTCCCAAATTGAGGGTACCCACTTTATACAGAATGGATGAGCCCCAGGAGCGTTTCCAGAACCCATAGAATCGATTCAAAACATTTAATAGAATGAAATTATCTTCCACAGCTAGTCTTTATATTTCAGAAACTAAGTTACAATACTATAAGTAGCTTAATTAAATATTTTATTTCATTATTTAAAAGCTTTAAACTGGTACTAACATACATTTCGCCATACGATGAATGTAACATAAGTATATCAATCGGAGGATTTACTGAACCAACATTGCCGATTCTCAGTTGCTAACATAAATTGTCAAAACAGTCATAAATATCTTTCACATCCGGTCTCTGACACATTAATGCATATGAATGTTTTAGAAAAGCTATTATATGTTAAATATTCAAGGAATTTACATAATAGCCACGATATATGAACGGCTTTAAACGTTTCAGGTATTACTAAAATATTTTTAATATAAAATGTTTTTTCTTATTATATCTGTGTTGCCGAGCCAAATCAGGCGCAACCCCAAATGAAAGGCCCTTGGTTCAAATCAGCCTATGCAGATAATTTATTTAATCTTTTAGAATCCTGGGATGGATCTTTTAGTATCTGGAGACCCTCCTGGGGCTCACCCAGCCTCTATAAAGTAGGTATCAATCCAAGCGGTTGAAGGTGATCTCAAATTACATCCAGTACAAGCAGAAGTTGTACAAGAAACGGTACAATCTCTGCCCAAAGACCTACTGAACCAAAGACTCTTCATGGGTTGTACTAATACAGGTTTTTTTCTTATTTATAAAATTTTTGTCTGTTCCCCTCGCTTTATCATCTCCTCACACAAGGAACCGAAAAACATTAAAATAAAAAATTAAATATTTCAATTTCTCAATTTTGTTTTCCTGCAAACTTGAAATGCAAATGCTGTCCCTCTATATCCTCTGTATATGATCGTAAAGCACGGACTAATATAATATTTTTAGATAAGATTCGTTAAATTAAAAAAAATTAATAAGCTTAATTTTTCTGCTACCATGGTATATATTTGTTTGTTAAAGGTACTAAATGACTTGGAGATTGACAAAGACAGTATCCCTTACTAATGTTGTTCAGATTATTGCAAAACCGCAAGGAACATTACCGTCATGAAATTTATCTGTCTCTCTTCTCCGAGCCAGATGAAGAAGATTGTTTCCATCCTCGATAACAAAAGAAGTTGCATAATCCCTTGCGGTTTGCTTTCTTCCTCCTGCAACCCCTTTCACTACCCCTTGCGCAAGGCCGCAGGCTGATGTAGGCCCGAAAGGTCGCGAGGGTTCGGAGTGCCATGCCATGGGAAAGGTATCACATCACACACTCCTATCAACGCCAATTCATAACATTTCACTTTCCTATATCCATCTCACCGCATCCTTCCGATTTCCGGTATAACCGGGCGGAAGTCGGAACTATACTCTTCAGCGGTTTGTATCCGATGTATAAATGCATTATCGATATTATGCAATCGAACTTTAATCGAACATTTTCTAAGTGATATTTACAAAGCAGATAAATATATCAACACCACTAAAACTCATGAAGGGTCTTTGGATAGGTACTTGGTAATGAGCTATTCGGCCGAAAACGTTCCACCAGCTTTCCCGGTCTCATTTAAGTATGAAAGAAATGATGAAGACAACTTATCATCCCTTAAGTAACCATGAACATTTTTTTTTTCTTGAGAGGTTCCCCTAAGTTGAGGTTTTCTCCAACCAAATTTTAGGATAGCATTTTTCCCAGATCTTGAGGTATTCGAAAATAAGCTGTTGCGTAGGATATTAAGTCCAAAACACGATTAGACCATTGGAGAATTTAGGAGATTACATAGCGCGGAATTACGAAGCATGCACCAGGTTAATATTATTAATTGATAGCGTCGCGAAGATTACTGGGCTTAGTAAAGAACGAATTCCTAAGATTTTAATAAGCGCTGTGCCGACTGGTAAGCGTCTGAGGCATAGGTGGGAAGATTCCATTAAGAGTCTGTCGGATATGGGTTTGGGTAGTGGTACGTGGACTGAACTCTGTAAGCAGAGATCTGTGGTATCGGCATCGAGCTTTCGGGTTCGCTAAACCTTAGTATTATTATATAATTTTTCCCAGGCCTGACTGCCAAGTGCATTTTCTTCATTGAGACCGCATCCTACCATGTCTTCCTGTACTTGGTTCATCCATGAAATTCTTGGTCGGCCTCTTCTTCTTCCTTCAGGGGACCAGCACATGGTCATTTTTTGAATTCTATTATTTTTCATCCTTATACTCTATTATTATAATACCATGAAAAGAAAATTGAAAAATATACAATTTGTTTCTTTTTTTTTTTTTTTACTAAAATATACAAAATTAATTGAATTTTTTTGCTGGTGGTAATTTTGATATTTGATAATAGTTAAAACATCATAATAAATAAACTATTTATAATTTGCACAAAGTTGACTTTTGGAATGGATGTAAAAAACAACTGGATGAGAAAAAAATACATAAATATTTTTGTTAGGGAGCGGAGTAGCTGAGTGACCAGAGCGGTGAGAGGCTATGCTGAAGTTTCCGGGTTCGAATCCGGCAGTGGCAGATAAATTATTTAATCTGATAACAGTCACGGATGGACTCTGAGAAATCTACTGAACCTACTGGGCTCACTCAGCTTCTATAAAGCAGGTACTTTTAACTGGAAGAAAAAACCTGACGGCTTAGCGTGATATCGGATAAATCACCACCCTCCATAACCATCATCTCAGAACCAGTACAGTCTCTACCACGTAGTGAACTTAAGGCCCTTCAAGTAGTGCAGGAAGTAGAAAAGTAGATATATTTATTATTTACTAAAAGGTAACGTAATGTGTTCTAGACTAGTCATGTAAAAACTATGTTTAAATAAAGGAGATATTTGTCAGATAATTAATTTAATAATACTATCATTAAATCGGATTTAAATTAATGAAGTAGTTACTCAATATTAAAGGTATTACAAGAACAGGAATAATACTTAATAATAAAAATAGAAGCACGTTTACACGAAAGTATAAATTGTAAGTTACAATACGAAGAGGGAATGAAAAAAGATCTAAGAAGGCGATTGTAAGTAACTTGTGGAAGCCGTGACGCGATTGACCTTACATCATAATGTTCCTCTTTTAGTTCCCATAACAAATCATGTCTTGCAGTTCTTATCCTTTTGTCTAAGGTTAGATAAACTAAAATTGCAGAAGTCTGTGAGGATCAGGGCTAAGAAGTCCTTACCATCTCGGTCCAATATTTCCTGTTTCGAAGCCGAAGTTAATCTAAACACTTTCAACTCGAGTGACGTAAGAATGACCAAAACAAGAGAAAATATAAAAATTGCTTTCGAAACCTTAGCGATCGAAAATTTTCCAAAAAAAAGAAAAGTTTTTTGTTTATATAAGCTGAAATAGAATAGAATAGAGTAGAAAAGTAACTTTATTCCGGAACTGGGTCATTTTAGAATAACAAACATTTACAGAAAAAGAAACATAATATGCATCAGGCCAGAAGGCTACGTAATACAAGTCATAAAGCATTTACAAAAATCATCATTTCGTGAAAAAATACTAAGTAACTAGAGAATTGATAAATAAATAACAGCGAATAAACTCGAGCTGGGTTGTAATAATTTATTTAAATAATTTATATCTTCTTTACAAGAAAGAATACTAAACAACAAAAGCCATTATTTAACACTTATACATTTAAGCAAAGAATGAACCTGCTGAGAGAATCTGATTGGGAAGTGAGGAGATGGTGGAAAAATAAGGGTTTAAATTAGGATGGGGAAGAAGCAGGGATATTAGGAGGGAATGAGTAGGAGGAAAGGGCGAGAAAGGGGAAAGCACGAATTGTGTTGGTTCTGTAGGAACTAGGATCGGAAAGGCGAGCCTTGTTTCCTGACGCTGGACTGAGGATCCGAATTGGAGAGTTAATGGATTGCTATAAGATATACAACGAAGAAATATTGTCTAAGAATGGGAGTGAAGAGCCACTTTAACTCGTTAAGGTGGAACATGCGATACCACCTCTGGATACCAAGGACAAATAAAGAGCAATTCATTATTGGCTTCAATCTGTTTTCAAGCACATTTGAGAGGCTCTCGAATACCACACTACAGTAGCCAAAGTGGGGAAAGACGAACTGAGGAGCTAACAATTAGCTTCGAAGACGTCTAGAACGATGGAAAACCTTCAGGGAACTTATTAAGTTATTGACCGTCAGGATATTTGGAAAGGGTTTGGTCAATAGTCAAAGGGAGAGGAGCGGCTCAGTGGTAGAGTACTGAGTTACCATGCCGGAAATCCTGGTTCAATTCCCGCTGCAGGCCATGATTTTTATTTAGTCTGTTTGCAGCGGGAGATGGATCATATAGGATCTAGGACCCTCCTGGGGCCCACCCAGCCTCTATAAAATATTATAAAAATAGGGTACCCAAAATAAGGGGGGAAAATCTGGCGGTCGAGCGTGACCTAGGACAAGTCACCTCCTTGCAGAACCGTTGTCCATGAAACAGTACAGTCTCTACCATGTACTGAACCCCAGACCCTTCATGGGTTGTGGTGGTACAGGTTTTTTTTTTGGTTTTTTTTGGTCAATAGTAATGCCTAGCAAATATAACATATAATCAGGTACTTATGGATAAGTCAACCAAAGAGCACTACTGATTGCCAATATGACACTGATAACACTTCTAGTTCCTATTAATGGGAATTTATTTTCTCACGATGAAAATGAACCTATAATTATATTCGTAAAATTGGTTTTACAGAAAGAAATGGATTAATAATTACACTTTGGATTTATGTGCCGGCGTTAATGATCGGTATTTGTTGGGATTGTTTAAATAATTACTTTTTTAATTAATAAAGTCGATGACTTTAAGGACTTCCACTCACTGCACATCCTTTTTGGTTAAACTCGAGGTTTGACATATACAATGTTTTCAAAATATCCTAGTTTTCTATAACAAATAAAATATAAAATACATATTATTTGAGTAAGTTAACTCCACTCTGTTCGTGCCCGCTCCGCCTCATTGTACACTGACCACGTTGCCATAATTTCCTTTAGAGGTCAGAAATTCCTTTCTATTCTCAAGTATACGCATAACAAAACGTTTCGGTTAAATGTTTCATGAACATGTTCAAAATACGACAGGCATGCTACGGAATGTGGTAAAAATACACTTCAAACATGACAGTAAACGTTGAGTCCGTTCACATTGATTATTATTTGGAAATCCATATATATATATATATATCTAAAACTCTCTTACTCCTAAGGTATTTAACGAAACGTAATACTTTTAAAAAAGGAATTTATTTTGTATTCGTGTGAATCGCAAAATGGTTAGACAAAATTGAAAATATATACATATATATACGATTACTACAAACTCTCAAGTAATTACGTTGGCTTGATTATATCTAGAGCGATATTTGTTAGTTCCATGGGACGTTTTTCGTCAACTCTTAGCCGATATATTTCCGACATGAATGGTTTCATTACCTGAAATTTGTCATATTAATTTTAATATACTCCGTAAAAAAGAAGGTAACCACGCACTTTTTATTTCTATTATTATTTTTTTATGAAAAAATAAATTCTTTCTCAAAACGTTTAAAAACAGCTGGTTCCTATATTGAGCTGGTTATCAATTATTGAATTCATAAAAAAAAAAATTAAGGATTTTTATATGTATATATCCAACCTCATATTTACTTCTTACTTCCATACATCGAGCTCAGATGTTGCTTTGTTATAATGAGGATAGAACAAATATTGTATTCAGATTACAGGTAAAATATCATCATCATCACAATATCCTCGTCTACTGCCTAAGCAGTGTGAGGAGTAAGTATTAAAATATATTGTTTATAAACATTTTATTTATTGTACTGTATTAATTACATGTAAATATTGCAATAAATTATTTACGATTCAATGAACAGGTACTAATAAACCTAGTTATAATAGGCAGTGCAGTAAAAAAAACCCAATTAATAATCTGAATATTTAGCTGAGCAGAAAGATACATTTGAGATGTCTATAAAAAAGCAATGATTCCAGTAAGGTGTAGAAAAGGATGATCAATTAGGACAAGTAGTCGTATCTTTAGACAAGAACAGGAAGGCATTTGTTTTGTTTTTTTAATAAAATCAATAAAAACAAAAGTAATTATGTAGATATATATATTCAAACATAATATTAAAGGATTAAAGAAGCTAGGACAAAAGAGAAGGTCGCTAATAATTTTGGGTCAAGTCAGTTTGAATGAAGATATATTCGTCCAACCGTTAAAACATTGAGATATAGAAAAAACTAACGATACAAATATAAATAAATATGGAAGGAGCTATAATAAGAATTTAGTTATAGTAAAAAGATGAGGACATGAAACCAAGAAGGTGGAACAAAGAAGTGCAACTAACCTTGTTCTAGGCACAACTGCAAGGCCGCCGTAGATATATTCACTTCCTTCACCTCACATCTAGTCATCTAGAAAGTATCTTTTATTACTTAAATTACTGCAATACGTGGTTGAAATATTGTCAATGAATGTGTTAATAATAATTTAAACACTTAACAGGAATTTATAAAGAAATAGTATACAAAGTCGTGGTACTTATATATAACTAGTAGTCCAGGATCCATTGCCCATTTTTTCACTTGATTAGTATCAAGCTGAATCTTCGTGAATAGCTTCGTTTCGATGAGACGCCCAACAATTTCCTTTGCGAAAATTCTCGATTGTGGTAGCTAAAAGAGATAGCAAGGATAAAATATGTCGATCTGATGATTCTCAAAAATTTATTACTAACTGGGTTATTTTTTTGTTAAATCTCGAGATAATTATCTAAATTATTTGAAAAAATATTTGTCCTACAAAATGTATGGTTTGATCAGAGAGCCCCCTCTTTCCAATATGTATCGGTAACGAGGTCAAAAAAGAAGAAGTAAAAAAAAACCCAGCTGGTTATTAATCATTTTTGATGACGTTAACGATAATTAGTTTAATTACTCTATTATTAATAAATGAATAATAGAGTAATTAAACTAATAGATCAGTAGCTAATCAAAATATTAAAAAATATCAGCTTCAGGACATAGACTTCCTTAAAACTAGTAATGAAGATTTTCTAACTTAGATTCATGGGAGGAGGGCAATTTTGTAAAATATCTGAATGTTTTTTCTATGTTTCTTTTTTTGAAGTTTTTATAACGACTTCAAATTTTTTTTTTCTTCCAAAGACGATTTTAAAACATAAAATCACAACTTTTGATAAGACTAAAATATTATTCATAATTAAATTTTATTTATTGTTCTTTTGATGGTGATTATTTTTAAATATTTTTATTTTGAAGAGAAAAGACTTGTCCTGGCCGGGATTCGTCTATATCTCTCTCTAGTGCAGTGCTCTTAACCACTGAGGCACCAGGGGCCGTATCCAAGCCAGACAAACCCATGCTCTTCACCGATCCTATATCCCCGTGTTCTCGCAATTTTTGCGATGTATACAGGGGGAAGAATCGTCATTGAACATTACTTTAATTGGGATCTTGTTGGCGTCAGTTTTATATTTATAATTTTTTGTTTTTTTGATGGTGATTATTTTTAAATATTTTTATTTTGAAGTGAAAAGACTTGAAAAAAAGTTTTCTTCATTGTTATTTACTAAGCTACATTGTTGGAAACAATAAACTAACAGTCTATTCTCACAAAACTACAGGAATATATCTCCAGTCCTGGTGGAAAATTGGTTAGGTCGAATTTCTGAGGTCGAAAATGAGTTAATTGTGCTGAGGGGCTGCGAACCCGCCATCTTGGCCATAACACGTTGCTATGCTAACCACTAGATCGCAGGTGCCCCCATATTGCTTATGCTACAGCTCCATTCCAAATCAAACACTGAGGAAAAGACAAAAATCTGCTTCTCTCAATATACTAACTTTCGACAAATTTCGACTTAACCACTTCTTCACTGGGGCTGCAGATGTAATCACAACATAATCGGCTAATAAAGTATACGTTATTATACGAAAGAACCCTTTTTAACCCCTCCTTCATAGCCCTTTTTATGCCAAATAATCTAATATTGTATAGCTTACAATATTGTATAGCTTTATAGAAGTATGGAGCAATGTTACGTGCTTAAATACTTTAATTTGACGATACCCCACAACGAATTTACATTACTACTTAATCATTCAACCTAGCACAAGATTAAAAAAGTGACAGTGTCAAGTTTGTTTATTTTTGTTCCGCCACTGAACGTAATTGCCTTATGTAGCGATTGCATAAATACAACAAAGCAATTATGGTCGGTTATTTTTAAGTGAAAGTGCATCCACAACTGCAATGTAAGCCTCTTTAATCGGAGGGAAGTGCTTTCCTTTTCCAGAGCTCCTCATGCAGTTCTCAGCACTCTACCCAGCCATTAGTATGAAAATATTCATACATTAAGTCCTCTTTATACTAACGGTTTATTCCTTTCTAGACAACATCTAGCACAACTTAGTAATAATACTCTTAAATTATATCTATAAGGGACTGTTATAGCTCAATGGTAAAGCGTTGAGTGGGTGTGCTTAAGGCCCTCTGTACAAAGCCAATTGTGGCAGATAAATTATTTAACAGGTTAAATACCTGATCTTAAAGAATGGTACCAAACCTGGAGAGTAAAATACATTCAAATGCCCTTTACCCTTCGTAGTAAACCAGTGACTTCCTCTCCTCTAGAATCCTTTAATAATAACATCCACTTGATTCCTATAGATCAAATCCGATACTTGGAATCCTCATACTAGACTGAAAAGACAAGAAACTGGTTGTCGTATCCAGGCTACTTCGACACTTCCTAGAGAAACGCTCTATGCTCCCAATTAATTGCAAAAGACTCATTCCTATTGTAAGACCTGTTTGGACTTATAAAATAGAGTTTGGGGGCTCCACTAAGCTATCGGATTCCTCTCGTATTCAATCCTTACAATCCAAAAAACTTCGTAAAATCCTCAATGCTCCTCACTTTGTACAGAAAAAGTCATCCATAATGAACTCAATGTTCCATTTCTCTCGAACCCGATACCAGTCCTTTCATACAAACTTTATTTCCACTCAAGCCCACTAGTTTCGACCTAGCTACTTCTGCAATTCCTGATAAGATAAGGCAGATTCTCTGATGGCCTTTATCCATAATGTATCATTCATTATATTTACTTGTACTGTTATAATACAGCTGTGAATTTTAAAAAAAAATTGTAAACATGCACGGATGGATCCTATGCTTTCTCATCAAATTCTATTACAAAAGTATTCATAGTTTACAGTATGGCTTAATCAAAATGACGAAACTTTTATAATGACAATATATTATTAAGGCTTCTAACAACAGGCAAGGCCAGAGTGACCGCTGAGGGTCGTCATTACTTCGTTCGTTACGTCATCAATAATCGATTTTTAAACTTTATTTCTCTCGATATATCAATATAAGTATATAATATTAATGTTTCGATTTCCATAGTGTACATAATGTGCATCTTTTTAGTGATTAAACTTTTGACAATAAAATGGAATAAGGGAAAGTATATGATTCATTACATATAAACTTTCATCTCACATGAGAAGTGAAAATATTTTTTGTACACTTAAGAAGCTTAGGTTTAAAACACTGGTTCCCACCTGATTAAGATCTATGGCCCACTGAACCCAAGAATTGAAAAATGTGCTGAATCACCGTTTGGAAACCACTTGCTATATGTGTAGTATAAATTTAATTATATATTATAGTTATCTAATTAGTGATGCACATTGCAAATTATCCATTATTTAATTTAATTTACAACTAAGATTTCGACATGGAATGGTGACTATTAAAACAATTAGAATTCTGTGATGAATCGAAAAATATACAATAAAATATCAATAAAATCAATAAAAATACAAGAAAGAAAATCAGTATAGGAGGTATCATACGCTATTTTTTCAAGACTACAACGAATGTGTAGGTAATTAAAATGGAACTAAACAAAAATGTTTGAGCCCATTAAAATATTTTAATTTTTTGATTTTATTCCTCCAAGATTTATTACTGTATATACAAGTTACAAATATAATAAATAGATGCAATGCTGCTAAATAAACTGAAAGCCTTTTATTACCTTTCGATAAAACCCATTAATATTTTGACTTAATACAAAGGCAGCATTATGCTGCTATGGCTAATCGGACGATGCTACAGTGGGAGTCCTAAATTTTGCATATTTTTTCCAGATCTAATTAGGATAGGGATCTTTAAGGAGTAGCTGACACCGCACAGGCAAGGGACCACCATTCCATTCCTAAGGACTGCATACCCAGGGCACCTGCCGGAATGAGATTTTCCAGAAGGTAGCAACATGTATAAATAATATATTTATCTAAGAGCAAACATATATATATTATATCTTGAATAAAATTAGTTGGCCTTATATATAGTTAAGTAGGGAGAACTGTTTCTTGGAGAGCCAACGTTTCGATCCACATTGCAGGTCGTCTTCAGGGGCTTTTGATCCCTACATGTATTTTTAATATTTACCATATGTAATTTTAATTTGTCTGCATTTTGTATATTTAGCCCTGAAGACCTAAAATATATGTCGAAACGTTGGCTTTGCAGTAAACAGTTCTCCCTCCTTAGGAGAATTCGTTTGACCTCCACTCAGACCGTTTTATTTCCCATAAATATATTAAAATGAAATTGGAATGAATATTTTTTTGTTCCAAAAGAAGACATTACAGTTTTAGAATCGCACACATGTAAGATGAAAAGCCCGGTTTCTAAGACTCGAGGCGTGACGGAGTTTCCACTTTCGCTGGGTATCTTGAAGAGCTCCACTTAGATCCGCTACGACTTTAACGCTCGATTCCAACCTCGGTGAGAACCACACTTTCTGAAAGCATGGCTTTATGAAGACAAGGGAAGGTTGTTCAGTCTTCTTCACGATCCAAGGAGCCAGTTAGCCCTAAAAAGTAAACTAAATCTAACTTAATATTTTAATAAAAGTCCAATCCTGAGCCCCGGAGGTAAAGGACACCATGTCCATAAAATAGGTAAGACTCTAGCTACCAAAAATAAATACTATCAACAATACTTACAATTACTTACCATTGCCAATAACAATGTGAACAATTTTTTTTAAATTTGTTTCTATAACTAACAAAGAAAGAAATTTTAATGGTTCAAAGTTATGGATAATTGGTTCTTCTTAACTAGTACAGGAATTACAAAAATGTCTCATGGTATCCGTTACCTCCGGAAGACACAATCAACGTAGGGTTTCCAAGAAATGTTGGAACTTTTTTAGACTCTAGCTTATAATATAAACAATTTTCGAAGATATTAGTTTTATTTTCTAGCTAAAAAATAGTTAGTTACATGGCGCATATAAACCCAACTTTAAGATATTTGTAACATAAAATCTTACCTTTTACAGAGGTCGATAATCTAAAATATAAACTGTACCATTACAACCCATGATAGATCATGTGTTCAGTACATGGTAGAGACTGTACTGTTTCTGGGACAATGGCTGTGCAGGGATGCGATTAGTATGAGATTATACTCAACCGCTAGGTTTTCCCTCCAACGAAGGGCAGCCACTTTATAGAGGTTGTGTCTGCAGATTTTTCGGGCCCTTTCACGGCAATTAACAGATTAAATAATTTATCTGCCGCGTCAGGATCCGAATTTGGGACCTACGGAACAGCAATTCAGTGTTCTACTCACAGAGTTACCCAGCTTCTACTGATAACAACGGAAATAAAAAAGAAATGAGGAGTGCAAGATCCTTCAATGTGAAACTTTAGTCTTTAATTTTGACGAATTAGAGAAATGTTGAAAGTTATTTATTAACCTCACCAACTTTGAAATATGGAGAACACTCGTAAGAATGCAAGGGGCACTCGTAAGATATCAAAATTATCTACATACAGTTATAAAATTAATAACTGAGCGCCACCAAGTAGAGAAGAATAACCCTTAATTATACATATATGCTATAACCAAAACATTAGATCAAGTAAAAACTGCTATCTACGCTTCCGATACATTGCAGAGTCATATTTAGAATGGAAAGAAATAGATAATGGCAGTAAAAATTGTTTTTTTAATTGTATTTTTTAGTTTTAAAATAAGTATTAAGGTTGAACTAATTGTAAAAGCGAAACAAAAAAAAAAGTTTCTATGATTCAAATTGCTAAGTTGCGGATTTTCTCTTTACCGGAAGGGGAGGACTTTTTATTTATTTTTTTCCTTGACGAGAACAGTGAAAGTAGCTTTTCACGAAGGAAATGGAAAGGCCTCGCTTTCCTCGAGTTAAGTCCGCGACTAAGTACCATTACGTAACTTGCAACCGTGCGATAATCCTAGGAAGCGGATCAACTTAGTCTAGTTTTTTTATAAAGTCATTCTTTACTATTAATTACTAAAACCTTTGGATCAAGGGAATCTTTTTTTGGTTCGTTCAAAAAAACGTTATAATATAACAGCAGAGATAACCCTGAAATTTCAAAAGTTCTTCTAAGGGAGGACAGTTATACGGGTATGAAAAAAAAACATATATATAAAGAAACATTATAAGTAATTACCTCCATTAGTGTTTCATTGGTGAAAACGTACTTTATTTTTACTAAAACAACTTACAATATAATTTTAAAAAATAATACTATAATTAAGAGTAAGTCTATGTAGCATATTACCCTAGAACACCCTTAAGTACAATAGAAATATTAGAGGGGCGTGAGTACAAACATTTAGTATATTTTTTCAAGGAACTTTTATATTTTGTGGTATAAAAAAAAGAAAAAAAGTGAGAGAAAGATATAAATCCAGAAACAGATTCCAATTTACAAGATATGTATTTCCTGAATTTTTGAATTTATAATGAGTAAGGAAAAATTAAATAATAATTATTTTATTATAAAAAAACAGAAAAGAAAAGGGTACATATAATATCCAAAGCTTAAAATTAATAGCATATATATTTTTCTACTTGACAAATTAATTAATGGTTTGCATTAATTTTATTTTCGTACTTAAATTGTTTGTGATAAAATAAATTATAGTAATAAATAAGCATGATTCCCAATTTGTGATACCATAAAAAAATTCCTTCACAATTTCTATCAAATTCGATTCCATTGCTCTAGATAGAAAGCCTCAACTATTTTAAGAAATATTTTTTTATTAATTGGTTTTGAATCCCGGCCAGGACAAATCTTTTCTTTTCAAAACAAAAAAAATTTAAGAAATAGTTTAATTTTGATATTACATTCAATTTTAACAATTTTATATGCAAATTAACAGTATCAGGAAACTTAATATGAGTCAGAAAATCATGATAAGGAATTCGGAAGGAAAATTCCTACTGCTCATATTGGATTTTGAAGCCAGGAGGAAAGAACAGTCCTAACTTAACTGCAACCTGAAGACAAACCTTCACAATGTCTACTTTACGATCATACCTAACCAAAGAGCAGAAGCAGAAGAAATGTTAAGCCGCGTAAACGGTGGAGCATTCGGCCCGAATGAGCATGCGGTCCTCCGGGAGGGGGAAACATTTCCCCGCACGTCCACGCTCAACATGAGCACTGAGCCGGTAAGGCAGGGGCCCGAACCTCGAACAAGGAATCCAGTCTACCCTGAGCCCCTGTCAACCATGGTCAACAGAAAACTGCCAGTTTCTCCTATATTTGTATACAGGAAACCATTAAAAAAACAGAAGAAGCGATTTCCATTTTTATTCGTTTTAAAAACGTTGTGCAATATCTATGTCGCGTGCACGCTCGAATTCACTACTCAATTGTGTGTGTGTATATATATATTTTATATATTTATTACTAATATAATTTGCTACAATTGACAAAATTAATATGCTGTCTCAAACTTCAAAAACTTGGTAACATTTAAATTTATCTATACAGAATCACATATACAATGAAAGAAAAAAAAATACAAAAAAGTTTCAACAGAACTCAATTGTATATAGGCGGCTTAAAAAGGGGGAGTTCGGAGTAGAGAGGAGATGTTTGTTCGACCATCGGGGAACTGAGTTTTTCCCCGTACCCACCGAGCACGAAACGAATGGGTGCTTACTTTGAAGTACCGACAACTCTCGGCTCGGGCTGAGCATTGCGGATCCGTTCGGCTCGCCTTGTACTCATCTGAGCAAATCAGGCCGAACGAATGCTCAAGTGTTTGGAACAATCATAGAAAAACCCAGAAGTATTAAATCAGCAGGTATGGATGGAACAGCATCACATACAAGCTGAAGGAAGCAAGTTCCTCGCCACTTCTGCAAAGCCTCAACAAATCTATTAAGCAGAAGCTGAAACGAGATTTACAACAAAATTATTAAGACTGACAAAAATCCCAAAATCATATATCTACAGTAGAAAGATGGCAATATCTAAACATGTTTCATGAGTAAAAAGAATTCAAAATTCTGTATCATGACTAAAAGACCAGTGATCTAGTTTGAGAGTTTTTAAAGGGTGCAAAGGAATATCCTAGGACCGGTATATGAAGACAGAATATCTCGGCACCCTCTACTCCGTACACACACACACATACACACATTTACACACATGTTATTAATGCAGGGGAGCACAGATAGACTGACGACCTTCCGGGTTGCGGCCCCGAACAAGAGCGGCTGTCCTTAGCTCTAAGGTCACCCCCCGCTAACATAGCGCGCCATATTCGACGATGTAAAATGTTAATACTTCCTTTTTATATGTTTGGCCTTATTCATGAAGTCTCATAATGCGCTCACACAGAAAGATGTAATTTCATTCCTCGTTTGATAAGGGGATATCAATTGTCCTTTATATTAATTGTGTTTTCTTCTTTTTATTATAACATATTTAAAGGATTACGGAGGAAAATGTTTTATTGAAGTATAAAGTGACCAAGATTATCATTTCCTCTATTAAAAGAAATTAATTTTAATTAAGCCAATACAAAGCTGATTTATTAATTGCAATAGAAACATTGATAACATATTCAAAACAGCAAGTCTATAAGTATGACTGAAATATATATATATATATATATATATATATATATATATATATATATATATATATATATATAAGGCGTAGGGAGTTGGCGGCCCCATCGCCCAGTCTTCTGACTGCAATCAGCCACTGGTCCTTCAGGTTGGGGGTTGGGCATAGGGTCAATAACCCTACCCCGTAAAAAAAATAATTATTTTGAAACCTAATAGCAGCCTCGGAAAATCGGACAGTCTCAACATGGCAAAGACCCCGGCTTTGTGTAACGGACTTTACATTGGATCATGGAACATTCGGAGTCTATACAGACCAGGTGCCGCACAAATGGTAGTTAACGAAGTCAAAAAGTACAATATACCAATAACAGCAATACAGGAGGTAAGATGGCCAGAAGGTGGAGAAACCAAAATTGATGGTCACACAATGTTTCACACCGGAAGAAACACCAAAAACGGTACAGCTGGCACTGGGTTTATAGTTAGCCCAGCTGCAAGGAAATCAGTGATTAACTTCACCCCAATTAATGAAAGAATTAGTGTTCTACGAATCAGAGGTCGATGGTTTAACACCACGATTATCAACGTATATGCACCAACAGAAGACAAGGATGATGAGGTGAAGGACGAGTTCTACGATCAGCTAGAAAATGCCGTGGATCAGTCTCAAAAGCATGACATAAAATTAGTTATAGGAGACTTCAACGCTAAAATAGGTCGTGAATCACATTTTAGGCCCGTTATCGGGAGCCAAAGTCTCCACAAAACAAGTAATGACAATGGAGTGCGATGTATTAGTCTGGCAGCAAGCAAGGGATTAGTGGTTAGTAGCACGATGTTCCCGCACAAGGACATCCACAAATATACATGGGTTAGCCCGAAAGGGGCTAGAAACCAAATTGACCACGTGCTGATAGATAAGAGACATCGTAGCTCTATACAAGACGTAAGAAGCTATCGTGGAGCAGACTGTGATACGGACCATTCTCTGATCAGGATCAAAGTATGTCAGAGACTGAAACAAATCCATAAAATAGGGTACCAAATGGAAAGAAGAAAGTTTGAAGTCCAAAACCTGAAAAACCCTGTGCTAAAAGACAAATTCCAAATCGAGCTGAAAAATAAATTTGAACCCTTGGACTTAGAGAATCTCACAATTGATCAACATTGGGAGACAATAGAGTCCAAGTTAAAAGAAACAGCAAAGGAAATAATAGGGATTCAGGAAAAACGGAAACCCAAAATATGGTTCACGGAGGAATGCGAAAAAGCAGTCGAAGAAAGAAGAAGATCAAAGGTTCTCTACGCAGTCAAAGCTGATCCAGCTACACTAGAAAAATACTCAGCTGCTAGGACGAAAGCAAATAAAATAGTAAGAAAAGCGAAAAGAGAATTCCTCAAGGAAAAACTAAAAAATATTGAGGATAACTGGCAGGCTGGAAATATAAGCGAACTATACGCAGATATCAGGAAGGAAAGGGCTGGATTTAGAGCTAGAAGCACTCAAATGCGAGGGAAAGATGGAAAACTGACGGCATCCAAAGTAGAAGTGTTAAATATCTGGAGAGAACATTTCCAGAAACTTCTAAACCAAGTAGAACACACGGACGAAGAGGACATGGACCACGAGGAGGATCTTGACCCACAAGAGGTTGAAAAACCTGACATTCTGGACTTAGAAATAGCAATCGACAGGCTTAAAAGAAGAAAGGCTCCTGGGTTGGACAACCTTCCATCAGAGTTGTTCAAAGATGGAGGAGAAACCATAAGAGCCAAACTATTAGAGCTAATCCAGAAGATATGGGAGAAAGAGAAAATACCAGAGGCTTGGAAAACAGGTCTAATATGCCCTATCCTAAAAAAGGGGTCCATATACGAGTGTGGGAATTACAGAGGCATAGCGCTCCTTCCTGTTGTCTATAAGGTAATGACCAACATATTGCATAATCGAATATATCCGTATTATGAAAACACGGCAGGCGACCAGCAAGCAGGTTTCAGAAGAGGAAGGAGTACGCTAGACCAGATATTCATTCTGAAACAGGTACTCGAAAAACGATGGGAAGTAGATCAAGATGTACACGCGTTATTCGTGGATTTCAAAGCAGCATACGATTCCTTGGACAGAAGCTGTTTATGGAAGATCATGACTGAGCTGGGTATTCCCGGGAAGTTGGTGAGATTGACGAAGGCGTGTGCAGACGACCCCCGATGCAGAGTCCTGATACAGGGAGATGTGTCTGAGGCCTTTGAAGTTGGAACTGGTTTGAGGCAGGGAGACGGACTCTCACCTTTACTGTTCAATATAGCCCTGGAAAAGGTGATAAGAGCAACATCAAGAGAGAACGGTGGGGTGCACGTCGGGAAGGTACATAAAATTCTTGCATACGCCGATGACATAGTAGTCCTCGGAAGTAATGAAAGGGATATCGAGAGACTCGCTAAGGTGCTTATGAAAGAGGCAAACCAAATCGGCTTACAGGTAAATGAGGAAAAAACAAAATATATGATAGTAAGCCGTAAAGTCCACCCCAGAAACAGCATCTGCGTGGATCGCAAATCGTTCCCGAAAGTAGACACCTTCAAATACCTCGGCTCCACAATAACCTCAACTAATGCCCTACTAACTGAGATAGACCAGCGTATAACAAGTGCAAATAGAGCATGCTTCGCTCTTTCAAGAGTATTGAAATCCCGAAGCATCTCTAGAAATTTAAAATTAAGGGTGTATAATGCTGTAATAAAGCCGATTCTGATATACGGCTGTGAAACGTGGGCTCTCACCAGCACCCTAGAAAGCAAAATCGAGAGATGCGAAAGAAAAATACTTCGCACGATAACAGGAGCGGTATGGGATGAGACTCTTGGAGGAGAAGGACCAATAAAGAATTGCACACGGAAACTGGTCAGGCGATATCTCAGGATATGAGAGCAAGAAGGCTAAGATGGGCGGGGCATGTAGCTCGAAGTGATCCGTCAGGACGCCTCTACACAACTATGAATGCCGGAATAGTTGGCAAGAGACCACGTGGGAGGCCAAAGACCAGATGGATTGACAGGGTCAACAAAGATGCTGCGGAGCTACATGTAGCAGACTGGAAATCAGCGGCCCAGGATAGACAGAGGTGGAGAAGGCTGGTAAAGGCGGCGAAAGATCTACAAGGTCTGTAGAGCCAACCGAAGAAGAAGAATATATATATATATATATATATATATATATATATATATATATATATATATATAAGAAGAAATAAATATAAGAAGTAGGGATAAACTACTATGACGTCATCTCATCTCGAATGTTCCGCTTACACTGTTAAATAAATGGCTTAATATAAATACAAAGATTTTAATTGAGGCTGTAGAAACGAAAAGTTACATAAGTGCTCAATAAACGAGTTTTGAGATACAAGTTCGAATGGATTTAAATGTATGTGTATTGTATCTTGAACGAAAAATCTTTTAGGTATTTCATTGTGTCGAACAGTTGCAACTTTTAAAGGGAGTTATGCCATATGTCAGAAGAGACGTGAAAGGGTGATCCCGACACTGTGCATTCAGGTACTGGTTAAAGATCCCTATCCTAACTATACCTGTAAAGGTAACTATTCTTGTAGGACTGTCACGTCAGATTTGCCATAGCAGCATAAAGTGAATAAACAAACAGTTGCAACTTAGGATTAAGTTGTAAATAATAATAATATATGAGCGCTAAGTTGCTGTGCCGGAGGTCCTGCTTTCAAGCCCGGCTATGCTAGATAAATTATTTGATTAGTGAACAGCCGAGGATGGACCCTTTGGGATCTAGAGACCCTCCCAGGACTCACCCTGTGTCTATAATTTGGGTATCCCTAATTAGGGGAAAACCTGGTGGTTGAGCATAATCTCGAACAAATCACCTCCCTGCACAAAGGTTGTCCTAGGAACAGTACAGTACCTACCAATATGATACTCTGCCATACTTAATCCAAGTCCCTACAGGTGTTATTTTGGTCTAGTAGTTATAACAGACATAGATCGCAATGTGGGATTTGATAACCCTCCTTTTTTTTTTTTTTTTTTTTTTTTTTTTTTTTTTTTTTTTTTTTTTTCAGATCCCTCAGGAAACATGAAACAAAAAGGAAGGTGATTAGTAAATATACAATGGTAGATTTATGGGTTAGTATTATCCTTATTCTACTTGGTTAGTATTAGAAGGAGAAATAAGTAATAAAGTATTGAACTTATCCATATTTCAGGTAACAATATTAACGAAGGTGAGGGGCCTTCTCTGATTAATTGCCTTACAAACTAACTTATTCTAAACTTAAAGCTAGAAATAGGTATAAAAAAGGGGGGGGGGAGGGAGGAAGGAAGGAGAGGAAAGGAGAGGAAAGGAGGAAAAGGGGGTGGGTTATTTATGATATGATGTTAACGGGGTTTAAAGGCCCCTTCCTGCCCTGCCACCTTGCAGGAAGGCGGGATGGGGTTATGGCTCGGAAGAGTGGGTTGTGGGATGCAGGAAGGTTATCAAAGAATTTGAGGTGGCACCTAGTGATGTGCGTCTGTACAGTGTTCAGCTGTAGTTCGTTGTGTATGTGTTTCATGTTACGTCTTTCTAATGTAGTTCCTCTGGTGATCTTCTGAAGAATGCTGTTTTGATATGTCTGAAGAGACTTCAGGGCTGACGGATATAGGTAATGGAGGAGAGGAGCTCCGTGTAGTAATGTTGGTCTGAGGACTGCCTTGTATAGGAGGATCTTGAGTCTGAGTGACAGCCCTGGTGAGTAGAGTAGGTGTCTGAGTTGATTGGCTGTGGCTCGTGCTATGTGTATTCTGTGCTGTGTGTGCGCAGTGAATGAGAGGTGTGATTCAAGTTTCATGCCTACGTATGTGAGCTGTGTTTTGTTCTGTATTGTTTGCCCGTTTAGTGTCGGTTGTGTTTTTAGTGTTTTCATGTATGAGAAGGTGATGGCGTCAGTTTTATTGGTGTTTATGTGTATGTTTATGTCCTGTAGTTGTTCTGTGATCAGTTGGGCTGCTTTCTGGGCCTTGCGCATGGCGTGATCTGCGTTCATACTAGCTGTGTAGATCGCTATATCATCAGCATAAGCGGCGATTTGCACGTTGTCGATTTTCTGCCCCACTATATGGGCAGTATAGATGTTGAATAATATTGGCGCAAGGACCGAGCCCTGTGGGACCCCACAAGTGACTGGGCGTTTTGTAGAAAGTTCAGATTTGACACGAACAGAGAAAGTCCGGCCACTGAGGTATGAGCCTATTATATCGACCAGTTGGTCCGGGAATTGGTGAAGCCTGAGTTTTTCTATCATGGTAGAGTGGGATACAGAGTCGAAAGCTTGTGTGCAGTCGAGGGATATCATTGCTGTGGCGAGGTTTTTATTTAGATTGTGAGCTGTATCGTGTTGTAATTTCGCCACGTGGTGATAACAGCTAACTCCGCGAGAGAACCCCGTCTGCTCGGGGGGTATTATGTCATGTGTTTCGCAGTGTTTACGGATGTGTATAATGATTAATTTCTCATATATTTTTGAGATGTGGTTGAGGAGACTGATGGGCCGGTATTCTTCCGGAGCAGCTCCTCGTTTTTTGGGTTTTAGGAGTGGAACGACGATAGCATGTTTCCACTCCGTGGGGAAGTATTTGAGGCGTGAGCATGCGTTGAAAATATTTAAGAGAAACATGAGGGGTTTTCTGGGTAGTTGTTTGTAGAGGACATACGGGGTGTTGTCCTTACCTGAAGATTTGTTTCCCTTGGTTTTTCTCAGAATTGCAGTCAGTTCTTTATATGTTGAAAAAATAGTGTTCTCTGAGCTAAAACTCGGAGGTGTGTGTTGGTAAATGATGTTTGTACGTGCTGAGTCACGTTCAACGTAGTAGTCAGCTAGTATAGTAGCCTGATCTGCAGGGGTGAGAAGCTCATCGCCACGATGGATTTTGACCGATTTGGACTTAGTGTTGTGGCTTCTGACTAATTTCCAGAAGTTATGAGGGTCGTTGTGTGTCCGGCGTAATTGGTCGTGCCATAGGGAGGTTTTCCACTGCGCCATTAGGGATGTGATTTGTCTGGTCATATTGTTTATTATGGGTCTGTAGGTAGGATCTTTTGTCCTGTACCAGCAGTTTTTGATGTTGTTGCGTTGTTTTATGAGAGCAAGTATATGTTGTGGTGGTTTACGTAAGTGTATGGGCGTGGGGTTAAATGTGGGTATGGAAGCTGAGGCTGCGTCTTGTATGATAGTGGATAGTGTGTTTATGGCGTTATCGATGTGTTGGGTGGTTGGGAGTGAGGTGATGTTAGGTGTGTTTGTGTGGACTAGTTTCTTGTAGTGTTTCCAGTCCGCTAGTTTGAATTTGTATTTGTAGTCTGTTGGTGGTTTTATTGTTGCATTCTTGCCTAGTTCATAGAGTACTGGAATGTGGTCATTGTCACTGAAGTCAATTGTGATGCAGTTTGTAAATCGATGTGCCTGTTGTGTGAGTAACAGGTCAAGTGTGGAGGTGTATGCTGGGTTTGAGTGATGTCTGTAAGTGTATGCGTTGGGGTGTATGATTGTGTATTTTGTTTTCGTTAGGTGGTTACCTAGTGCGTTAGGTTTCGTACAGTTCCAAGTGTGGTGTTTGGCGTTTAGGTCTCCTACGATAATGTGTTGTCTGTCAGTTTCGTTTTCCCGAAGTAGAGTTTTGATAGTGTCTAGTTTGGCATTCGGTCTTCTGTAAATGCATGTGATTTTGTAGTTGTGCTTGAGCCTGACAAGTACTGTGATTGCTGTGTGTTTGTCATCGTTTAGTGTGTTGTTGTTTAGTAGTCTGGAGGGGACGTCGTTACGCACTAAAAGTGCTACGCCTCCGTGTATAGTTTGTGTGTCAAGTCTGTATGTGTGATATCCTGTAAAGTGTATATGTGTTTGTCTGTTGAGTTTTGTGTCCGTGAGTGCCATGACGGACGGCCTATAGTCGGCCAGAAGGGTTTCTAGCTCGAGCTTTCGCTTTACGAGCCCTGTTATGTTATAATTTATGATAGTGTGTCTATCCATGTTTGTTCATGAAAGAGTTTTGGAGCACTACATTAAGAGTGCCCATTAATGTCATGAACATCTCCTTCATGTCTTTAAACATTGTTATGAGCTCGAGAGCCCATGTGGGTTTTTCGTCCTGATTTGGATTTTGTTGGGGGGGGGTGACTCCATTTAGGGTGACACCGGCATATGAATGCGGGTCGGATAATGTGGCACTATTAGTAGCCTGATTTGTTTGGTTTTTGTTATCTTGATTGATAACAATTTTGTTCTGAACTTTATTTTTAATTAGTTCGATTCTTTTTACGCAGTTGCGATATGAGGCCACGTGAGGGCCACCACAATTTGCGCACTTTGGGGGCATTGTTTTGGGGCATTTTTCAGTTTCGTGGTTTTCACCACAGCGAACGCATTTAACTATGCGCCCGCAGTAGTTTTTGGTGTGGCCAAATTCCTGGCATGCATGGCATTGCCTGGGGCCACTGGTGTTTTTCATTTTTTCTACGCTGTACCCCATGTAATCTATGGGGCCCAGTTTAGAAATTTTTTCTAGGGTAACATCGTGGTCAGTAGTGACTACGATGTTGCTGAGTGGCGTTTTTTGTCCGTTTTCGTCTGTTTTTGTCATCCTCCATATGTTTTTAAACCCAGGTAGGTGGGCAAGGAGGTGATTTTTGATTGAATCAATAGGGTGATCTATGTCAAACCCTTTAAGGATGTATCTTCTCAGGGGTTTAGTACCTCTGGGGGCAAAAGAATGATAACTTATAGTTTGTGCCTTATCTAGCAGCCCTATAACTTTTTTATAATCGTCGTTGTTGTTGAGAAAGATTTTGTTTTCTGTTTGGTTAGATTTTATATAAAATGATGCAATACCTGCATCGACTAGGTGGCTTTTTAGGCTCACCGCTGACATCGCCGGTCTAATAACAATAGGGGCCGGTTTGTTTATTTTGGTGTTTTGGTTATTGTTGACATTGTTTTCAGTGATTTCTGTGATTTCTGTGTGCGTTAATGGTGTGAAAGTGTTACTGATTGTAACAGGTGTTGTGTTTATAATGGAAGGTCTAGGTCTAGGTACGAAAGACATCGATTTTTTGGCTTGTACTAGTGTAAAGCCTTCGTCGTCTGTGTTGTTAGTCAATTGACGTTTAAGTCTTTGTGATTTAATTTGTGGTCTTTGTGTGGTGATTTGTGAGGTAGAGGTAGTAGAGGTAGAGGGCGTAGTGTCCATATGGAAGTCCGGGTTCGTCATATTAAATCAAAGATAAACTATTTACTTAACTAAATTAATTAATAATCAATAAATCAATAAATAGTAACAGTAATAAAGTAATAAAAAACTTACATTTTGAAGAAGTTCGTAAGAACCGGAAGTAAACAAAAAGCCACGTGGAGAAGGACGCTATAGTAGACGCTGAGGTGTACTCTCAATGGCGGCCAATCACAAAAAAAAAAAAAAAAAAAAAAAAAAAAAAAAAAAAAAAAAAAAAAAAATAAATAAAAAAAAAAATAAATAAATAGTAACAGTAATAAAGTAATAAAAAACTTACATTTTGAAGAAGTTCGTAAGAACCGGAAGTAAACAAAAAGCCACGTGGAGAAGGAAGCTATAGTAGACGCTGAGGTGTACTCTCAATGGCGGCCAATCACAAAAAAAAAAAAAAAAAAAAAAAAAAAAAAAAAAAAAAAAAAAAAAAAAAAAAAGGGGAGGTACGGTGTATCCCTGCGTCAGGAACTCAGTACTACAATAACCCTCCTGGGTCTCACCTAGCCTTTATATGCTAGTTATCTTTAATGTATGAGAAAATTCCTTGTTGAGTATGATCTGAGCCTTACCACCTCCATATACAGCACAGCTGTTGGCTTAGAAGCAGCTAACTAAACCAAATATCTTTCGTGGGTTTAATGTAGTAAGCGGTTTAGTTTTTCATTAAGGACATTTATTTTATAGAAATACATGATTTTTCTTTACTATTTCCCCCTAAAGAATATAGTTATCCAACCATTCCCGACCCGTCTTACAGTCTTCGTTAAGAGACTATCTTCATATCCTCAGAATCAATTAAAAAAAATATATTTTTATGATTTTTTTTCGTTTATTGACAACATAGGATGGTCTACTTGTACTAGTACTCTCTTAGGACTACACCCGTATCCTCGAAGCTTTCAGAACGGATATTGTCCCGAAAAGCGCGCTTTGGGGGCGGTAATGTTCCTTGTACTGGTATTGTTCCTTCGACCAAAATGTCCTAAAAAAACACAAGTGAGCTAATTGTTGTGAACAAGAGCGGGAGATAAGACGCGAAAGTGAAAGCGGCGAGAAATGAGAAAGTCGCCCACGCTTTCCACTCGGATCACCCCCCCCCCCCCACCTCCCTCCTCCTCGCTTCCATCTTTTGCTGCTCTTGCAGTTTCTTCATGTCCGATGGAATCCGGCGAAAGTCTCTCTAATCCGAATTAGATTTGTTCAAGAGCAATGGGAGGGCGCTTCACCTCTCATCTGCCACCGTCCGTGGTTGTCATTCGCTGATCCACCTTATTGTCTCATCAAGTATTAAAATATTCATATTCAATATGCATATACTTTCCAATCGAAACCATAAAGACTGCCTTACCTTGAGAGACCAGTAAGAAAAAATTAAATTGATCCATGTGAAAGGTTTCATGACATTTCAATGGGAATATTGAAAAATAGTAGAATGTACACACGAGAAAACAGCTGCTGATCTCCTTGAATAAACTCCAGTGTTATATATCTGAAACCCTGGTGAATAAGTGGTTAAGTCGATTTTATTGAGAGAGAGTTAGCTATTTTGAGGGAAGCGGAACCATACCGTACTCGAATTGTTTGGCTTAAATAAAAAAAAAAAGTTATAAAATATGCAATAACTCCATTTCAACCCCTGACTCAGCCCATTATTCACTACTTAAACAGCACGATTCCGCTCCCCTAAGTACAAGAAACTCCTTTTGGAGAAAATTCTACTTAATCACTTATTTACCAGAGCTGCAAATATATCTGACGTGAGATTCTGCATCCGTTTAAAAATGTTGAGATGCGGAAATTGCAGTATTTTATTTGTTTTATGTACCTAATACATTCTTCTGCCTGGTAGTGTCTACCAGTGTCTAGTGTCTAAGTCAAGATTATAACTATGCTTCCATATTTTTAATTTATTCACTTTAACAACCATTGTGATCCAAACTAGCTGAAATCCTCTTCCCATTCCTTATTCTTTTCCCTTACTATTATACAACAGGGAGGATGAGGTGATGATAGTGGTGACATAATCCAAGCGTCCTAACGTCAAATTGTGACCGCAAATAATCTTCTATGTGACGTTGGCATACCAAGTCCAGGATATGGTGTGGCATCAAGTGGGGGGTCGTAGCTATTATTTATACTGGAGAAGATGTAAGTGTTACTAAAAATGCGTTAATATATTGTACATATCAAGCATATTTTTTTTAATAAGGCTAAAAGGAAAGCAAAAAAATTATATGAGGTTTTGTCATTAATTCGTTCATACTTTTTTTTATAAATTTTAAAAAAACAGATAGAATAACGATTTTTATAGCGAAAAATGTCCCCAAAACATGAAAATAGCCCCTCAAAATTTCTAGAAACGTATTTTTCCAATCCGTTCCCCAACAGTGTTCGGGTAGTAAGAACATTTCAGGGTTAACGAATGATCTTTTCAGACTAAGTAATGCAATAAAACCACTAGAACCTTCTACCAAAAAAAAGCATATATAACTGTACTGCCAAAAAATAGCAGAATAGCATAAAAAAAGAAATGACCTAAAGAAACTGGTGATTTGGAATCCAACCACTTCATGGCCAATGACCACAACCTCTCTTGGTGAAAACTTTGATGATTGAAAAATGTTCTTCCTACCAGTGTACATTATTTTCTCGGTTGGGTATATATATGCTAAAAAGCACATCTTCCACTATTTTATGATACGAGATAAGATTATTTTGTACGTATGTTATAAGCAACTGTAATGCCACAATAAAAATAAAATGCCGATAACAAATAAATAGTATTATATATTATGATCATTTTTTTTTGTAAGATTAAACTTTTCCAAGCAGAAAGGCACAACAAGAGGGAGAGAAAGAAGTTATATTTAATAAAATAAAAGTTGACTAGTTACCTTTCTGCCCTTTGCAATTCACATAGTATTTAAATCATACTATATAATTGTTTAAACTATTTTTTGGCAAGGCAATACAGATAAGTTACATTATATATATACAGATATATATAAAGATATATATAATGTAATAATATATAATACATATATATTACATTATATATATATATATATATATATATATATATATATATATATATATATATATATATATATAAAACTAAAGCTAGAGAGTAGTTAAGCTCTATACTCTTATTCAAGATTTCGTATTTTTGAAAAACTACCAGTTTTCATATGTCATATTTCATATTATGCTTTCAAAAACTGTTTTTGTTTCATATAATTTATTAAGAAAAGCTTTATGCTATATACCGCGTTAATATGAATGAATCAGTAAATAAATTGTAAAACTAAAGAGAAATGACCAATTGGCAACCTTGTGGTTTTCATTTAAAATGAAATATTCATAAAATCTATCGCTGAACTTTTATTTAACATGACGATAAAACTCCCTATAAATTGACAATCAGTATTTCGTAATATTGTAAAATGAAACGGTAAAGAGTAGATTGTTGGTAATGCAGTTTACCTTGGAGGACTCCATTTTTTACTTAACTATAATTCGGTCACATCTGCATAGACGATATCTCGAAAACGATACAAAAGTCTGAATCACGATCCACCAAAGAGGTTTCGACAGTTTCGCGATTACAGGAATCGAATTTTCAAGTTTTTTCGAGATAAGATTTGAATGCTTCAAGGCTAACTATAATGTATTGTTTTCAAATCGATGAATCGATTTTCGATATTTCAATATTTATAAACAATGTTGTTTAGACTTTACTCATGGATTGTTTATTATATGAATTTTTTGTTTCACAACATAATATTATTAACTTAACTATATTCATTCTTTGAGTACAACCAACGGGTAGTACAGGATAGTTTCTCTACTTGCCTTTATCTCATGTCATCATCTTTCAGTTCATCATACATACCTTTCATTCCATTTACTTCATGTATTATAACTATACAATTGTGATAAATAAATTTTAAAAAACTATATTCATTCATCAACGATAATAAGTAGACATATATTTTAAGTAGTGAATTAATGAAATACATTACAGTGATAATAACCATTTAAGAGTAAAATGAAACATGAGGGGTTGAGGAACCAAGAGGTACAGGTTATTTTTAATTTTTTTTCCAAGGGTAGATTTAATTTAAATCAATTTTATTGATTATTAAATTTTAGTTAATCATTTCGATTATGAAATTGATTATTATTGTGTTAAAATTTAATTATTTTTTTTATATGGTTATAGATCATTTTAAGAGATAACTAGGCTAGAATCATATTATAGATATGTGGGAAATGTTGTTATTACGGTAACCATTTCATCAAGAAACAAACGCTTAAACTAACATTTCGAAGTATAGATGATACATGTTTGTTAGTTGAAACGTTCATTTCTTGATGAAATGATTACCATATTATACACATACACCATAATTACACTATTTTTACCATACTGAAACTCCAGATTATTTTTTTCGAGATTATTAAAGTAGGAAACGCATGGAAAGTTAAAACTTGTGACATAACTCAACGCTACAACCTGCGGAACTGATACCAAATTTTTTTTTTACAAAATTATTTAATCACTTCAACAATAAAATGTCTAACAAATTCAGGAGATCTCGTATCTGGCCACCAATAACTATCAATAAATCCCAACAGTGTTTAATGAAAAATAACTAATTTTAGAAATAATTAAAAAATATATTTCGAAGTTTTTAATTGAAAGATATGAAAAAAATATATTATATTGACTATTACAGATTATTTAGAAAATAACAACTAATCATAACTAGAAAATTTATTACCGATTACTTAAAATATATTACAAGACATAAAACGTCTCGGTGTTGATAAAAAAAAATTTGCCAGCCATTTAACTTTGATGACTCGACTTTGGTTCTGAATTAAAGATCCTAATTAAGGCTAAACAGGTCGTTTTTTAATGCCACTTTCCTTTTTCCTTTCTAAAAACAGTAATCACAGATATTCAACGAGAAAATATATGAATACCTGAATACGAAACAGAAAATATACGAAAACCATTAAGATTGTGAACATGAAAATTACTCAATCAAATTACTTGACAAAGAAATTGCCTATCGAAATTTAAATAAATAGCAACAAATCTAGACAATTTGTACCTCTGAATGTTTACAATTGTAAGAAGAAAAAAATCATAAATTCGTCATGTCATTTCCAGAATTTGATATAAATAAATGTTTTATCACAGAACATACAAGCAAATAAACCAAAAATAAAAATAATTAAGTAAAAGTTATTAATAAAACATCATAGTAAAAATGTAGAATAGTAAAATCTATTTAATGAGTACCAGCGTTTCGGTTCATATTGAGGGTCTATATGGAAGCTATGTATAAATTGTTTGAATAAATATAAAAATCATAGAATTTTATTCCGTAAGCATAGAACTATACGAAATGAAAATATATAAATATTACATGGGTAGGGAGGAATATAGTTGACTGGAAGATCGTAATGAAGGTTACAATTAGTTTGGGGGTGCAGTCAAAATAACACTAAATAAGAAAAACTTATTTATAATATAAATTTATAATATATATATATATATATATATATATATATATATATATCATGTATTTAATATAATATATAGTATTTATTTATAATATTATAAATAATTTTTTTCTTATTTAGACTGCACCCCCAAGCTAATTATATCCTTCATATAAATATTACAGTATACAGAATAACTAACTATGCGACAACATTAATTTATTTAGATTTTTCTATAAAGTGAAATTAATTTAAAAAAGTATATATTTTTCTTCCATCTCCCTTAATTGGTTTCTATATGGGGGACGTTTAACGGTTAACTATTTCGATACGCAATTTGGCGGATGCTAACCCTAATGGAATGATGAATTGGGTGCGAAATTAAAAGAAAACTCACCCCAGAAGACATAAAGAAAAGATCTTGATGGTAAACGGTGATCGGAAAGTTTTTAAATTTGAATCTACAGTTAACTGTAGATTCTCTACAGTTGTCTTGAAATTTTAAACACATATTTTGGAGATTTCATTAATTTTTTTTTTAAGTATAACTTTTATTCTTATACAAAATACATAAAACTATAAGAATTACTCAAAATTTTCAGTACAACAGTCTTTATAATTTGATTCTATTGTCCCTACATTCGAAGAGACATTCTCAAGAGTCAAAAAATACAAGGAAAAAACCCATAAAAAATAGTTAATTCGCTTAGTAGAACGAAAAGAAGGCAATTAATGCATGGGAACGACGGAAGAACTATTGAGAATTATATCTACAGCCCGGAGAATAAGTGATTAAGTCGATTTTTTTTTCTGAATCCAAAATGAGTTTCCTGAACTGAGGTAAGCGGAATCGTGTTATTTTCGTAGTGAATAAGGAGCTAAGTCAAGGATAAGCTTGAAAGAAGTTACTGCTTATACTACGATTCCATTTCACGTCAAAATCTACAAGAATATCACGATCCCGCTTCCCTCAATACAATTCAGCCACCCTTGAAAAAATTGGACTTAACCACATAATAACATAAGAAGAGTAAATTTAGTGACATGAAGAAAACACACTAAAAAATAAATTAAAAAATTAAAATTAAGTGACACTCACTTCTTATGTAACTAAGAAAGTAAAAAGTGAACGCGTCCTGAGGCGGTGTAGCAGGTTCTATTGCCAGAACGGTCCTCAGCTCCCCGGACTCGTACTATCGGTCCACTTTCGCAAATAAATAACATTTGGTAAATGACAAAATACATGCCTGAGCAAGAAGTACATGCTTTGCAGGTACTGATTTGTTGCTCATAAATAGAGCTATAAGATAATTTATAACGGATCGGAAGCATACGGCCTCCCAATTACGCAGAACGGTGCAATCCACTCTCAAGAATGATTTCCCAGATCAGTTCTGAAACTTTCTCTCCACTATTGAAGAGTGAAGGGATCCTCAGGGGAAAGAAATTAGAATATGATATCTGTCTTAACAAGGATGGTAACTAGAGGAATATAATGTTTTCGAAAGTCTTTACCCGTATATAATTCCCAAGTATTTGATACGGGGATCAACCTAGGACTCAGCTTGCTACTGTAGAGTAAGTATCTTTACTTAAGTGAAAAAAAAAGCGTTTGGGGATATCGCAGCTAAATGACCTATCTCTATAACAGTCTGCAAAGAAGAAACTACAACCTTATCTTCAACCCAAAACCCTTCATTGGCTGTAGCTGTACAAATTTTCACTGTTGTAACCTATATATTGCTTACACGAAGATAGCATTAGTTGTATACCCTAAAAATAAACCATTTATTTCTCTTATTCTCTAATTATTATCGAATACCAAATCAGCTCAGCGAATCCAGTCTGGACAATGGTGTGAGATGTACTATTCCCACAGCAGCCAAAGACCTTGTCTCTAAACTTGTCTTAAGCCCTCGAGGGCTGATTGCCAAATTTACCATGTGCTAAGATATGACATGAGAAATCATAGATTCAAAAAGTAAGAATCTACTATGATGCCGACCATATTCAAATTATTTTTTAATAATAAATTATTTATTTGTTACCAATAAGTACAATCTGCCACACTTGAGGACAATAAGTAATAGTGATTTACGAATAAATAAACAATATACATTATTTACACTATGCCCTAGGGATTTCTGAGTCCAGCTCCGTCCTCAACGTTAGGCGAGCAAATATATACATTAAAATTAATATTCAGAATAGAATCAAAGTCTGTTAGAGGCTCAACGGAATCAACAAAATAAATGAAAAATTGGAAATCCTAAAAATATCCGTAATAAAAGCGAAAATCCAAATTAAACTATAGAATAAATTCGAACCCTCGAACACAAGACAGAATAAAAAACAATCATAACTAAACTGCATTGGAATTTAAAAAAAAAAACAGTCGAGGAAATAGTAGGTATTTTCAGTATAAACGAAAATCCAATAAGCGTTACGTAGACAAGACAAGATATAGACTTGACAAGACAAGATAAAATGAAAATCGTTAATATTTTAATGATATATTTTTATTATTATATATTAATAATTATTATTGATTATGGAGCAGAAGCAGTCAAAAACATCAAAATACCAAAACCGTTGAGATGACTTTAACATAACCCTGAAGATAGATACAACCGACCAGCAATTTGCTACTCAGTCCGAATCAATGCACACCATGCTTTATAGTTATTCATATTAATTAAATATGGTTTAAATACCTTCAACACTATTTATTTACTAATCATTATTCGGATATCTTGCCATCCTAGGATTCCAATTTCAATAATTTTAATTTTCTATTTCCTGCATATGATTTTTTCTAAAATCTATGTTTAAATCGATCTATATAATAATTATTTTTTTTACAAAAAATGAATGACATACGAGGAGATATCATTTAAAATATGGCATAAAACTGACAAGACGAAAAGGTTTTACTGAAAGAAATTCACTTTTTATAAATTTTAATGAACGGGCCTTGTCCATAATTTCAAGCTCTGTAAGCAAATCCTTCAATTTACATAATAAATGTGAAATAAACATCTTTTGTTTTGTTTTTCAATATACTTTTCCTCGATATTAAAATTAATTAAACGAAAAAGCCGGAATTCGAAAGAGGATTAAATGAATAGATTTTAAGCGAAACCGGAATTGATTCTTAATTCCCTTTTTAGTTTTATTGTCTGTATTTCATATTATAAAAACTCATATTAATTTTACGAATTATTTAAGTAATATTTAGAAAAATATACGCCCGTTACCGTTACTAACTCATTTTCGCCAAAAGTTGTGAATAGGCTGTATTGTTTTGACAGGACGATATGATAACTTGGGGTTCTATTACTACCAATAGTGTCAGCCATCTTAAATGTTTTAGGCATTTCAGTTGTTTGTCTTGGCAGCTTGGGTTCCATATTTAGTTTGGTTTCAAATTCTCTATTTATTTATCTCCTGAAAACATTTGTTATCGATAACAACCCAGCAGTATTCAGTTTCATATTCTAAAATCATAAAAATTGACTTCTGATTTAAAAAAATTTTTCAATATAAAATCTAAGATTCAATGTAACGTCAAATCATGCTTCTTAACGTAGCAAAGGTAAAAATCAACGATATCTCTCTGGTTTTATCTCTAACTATCGATACAATACATATCAATGCAGCAGAAAAATATAAAGTACATTTTGTTATTACTGTTATTTGTTGGCAAAAGCTGTGTTGCATGAGATGTGGTTATGTTTCTTTAACTGCGATTTTATGTTACAGTTTAACATTCATATAAAAATGAGCGATTAATCATTTTTTCTAGCCACTTAAATTATGAAAATAAATTATCTATATAGAAGAAAAATTTAACCTAAATGAAAGTTGAGAACTCCTGGCTTTTAAATACATATGTTTTTGTAAAAAAAAATATTTAAAACAACACCTAACCATTTTCATCCCAAACACGGGTTCACAACACTCTCACTGACTTGCTTCACAAAAATAACATGATTCCCTTTCCCTTTAGGAGAAAATTCGACTTAACCACTTCATCCCGGTTGCAGTTATGGATGACTAAAAAGCCAAACGGTGCCATATGGACTTTGTGGCACGGACGTTTTGGAGGAAAGTCGTTAAGATTTTATATAAACTTCAATAAAAAACTCTCAATCGACACACATCTTGGAACATGGCGTGCAAAACATTTCCTCCAACGTTGAGAATTTTCTTTCCAATAATTATTTTATTTTTTTCTTTCCCTATCGACGTAGCTGTCAAGGATAAGTCTGGAAGAGAGTTTCGTTCGTGTCTACAGAAGAAAGGATTCACGGAAAAAAAATTATTATGCTTTCACTTGATCCCCGAATAGGTCACGGATTCAGATTACTACCGAGCTACTGTATTTTCACAAACTAAACTTACTGTATAACAAGTGAATGCTATATTAGTGATGTATGATATACCAATTTTGAAAATGGGATTGGAGAAAATAAGAAAGGATACAATAATAATTAATAAAAAGTAGTAAATTAAATATGCATTATATATTATATCACCCTTAGTTAGCTTGGAATATCTTTTATTCTGAATATCAAATTAGTGTGGCAGATTCCTTAGACTAACCAATGGATGAAGAAGAGGAAGATGTTAATTGTTTTTGTTAATGTGAATTTGTTTATTCTTACTAAAAGTGCTTCCCTTTTGTTTCAACTGGCTGCTGTATTTATAACAGGAAGTTATTATAAGATAATAATAATAAATAAAAGCGAACGCGAAGGCTCGATGCCGCTACCACCGATCTCTGCTTAAAGACCTCTGTCAATCAGCCAGATCACTCTTAACGCAATCTTCCCACCTACGTCTTGGTCTTCCCCTTAGACCCTTCCCAGTCGGCACAGCGCTTATTAGCTTTTTAGGAATTCGTTCGTTACTAAGCCCACCAACTTTACAGGCCCATTTTAATCTCCGCGAATTAAAACATAATATATTGGTAGACGTAATCCCAAATACTTCGTTAAAAGTGTTCGATTCTTGGTAAATTATAAGTACATGAAAGTTTGTAGTTAAATGATTTTTAGGATACTCTACAAAAAAAACTTTGTAACATATCTAAAAATTACTATGATTCGTGAAGAAGGGATGTTTTCTATTATTTAGTATCCTTAAAATTAAATTATTAAAACAATCAAGAAGATGTTTAAAAGTAGGATAAAACATTTATTTGTACGAAAATATATTTATATGCATAAAGACATCTTAAAAAAAAAAAAGAAGACGCAGATACCATCGCAATCGACCTTCACCATCTGAACCGAAATAAACACAACGTACGATGCGATGACTGTGCTATGTAGATGTTATGTTATGAGTAACCCCAGTGGATAAATTAGTGTCACCAAGGCATCTCAACGCCAAAGTAGATAAATAATTTATTTATGCATACAAATAAAGAAATCTTTATTGTTCTGAGTTATTGTTATTTTTTCTTATTATATTTTATGGTTGTTTGCAGACTCTTTCCGATTTCTAATACCAGATATTTCTGTCTTATGAATATTATAATTGATTTACAACCGATCCCACAATAAATTACCAAACGAATTAAAAATTGAATCCTTCACTTTAGAAGAATATTTTAAAAATAAATTGGTAAAATGCAATTCATAATATTACATTTTTGATTTGCATTATATTATTAGTGATATTAAATATTGTTAAGTTTGTATAGCTAATAAATCGGTATTATACAGGCTGGATGTACAGAGATAGCGGTATCGAGATTTATTTATAAGTATATCGAATAATTAATTTAATTGAATTTATTGAAAAGGATTACTTAGTATAACGGTTTCACTTGTCGTACGGCAGCAGCGAAAAGTGAACTATGTTACTTGATTTGTTTTGTCCAGCGAAAATATGTGGATTTTGCAAGTAAGAAACACGTGAGAAAGTATACAAACTTTGCCCCCCTTATTCACATCCTTAGGGGTAGAATTTCGGAAAATCCTTTCTGATCGGATGCCTACGTCATGCAAAACACACCATCCAAGTTTCAGGTCTCCACGATCAGCGGTTTAGGCTGTGCGTTGATCCCTCAGTCATTCATCCAGGACAAATAATTTTATATGTATAGATTTTCATCAAAACGGTCCAAGTAATTGTTATAACATTAACGAAAATGTTTTAAACGTTAAATAAACGTTCGGATTTAAAACGTTTGAACAGTACAATGTCTGTCAGGGCAGCTAGATTTATATAAAAAGAAACTGGAAGGGATCTTTACATAAATATATATTTTTAAGTATGTGCATGTATATCATAAATATAAATATATGTACACACACACAAACACACGAGAGACTGCGAGGGCTATACTTGGTTTAGAGGCCACTTGGACAAGACCGACCTTCGCTCCTGCCCACATCGTAGGATACCAAACAACTCAACATAACTTAAATATTTTTTCATGGAGAGAAATTATTTATTACATCTATCATAAAATATATCAGTGACTATTAGAAAACAGACAGGTAGACTACTCGTCTCTTTGTATAGAAGTGTCCTATATTAGCATTAGTATTACTCTGTCTCATTAGATGCATAAATACATATCAGGACTGAAACCCAGGAATGGAGAAAAATAATAATAAAAAATAGATTAAAGTAATAATAAAAATATAAAAGAAATCAAGAACTTGGATAAAAGACAATACTCGTAGATGATCAACTGACAGAACTAGTTATAACCCACTGGTTGACAAGACTAGTCAACAATAACAATATATACGAAACAACGGGATGAAGAGAACAATAGATCAGGCAGGCATTCCATATAATAATTTGTTTTTTTATTCAGTATTATTTATTTGTCTCATCTTTGTCTTCCGCATGTTTTTTATTATTATTAATGATAAATACAAACATCCTTGATATAGTCTGGGATTCATGTGGAAATGGGTTAGGGCAATGTCACGTTGTAGGACTGCTAATGACCTCGGTGTTTTGCGCAACCCGACAAGCGAACACATACTGCGCTGCGGCGCCTAAACATCACGACACAAACATAACTCGTCAACAACATACACAACCTTTAGCGTGTTTACACTATTATGAAAACTGAAAATACAGCATACACGAGGTCATACTCAAAGTCCATCCAAAGGGATTAAAATCAAAGAAAAACGAGTAAATTTTAAAATTTCGATAAATTATGGAAGAGAGTTGTCGGGAAGACAAAATTGAAAGGTCCACAGATCATAAAAATGACTAATTATTTTTCCTCCAAAAAAATATCCCTTACCCAATAAAAATATAATCACCTTATACACAATACCAACATTACCTTTACGTTTTGAACATCGTTGATTCCAGTTTTCAATATTTTCTCTATCATTAAGTGTTCGTTTTATGTACTATATTTTATGTTTTTTTTTTTTTTTCTTCCATTAGATGTCATTAAATAAATTACAGGGTTATATTTGCCAACCATTTTTGAGTTATTGATATACCATTTTTGAGTGAAGGTGATTTCAAAAGCTCCTTTAACGACAGTTCTTTATCAACTTTCCAATTTTTTCAGACATGATTGATTTATTTTTACTTAATAGTATTTAAATACCCAATTTATAATAATCATAACCTCAATCCCAAAGGCAGTATGCAAATAATCTATATAAGGTTTGATGTGTTCCTAGATCTCTAATACTTATTGGTCTTAAATACGGCAGATTGTATTATATTGCTATCCAATAAAACATTTTATTTATTATTTAAGATGCGTTATTAGCCATAAAATGGCCATCTTCATTGAGCGATCCAGCCAACATCCTCCACTCAATTGATGCGTTTAAAAATGAACGGATTTGTCCTTCAGAAATAATATAAACATACAAATATAAATATATATATATATATACATATGTAATATACGCGTACGTTTTTCTGAATTTTGTTTTGTTTTAAAGTTAGAAACGTTTGATCTACTTGAAGTGTGACACCCTGTATATATATATATATAAGTTAAGATGAGACTAAGAGCTGTATATCTACTAATACCAAACTCTGATAAACAAACATTGTAAATACTATATATAGAGAATTATAAGAGGAATAAAGTCAGTGTTTAACCAGCCTTCAAGTGTGTTATTTGTCCCTTAGCCTTCTTTTTTTTATGCTTTGGAGTGGTGAAGCCTTTAAGTGGTGCCGAAACCCGGGAACGTTTTTGCAGTTTAGTGAGTTTTCATTTTCTAAGACTTTTTTTTTCTCTGTCTCTAGTTTTATTTTATTTAGTTCTTTTGGTTTGAAGATAATTATACTAATATGAATGAGCAAAGAGAAATCCTTAGGCCAGCAACGCTAACGTTGGAGCCTCCGCAGACTGAACAGGTGAATCCCGAGTTTCCGCCATTGCCGTCAACAACTCTAGCAATGGCGAGGGCAGACCTAGCGGCGCAGGAGGCAAACAGAATAGCGCAGGAGACTAATGAATTGGAAAAAATGAAGCTAAGGAAGGCAAATGCACAAGATCTGAGAAGGGAGATATCGGACCTTGAGAAATTCAACGGAGACATAGGTGAATTAAATCACTTTCTCAAGGGTGGCGACGGCATCATGAGCAGTATTCAGTCTCAGGTTGCAGCGGACTTTTTGGAGGAAGCGGACGCCAAAAGGCTACGAGTAGCTTTAGCACGGAGGGTCAGAAGGAGTGTGTTAAATCTGATCCAAGCGGATGAGGATGGTGTAAACGGAGGGGCAACCTTTTTTTTGTGAATAGTGCGGGAAAGAAGGGTGACAGGTTGCCTGTTATTGAGTTTTATAGAGGGTGGAGGTGTTTAGTGGACACAGGGAGTTCTTGTACACTGGTGGGTAAGGACCAGTTAAAGGTATTGTTTAAGGGGAAGAGTCAGCCAGACATTAGGCCATGTCAGTGTAAAGTGGTCACTTTGAGTGGGCCCTGTACGATAGAAGGGGAAATCGATTTAGCCCTAGATAGGTGGGGAAAGAAGGGAGAGGTATTGACGCTGCATGTTGTGAAAATCATGCCGCGGGAGTATGGGGGGATTTTGGGATGCGATGCATTTAGCAAATTAGGGTTGAGAGCTCGTAGTACAGGGGGTCAGTGGGCAGTCCGGATCGGGAACAGGAAATATAAAACGGTGCAGGATGTGAAAGGGGGTGTTAGGTGCGTTGGAGTAATTGCCAAGGGTGCAGATTGGAGACAGGCCGTAAGGGAGGAATTCGGTGATATATTTTTTCGCGAGGGAGATCCACTGAGCGCGACGGGGGAGACGCTTCATGAGATCCATCTGAAGTCGGAGAAGGTCACCTATGTAAAGGAGCGGAGGTACCCACAAGCGTTAAGAGGACACATCCGCGAGGAGATTGAAGAGCTAAAGCGGCAAGGAATCATTGTGGATAGCAAGTCGCCGTTTAATAGCCCACTATGGGCCGTTAAGAAGAAACCGGTTGCTGGGGAATCTAGGGAGCGCTATAGGGTAGTAGTCGATTTTCGGCAACTGAACGAAAATACGCGCGACGAAAAATACCCCATTCCCAGGTTAGAGGATATTTTGGACCGGCTAGGTGGAGCCTCAATCTTTAGTACGCTCGATCTAAAATCAGGATATCATCAGATCCGGATGCACCCCAGGGACCAGGCCAAAACCGCGTTTACATTCGAGAGGGGGCATTATGAATTCACCCGTATGCCGTTTGGGCTGAAAAATGCGCCCATCACCTTTCAAAGACTGATGGACGAATTCTTGCGGGGACTGGATGAGAACATGTGCCAGGTCTACATGGATGATCTCCTGGTATTTAGTAGGACAGAGGAGGGTCATCTGGAGGATTTGCGACAGGTGTTCACGAGAATCCGGCAGTTCGGGCTCAAGTTATCGCGAGAAAAATCGACTCTGGGACAAGAGGAGATTAATTTTCTGGGACATGTGATTTCGGGGGAGGGGGTACGACCAGATGGAAGAAAAGTGGAAGCAATAGGGAAGATGGCGATGCCGAGCGATGTGAAGGGGATCAGGAGATTATTGGGGACACTCAACTACTACCGACGTTTTGTACCGGAGATGGCGGAGAACTTGGTTCCTTTGAACGAACTGCTGCGAAAGGGGCGCACAGTTAAGATGACGCCAGAAATTGAAGCAAAGATCAGAAGGTGCATGCTACAGTTACAAACTGAACCAATTCTGGCGTTCCCAGACTTCGGGAAACCATTTGCGATCACCACAGACGCCAGCGAATATGCACTGGGGGCGGTTTTATCCCAGGAAAGCGAAAAGGGAGAACGACCTGTAGCATACGCGAGTAGGAGACTCACAGATGCGGAATCTCGTTACAGCGCACTAGAGCGGGAATTGTTAGGAATCATATGGGCGGTGCAGCACTTTCGACCATACGTATTTGGTAGGAAATTCAAGGTACATACAGACCACCGTCCGTTGCTCTGGGTGGGTAATCTGAAGGAATCTTCAGCTCGGGTAACAAGATGGAAGGAGATCCTTAGCCAGTACAACCTGGAAGTGGTGTATAAGCCGGGGAAAGACAATGTGGTAGCGGACTGGCTCTCTCGTGCATTACAGGTCAATATGATGGAGACGGAGGGTGCAGAAGCGTCGGAGGAGTTGCAAAGGTTTGTACGGGAATGGACACCAGACGGAGAAGGAGGACGCGTGGACGACCTCCAACGCAATGAGGAATCCTCGGAGGACGAGTCAGGAAATGAGAGACCGGTTGAGATGGAGGAAATCGATGACATAGTCAACAACAAGTCCCGGCAGGTCATCTGGAAAACAAGGACTACGGGGCTCGTGAAAATGGAGTTTTCTAAGTATGACAAACATTCCGTCATCACCATCTGGTCACAACCTGGAGTTCAGGAAGAGCAAATGTGTCGTGTGCTGAAGGATGCTTCTAAGGCGGGAGCGACCCATTACCTGTATGTTGGCAATGCGACGGTGTGGGATAAGATACGCAACTTATGGCGCCTCGAGAAAATAGGGATCGATAGGATGTTCATCCGATGCCGATTGATGGTGGAGACCATTCGGGATCAGGACCAACAAAAGGAGGTAACCACGGCCTATCATCAAGGCAAGACGAACCACAGGGGTATAAATGAGACGTTGGCGGCTTTAAAGAGAAAGTATTACTGGGTAGGGATGCGGAAGACGGTAGAAGAAATAATAAGGGATTGCCACATTTGCCATACGGCCAAATATGACCGCCACCCTCCCGTAGGATTACAAACTGAGACGCGGACACCCACGGTACCGCTGACAGACCTTCAAATAGACACCTTTACGTGGAGAGGGTTTAAATGGGTAACAATAGTAGATACGTTTAGTAAAGTGGCCATGGCCCACCCAGTAAAAGAAAAGTCGGCGGCGGCGGTGATTGGCGCTCTACAGACATGGTACCAGTGTTATGGGGTGCCAGACATGATCTCCTCGGATGGGGGCAGAGAGTTCGATAACACGCTCTTGCGACAGGAGATGCAAAGGTTGGGAATCGAGTGGCATTGGAACACGCCCGGACATCCGAAAAGTAGGGGAGGGATTGAACGTCTCCATAATACGTTGGGGGAACATCTCCGAGTATTTCATGCGGATAAAGGGTTAGAAGCGGATGAGGCGATGCCCCGAGCAATAGCGGCATATAACCATTCCATACATATGGGCACCGGGTTTTCCCCTTTCGAAGCTCTTTTCGGGTTACGCGCACGAAGGAGAAACGAGGAGGAGACGGTTGTGGACGAGAGCATGGCCGAGCAATTAAACACAAACAGAGTAGAGCTCAAGAGACATTGGGGCAAAGCACACGGACGAATGGCCGCAGAGAAGAGTAGGAGAGTGGCGCGTGAGAACGAGGGAGTAAGAGATGTCATGGGTACGATTAAAATAGGCACTATTGTGTATAGAAAGATCTTGTCGAATCGTGCGAAGGAGGTCCTCAGGTATGAGGGTCCATTCAAAGTGATTACGATTAGGGAGCATAATCTTGTCACGATTCAGAGTCTGGTTGAGCCCAGGAAACGGAGAACCGTTCATATTGAACAACTTAAGGTTCCGGCAGGGGAGGGCCGATCATAAAATTGTATTTATTTCAGTTTATTATTGGATATATTTTTTTTTTTTTTTTTTTCCTCTTTTTCTATGTAGTTTTAGGAATTTAGCGATATATAGAAGTATATAATTTTTTTTATGTTTTGTATGTTTTGTTTTTGGTAGAGTTTCCTTGTCATTGTAAATACAGTTTAGGTATAAGCCTTATATTGTATATATCCAGTGATGCTATAGAGTAAGATAGTATTAAGTTGGTTTTGTAAGTTGTAGAATTTGTTTATTTGTGACGATGGAGTTTAGCGTATACTATGTTGTTGTACCAGTATTTTTTTTTGTTGTTTTTTTTTAGAGTTTACGAAGATGTTCGTAAACTGGCAGGGGGGAGTTAAGATGAGACTAAGAGCTGTATATCTACTAATACCAAACTCTGATAAACAAACATTGTAAATACTATATATAGAGAATTATAAGAGGAATAAAGTCAGTGTTTAACCAGCCTTCAAGTGTGTTATTTGTCCCTTAGCCTTCTTTTTTTTATGCTTTGGAGTGGTGAAGCCTTTAAGTTATATATATATATATATATATATATATATATATATATATATTGCCCAATATTGAATTTGACAAATATTTTATATTCAATCATTATCGCAATATTTTTTTTTTTAAAAACACTTGATAGCTTACGTCACACCTTTGCTTTTATCACATTGTTACATTTTATTATATCCTTTTTTTATCCGAAGTTCACATAGTAATTTTATTGAATTATAAATAATTTATAAATATTATAAAAAGTATTCTAAAAATGAAAAATATAACAATAACGTAATATATATATTTTTACGTAGGTTTTACATCTCCAATCCAAAACAACCAACCGACGTTTGCTTCTCGTCCCCTCTTGTATAACAATTTCATCATAAAACTTAAAACTTTCTGCAGAAAACTCAGATAATGCTTTTGGGTTTCCTCCTTTCCTGAAGATCGGGATTTTTATGTTCTGTTTTGCCTCATTGCTCCCACTGTTCAACAGCTGGTCGTGGTTTCGCCTCACACCTTTCCCCAGGACATTTTCTTTCTCTTTGGGACCATCCCTTCCGAACTCCCTGAATCCCGAAGACCTCCCTACAGGATGAATAGGAAGGCTGACGAGATAGTTGTGACTAAGAGGACTGGGAAAGGAGAAGACGAAAGGATGTCAAGGGAACTTCCTTAGCCGGGCGGCCTGAACTTGCTACCAGATCCGTCGGCCATGATCCACTTGGAGTGGCCTCGGCCTTCGCTCCACATCGCTCCATCTGTCCTCACTCCCATCGCTCCATTCACGATCTTCATAATACCAATTTGCTTCATATTTCTAGCTCGGATACCATCTGTGGTCTATATCAATGTAAAGCGTTTCCAAGAGAGCGTTATAAAAGCATTTATAGTTGAAAGTAGGTAATGGGACAGACAATAGCATCCATAAAAAAATCATAAATGCTGTTGTTTTTCTGTTGTTTGTGTTCGTAAATATTTAAAATAATTTGGTTTAAAAGTATTTGTAAATAATAATAATTAAAAATAAATAGATGATATAAATTAATAATAAAATAAAAATTGGTAGATTTTTATATAATTTTTACGAGTTATTTGAATTTCGAAATTACATAACCTGAACAAAGACAACGGCCTTACAGGGAGACGATTATGTGCGAGATCAGAGGCTCAAAGACTAGACCAGTGGTCGCCAACCATTTTTGTTCTCCCCTGGTTCAAATTAAAACCTTCCACGCCCTCCCTGTTCAAACAAATCCTCCTCCCCCCTTTGCACATAAGGTTAAAGTTAAAGTAATCATTAATACATTAAAATAATCCTTCTCAAATCAAATAATCATCAAAGTCAAATGTTTATATGTAATTGATGGATGTTTTATTCTATTTATATTTGAAACATAGTCAATTTTTCAAAAAAATGTTTAACTCAAAGAATGTATAAAATGATGAAGTAGTCAATGATGTTATAAGATTTTCAATTCTTAAAAACTAAAATTTTGAATGAATTTTGAAATTAAAACCTTTTGCTTTCCATTACTTACTTATTTGAGTTACTTATTTCTATGTGCTTATTAATTATCCTTTGCTGTTAGTTTCAGTTGCTCTAAGTAAGATCTTGCTGACTTATTTATTACTTATTAAACTGCATGTTTTCGGTCCTATAATTAATTATATTAAGTTTATAATGATCAAAAGCACACGCAAAGATATATTATAGCTAGATGGATCGTTTTCGTAGCAGGACACTTGCGTCCCGAAATTAATGCTTGTGAAAGCAGGCCAAGGCCAGGCCCAGAGAAATTTCGGCTCTTGACAAAAAGTCAACCAGCCGAAACTTAAAACTTCCGAAAAATCGAATTTCAAATGACACAGGGGGAAAATAGTTATCAGTTACTTAGTTAAGTTAGTAATAACTAAAAATGTTGGCTTAAAAAAGTAATCCTCAATACACAACGATTATGGACCACAAGATCATGAACCAACCTGACATGAAACTATGAAACTCAAAAACTTATAAAATACAGACGGATTAATTTCTTTATTAATATATGTAATATAGTTGATATAAGTGAAGGTTAACCAATCATAGTATGTTTTGTAGTTATAATAAATATCAAGGAATCTTCATAGGTTTTACCACAATTTTTTATATATTTTTATTTATATAAACACATTGCTAAACGTCTAAGTAATTATGTACTTTTTATTAAGCCACTTCAATATCTCATTATATAAATATTAATTAGTAATAATAAATATGTTAGTTCTAGTTACGAATATGAGGATCGGGGTCACAAAACGTCAATTATGTAATAAAAAAATCTTGAGCAATTAAATTGCCTTTCTGTAAATTTATTTGCCAAAGTTTGAATTTGTATATTTGGCTATTTTAAACATGTTTTTCCCTCATACTTGCCTAATAGCACTAAAACTGATTTCAACCTCCTCCACACGAAATTTAAATTCTTACAGAATTAATTAATTTTAATAGGTAAATTTTGAATATTAGATAGAATTAAACCATGATGTTTCTTTTAAAGAAAGAATTGTTTATTTGACATTTTTTGACAATTAAAATTATTTTAAAAACAAGAAAGGTGTGAAAAAATAAGTCTTTAATAGGATTTAAAAATATAAAAAAAAACCTGTACTACTACAACCCATGAAGGGTCTGGGGTTCAGTACATGGTAGAGACTGTACTGTTTCATGGACAACGGTTAAAAATATATATAAGGAATAAAAGTTGTAATGACTTAGTTTCCGTTCTCCTTATATATATTATGAAGAAAAATCATTCAAAAATCAGTGCTTTAATCTGATTTAATCAAGCCATAAATATTATTTAGTTTTCTCTTTTAGGAAGTATGTATAAGTTGTTTAAGAAATTTCATGATTAAATTCATTGTTTCGGTGACGGCAGACTACTACTAATTATAACATATTACTAATTCTAATATACTAATTATTATGTAGTAATTTTACCGACAAGGATCTTTGTGACTCGTAAAATTGGCAGGCATAAATTAGAAGTTGAAAGTTGTGTCCTTGTCTGTCCAGAGGACAAGTTCTGTCACCAATTATGTTGAACCTATACAGGTGTAAGCCTAATAAAATCCGTGTAAATCAGTTTTTCTTTATAGATTTGGATATATTGGATAATTGTCAAAAGATTGTCAATTGTCAAGAACACTGGGTGATTTGTCTCTGAGAGAACACCATAGAATTCAGCTTGCTATTGGCTTTTCTCCAATATCGTTTTTATAATGAACAATGGAGTATTATGAAATATGGAAGAATTTTAAATTAGAACGTAATCGGAATACTTAAAATAAAACTTCCCTTAGTATCTAAAGTATTTGAAAATAAATGACCTGTCGATGTTTCACCAATTCAAGCATCATCAAGACAAACACCAAAATAAAAGGTCACATAAGATGAAGATCTAATGCAGCACACCTCACGTCAACAGTCCAAACATCATAGACAGCAACCTAACACCAAGAAAAAAAAAACTGTACCACTACAACCCATGAAGGGTCTGGGATTCAGTACATCGCAGAGACTGTACTATTTCATGTACAACGGTTCTGCAAGGAGGTGACTTGTCCTAGGTCACGCTCAACCACCAGATTTCCCCCTTATTTGGGTACCCTATTTTTATAATATTTTATAGAGACTGGGTAGGCCCCAGGAGGGTCCTAGATCCTATATGATACATCTCCCACTGTAAACAGACTAAATAAAAGTCATGGCCTATAGCGGGATTCGAACCAGGATTTCCGGCATGGCAACTCAGTGCTCTACCACTGAGCCACTCCACTCCCCACCTAACACCAAGAAGTTCAATAAAATATTTTATGTAGTGAAGTTGCAGTACCTCATTGATGGATCTGTTTGGACTGTTCATGATAGATGTGATTTTTGTTACCATAGTTGTGAAAAATTGTTACCTGTTCGCTGTTGACATTGTCCTTCTTGCAGATACTAAAGAAAAGTTGTAACAAGCAATGGTTGAGTGGCAGGAGGAGCTTCTGCGTAAAGGAATGAAAATAGCTCTACCAAGAGTAAAGTAATCGCAGTCTCTAGAAAGAAAGAGGCTTCATTTCTACTGCAATGGAGAAGAGTTAGAAAGCACTAATGACTTTACTTACCTAGGAACAATTATTAAGTCGAGAAGGATAGACCAAAAAATTTCCAACAGAATAATAAAAGCTAACCAGGTCTATTATCAGATTTGCAACACAATTGTGGGCAAACGAGACGTAAGTATAATAGTAAAACTCCATATTTATAAAGCGGTATTTCTCCTTACGGATGTGAGAGTTGGGTCACAAAGGAGAAGCATATAAGCCGAATTACCGCAGTAGAAATTAAATACCTCCGCAGAGTCGCTGGCCAAACAAGAAGAGACCGAGTGAGAAATCTAAGAATAAGGGAAGAATTGGGAATCCCTGCATTAAAACATTCCTTGCAGAAACGGCAGCTGAGGCATTTTGGACACATTTGCCGAATGAGTAACGATCAAGACCCAAGAAAGGTGTTCGAAGCAGGCACAAGACCCCGAGGAAGACCACGAACTTCGTACAGAGAATATGTTCGCAAGTCGGGAGAGGAAAAGGTAAAACCCTGGATGAGATGATGATGTTGGCTCGGGACCAACAGGACGAGGACAGTTGAGTAGAGGCTCCTCCACACTGAAAGGTATACGGAGGAAGGGAAAGATGATGTGATTTTCTTTTTTTGTATGAATTGGCTTAGCGGTGCATGGTTAGTTATTTTCCATATGTATCATATCCGCTAAAGCTTTGTTTTTTGGAATTTTCCAAATACATTGTAATAATTGAGGCGTTGACAAGGAAGTCATTTTACAAAAGAAGCAAAAGATTGTTTTCACAACTAAAAAAATTTCTAAATATTTTTGTTTTGAATAGAAAAGATTTGTCCTGGCCGGGATTCGAACCCGGGTCGTCTGCATCTCCGGTGCAGTGCTCTAACCCACTGAGCTACCAGGGGTTGTATCCAAGTCAGACAAATCCGTTTTCCTCAGCGATCCTATATCCCCGTGTTCTGAATGTCCATTGAACATTACTTTAATTAGGATCTTGTTGACTCTGGATCCCGGCCAGGACAAATCTATTCTCTTTTATACAAAAATATTTAAAAATGATCACCATCAAAATTTAACATGTTCAATGAACATTCTTTCCCGTGTATACATCACAAAAATTGCGAGAGCACGGGGATGTAGGATCGGTGAAGAGAACGGATTTGTCTGACTTGGATACGATCCCTGGCAGCTCAGTGGTTTAGAGCGCTGCACTGGAGATGCAGGCAATCCGGGTTCGAATCCCGGCCAGGACAAATCTTTTCTTTCAAAACAAAAATATTTAAAAATTATCACCATCAGAATAACAATTAATAAAAATAAATTATAAAAAAAAAAATTCAGTTGGAAAATAGTAACTACTATAGAAGCTAAATCACTTCTATGTATTGACTTATCTTTCTATTCCATTGGCATGATGTATTACAACCATTTCTATGTTCTAAAAAAAAGAATTCTATAAAAAAGAACATGCTACCTATGCCATGTCGAGGAACCAATTACTTTGAGTTTTTGCTCATTTTTATTAAGAATTTTGGCAATTATTATAAAATTAAAAACAACCGTTTTAAACGTTTATATTTAGAATCACTTCAGCTAAAATCCATCAGAGGGAACTGGTTACTTTTATTAAAATCCAATATATTTATGATGGCATAACATACATTACAATATTATTTTATTTCCCTTCGGACATGTACAGCTGGTTCGTATAATTATCGAAGATTGCTAAGGGTACTTATTATCGGGATATAAAATCAGACAGTTTGATTGCAAATAATCGGAGACATCTGAAGTTCGAAGATTTCTGGCCCGTGCTTGGGACAGTTCGCATTGCATTTCTAGACTTTTTATTATCGATCGAGGATGTAAAATTACTATGAAATGGGATATCTACATATATAACTCATTAATAATACGACCGCCCGTTAATTGGCTAATGTTGTTATAAAAAAATACATTCGAGATACGATGGCAGGTGTGGGCAAAAGCTGCCTGCATATTATGCGGAAGTCTCTGAGCACATTGTACCCTTCAATCTATTTAATTTTAATAGAGCCTTCATCGCAAATAAAACTTCTCAGATACGCGAAGAATTTCACGAGCCCATTTTTTTCCTTCATATTTTTCGTTTTTATTTATATTTTACGACAAGAAAATAGTTCGCAAAATACATGTTTAAGGCCTCTTCTGGCAATTCCGTTAAATTTTATTTAATTAATTTTTTTTGCGTTAAAAGTCCTCTCCGAGATTGTATTTGTCTATGGCTAAAACCGGGTTATAAAGGGCGAATCAAACTGCTTGTTTTGCCCGATCCCGGCAAATCCTTAGTTCGACAATTCGGAACAGACAGAAACACAAATGTGTTTTGAATCGAAAGTGAAGTATCACTGAGCTCGACAAAAAGCAATGTTAAAAAATAAGCGAGGATTAAAAAGGTATTTTTCGAGATATTTCATTGAGTTTGAAGCTATCGTTATCCTAAAACACTAGGTCCAACACAAAATGTCGAATTCCTGAGAATCCCAGAATTCAGAGCCCATGGCGATAAGATACTACCAATCAATCATAAAACCCATTAATCAATAATATAGAAAGCTTAAACAATATTTAAAAATGGTAATTGCAGATTATTAACCTCTTTCCTTTTTATTTTATTTTTTTCCTTTCAAAGTAACCCTTTTTGGGTGGAAGAAGTTATTCAAAATACAGAAATTGTAGACTACAAAATTTTTGAAAAAATGATTCTTTGAACATGGTTCTATCTTAAACGTTTTGATTAGATTCTTTCAGAAAACCAAACTTTTCAAAACAATTTAATTTCGCGCATTTTCTTTGATAAAATTGAACACATTAAAGTCCCAGTAATTCTTAGTGTCGAACCCATTAAATAAACCTCACGAAGGTAAAAAAAATATGTTAAGTCCATACAAAATATCGCAACTTGTACGTAACAAAACATTTAACCATCAAATATATTATATTAAAAATTATGTTTAGCGCGAAAGAAACTTATAATATTAGCATCAAAAAGAAGAGAAAAAAAAAATCATATTAAGCAATTCGGAGAAATATATAATGTTTAAAAATTATATAGATCAATTGTTTTCTTCTATATTTAGAATAGATCTATTTAATGTAAAATGTTAAAATATTAATGTAAAAAGGAAAAATATTAAAATTGTGAAATATGTTTTAATCAGAAATAAGAGTTATTTTGCGATTTTTATTTTTTTTCATAAAAAATAAAAATCCCGCGTACTGAATTTCTATGTTTACCCATCGAAAGAGGCTCCCGAAGGATATTTTGAAGTTTCTGCCTTGTTCTTTAGTTTATCCTATTTTAATTAAGATTTTAATATTCCAAATTTCAACCCAACGGCTCAGGATAAAATAATTTTCAAGTGCTCATTTTATTATAGTTAGTAGTTGCATATGACACGGGGACGTTAAGTCTTGAATTTCACTTCAATTTTAACTTTTTTACTTCCTGACCGAAAAGTTTATCTTTATTCCTTATAAAAATAAACTGAATTTTAAATTGAATTGTTGCTAACAATCCTAACCTAAGTACTTGGCTAGTTAATTATCGCAAAATTTCACAATTTTAATATTTTTCCTTTTTACATTAATATTTTAACATTTTACATTAAATAGATCTATTCTAAATATAGAAGAAAACAATTGATCTATATAATTTTTAAACATTATATATTTCTCCGAATTGCTTAATATGATTTTTTTTTCTCTTCTTTTTGATGCTAATATTATAAGTTTCTTTCGCGCTAAACATCATTTTTAATATAATATATTTGATGGTTAAATGTTTTGTTACGTACAAGTTGCGATATTTTGTATGGACTTAACATATTTTTTTTACCTTCGTGAGGACTTTAATGTGTTCAATTTTATCAAAGAAAATGCGCGAAATTAAATTGTTTTGAAAAGTTTGGTTTTCTGAAAGAATCTATCCAAAACGTTTAAGATAGAACCATTTTCAAAGAATCATTTTTTCAAAAATTTTGTAGTCTACAATTTCTGTATTTTGAATAACTTCTTCCACCCATAGCCTCGGGACCCTCTTTCGATGGGTAAACATAGAAATTCAGCACGCGTGTTTATTTTTTAAGAGAAAAAATAAAAATCGCAGAATAACTCTTATTTCTGATTAAAACATATATCGCTCAAAGGTTAACAGTTGGAATTTTTTGTTTTAAAAATAACTCTTATATTTAATCCCTGGGATTAATAACAATCGAGATAGTTCTAACTAATATACATAAGACATTGCCACTTATATTATGTTACAAATCAACAAAATTAAGCTTACATTATTTATATAATGATTATCTGATTTACATTCTCTGATTATTCTAAATTAGATGTCAACGTTTCGAAATTCTGTAAATAAATTTAGTGAATTCGGTTCGAAATGTATTGTATAGGCCATGTTCAGCTACTGGCCAAACTTTCCCTGTTAGTAGTATGGAAATAATTAATATCGATCTTTGTGCTTCATACATTTCCCAGTCATATATTATGTGTTTAAATGTCTGTTATTCTTTGTCTATTGAGCAAGTATTGTCATTGATTATGAGAAATCTTTGTAAGTATGATTTGGTATGTCCATGTTCAGATAAAACCTGTTAGTTTGTAGTTAGTGGTTCTCGGTTTCGGAATAAACCTATGCAAACTAGGAGATTTATTTGAAACAGTCCACCGTTCATCCCATCTCAAAATTGATTCTTCACTAATTTTGAATTGGACGAACGAAATTGGTGTTTTGTGAAAAGATGGAGACACATCACTTAGTGCTGCCTCTTTTGCTAATTTGCCAGCTATCTCATCGCCCTCAACACCAGAGTCACCCTTTACCCATAATATTTTTACAGAGAAATTTAGAAGCCTAAGTGTGGATAAGTTGATTCTGATATTTTCTGTAAGCTCGTCACGTATGTCGGTGTTGAGAACTGATTGAATCAAGATCATGTTATCTGTGTGTATGACTATGCCTGTATGTATGTTTGTTGGAAGGTCGAGAAGGAATTCTGTCGCTTTTACGACTGCGTACTTCTCAGCTTGGTTGTTGGAGCACATTGAGCCTTGTTTGTACTGGGCACTTCGCATCTTCCCATTCTTGCCCTTAAGTAGCCAAGCACAGCCTACATTATTGCCTTCTTTACTTCCGTCTGTGCAAATGTTGATGATTTCTGTATCCGTTCCCTTATGTCCTGTCAAGTGCATGTAAAGTTTGGAAAATGTTGATGGGTGTAACCATCTAAAGATTCAGATTCCCGTTCTATTATGCTATTATAGATTTCTCTAAAGTTTTCTTTACGCAGTTTAATCGATGAAAGTTGTACGATTTCGTTCATTTTAAGATCTATTGGTACAATTCCTGCTAAGACAATGTTCCTTAGAAGTGAGTTTCTGAGTTAAATATTTTCTTTGTTTTTTAAAACTTGGATTGTTCACGAAAGAGGCAATACATACAACATACCTTAAAATTAAAATAATTCCAGTTTTTACAATTCGAAATTGTCGAAGATAGTGATAACAATGCCCGAATTTTAAAATAATGGTAATTGTAATATAGAGAATTAAAATTATTAATGTTATTAAAATACTATGTTAAAATATAAAATTAATACTATGTTAAAATAGTATTTTTTCTTCTTTTTTCCCCATTGTAACGTTAATATACTGATATCATAATTTTCATAAGAGTGAGATACAATAACTGAGGCGTATCTCATGCATCCTAATGAAAGTCTTGCTGTAATCGGGGTGTTCAAAACAAAAGCGGAAAATTCCAAATTTCAAAAATTGACTTTTTCACGCTTTCGGTAGTTTACTCAAGCAGTGTTTTATGGTTCCGGTACTTCAGGTTCATAATCGGACTAAAATCTCGCGAAATAATGCGAAAAAGTGTTGTTTTAGACAAAATTGCTTGGCTATACTAATGAAAAATATGAAAAAAGCGTTTTGATAGTTCGGAGTAATCGGCTTGTGATGGTGAAAGGTTCACACGACTGTCTAATAAAACTAAAATTCAGCTTAAACTTATTTTTATAATTTTTATGGAGTTGGACGTCTTGAAGTGAGGTTTTCATCTCTGATTGAGGATTCAGTTTAGACTGCTGATGTGAGATGTACTGCATTCGATCTTCATTGATATGAATCTTTGTTTTGGTGAAAGATGATGCCTGAATTGGCGTAACATCAAGGTGCACAGATCTAAAACTTTGTTTTCTGTAGTTTTTAAATTGTATTCTAATTATGTTTATGTCGTTTAACAATTTTCTTATCGATCCCATAACTATTTTCAGCAATATGTAACTATATATAACAATTACTTGATATTTTGCGAAAGAGCCACCCTGACGTTGGCAACTGAAGCCGTAGCAAATCCACAATCGCGATTTAATGTGTGAGAAAGGGAAAGGAAGAAAGTTGGAAAGAGTACTCACTCTCCTTTCCACAGCTGGAAAATGTCTTTTCCAACCTTCACCGTTTTTCCGGATAGTTAACCACAGTTTTTTTAAAAAGTACGTTTTCAGTTTTCTTAATCTATGTTTTAGAATTTTGTGATAGGTAACTAAATGAATCGGATGAGTTTAAAAAAAATTACGTAGTTTTTTTTTTTAAATAGTTGAATTCAAAGAATCATTCATTATTGAGTTTTTTTCACTGAAAGTAATAGTAAAAAAAATGTATGGTTTTCACAATGAACACAATAATTAAGAACATCGTTTTAGAAAAATAACATAAATGATTAACCTCATACCTAATTATTTGTACCTAAATTGCTGCTGTTAACGTCTTATAAAAAACTATTTAATAAAAAAAAAATGTATACGCAAATATATTTCCAAATATTCCTAAAAAAAACCAGGACTAGGTTATACATTAACCAGAAGATGGAACCTTGTCAGGCTAAAAACTCTCTTTCTTCTTTTTCTCATTCTGTTAATTTTTTATTTTATTGAATTTACTTTTGTTTTGTTTTATTTTATCACCAACATTTGTACTTCCGCGACTGAAACTCCTTTATAATTATCTTTTCAATACAATATAAGAAACCAGTAATTTTAATCTATAAATTATATTTTTTTTATTTGTATTTGATGGTGATTATTTAAATATTTTTATTTTGAAGATAAAAGATTTATCCTGGCGGGAATCGAACCCGGGTCTTCCGCATCTCTAGTGCGGCACTTTCCCAACTGAGCTACCAGGGGTCATAAACAAGCCGGACAAATCCTTTCTCTTCGTGTTTATTGAATGTTCATTGAACATTCCTTTTTTTTTTTTAAATTATGATCTCGTTGACGAGATAAACTAATATTAAGTAATGACTTTAGTTGCTTAGTATTTTGTCACGAATTATAATTAAAAAAAAAAAAAATACTTTTTGGGATCTTTCATAAACACTTTATGATTTGATTTATGTAGCTTGCTGCTTGATATATATATATTGAATATTTGCTTATATTCACTAAACCATCCTTACTTCCGATAACGAAGTGACAAATCCGAGTGACTTGAGTTTATGTACAGTTTCTTAATGTTTAAATATTGATTTATAAATATAAATCTATTTCACTTATATACTATCCAACTTTCATCAAAACGAAGATGAGTTGGGATGGTGGTACCAAGAGAAGAAGAAATCCCTCCATCATTGTGTACCTAGGCCCGAACCCCACACACAATAAGATGGAGGAGATCCAAAATGGCGCGAGGTTCCAAAAGCGACTGCCACATAGATAGTGGATGCAGTGGTGGTGGGGGTAAAAGTGGCGCGAAAGTAAAAGTGGCAGATACATTTTCCCGCTCAACGGAGTAGATCCAACTTTCTGACCTACTTTCACTATCGACAGGAGGAAACCGAAAACCGTAGCAGCCTCTTATCTCTACGCACTGATAGCAATTAGTAAGCCATAGCATTTAGCATGACGTGTAAGGTTATAATCGACAGCAGAAAGTGATGACGGACCCTTGAGAAGGTCCAACTTCGCTTTCATCCTATGAAGATATGGCTAATCGGACGATGCTACAGCCGGAGCCCTACATTTTTCCTAACGAGGTACCGTTTGGGTAGGGATCTTTAACGGGCACCTGACAACACATTCGGGACCCCCATTTTATGTCCCATCCGAACAATGTTATAACCAACGATTTTTTATTCCCTTTAAAAAATCCTAAAGCCACCTGCCAGGCTGCGACTCCGCAATCTTGTTGGTAGAAGGCTGTTATGCTAACCAAGATGATTGTACTTTAATCTTTAAGTACAATTTATTACATTATTAAGGAGATAAAAATTATGTACAATTAAAAATAGTTGACATCACAAAGGGTCCAATTTGCCAAATTTTGAAATAATTAAGAAATTAATATTCCCAAGGAAATCATAAATACATTACTAATATTAGCCACTCCTGGATATAACTTTGTTTTTATATTCAGGTTACAAATAAACACATAGCAAGTATGGGAAATATGAAGACCTTATATATATATATATATATATATATATATATATATATATATATACATAAGTAAGTATAACACACACAGTTCCAGGTCCAGCAATGATTTTACTATGGCTAGCAATGGGAAGAAATGGAATTGGAAACCCAAACATAATATATATATATATATATATATATATATATATATATATATTGAAGCACCTTAATATGTACGTAAATGTAATTAAATAGGTAAGATCTTTATGTTTAGAGAAGAAAAATCAGATATTATTAACAAATAGAATTATTACTGAAAAGTAACTACCACATATCGTTAAAGAAAAATCCAGCTACGTGAAGATCTCCACCATTGGACATCCTGGACTCCAAAGATTGATGAAGGTAGGGTGTAAAGATTTATAAGAACTTCTAGAGAAGTTATCAACAACATTTCTCAGCATTCCTGGCAGACTATCGAAGGTTTTTTTTCACTCTGTAAAAGAAAAAATAAATCAAACATTAAGAAATACTATATGAAAACCGATTCCTACATCGAGGGAAATATATAATAAAAACAAACGAAAGCGTATTTTCTTCGATTTTGTCATTTTGAATCTCGTTATTCTTTATATTATCGAATTTACTTTTATTATCCTCTATTTTATTTCATTTCAACATTCAAATTTTAACGACTGAAATTCATTATTGTGTATTGTATGCGTTTTTGTGATTATTTTGGCTATGTGTATACTGTACCCACTATTTTCAATTCTTTGGAATTTTGGAAATAAATGTCTATTATTTTATGCACTCTTATGTTATTCAAAAGGTACCTAGTCCTGGAATCAAATCCAAGAATATCACCACTTCTCACATTTTTTTCATTTGAATGTCATCTGAGGATATTTTATTCATAGCGACGACATAGCAGGTGGATCGGAACGGGCGTGGAAATGCAGCTAAAGGTTACACGACTAAAGAACTCGAGCAACTTCCTGGATGCGGCCTTGCTTCGTGTTGGAAAAACCTACGAACAATTGACAAGGAAAAACCTCATTGGTTGACCAGGAGTCAGGGACGCCGTATCTTGATCTTCGGATAACAGGGAAATGACAGTCATGTAAAGGGAATTTAATGCAACAGAAAATTTCAACCATTGCAGTTATCAATTCCCTGTAAATCTCCCCACCAACTTTCAAATTTTCATTTACTAAAAGAGCCTCATATCACATAATAGATTTAACATATCTGGTATGTATATAGATTTAAATATGTAAACTGAGTAGAAATAATTTGTTTTCTCACTCTCCAAATTTCATTTGCATTAACAATTAGTTCAAAATACATAGTTCGAGTCACTTGGGCCTATTATTACCTGTTAATTTGTTGAGGCATTTTGCCTTAGATTCTGGCTTGAATGGGGAGAAACCAAGGTAGAGGAAAACATTAATATCTTACTTTCTCGCTCTTTTAAGATTCTTAATAGTTTTTAATAATTGATAGTTATGGACGCTAATTGATCTTATCACCTTCCTCCACAACTATTGTCCTACAACTGAACTCTACATCAGTATATCTACCAATGCATATCAGTACATATCTACCGTATGCTGAACTTAAGACCCTTCATGGGTTGCAGTGGTACAGGTTTTCTTTTTCAGGTTGACAATATTACCATTAACAAGAGGCGGTAGAATTTTAATTTTTCAATATTCCTAATATCATTATAGGTATCTATAAAACTACTTCTCGATAGGATTCTGTGAAATTATTATTATTATTTTTTTTTGTGAACACTAATACGAATAGAAATACTCTAAAGATAAAAATGGCATTCTGAAATAATGAGCTATATCTCACATTGAGATTAGATTGTTATCTGGGCGATTTTATTGCTATGGTTTTTATCTAATATTTCTATTAGTTATCCAGTGATTAATGAAATTTATTCCGGGGGGACACTCCAATTTAAATTATTAACGATGGGAGGATAAAAGGTGTTACTGCTCTTTATGTAACACAAATTCACTGGAAAATATTTTCCATCCCATTGCCCTTCCTCCGATATTAAGCACATTTAAGGACTCAATTTTAAGGGAAAAATGTTTTAACCTCACAGGATGGGTTATATATAAAACACTTACGAAACAATAACGCATAACTCAGATATTTTGTTTAATTATTTATAGGATAAATGTATTCTTTTGAAATTTTATAATTAATTAGACGTTCCTAAATTAAAAAAAAAAATTAACAGGAGGTAACACCTCCCGGGGTTCATCCAGCCTCTTTAAAGTGAGTAATTTTAATTGAGGCGGTTGAGGGTGTTCTCGCATAAATAATCTTCCTGCACAACCGTTGTCACAGAAACAGTACAGTACACACCTAGTACTGATCAAAGACTTACCAACTAGTGCAGTTTTAAGTTTAGAATTTAATTAACAAGTGTAATTCTATGGTAATTCATATGATTATTTATCGAAGATAACTTTTTAGAAAATCAATCATAAAAAAAAATCATCTAAAGAGCTTGACGATCATCTCTTATGCCTCAGTACTGGATTCCATTTAGTATTAGTGGATAGTGCATAAGCTATGATGGGCTTCATCACCCGCATCTGATAAGCGAGTGACGTAGGCTAGTGAGTAGTTTGTAATTTATAATTGATGTGGATATATAATACAATTGATATATAATATATAATTGTATATTAGTATATGCTAGGAGGGGCAGGTGACGGATGATCTAGCAAGGGAATGAAATGCCAGGGCCAGGCCTTGGGCCTCTCACCTCCAGCCTTCTCCTCAGGGTCTCAAGCCTCGAACGTCTTCAATTAACATTTTTATTACTCTATAATAATACAATCTTACTTTTTATTACTCTTCAATTTCATAAACCTTCTTTTTCAATCGATATTACGCATTTAAGTTTTAATTTCCGTTGTAGCAGAACGAGAAATTCAGGTCAGGCGTCTCAAAAGAAATAAAACTAGAAAAATAAAATCATAGAGTCCAATGAAACTATCCTTAGATAATTACCTCATGACATTAAGTCACTAAGATGACTACAATTACATAAAATTTAAAGTAAAATTATATCAAATTATAGTAAGTGTTATCATATTATAAAATATGGGCTGATTGATCACAATTAAATATTTTCTAACCTCTTATCACTTAAAATTAAAAAAAAAACCTGTACCACTAGAACCCATGAAGGGCCTTAGGTTCAGTATGCGTTAGAAAATATGCTGTTTCTAGGACAATCGTTGTGGATTTGTCTGTGATCACGTTCAACCGCCATGCCCCCCTACCCCGATAGATACTTTACAAATATATATATATATATATATATATATTCGTAGCTGTGATCACATTAAATAAGATTTGAACCCTAGACCTTCGGCATAGCAACTTCTATAAAACATTTATTAACAAAAGTTCCTAATGCTAAATGCTATTTTAGAGTATCAAATAAAAATTATATATTTTTCTGTTATTAATAAAGAACAGTTGCAACAATAAAAAATTACAATTAACGTTTCAGAATACATAGAATCCAAAAGTTACACTTTTACTGTAATATATTTTTTTTTGTAAAATAAAGTTTACACTTTGTTTTTTTCCCCTATTGCTTTATTAAGGTAAACATGGGCTTGAGAGCCCATTTTTTAATTATCATTGTACGCTATTGCACGACGTTTCAAATGTATCAACATATTAATTCTCAGATTTTTTTTGTTCTGAAAATCTTTTCTAAGTTACTGATTATTAACCGATGAACAGTTCTTCACAGTAGGACATAAAAAACCTAAATTCTTCAATTTTAATTACTAGACCAATGGTATATAGATGGATAATGTATATATAAGCAGACAGAATATAAAAGCATAGCCATAGATTAATATTAAATAGTAAACCGTCATCCAATTCCACACTCAGCTGGTTCCGGATATTTAATAAACAAAGAAGAAGAATTCGTGATGAAATTAAATGGAACAATCAGAGAAAAATCTCCTCCAAAAATAAAAGTAGGAAAAGAGAAATTTTAAACAAAAAATACACCATTCATATTCTTACTCACGTTCTGACCTACTCACGTACCGAACCTGATTGCTACGATTCTGTATTTCTTTTTGATTTTGTATAATTTCTTGGAAATGTTCCGTATTTATTTATTTTATAGGAAATACTATAAGTCCTTACATCATTTTATTCAATAGTTAATAATTATTAATAACACAAGAAGCAATACTTATTAATGAAGCTAATTATTTCATTTCTAAACTTAATAGACCTCCTGGTCTGTATAAAGAGATCTTTAAGCAGCGGAACCCTATTGTTGTATAATTTTGACACTGTATAATTTTCAGTCTATTGGAATCGCACAAAAAATAAATTGTAAATTCGTTACAGGTCGTATTTACATAGTTTTTACAGAAAGGAGAGATTTACAACTTGTCCATGAACCGGTTTGGGAATGTTTTCTCCCAAATTTAATTTCAGTCTACAACTAAATAATAACGAGTAAAAATGCATTAATATAAAAATTACGTAACTATGTACATTTCTAGCATAACAATGTAACGATTACCAATAAATTGTAAAAGTTAAAATAATGTAGGAAAATTATTCGATTTTTTTTTCAAGATCCATGCAACACAATTCATATCAATCTATTCAAAAACCAATAGAGTTAATATTTTTTAAAACATTAAATTCATGGTATGATTATTTTTGATAGAAAAAAAGAAAATATTTAAGATTAAAGATTTTATATCTATCCGTAATTAAATAAGTCTCTTAAAAATACAGGCTTAATATATTTTCATATACTCAATTTTATCCACCGACTTTTCTACGAATATTTCTTAAATCTTTTTTTTGTAGTGGTATCTGCATCTTCTCAAAATCATAATATTATTTTTATTACTAATGTTTTCTTAGGATCTCTAAAATATATGTTTTTATTTTGGTATTTCTATACAATATTACATATACATATGCATATTAAACTATAAAGTAATATAAAGCTCCCACCGAAAGTTTCAGAATAGTAGTATAATAATATATGTATAAATAAATCGTGCTGTTGACAAAAATTCGGATGTTCAAGGTCTTAGTTCGTGTTAAGCAAATTTAATCAACTCTTAATAAAAATTATAATTGAAATTAAAAAACCCGATAATAGTGATTCAACAACCAAAATAAAACTGCTGATCTTCATAGAAAAATCCGATATTATTCATTTTATTGATCAATTATTTACATATAAAAATTCATCAAATAAAACCATAATCAAATTTAATTAGTATTAAATAGTTATCATGATTAAGACCGCAATGGTATAGCTCAAAAAATATTTACATATACATGCAAGTGTTGAACAGATATTTGATTACCATATCAATTCGTCATCAATCTGTAAGTACCGTTTATGTATTAGCACCGTACACGTCTCAGCTTTATATTTGGACTAGTGTGTAATTCATTATATTATATTAAGATCAAATTAATAAGGATTTGTCTCCCGACGACAAATATATTTTAGTAAAAACAAGACCCACAAGTCATACAGCGGAACTAACGGGTTTCCTAGACTTGCTCGAGATAGTCTCAAGTTGACACTTTATATTGAGATTAACGATTACTCGAACGAACAAAAGAGGCTGTAAGGAACGAATTGCGTTTTAAACTTCGGCCTTAAGATTCCGCGACGTATCGGTGACCTTAAGAAGAAGGTGACTGCCATTTTTCGGAATACAACAACACGCCCTCGCAAAATATCGAAATAAAATATTTTAGTTCTAAGCCTCTCAAATAGACATGGATTAACAAAGCTATCAGTTCTTACAATATTCCAATTGGTCCATTGTTTCACAGATACGATTGTAAGAAATGAACAACTAAATTGTAGTCTTATATATATAAGATGTAGGAGATCTCACATCAACAGTTAAGAAATAATAACAATAGTAACCGACATTGCATAACTTCAAGCCGAACATCGAGAGTGGGTTCGATTCCCATTTACGACAGGGAATATTTTTTTCTAAGCGATAGCGATAAGTGAATCTTGACCCGTTCATTCTGGTTAGTATGTAACAGAGACCTTAAGGTAGAACAACGTAGGATGAAGGAAAAATGAACTACATGGCTAGATCTCTGCACCATTAAGAAATATTGTTAAGAGCAAACCCACATACTTCGGCCTGCCGTGGTATGGACGGACTATGGAAGGATTCGAAAGAGTATTTGGGGCCACCGAAGATGATTCTAATGCTTCGGTTTGGTAAGCAAAAGAAACAACATCCAGCATTATATCTACCAAACTATTTATCATAGATAAGATAGCCAAAAAAAAATAAAATAAAAGGAAAAGATGAATTTTTAGCTACAGAATTGATAAGGAACTGATAAAATATAGCATTGAATATTCGAAAAAAATTAGAAATATGGTAATTCCAGGACAGGAGTTGATAAAAAACACTCCAAGATTATAACAGAGCAGTGGAAGTTCTTCGTTTGACTATTGACGCAGGGTAAGAGATAAGAAAGAATTTTAGAAGGTGATAGGAGCCTATGAAAATAGCCTTGGGGTTTTTCAACTTTAAAGCAATAATAAGAGTTTATTGTCCGTAAGTTGATACCAAATATGTATATGCATATTAATAATTGTTAAATTAATAATGTTTATCCGCTATTATTGAATCGTATACTGCAATTGAATATGACCTTCGAAAGCATTCCCTAGAAACTTGTCCATGAATAGGTTGTAAGTATTTCTAATACAGACAAAATGACGTGTGATAAATTTATAAAAAAAAATAAAATCTGTACCACTACAACCCATGAAGGGTCTGGGGTTCAGTACATGGTAGAGACTGTACTGTTTCATGGACAACGGTTCTGCAAGGAGGTGACTTGTCCTAGGTCACGCTCGACCGCCAGATTTTTCCCCCTTATTTTGGGTACCCTATTTTTACAATATTGGGCCCCAGGAGGGTCCTAGATCCTATATGATCCATCTCCCACTCCAAACCGACTAAATAAAAATCATCGCCTGCAGCGGGAATTGAACCAGGATTTCCGGCATGGTAACTCAGTACTCTACCACTGAGCCACTCCTCTCCCTTCATAAATCCCTCCTCTCCCGGGATAAATTTATACCTAATATAATTTTTTTTCTGCTTTCAATTTATAAAAAAATATACAAGGAATAAACAAAAAATAACAAAGGGAGTTCAAGTGATTTGAAAAATGATGCAATGGGGGTTGCTCCCCCCCAAATAGTTATAAAAATAATATTAATTTAAGTTATAAGCATAAATAATCAATAATCAACCGTTGAATGAAAGGATATAATGACTTGTTGGTGACAACATTGTTTACTGCCCGTAAATTGATATATATATTTGGAGATGGTCAGCTTATCATTTAAAACGCTAAATCATGTGACCTGAATATCTGTATCATCAATCATATAAAATCGAGAATGAACGGGGAAGTTTTAAAAATGTATTATTGTAGGATCGAACATTTAAGTCTGAAATCTCTACCGCACGCTCTCTAACCGACAGTTATAAAATGAAATATTAGAAATATTTCATGATAAAATCAACTTAGTGATGAAAGAACTTTCAGTTTAAATCTGTAATCGTAAAAACAAAAATAGTTAGACAAATATTAAGTCCAGCCGGACAACTATTACGCGAACTTTGGTATCAGTTTGTTTGTTTGTTTGTTGTAGCTTACAGGCGTAAAACCCTAGGGTCATCAACGCCTGTAGATTTTTGATTTTTATAATTATTTATCTTAAAAAATATATATATTCATATACGCACGCATACTAACAAATAATATATCTATAATAAGGAAACAAAACAATCGGAAAAGCAACAAATGCATCAATAGCAGGGACAATTGATCATCAAATATTGGATATTAATTTACAGTTTGTAATCAATTTCACCACTTTGTCGATTTCAGATTTGCTGTCTCTAAGTGCTTCTCTAACATCGGGTGGTATTTTGAGCTGATTTAGTATTTTTTTATAGGAGTAGCATTACTCAAACATATGTCTGATACGAAGATTTGTATTACACCTAGGGCATACGGAGGTCCATCCCTTTTAATGAGATGTGCGTGGGTAAGCCGGGTGTGTCCTATTCTAAGACAATCAATAGCCACCTCTTCATGGCGTTTACTGCGATTAGATGTAGCACAAGGCTTTACTTCCCTTTTTATATATTTCAATTTACTGGCTGGACTTTCATCCCACGTTGCTGGCCATCTTTTATCTATACATTCGTTAAGGGGACGAGCAAGTTCTTGGGCGGTTAGAATAGCTGTGCCTCTTCCTGGGAGGGTTAGAGCTGCTCGAGCAGCTTTGTCAGCCATCTCATTCCCGACAATACCCACATGTCCCGGAGCCCAGATGAGCACTTTGGTATCAGTTGATTAAGTATATATGCTTACAGCCAGTAGAAGTAGTGAAAGTGTGAGTCTGGATTAATATTTATTACTAGAATAGTTTTTTTAAGAGGGTCCTGTCCTATATTATAAAATATGCAGGTCCTCAGGGCAGAATAAATAACGCAATTTAATTTTTATTGGCACTTGAATCAATGCACTAATATAAAGCTTGTTAATGCCATTAAAATTAATGTGCTTTGAATTGAGAAATATTCAATTTATTAATAATAATTGACATGGGAGATGGCTATAAAGCCGGGTTGATACCAATGAAAGATTATTTTAAGAAATCAATATAGGATTTTGTTGAAAAATATCTGCTTCACAAGTATTACATGAAGAATTCATAATTTATTGTGAACGGTACAATCTCTATCTTTTATTAAATCTAATAAAATGAAAGATTATAATAATGAAAGATTATTTTAAGAAATCAATATAGGATTTTGTAGAAAAATATCAGCTTCACAATTATTACATAAAGAATTCATAATTTATTGTGAACGGTACAATCTCTATCTTTTATTAAATCTAAACTTTCTTGAGAACGACTTGAAAAGTTTAAGTTCCTCGGCCGAAGCAACTTTATTTGTATTATGATTATACACTTTATAATTTTGTTGAGAGCAGAGTGGCTCAGTGGTAGAGCAATGAGTTGCCAGGCCGAAAATCCTGGTTCAAATACCGTTGCAGACAAGACTTTTATTTAGTGTGTTTGTAACCGGAGATGGATCACATTGGATCTAGGACCCTCCCCCAGCCTCTATAAAATGTTATAAAAGTAGGGTACCCAAAATAAAAGGGGATCTGGCGGTTAGATGTGATCTAGGACAAATCAGCTCCCTGCAGAACCGTTGTCCATGAAACAGTACATTTCCTAACATGCACTGAACCCCAAACCCTTCCACAGGTTGTAGTGGTAGAACCTTTTTTAAAAATAATTCTGTGAATATCAAGCATTCAAAAATATAATTATAGTAATATTAAGCCGCAAGCAATATGACTAAGTGTTCAAGTTTTCGATTGACATTCATCAGTCCGCAATGTTTTGACATCGTGTGTGACTTTTTGTCTAATGCAAAATCTGACAGCTTTTGATCTGAAAAAAGTTTTTTTTTACAACACTAAATCGTAGGGGTACGATGGTAGATGTGGCCAGTAGGAAAGTACTATTAGACATAAGTTCTACATAAAAATCCATACGGCATTTACTCTTTTACGTGTAGTTGATAGACCATCCATTGTCTATATTTGAGGTCCTGACTATATTTTTGCGATCATAAACATCAAAGATTGGCATGTTTTAGACATTACATAAATTATATTTTCACAATGGATACTCCAAGATATTTACAAAGGCGTGAAAATTAATAGTTAGACTAATGACGCAGTGAAAGAGCTAATAAGAACAAGAATTTTAGAGGATGAAAGGAATTTATGAGGATAGCCTTGATTTTTACAACATTCAAGAAGAAATGAGCGTTTATTGCCCGTAAGTTGATACCAAATATGTAAATATATTAATACTTTTTTAAATTAATGATATTTATCCGTTATTATTGAATCGAAGACTGAAATAAAATATGCCATCAGAAAAAACATTCCCAAACTAGTCCATGAATAGGTTGTAAATCTCTCTATTATATAAAATAAATACGACTTGTAATAAAGTAATAACCTATTTTTTTTTTGTTTTTGCTCAAATCAATTTTTATATATTTTTTCAGCATCAATTCCTCTAAGATACCGATATTAAACTCATGTGGAGTTTAGTAGGTTCTTGTTGGACCTGATATGTCTCATTTGTCATTTGTTTTGAATGGATACACAGTACTAACATATTTTTTCAACTGTAAGATTATTCATTAGTGATTCATAACATACTTGAGGGCAGATGGACGTCCAAACCATAATGTGCTTCTAGATTCGCTCCAACAAGAGACTTCATTGGTAAGCCAAGACAAGCCCCGGACACCGGACTGAAGACAATGATCCATCAAGACGCGAAGGCTACGTGGCTATGCAAGCGGCTCCTCACCAGCATACATCAACAGTATTCTTGAAATAATCAACTTCACCATTATGCAAGAGGTAGAGGAGGAGTAGTTGACTTTCATAATTATTTCATTTAGATTATCAAAAATATCAACGGAAAAAATCATTATCTAAACATATTAATTGTAAAATAAAAAAAAAAAAGATTAATATTTTTATGTAAAATAAAAAAAGGGAGAAAGATAAGTTAACGATTGTAATTTCATTTATACATTTTATATAATAAATGATATTTTAATCACTGGGTATTAAACCGCGAATAGGCGATCTGAGGCATAGTAGATTGTTAGCCATCTTCCATATTATTTTCTTCCTTCTATAAAGAATATTAGACTATTGGACTATTGGAGGAGAGCTGGCAGGGTTACTAGACTAGAAAAAAGGAATAATGCCGAAATTAGAGAACGGATGCAAACTGAACAAAACGCCCTCCAAATTATAGACAAAAAAAGAATGGAATGACATAGTCATCTCAGAAGAATGAAGGAAGAAAGATTACCCAATTTAATTTTCAATTGGAGTGCTGAAGGGAGGAAATGGCGAGGAAGACCACGAAAAAGATGGATGGAAGGGGTTGAGGAAAGTATGGACGGCCATGGTCTGAGGAAGGTAGATAAAAGTTAATTAAAGGGAATTTTTGGTTGAAGGAAACCTCAATCTGAGTCAACTCTTAAAGTATATATAAATATATATACCCTTAAAGTATATATAAATATATATACATGAAATGAATGTCTCGTCAATATATAATACTTTTTAATATAATAGTAGCCTAACAACCTATCAACCAGTAATTCTTTACGTTTATTCATTTAACATCATTTTATGCTGCTATGGCTAATCGGGCGATGGTGCAGTTTGGCCATCCAAGTTTAATCAGGATAGGGATCTTTAACGAGTACCTGGCATCCTATAAGCTTGAGACTCTCATTTTATTATGTTTCTTCCGAAGGACGACATAACGAAGGATTTTTCACTCCCTTTAAAAAATCCTAAGACCACATTCCGGTCTGCGAATCCGCGATCTTGGGCATAGTAAGTTGTAAGCACTCATCTATATTTTTTTATTTCTTTTACAACGTACAGAAAGTCTTGAAATGGCGAAAATTGTTTATTTCAAACTATCAGTAAAACTAAATTTTAATCACAATGGAGGTATGAGACGTTTCATAGGCGGATAATTTCAAAAATTGACATTTTCGCAGGCAAAGTCAAGAACTTTGTGCTCCCAAAAATTCAGGTTCCGAACCGGATTGAAACCAGGACAAATGAGGCGGAAGTGTTTTGTGTCGCAAAATCGCTTGTCAAAACTAACAAAAACATGAATTTTCGAAATTGTGGAGTTATTAGCTTTTGATCCCAAAAATCTAAAAAAAAAAACCTGTACCACTATAACCCGTGAACGGGTCTGGGGTTCAGTACATGGTAGAGACTGTACTGTTTCATGGACAACGGTTCTGCAAGGAGGTGACAAGTCCTAGGTCACGTTCAACCGCCAGATTCCCCCCCTTTATTTCGGGTACCCTATTTTTATAATATTTTATAGAGGCTGGGTGAGCCCCTGGAGGGTCCTAGATCCCATCTGATCCATCTCCGGCTGCAAACAAACTAAATAAAAGTACTGCCTGCAGCGGGATTTGAGCCAGGATTTCCGGCATGGCAACTCAGTGCTCTACCACTGAGCCACTCCGCTACCCTTTTTTTTTTATCCCAAACAACTGATAAATATTTGAACTATCTCTAATTTTTTTAAAGTAATGGAACTATAATTGTTATGGATGAAATTGGCAAATTAAAAATCTGTTATATTTTGGATCCTTGAAGAGCTAAGTATTACTGTCTTGCAAGACGAATAGAAAATATATATGAACAAATATCCAAACCGCAAAAATAATTTAAAATTATTTTGGTTTTTTATTTTCTGGTTAATGACATAGTAATGGTAAAACATTCGGTTTTGTTACTGCCTTATATATCAACCGAGGTATAATTAAATACAGAGAGTACTTTAGTAGCAATCAACTTCAAGGGTAGTTGATGTCCCACGTGGTATTATTAACATGCAAGCATCTGCCGTGGTAATAATTCAAGCTAATAACATTTAAAAACATATAATACAACTGATAATTATAACGTTGCGAAATGTTTTTGTAGCTGTAAAAATTCTAAAAAAAACCACTAATAGTATCTTGTTGAATGACGTTTTGGCCAGAGCTTTTGTAATATTATATTAAAAAAGTAATTTATTTTTATGCACGAAAATTATAAGTTAGTAGCTTTTCAAAATCTCCTCAGGATGGTGAGGTAGAAATGATCGGGTTATCGTTTAGAATCACAATTTAATTGAAAAATAACACAACCAGTAGAAATTCTTATTACATGTCCAGGTTTATTTCTTGATTTTATTGATTAAAAAACCCCCCACTAAAATCCATAAAGGGTCTTGGGCTCTGTACTTGGTAGGTTCTGTATTATTTCTAGGACAAGAGTTGTGAAGGGAGGTGATTTGTCCGAGATCACGTTCAACGTACTTATTAAAATTAGCGACATTAAAAGAAGCTGGGTGAACCCCAGATAGGTCTCACATATGATACTCAAGAATATCAGACAAGGCTAAAAAAAAACAAGTAGTCAAAATAACTACACTATAAAAAAATCTTGATCCACTGTAAGTCTTTGTGCTAGGTAAGCATTATAGTAAGTACAGTTACGACAAATGCTTTACCAAAAACATTTTTTGCAGAAATTGTTTATCCATATTCTGGAATGTCAGAATAAAAAATATCAAAAACTAACGTATCAAATTATGAATGATAAATATTTTATTATTATTATAATAAATATTTTCTAATTAATTATATTAAAATCAAAGCATTCCTTCTATTGAAATTAAAAAAATATATATATATATTGTGACCAGGTTGTGGGGTTTTCGGTCCAAGGTCCAAATTGATTAAATTAAAAGAAGTCCAAAGAGAAATGTTGTATTCATATACTTTACATCAAACGGTAACACCAACGACATAACCATAATATAACATAACACCAACGTAACATAACACCAACTAAAAAATCATAGATAAATAATTAAGAAAAAAAACAAAGATTATATACAATTTAATTTACAAATTTTAATAGGATGCTTACCGCTGAGCCGCAAATATACGATAAGAAAAAATGGTAATATTTGGCAATACATAGCCATATAAACCACTGATATACATCCGTATGGAATGACAGTCCACAGTAGAGTGAGGCCAGATAGGTAGAAACACCTGACGGACGAATTTAGAGACAAAAAAAAAGAAACTCGTTACAATATATATATATATATAAAGTAATTATAAAATAAACAACATTTATACAATAATATTTTAATAACTGCAAAAAAAAAGATCAAAAACCTCGAATAATATAAGTTCTTAAGTTCAGTTCTTAACTTATAATAATAAATATAATTTCTTAACTATTATCGCAAAAATGTTTTTATGTTCAACTTCAGCTAAATCAATACTTCAATTATATAAGCTCTTACAAAAAAGTTTAAATAAAATTTTTGAAAAAGTTCAAGAACCGTTTAGAATATTTTTTATTTGCTGTATGATTAAGACATAGCAATAGGATAGGACGTTTTAGGAACTTTTTATCAGGAAATTAGTTCATGATGAACATTCATGTAGCGAATCGCAATATTCTTAAATAAACAAGTTATAAATATAGAGAGAAAAATGATAGAAGATTCCGAAATTGTGCATCTCATGTTAATAGACTCAAATAGGCTAATTAAAAAAAAAAATATAGCGTCCAGTACGTTTTTTTATTTATTATTTTTGTTAGCATTAGGCTTTGATCTTAATATTTAACTGTCAAAAGTGTTTTACTTGTATTAAACATCGAAAAAAGTATGAAAAGAGTACTAATAACACGCGAACTTTCACCATGAACGTCATCAGAATTTTAAATGTTGAGACGGTAGAACAGTCCGAATGGTGTGAACCCAACTCTTATCTGATAAGGACTTCATGAGAATCCCGTTTGTTCTCCAAGTTTCTAGGACTCGCAAGATGATCTCAAGATTTGATAAGAAGAGAATAAAGAAGGATATATACTCATTTTCAATAGGTACCAGCTACAAACAACCATGGGGTTGTTTAATAGTATTAAAACATTTTAATAACAATAATGGTTCCTACTACTGCACTCAATCCAAAGTTATTCTAACGTACACATAAAAGGTTAATAGAAATAGAGAAATCTTTTAAGAGTCTATTTAAACAGTTATGAAGATTAAATAATTAGATTCCAAAGCTAACATCTAACGTGATTAGTTAGAATTGTTAAAAGCAATTAGAAACTTCATAAACAACAAAGGCTTAATTATCTAAAATACTGCAAAATAACTTTCACTCAATGTTTCGCCAAAGTATTGAAACAGGTAATCTAACTAAAAATCATAATGCTCCCTTGTAAAAATCGGCATATCACTTCTTCAAAATCCTTTACAATTATATTTATTTACTTAAAATTGAAAAATGAATCAGAACATTATTAAAAATATTAATAATATCGAAGCTTTTATTGACATTATGTTAGCCAGTTAAAATTATTATTATATTTTTACAAAAAAATAAACTGTAATTACAGAATAAAACAGATACTATGGGGTGAATAATTAATTTTTGTATGCATTATTATTAATCGAATACGTAGATATTTAGGGAATCGCGGGAAAGAGCATTGAACCTGGCCAATCGATGAACACAATACCTGCTCTGCCCAGCTGGGCGAGGTGTCAATGAACGTACGCTACCATACAGATATATAACCAAAAATATTTTTTGATACATTAAGACATAATTTTAAATATTAATACTTGCGGTAGTGGCAGTAGCTACATAATCACAATTAGTATACAAACAATTTTAAATAAAAACACCAAAATATCATTTTTTTCCAATGATGTTTGCTTTATTGCTTTGACCAAACGAAAACTTAATAAATACAAAGATAAAAAATTATGCATTGTCATTATTATTCCCTTAGATGTAAGAATAGTAATAAAAATAATTCTAAGTTTTTATGAACTTAAAATAATATCTAAATAAAATTTAGAATACAAGTAATCAAATCCCTCCAAAAGATATATTTTTTCAGTCGAAACAAGTTTGAATATATGTTTAGTTTTCTGTTATTTCTTTTTTCAAATTCTTCACACTACACTTTTCAGAATAACAACCTAATATAGATATAATTGTATCATTTAATATTTGCAGCCCCAGTAAATAATTGGTTAAGTCGAATTTTGTCCAGAGGGGCTTAACTGAATTGAGGGAAGCGAAATCGTGTCATTTTCATAGTTGGCTACGAAAAACTACGAGAATAAGAAGATTGCGCTTCCCCAAGTACAACAAACTTATTTTGAAAACTCGACTTAAACACTTATTCCCCGGGACTGTATAGTTACCATTCTATAAGTATTATAAAGGAAGCCGATGAAGTGTAATCACCTTGTTGTTCGGTTGCATCGTTGCATCGAGCCGAGACGCACAATGAAAGGATGATACGGACATTATGTAAGGCGGATAAAGATAGATATCGTACTCATGTTCAATTAGTACACAAGTTCATTAGCAGATCCGTACGGCACTTGTTATTTAATCGGAGGCTATTAGCGGTTAAAGGTCTAAATAAAATTGCCGGGCTGAGATCTGGCAGCGCTCCAGGAGCGAGGTGTGGGCTCAACGATCTCTACTGGGTGGGAGCACCTCTGTCTCGCATCGTAAAATTAATAGCCCAATTAATTTAACTAATAATATATTTCCAGTGGGGCTTGAAATTTATTTTAATTATTTATTTATATTTCAGTTATGCTTAATGTGCCGAGTTCAAATACGACTGTAGGAGATAAACTATTTACTGTGTTAAAAGCAACAGCTGGCTTTACCATGTGAGATTTGTAGACCCTTCTGGGGCTGACCCAGACTCAATAAAGTGGGTACCATTAATAGTAAGGAAAACCTGGCAGTTGAACGTGATTAAGGATAAATCCCCTCCCTGCACAAACGTTGTCCTTGAAATAGTCTACTAAGTAATGAACCAAATGTTCTTCTCATGAGTTGAAGTGGAACAAGTTCCTTTTTTTTTAGGTAATACTGTAGTAATTCGTACAGCACATTTTCTTTTTTAAATTACAACCTACGGTGGTAATGTACTCGAGTGCATTATACATCGAGTGTAACGTACTCCATGTTACGTTCAGTATTTAAAAAAAAAAATTAATAAGGACTAGTTGAAAACATTTAGAGCGATTGAATACTTCAAAAAACGATAGACAGTATAATTCATCAAGATTTGAAGTACATAAAGAAAACATATTTTTGCTATATTGTTATTAAATATATTGTTAGCAGTTAAAAATAAAATTAACGGTATAATAATAAAATTCAGTTTACTGGTTTTGTAAAAAAAACACTGATTATTTACATCATTAAAAAGTAACTACCCAAAATCAATCTATAGAAAATTCCGTATTCCATTGATTTTACGAAATGTCAAAATTTTCTTTATAAAAAAAATAATGTGCAAAAATTTATTTTAATTAATAAGTAAATTATTTGTTTTATTTATTTGTTTATTATTGATTCCAAGAATTGTATTTTAATATATTTGTTTCACTAATATACTATATTTGCTCGTGATCGAATGAAATCAATTTATTTAGTGCTTAGTATATTTTGAGGTTTATTTATAATTAAAAAAAAAATATTCACCGAAACCATTTCGAACAATATGCCACAAATTTATAGAAGATAGATAACAATAACAATAACAATAACCATAACCATAAAGTGTTAAAAGCTCGCCTGCACTGGAAATAACTACACTTTTGGGAACATGAAGTCTCAACAGTGTGGTACCACGGGAGTTCTCTAAGGTGAGGAATTCAAAATATCCATTCCAACCTGTTGTGTGGGGTCAATACGTATAAGAGTGGTAGTAGTACTACTAACAATAGTAATAGTAGCGATAGCAGTGTTAGTATTATTAGCAAAAGTAATAACACATGTGGAAATAAAAAATATTATTATGCATCACATATCCAATATATGATGATGGGAATTAGCTAACAAATATTAAAAGATACTTCTAAATGGATCCCTTTTCTCCTCTCAATATCTCATTCAAAGATTTTTTTTCTTTTCGAATGATTCGGTCAATAACAGAAGTTCAGCGAACTGAATCAAAACCGGCATGTATAGGTGAAAATAACCTCAAAACCCCCCAGAAAGTGGCGTTCTGGTCTCATCCCTCGAAACAGCGTTGGGAGCTCAGTTGGGATGAGAACAGAACTAAACGGTTGAGAGCGGGGTAGCTCAGTGGTAGAGCACTGAGTTGCCGTGCCGAAGGATTCGGGTTCTCTCTCTCTCTCTCTCTCTCTCTCTCTCTCTCTCTCTCTCTCTCTCTCCCCTTATATATAATATATAATTAATTTAATCTAATAACACCCGGAAAAGGATCTTGTAGGATGTAGAGAGCCTTCTGAGGGGGTCTCCAGATAAAAACTGGGTGGGAAATCTATCGGTTGAGCTTGAACTGTTATAAATCATCTCCCTCCACGACCGATGTCCTAGAAATAGTACAGCCTCTACTGCGTATTGAGCCTAAGACCCACTATGGATTGAAGTGATACCGATTAAATCTGCTATAGAATCATATAAATCATTGCACGAAGATCTCAACATACCACTCGTGATTGAGACAATCAAAGAAAACTACAAAAAAAATTATGACTCACTTGTTGGAGACCCGAACAATCATTACTGACAAACACATTGTCACAGAATCCGACAAGGAGACTGGAACGTCTCTGGAGCAGGGACCTACTACCAAGATATAAACCATCCTAGGAGTGCCTTCAATGGGAGGTTTCTCCATACACGCTTCCACGAGAATCCCTTAGGGGGGCTTTTCAAAAGTTGATCGAAAATACAATATGTGCAAAATGGCATGGGTATAATTTCTTAAATAAATATTTTTATTATTATAAAATCATACACAGATAGGGGACGTTGAACACTCTTATCCAGGTCGTTTGTTAGATACGTTTGATAATTATCGAATAGTACAATCAATTATAATTATGCACGACATTGGTGTAAATACAGACATATATTATATAGAAGAGATGACATAGAGGAGGGCGACCCGATTGGGGGGTGTTGACCCCCACCCTGCCAATCACTACGGTCACCAACCCCCTGCTCTTTCTTTTATTCCAGTTCAACTTAGCTGCTGCCTCTTCTAGGAAGACGATTTATTTTAAATGGTGAATTCGGGAGGAAAATGAGCAAGGTGTTACGCACGGTTCTAAATAAATCCCAAGAAAAATGGCGCATTCCTGGCACAACTATTTCGCAACAAGGAGTAACCAAAATCCCCATGGTTTATTTACTTCTATAGATTATATCTACAACAGTCATGACAACCTGTTATGCAACAACAATGGAACAACCAAGAAGAAAGAAAAAAAAGATAAATACTTTATTTTTTGGTTTATATTCAATGTTCTCATCTTGTGAACAATATGAATAAACGTCAGTTACAACTGCGGAAATTTACACCACTACAGCATAGGAAGGGTATTGAGTTCAGTAAATGTTATACTACTGTTCCTGAGATTACGCTCAACCAACAGTTTTCCCTTCGAATCATTGGTAGTCTTCTGGAGCTCTTGGATGGTCTGGAGATGCAACAGAGTCGAAATATGGCTGTTAAAAGACTTCATCGTAATAGTATTTCTTAAGTGTCACAACTCAAAAATCGGTGTTTATCACTCATCAAAACAGTATCAGCTAGCTCCAGAGGTTGTCAGCAAGAAGGCATTTATGTGAATCTTAAGCCGCGTATACACTTGAGCATTCGTTCGCCCTGTTATGCACAGCTGAGTATAAGGCAACCCGAACGGATCCGCACTACACAGCCCGTGCCGAGAGTTGTCGGTACTTCAAAGTGAGCAGGCATTCGTTTCGTGCTCGGTGGGTACGGGAAAAACTCTACATTTTCCTAAATATACATAGATTTTCCTACTTTAGTCAATGATGTCTTTGAATAGGAACTGAAAAAAATTACATAAAATGGCGGTCAACAATATATGAGATATGTAACATATGTGTGTTTTCTGTTGCTGATTTAAAACTACAAAATGGTCCTTCATAAAAAAAATAAAAAAATAAATACGTCATACATTATACATTTTGTTTAGGGATATGATCGAATCAGACGGTCAGACAATTTATAACACTTTGAAACCAAGAAATTCATATTTGAAAACTGAAATTATTTTTATATCACGCAAAAGATTGTTTTAAGTCCTAAATCTTTCGAATAGAACTTGTAGAGAATCACTTTTAGAGTTGAGAGAGTATCATATACCTGCTTGGAATCTATTATTATACTTGAAACAAGATGGTATAGATTTAACTGGCACCAAAGTTTCCAAGAAGAAAATACCTGAACCACTACAAATCATAAAGGGGTGGTTCTTGTACTTCTCAATATGTGGTACCTGTTTCTTGGAGAACGATTGTGCTGGAAGGTGATTAGTTCTAAATCACGCCCAACCGCCAGATTTTTCCTCCTGTTTTGGGTATCCACTTTATTGAGGCCGGGTGAGCCCCAGGAGAGTCCTATAGGCCATAGCATCCATATCCGGTTGCTAACAAATTAAATAAAAGTCTGCCAGCAGTGGGACTTTCGACACAGCAACTCAGTCATTTTTAAATTTGCAGTTATCATAAATAAACATTTAATAATTGAATTTTTATTTTTAATTGTTCTTTTTCTTTAAATACATTAGTTATCCTTATATACATTAGTTATTCTCAAAGTTATTCAGCGCTCTACGGCTGAGCCACTACGCCTCCACTACCCAAGAAAGCCTAGATTAAAACAGCAAACAATTATTTAATCTACTTACAGTGCCGCAGTGAATTAAACATATAAATGAATCTTAATTTGCAAAATATAATTTCATTTCTGGGGAAAATAAACATGACTAAAGGAAAATTTAAGAGCTACAAGAAAAACCGCTTTAGGGCTCCGTCCGCGTTGGGATATTTCATAACATGTTTAGGAAGATCTATCTATTCTTTCTCTTTCTCTTTGTAGGAAGTTAATAGCTTTCAAAACCGCACTGGACTAATGTCATCCGTCTCTGGCAAATGAGAAGCCTTTCGAAAGCGTCTTATCAAACTGAGAGCCGAAGGATAGGGTGATAGGTTCTATAAATTAATATCAATATCTAATAGAAGGCGCCTTTTATAAGAGACAATTGAAACCCCAACATTATGTATACATCATTAATAAGCACATAATGGATATATGTATACATAATATTAATAGCTTAATGCAGAAAGGCGATCTTAGTTCTCTTTCAAAAATTTTACAAGATACACAAAAATTGGTTATATTTAGCTCCCTGTTTCAAAATGTACTATATTCGAATACTTATGAATTTATGTTACTAAAGCCTAAAAAAAAAACTGTTGGAAATGCAATATCAGAAATTTCTTTTTTGAATATAATAGTTTCAACCAATAAAATTATTTAACTTAACGAAAACCTGGTCAAGATCTGATGAAGAAAAATCACAAATTTTCGGCCAGCACCTTTTCAAAACATTTAACCCTCATCCAGATATCCTTAATCAAACCCACTCTGAATGCATTGGAGCAGAATTAAGTATTCCTCTTCAGTTGTCCCCTCCTCCTAAAGCATTCCATCCTTCCGAAATATCAAACATTATTCATAGATTACCCGCCAACAAAGCCCCTGGACACGACCTAATCACATCCCAGATTCTAAAACGCCTTCCTCGGAAAGCGATCCTACTCCTTACATATATATACAATGCCGTACTCCGCACCACATATTTTCCTGATTCCTGGAAATTATCCATAATTAAGATGATTCCAAAACCTAAAAAACCACCAGAACTCCCATCCTCTTATCGTCCTATATCTCTCTTGCCCATAATGGGGAAAATACTTGAAAAACTCATTCTGAAACGTCTTCATCCTATCATAGAATCCAATCAAATAATCCCAGATCACCAATTTGGTTTCCGAACATCACACTCCACCATCCAGCAATGCCATCGTGTGGTGGACGTTGTCTCATCTGCATTAGAGCGCGGAATGTACTGCACGGGAGCTTTTCTCGATGTAGAGCAGGCTTTTGATCGAGTCTGGCATCCAGGACTGCTGTACAAACTCCGTAAATTCTTACCTTCAACTTACTTCCTTATTATCAGTTCCTACCTCAGTAATAGAACCTTTAAAGTAAACCATAATTGTTCCTACTCTTCCCTCTTCACCCAGTCTGCCGGTGTTCCTCAAGGCAGTATCCTGGGGCCCATCCTATACACGATATATACAGCTGACATCCCAACCCATCCAAGCACTGTCCTCACTACTTACGCTGATGACACATGTGTGTTATCAGTTAATAAGGATCCATTTGTTGCATCCCAATCTCTTCAATCCCATATCTCACACCTACAAGAATGGTGTCAAAATTGGAGGATTAAAATAAATCCTAACAAATCCCATCAAATTACCTTCACCCTTCGTCGTAAACCTACGAATTCCTGTCCTACTGTATCGTTTAATAATACACCACTGAACCCTGTCGAACAGATACGTTACCTAGGACTCCATCTGGATAAACGTCTCACTTGGAATCCTCATACAAGACTGAAAAGACAAGAAACTGCTCGACGTTTTCGCCTACTTCAACACTTACTGGACAAACGCTCTAAGCTACCAATTAATTACAAAAAACTTATTTACATGACAGTCATCAGACCTATTTGGGCATACGGAGTTGAGCTTTGGGGCTCTACTAAACCATCCAATTCATCTCGTATCCAATCCTTGCAATCCAAAATCCTTCGTAAAATCCTCAATGCTCCTTATTATGTCACAAACAAACTCATCCATCATGATCTTAATATCCCATATGTTACTGATTTGGCCCAAACTAGATACCTATCCTTCCATAACAAGCTCCATACGCACTTGAATCCGCTAGTCTCTCAGCTTGCTTCCCATACTATTCCTGATAACCCTCCGAGGCGCCTGAAAAGAAGATGGCCTCGAGATCATCTACTATAGAACTTTATTGGAGTGCTATCGATGGGTAGTTTCTCCACAAGTGTTTTCATGTCATATTCTACATTTTTGCACATTTACTTGATATAATACCATTATAGTTGTAAATATCATTGAATTAAATAAAAAAAAAAAAAAAAAAAACTTAAGGAATCAGCGGCTTAACTTTAAAATGGCAATTTTTGAAGGAGTGTTATGTTAAAGTTTCGTTGTTAAAGAATTTTATGAACATAACGTTTTATTATTAGTCCTAAACTTTCGAAATGCGTTTCAAACAATAAATAAAAGTAATAAAAATGGAAATAAGTGACAGATTTTTCATAATAAAAAAACATCATTAATATCTTATGTTTTAAAAAAACTAAAAATTAATAACAAAAATATTGTACCTACAAACATTTCAATTGATGGATAAATACCTTTCATTGTATACATAAGTATATTTTAAAGTATTTTTTAAGTCTTTATTACCATAAGTTTATAAAATTCAAAGTCAAAATCAACAGTTTTTTTTAGGCTTTAGTAACATAAATTCATAAGTATTCGAATATAGTACAGGGAGCTGAATATAACCAAGCATAATTGCACTAATTCATATATAAATGCATATAAACCACAAATCAATAATTCTTATTAAATGATGTTTTCACTTTATAGAAACAGAATGAATGTAATTATTCATTAAAAAAACCTGTACGACTACAACCCATGAAGGGTCTGGAGTTCAGTACATGGTAGTGACTGTACTGTTTCATAGACAACGGTTCTGCAAAGAAGTGACTTGTCCTAGGTCACGGTCAACCGCCAGATTTTTCCCCCTTATTTTGAGTACCTTATTTTTATAATATTTTATAGAGCCTGGTGGGCCCCAGGAGGGTCCTAGATCCTATATGATCCATCTCCCGCAGCAAACAGACTAAATAAAAGTCATGGCCTGGAGCGGGATTTGAACCAGGATTTCCTGCATGGCAACTCAGTGCTCTACCACTGAGCTACTTTTCTCCCTTATTGTTCATTTATTTATTAATCATTCATAAGAATACAGAAAATAAATGATTGAAAATGAAATTGATCGTAAATTGGAAAGGATTTGATACTTTGTATAAAAGGTGCCGATATACAAAAACTATAACCACATAATTTAAATCGAACATTTTTGGATGATAAAGCAAGTGTTATCCGACAAATATCATTGATTTGGTGGAATTCAATAAAACATATACAGGTTATAATAATGAAATTCTACCACCAACAATCATTACAACTTAAGTTTCCGTGATAAAGAAGTATTGTCTCATGTCCAAAAGTGTTACAGTAAGATAGGTTCTCCTCAAATTTATTAAAGGATGAGGCAATAAATTTATAATGTCTGGGATAGTCCAAGGATTGTCATACCACACCTGAGTCGATAAGCAAAATAACATAAACTAAATTTTGTAGTAAGGATCTAGAACTGCAAAATGCAAATGGATATTGCCCATCCTTCAGAACATCTCTACACCATTTACAAAATCTTCCTGTCAAAATAATAGATTCAATAACTTCGCAGCGTTGACAGGGATTCCCACTTTTGCTCAACGACAACAAATAGATCGAGGATGAGTCGCAGATGAACCCTTGTGCAATAGACCTTGCCACCAACTGGTTCATTATAAATACCTAAACCTCTTGGGAAATTGTTGGAGTCGCGTGTAATGGCAGTAGTGGAACTGCGTCTTCGAGCGAAATTTCCGGTTAATATGTGAACTACTTCATTCAGAATACTACATAGCTGGTTTATATAAATAACTACAAGAAACGGCAAAGGGAACTATTCTTGTTTTTTAATCAAATGCACGTATTGTATGTTGTACTAATAGACCTGATAACTGCGACCTATGAAAGGTCCTGGATACGGTAATGATACAGACAGTACTGCTTCTAAGCAAACTTAGAAGGAGATAGCAACGATAAATACTATTTTAATTCAACAATTAAACTTAATCTCGGAGTGTTAATATGAGAAATGAATTTTACCTTTCAACAATCTATTAACTTGCTAGGCCCACAGACCATGTAACGAATTGTAATTGAACAAAGCCTGGCCTTGCTTTGCTTTGCCCTTAACCCACGATACCACGGAGGCCAAGCTACTGCACTTTCCCATTTCCACTCAATGATGGTCATTATCACGACATTTTATGGTAAAATAAATAGATTTGTTTGTTAATTCATTTAGTGTCCCTTAATGCAGCTACGGCTAAACTGACGAAGCTACAGTTGGATTCTTAAATTTTGTATATCCAGGTTTCATTAGGATAGGGTTCTTTAAGAGTACCTGTCGTCGTACAGGCTCGGGCCAACATTTTACGACCCTTCCGAAGAACAGAAACACCAAAGATATTTTACTGACCTTTAAAAAATGCTAAGGCTACGTGCCAGACTGCTAACCCGCCGTTTTCGGGGCGAACTGTGGTCTAGTGGGTAGCATAACAAACTACTAAGCCCAAGATCGCGGCTTCGTAGCCTAGCAGGTGGCCTAAGGATTTTTTAAAGCGAGTAAAAAATCCTTGGTTTTGTGGCCCTTCGGAAGGGACGTTAAGCGGGGGTCCCGAGCCTACAAGGTGTCAGGATCTTGTTAAAAATCGGTAACCTAATTAAACCTGGATATGCAAAATTTAGAGCTCCCTCAGTAGCATCGTCCGTTTATCCATAGCAGTGAGGTTAAATGAACAAAAAACCCGCGTTCTTCTGAGTAATAAGTCCAAACCACTGAGCCACAGGTCCACCCCATATAAATACATTTAAAGTATTTGAGACGATTAATAATTATATGATCGATCAAGAATCAATGGTGGAGAATCAATATAAAATGTAACCAATAACAATACAATTCTAATTATTCTAAAACGTTTCTACAGTATTAAGAAGGCAGTTTTCTGGATTACATAAAAAATACTTGACGAAAATAATCGTGAAGTAACTAAAACATTATTAAAAGTACATCATCATCAATAGTAGAATTATTAATAATTATCTAATAATAATAATTTTCTTAACTTTATAGAGTACGAGTTAAATAATGCCATAATTATATTAACAATTATACATTCAACCTTAACAAGAATAAAATCTATTTGACTAAAAGAATATAAAAAGGAAAAGGTAAATAATCTTTATCAAAAGTAAAATTATTAATAATTATCTAATAATAGAATTTTACATTTTTTTATTTTTTGTTTTTTATAATAACTTGGGGGAGCGGAGTGGCTCAGTGGTAGAGCACTGAGTTGCCATGCCGGAAATCCTGGTTCAAATCCCGCTGCAGGCAGTTATTTTTATTTAGTCTGTTTTGAGGCGGGAGATGGATCATTTAGGATCTAGGACCCTCCTGGGGCTCACTCAGCCTCTATAAAATATTATAAAAATAAGGTACCCAAAATAAGGGGGAAAACCTGGCGGTTGAGGGTGACCTAGGACAAGTCAACTTTTTGCAAAACCGTTGTCCATGAAACAGTACAGTGTCTACCATGTACTGAATCCCAGACTCGTTCACGGGTCGTAGTGGTTACAGGTTAATAACTCGGTTCTCATTCCAAAAATAGCTTCATTATTATTAATTAACAATTATATATACAACCTTCCCTGCTTAATGAATGCAAGTTAAATACTTTATATCGTGGGTTTAAGTCATAAACTTCATTTTGAGAAAACGCAGCTGAAATACTAAGTGTGAGATGTTTCTACTGATGAAATCTTTATTAATATTTTTCAATGTTTCGTACTCACACTAAGTACTTGCCTTAACATCTGCTTTTTCTCAAAATCATGTTTTTGAATTAGAGCATCTCACTTGTAACTTTGTAATAATATGTATTATGTTGTAATGAAAGGGGTAGTGAATAAACATGAGGAAATTTCGGATATAAATTTATTAATGCAAATAATATAATAACTTAAATATATATAATTAAGTTACAAAACTGTATAATTAAGTTAAAAAGTTGTATACTTAAGTAACAAGGTTGTACATCTAAGTTAAAAGTATACAGTTGAGTATTTAATAACTGTAATTTATATTTAAATTAAAGGGAAAGTGACATGAAACGAACTGAAAGTATTAATTTTATTTTCTTTTAATCAATAATGATTTTAAGTTATACAAAAAAGGAAATAGCATGGATTTGAAAGTGGTACACTTTCCTGTAAAACGAGCTATCACAGGTCTCTGATACCAAAAATTTTACTTTTACTAATTAGTAATAAAAATGTTTTTTCTTGAAACGTGAATGTCTTGAATATAAGAATACCAGTTAGGCGGGAAGTCTTGATAATCCTTGTACAACTTCTATGTCACATTTCATGAAAAACAAGTTCGTTACTTTCTACATTGAGAAGGTGAAGCCCAGGTGAAAAGTAGCAGGGTACTTTAAAAATGCTAGGAACTCTTAAGTGTTGATAGGATCTTGGAGGTGGGATGCTGTCAACGTGGCCATTTGGGACCATAGCCTTTTGGGGCCAGTAGCATTTTGTTTTGTATCTACATATTTTCACTGAACAAAACAAATCAAGTAACATAATTCACTTCTCGCTGCTGCCATACGACAAGTGAAACCGTTATACTAAGTAATCCTTAATGCAATAACATTGCATACTCTGATCCTTTACTTACACAAACAACAGTAAACTTCTGTCCGTCCCGTTTGTTAATCAGTGTCAATGTATGTTTCACGGCTGTGCTGATCCGTCTATGATATGGCGGGTAATTTGATATGGATAATTTCAAGCCTGGGGAAGGACATAGGCTACTTTCAAATAAAAATATTTAAAATCAATAAAATCAATGACGTATGTCAACAAGAACCAAATTTAATAAATGTTCAAAGAACATTCTTCACCATCTATACATCGCAAACTTGCGAGAACCCGGGGACGTCGGATCAGTGAAAAGAAAGGATATGACCGTGACCGGGGAGCGTGCCTGATATAGCCAGGATAGCTCAATTGGTAGAGTTCCAGGCTAGCGATCTGGACGACCCGGGTTCTTTTCAAATAAAAATGTCCACTTTAAAGTGTTTCTTTCTTCTCCACCTTCCTTTCTAAGTATCTTCATCTTCTATTTGCTCAAACCTTTTTAGAATAATTAAATATTTTAGTTTAATTATAATAGTATTCTAGACCTTATATTCCAATTAATATAGTTATATGGAAGCAGACTACCTCCAACGGGAGCTGGTTCACGTCAAGATCCCCGAATTAAGTGATATCCCATTGGAAGGAGTTTCCCCGAGACAGAGGGAACCGAAGAGACCACGATCACGTTTCGGTCGGGAAATGACTGTCATTATCTCTGCGGCTAACAGTCGAAGCAGTCCGAGGGAGCCACCGCTCCGCCGAAAACAACTCATTTCTGCCCATGTCTGGTTTATAACACACACTTTCGTTTTTTTACTCATTTGAATTTGGTATTAATTTAAAAAATAATAGTGACCCAATAAAATAAAGACACCCATGATGTATAGGAATGGAAACTTCTCATGAATAATTCGTCTTCTTTTACTCAATAAAGATGAAATGTCTAAGGGTTTTAAATGTTATGGAAAAAAAACAAAAAAACAAAAAACAAATATATATATATATATATATATATATATATATCTATATATATATATATATATATATATATATATATATATATATATATATATATATATATATATATATATATATATATATATTGGTTTATGGTTTGAGTTTCAGTCCTCCTTTAAACTTCTTTAGGCGGCGTTTGGAGACCAGGGTAGTCTCATACTCATGCTCTAACAGTGAAAAAATGAGGTTTTAGTAAAAACATTAAACAAATATAATTTGAAACGTGTAACTTGTAATTAGATAGGGTGTACTTACAAGTTCCAAATAATATATCAGTTAATCATTAATCAGTTACTTCGCAATATATCATAAAATGTTTATATTGCAATAGCTACGATCAACGAGTAAGTAATCTATTTTCAGGAACAGCAGTTTTATTGGATTGTTGAATCAAATTTGATTATTTTTATTATTATTTCATTAAGAATTAATTAAATTTGCGTAACACGTGACCTTGAACATCCGATTTTTTGTTTACAGCGCGATAAATGTTTTTACTAAAAGCTCATTTTTTCACTGTTATGAATATGAGACTAACGTAGTCTCGAAACGTCGCACAGTGGGGCAGGATACCTTGAAACCTGGCATTAAATGGTAAGGTATTTGTTTAGTTTAAAAATACAATGTATTATTTTCTTTATATGTTAATTTGTATAAATGAAAGGCATTTTCGATCCTACAAATATTTATTAACATCTAAATTTAAATAATGTAATTACACATCATAACACAATTGTCTTCACTTTTGGATGATGATTTCGATTAATTATTCGGATAAATCGGAATCACTGAAATTTTCTGATGAGTCCAAGTCCTCTTCTTCCTTATCCATATCATTCATCATAGTATCTGTTTGAATCAACATTGATAACACTTCTGTAGAGAAATGATAAGGCTTTTTCCTTTTTATTTTGCGTTTACTTGTAATAATGAATGGCCGCTACTAATCAATAATAAATTAAAAACATCTTCGTTTGTCTCGGCACTGCTGCTCATTCTCAAATTATGTTCCCGATACCTTTTGAAATCTTTGTTTCGCGCATATTGTGCCTCTTCACTTAATTGTCCGATAGGAAGCAATGCGGCTGATATTATTACTGGACCGTGTATGAGGTATTTGTGAACATGTGGTGGCATGTTGTACCATGGATACTTTTCAACAAAGTACCTTGCAGTTTCGTGAACGAATTTTCCAATTTTTTCAATATCGATTTCATTTCCACTGGCAAAAACTATCATGAGTGTATGCAGTTTTTTTATAAGTTCAAGGACAAGCTTCGTGATTTCCGCCGATAGTTCTGCGTTCTTAAAAAACATTCTTGCAGTGTTTCCATCATTGGTATTACCGAATCCCGGTTTGGGCGTACCTATGGTCAAACCGCATCGCACTCTAAACTCTTTTTGTATTCGAGCTTTGTTGGATTAAAAGGCACTCGAATATACGTATCCATCCATGTAAGATGGATAAACCAAACTCCAAGTTGTCAGTATTTATTTGTTTAACAATCATTTCTTCCACATTGTTGAATTGCTTGGAGGTAGTCCCACATATAAAGCATTTCTGTGTTGATGTCGTTTAAGTACGGGCATTGCAAACTTCGCCATCCACCATAGCGAATATCAATTTGTGACTTACAATTACGTGTCTGCTCTCTACTGTAGAAGTAGTGTTCTGCAAGTTTCTTATTTCGTTTTCTACCCCATTTCTCTCTGCAATCGATACCAGAGTAGACTCTTTGATTAATTGAATTTTAAGAGGCCTACAATACGCTGTTGAAGCTCGGCTCGGATTTTGCCAAATGATCTTTGTATCACACTCCATACGAACGGGAACGATGCACGTGATTAGCACAGCTGAATCACTACCGTCAATGGAATGCTTGTTTGTAGGAGCTATGGCCTGAGGAGCTGTCAAAACCTCATTTGTTAATAGACATAGAATCTGCATCTTGAAGTGTTAATATTACAGATTGAAGTGACTGGATCTATCTTTGTGTTGTGCGGTAAATTAAATCCTGTAGTGCGATGCTAGCAACAGTATCTGTAACACGTATACTATTTGGATAGCAGAGCTTCTTTTCTACTTGGACAGTGTTGTAGGAAGGGAATATTTGTGGAGCACTATCCCTCACAACTCCATATTGATGTCGAGATAACTTTGATGTTATCAAAACAGCTAGAGCATCTTCTCCAGACATAGAATTTGGTTGTGAGTCCATCGAAGATTTATTTGAATTTCTATATTTAGTGGGCCGTTTTGGAGACGTGGAAATTATTTCATGAAGAATTTTTAATGCATGTACTTGCCTTTCTGACCTTAAACTCATCTTGGTTGCATATGTCAATAAAGATACGTGAATCGTATCCCTAAGTTCTTTCGTTTTTATCCGTTTTGTTCTCTCTGAGGTATCATCAAAGGTACCCCAGGACGACCACGCCTTTTCTCAGTTTTACTAGGAAACGAAATTGACCCCTCCAGCCATTCTTTATTATAATTTTGGAAACGTACTTCCATCCTTCGTGCTTTTGTGTATTGACACTTATACTCTGTCTTCAAATATAACATTTTTTTCAGAACCTTCTTCTCTTGGTGTGCATTACATTTCGTACGTTTTTTTTTTATTCGTACAAATAATCAAATTGTTTTCCAATTTCACTGTTTCCGCAACTCCTCATTATGTCTACGAGCTCTTTTCTTTTAAAAAGCATTGCGCTCGAAGTCGTTACTAAAACAGAAATAAATCACATCACACTTTCAATAAATATTAAAGAAATAATTGATTATAAATTACTGCCCACCTAGCTGTCTAAAATTGATTTTTCTGAAAAACGGCAGAATATGGGCAACAAATTTACATGATTCTAAAGTAAACATTGATCAAGCTTCGCGGAGCTGTAAAAATCAAAGTTTGGACGGCCTTGGAACATAACTGAAAACCTTCATGATTCTGAGATTACGATAAAAACTTATAGATTCAATCATAGACAACATCAATAGGAATTAAATATTATTATATGTAAGTTTTTATTTATCCAAAGTTTTTAAATTATCTACACATATCTGAACTTGAAGCAGCCATAAAAAAAACTCGTAACAATTGTGATCAGTTGACAGAGTGACGTTGCAAAAGTGCAACAATTACGTAAACAATTCGCAGGCGTCTCGACTCGATCAAAAACTGGCTGCAAATGAAAGCGGTCGGGAGTGCAGTGGGGATCAGGAAGGGTTAGCAGTGTGCTTTTTTGTCGCTTACAGTAGTGTCCTGTCGTTTCAACAAATTCAACAGAATAGCGGTAAGGAAATATGCATTTTTAATTTTTGATTTAATCCCAGGTTTCTATGTACACTGCCCCACTGTGCGTCGCCTAAAGAAGTTTAAAGAAGGAATGAAACTCAAGAACCATAAACATTATATATATATATATATATATATATATATATATATATATATATATATATATATATATATATATATATATATATATATATATATATTAAAAATAAACTTAATTTAAGGAATATTTATGTCTAATGAGAATAGTGTAGGACAACTTAATTGGTTGAAGCGGCAAAACAAACACTTTCTTAATGATGCAGGACCTCCATGTTGGATCAGATCTGCCAAATTTAATTCCAAAGCATATATCCATTTTCGTTAATTTAAAATTTGTATTTGTATAGAATTTGAAGGGAGCTATAACTCTGAGTATGTAGTGTTGAGTTAATCCGTTAACAGCCTCAGATGGACTCCGTGAGATCTACAGGTCCTCCTAGGGCTCACCCAACCTCTATAAAGTCACCAAGGCTAGGAGTTTAATATTATCTACTCTAAACATGTCCAGAAATGCGTAGTTCTGTTATTTCTATTATAACCTGTTTGAGACAAATTGAGGAACTATTCTGTGGTAATTCTCACATAACAAATTCAACTTGAAAGTTCACCCATGGGAGGATTATCAGGAATTGAAGAGATAGCTAGGTTTGAAACTGGTGTGAATAAAGTTTGTCATGAAAGGATTGATATCAGGTTCGGGCCAAATCAGCAACTAATGGAACATTGAGGTCATTATGGATGACTTTATACGTAACAAAGTAAGGCTATTGAGGATTTTACGTATGATTTTCGTTTGTAAGGATTGGATACGAAAGGAATTCGGTGGCTTTGGGACCCCCAAAACTCTACTCCGTAAGTCCAAATAAAAGTCATGAATATGAGTCATTTGTAGTTAACGTGTGTTGAAGTTGCCTGAAACGGCGATAACATACAATTTAAATTAAAAAACAACCTATAATTCCTGGGCTTCTTGGAGTAAACATAATCAGAATAATTAGAACGTATTCTGAGTATAACACGTCATTTATCAATCATCTTATTCAGAAAATAATGTATAATGACCGGTCTCCTTGATGGAAATTTTTATTTAATATAAAATAAATAAATAAAGGCAATAAAACCTCGAACTGAGGCTCCCTGACCGGACCAGACTGAACTGGACTGGACTGAAGGGACAGATCCCGGATCACGAGGACGCCGCACAGCCACGAGGTCGGGAGGCAGCCTTGCGATCTCCTCCAACCTCAGGCAGATAATTAAGAGCTCATTGAAACAGGACTCAATGCCTCCGCCAGGGCGAGCGCTGCCATCTCAAGGTGAAGGTGAGGGAGCCGATATACCTCAAGCAATTGGAAAGAAGGGATGATGTATCGCAAATGAGGATATCAAGACAAGGAAAGTACCAAGTAGAACAACATAAAGTAATTGAAGGGTATCCCAAGTGAAGACTGGAAAGATAGGGTCTATCGAAGGAATGGACAAAACCGTAGTCCTCAATTGTGAAAACCTAGAAAACATTTATTAAATGTATACGTATGCATGTATCTTTGAATGTGTTCAAAGTTAACTAATACTTATATCCCTTAAGTGTGACAAATTGTACATATTGCTATCCAATAAAAAGTATTATTCTAAAAAAAAATTGAAAAAATTTTGTACCACTAAAGCTCATGACGGTTAATGGTAGGGACAACGGCTGTGCAGGGAGGTGTTTTTGCCAAGATCACACTCAGTCACCGGGGTTCATAGAAACACTAAAATTGTGTACAAATACATTATATCTATGTTGCAGGCAGTCAAGAGGGCAAAGTACAAAACCATTTAGAAAAAACAACGCAGCACTAAAACCCAAGAGCATGTAGGGTTCAGTGCATGGTAGAAACTATACTGTTTCTAAGCCAACGGTTGTGCAGGGAGGTAATTTGGCCAAAATTACACTCAACCAGTGTGAACATTACTTTGGACAGTGGTTAGGAGAAACATATTAAAATTGCGTATATAAATGACAGCCGGTATATGATGATAGAGCCTATGTAATCAATACACAAACCCAATAAAAAAAAAATGAATATAGTTTAACTGCGAAAAAGAAGAAAAGGGAATTGAAACAGTAGAATATTATATTAAAAAAATATGTGAAATAATATCTGATATTAAAACGTATCAACAGAGTAATAATTTAAAAAAAAATTATTGTTGAAATTTAAAACCTGTAACCACAATGACCTGTGAACGAGTTTGGGATTGAGTACATGCTAGAGACTGTACTGTTACATGGATAACTGTTCTGCAAGGAGGTGACGTCCTAGGTCACGCTCAACCTCCAGGTTTTCCCCCCTTATTTTGGGTACCCTATTTTTATAATATTTTATAGAGGCTGGGTGAGCCCCAGAAGGGTCCTAGATCCCATGAGATCCATCTCCCGCCGCAATCCGCCCGACTAAATAAAAGTAACTGCCTGCAGCGGGATATGAACCAGGATTTCCGGCATGGCTACTCAGTGCTCTACCACTGAGCCACTCAGTTCCCTAATGAAAAAGGAAAGGAAGGGAAATTTAAAAGTTGTTGACTTAATTCGAACCGCAAACCAGCGGAACTGATTTAAAAACCTATTTTAAGAATTATTCATAATTAAAAAATTGAACAATAATTCAAGACGTAAATTTAATCATGTATTATAACAATACAACATACGAATGATACTTTATGGCATAAGATAAAGTTGAGAAACTACCCAAAGGTAGTAGTCAAATTACACTGGACAACAAAATTTAACTTTTTATCTGTTAAATGAATTGCAATGGCTGTTTCTTTTACAATTTGGTGCTCTGGATGCAAATTTGAAAAGCATTTTTGTTCTCAGAGGCAAGGATTTTGTGTAATTTCAAAATAAAATAAAAATATAGTGCTAAAACAAGCAATTTTATTTAATCAGCTTCCATACCGTAATTTAAATCAATGTAGCCTTTGATGATTTCCTGCTGTATTTTGCGGGCGGTACATCTCTTTTCAAAGACCAACAGTAGTCTGCCAAAATATTTGGATTCCACTTTCTCTGGTATCGTTTCTCAAGAGTGGATTTCTTGATGGAATCGCTCACCGTTTTCATCACTCACAGCCCCAAGATTTTCAGGAAAGAAATCCAAATGCGAGTCAAGAAAATGTATTTTTAGAGACATATTACATCCTGAAGCCTTATAATTTTGTAGAAGATCAGAAACTAGCTCTCTGTAGTTTTCTGTTTTTTTATTTCCAAGAAATACTTTCAGAACACTTTTAAAAGAATTCCAAGCTGATTTTTCGGCTCCAATCAAACATTCCTCAAAGTCATGATGCTTCATAAGCTCTCTTATTTGTGGACCAACAAATACACCTACTTTTATTTTTGCATCACTGATCCGAGGAAATGTGGCTTTTAAATATAGAAATCCAGGGCCACTTTTCTCCAGTGTCTTAACAAAATTTTTCATCAAACCGAGTTTGATGTTCAATGGTTGGACGATAATCGTTTTCTGGGTTTACTAGTGGTTCGAAAAGTACATTTTTTCTCCAGGTACAAGATTTCTTTCGGGCCATTCCTTCTTTATATAATGATGTTTGCGATATCTGCTGTCCCACTCACACAGAAAACAACAAAATTGTGTATAACCTGATTGAAGACCTAACAAAAGTCCTAACGCTTGTGTGTGGAGACCTCAATCCACACACATTCGAAGAATGCTTCTGGAATTGTATCTCGGACAGTAAAATCTTCATATTGTCATATTTCTCATTCATATGGGCTGAGTAGGCAATTGGGATTGAGGGCTTGTCATTGCCTATATGAAGGAGAACGGCTTTTAAACTAAGTTTAGAGGAATCTATGAACAGCCTCCATTCTTTGGGATTATGATTATATCCTAATTCACCCATTAATCCATCAATATCCTTGCAAAATATTAAACGATCTTTTGCAGAGAAAAAGGGATGGAGTTCTTACTCCCGTTGGCGATATGTAGATGTTTTTGTTCCCTTCTGAAGTAGGTTCCAACCTTTTAATCTAAATGCCAACAACTCGGCCTGATTTTTTTATAAGTTAACATCTCGAACTAGATCATTGAGTTGAGTTCAGACTGATTGATTCTGTGAGGTTCTGAAGACTCCACAGGAAAATCTGGGTCACCAGTATCATCTGTTTCTGATCTTAAGGGTGTACCTTCCTCACTAATGTTTTCTGAATGTAAACTCCAATCTTCAGGTGGCACTGGGATTGGCAGATCTTCGTCATGAGGAACAGGCCTAATAGCTGAGGGGAGGTTGGGATAATTAACATTCTTTTTAGATTTACTTGTTATTCCAGTGATTTTTGTGATGCAGAAATAACAGTCAGTTGAATGGTCCCGAGGTTCCCTCCACACAATAGGAACAGCAAAAGGCATATTTAGCATAGCAAAATACATATGAGACAGCCACATTTACCCATTTAACAAAAATACTGTTGACCTCCGTTATAAATATTGCTGACCAATAATATATACAAACATTTTATAAAGTGGACCAAACTCCTCTCCAAAAGTTCAAATAGATCTCTAACGACAGTACATTTTGTGAATATTAATTAGTTGAGAGCTTAGATCATTTGTTTAGTAAGTGCTGAATTAGCCTGAAATGGTGAATAAAAAATAAACCTGTTACCAATACAACTTTAGAAGGATATTGGGTTCTGTACATTGTACGGACCCGTTCACAAGGCAACAGTTGTACAAAGAAGTCATATGGCAGATATCAAGTTGAACCGCCAGGATTTTTTCAAATTAATGAAGGCTATCAACTTTATAGAGGATGGGTAAGCCCCAGGTAGATCTGTCTTTAGATCCTATAGAATCCAGAATCAAGGCTGTTAACAGAATAAGTAATCTGTCATAATCGGTCTCCATCTTGGGGTCTACAGATAGATAACCTAACAACATGCGTAGTGAGCTCCCCCCTCCCAAGCTAAAAAATAATGAATTAAAATAAAATTTGGACTAATTAAAAAATTGAAATGATCATGCCTTATAAATTATTATTTCTATTAGTTATAAGACGATTTCCTGGTATAAGAGCTGTTGACAGGTGCGAATATATAATTCGAGAAGGAGGAAACCAATTTAATTATATTAAACATATAAACGTACTATCCTACTCCTCTGGGGAATCCACTGTAAAAGATTAATAAGAATTTATCACAATAATAAATTGTCAGAAAATAAATACATTTATATCCACGATGTATAGATATGTAATGCATATCTATACCTTCAGCCTTAGTAAATAAAAATAATTAAAATTCGAAATTACACAAGAGATTGATTGTAATGTGTGCGTAGGCTACTTGATATACCCCTGACATCACGCCTTGAAGCTGGCCCACGATATTAAATAATTAGGACGAAGAAAAGTAAATTGAAGTGATAATTACATAAAATACAACTTTATTTAAAAATTAATCATCTGTCTACGCCAATTAGTGATTATTAAAATTATTATCAGCCCTGAAGTAGCATACGATTACATCCAACTGACAGAAACAGGTCAAGTTGAAACCATACATCGCTTTCTTATTTATTTAAAGTAGGATTAGTCCGGAGCGGAATCAGAAAGGGTTGATAAATTATTACTTATTTTCGTATTAAAGCAGTATTATTAATTTATAAATTGTTATAAATATTAATATTTATCATTGTTACCGTTTCATTATCGACGGTATCTATGATAACTATAATTTTCCGAAAGAATTAAAAGTGAAAACTGGTCAAAAGTAATTTACGAAAACCGCAGACCGTTTGAAACAATTATTGTCAGCCTTTAATGCCACAATACGACATTGAAACTATTAACTTTTGCCCCGTGGCGAATTGGCCAAGGGCATAATCAATTGTTCAGAATATTTAATAATACAGCTAATATTTAAATAAACCAAACAAGTTAAGATCCAAGAGAATCAAAAATGCAGAAAAAGATACAACCAGATGTCTTTACAAGGTATGAAGACAACAAACGAACTAATATTTTTATGGTGAGGAAATAGTATGCTAAAACACAGAAATAAAGTATAAAATATTACTTTCAGCAAATGGAGCAATATTTTAAATACTGACGACTTATATGGTTCATCAACGGTTGTATAACAAAACACCATCGAGCCATCTGAAGTTGTAAGCATCACAACCTACTATGCGCAAGATCGCTGGTTCACAGCTCGGTAGATAACCTCAAGATTTTTTAAAGGAAGTAAATAAATTTTGTGAGTTATCAGGTATTCGTTAAAGATCCCTCATATTTAAAACTAATTATACCTAGATTGGCAAAATTTAGGATTCCCACAGTACCATCATCCGATAATCCATAGCAGAATCAGCTAACGTTGAATTAATAAACAAACGCGCTACCCTTACAATCCTTGTAAGATATTGGGTTCAGTACATGGTAGGGACCGTGCTGTTTATAAGGTAGCAGTTATACAAAGATATGATATGGGAGATGTCATGTTAAGCCGCCAGGAGTTTTCCAAATTAATAAAGGTTATCTACTTTATAGAGGCTGGGTAAGCCCAAGGAGGTCCCGTCTTTAGATCCTACAGAATCTCGGATCAAGGTTATCATTCCTTATTCTTATTTTACCTGGGTAGGCAAAATTTAGGACTCCCGCTGTATCCTCTTCCGATTAGATATAGCAAGTGACGTTAAACGAATAATCAAACATACCACTTTTTCGAGAGAGGATGAATAAATGAGAGATACTCGATGCAGGAAATAAAAGTGGTTTACATAAAACATGGATACTCTGTTTGATATAATCCAGTCGAATGGACAACGTCACAGCTGATTTGCACGGAACGGACATCGGGGAAGTGCCAAGCCAATTTCTCTATTCAATTGCAATATAAAAGAAAGGAGAAAGTAAATTTTCTGCTTCATTGCGGGGAAAAGTGAACTTAGAAGCGAACATGGCACTTCCAATGGCTCTCTGCTCAGTCTATAGTCAATATTTAAAACTTTATCCTAAAAAACGATTGAAATAAAATAAAACACAATTCATCGAAATGTATCACTAAAAAAGGATTACCAAGTATCATCAAAATGTCATCCCCTTATGAGTATACAGAGCAAATATTACGCGTTTTTAAATACCAACGCATCTTCAAAGTACAATGTTATGCTCGTTATAACTTGAGACCTAGAATAAACCTTGTGATGGGACAATAACGGTTCAAAGCTTGACTGTAACAACCACCAGCAAGGGTCCAAGGATTGGGCTTTGATGTCTGCAGCTTATAGTAACTGATAGTTTTAAATTATTTTGTTCATTTTTACTTATAAGTCATAAATGTTAAGCTAGTGGAAAAACTCCACCAAAAAGCGCTTAAGTCTCCAAACTAGAACAGAAATTGAAAATATCTGTCCAATATTTCGCCCATTCAGGCATCCTCAGGGTAGAAAGAGAATAACAGCAAAGAAAACCATGAATCCACAATGGATGCATTGTTCATGGTTTTCATTGCTGTTATTCTCTTTCTACCCTGAGGATGGGCGAAATATTGGACAGATATTTATGTTTTAGTTTGGAGACTTAAGCGCTTTTTGTTGGAGTTTTTCCACTAGCTTAACATTTAAGACTTATCAGTAAAAATGAACAAAACCTCCAAAAGAAACTTAAATTTCAAATTAGAATGCTGTAGCAAAATTCTCAAAACCAAAGCTTCTAAAATATTGGTAAAACCTTGACTGGTTAAGGTTTCGCCAATTCAGGCACCATCAGGACATCAAAAGAAAAGTCACATCAAAGAACCAAGTTTGTGGAACATCTTGGGGAAAGGTTGCTGTCTCTATTTGATTTGGGTGTTTGGTCTGTTGGTGTGAGTTGCGCTTCACTTTGTCTTTTCTGATCTAACTTGCTTTCGTTATATTTTCCTATTGTATTATACTTCGCTACATATATTATTATAATTCTTTACAATACTTATTTAATGTTCTTTTATCTCGTAAATGTTTCATCTATAACAAAATTAAACACCACGCTAACATAATTTAATTTTCTTCTTAAGAATAATTTTTATTGCCCCTATTATAATTTGAAATACTTCGAATTAATAAATTACCAAGTAAAAACGCTGATTAATAACAATTAATTCTTTTATTATTATCTTATTTTCCTAACTATGTATATATATTTCCTTTAACACTTAGCACCATATTTAAACTAAAAATAAAATAAAAGTTTAGAATTAATTGGCGTATATTATTTGAAAGTAATCCACAACAAACCTAATCTATATTTTGAATACTAATTTATTATTTATTCGAAACGATAATAACAAAACAATAATAAAATAATAAATCTTGTTCCAAAAGTTTTAAAATAAGTAGGGCTTTAAAGAAATGTGAAAAGAAACTTACCTCATTGCATCCAGTAAACATATAGCAGCAAAATTCTGGAAAAAATTTTAAAATATTTTGTGAAATTTAAAAAAATAAACACTTATAAGACTAAATATTATTGATAAACAATAATACTAGCTAAACTAACCATCAACTAAAGCTTACTTGTACTACTGCTAGTTAACGCGAATAATTATGTATGCATAACTATACATAGAATGAGTATACACAAACGCTTTTGAAAACTATATAAGTGTTAAGCTTCAGTGATTTTGAAACTAAAAAAAAATAAAATAATTTTTAAATGAATACTAGAATCTATAAATAAATATAAGCCAATTATAAGTAATTAAAACCGAGTATGTATTTAGGATAAACTTGCCTGCTTTAGTGTAGGAGGAAATAAGTCAAGTACCTACTCCAAACCTAAGCTAATCCTTCAAACTTTAAGCTTTTTTTATTTTAATTAAGATTTCAACCTGATCCCGAGGCGTATTTAATTAATTGAAGCCGTTCAAGTGGTTTTTAAAAATTAAGTTTGGAAGTGAAATTGCCACTCATCCGGTGACCCAGTTGTGAACTCCGCGGAGCAGTTTCCGAAACATACCGTTAGCCCTCGGCTATACTCTGACCCAAAAGGAGAAAGGATTGTACTTTCATTCTTCCCAGTGCTAATATAACGAGCTACTCACTGCATATAATTTAATTCAACAGTACAAAAGATATTATTATATTTTATTTAAGTAACAATAAAACCATCTACAGGAAGGCTACAGGTTAAGATCCAACCAGGAGATCTACAGTGAGATGAAAGACCTAGAAACCGAAATAAGAATCAGACGACTAAGATTCTACGGGCGGATGGTAAAAATTTACCAATGAAGACTAAGCAATAAAGCCTTTGACAAAATCCGTGAATAAACGAACGTAGTAGGGTACATAAAACAAATGAGAAGCAGAAAAAATAGACAAAGACTGCATAGATAGAGAGCAATATGGGGAACAAATTAACAGAAATCAAGGTTCTCGTGGAAAACAAACAAAAAAACCGGAAGGGTACTGTGTGGTCAGAAGAAGAAGCAAAGGCACGCAGAAATGATGAGAAAATATTGGGAGAAAACCAGGACGAAAAGTGTTAAGCTGTTATTAGCTCAAACACTTGGTACATCCGAGCCAAAGAAAGTCATTATTATTTTATTATTGTTAACATTTACTTACTTTTAAATCCGACATAATGATTCATTTTAATTTAGTTTAAATATTCAATATAAAGTAAATATTTTATTATAAATAAAATTAGCTTTAGGAAAATAGTTACTTGCTACTGAGATGAACTATTGGAGAACTGTCAGGCTAGAAAGAAGGACTAATAGAAATAGGAAACCCTTAATAGAAAAAAATTAATCATTATTTTAAACCTAATATAACAATTAAATTCAGAATTAGATTGACCTATAAAAATGGAGCATTTGGAATTTAAAAACTGCCCAACCTCTTATCGGTAAGTGATGGAGTGGTTTTAAGCATTAATGAGTTATGTCAGATTATAGACAATATCTATTTTTTTTTTAATATTTAATTTATTGATATTTACAACTATAATATGATTATAACTAGTAAATCTGCTGATATGTACATTATGACATGAAAAACACATGTGGAGTAACTACCCATCTGCAGCACTCCAATAATATCTATCTAAATTGAAAAAAAACAAAAAACAATTAAGAACTAAAATAATTATCCGAAATTTTACAATATTGGGCATAAATGATATTATGGATGAAGAAATTAATTTTTTTTTAAAGAGAAAAGATATTTTAATTAAAATTTGTATAATATAAATTACTAATTTAATGATGCCTAGGTTAAAAATACGAATAAATATTATTTAGTTATTTTACTGAGGCATTTTTCTAATTTGGGCAATCTGTCCCTTTTTTTGTAACAGTAGGAAAAAACCTTTTAAAATATATAGCAGAAAGGATAAATAGTATGGAAAAATAATCGGCTACGGTGTTTTTAGTAGAGCCAAAAATAAAATAAATTAAAGGTCCGACATTTTTTTTCTATTCTTGTTTATCCTTAGGATGCCTATTTTGTATAGCTGCTTACAGAATAAATAACTTGGCTGCCACAAACGGTTTTGAACTAGGCACCTTCATTTTTGTAGAAAAAACTCCTTTTAACACCAATTAAGCAGATTTAGCAATTATGGAATGAGCTATCGAAATATTAAACTATTTAGCTTTTGGTTACCAATAAAAATATTAATTTTTCTAAAAAAATATTTTCCTGGATCTTATGTTAACAGTATTTCAGGCAAGTATTATTTAATATCTAATTACTATGATCTCTCATTAAATTATTGATCCGTGAAATAGTTATAATACCATACTCATAAAGTACAATAATCATATAGTGTAAACGAATTTGATTGGTTTTATAAATTAAACGACAAAATAATCGGTATTGATTCGCAATCAACAGGCATGAAAACCTGGACTTTTTCCAGCATTTAAACTTTTTATTACCAATCATTCAATTATTCTTAATATCATAGCCTACTATAACAAATTACCTGTAAAAAGGAATAAAGCAACTTTCACTTTCACATACTAATTGACTAAAAAAGTGAAACTCTCAATTAACCCCCGCTTATTAGAGTAGCACTTAAGAACAATTACTCGCTTCCAATATCTCTTCAATTACTGCTACGCTCAATTGCTGTTATTTTTGTTTGATAATAAAAAACTTTGGTATACAATCAAACATTCCCAAAACGTCTATAATATTAATAATAAAAAAATATATTATTAATAATAATAATAACTTCAGTATCACAGCGTGATTTCAAGTCTAAAAAAAATAGGAATAAAACTGCAAATATAATTAATTTATTAATTTATTTATTATTAATTAATAATTTTTCTTACCTAGGTATATAATTAATAATAATCTCCCCTTGGAAGCTCTCAAATAAATTCAGGAAAAAAATAATATTAACTTAATTAATCACCAAGTGTAAAAAAAACTCAAGAAATTTCTGATTTAGCATAAATATTTTACACAATTATATATCATTTTCTAAGGAGGCATATTTCTTTCTCTTAAGAGATTCCTAATTTTATTTATTCTAAATCTTAATATTTTTCTTAAAGATAAATATGAAAAAAATATTCCTATTATAGTTTTATTAATTTCTCTATTGGATGCCCTACTTTTCTTGACCATAACGGATAGAGATTTTAAATATAATTGTTAATATGAAATAAAAGTTATATTTTTATATTAATATATAAAGTTTATCTATTTATTGATACCTTAATTTTTTTTAGTACTTATTTGTTATAACCAGCCTTCTTCCTCGGGTCTACCATCCATATAAACACATATATTTTTGTCATTTTTTTCAATCACGTCTCAACAGTTAGAAACTTACAGTTTTTTTTTAAATTTAAATAATTACAACACCTCTCATACTGTTTTTTGATCGGAATAAGGTATGATTATATGGATAAAATCAATAATAGAATATGATGATATATTTTTATGTGAGTAATTAGAATATTTTTGAAATTATATTTATTTATTCGCAAAATTTATATAACATATCGATATAATTTATGTAGCTGAAAGCTAATGGTCACGAAACATGAAAGGAGTAAATTAATAATGATTTGCTAGAAACACTAAAAATATATCATTCATAATAAAATAAAATTGGTATATAGTGTTATTTATTTAAAAAGAGAGCGGGGTAGCCCAATGTGTAGAGTTGGTGTGCTGTTGGCCAAAGATTCCTATCCGGCTATTTATTTATTATTTAATTATTATATTATAGAAATTATATTATATATAAATTATTTAATCTTTTACAGGTTCATATATTGAACCTGTGAGATCTGGAGACCCTCCTGGTGCTCAATTAGAATCTATAAATTGAGTACCCTCAGTTGAGGGAATATCATGTTTGAGCTAGAAACTCCCTTCTCTGTACAACTATTTTCCTGAAAACAGTACAGTCTCCAACATGTACTGAACCCAAGACTCTCCATGGGTCGTATTCCTACTCTGTTTATTTATTTTTTGCACACAGCGTTTTTTAAATGTTTTATAGACTGATCTGTTAGAGAAATTTAACTGTATCGGTGACTGGAAAAAGAGCCTATACTACAAAACTATTCTGGTACTGCGTTCTTGAATGTGTGTTTTTAGATATGTGCATTACTTATCCAAAACTTTTCCACTAAACTTTTCTATAGCCCTAATTATGCTAATAATTAAAGGATATCAACGATACAATAATTGTGAAATTAATTTAATTTTCAAAGCTTCAAATAAATGGGAAAAAAGTGAATACTTACTTCAATAAATGAAATTAATAATACCGAATTTGTTATTTTGCAACTAATTCCTGTACCAATACAACCCATGAATCGTCCGGTGTTCAGTGTATGGTAGAGACTGGTACTGTTTCTTGATTTGTAAAGGATCACTCTCAAAAGCCAGATCCCCCACTTATTATGGGTTCACACTTTATGAAGGATTATGGGTGAGCCCCAGGAGGGTCTTAGACAAACAAATCCGGCCGCAACAAGTCAGTCAGCGATCGGAATTTCCACCTAGGACCGTAATTATTCCGCAAGTTGTAGGTTGTCGCTTCGAGTTGAATCACGAGAAGTTTTAGCATTTAACGTTTTTCAAATATACAAGTTATCAAGCTTTAAAATGGAAGAAATTATCTGATTATTGGAAATATGAATACTTCGATAATCATTACATCTAGGAATGAACGTTTCCACTAACATATATCATCTATACTTCGAAATGCTAGTTGAAAGTTTTATTTCTTGATGGAATGATTACAGAAATCAACTCATTACCTATAATTACATTATTTTTTCCATACTAAAGCTCACCATAACTTGTATTTTTGGAATGTATTAAAAATTAATTAAATTAAATTAAAAAATTATTTTAAAAATCTTGTTGAAACTTAACTCGAAGCTACAACCTTTGGAACAGATACCAATTATTGTATCATTATTATTTGTTTTTCCCCCGCACAGCCATTAGTTTAGAAACTACCATTAACTGAACCCAAGACATTGGGCTACTGTGGTATATGTTTTTTATATTATCAAATTAAAATGATTCATATATAATTTTATTAAATAAAAAAATTAATTGTTATATCTCCATTTAATATAATATAGATATAGGCCCCTAGGGCTAGGACAGAGAAGGACAGGATGAAAATTCGTCTGTGAACGGGAGTTGTGCAAAGGCCTCAGCGACATTGGCCCACATCTCCCAAGAACTGGGTCATAGAGGGCCTCGCTTATCCAACGCACTCTCTCTCCTCGGATATTAGATCATCCCCTGGATCGGTTAACTGGCTCGTAATATCATCCTAACAAGAGGGAAGGGACAATTAATCTCAGGGCGGTATCTTCAGTACAAGGTCAAGTCAATGGCACCCAGTCATCTCTGAGCAAAGCTGTGCAAGGCATCGAGGATGATGGTAATAACAGAAACATAACGATGAGAAAGTCTCATATCTCTTCCGCGTTGACAGAAGATATAATATAAGAAGCTATACCGAGAAAGAATAATGATTATAATATTCACACCAAATCTCGTTATCAGACAAAGATTCTAGCAAGAATATCGAATATCATGCATCTAACATTTATCCAGAAATCATAAACTCTTAGAGATGATTGATACTAATTAATATCAAACATCAGCCACCTACTAAGAAAGTAACCAAATTTATAAGTTAGACTTACAAAATATTTATTATTAAGTTAGGAGACGAAAATTTAGATTTTAAGTACTTTTATTCAGGAAAACTTTTCATAACTTTTCTCTTTCTGTAATTACTTTATTTTATCCCAAACGTATTTACAACACTTCCTCATCTGAAAATTTTAAACAGGACTGAATTTCTAAAAAAAATATGTAGTTATTTGAGTTTATCGATTTATATATACCCCCTAAAAAAAAATCCAAAAAAGGTATTTCAGATTGTATTCAAATACTGGGGTAATTCGGTCTGTACGAGTAGGATGCTGAGCTGGTACGCTCAAGGTTTTGGGTTCACATCCGGCTAAGGCAGATAAACTATTTATTCCGAACTCTTTGGGATCTATAGACTCTCATGAGCCTCACCCAGATTATAAATTGGGTACCATTAATTGGGGGAAAACCTTTCGTTTGAGCGAAATCTCGGACAAATCACCTCCCTGCAAGACCATTGTCCTAGAAACAGTACTATCTCTAACAAGTACTGAACCCTGGGCTGTCGTGGTACTTTTTTAAATTTTAATTCATAAGTAATATTTTTATAAAATATAAATAAAAACTTTTTACATACATATCAATATACATAGCAATAAACACATAGCAACGCATTTAAATTTTCTATAAGCAATAAAGTGAACTATTATAATCATTTTAATTTCTTCATTAGAATTCACACCTCATAATATATTGTTATGCACTATTTTATTTATGCTTTTTTCAAAAAAACAATTGAACGATTTGAAACCATTTAATTAAAATTAGAAGTTAAATATTTGGGGCCAACTGATTTTTTTTATAATGTATTTAATCCGTTCGTTGCACTTCTAATTCTTGTATTTTAATATTTTTCCTCGATAAATAAGATTCCTATACAAACCTGTAAAATCTGTATAGGACTTCAAAGGAAGTCTTTAGCCAAAAAAAAAAAAAAAAAAAATCCCAGTAAAATACGGCAACTGTAACTATGTTAAATGTTATGTAACATAATAAAAAAAAATGATCATTGTATGTAATACTTTAGAAAAAACGTTCGATTTGATAATAATCCGTTGATGGTGTTAGGAAATTAGGCTGAGTATGTTCACATAAAATTTTACAAAAATAAATCGAAGTAAATGAAAAAATAAAAAGAATTATGACCCAATTAAAATAAAAGTTCCTTATAATTATACCATGATACATATATGGACCCATCATAAAATAAATAATTGAAAATAACAGTCATAATGAAATTAACAATTATTTATAAAGTTCACTAAAAGCTGTCAGAAGTGAAGATTAGTCATAGCGGCTAATCTGTGTTGACCGACATTGGCCCAGTTAGAGGCAGAATCTGGGTCAGAGCACAGACACTCTTAAACACTATCTATAATTATCCTATTTATGATTCGGAAAATAATTCTACAACATTCAGAATTATTTTTATATTGGATTAGAGCAGAACTTTATTGTATTAAGATCAATAAACATGTAAAAGATTGTTTTTATTTATAAACCGAAACTTGAATAATAATAATGATGAAAAATTTAATTAGGAATAAATGAAATAATGTTAACATGTATTTCGTCTTGTTCCAGCCTCACAAGGTCAGCCTACCTACGAGAAGGTTTTGTCCTTACAAAGTGATTTCAAGTCACTGACAAAATTAATTGATATAATTTATTAATTAAATAAAAATAAAAATAAAATAAACAAAAAGAGACCTAAATTGTAACTTTGTGTACTGCCATTGGATTGGATTAGATAAGATTGTGTTTTTTCTTCGGGCGATCAACATCTAGGTTATTACGCCCTTTGGACTTTTATATGCCATTGGATAGTTCAATGGAGTCATTATATATCAATATACTTACTTGATGTATTCTATTACACTGTTGTAAATTTCAATAAATTAATTTAAAAAATATAAATAAATTAGAAAGCAATAAGAAAGGTCCCAAAAAGAAAAGCCTCGAGCATCTAAAATACTGAAAAAACTAATCAGCCAGTGTTTCGCCATTTTAAGAATTATCAGGACATACACCAAAATTAAAACCCCATATAAGAAGATAAATTGTAGCACACCTCACTTCAACAGCCCAAGCAGTTTCATTTAATATACACAGCATATTGCCCTGGTTAGTATTTCCATTATTATAGAGATTGGAGGCTTTGCTTTTGGGGATTTCTCCTACAGTATTCTAAGTCTATTAACTATTAATTTTACAATAAGAAAACCATTGTGGCCTATTGGAAAGCTCATTCCCAAAAACGCATTTCTAAAAAAGCATTTTAATATAAATATTTTGATTATTTTGAGGTTCTTCTCACATTACTGATTAATTTTTGCTGTAAAGCAATATTAACTAGAAATTAGAACTTAATAAAAACAATAGAAAAACAGAAGATTTCCAAATATCATTACTTCATTTTATCTTAGTATTGCTTCATTTTATTTTTTATTTATTTTGTTCAATTTTAGATCTTGTGGGATCTGGAGTACCTCCTGGGGATAACTCAGCGTTTATCAAGCGCGTTCTTGCGCAACCGTTGTCCTACAAACAGTACTATCAATTGTACGTTTGGATGCCAAAATCCTTCATTTGCTGCAATTCAACAATGTAACAAATTCGAGCATTTGTTGTTTCGAGTTACGAATCTTATCATTTAAAGTGTTCCAAACTGCGTCCATGTTAATCAGTCAACGCAATCCTAGCGGACGATATGACCATTCGCTATCATTATAAACCGGAAGCTAGACAATTATCAGTTTCGTAGGAAGCCTACTGCAGCACTATCACGGAGGCAGTTGCAGTGCAGAATCGCTTATCGCTAACAGGAGGACAGGAAGGAGAGTGCTAAAGAGGTCGCGAAATGGACTGTCGGGATGGACAGGCGCTATGATTGACGAGGAGATGTTGGCAAGATGACAGGTCTCCAGGGCTATTAATAGAACATAGTCCAGTGTCTATTTCATATATCAATGTCATCTCTGCTGGAAGGGTAATCTGCGCTGGGTTGTGCATCTCATGGTACCATCGCTCGGAATACATAACCTGTACCACTGTAGGTGTAACAGGTTCACAACATGTTAGTCCGTACTTTTTCTAGGAAAACGGCTCTGCTGGGAGGTGATTTGTCCGAGATCGTGCTCAACCGCCAGGTTTTTCTTCTAACTAAGGCTACCCACTTTGTAGACCGTGGAGTCCTCAGATCCCATAGAGTCCAAACAGATTAAATGATTTATCTTCCACAGCCGGATTTGAATCAGGAACCTTCAGCATATCAACTGAGTACTCTATCAACTGACCTACCCCACTCTCCATGTATAGGATGACCTCCGCACCATATATGGCGGCATTAATCATGTTCAAGAAACTCCAACAAGCTTTTAAAACTATTTAAAAACGTATTATTATTACAATAGTATACAATGAATTGGATGGCTAGTAACGTTTGTGCAATAAAGAATTAACAAATATTATCCTTCTTCCTTATTTAACATCACACTTCACTATTTGAACGTTTGGAGGATTCTGGATATTGTCTAGTCAACAGAACCTAACTTTACTTTCTACGGGACAGTATGATATTGGCATGCTTATCATGGATAATGACTATTTTTAAAATAATAAATGTGACATAACAATAATAATGTATAAAAATATAACAATGATAAAAAACACGTGAAGAGATTAAGAAGATCTGAGATCAATTGATGCGTTGACATGGAAAGGGAGTAAGTCATGAAAAGGTAATTTTGCAGGAGAAGCAAACAACTGTTTTGGCAACTAAAGTTTAAGTTTGAAGTTCAAACTTTAAGCTATAAAGTTTAATATTATATTTTAATATTGTCTTTAAACAATAGAAATAACTAGAAAATGGTGGCTTAATTGCAGGGGGGGGGGGGGTGAACATGAAGAAAACTATATTAGAAAGGACTTATTATGCAACCATCACTGAGTAACGGAAGTGTTATGATTACTTCTATCGGTTAGAGACAACACCTTTTCATGGAGACTGAATTCGGTTCAATTGAGATCTTTATCCTGTATTGATATTTTAATAACAAACAAGTTACACAAAATAAAAATCTTATGTAAGTTGCATATTATAATCATATTATTCTCACGAATTTCAGGAAGAAATATAACCCTCTGATTATGAACATATTCCTACGCCTTCTGCGTAAGTCGTTGTCAAGAATTAAACAAGAAGCTGGAGATAGTTCTTCTCTATATCTTTTTCCGAGAAAGCAGCGAGACCGAAGTGGTTAAACAGATTATTATAACCATTATGGTGAATCGGTATATCGAGATAAAATTAATGATATTTGCAGGAGTTATGTAAAATCGTAATAAAATATATAAATGAGGTGTTAGTTGATAGGCAAGCAGAGTGGTGTTTATATATATATATATATATATATATATATATATATATATATATATATATATTAATTCAATTGCACAACATATCTGTGACGTATAAAAATAACCTTCGAAATAATCTCTAAAACCGTTCCCATCCATCTTGTCACATCTCAACATTAACTAGAAACTAAATATCCACAAGGAGAGTCATCCATCAAACTTCAACCACATTTATTTACTAAAACCTTATTACAACCTAGTTAATACAAGGGGGGGATTTCATTTTTTATATCAATGTAGGTGATATTTACTTTGTTTAAAAAAATAACAAATTTTAATAGAACTAGGTCAATTGATACATTTATGTATTAGTATAATTCGACATATTTAATTTTCTGAATATAATTTGATGAAAATAAGACAAAGGATGTTCGATTTAATAGTTGAAACCATTCTGAAGTTAAAGGAATCATAAGGTAAAAATGAGGTCTTGTAAACCAAAGAAGTTTAATAATCATATTTAAATAAATATATTAATTTGCAATGAATAGTAAAGGAGAGACTTCATCAATTTTTTCCGATGAATTATTTTTCGATGATGGATTTAAAATAAAAATAATATTATTAATAGAATATATATAGAGCCCATTTAGTTTTCTGCCTTTCAATGCATACCCAAAATTAAGAAACTATATTTGCGCTTACGAATAAGGAAATATTTCTTTCCTTCTAGGAAGATGTTGGAGGAAAAGACAACAGAACAAGTAATGAAGATGTTAGCGATATAACACAGCCAAATATATATATATATCATTAGAATTATATTTTAACTATAATCTCTTAACAAACGTTTTCGATAAGTAAGACTATAGAAAAAAAATCTGAAAACTACGTTTTGCGGTATGGGCTCTATTTTCACTTAAATTTGTCTAAAAGATTAATTTTTTAAAAACTTTAAAAATAAACAGATGTGTATAAACAATGTTTTCTTTATATATATTTTTTTTGGGGGGTGTAAATTTTAAATAACTATTAGTTGACCGTTTATAGGAAAAGAGTTATGGCTGGTTGGAAGTAATAATTCCTTAAATAGTGATAAATTATTTATTATAAACCGGCGTTTCAACCCATATTGTAGGTCTTCTTTTTGGCTTATAATGTAATTCAAAATTATTATACCTACGTCACGAGCTCATAAAACGATAAAATCAGAATTCTTGATTTTATACCTTCAAGTTAATTTCCTATGGGATCTAGGACACTCTCGGGGCTCGCCTAAAGTGGGTACAAAAATTGGGGGAAAATGAGCGTGGTCTAAGACTATAGCACCTCCCTGCATAACCGTTGTCCAAGAAACTGTATAGTCCTTACCACGTACTGAATCCAATACAGTTCATGGTTGTAGTGATACAAAATTAAAAAAATAAATAAATCCATTCAATTATTTAAATTTAATAAATTCGAGAATTTATATATAATTACAAGATGATTATTAAATTTATAAATTTTGGAGCCAATAATACCCTGTTTGTTTTTTGAAAATTAGCATAATAAGGTTTATAGAAAAGTTTAGGACAAACGCTATTGATAAGTAGGACTATAGGAAAAAAAGACTAAACAATGTTGGATCTGAAAACTACGTTTTGCAGAATGGGCTCTTTTTTTACTTAAATTTCTCTAAAAGATTATTTTTTTTAAACTTTAAATATAAACAGATGTGTATAAACAATTGTTTTCAATTGGGGTCATGGCTGATAGCTGTGACTATTTATTTAAGAGAATGCTCAATCGTTGCCAGGATATTCTAGGCAAAACAATGGAAATCTAAACCTGGAAGCAATAGAACCACAATATGGATATTGTTACCGGGAAATCTAGAACGAAATAAAATAATTTCGAAATAAAATTAATTAATTTTTCTGTGCCAGACCCCACTTCCGACTCGCTACTATTCCCGTCATGCGATGCAGGAGTTATGTTGGGAAGAACCTCTGTGCACGTTGTGTCACGGAATGAGCGGACTTGTAATAAAAATCGTACTTCTCGGAATAAAAAGAAAATTTTATACATCAGCTAAGTTTTAATAAAAATCGTCATCAATAGTCACAAGTCATCAACAAAAACACGGTGGGAAACGCAATGTACATAATACTTGTAGTATTTTTTATAGCTTGCTCGGTCTATATGGCTCTTCCGTCAACTGCGATGAAACAGGCATACTCTCAGCAACAGAGACTGCTCATAAGAGACACCACCTTGATGTTTGTGGTCCGGCTTGCTCGTACTAAGTGTGCCTCATCTATATTCATATAACTCCATTACTCATGAAGGCATGTCAGTTGGTTACAATTACCCAAATACATATAGGAAGGAAACAATTCAGGTGTTAACATTACTGCCTTTTCCGGATTGAATTAACGCTAATTTAACGATTCCATCAACGGAATCATTGAGTTTAAAAAGGAGATAGTTGGAGATCTATATAAAGATCATACTTATCCTTTTTTAAAGAATTTACATCACATGAAGTGCAGTGAAATCTTCAGACGCCGCATAAGGAATCTAAATAGAATATACATGAACATGTATTCTTCAGCTTCAGTCTTCAGCGAACGCTGAATTACACTCGTTTGAGAGAGATTGTTTGTTTATAAATTTAACGTCACTTTATGCTGCTAAGGCCATTCGGACGATGATACAGTGGGAGTACTAAATTTTGCCTATACAAGGATTGTGATCTTTAACGAGTTCCTGACATCGCATAGCATCACCTTGTGCCGAAGGTTTCGGGTTCAAATCCGGCTGTGGAAGCTGTTTGTTCTGAAGACCCTCATGCGGGCGCACCCAGCGTTTATAAAGTGGGTACCCTTAGTACCCTTGTCCTGGAAACAGTACAGTCTCTACCACGTACTGTACCCCAAGACCTTTTATGGGTTGTAGTGGTACTGGTTAATAAAGAGACGGAAAAAGAAGTATGAATAAACTCTAAAGATTATATAAAATTTAATCTTTGTGTATAAGATAACTAAACTACTATTCTGTAACAAACGGCTCAGGATTTGAAAACTCACGCGGGGTTCACCCAGCCTCAATAAAATCAAAACCAATTGGAGGAAGATGTTCAGCATGACCAAATTACCTCTCCACACAACCATTTGCTTTGTTGGTTTTTAATTTGAGGTTTGTGTTTCGTTTCTTTACTAACTTAAGTTGTGATCCAAGGGTGCAATGAACTTAAATAAGGTATTCAACTCAAATCAAACAATATTCTCCCCAGGATGTCTCCAAGCTCAACCAGGAAATAAATCATAAAGATTAAAAGTCCCGCTAAATTTGACAGATCCGTGATTAGACTAACGAGAAGAGAACTATGAGGTGGAGCGAGGTGGAGGGAAGAAACTTGATGTATAGCTGCTATCGACTCGAGGGTGAACGACCCCCGAATAACACCCCCGGACCCACAGCCCTCTCTGCATCTACTCTCTCCTCTCATAATCCAGGTTTATCCTCCCATTAACTCTTTGTCATCTCCGGCAAATGGAACGATATGACAACAGTTGCACACTGGCATATCTCCAGTGTATATTAATCAGCCTTGAACAATGAGTTAGAAACAAAGAGACGTTGGTTCAGGGTGTTCTTGGCCAAATCACCTCACTGCACTACCGTTGTCCTAGAAACAACCCAGCCTCTACCATGTACTAAACCGAAAACCGTATAGAAAAAATCATGAAAATCGACCCATAAAAAGGATGTGCGGATGCACAATTCTATATAAAGTAAGGTACCTACCTTCCACCATACAATCAATCAAAGGTATCACCTTGTATCCAACATTAAAAGCACATCGGAACTGTCACGATGCTAACACCTGAATCAGGTACATACTCTGCAATAATCTAAATTCTTTGGTGGAGTGAAATTCTACGCAATACCTTATGGTGGTGTTCACCTTCACTGTTAATTTATCATTCATTCAATTTCTTAGTGAAAATTTCTGAAAAACAAAAGCCTTTTTTTTACAACACTAACCATTCTTATTGATCTATACTTTTTCAATGAGCCTAGACATCTTCCAGGTGAATCAAGATCAACGAAGGTTGATATATTGTTCGAAGTGGGGAATCCGAAGAATAAGTGTTGATGCTAATAATCACTTTTTACTAACTTCCAAAGATTCGGGTCTATCCTTTGCAAGTTTATCAGTTGTCCAATCAGAGATGGATTTCCACAATAACACTAGTGGAAATCTATTACCTTAACCACCCTCACACTGTAAAAGTTCTAAATAGAGAAAATTGTGCTAAGTCCAAATAAACTTGGTTCCTTATAAGTTTATGCGAAAGCAGAGCACAGTTCCTTCTATGAATAAAGATGTTTTCATAAACAGCTTCAATTTATTAATATTCTGATACTCTAAAGAGGCCAATTCAATCCACCAATGGATTGAATAATATTGAGATTTGTCCGGTACCAAGCCCAACATACCAAGTCCATTTCAACTGATATCACCTGTACTGCATTAGTAAAGTGCATACTCTGCTATCCCGCGTCGTGTGACCTAAATTCTTCATTGGATTAATCTTTTTTCGAACTAATTATTCTACGCTAAACATTATTTTTAAAAACCTTAAGGCAGTGTTCATTTTTCACCATACCTACATTTCACTTTTATTATTTCGAATATTTTTAGAATGTGCATACTCGCTATGGTCCATGTACTCGCTTTCATACATTTATGACTATTAAAGAAAATACTGATTTTATCTTATTACTTTATACTGAAAGCCAATGGAAGGCGGTAAAGCACTACAGCAGTTTAGGAAGTGAATCAAGAATATTTTTGACTCAATCAATCTATAACAATGCATTCGAGTAAGGTACACATAAAATTATTCCGAATGAAAATTTAAAAAAGGTTAATAAATTGCTAGTAATAATCCTTTCCATTAAGCAACGATGGATCGTCAGAAGCCATAAAATTATGAATGAATTCACTCAGCCTGTTTAATAAGCGGATAATAAAAAAAAGTGTAAGAGGTATAAAATCGGAAGGTAGGAGGCTCTTAATTTTATTGGTGGGTTTGAAACACGTTGCGGAGGAGTAAAGTTATTGCGAATTAAACACACTTTTGATTTCGCAGTTTTATATTTATAATAATTTTTACTACCCGAGTGTTGATTCAAAGTCTAGCACCGTAGAGAGTAATTGATGAAGTAGCTTAAAAAATATATTTTAATGATGATGGTTATAAAATAGTCGACCAAATCCCTTGAAACTATCTTTTTATTACGTTAAATCTCCACGATTGTATTTAATATTTTATTATTTGAAAATATAAATCAGAGAAGATGGCCTCGGGACCTTCTATAATAGAAATGTAATTAGAGTGATGCCAATGGGTAGTGCCTCTACACGTCCTTTCATATATTTATTTATTCATACAGCCCTTGTACTAGATGTACAATTCAATAAAATAATTTTAAAAAAATATATATATAAATCTTCATTACCACTGGCAGCAATCAATGGCTGATGCTCTCTTTTGAATAACTTTCTAAAAAGCATAATATCTATTAATGGGAAAGGAGTTTAAAGTATTTAATGGATTTCCATTTCTCTTCAGAACGTTAACTTTAATAACGAGTGTAATTAAATTAATAGAAAATTATTTCTGCCAAGAACCACATTTTGCCTTTATTATTGTTTCATTATTTCAATTACAAATATAGTCGGACGATTTAAGCTACTGGTAATATGGCGAAATTATTCCAAAAACATGAATAATATCTCATACTAGAAATATTATCAAAAGTGTATACAGTAATTATTTCTATGTAATAGTAAAGCTTTATGGTACCATAAAATGGTATATATTACAATTAAATATAGCGGATAATCAGTTTTTAGAAAAGTCAATAGATTGTGTAAAACGAAACTTTGCCACCTTATTTCGCATGGTTTTAGTCCGCTTCTAGCGTTACACCAGATTTAAGATCGGATTACCAGCAGTCGAAGGAGCTGTAGCATTCAACATAGGCGAACCTATTTCATCCCCAAGACTAAAACCGAGACTCTTGAAAGATATTCTGATGTGATCTCAATAGATAAAGTTTCTCACCAATCGTTTTAACAAAATGTAACATAATCATGTTTTCATTTAGTTTTCCGTTGTATAGTACTATAGCTCTGTTTTTTATTACATTAAATTTAATTTTGTTTACTTATTTACATGTTTTATATTTAAACTACTATCATTCTTTTACATGAAAAAACACTATTATATATTCACATCTTATCTGTAAATAATCTGATAATGTACATTTAGGGGTGTATCTTGCATGAGACGAAACCCACACTTTCACTGTGTGTTAAATTTTAAAATTCATTATTAAAAAAAACATGTAAGGCTAGGAATAGCCGAACTTGAAATAAAGAGAATAAAAAAAAAGTCCGGTTCTGAACTTGAAGTTTCGGGAGCATAAAGCGTTGATGAATTGTGGGAGCAAGTTATGGAAAGTTAGCTATCCTGAACAATTAAAAAATGTGAGATGGTGACCTCTACCTCCGGAGTACAAATATATACAAATATATATGCAAATATTTATATATTTTTGATAAATGATATGTTTTATACGTTGGGGTACACCTTAAGGCATACCTTCTAATATTAACTATCTATTTGTCAGCAAGTGTGTTTTAGAGTGATGCTAGTATAATCTATTACCCTGCTATAACAATATTTTATGGATTACAAAATAGCACTGTGTTATTACTGCTAAGCGATGTTTGGTGATTATTGTAGAGAGGGCTATATCCTTGGGAACAACGCCGGCACCTGAGCCATTCCATATATGTCCAGGCCTTCGCTTCGGTGCAGCACGTCTTTGTCTTATTGAAAAGGAAATCCTAAGAGGCCAATTACAATACTGTCAAGAGGTATCCTGTCTGTTTCGTAATAAATATTAAGTTAATGAGAGTTTTATCCGGTCTTAAGTAAGCTTGGAATACACACTACTTTCTAATTATTAACAATTTATTTTAATGGTGTTAACATGTTCAATCAATGTTAACACCTATAATACATACATATTGTATATTAGATCAAGTATTTCAATGTCAAAAAAACTAAGATAATCTGCAGCGGTTAATAAGTGGTTAAGTCGAATTTACTCTAAAATTAGGTTCTTGTACTTAAGGAAGCAAATCATGTTATTCTAATTGTTCTTAAGCCAGGTATGGACTCCAATGAAGTTATTGGAGTTTATTGGAGTTATTACTTCCCCATTTCAAGCCAAAAACTACGAAAAATTACATGATTACGCTTTCCTCAATACAATCAACTCACTGTAGACTTCGACTTAACCATTTATTCACCGGGGCTGTTGATATATTCAATATGGAAAGTGTAATCAGCAAGAAAAAGAAACAGGATCCATCTAAATATGTTGTTTATACTTTTAAGACTTGAAGCATTTGCTGACTTCCAAAATCCTCCTGGCAACTTCAAAGAATTTTTCTGTAGTCTAAGGTAAAGGTACATGCCTTATTATTGTAAAAAACAGAAGAAAAAAACCTGTATCACAACGAACCATGTAGAGTCTTGGGTTCAATACATGGTAGAGACTGTACTTTTTCTAAGACAAAGGTTGTGCATGGATGTAATTTGTCCGAAACCAGACTTAATCGCCAGATTTTACCACCTATTTTTGGTACTCACTATGTAGAGACTGGACGAGCCTCTGGAGGGTCTCCACCCCCCTTTGTGAACAGATTAAATAAATTATCTGTCAATGACTGTCAATCTGGACATCGGCAGGGCAACTATTGTATATAAAAAAACAATTCTGGATATAAAGATGCGTGTGCAAGTTTCTAACTCACCTACACTAATAAGATGCCGTAGTAAGGAAGCTAATATTTTAAAAAAATCGTTTTTTTGTGTGTTTTTTGTTGGTTACTTTATAAAGGGTAGACACTGAGGACGATACGAGAGGTGCACTCATGCGTATGATCGCCCGCATTATACCGTGACCAAAGTTTTTAAACCTCTTATATATTTTGCAATTATTTTTCTTGAAGTAAATTAACCGAAATATACTTATTTAATCGGGATCTTTTGAAACCCAAGAGTGATGAAAGAATTGTGTAAAAAAAATGACGGCTATTAGAAAATTAGTTTATGCCCCACAATTAAAAAAATGAGCCATAAACTGAAATTATAAAAATTAGGGTATTTTTTATATAATCTTCTCAATGTTATTCTTTAGGTAAATCATCCGAAATTTATTTATATATATATATATATATATATATATATATATATATATATATATATATATATATATACATATATATATAAAAGAAAAAGATAGTTGTTAGATAATTAGAAATTTGCCCAACTAATAAAACGATGATGAACTGAAATTATAGATTTAAGGCTAGTAATTAATAAAGTTCATCTTCTCAATCTCTGTTTTAGGTAAATTATCCTAAATTTATAAGATTAAGTAAGAAGTGGAACCCAGGAGTGGAAAGAGAATAGAGTAAAGATAGAAAACAATTATAGTTGTTGTAGGAAAATTAATTATTTACCCATCTAATAAAACAATTAGTCATAAACTGAAGTTATAAATACTAAGCTGATTATTAATATAAATCGACTTCTCGATCTCATTCTTCAGGTAAATTATCCAAAATTGAGAAGGAAGTGAAACCCAGGAGTGGAAAGGCAATTGAGGAAAAACAGAAAACAAATTATGGTTGTTAGAAAAGTAATTATTAGGCCAACTAATAAAACATCATAAACTGAAGTTAGTCATTAATATAGATTATCTTCTCAAACATAATCCTCTTGGCTGAGTTGAGCTAATGCTATATTACAAGAACCAACCCAACCTAAACATTGTAGGTTTCATATCAATATCATACATAATGTGATTGATTGAATTGAATGGAATCACAATATATGATATAATGTATTATAGGTTTGATAAAGAATGAAAGTTAAGATATAATGGAATAAAGGTGTTGGGACCAATGGAGTGAGAGAGAGAGAGAGAGAGAGAGTTCAGCGACCTTGCCATTATTGCCTGTCCCCAGCGAACACCAGCCACCGAATTTAGCCCTCGTACAAACTGTTGCTAGCTCTAGCCACTAACTACCAAGGTGGTAGAGTGTGATTACGAAGATTAAACCTATTCAGAATATTGTTAAAGCATTCCAACGAGGGAAGCACATTTTACGGCTAGAGACTGCACCAAGGTATGGTACAGTCTCTACCATGTACTGAAACCCAGACCCTTCACGGGTTGTAGTTTCTTTTCTTGTAGTTTTTTTGTTTTTTAGTGTAGTGTAAATTATATGTTTAAAATTAATTCATAAGTCTAGTTGTGATGTCGACCTTAGGGTTTTATTTACGTCATTAAACAACAAGAAGTGTTGTTAGGACCTCAGTTATTGAAAATTACAAAATTATATTGCTAACAATTTGTTAAAGGCGTTTTGGGATTGGAAGATTCCAATTAAAGCTGAAGATGCGTTGAAAGTGATGATGAAAATATTGAATAGAATACAAAAAAAAAAAAACATTGCCAGGTCAAAAAAACAAAAAAAATATTGAATACATTAAAAATATGCAACATCGCAGTCATATTTGAAGTAAATGAAAAGTAAAGAGAAAATTGAAAATACACAATTTTTATATCAACGGTGAATAAATTAATTACTTGATCCGGAGAGAATTAAAGAAAAAGCTATTAAAAGCAATAAACAATTAAAATTGGGGTTTTGAAGGCATCAAGTAAAAATTCCAATTCCAAATAAATTAAAAAAAAAAACTGTATCACAACTACCCATGAGTATTGGGTTCAGTGCTTGGTAGGGACAATACTTTTCAAGCCTACGGTGTTGGTAAAGAGATAATTTTTCTGAGACCCTCATATATAAAGATTGAGTGTGCCCCTGGAGGGTCTTCAGATCGCAGGGTTGTTAAGAAAATAAATAATTTATTTTCCTTAGCCAGTTTCGAACTAGAAACTTTGAGCACAGTTACTCAGGACCCTACTTACTGAACTTACAAATTCCACAATATTTATAAAACGTACATAAATATACAAACAATTATAAAAAACGAAAAAAAATCAAAGCATATCGTCTCATTTCTCATGGATTGACTGTATTTCTATACCTGTGGTATAGTGCTTAGCATAACACCCTACTTTCCCCTAGATCACCGTTTTAGAGCCCGGCAGGTGGACTTAGGAATTTTTAAAGGTAGCCAAAAATCATTGGTTATCCCGTCCTTCGGAAGAGACGTAAAATAGAAGTCCCGAACCTGTGAGATGTCGGGAACTAGTTGACGATCCCTATCCTAACTATACCTGTCTATTTACTTAGAGCTCCCACTGTAGCATCGTTCTTTTAGCAACGGAAGAATAAAGTGACGCGAAATGAATAAATAATCTCTATTCTAGGAGAAACTATTTAGAAATGTAGTGTTTTCTAATTTTTCAAAAGGTCAAATCCTGATATTTTTTGATTATCTAAAATAAGCTGAGATATTGCAGGAATTCATAAATTTTTTATTAGAAAAAACGATTGGAGACTAAGATGGAGAAAGATGAAGCACTGGAGTGGGATGGCCCTGGAGAAAGTAGAATGGCCGCCTAGTTCACAATTTTCACTTTCCGATGTTCCTTTCTCGCTCAGCTGTTATTTCACAGGACTCCTCGCCTTCTATTGTATTTATTAATACTCATTCCCTCATTAATATGTAATAACGAACGAAAATACATTCGCAAGATAACGGTGTACAGGACGTAAGGACATCGTGTCCACAAAACAGGTAATATTTTAGGTGAACTATATATAATAGATAATAGTATAGTATCTACAGTTAACTATAAATAAATATTATAATCAATACTTACTAATACTCATCAATGCCAATACCAATAACAACAGCTTTCTTTAAGCTGTTTCTATAAGTAAAAACCTGTACCACTACAGCCCATGAAGGGCCTGGTGTTCAGAACATGGTAGAGACTGTACTGTATCTTGGATAACGGTTGTGCAGGGAGGTGATTTTTCCTACATCACGCTCAACCGCCAGATCCCCCCCCCTTGTTTTAAAGGCTGGGTGAGCCCCCCGGGGGGGTCCTAGATACCAAATGATCCATATCCGGCTGCTAATAACATTCTAATAACCAGAATTTTCGGCATGGCAACTCAGCTCTACAAACGGTCACCTGTGGTCTAGTGGTTAGCGTAACAAACTACTAAACCCAAGATCGCGGGTTCGTAGCCCGGCAGGTGGCTTTAGGATTTTTTTACCTAGGGAGTAAAAAATCCTTAGTCAAGCCGTCCTTCGGGGTCCCGAGCCAGTACGATGTCAGGTAATCGTTAAAAATCCCTATCCTAATTAAATCTGGATAGGCAAAATTTAGAGATCCCACTGTAGCATCGTCCGATTAGCCTTACCAGCATAAAGTGACGTTAAATGAACAAAAAAAACAAACTCAGCTCTACCACAGAGCCACTCCGCTTCCTAATTAAAGAAGAAACAAATTTCAATAGTTCAAAGTTGTGGAAAACCGGCTCTCCTGAGCAAATACAAAATGTGACAATGTGTCCTTAACCTTCGGGGTGCAGATATTATCACAGAAAAATCATTTATGCGCACACAAACAATATTGGATAATACCATTTCTAGTGAATTCGCAAACAGAGATATTGATCAGAACTCTCGGAAAATCTACAATGTCCCTTCACAACTTTGCAAATATTTTGTAGACAAAATATTTATATTGACTCTGACCAAAAAAATAAAATAAGGCAAGCAATAGTTATTGCCGCCGAAAAACAGGATAAATCCACTTCAACCCTGCATATCAACTAACAAAAATAATTTATTTCCTATAGAACATTAAAATGCTTACTATTTTAGCTGTATTACTACGCGTACCACTACAACCCATGAAGGGTCTTGGGCCTCAGTACGTGGTAGAGACTATCCCTAGGACAATAGTTGTACAGGGAAGTGATTTGTCCGGGATCACGTTCACGCCAGGTTATTCCCCCTATTCAATATACCAACTTTATACAGGCTGGGTGAGCCCTTTGAGTGACTTCCAGATCCCACAGGGTTTATCCCCGGTTGTTAACAGATTAAATAAATTATCTACCACGGCCGTATTAGAACCCGGAACCTTCATTACGGTAAATCAGTGCTCCTCCACTGAGTCATCCAGCTCCCTATATTATAAACATTTTCGACAATTTTAAAGATATTGTTTTTATTTATCGCTTAAACTTTTTTTAATTGTATCACTTGTTAGTTGTGCATTAATTATACTTGGATCCCTGGTTAATAGTCAGTTGTGCTATTATAAGCATAAAGTAGAATTCAACGATGTTTTTCTGGAAATTACTCACTTATTGATTTTCCATATTAAAAACGAAATTGAAATTGCCGAAAATTCGATAGGATCTAAACAAATATCTGCCATCATAATGAAAGACATAGTTTAAATTTTATACACTAACTAAAGTTAGATTATGCTTTAACACATTTTCCGTGATGGTACATCCGGTCCGGAACTAATGATGACCTATTTTTTTTTAATTTGGTTTCCAGATCCTATCTTTTGTGATAATTGGCTCTAAACATTGTATCAAGGTAAAACTATACTAGGATACAGCAATCTACCCTGCAAATATGGCCTACGAATTGAATAATACCGCCTGGTACTATAATGTGTATTTAGTTGCACCTATTGATTCGGTTCAATGCAATATTATTCAGTAAAATTTAAATTAGTTACCATTTCTACTCTTAGCATCCTTCATCGTCAACATTGTTTCCCACAACCATATTTGTCATTGAACCCCCGCTGGGTACATATCGAAGTCCATCCCAATATAGGCATATCCTTTACATCGATGACTAACAATAGACTCTTCCTGAACGGGATCGATAAGATTTATTCCGGATTATTTCCTAATTACCATCCTCAATCTTACAGGACATAGAAGCTGAGGAATGAGGCGAAGATGGGAGATAAATTTTAGGGAGCAGTAATTTGAATAGCAATCCTTGGCAGGCCTGAAGAATAAAAGAGCTTGGCGGTCCTCAGCGTCGTTGTTCTCAAGCCAACTGGCTACACGCTTCAATTGACCCAATTATTTAAATGTTTGTATTTATCACAGACAATAAATATAGCACTCGTCTATTTATTGCTAATAATAAATCATTAACGACATATATTAATATACTTTATTATAGCTATATATCTTGTGGCAAAAACGATATGTTATAATCACTTTAATTTTCGAAGAATGTAAGCATAATTAATCAGGCAGTACCTTCATGTAATCTATACCTATTATTATCTAGATAAATAGGTCTACTATGTATTAGACGTAGCAAAACATGGGCAATTATTCCACAGGTTGTCGCTTCGAGTTGACTCACAAGTTTTAACATTTCATTCGTTTCTCTTTTAATATTTTGAAGAAATACAAGTTGTCTTGAGCTTTAGTATGGGAAATTTAAGTAATTATGGGAAATGCGAATGCTTCGGTAATCATTTCATCTAGAAATGAACGTTTCAACAAACACACATCATTTTATTTCTTGATGAAATGATTACCGAAGCATTTGCATTTCCCATAATTACTTAAATACCGAAATCTACTTATTACCAATAATTACATTCTATTTTAATTATTAAAGCTCGTGATAATTTGTATTTTTGGAAAATATTAAAAATGAAACGAATAAACAGTTAAAACTTGTCGTATCTCAACTCGAAGCGACAACCTGCGGCACAGATACCAAAATATGTTGAGTTATATAATTAATTTATGTAGATAGAAATATAATAATTCACTAAAAAGTATTATTTGGTAAATGTACTGAATAATTTATAAATGCTTTGCTTCAAAAAGAAGAAACACTGGATAGGAAGATAAAAAAAAAAAATTAACTCTGGGGATAACTCCTCGAGCTATACCCCATTGTTCCAATTCTACAATTGTTGATTTTCCTTCCTGATCCTATTGTTTTATAATTGTTATATTGTATATTTTCTTTCTTTCCCAAAACGCATTTTTTTTTTAGCCATACATTTTTTTTTTGCAAGGAGAGTTTTTTTTGTATAGTTTTTGTATATAGTTGTTTTTTTTTTCTTAACCAAACGCTACTATCACAAATTCTGGACTACAGATCTTCACTTGATTTACGAAACAAACGACTAATCTATAAAACTATACTAAGACCTAATCGGACATACCGGGCAGAACTTTGGGGTTCGACAAAACACGTCCATATACAAAAACTACAAACAAGACAATCCAAAATTTGTATTGCTCCTTGGTCTATTTCGAATCACACTATACGCAACGATATGTTTGTTTGTTTGTTCATTTAACGTCACTTTATGCTGCTGTGGCTAATCGGACGATGCTACATTGGGAGCTCTAAATTTTGCCTATCCAGGTTTAATTTGGATAGGGATTTTTAACGAGTACCTGACATCGTACAGGCTCGGGATCCCCGTTTAACGTCCCTTCCGAAGGACGGCATAACTAAGGATTTTTTTCTCCCTTAAAAAAATCCTAGGGTCACCTGCCAGGCTACGAACCCGCGATCTTGGGCTTAGTAGTTTGTTACGCTAACCACTAGACCTCAGGTGACCGTGCAACGATATGAACATGCCCACTGTAAAATCATATATTCACAACAAATACACAATATTCAACTCATCAACACAAAATCACCAAACTGTTCTTTCTCTTTCCTATTCCCTGTTACCCGGAATCACTGGGAGAAGATTGAAAAGACCTTCCTGCAAATCAAGTAGAAAAACACACCCTGAGATCAAATTTGCTTGATGCAAAACTGCGTAGGTACAAATGTAAAATAGAATTAATATATATATATATATATATATATATATATATATATATATATATATATATATATATATATATATTGTTTGAGCAACCTCGAAATAGTTATTGGACCTTTCGATGAGAGCTCCGAAATGGATAAGGAAAATAAATTTCTGATTCAATTATACCAGATCGCATGTCATTTTGAATGTAACCTTTTATTAAACTAATAACATAAATCAATTTTCATAAATTAAATAACTAATAATTTTGAGAATGAAAAACAATTAATTAGATTAAAGAACAATTTAAACGCTTTTATAATGCGAAATGAAGTTACTAATATTAACTAAATTATCAACAACTAATTAATAACAAAAAGAAAACAAGTATTATTTAATCTTACGATAGTAAATTTAACTCTATTAAATTACAAATAAAATCTATTACAAATAATGAATGTTTATGCGGTTTTCTGATTGCAATGATATAATAATGAAAACTCTTATCTGTCTGTCGAAGTAGTTTTCAGTAGATGGCAGATTCTCGGCAGGGCGAGCTGGGGACGATGTTGGGACGACAGAGGATTTTCGTCGGCAGGGCGAGCGAAGATGGTGAAACAATAGAGGTTGAGATGATCGACTGGGTCAATTCGAATTGGTCGAATCTGTGACGAAGTTTAAACTAATTACACCTGCAGGTGGGCAGCAAATTAGTATCTTCTTCAAATTCACACAAAACAATTTTGGGCTCCTATAGAGCATACGATGTGCACGTCAAGAGGCTTGTGGCAACACTGTCTTCAAATTCACAAAACACAAGTTTGGGCTCCTATAGAGCATACGATGTGCACGGCTAAGGGCTCGTGGCGACACTGTCTTCAAATTCACAAAACAACTTAGGGCTTCAAAAGAGCATACGATGTGCACGGCTAAGGGCTCGCGTCAACACTGACTTCAAATTCACAAAACACAACTTTGGGCTCCTAAAGAGCATAGGATGTGCACGGCTGAGGGCTCGCGTCAACACTGACTCGCTCGGTCTAGCCGGAGCGAACAAAAGCCGCTCGACTCTCTTTTGTTTTTCTTTCTTCACTTTTATAACATATGTTTTCACACTTATTACAAATATTACTTATATCTAAACCAAATAAAATTACCTTTTAAATTAAATTATTCTAAACAATTATGAAATTAAACGTTTAAATTATTATATTAAATAAAATGTGAAAATTAAGTAAAAAATGCTCTTTCTTTTACGAAAACAATTATTTAATTTTTATGATTAAAACTAATAATATTTTATAAGGTTACTATTTCATCTGGCCTTAACACACCGCCCACCAATTTTTGTCTGTGCACAAAAATTCAAAAGAAAGATATTTGCATGGAAGTTTAATTGACAACCCTAGTCGGGAAACAAGATATTAGATTGATTGGGAGGCAACATATTACTGCGTTGGTGAGTGAAGTTCCAAATGTTTGTACTACTCCGCTGCTCAACATTTGTGAACGTACAAATGTCAGAATTTGGCCAATTGCCATTGGGTTCCTAAAACGATTTTAAAAGAAAACGACCACAATATTCTACGGTAGTAATGGCATACGGACTTCCTGGCTCAAATCTCGACGGAGGGAGATTGGCAATTGGAGGAACGAATTTCTCCGAACGATATCGGTTCGTACTAAATGTACCTTTGTGGACAATTTTATGTGGAATAATTCTGCAAGCTGAAACAACCCAGTCATGTCGTTCCTGATGTGAATGCAAAAGTTGTGGAGTGGGGTTGAGATACATTCTACAGTAATGGTAAATTAACTGATCAGATAAATGTTCAATGTAGATTCGGAACTGAGGAAGTAATATTGGTTTCATTACAGTCAGAAAGATTACAATTCTTGCATTGCTGGGCAAATGACTGTTGCTAAAGTGACCGCCCACCCTCAGTATCTCTTGGAGATCTATAGATGGCGATGAGCGGGCATGCATTGTAACGGATAAGGATTCCGTTTCGAAATAATTCTGCTGGGCGCATTGGGTGCAATTTATTCCGGAAGGCCGGAGTCTATTCAAATGGGTTGAGAAGTACCGCAACGATATAAAAATTGTTGGTAAGGTAGGGCATTTAGATGCACTACTACCTGGACGATATTTATTCCGGAAGGCCGGAATCTATTCAATTTATACTCCTCAATCGGTTGAGAAGTAGTGTTGCAAAATAGAAATTGGTGGTAAGGTAGGGCATTTGGATGCGCTACTACCTGAAAAAACATTTGACATAAGTCCGAGGGCAGAACAAATCGAAAGCGTCTGAAATTAAGGGACGCGTGCCTAATATCCAATTGAAACGTAGGCCCAATCAGGGAATGGTCACTTAGAAATCCAAGCTCCATAAGCGACGATGCGTCTAATACCAATCGAAGTTTTGCGTAGGAGCTGTCTTCAATTATACAATAACTGGTAAAGAATATCGACCCTCTCATGTAGCTGGTGAAACATGGTAGTCGTCGATCAATTTTGAAACGTTTCCTTTCAGAGGAAATTTGTTTATCCGGTGTTCTAATTTTGGGAACCGATGTAATGGAGTGTAATAAGAGCAACTCAGATCTGGTTGAGAAAACTCTTTTAATGGTGATTGGACCTTGTAAGGTCCGCTGTACTCCCGAGCGTGAGTTGAACTAAAAGGTCTCTCTGCCTTAGCATTTGGAGGATTTTGTTCGACTACTGGAGTAATCGATTCGATTTCCTGAAATGTTTTAATTGGTTTGACCAATGCTCTCTTTTGCGATTGGTCGCAAGATGAAAAGAGCGAAATGGATGTATTTTGTACGGTGGAATGAGAGTGTATAGGTCCCATGATGACCCACCCGAAAATAGTTTTGAAAGCGCTGGGATATCGGTCCCGTCTCACGCATTTACCCATTAAGATATGTCCGAACAAATCAGCTCCTAATAGGAAATCGACTGGACCCGGTTTCCCAAATGAGTTATCAGCCAATGGGTATTGTTTGAAGTGGTCATTTATATAGGCCGGTACTGGACAGACGGGTACCTTTTCTGTAATTTTGGAAATTATTACAGCGTTACTTTTAAACCGAGGCTGTTTGCGATCTCTAGGCACTATAACACACGAGGTTTCGTACTTCCCTCCCTGTATCGGACTATCCGCAAAACCCCTCATAGAGTGAGAATTAAGTCTTGTCCCAAGTCCTAATCTTCGTACGCAAGCCGAAGAAATAAATGATCTTTGTGACCCACTATCGATCAAAATACGAATTGGGACCAACTGCCCATTACTGTCTTCTATTCTAGCCATTGCTGTCCCCAAAAAGGATGGAGACATCGGCCTCGGATGACGAGGATAAAACCGACCCGTTCAGAGATTCGTTATTGCCCGTTTTGATACCTAATTTTTCTTCGGTTAACGCGCTCGTTTTTAGCTTACTGTTGTTCTCTGAATGGGGAATGCGGTCTGAAGAATGACAATCGGACCCACCTGTCGATGTAGGAAAATGCAAGAGGGAGTGATGCCGTTTTTTACAGTGGTAGCATGACCTAGGAGAGGTGCATTTACCAACATAATGGTTTGGCGACAAGCAATTAGAACAAACATTAAGCTGCTTTATTTTATTAAACCGTTCATTGGGCTCTAGGGAGCGAAAACGGGGGCATCTATATAAACGGTGTTTTTCCTGACACAGAGGACAAATCATTTCTGGGCTAGAACTATCCGTCGACATTAAAACTCGCTTGGCAATATTTTGGGGCCTACTGACTGAAGGGCCTTGAGAATTATGATCGAAATTCGAGGTTAGTGAATCTGCTTGAAGCTGAAAACATTGCCGATGAAAAAACGATAAAAAATCGTCGAAAGTGGGGACTTCAGATTTGGATCCAAATTCAGTCTCAAATCGCTCGCGAGTTTTCGCATCGAGGAGCCTCAAGCAATATGTGAATAACATGAATCCGGAAGGGTCCGGAAGATTCAATTTTCGGAAAGCGACGGCACTTTCCAAAACAACTTCGGAGAAATTTTCCAAGGAACGTAAATCGAATTTGGTACCAGGTTTGTAATTAAACATATTGACTAGGTAGTGTGTGGCTTGGATCCGCTTGTTATCGTATTTCTTTTGTAAAGCATCCCACGCCTGTTCGTAACCTTCGGAGGTCAATTCTATTGTCGAAATGGTTTGAAGTGCCTGGCCCTTTAAGGCTGACTTCAGATAATGAAACTTCTGAATATTACTCAGATTCGTGTTGTCATGGATTAATGATAAATACGTATCTTTGAAGGACACCCAATTCGAAATAATACCACTAAAAGACGGCAGGTTAATGGTTGGCAATTTAATATGAGATTCGACACTGTGCTGACTGTGGTCAGCACTTCCGGATTGGTTGGAGGCAACTTCACCCTCCCCAGCGACTCCAAAAGACAATGCTTCGCAATAATTATATCGAGTTTCGGATCGAAGAGAGTCAAAACGATCTATCGATTCGTCGCCCAGAATTTTCGCGAGAGATCTAGCTTCATTAATTTTTTCTAAAAATTTATCGAAGGTGCTATCTAATCGTGATAGACAAGCATTTAATATTTTTTTATCCTGAGGGCGGGTAGAAATATTGGACCCGATAGTTCGCGTTACCAATATGTCTTGAGCTAAATCCTTGAGTTCGCATTCAATAACGTACAATTTACTTTCGGGTTTATTCTGATCTGATTTAGGGGCCATTATTAAATCAAATTTTAAAAAAATGGACAAAACCTGTAAAGAGTAAAATTAGACCAAATAAAATGAATAAGAAGATAGAGAAATTATATTATCAATTTAAAACGGTTCCAGTAATGACGTGCGATCCGGCCGCCGGAGGACCAAATTTTATGTTTGAGCAACCTCGAAATAGTTATTGGACCTTTCGATGAGAGCTCCGAAATGGATAAGGAAAATAAATTTCTGATTCAATTATACCAGATCGCATGTCATTTTGAATGTAACCTTTTATTAAACTAATAACATAAATCAATTTTCATAAATTAAATAACTAATAATTTTGAGAATGAAAAACAATTAATTAGATTAAAGAACAATTTAAACGCTTTTATAATGCGAAATGAAGTTACTAATATTAACTAAATTATCAACAACTAATTAATAACAAAAAGAAAACAAGTATTATTTAATCTTACGATAGTAAATTTAACTCTATTAAATTACAAATAAAATCTATTACAAATAATGAATGTTTATGCGGTTTTCTGATTGCAATGATATAATAATGAAAACTCTTATCTGTCTGTCGAAGTAGTTTTCAGTAGATGGCAGATTCTCGGCAGGGCGAGCTGGGGACGATGTTGGGACGACAGAGGATTTTCGTCGGCAGGGCGAGCGAAGATGGTGAAACAATAGAGGTTGAGATGATCGACTGGGTCAATTCGAATTGGTCGAATCTGTGACGAAGTTTAAACTAATTACACCTGCAGGTGGGCAGCAAATTAGTATCTTCTTCAAATTCACACAAAACAATTTTGGGCTCCTATAGAGCATACGATGTGCACGTCAAGAGGCTTGTGGCAACACTGTCTTCAAATTCACAAAACACAAGTTTGGGCTCCTATAGAGCATACGATGTGCACGGCTAAGGGCTCGTGGCGACACTGTCTTCAAATTCACAAAACAACTTAGGGCTTCAAAAGAGCATACGATGTGCACGGCTAAGGGCTCGCGTCAACACTGACTTCAAATTCACAAAACACAACTTTGGGCTCCTAAAGAGCATAGGATGTGCACGGCTGAGGGCTCGCGTCAACACTGACTCGCTCGGTCTAGCCGGAGCGAACAAAAGCCGCTCGACTCTCTTTTGTTTTTCTTTCTTCACTTTTATAACATATGTTTTCACACTTATTACAAATATTACTTATATCTAAACCAAATAAAATTACCTTTTAAATTAAATTATTCTAAACAATTATGAAATTAAACGTTTAAATTATTATATTAAATAAAATGTGAAAATTAAGTAAAAAATGCTCTTTCTTTTACGAAAACAATTATTTAATTTTTATGATTAAAACTAATAATATTTTATAAGGTTACTATTTCATCTGGCCTTAACATATATATATATATATATATATATATATATATATATATATATATATATATATATATATATATATATATATATATTCCTGTTTGCAATAATTTTTAAGGAGCACCTTTTTCTTTTAAGAGCACATTTTTTTTTTTTTATGATATGCGTCTTGATTATGTCCTGCCAATAATTTCGTATATATACTTATCTGAGTAAATATTCCTTTTATAGTTGTGGGTTTGTAATATACATTTACACCGGCACTACAATGCAGGTATACATTTATTTATACATCGGGAACTTTTTAATAAATAATAGAGAGTTAATAATTCAAAATGACCACAAACATATTATATGAACATTAAAAAAATAAATTCTTGGTTTTACACACAAACATTTAATGATCGTTCGAAAAGTAATTTCGAATATAATCAGAACTATTTGTTCTGAATATAGCGATATCCTAATTGAAATTAAATGAAGTAAACCTTGAGCTGCAATAATTAACGAAGTACACGAAAGAACATCCTTACATATTTTTTTTATCTTCTTCCAAAGAAGGTTGGCAAGTATTATTTCTGTCAACCTGTTTAATATCCAATGAAGCTTAAAAGAGGCAACATGTTTAACAGTAAATATGAAACAGTAATTTTATAACTAACAGAATAAACAAACAACTTTTTGTTTATTTAAATCTGCAAAGAGTAAGATTCTATAATGGAACGCAAATATTAGCAGTTTAATGTCAAATATGAAAGCGAGAAAGAATGTTAAAGACGAAGGACGGCAAGTTTAAGAGCAGAAATAGTAACTAATTTAAATTTTACAATCAAATATAGAATTGAGCTGAATCAATTGCATCTATTTACACGTTATGGTATCTGAAAGAATTTCTTTTCAATTCATAGCCTCATATGTCTAGGGGACATTGGTGTATTCTACTTTTATTTTAATATATTGTTTAAAGCAATTTTTTAGAATATAACAACTAATAATAGAGAATTGATAAAAGGAAATTAAAAAAAAAAAAAAAATGGCGTGGTACCAGGGCATCATGTACTATTGATCACGCCAAAACGAACAATGGATCATAAACATATTGTCCTGTAAGGCAATTATTATGTATTAACAAATACATTTTAAATGAGCAGGAGATTTCATTGTTCTATTACAAAAGTAAATAAGGATGTGTTAAAGTCTCATATGTTCGGGCTATTATATCTTTCTCAAGAAGGTTCAATACATCGTTACACGAATTTTCTGGAATTTCTAGTATGTTTTTAGAATGTTTGAGTATTTGCATTTTTTCTACTTGTCATTATCTTATGCTGTTATGTAGGATTCATACAATTTACTTGTTGTAAAATTTCAATAAAAACTTTTTAAAAAAAGAGGTTTTTAGAATAGGCCACAGAATAAGGCGGTACGACATTTTTCAGAGCTGAACATCGTAAACATTCTAGTTTATGCTCAGTACTAAGATAAGATAAGAAGAGTTATGGAAAAAAATAAATAATGAGTTATGGAAAAACAAATCACCTCCCTACACAACCCTTGCCCTAGAAACAGTAGACTGTACAACACAATGAGCCCAAGACTCTTCATGGGTTGTATGGTATACTTTTTTTTTCAGGTATATTAATTTCAGGTTTATTTATTCCTTTCCTACAGGTCTTTCACAGTAAATCATAATGATGTCTACTCATCCCTCTTTCCTCAATCTGCTGGTGTTCCTCAAGGCAGTATCCTCGGCCCGATTCTCTACACAGTTTATACAGCTGACATCCCAACTCATCCTGATACTGTCCTTATCACACGTATGCGGATGACACATGTCTATTATCTCTCAACACTGATCCAGTTATAGCATCCCGTACTCTTCAATACCAAATCACTGACCTTGAAAATTGGTATACAAACTGGAGGATTAAAATAAATTCCCACAAATCTCATCAAATCACCTTTACCCTCCGTCGTAAACCAACGACTTCCTGTCCTCCTGTATTGTTTAATAACATCCCACTGATTCCTGTAGAACAGGTCCGGTACTTAGGACTACACCTTGACAAAGGCTTAACTTGGAATCCTCATACTAGACTGAAACGACGAGAAACAGCTAGCCGTTTCAGAGTACCTCAACATTTACTAGACGAACGCTCTAAGCTCCCAATTAATTACAATAGACTCATATACATGACAATCATTAGACCCATCAGGACTTACGAAATAGCGCTTTCGGGCTCCACTAGGCCATCGAATTCCTCTTGTATTCAATCCTTACAATCCAAAATCCTTCGTAAAATCCTCATTGCTCCTTACTTTGATACGAACAAAATCCATTATGACCTTAATGTGCCGTTTGTTGCTGATTTGGCCCGAATCCGATATCAATCTTTTCACGACAAACTTCATTTCCACTCAAACCGACTAGTTTCAAACCTCGCAACCTCTTCAATTCTTGATAATCCTCCGAGGCGTCTAAAAAGAAGATGGCCTCGTGACCTTCTAAGCTTAACTTTTTATTAGATTACTACCACTGGCTAGTTTCTCTACTTGCCTTTGTCTCTGGAAATGATTTATCTTTCATTATGTTTACTTGATTTATTCTGTATACAGTTAAAATAAAATAAAATAAAATAAAAATAAAAATAAAATAAAATTTCAATAAATACATTTAAAAAAAGGTTTATTTATTACGAAAACGTAATAACATGGATAAATACCCTTTAGTTTGCTTATCAGTTTACTAAAAAGATAAACTTTATTTTATCGCTAAGGTATCTGTCAAAAACCTGCAGGAAAATAGAAGGCCCACTATTTTCAACCATCCATGTTCTTCAGTAATCTAAAATAATAGTATACTTAATTTTTGTAGTGTATCAGGCAGGAATCAATTAACACATTATTTTTATATATTTGAATGTTTATATGATTTATAAGTTCATTAATAAATATATTAGGTCCTTGAAGTGACAACCGTTTTAATTTCTTATGCATTTTCATAATCGACTAAAAAATAAATATTTAAAATGGAACCAGACTTTCACAACACTTATGTTTAATCCATCACTTCTTTTTAACTTTTTTTGGAAACTTTTTTTATTGATGTAGTTTTAGACACGCCGTGCTTCGGCCATCCGTCCAATAGAGCCCTGAGTTATGTTATACGGCGAATATAAATGTTTAAATAATAATTATACCAATTAAAAAAATATAAGAGAACAAAAAGTTACCAGCCTTGCGAGCAGCTGCTTCCTCTTTGCACGTATGACACAGCTGGTGTCTGTATTTTGTAACAATTAAATTGAAAAATAACTGTTCACCTTGTCTCCGTTTATTAATGAGATAACTGGAAAAGGCTATAAATGGCAAAAGGCTATAATAGTAAAAACTAAAAAAAACGTCATAGCGGTAAAATAATGCTTATTTAAAAATATATATAAAAAAGGCGAAAACATTAAAAACCAACAGATAGAATAATGGAGATCAGATCGAACGTTTTCTTCATAAAGAAAAAAAACAAGTGAAGGGTTCGAATTTCCCCTTCGAGAAAAAACTCGCAACATTAGAAGCAACATGCATTTATTATATGGTTTTAAACAACCTTTAATGTTTACTGGTTACTGTTAAATATTTGTCATATTTATTAAAGAATAATCCATACCACACATTTCTTTTATTAAAAATCATGAACACAAGTTATTATGAAAGTGATAGCATACTTAACAAAACATCTATCACTGTGGTCGATTTAATTGTTTTCATCGTGTACAAAAAAAAAAGACAAATAAAATAAAATCCTACCACCATAACACACAAAAGATATTTGGTGTTCTGTACACACTACAGACCGTACTTTGTCCAACGGTTGTGCAAGGAGATGATACGGCGTATTACGCTTAACCACCAGTTCCCCCCACATTAAAGGCGCACCTAATTTATTAGGGTTTTTAAGCCCTAGGAGGATATCAGGATATAGAGCTACTTCACTCCCTCATTAAAATTTAAGTGAAAAAATGTGTTTTTACAAACATCCGGCTTCCCGGATATGAGAAAACCCGGTTATTGGAAAGGTCACTGCACGTAATATATTGGCAATATGAGGGAAGGAGAGAAGTGCATTTCCTTAAAGAGAGTTTTCGAACTTTTTTTTTTTTTAGACATTGGCACATCTGCAACATCACAAAATTATGTTGGGAGACATTTATTTTATGTTGATATTATGTTTATTAATTTTATTGACAATCCGACCTTAGTGACACAGTTGTATAGCTCAAGGTGTTTTGTTTTTATAAATCCATACTAATATTATAAATGCGAAAGTAACTCTGTCTGCCTGTCTCAGTCGTTATCACGGCCAAACCGCTGGAACGATTGTGATGAAATTTCATATAGTGATACTTTAAAGTCTTGGGATGAACATAGGCTACTTTTTAATGTGAAAAAAGGTTTGTAAGGGGTTGAAATAGGGGATGATTTAATATAATTGGTTTAATGTGAAATAAATAATAAACACATGTTTTATTGAACTAATTTTTATTGTTTGATAAAAATATGATAAAATGCCAAGAAAACGTAAGAATGGAAACTAAGCAAGTCACTTCATACCCAATAGAATTTCTCTACTCTTTGGAGCAATCGGGAGTACCTTCTCATAAATCAAGATTGAAAAGGGGTGTTACGGTACTTCTAATGAGAAATCTTGATGCACCCAAACTCTGTAATGTTACGCGTTTACAAGTTTCTAATTTGGGTCGAAATATTATTGAGGCTGTTATAATTAGCGGCAAATTCAAAGGAGACAGTGTTTTGATTCCAAGAATACCAATCACACCTACGGACTTGCCTTTTCAGTTTAAAAGGTTACAATTTCCCTTAAACCATCTTTTGGGATCACTATTAATAAAGCTTAAGGTAGCTGGTATTCATTTAGAAAAACAGTGTTTTTCACACGGGCAGCTGTATCTGGCTTCCTCACGCGTATCAAATCCACGGAATCTGTATTTATGTACAAACGATGAACAGACAAAAAACGTTGTATATAGGACAGTCTTAAACTAATTTTGATTTTAACTTTACCTCAACATTAAAATAAAAACTATAAAAATTTTTGCTAAATAAAAACTAATTTTGCTGTTTTATTTTACCTTAACCTTCGTAACCTACATAAAACACCCCTTTTTAGTTAAAAACCACAATAGTAAATACACTCTGAATCTACGCGGATAAAAGCTAGTGTATTTAGAGGAGGATGAAATGAGATATAAAAGTCCAAGATCTCCGACTTTTAGTTTTAGTCTGAAAGTTTAGAAGAACGACCAGCTTAAAAGAGAAACAAAAATCATTGTACTTTTGTTTATTCGGAATTGTGAAGTAAGATATGAACTTTCAATTAGCCTCCGTAAAGACAAAACAAAAATATGTATATTTATTTTCATAGAAGAGTAAAATGAACTTATGACCGACGAGTATGAAAATATTCCTGTTATAGGTCTTGTAAGATTTTAACAAAAAGTTCACATTTCCCGAATGGCGAATTTAAGCGTGTGACGAAGTTGTATGTACATATAATACATAATAAAGGCTTATTAATAGAAAATAGATGAAAAAGTATCGGAATTCACTAATGACTACAGATGTAAAAGGGGCAACTGTGAGGTGGGTGAGTAAAAAGTCTTTAGTTACTCCGTTCTTCGGAAGGAACGTAAAACGACCCCTTTCTAGCCAATACGACGTCAAATTCTCGTTAGGAATCCCTATTCTCATTAAAACTGGATAGGTGAAATTTACAGCTCCCACTGTAGCATCGCTCGATTAGCTATATCAGCATAAAGTGACGTTAAATGAACAAACGTTAAACGAAAAAAAAAAATCACACGTTCAATTAATTGTAAAGATAAGGTTTATCGTATCTTATATGCGGACAGAGTCGGGAGCGTAGCAGAGGAGGTAGAGCGCAGAGTGCAGAGTTGCCATGCCGAAGGTCCTTGGTTCAAATCCCGCTCGCTGCCAACTTTTATTTAATCTGCTAGTGCCCGGAGATGACTCTTATGGGTTCTTAGGGCTCATCCAGCTTCAATAATCCGGTACCCAAAATAAGAGGCGAATCTGGCGGTTGAGCGTGATCTATAACATATCCAATCGGTGTCCAAGTAACGGTGCAGTCTCTACCATGCACTTAACCCCAGATCCTTAACGGGTTGTAGTGGTACAGTTAGCAGGTATTAAGAGTAAGTTTATTTAGTCAAATACAACAGTTGATACACTAATTTGGCAGTGGTAAGGACATCCATTCATAATCAGAATTCTCATAACTAAATCATACATCATTTATTATTATATCCAACAAGATATAAATGAACATTATAAATTTAAAGTCGTTAGAGTCAAACAAAAAGTACACGTGATATTCTTCCAGCAACGTTAAGAACAGATTTTACGTTGTATGTTACGTTGGATCTTAAATTCTGCCAATCCAGGTTTAATTAGGGGATCTTTACCGAGTACTTGACATCGTATAGGCTTGGGACCTTCGTTTATCATCCTTTCCGGAGGACGGGATAATCAAGGATAATTAATTCCCTTTAAAAAGTCCTAGGGCCTCCTGCCGGGCTTCGAACCTGTGATTTTGGGCTTAGTGGTTGGTTATGCCACAATGCTCATGTATCCAGTACGATTGACCGACAAGTTTTTACTTTAATTATGTTTTAAACATTTCCTCGTGTTCTATTATAGCCGCATAGGTTCTACTACCACCGCTAATTTGGGTTGTAAAATGTAGAGTTTGTACTAGCCCCTTCCAAAACGGAACGTGTGTATTTGAGGATGAGAGTAGAACAGGGCAAGAGGGAGAAAGAGTGTGGGAGAGAGAGAGTGTGTGAGAGAGAGAGAGAGAGAGAGAGAGAGTGAGACTTCCTGGTAGAGCTGACAGTGACGTATTGCCAGCTGTCGGTGTCCACTTGATCAGCTAGCCCTCCTAGGTCAATGACAGTTCCCTCTTATACCTTTGTTTGCTTTATTCTCCTATATTTCTTTTATTCCTTTCAATATTCTAATATTTAGCATTTTAATATTTAGCTAATAATCCCTACATCGAACTTAACACACAACATCCTATACATCATGTTGTTGTTATAGCTATTTATTCGACATATAAGTACCGTCTATTTTCATTTTTGTGCCATTTTGTCATACATGCAAATATCAAACTTTGTCAAGTAATGAACTCAACTTCAATAATATATTATAAAATACTCAACTTCTTTCTTACCTTTAGACCAACTTAAGTTCTGTCAAAGAATCTTCTCAGTCAGTTGCAAGATATCACTAGGTAGTCTACTAGGTTCAATACTCTTACTGGTTTATACAACTTAAAAGTCCGTCTCACAACATATGTTGATGATATATCGCTATTATTGTTAACAATAACTAACTGCTCTATCTAAAAAAATCCTAATTATTACACAATAGCTCGTGGAACACCTTCCTATACCGTAAATCCAATTATCCGTAAGTCCTACCTAAGAATTTCCTCAGTTTAAGGAGCATCGCAGGGTAGTCTACTAGGTTCAATACATCGTCTACCCAATAACTTACAAGTTTGTCTCACAACATACGCTGGTGATACATGTCTATTATTTGTGAAAACAACTGTTGCATCCAAAAATAATTATAATTATACAAAAGCTCATAAACCACCTCCCTATACCATCCTTATGGTATTGGGCCTTCCCATTATCCGTAAGTCGAACCCAAAATTTTCCTAATTTCAGGGAGTATCGCAAGAGATACGTTCCGTACTCATGACGTTATACTATTGCTTATATTTGGTCAGAGTGAATGCCAAAACTGTAGGCACATCTGTCTATCTCAAGTAGTATACAAAGTATACATTCTTGAGAGAAGATTGAGAAATCTGGCGGAGAACTAGTTAGAAGAGGAACGAGCGGCATTCAGGCAAACCCAAGACCATATCTTTGCTTTGTGAACTATAATAGAAAAGGCATGGGAGCGCAACCGAAATATGTATTTGGCCTTCCTGGATATAAGGGCGGCTTTTGATTCTGTTCCAAGAAAAGAAATTTGCTGTGCACTAAAAAATAAGCAATCCAGTTTACCTATAATCACTCAAAAGGGATAGTAAGGATTAATGGGAAGGAATCGAAAAACTTCAGGATGGATATAGGTGTCAAGCAAGGAGATAGTCTCACCCCCCTACTATTTATTATATTCATAGATGAGATAGTCAAGATATGTAAACGTAGAACAGCAAGAGCAATAATAGGCAAATGGAATATGGTCACAATACTCCCACAAGCTTTCGTATATGCAGATGATATTGTCCTCATTACAGACACAGGTGCAGTACTACAACGAGCCATCATAGAATGAGAAGCTGAGCAAGAAAGAAAGGGAATGGCCATAAATGAGGAAAAAAGCGAAGTTATGCAGATAGGGCGAAATGCCGAAGAAATACACATAATCAGTAAGGGTAGAACTCTGGAATGGGAGATGTACTTAGGGACAGTAGTCGGAAGAAATGGAAAAATAGACCAAGTAATATCAAATATAATACAAAAAAATTATGGTGTCTATTATCAAATCTGAAATACTGTCGTAGGGAAGAGAGAGGTTGAAAGTAAGAACAAAATAAATATGTCCAACACAATGTACACCCCTGTGGCTCAAATTGTCAGAGCGTTGTCACGGTGAGGCTGAAATCCGGGTTCGAATCCCGGTTGGGGGCAAATATTTTCTCTTCAAAATAAAAAATAAAAATATTTAAAAATTAAAAGCAATGAATTAAAAATTATAATAAATTTAATAATTTAATTTATTACTGCCAAAAAGATGAAAGGCAAAAATAAATATTAATTCTTGCTGTCAAAATATTGGAAGCTAGTTTGTTTTAAACGGTAGAAAAGGTTTACAAGGAAGTCATGCAATGCCTATTTCATTTGTTTTTTTTTTATTATTATTGTATTTCACATGTCGTTTGACTCTCGCCCTTCAGAGCTACTTAAAGCAGATACCTTGACATTAATGAAATACCATAGCCTAAACTATTTTTATTGTTATACATAAAAAAAAGCAAGAAAAAAAATAGTGAAGAATAAAAATATAGATGCATCAAAACGAAACAGACATTTCAAAACAGAGGACGAAAATTGGAGCACATAGATTCTTTTATTTTCTTTCTTTCTTTTTTTTTTTTGAAAGAATATTTGTATTTTTCGTTAACGGGTGTCCTTGGCAGGGATGCCAAAGACAGTTATTTTATTTTTGATCAGGCGCCATTGGTAGGGGATGTCTCAAATGGTTCACTCAACGGATTTAAGGCCCTTATTATTTAAACGAGGATAAAGGAGAAAATAAAAATAGAACAATAAAAAAAAAAATGCCGTCAAAATATTCTCTTGACACAGACTCCTTGATTTGTTAGACAAGGGAGAAGATGCCGTCTCTGCCCTCGTTATCCGAAAATGACTTTAGTTTGTTTATTTTTATTGTATTCTTAATTTAATATTGCAGTTTTAATTTTTAGTGTGTTACTTTTCTAAGGATGTTAAAAAAAAATATATATAAGTCAATTGATAAGTAGCAACTAAGGGGGAGCTAAAATATTAGTTATAAGAAGGAAATGTTTATTACAGATAATGAAAACCTGGGTTGTGAAAAGGAACCATTAGCATCCATCAAATGAGGCAACTGTAGTTATGACGGCGGGTGTGGTATCCTTCCACAAATGCATAACTACCTAGTGGGATCTGCAGACCCTACAGTGGATCACCCAGCCTCTGTAGAATGGATAACCTAAATAAATGAAAACCGGACAGTTGAGGATAGTCACGTACAAATTAATTCCCTGCTCAACCGTTGTCTTATATTCAGTACAATCTTTACAATGTACTGAAAACAAGACTCTACTTAGGTTGTAGAGTTACAGGTTTTTTAAATCACATTAACAAGAGTACAATTTTATTTTTTGTCTCAATTTTTTTACTTTCACACTAACTGAAAATAACAAAAGGTATATTTAGAATAAGTAGGTATTGGAGAATTCCTAGAATAAGATGAACTGTTTCAATGCAGGACATTGAAACATGCAAATAGTCTATAGGCTGCGCATTAAGAGAGAGAATTGCTGCAGCAGGGAGATTATTTAAACACCTGCAAAATTCCTTTGTAGAAAAACCCGATACTTCTGGTAACATAAGAGATAATTTACAACACTACATTTCTACCTACTCTGACTTACTCCAGCTAGTCATGGGCCCTAAACAGTAAACGTGTAAGCTAAATCCTTCGGATGAGATTCCTCCAGAAAAAATTAAGGGAAAAACTCGCCGAGACAGGATGAGAAACTCCATGATAAGGAAAATTCTCGGCCTAAAACCACTACTGGAAACTGGAGGATAATCGGCTATGATTGTTTTTGTATGTCTCACGAATGAAAGGTGACCAATGATATGAAGTTGGATGAAAGAAGGGCCCGAGGACCCCCTAGGAAGAAGGTGCATGGGAGGTGTTTGTGGCCAGGAACCTGGACCGGGAATGAAAAAGATGACACAGGATCGAGCACAATGGATCACGATCTACAGAAAGAATAACCTCATGTTGCATAAGGCGGTAGGGGAGCACCGGATTAAGAGGAAGAAGGTATGTATCATGAAACAACAAAACAATATAATTGTCACACGTTTAAATTTGGGAGAAACTCGGCAGTTGAAGGTGATCTCAAGGAAATCACTTCCCTGCAGGACCGTTGTTTAAGGAATAGTACTATACTCCATTGTTCATTGACTTCCGAATGGCCTATGATAGTATAAAGAGGAACGAGCTGTACAAGGAGCTGCTGGAAATGGGAATACCACCGAAGCTGATACGACTGATTAGGGCTACTATGAAGAAGGTACAATGCACAGTGCGTGTTCAAGGTGACCTGACTGAAAGCTTCGAAACTCACAAAGGGCTGAGACAGGGTGATTGCCTTGCATGCCTTTTCTTCAATTTGGCTCTTGAAAGTGCAGTGCGGAAATCTGGTATACAAATTGGGGGACCTATATTCAATAGATCTTCTATGATTTTGGCCTTCGCCGATGACATAGATATTGTGGCAAGAACCCCTACAGATTTAGAAAATGCTTTTAACAGTCTCCAGATAGCATCAGCTAGATTAGGTTTAGAGGTCAATGAATCAAAAACCAAATATATGCATGCAGGCCCACAAGTGAATGTGCATGAACCATCGCATTTTATGGCTGGAGGGTTTAAATTTGAAAGGGTGAAGGAATTTGTGTACCTTGGATCGCAGGTGAACGCGGATAATGACATAAAAGCAGAAATCCATCGCAGAATTATGTCCTCAAATAAATGCTATTTCGGGTTACTGAAGCATTTTAGAAGCAGGGCTATTTCCCAAAACACGAAGGTGCATTTGTATAAGACCCTAGTAAGACCAGTTCTCGCTTTTGCCTCCGAATGCTGGACATTACCCAGTTCTCAGGAAGCCCTTCTCCTAAGGTTCGAGAGGAAAATTTTGAGGAGAATTTATGGCCTAGTTTGCACCAATGGGATATGGAGGATAAGGACGAACGCTGAGCTAGCAAGACTCTACAAGAGCCCAGATATTTTAAGGGTAATAAAAGTAGGCCGGCTTCGATGGGCAGGTCATATAATTAGAATGACCCAGGATGAGATTCCTAAAATGGTCCTGGACGAAAGGATTTATGGGACAAGAAGAGTGGGAAGACCTCGGCTTCGATGGATCGATGGAGTGGCGGCGGATGCCAGGTCCATCTTGGGAGTTCGCAATTGGAGAGCAGTGGCAACCAATAGAGAAGACTGGCGAACAAAGCTGCAGGAGGCCTTGACTCTACAGGAGTTGTAGCGCCACGAATGATGATGACTATACTCCATTTGGACGGTTTGAGACAATTTTAAATTTTGCCGGCCCAAGGTGTTGTTTACAATATCGCTGCTTTGACCCGGTTGGGGGGGGGGGCGAAACAAGACGGCTATATTTAGCGCTTCCCGGTTCCTCGCCTTGAGGACAGGCCACCAGAGCCCTTGAGGCTCGGATAATCTCGGGCAAATTTTATTTATAAACACGGGAGTCATCCTCACTCCTTCGGCCACATTCCTCCAGGAGTAGATCCCTCTTCGTCACTTTCTGTTTTATGTCCTCCCACCCTATCGGGATCTGATCCCAAATGTCGCAGTAAAATATATTTAGAATGTTGCCGAAGGAAAGGCCTAAGAACTTGAGCGACTTCATCCTCTCTTTACGACGCCGTCATTCAGAGCATTAGGGCTTAGATAAATTTTTGAAAGCGATGACGGGAAATGTCAGGAAAGGCCTGACGGTTTTATGGCACCTCTTGGGAATGGAAGCCGGCCTTCTATATTCCGAACTACCTCTTACGAATGATATCAAGGTTATTAAATATAATAATGTTAAGTGCAATCAACTTAGAACGGTATATCCAAATGGGTTACTATGTGTTTTGAATATAAAATAGCCAATGATATTCCCAAGTAATTTACTTTGGAAACGCCAAATGTTATTACATAATAAGAATGATTACAACAGCATGTATGAACATGATTTTTTTTTAACTTAGAACTCCCTATGTAGCATCGTTCGATTAGCCACATTCGAACGAAACCAACAAACTTCGATAAGGAATTTTTTAAATGCAAAATGGACATAATGTGATTCATGAGTAGGCATTGGCTTATTTATAGTGTACTGATTAAATTCGTATTAGTAGTTTTAAATTAAATCAATTATAGCGAAAAATCGTAATAGGTAATCATCAAGGGCTTTTGAGAATTTCACTTTTATTTATTTCCTATTAAATAACTGTTGGTTCTATGTTTTTAGGAAGGTTTTGGCTTAACAACTGCAATTAAGGAAACAGGACGACTGTAATAAAAGTTATTACCCATTATAATCAGATTGGAGACATTGAATTTTATAAAGTAACTCCACAACGATTTAAAACTCCCTTAGGCCAGATTCAAACACGAGAAACTTCAGCTAAGAATGCAGTGATTCTGACACGACTCGTTCGACCAGCATGGTTTGTATTTACAGTAGCTACTTAATACAGTGATATAATGTGCTAATACAGGTTTCACTTACACTAAATCACCTTCTTGTTCAAAAAACTTGGGAAATTGTTGCTCTCTCTTCCTGTAGAAATAAATGCTGGTTCCTACCGCCAACAAGTTCTTTTCTTTTACTCTAGAGCCAAGCAATTCACCCTTTTCTTTCATTATAGCCTAACTAAGTCATTAAGTTCGATTTGAGTAAACAGTTTAGGCTCTTCATTTCTTCATCATCTTGTATACTCCGATTGTACATCAGAAAATACTTCCGTTGGAATAGAATGAAAATCATCTGGTGGTTCAGGGACCGGTAAATCTACACCGTGCCCTATTGGTCGGATGGCGGAAGGAAGGTTAGGGTAGCTTATTACCTTTTTTTTTTTTTAGTTATGACCAGTAATATTGACACTGCAAAAGTAGCAATCATCGGAATGATTTCTTGGTTCTCTCCATATCAGAGGAACAGCAAATTTAAAGTTTTTTTTCTTCTTTTTCGACTACTTTCGAACAAACATAACATACCTTATGCGGGACCCAAGATTTATCCTGATCGCCAAGTTTAGTTCCAAAGTATGATAGATAAACCTTTTTGACAAAGTCTGTAACGTTTCTTGGTGTTTTTAATCATAAACTCACCACAAATATAAGAAAAACTGTCAGCAGAGTTTTTACAACCGCGATTAGTCATTATACTGAGCACATGTACAGGAAACGTGAAAGTGAGGTAAGGTTGGCAGTAAACAAAACATCAGCTGTTAACAGATAAAAGAATCAACCTTTTTTGGCCTGCTAATGTGTTTCAGCAGTGCTGCCAACTTCATCCACACCAATAGACCTAGTTTTTCAGTTATTTATTTTAAATATTAAAGCTGTTCAATTCATTAAAAATCGCTTAATTTAATAAATTTAACTATAAAATGTGAAGAAACTATGGGTGATACAGCTTTTTTTAATATCATATTTGGATTCAGCACCCTAAAAACTATAGGAATAAGGTATTTTCAGTACAAAAGTTTTTTCATCGTTGGCTTGTGTAATTAAGTTGATGTATGATTGAAGGACAATGTTTGAAAGCGCAGAAATAAGTCCTGAAATGAGATTAAGAATACACAAAGCTTCATGATTGTGAGAAAGAAAAACCTCTACCACTAAGACCCAAAAAGGGTCTTGGGTTCAGTACGTGGTAGAGACTGTACTCTTTCTAGTATGCGGCTGTGCAAGGTGATTAGTCCGAGAACACACTCCAGGCCTCACTCTTCATATCAACAAGGGTTTTGACAAGACTTGTTAAATCACAGCTTTATTTATTTATTAATCTATATATGTAGCTTTTACGATATAAAATGATTTAACAGAAATGTTTGATGAAATTAGAACTATACTGGAGAATCAGCTTTGACACAAATTACTGCAAAAGATGTCTCCATTTTTAAATGCTCAAGGCTCGGAGGCGGGAGATTCGAATAGTTTATAGACTTGGCAGGGCTTTTACGTACCAAACTGTATATTTAGTCTAAGGCTCTGCTCTAAGAGGAGTTTCTGTCACATATTAGATTCACTTGTGGAGTATTATATATACACAAATAGAAAATGGTCGCACTGTTTGAAGGTCCTCAATATTTCAAGATGAAATTGAGCCAAGTACATCCTTTGATGTAGAATATAATATCTAATGATGGTGATGGTGTTGTATCAATTACATTCTGAGAAACTGTGAATCAGAAAATTTACCAATAACAAGAAAATTAATTAATTTGATTTTTTTTAAATAACTAAACGCACAATCATTCTGAATCGTCCTGAAATTTCTAAGAAAACCTTGCCCTTTAATTCAATAAAGGTAACGTGGTATAAATACGGACTAAAATTTAAATAAACAACCGTGGATCAGATGAAATTACAGTATTAAAATGTTTTCTACCAGAAAAATTAAAATAAATTATCAATAAAATTAGTTTGCAAGTTTGCAGACAGGCAGTTGGCCCCAAGATTCTTCAAAGGTAATAAAAAAACTGTTTTATATAATAAAAACTGCTTGGATGTCTTTCGGAAGGGACGTAAAACAACTTAACGGACCGAGCCTGTACGATGTAATCTTTAAAGATCCCTTTCCTTCAACTACAAATAGTATATGATATGCGGGTTACAAACATAATACCGAAAAAATTACGTAACTACGCAGAGAATTTGCCCTATGACAATTTAAAACATTTACTATGTCCAAGGTCGCGGATTCGCAGTCCGATCTTATGATTTATAAAGTAAGTAAAAAATCCTTGGTTATGACGTCCTTCAATGAGGACGTAAATTGGCAGTCCCGGGCCTGTGCGGTGTCAGGTGGATATTCTTTAATGGTCCCTATCCTAGTTCTAGCTAGAAAAGTAAATTTTCAGACTCCCATTGTAGCATAAAGTGACAAGAATTGAATAAATAACATCAATAAAATTAATATTTCACATTTGTCGATTTTTATCATTAATTTTATATTCTATACTGATATTGTATTTTTTTAAAATCATTTCCAACCATTAACTATTCAACATGTATTATTAGTTAGTTTTATTAAATTAAGAAACCTTAAAATAATTTAAAAATTTTTTTTTAGTATTGATCCAATGAAATCTTAATCAAATAGCAGAAAAATAAATAAAAAATCAAACCCAAAGGTATAAATTTTAACCATATCTGTCATGATCTGTGTTCATTTTTGATTTAAAATTGTATTTATTTATAAAATCTCAAACGTCATAATATATGAATATTATGAACAAAATTTAGGTATTACTCACGACAATTTCTTAGAACAGGTTGTTTAAAAGTCATAAAGTGTATTCATAACTAACGAGTAAATATTAACGAAAAAATATAATTATCCAAATATTGGCAACGTGATGATGCAAAATCCAAATCCTGTATTTGAACGACAACTTTTTTATTGATACGGAATTATCCATGTCGTATATGGATTATTCCGGAAATATTTTTCAAGGAGAAATATCTCAAATCAACTAATAGTGTAATAAAACGTATAGCAATTGGTATATACGAATTAATGACTATCCGTCACAAAGATTCTAGACGCAAAGAAACTCAAATAAATAAACGAAGATATGGTATAAATCATGAATATGTTTCTTAAAAATTTTGAAATTATATCTTTATGATAATAGGGAGCGGAGTGGCTCAGTGGTAGAGCACTGAGTAGCCATGCCGGAAATCCTGTTTCAAATCCCGTTGCAGGCAGTTACTTTTATTTAGTCTGTTTGCGGCGGGAAATGGATCATATGGGATTTAGGACCCTCCTGGGGCTCACCCAGCCTCTATAAAATATTATAAAAATAGGCTACCCAAAACAAGGGGGAAAAACCTAGGACAAGCACCTTCTTGCAGAACCGTTGTCCATGAAACAGCACAGTCTCTACCATGAACTGAACCCCAGACTCGTTCATGGGTCGTAGTGCTTACAGGTTTTTTTGTTTTTTTTTATGATAATATAGACAAATTTATATTCTATTTTTTTAATTTATAAAAATGACTGTTTCACACTGGGCAAAAACGCGAATCAGTAAATAACTAAAAAAAATCATGATTATCACATTGGTCAAGCCAATCATTTATTAAGAATTTTTTGAACCAGGCTGGTTCATATTAGTAGACATAAATATAATTTCATTTTTTTTAGGAGTGGGAATTCTTCTGTTTTTTTAAAAAGTAATATTAAAATGTCCTTCAGTACCATAGTGGAATAGTCTTTCGCAAAATTATTTTTTTTATTACAAACGAATTTTGTTCATTTTTGGAAATACTGTATATAAATTACATATATTGGGTTTATTACATGGTAGAGACCATGAACCATCTCCAAGGCAGAAACTTCTTCAATTCGATCAGTATTGAATGAAGTAACTCAATGATCTATAATGTCTCCTCTATAGTACACAGTAAGGATCCATTATTGTTCAGTGAAGTGAAATAAACAAAATATTTATCTAACCCACAGTTCTCGAATCCGCGTTTGTAAGAATGATATAATACAGTTTGTAAGCTTTATACTACGAGTAAAACGAAGTAATAACCCGGAGCCATATCGGAAAACGGTTTGAGTGCGTTTTATATCCATTCCATAACATCTAGACCAATAATGGAAGTTTTGGTGATATTTTTATTATTTTTCCCCGCTAGATTTGGGCACCCCAACAGCATATTTTGTTCAAGCGAGTTAACATTCGGTGAATAGTTTCATAGCCATAACAATACCACCAAAGTGGGTACGAACCTAAGTGTGTTTACCTCAAAAACGACAAAATTAAGGGGGATTTTATTTCTCCGAACCCATATTTTTTTTTCAATTTTGTTAAACCTTTATGAGCCGAATGTGCTCTTTCAATATAATCAGTTAAAATTAAAAAAAGTTTTAAACACGACAACGTTTAATAACCCTTTTAAAAACACTTCAGCATAATTATGGTAGTTTTAGAAATTTCTCAAATAGTCAATTTTATATCTGCAGCCCCGGTGAAGTCAAATTTTGTTCAAATGAGTTTCTTCTACCTAAGTAAGCGTAATCATGGTATTGTCATAGTGAATAGATAGCTAAGGCGTTTGCTTGAAATGAAGTTATTGCTTATATTATTACTCCATTTCTAGACAAAAACTACGAGAATGATACGATTCTTTTCTTCACAAAACAATAAACTCTCTCTGGACAAAATCGACTTAATCACTTATCCACCGGATCTGCAGGTATAAGTTATGAGGTTTCAAATTTTCTTTGTAATCAACAACTTTTGAAAATGATGCCCTTTCCTTATCGGAATATATTTATAACTGTTCTTTGTTCCCACAAACAATTATCGGTTTCATTGAGGTTTAAAACCGAGTGATCCAATCATGTTTTTTTCAGGCATGATATATACCTATTTATATAATCTTCGGTTTATTTCCAGTCAGACTGAAAGTAAATCAGTTGAAACAAAAAGAAAAAAAAGTACAGTTATCCTACAATAAATAGTATTTAAAAAAAAAAGGACTGTATATCTAAATCCCATGAAGGATCCTGAATTCATTGTATGGTAAAGGCTATACGGCTTTTAGGACAACGGTTGTACAAGGAGATGATTTGTCCGAGCTCAAGCTCAACAGCAAGGTTTTCTCTCCAATTAAGGGCACCCGCTTAACAGAAGTTGGGTGAACCCCAGGAGTCTATAGATCCCACAGAGTCCTTCCGTGGTTGTTAGCAGGTTAAGTAATTTATCTGCTACACCCTGATAGGAACCCGGGGCTTTCAGCATAGTAAATCAGTTTCTATACACTGAGCTGTATCGATCTCAAAATAGTATTTAATTATGTTAATCGGTCAAATAAGCTATATTGAGGCCAATATTGCTATAATGTTGGTTTTATAATACAAGATTATTTTCTGTAGCACTGTCAATTTTTATTAAAACTAATGAATAACTAAATAACATTACATTTAAAATCCTTTCCAATTTCATGAATAAACCTCTCAATGACTTGAAATAGCACAAACTGGAAATACTGCACTTTCATTTCAATCGGACTGATAATCTATATTCACATATCTGCCTCGACCACTTTTCCGAATTTAACAGTGCGAAAGTGAGTTAATCTTTAGAAAGACAACCGGGCGATCAAATGAAATAAGTTTCACTTCGTGAAAAAAAAAACAATGAAAAAACGGGAATCCAAATTTAATTAAAACTCGATGAACGAGATTTTGCAGAAAAAAAATTGGAAAGAGAAATGTTGGAATAATCAAGGGCGGATCTTGCTTCGAAAGTATGTCCAAAGAAGAAATAAAAAAAGGGTTTTTAAGTGCTCGTGCACGTGTGGACACTTCCAAAGTTTTTTATTTGGTTACCTAAGCATGAGCAGGTGGGAGAGAATTATTTACGGTTAAAAAATCAGTTTTATGGAAATTAAAATAAACTGCACCCGGTCTTAATGATGAGATGAAAATGACTTTAAACGAAAAAAAAAGTATCATTACTGAGCCATTTTGCTTTTTGTAGACTTGGATTAATAAGATATCATTTGATATTTATTGCACATTCCCTGAGTAATACGTGGGTGGCTGATAGCATATTGTTTTTCTCATAACCCTCCCCTATATACCAATAAATTGGTAATGGTAATTTATTTTGATTTGAACAACTGTTATAGCAGCCTATTCGCACGACAAACAGAAGCTGTATCGATGCTAAATCAACAAACAGCGTAAATACAAATATTAATCAGATACAAGATTATATTACGAACTATTAAGAAGACTTATAAGCTAATAAGCATGATTAGTGTACCCCCCTCCACTACAATCTGTTAGTGATGTGTTTTTATTGTATATTTATATTTAGTTAGTGAGCCTCGAAGTTTTCCTTTCAAAATTGGTGGCCCGCACAACTAAAAAGGTAGGGAACCGCTGGACTAGAGCATAAAACAAAAAACACAGCGAATGAAAGAGGCTTTCAGTTTAAAAAAATTTTTTTGCTTGGTCGTATCAAGTTTTACGATATATTACTAACCTAAGTACTGTTTCAACAGACACTTAACGATTGTCATATTGCAACTGAAATAATTATTCAGACCATACCTGAAACTGTTTTGATTTGTTTCGTTGTAACTTCTGTGCGTAATTGCCTTTGAATTTCCAGTAGTTCGTCGGAATCACCCATTATACAATCTTTTTTAGTCCTAGAATTTTTTTTTGAATTAGGGTTATATGTTTGATGCCATTATTATTATAAGCATGAAGTCATTAAGGGAGAGGAGTGGCTCTGTGGTAGAGCACTGAGTAGCCATGCCGGAAAACCTGGTTCAAATCCCGTTGCAGGCAGTTACTTTTATTTAGTCTGTTTTGAGGCGGGAGATGGATCATTTAGGATCTAGGACCCTCCTGGGGCTCACCCAGCCTCTATAAAATATTATAAAAATAGAGAACCCAAAATAAGGGGGGGGGGAATCTGGCGGTTGAGCGTGACTTAGGACAAGTCACCTCCTTGCAGAACCGTTGTCCATGAAACAGTACAGCCTCTACCATGTACTGAACCCCAGACCCGTTGACGGGTTGTAGTTTTTTTATGAAGTCATTAAGTTAGGAATTAGATAAAAATATCTTTAATAAAAAAAAATGATTTTACCTAAAAATATAGTTAATAAATGACCCATAGAAATAATCAAGGTAATTATAGTATCCTGTACTAAGTATAATATTGAAAATCATACGGGTTTTAAATAATCATAAACTTTCATCATGGACGTTGAAAAGTAACCTCAGGAAAAAAAGCCTAGCCACAGAAATGGACTACTGGAGACGAGCGGCGGGAATATCCATAATTGACTAAGTTAGAAATGCGACCTTCAGAGAAAAGATGGAGGCTGAAAGAACCATTCTGAAAGATATTGAGAAAAAAACGCCTGAAATGGTGTGGACATTTTAAAAGAATGCCTGAAGGAAGACTATCCAAAGTAGTCCGTCCATGGAAAATTAGGGGAACAAGAAGTCGAAGAAAACCTGGGATAACGAAGTGGAGGAATCCATGATGGGTCGGTGTCTACGGGAAAAATGGACCTTAGATAGGACATTATGGAAGGAAGCCATTCAATAACTAGGTTAAGGAAATCACTATTAGTGGAAACTCCATTTAAAAAATAAATAAATAAATATATCCCACAAATTATTCATTTTTTCAAATATTATAAAACCTATTAATTGTTGAATATTCAAGTGAGGTACAGAAGAGCCATGACATAGGCACGATGCAAACTTAAATGTTTTTGTTTCTTAATAAAAAAATATTACATTATCACTTTTACCCCTAGAGGGCTTATTCACCCCAACAATTTGAACAGAACAAATAAAATTAAAAACCATATTTGAATTCGTTTGAACAAACATGAATAATGTAGGGTATAACAAACATTTCGGATATTTTTGAGGCAATATTAATTCAGTGAAATATTACAGAATGTTATTGCATCTTTACTTCCTGATGTCGCATTGACTGAGGGCAAAACAAATCGAGCTTATGAAAAATGTTAAAAAGGTCAGGGGGTTGCAGTGAACAAATTTCGAGTATTAATAAATAAAACTATTTTGCCAACGTTTCGGCCTATTTTTTAGGCCATCATCAGAGGGAAGAGCTGTCTGTACCCCTCCAAGACTAAAATAGCAACTAAGCAAATATTGAACCATACAGGATATGCTCAATAATCAACTTTAGTAGCAAGTTATAGTTTATCATTAAAATTATATAGCTAAGAGCGTTTTCCTCTAATATCAAAGTATTCAATTCAATAACTTACATAAAATACATTTTTTCCCTTTATTGAAATAGATTCTAGGGTGCCTAATTTTATTGATATATTGATATAATAATTTATATAATTTATTGACATATCATTCCTTATTTGTTATTTTAATCTATTTTGTAAATATTTTTAATCCAATAAAACTAATTTTTGGCTTTCATCAAGACATTTTAACTATCAATCAAGCAATCAATATTTATTAGTTTTCAGGGAATATCCCAATATAAATAGAGTCTGTGATAGGTTATAAAAAATTTCCAATTCACACAATACACTTAATTATTATTTTTTTCCTACTTCTTAATTTAAATATCAAAAGAAAGACATTTTAACTATCAATCAGTCAATATATATTTATTTATTTGTTTTAGGATAATATCCCTATACATTTAGAGTCTGTCATAAGTTATAAAATTACATATAATTTTCCATGTTACACAATGCACTTAATTATTTGGTTTTTTCTTTCTTCAACTTAAATATCAATATAAGTGCTTTTTAGTAAATAAAGAAAAAGTTCTCTTTTTTATTTCTGGGCATTCACTATGAAATCATAAAATCTCCAGAATTATAATTTTTTAAAGAACGAATACAACAATATTTAACATTTTTAAAATAATTTTTATAAAATTAACAATTCCCATTACACAGTCTATAAATTTATGAATTTTTTCTTCTAATTAATACTCATTTTGATAAAATTGAACAATTTTTTCAACAGAATTCATCAGTTTTACAGTTATCTCTTCATTTCAAAATAGTTTCTATAAAAAAAGAATGAATTCTTATTTTTTGATTTTCTAAAGTGTAAATTGAACTTTTTACTTCAAATTTTATTCTATTTCCTGGAAAATTAACTGAATGAACGAAACCTTAGGGATTAGCTTATATAATTTTAATTAAACAGATAAATTCGAGTAAAACATGATAAATTAGGGTCAACAGTAATGGGGTATCATGAAAGCTTTATAGTTAAGTTAATCATTTATACACAACTGGCTATTTAAGATAATAAAACGGATTAAAGTAAATATCCGTAAAATAACTCATCATATAGAAAAAAAATCGTTATTAAAATTATTAGGCAGTTTTATTGTTTAAATGTTAAAAAAGTTCTTGAACAGAGCATCTAAAACAATTAATAAAAACAACACCTTCTTACAACGATTTTCAAGTAAATATGTTATTGATGATTTACTAAGACTATGTGGTACGTGTTATTAATATTACTACTATGTTAAAGTCAATAAGCCAGGAATTATCTAATTTGATATTAGTTCCGCAGGTTGTCACTTCGAGTTAAGTCACAAGTTTTGTCTTTTCATTCGTTTAATAATTAATATTCCTTAAAATAAAAATAATCGAGGTCTAATACGAAAAAAGGGCGCGATTATGGGAAATATGTATTTTTATGAGTTCATTTTATCAAGAAATGAACATTTCAAAAATTATGATGATGATATAATCTAAACAGTGTGTGTAAGTCGGTTCTTTAATCCATGTACTGTCAGTAACAGTTACTGTATTCAGTCAGTAATAAAATCACTTTTATTTTCGAGAATATTAAAGAGGAAAAGAATGAAAAATTAAAAAGTATTTTCTATAGTTATAGGAGAACATGAAAGCTTTGTAATTAGGTTACTTAATTGTATACAATGGGGGGGGAGGGGGTGAATTCCTACTTGTGCTGTTTTTTCAAAAATGTCTTGCTTACCTATTGTGGAGATAACATTGTCAATTTTGTCAAAGATGGTATTTTGAAGAACTCTTTCTTTTCGAAATGTTTCCGATTTGGTAATTTTTTTACAACTCTACAACACTTTTCACTGATTCCATAATGAAACATTTCCGTGTAAGACCCAGAAGTGGCAAGATGGATAAATAGAAAGAAGCCAGGCGGACTAGATGTTGGCTCCAACAATAATAGTTCGACCCTGGGCGAGCTGGTCACGTGGTGTAACTATCTACCAGCGAAAAACATAAGTTCCGTCAAGGCGGGAGGAATAGCGACCTTTCTTAAGAAATCAGTTTAAATAAAATAAATTGTGATATAAAAACAGTCAACTATATATAGGAAAAAAAATGAACAATATTCCTAAATATGTTTCGTTGACAAATATCAAACATAATTGATCGGAAAATCTTAAGTATACAATAAAAAATATTTAAAGGTATTTTTTATCAACTAATAGGATAATTTCAAAATCATGATTAATATATAAGAGTTTAGTGAAGAAAGAAATCAAACATTTAAATTCTTTCAGGAGACATCCTTATCCTTGAAACATATTTAAAAACTTATTGAATGGAAGCATAATAAGAAATATTAAAAATATAATAATAGGAAAAATAAAGTAAACAAGTGACGCAATAAATAATTAATAGTATATACGGCTAATTGGGGCGTTCAGGATCAAAAGTGGATAACCCCAAATTTTAAAAATTTACTTTTACATATTTTCCGCTACTTAGTCAAGCAATGCTTATGCTCCCGAAACTCAAGGTTCAGAACCGGACTAAATCCATAAGAAATAATGCAATAAAGTGTCGTCTTCGACACTAAACTTGCGTTGACTAAACAGCAAAAAATGTGGAAAAGAAAATTTTGGAATTATCCGCTTTTGATTCTGAGCGCTTAATATCAAATCATTTCGATTAATATAAAAAAAGTAAATTTCGTAAAATAATGAAAGAAGCCATATACTTAAAAATTACATTAAATTTTAAAAATGCCTTGTATTCATTAACATGGCATTCAGTCGTAAGAAAATCATTTTCATTTTTTATAAAAAAATTACCGAATGTGATCAAACTATGTAAGGTAATTTTACATAAAGCATCCATTAAAAAAAATCATTAAGTATAATATAATAAAATCCATAAAGAATTTTTTTAATACGTTAGCAGCCGGTGAAGGATTTTATAATATTCGGAGACCCACCTAGGGCTCACCCAGCTTCTATAAAGTGGATACCCAAGCTGATCACCTCACCTCCCTGCACAACCGTTGTCTTCCAAATAGTGGTGGGTTGTAACGGTAAAGGTTTTTTTTAAAAAGAGTTTTTAGAAAAGTTAACTCTGCACATAAATATTTATAAATATAACAAGGTAATAAATATTGGAGTGTTTAAATTAAAGGAGCTTACTAATAAATTTGGAGTGCGATAAGTAAGATTTTATTTTTTTATAAAGGTAAATTCCTTGAACTTTTTTCCTCTAACCTAACTAATTTAAATTAATAAATTCAAAGGTAATTGTGTTGGAACGATCAGTAACACCGTAATAAATTAGGCATTCTTATTATTTTTAATAGCACCTTAAATATTCATGTAAAATTAACTCTGACAGATGCGAACCCAGAAGTGCATAAGGGACTTGCAAAAACAGCAATGCGGGCCAGATTTTCCTCATGTTTCTTACAATGTAATCGATATAATCAAGAGTCGATATTAAAATCGATAAAAGCTAAGCTGAGACAGTCAGTCCCGTTATATCGAGGATATGTTTTCGAGCCGTACAGTAGAAGAGAGAGACCTTGCACCGCTGATTTAATTGCACTCCGCGTCCTTGCGCCCCCCCCCCCAAGTGCAATCCTCATGCACCTCCATTAGCTCCATTGGCTGCATTAGCTTCTTCTTCCTACTTCTAATTCAATGCCGTTTCCTCTATCGATTCTAATACCTAATCGTTATGTGAACTTAAAAAATAATACTTCCTGACGATTAATAAACAAGCCAATGATGCATTGTATGATAACTAGTAAAGATGTTAAATTTAATTTTTTTATTTACATTGTTATCATTATATACAATAGATTTTATAATTTCTGAATGCATCATTGTTATGACGATTTCAATGAAGTAACTATTTCATTTCTTTCATTAATTCATGTTTTTAAAATACTAAATGCTGAGCGCATATTCATCAACTCCACGTAAATTAGACGAAAACTATGCATATAGAATATATATATGAAGCTTTCAGTATCAAAAGTGTATAACTCCAAAATTTTAAACCACTCGACTTTGTCTCTGCCTAGGCTCAATTAAGGAAGGAAATTATGAAATAGAGGAAAATCCAGGTGGTTGAGCACTGATGCAGATCAAGTCAGCTCGTCTTAAAGCTATTTACCATTCATATATAAGGTATATGATGTAAGGCGTTAAGAATTATAATTCTATTTCTGACGTTGTTTTTTTTTTCTGAACCAGATGTTTCGGAAGCGTTTATCGCATACATTTCAATTGACTTAATCAGATTTTTCGCTGATTCAGTCAAGGAATTTTGTCTGACACGACACTTTTCTTCCTTATTTTTGATGGTTTTAGTGCCGTTCTGGCTACAAAGTTTCGGGTCATGAAGAGCATTGTTTGACTAAACTAGCGTAAATTGTGAATTTGTCAAGTTTTTAAATTTGGAGTTAAACGCTTTTGATCCTGAACGTCTCATATGGAAAACTATTGGAAGATGGTTATAATGATCCGCATTGATACTCAACCACATGGTTTTAGTACTTTATTTCATAATATACTTGCCTATTCGAACCTAGGCCGATAAGTCAAAAGCCCATTGGTTTACAATAATCATATTCCTCACTTTTATTATTACTTAATCGTATGATTTTCACTACCTTTGATGCAGTAAACGAAGAATTATAATCGAAAATAAAATTTCGATTATTGGATTTCAACGGATGTATGCATTCTGAATCCACTTTAACTAGTTTTGATGTGACGCCAGTATCAACAATCGTGTGACTGTCATGCAACTCAAAGATGGTTATCCATTGAAAATTGGAATTTCCTATTTGAGCTTTTTATCACTACATTCTCACCTGAATAAGTACTCTGCATGAACATCTTAATATAAGTTTATGAAAAAATAGTCTCTTTTTGACAATCGAATTAATTTTAAATTAAAATTGAAAACACTTTTTGAAATTTTTCAAATTTTAAATAGTAACATGGAAATAGCATTTTTAAGTGATGATTGAAAAACATGAATGATACATTACACGAAAGTGTCGTTCCCCGACTACCAAATAGTGAAAAAGGTATCTTTGTTGGAAGAATCCTTTTAAAAATCGCCTAGCCAAGTTTTCAGTTATTTTAATCAGTAAAGTTGAAAATTTCTATTTCCAGATTTAAACGGATTTGTACCAAACCTGAATCGATTTGAAGAAGTTTATTTATATAATTGTAATTAATATTTTTATAAAATATGTAGTATTATGCAATGAGTAACAAGCTATGATTTAAAAATACTCGATGCAGTATACATAGATTTTATTTGATTCAGCATCCCTTTTTTTTAGCCACAGAAAAAGTCCTGCGTTGTCTACATCAGATACATTACCTTATTATGCATCAATAACATCTTTCTATAGAGTTACTATATAGTTCGATTGGTTTACATGGAATTAAACAGCCATAGAAACGAATAGTAGTGCATGCTAACACAGCCGCAAATCTTGGCAATCGGCACGGCCTAGATGCAACAGAAAAGGATATAAATACCGATTATTTTATAAAACAAGGTCATGGATGGGACCGAACCAGCAGTGACAAGGAAAATAACAGAAGATGGAGTTGAACAGGAGTCTTATGGTTTACACATTCATAACCTGGAAATATATTTTTTTATTATGGCTGAAATTTAAATAATTTAACTGTTTTTATACAATGCATTGTATTTCGATATATAAGCATGCTATGCTAGAGTACAGCAGGATAGTCTCTACCATGTATTGAACCCAAGACCCTTCTTTGGCTGCAGTGGTAGAGGTATTTTTAATAATAAGATGAATATTAATAAAAAAAATTGCAATTCACAGATTTTACACTAAGCAATAAGTGCTAATAACAATGCTAGTATACAGACATTTAAATTCAGAATTTTTCATGAAAACTAATTGTAAATACAGCCTTGATATAATTGAAATGGGACGAATACGAGTTAACTATTTTTTGTTTCTACTGTCTATTATTAATTTTGTCATATAATTTTACAATAATTTTTTCGATCGATGCTTATGTAATTACCAAATAACAATAAATTTTTAAGTTTCTTAGATGTTATTTATGAACGAAACGGGTGTCACAGTTGGCCGGTCATCTATTAATTAGTCAGTCACTCATATATTTAAGACCAACAATTATAAATGTTTATTAAATTCTAATAAAAAATTAAATATGTTTTAAGTGTATTTTATATATAAAATTTTGTATACTATTCCAGTGAGTCTACCAGAGAATAAATAATATTTCTGTAATTGAGAAATTTTGAAAAACCCCCAAGTAAGATAGTATGGTACAATGGAAGCTGTGCGCATGATCTACCGTTGTGTTAAACCTGTACCACTACAACCCATGAAGGGTCTGGGGTTCAGTACATGGTAGAGACTGTACTGTTTCATGGACAACGGTTCTGCAAGGAGGTGACTTGTCCTAGGTCACGCTCGACCGCCAGATTTTTATAATGCTTTTTAGAGGCTGGGTGGGCCCTAGGAGGGTCCTAGATCCTATATGATCCATCTCCCGCTGCAAACAGACTAAATAAAAATCATGGCCTGCAGCGGGAATTGAACAAGGATTTCCGGCATGGTAACTCAGTACTCTACCACTGAGCCACTCCTCTCCCTCTAGCGTTGTGTTAAGACTGAAAAATCTGCAGACATTTTAGGCTTTACATTTAAACGCCCATATCTCTGATTTTACAAATGATAGAAAGCAACAACTGGTGTCATTTAAAAGAGAAAACGCGCCATTAGATATAGTAATAAGGGCCTTTCCATTAAGACCCAAGCGAAGTACGTAGCGAAGATCGAAAGTACTTGAAGTTGAGTTTTAGAGGGAATTGTTCATTGACATGAGCGTTTAGAATGTGGATAAGAGTGATTACTCATCCGTCAAGGTAATAAGTAATATAGCAAGGAAATAGCACTCTGTGTAATCCTAAACATTTACAAAAAAACAATAAGAGTATACTTGTAGGCATAGATTCGGCCCGAATTTTCAAAAAAAATGTTATTGGATAAAACGTTTGGTATCACTCTATTCTTAATTATACTTTCACTGTAGCAGACTATGACTGTATGCGTAGTCATAGACGACAGTAAACCTCACCTGATGACCGAGCACTGAGGTAAATAGCAAATGCTATGCTATGTGTGTTATATAACGGCTTGGAGAATAATAAGTTTATGACCCGGAGAACCGAAGCGGCGGCATTGAACGGATATAGATATCCAACTCCCTTCTCTATTTCTGTATCTCTCTTAGTCATAGTCAGGATGATTAGCGCATGATCCCAGCCTTAGTTGTATTCTCTTCCATGGCATTGTAGGGCTATTAAAGGGAACAATTGTTTTACTATGGTGGATGAAAACGTAAGTGGGAGGATGACCTATTAAAAAAAAATTATAATCACAACTCATGATCTTGGGCTAAGCACAAGGTATGCAATGAACTCTATAAATGGCTAACCTTCGTGCCCGAATTTGGAGACTGGATGAGCCCCTTATTATCTCCATAATCTACAGGTTGGATCCACGCCGAATAATACAATCAATTATCTATCTACTATAGACCCCCGAATCTAGAACTTAAAAAAGAGTTGCACTGTGTCTGACCCAAAGAGCTACAAACTGATACACAGTAAGCATACAAGGAGATCTAGTTTTCTTATAATAATATATGTGGAAAAATACAATAAGATAAAGGAAAAATGTAATGTATTCCAGAATTATTGTCCTTATAACTAAATAGAAATTAAATTAAATTAAAATATAACATTAGATGAGATTATGCCCATGAGATTCTCATTAATCCAAAGGTTTGATCAACAGCGAATTTTACAATAAAGTATTTATCTACTCAATTCAGAAAGGGGATTTCAGACAACGGGACCATAATAAATAGATCCGTGCAGCTCCTGCCTATGCAGACTATATCGATATAATAGGAATATCTAAGCTGGCAGTCGAAGAAGCGTTTCTCTCCCTGGCAGAGGCAGCAACTAAACTTGGTCTGGTGGTTAACCAAGACAAGACCAAATACATGGTAGCTGAAGAACACCCAAAACACCCCGGAGACAAGGTGGAATTCGGAACTTACCTCTTTGAGCGGGTCTCAGAGTTTACTTATCTTGGATCCCAAGTCTAATGTACTAACGCCATCGGAGTAGAAACAAGGAGAAGAATATTGTCCGCAAACCGTCCCTATTTCGGGGTAAGACAACACCTATCAAGTAGGGTTATAACAAGGAAAACAAAAATCATCCTATACAAAACCCTTATTCACCCAGTGCTTACATATGGAGCGGAAACATGGACATTAACAGCTACACAGATGTGTTGATGGAAGATGGAGGCGAAGAAAAAATGAGGATATGTACGATCTCATAGGTGAGCCTGAGATGTGTGGCGAGGATGAGCGAGGAGGAAACCCCAAAGCGTGTGCTGACGGAGTTCGTTCACGGACGGAGGATAGTGACTGACTGTGGTGGACTGACTGTGTGGGTGAGGACGCCAAGAACTTGGGAGTATGCAATTGGATGGCAGCAGCACTCAACAGAGACTACTTGTGGAAGCTGATTGAGGAGGCCTGGACGCGTCAACGTGTGGTAGTCCCGAACCAATAATAATAATAAGACTCTCGAATCTAGAACACTCAACTAAGAAATGAGTAGCCCAGTGTCATACCCTCATACTAATGAAGAACTATTTTTCATACAATAAAAGCAAATGAATATAAAAATATTGGTAGAAAATGTAAAGTATTTCGGAATTACTGGCTTTATAGCTACATAGAAATTAAATTTAATGAAACTGTAATAATATTAGATGATATCGACATCAAATTAGTGACCCATGAGATTTTCTATATTCTACAGGTTCGATCCAGGCTGATGACGGAATAAGTAATTTCACCTACTGCTAAACCCTCTAATCCAGAAACTAAAAGTGAGTAGGGGAGTGTAATAGACATTGAGCCAACCCCTGATGCCCATTAAGGGAAAAAAAACTATAATTATACTTCTTGGAGGAAAATCTGACAGTAGTTTAGTAGTGGTTCTAGTCAACCGAAAACCTTAGTAATCAACCAAGAAAAGAAAGTTTGTCTCTTCTTGTAAATGAGACGCTCAGGTTCAAAAACGGATAGGACAAAATTTCAAAGATTGACTTTTTCTCATTTTTTCGCTACTTTAGTCAAGGAATGCTTCATGCTCCCGAAACTTTGTAGCCAGAACGGCACTAAAACCATGAAAATAAGGAGGAAAAGCGTCGTGTCGGACAAAATCCTTGACTGAATCAGCCAAAAATCTGATTAAGTCAATTGAAATGTCAGAGTTGTCTTTTTTTGAATCTGAGATTTTAATTTTGTAATTAAGTAGTAACAAACAAAAAAATCTTATTGTATAGTTAATAATGCAATACAGATCATTATGACTTGAGATGCAACTACTCATTAGTAATGCGATGATAGACGGTCTCGAAGCTACTTGTTTTTCAAACTCATCTACCTCGTCAGATAAGGATGACGTTTTATCAATACTGATTTATATCAGTTTTTTCTCAAGTCTGAATTCAGTATTCAGGTCGTTGAACTTTCCACATCTATTCCCGTTCATACGATGGTTCAAATGTTCGAGAAAAAGGATAAGCTATAAAAAATTTAGGTCACTTCATGCGCATTTGAAGAACAAAAATAATAAGACAACTTTAAAATGTTTGGGAAGAGGAGGCGCTGTTCGGAAGAGGTTCGAATTCCTAAGCTAAAGATAGCTCCGTGATATTGGCATTTTCGGTACGTTAACTTTAGAACGTCTATTCGTAGTCAAAATCTATTATTAGATACAGGAAGAGGAACCTGTCTCACGGATGATGTATCTTCTGTAAACAGAATACAATATATTTGTAAGTATAGGTAACCGCGATCAGTTGAACACTCAGTGTCAAAATGTTAGACACGCCAATTGAAATTAAAAAAACTTTTCATGTTCTCTTTATTTTTGATTGATATTAGTTTTTTAAGCACAGATTAAATTATAAATTATGATATTGAAATGGGGACAATCTTCTCAGACCTTGAGGATTTTTTAAATCCAATATCAGTAAATATTGAAATTTTATACGCTTCAAAATGATAGACACGCTTGTTGTTATTAACTATTTTCTTAATCCTCTAGAGTTGAAATCGTTAAAATACCATTTCCTCAAAAATACCGTGAGTTATGGGAAAAATTAAGTATTTTTCGGAAGAAGAGCGCCGTTTGATTTCTTCACTCCACAAGGACGGGGTGAGTTGTAGGGAAATACCCCGACGAATCATGCGGAGTTTTTCATCGGTTGCGAAGTTTACTCGGCACGGTGAGACATACGGAATCCGCCGTTCAACTGGGAGGCCCCCTGCTTTGACATTACGAGAGAAACGGACTACTCTTCGAAATGCATACAACTCTTGTAAAACAGCAAGAGCAATTGTAAAGTGATTTCCTGAAATCACCCTCAACAGAATCAAATTAAGGATACCTTCTATCATAGATTTGGTGAGCCACGAGATGGCATGCAGATCCCACACAATTTCGGTTTTTCTCTCTTCATCGTGATTTTGTTCGTTTTATTAACACATTGACCTCGGGAACGAGATTTATCGTTTTCATTAGACATTTGTTGGTGACCGGGAACGAGAAATCTCGTTTTGGTAGTAAGCTCCGGTCACATAGTAAATTGATATTATAATAAAAAAAAACTGTACCACTACAACCCGTGAACGGATCTGGGGCTCAGTACATGGTAGAGCCTGTACTGTTACATGGACAACGGTTCTGCAAGGAGGTGAGATATTATAATATATATGATAGAAATTATATTGATATATGATAAAATCACCGGTCTTATAGTAAATTTCAGCAAAACATTAGCGGGCGGCAATGTGTTAACTGAAAATTGGCAAACGGATGACTTAAGAAACATGAAGACACGCTTGTAAATTCAAGTGGAAACGTATTACAGAACAGCTTCAATCCCAAGAACTCTTCAACCTTGTTAAATAATTAAATATAAAATATATATATTTATATTGGCGAGGAGATAGTTGACTGAATGGTCTGAGTAAGGTAGGAAATAGTTGGGGGTGCAGTCAAATTAAACACTAAATAACTGGCTACTTATTTTATTTTGTGCCGATGTTTCGACCCACTTTGTGGGTCATCTTCAGGGCTAATGGAAGCTGGAACTAGACTAGTCACAATGGCGCAAAATAAAATAATTACCCACTTATTTAGTGTTTAATTTGACTGCACCCCCAACTATTTCCTTCCTTGCTCATATATATTTAAAAGTATATTTCTGTACACTATCCACTTTTTCCATATAAATTAAAAATTGTGTGGAAAAATCAATTCAAGAATAGTAATAAATTGAGTATATGGCATATATTGAGTTTCTGACGCAACAGTCAATTGATCAGAACTTCTACCCCAAATAAAATTGGAACTTGATCTTTTAACAGCTTATGCGGTTTCCTTAGAGCATATACAGGTTGATGAAGGAAATGTCCACTTTTTCCATCCATGGATCGCTACGCAAACCCAAATCCGTGAGATACTCCCAACTACGCGCAAAGTGTACATTTACCATTCGGTTAAGCGCTAATTGAGGTTTTATGAATTGGTTCGTTACTAAGCCCAACAACGTTACAAGCCCATCTCAGAGAGTGCATGCTCCTCTTGTAATTTTTCAAGTAACAAAAAAAAAGAAAACGAAACACAATCACATTTTCTCCCATTAAATAGCGTAGTTTAAATCATCAAGCGAAACACACACTGACTCCTAAAATAAACACAGACAAATAAACTTGAGTGCGCCAAAATATAATCATTTGTAAACATTAGATCTTAAAAAAAATAATTGTTTCTTTAAATTCTCTAAGAGAAAAAAGTTTAAGAAAAAAAAATGTGATCCATGACACGTTGGCAGAGCTGCCAGGTTTAGCATTCCTTCCTACTTCAAAGCGAACCTAACTGCCCAGCAGAGGCGTTCACCCTAGGGGATAGGCAGCTTCTTTTTTAAACTCTTTTCGCTCTTCAACCGTGGAACAAAAAGGACATTTTGTTATAACAATGGATATTTTGAAAAATAATAATTAAACAAGAGTAAAAAATAGATATAAGCGAACAATACTCTGAAGAATCCGTACAAATAGCGAGAGTATACAGAATAATTTCTAGGTCCGAATTCGAAAAAGGCTATGATAGAAATGTTTTATCTTTAGGCGCCCGACCTTTATAAAGTGATTGCCCTTAATTTAGGGGGCAGAAAGCTGGCGGTTGAGTATGGAACAGATCACCACATTGCAAACCCATTGGCTAACAAACATACAGTATCTTCCAAATACTGAACCCAAGATCCTTCATGGGTTGTAGTGATGCAGGTTTTATAACGTTAAGATTCCTAAGACAGGGCAATGATCAGTAAACTAAAATCATAAAAAAGTCGCTGATGGAAAATGATTCTGGTTAACAAACTGGAAGAACTGATAAGTTCAAATAAAATACTATTTTCGATGACCAAAACAGGATTTGTACAATAAATGCTTACATCAATGACTGTTTTTAGGCTTTCGAATGCACAGCCATCAGAGCGAATGTAGACAAAAAGAACGAATGCTGAACATATTGGCGAACATTTTCGAACTTTTATATATCCTTTACTACGTACAAAGAAAAAAAATATAAAATAGTTAATAACTGATCCTAAAATAATTCCTTTATTCTGTAATATAACAAGCACAAAACACGACAAAAATATAGAACACTATTAGTGCATTTCAGGCTGTTGCAGATAAATTATATAATATGTTAACAGCCACGAATGGACCTTATTGGATCTGCAGACTGAACTGTGGTATCAGATTTATTCATATTTTTATTAATAAACATTTATTAAAGCCGATCAATGATAATAAATAAAGCAATGGTATAGAGAAGTGAACATGCGGTTAATGTTAAGGGCCAACACAAACACAGATAGGAGCACCTGTTTGTCAGTTCAGTCTTGGATATGGCGGAATACAGCGCAGGGATAGCCACCACTGTTTTCCTAGTTAAATGGATGACTTTCCTTTAGTCTCGGCAAACATCGTTTTCACTGACTTGGACAACAGCCAGTGTTCTGGATCAACTCATCGCTTCGCCATTCTCTTGTAATGGCCGTTTTATCGCTATGATTTCGAATGAAATTCACGGACAAAGGTTATACAAAAAAAAACAATGTATTTTTCTTCACCTTCCTTTAAATTATGTCCATCAAATCAATCAATAAAAAAGAAAACAATAAATTAAAGCGTTCAGGATCAAAACTGTATCCTCCGATAACTCCGAAATTTCAAAAATTGATTTTTTCACATTTTTCGCTATTTTAGTCAAGAAATTTTGTCTGACATGACACTTTGCAGCCTTATTTCCCTTGGTTTTAGTCCGGTTCTGAACCTTTTTCGGGAGCGTACAATTAACTAAATTAAAATTGTTAACTAATTCATACATGTGGTTTTTAGCAAACACAGATATAGATGGCTAACTTAGTGTTGACATTGGTGCTTAAACACCAAGACTCAACAGAAACTACCGCCTCCAAAACAAAAACTTTTACATGCCAATCCTTCAGTCCGCCAAAATCAACTCTCAGGATAAAACCTTCAACGTTGTTATAATAAACATATACAAATCATTCTTTTTATATTATTAAAGTATTCCACCAAACAGGACGTAAGAACAGAATAAATTAATTTATGCTTATCAGGAAATAAAATATTCTACCTTAGAATTTAATTTAATTTTTTCCAAAAGAGGTTTAAAAGACTCGTTGTATCAGGAAACAGTGATTTTAAGAGAAATTCTCGATTATCTAAGATCTTAAAGATCGGAATATTAAGCAAAATTTATTTTAAAAGAACAATTAATAAACGTTAGCTGTCCATACAGTTATACGTGTATATAAGCTGAGGTAATATCTATTCCGTATTACTCGACTGCTAGTTTGTTTTGGGGAACGGTATATTATACGCGCCTTGAAACAATTTTAATTTCCATTTCAAGGATTTAATTTTAATTTATTTGAAGTACTGCTTTAAGTTAAAAAAATATATATTTAAAATAAATAAAAATATATCCTCAATAAATCCCGAGGAATATAAAAAAGCATCAGGTAAACATTTCTTTTATTTTATTTTTTTTATTTAAAGACTGAGTTAATATTATTTATACTATGAAATCATTGTAACAATCTTAAATGCAGAAGTTTAGTTACTATGAAAACTAAATAAACATATTTAACACTCACTTCAAATGTTAACACATTTTCCACCTTATTTCTACGGGGTTTAGCCCGGTTCTGAACATGTTTCGGGAGCATAAAATTCCTAGACTGAACTGTCGAAAAATGTGAAAAACTAAATTTAAAAATTTTGGAGTTATTCATTTTTGATCCTGAACTCCATAATTAAAATAATACTTTGATTATTGTTAACTTGCCTTCAATAGTTCCAGAATATTAAGGAGCCTTAATAAAACTGATTTGATGCTAGTTATATAATTTTCCTCAGTCACACAAAGGGGATTATTTTTACAACAAAGCATATGGTTTAAGAACAAATAAAAATTGACTAAAAGTAAAACAATACACTATAAAAAAAAAGTTAAACTGTTAAATAAATTAGTTCCATAATCATTAAAAAATAGGACAAATAAATATATTAAAGAAAATAACTAAAGAGGATGGCAATGAAACATACTAATTTGAATTAAGCAGCCGTCCACAAGGTTGCACCAAAATTAAATAAACATTATTCCTGAAAAAATAATATATATTTTTTTTTGTTTAATACATATTAAGGTAAGGAATTTCATTTTTCTCCAGGGAGACAGAAGAACAGAAGTTTAATACATGCACCTTACAAGTAAAAAACGATCGGTAATTATAGAAAGAAAGATATCTATCTTATATCATAAAATATAAACCTTATTGTCCATTAATTCATTTCTAAGGCACGCAAACCAACAGGCTTAATTTCACTTATTTTTATTAAAACACCAAATTAGTGATGTTTATTCTTACATGTTTTAATTTTTGCATTACCGCCCTGCACAAGCGTTGCCTTAAAAACAGCACAGTCTCTACAATACACAATAAAAGCTCTTTACGGGTTATATTGGTAATGATGGGTTATGGTGGTTTATTTTTAATTTGCTTTTAGTAATCGAGCAGGAGTTAAAAAACTCAAGAAATGGCATACTTTTTTTGCTTATCCTCCAAAATTTTATTTAAAAACAATTACAAAAGGATACATTAAAACGGTGTATGCATTTGTAATTGTTTATAAATCAAATTGTGGATAATGAGAAAAAAATATTATTCTTTTAAAACTAACAAATAAAATATTTGTTCATTCGTAACTTCAAATTATAGGAATGTTAGACATTTATATTTTGAGAAAAAATTTTTATTATTCTACATCTATTTGTACGAACAACATAATTAAATGCACACGTAACACTATATTTAGTGAAGGATTTGATAAAAGAATAGGAGTATTTATTCACCAATGCCATCAATATTTTTAGATATTTATCTATAAACGATACGAAGGATTTTCATCTCAAGGCCTATTTGATCAGATAGAAAAAAATGGAGTTATATAAAAATATTTCTAGCGAAACCATAGGGGCCTGTCCTTTTCTTTATTGAAACTGAAAATCTTGCTGAAGAAAATCCTTGTTTAAGCTCGCCTACATGAGTAATTGAACGCTGTAATAGAATCGGCCCAACCTTGGTCGAAATGTCAACCGAGAACTAAACCAATCATCTAGGTCATCCAGCTTGCAGTAAATGTTTTCAGCAATTATCATTCCTCTGTGCGAGATCATGCAACTCACTTGGAAGTCCGGGATATAAAAAAATCACTTCGAAATGAGTTGGGTGTGCGATCTATTTTATATAATAATCAGATGACGTAATTAAAACCATTGGAGGGGATACTTCACAATCTTTTTTCTTATTATTATTAACTTTATTCATTTTCTTGGGAGCGGAGTGGCCAGTGGTAGAGCGCTGAGTTCCCGTGCCGAAGGTCCTAGGCTCACATCCTGATATATTGGCAGGCTTTTATTTAATCTGTTAGCAGCCGGAGATGGATCCTGGGGTAAACCGTGCCCTATACGCAATAGCAGATGATCAACAAGGCTGAAATAAAAAAAAAAATTTAGTGCTTTATCATGTTTGACATTTTTTCTATAACATCTCTAATTATTTAAAAATATATTATGGGTAAATTATTTATATTATGTTGGAATAAATAATTAATAACTAAACATTATACAAAAACATAGAATCATGACAATATTTTTTTTTAATCAAATAATTTAATAAAACCAGTGTTAGCAAACATATGGAATATTACACTTTGCTACCAGATTTATTTATTTTCTGCCATAGTTTAACCATAGATGTCATATAAAGAACATTACGATACACTAAGTAAAAAAAAAAAAAAAAAAATTAAAATTGGTCAATTTGTCTAAAAAAATATATACATTATATAACAATATAAGCAATATCGAAACAATATTAGCGAAGTAGAACATTTGTTAATGGGTTATACAAAGCTGTAAGAAAATCGTGCAGACGGGCACATAATTATATATGTATATTTATTCTTTTCAATTTAGTTATCATTGCGACGCTTTTTTTGTGTTAGCGCTTAACGTTACTGAGCTATAGATCTGCGGGTTAGAGACTCACTGTTGCAAATAATGATGTGTTATTCTGTTAACAGAAGTGGCTGTACTCCATGGGACCTGGAGAGCCAGGGACTAAAAGGAGGGGACTCTTAATTGGGAAAAACCTGAAGTTCGAAGGTTTTCTTAACCGCAGGCTTAGTACAGTTCAGTCCTAGCCAGATAACCTTCGTTGGTTATCCAGATAATATTCGTTGGTAATAGCGATGTTTTTCCCCTAAAGACCATGATGTTCTCATGAGTTAAAATCAGTCTCCTGAAAGTCATCTTACTCAACACGTCGTCACTCCACATGTACATCGTATTCCTGCCTGTGAGTTCCATATCCATATGGTCCATTTTCTCCTAGATAATTATAGTTGACACAGACGGTTTGATTTCCCAGGATCTGTGAAGGTGAGTGGAGTGCGAAACCGGGAGGTAAGAATGAAAAACGAGATGAGAGACTACTCTAGGAAGAAAGTGAGAAGGTGTACAAGGTCGGATGATAACCCACTGACACAGATCTTGCCCACGTACTCGCTCCCATCGACGCTCTATCATTGAGCTCTTATCATCGAGAGCCCTGATATCAGGTCTCGAGCACGGCTTATAACCGGCATTGGCAATTTATAATTAGTAATTGTAAAATAACAAGTATAATATTATATTCCCTGGACAAAATTCTAAACATTTTTATTGAAATATTGTAAACAATTGTTCAAAACCTAGAAATCCAATACTTGCTTATGCCTGGAACACTTCATCTTGTCAGTAATAGAGTCCAAAGTCATGAATCCAGAATAATAGACTAAATCAGTTGTATGCAAAGCTTCATTTCAAACGCACAAAATTACAATGTTACTAATTTTATATGAATCAATTTTTGAATATCGATAATATATGTACTCATAGGTGCTATTTTTTTCCAATAAAAAAAATATTTTGATAATCTAAGTGTATCAATTTAAAAAAAAAATGCATGACGGATTTTTCCTCAATTTGAAACTTTCAAGGTATGGCAATGACTTTTATCCGGGCTAAATTTTATATATTTCATAGCTGCATCTCTCCCATTAATAATAAGATGCATTATAGCCTGCACACTCGAGTACAACATTGTATTTTTAATTTTAGAATAGGTATTTTCGAGAAAGTTTTTTTTTTTAAGAATGATAGAAACACTATTATTTTTTTATTCTATAGTTCTTTTCGATCAAATTAAATGTTAGAAACCTTGCAGAGGACTCTGAAAGGAAAATTAAAACAAGATTAGCTAACTATTCCTCCAAAATTTCTGATAAATGGCGGAAAAATCGAACCAGCGCACAGTGTTTCGATTAGTACAACCTAGGACAAAACTCATGTTTAGAAATCTGATATATGGTATTGGAATATTGTAAACTATACTTCAAAATGGTAATCTAATATTTGTTTAAGTCTGAGACACTTCAGAGCTTGAGGTTAGGGACCAAAGTAATCATAGCAATAGAATAAATAAGTGGAATTCAAGACATCATTTCAACCTCAAAAATTTCTTGTACAACTACTTTTATCGAACCAATCGTTGAATATGGATATTAATTGTAATGGTAAGTGCTATTTTTTCGAATTAAAAAAGTCTTCTGATATTTTTTTTTTTAATTGGCCGAAGGTTTTTTCCTTATTTTGAAATTTTGAAGTGATGAAAATGCCGTTTACCTATTTGTAACCGGGCTAATTTTTCTATATTTAATAGCTAAACTTTTCCTATGAATAATAGGACACAATTTAGCCTGCACACTCGAGTACATCTTTTTTTTAGACTACTTTAGAAACATTACAGAGGACTCTGAAAGAAAAACAAAAATGATTTTGCAAGAAATTCTTCAAATTTATTATATATCTTTTTTAGCACTCATTTACCACGAAACTTTAAACTTTTTATTTTCATTTTATAATTAAATTGTAATTGCATTCTAATCTAAGACATTATAGTTAATATTTTATTTTCTGTATCACTATTCTAAAGGAACCTGTCCCAGAATAAATACGATTTTTTTTTTCAGTTGTATCATTATATATTGTCTTAATTATACATTGTCTTATTTTAATTTTTTTAATTATTACCCAAGAAATCCTTTGCTAATTAATTAAAAGCCATGTTTTTATAATTACAAAACTTAATTACAAAAATGCCGAAAAATAATTTTGTCCAGCTAGCTCCTACTATTCAAAACACTGTGCGACAGATTGAATCCGCGAAATTGTGTATTTTTATACAAAAAAGGATAATACTAAGTCTTTCAGAGAAAATCAATTAATTTTTTTTATGATAAAAATTTAATTTTTATGATAAAAACAGAATAAAATAATTCACCTGAATCAAAATATAATTTTTATGAATTGAAATGAAATATAAATAGGTATGTACAACGAAAAGAAAATGAAAAATTCCAGGTGATTGGAAGAGATATCTAAACTATCAGGGATGTGTTGACCGAAAAAAATATCTACAAATATCTAATCAGTAAATGTTATTTAAAACAAAAAAAATTATTTATTAATGTTGAAAAAATATATATAAATATGTAAAAATATATCACAAAAAAAATAGAAAAAAAAATAAAATAAATGGAACTCCTATTTTGCTGTGTAAAAATATTATAAATAAGTTAAATATAAATAATTACTTATGTATAAATCCTTGGTAATGCTATCCTTTGGAATCGACGTAAAATGGGAGTCCCGAGCCTATGCGCATAGGTTAAAGATCCTTATTATGATTATGCCTGTAAGATCCTTATTGTAATTTACAATATAATTAAAATAAATGCTATACTGCGATTCTTTTTATTTAAAAGAAATAATTTTTCAATAATTCTTCTTAACCTCAAATTAATATCAATATAAAATAAGGCCCATTATAATTATCAACCTCGTTTACTACTCGTATATCATTTTAAGGTTTTCCTAATAATTTTTCTTTTATTCAAACGTTTTCTTTAATTATATGTATATGCTCTTCAAGTATATATATGTTATAAGTGCTGCTAAGTCTCACCTACATATTGAAACCAATTTTTAGATTTTCTAAGTAATAGAGAACTTTAAAACTAATTATTTCGTGTTATTACCTATATATTATCTAGAATGATAATTTAATTGCCAATAAAGCTATCCACAGAAATAAAATCTAATATTAGCGAATAATCTCAGTTTATATTTATATAACTTAGTGTTGACATTAGTGCTTATACAATGCCTAGACTCAACAGAAACTAAAGCCTCCAAAACAAAAGCGTTTACACGCCAATCCTTCAGTCCGCCAAAATCAACTCTCTCAGGGTAAAACGTCCACCGTTACTAACCAAAATATAATATTCAACATTAAAACATGTATAAATAACTCTTTTTATGTAATTAAAATATTCCACAAAACAGGACGTAAGAATGAAATAAATTAATACATAATTATCAGGAAATAAAATATTCTACCTTAGAATTTAATTTTTTATTTTAATAGAGGTTTAAAAAACTCGTTATATCAGGAACCAGTGATTCTAAGAGAAATTCTAGATTACGTAAGATCTCAAAGATAGGAACGTAATTACAGACGAAAATAATCGAATAAAATGTAGCCACGTGTTATGTAAAAATATACACGTGCGGAATGAAAAAAATCTATGGCATGGACAGAACATTTAAACGGAAAGGGTAAGGAAGTATATATATTTTAGAAGGGAGAGATTGAAGGATACAAAAACTTAAAAAATAAAAGACGTAGAGAACAAAAGAGAAAAGGGACATATAATTTGAATAAAAATTAAATTTTGATATACTAGAATATAAATGCATTGAAGAAATAGTCGTACAGTCAAACCATGACTTACGGTAGAATGAAAAATTACATATGACCAGTAGTGAAAGTGATAATTCAATAGTTTTGTGAAAATAAATTTTGATAAAACATTCATTATTAAGCAAAATTGATTTTTTTTTTAATTAATAAGCATTAACTAACTATATTCGCTAATACATAATCCTTAATTTTTTACTTGAAAAAAGTCCCTTGAACTCACTGTCTTATCACCCACACATATGTATACACATTTATATATGTAGGCGGCTGAGGTACTTTCCATGCGGTATTACTGGACCGCTAGTTTGTTATGCGGAATAGTACATTATGCGCGCCTTGAAACAGCTTTTATTTCTATTTTAAGAATTTAATTTTAATTAATTTGAAGTACAGTTCTTTAAGTTAAAAAAATAAAATAAGCAACTTAGATAAAGTAAAAGTTAGATTCCACTATAACAAAAATAAATTCAAATATCTGGTAGGAGCTTAAGATTAATATGCTTAAGAACCGCTGGATTCATTTAATGGTGGGAAATGTATATTTTTTTTATTGAATATGCCTACCAGTAATAACTAAATAATTTTTTTTGAAGTTATTGGGATTCAATTTAACCATTGAAGCCTATGGATAAACGTGTTGTGTATACAAACCAATTCGATTTTTAGATTGTTGTATATACCGTAATAAACATTAGAGGGATCTAAATATTTCCATAAAAACTAACAATTATGTTTACCTTTTACTTCCATTGTTGAAATAAGGAAAGTTCTGTAGAATATTTAAAGAATACTATTTTTAGTTGGATAAAAGAAAAGTCTTTATTTACATTGATCATGTGAATAACATCTAATGATATCAATATTACTGCAAAGTTGCATTGATATTATTAGATGATGTTCGGCTGTCACAGGTAAATTATTTAATCTTGCAACAGCTATAGATCAATTCAGTGGGATCTGCAAACTCACTTGGGTCTAACTCAGCCTTTGTAAAGTAACCATAATCCAGAAAAAACGTGGCAGTTGAGCTTGATCTTGTCCATAGCACTTCCCTGTGCAACCGTTAGCTAAGAAACAATACAATCTTTTCTCTGTACTGAACCCATGACCCTTTCGGTACTTATACAAAATTACTTCCTAAATTAAAATATATCTCATTAATTCACTTACTGACTCCTTAAAATACTTTGGATGCTTAGAGACCTTAACCTTAGAAGACAAATTGAAATATAAATCTTATTAATCACAATAATAATAAAAACTATCTCTCTTATGAGATGTTAAAAATAAAGACGGCTCCATCATCAGTTATTAAAAAAATATTCCTTCTATTAAACAACTTTTCACTAAACGGTATTACTGCTTGTCGGAACACTCTGGTTTATTGAGACAAGACGAAAAGGAAAGTTGAACTCACAGCGCTATAAAAGATCAAGTCAAAATAAACTTGGGTTCAGCGAACCAAGTCAAGAATAATCCACATCATCTACAGAGCGATGGCCTCGGGCACATCTGTCCTTCGGCTGATACCAACCGAGGAACCAGATGAGATAACACAATAATATTGTTTGTTTGCTAATAGTTTAACATTAAATTTATAGAACAAGGAAATTTCCATAGTTGAACTAGAAAGAAAGAAAAAAATAGTCGGAGCTCGTTATGATACGTAACTTGATAGTTCAAAGCAATCATTTATGTTTTAAAAAGTTTCTTAAACTTCGCACTTATCGAGAAAAATATATATATACATGTATATATTATATATACGATATGAAACGGATATAAAGTCACAGAACTAGTTATTGCTTCTCAGTAAGGAAAATACCTGATACTGGTCATCAACAAGCAACAAAAAGGGAAAAAGTGAAGTTTTGAGGGTTACCAGTGGTGTAGTGGTCAGCATATCATCTTACTTTCTCCATGATCATGGGTTCGTTCATGGGGTCGACTAGGGTTTTTTAAAGGGAATTCCTAAAATCCTCGGAAGGGACGTTAAAAGGGGATACCGAGCCTGTACGATGTCAGGTCTCGTTAAAGGTCCTTTAATTATATCTGGATAGGGAACATCTAGGACTCCCGCTGTAGCATCCTCAGGTTAGTCATAGTATCATACAACGAAGTTAAATGAATAAATCAATAAGTGAAGTCATTGTTAAAATTAATTTTTATAATCAATCTACCGTAAAAATACATTGGCTTCGTATTTGATTGGCTCTATCGCCTTGAAGAGAGATTTTTATTCATGATATCCGTAGCACTGACGACAACTCCAAACTAACTACGAGAAACCAATATCTAATAAGCCAATGGCATCAATTACTTGCTGATACGGCAGTACTGGCGCTACTCCCGGCTCTAAGTATATTTATAGGTTAAATTGATACAATTTAAAATTTACTAATTTTATTGTAATTTGTTTTTAATTAACGATTTTTAACAACTTGGTTGTTTTACGTCTCCGAATGGTCTCGCCACAGATCTCGATTCAGGCAGCCTCCTTCCCTAAGACCCCTCGCTGCCATGGTCTCCTCCACATCCTACAACCATCTTTTTTTGGGTCGTCTTCTTTTCATCCTTTTCACAGGGCAATATTCGAAGATTATTTTTGGCCATCGGTCTTCTTTTTAAGTGGCTACCATTTCAACCTTCTTGTTTCTACTGCGAAGAGGATTTCCTGATCAACCAATTGCCTAATTGTTCTATTAGGGATCTGGAAATACCACAACAGCGTCTCCAGCAACTTCGTTTCTTCCCTTTTCGTAATTTTCCACGTTTCGGATCCGATGTTTACATACACTGCATATATTTTTACTCCCGAAAATTTTCGGTATTCGGATTTAAACCGGATCACCTAGCGTCTATAATATGGGTACCCTTAATTGGGGGAAAACTTGCTGGTTGAACGTAATATCGTACAAATGACATCCCTGCACAACCGTTGTCTTAAAAACAGTACAGTCATAAACATGTACTGAATCCAAGATAATTTTATAATAGTCGAATCAGTGACTAGAATATAGTATATTAACAACAATAATAATAATAATAAAGACTTTATTTATTCCGGGACAAGTCCCTTTAGAATAACAATACAGGAATAATGTATAACCAAAATGTCTTAGAGTAAAATAGATTACTTTGTATAATTAGTTACAATTAAACTAATAAATGAGGAATAAATAAAAAAAATAATTGAAAAAAATTATCAATTACCTCCTAAAACAATATTTAAAGAAAACCATTTCCTATAAAGGAAAAAGAAAGTAGATAACAATAATTATATAGAGAGAAACAGTTGATAGTTATATATACATACATACACATATTATATAATATGCATATATACATGTATTACTGTTTTATTATATTTTAAATTCATTCCCATTCTACTGAATAATAACATTCCTGTCTATTTCATACGGAATCAAACTGATCTCTTGTTCTTTAAACACAAGAGTATGAAACGTATAACTCATTCCATTCAGTCCACATACGTTCAATCCTTGACTTTCATTAATGCATTCATTTCAATGTAAAACATAAATACATACGATATCTGAATAAGTTATGATTCTAGTTAGTTCTCGCTTTGGTGTAAAAATGATCAGACAAAATATTGACCATTGTATAACTGGAAAAAAATCTGTACCACTACAGCCTGGTTTCAGTAAATGGTTTCTAGAACAATGATGGGAATTGATGCTCAACCGCTAGGTTTTACCCCAATAAAGAGTAGCCATTTTATATAGCCTGGTTGATCCCCAGACGGGTTCCATCATTGGCTGTTGGCAGATATAATAGTTTATTAACGATAGCTGGGTTTGGACCAGGTCTATAGCAACTCCATGCTGAACTAGCCCAATCCTTTAGAACCGGCAAAACATTACATGAGGATGGTACGTATTTTTTTTTTTCGTTTGCTCAGAATAACGCTGTTAACTAATAATTTCATGACAATTCATTAATCAAAGAGAGATAATCAGTTAATATACTTATGCTAACATATTTGATTAAGATACTTGCAAGCTTTAGATATTCTTATGAACATAGAGATGAAAATATTTTAATCATATTGGTATTTTAACGCAAAGACCAATATTTTATTTAAATTAAAAAATCTTTTAGGTATTCTTCTTCAATCGTATCTAATTTATTTAATTCAATACAGAATTGAGAATATATTTATAATTCAAATGTTAACATATATATATTTAACATGGATCACGATGTATAAGTCTATAAGCAATAAAATATCCTTAGATTCCTTTTCTAATTACAAGCTTTACTGACTTCATAATTTTAAGATTTATAAAAATCCTCACAAATTAGAATTAACTATAAAACTGAAGATGCGTTTCAAAATCAAATAATTCCTATTCAGAGATAACTGTGCCAGGACGAAGAGTTGACCTAAATATTTTGCCTTAGCAAGAACTCGACTGTCAATGTTAGGGAGATCATGGCCGTCTAAAAACTATTTAATAGGCCGATATGTTAATTAAATAAACCTACAAGGGTATTTGAAATATTAATTGTGACAATCATCTAATCATTTTTATTGAGTTTCAATGATAAGAATAATTACAGGAAAATGGTTCAAGTTAAGCTATTATTATTAGATTTAGAGAAACAATTAATCTAGAAAATAATTTAAAATTAACGAATTCGTAAAAAAATAAATATTCTAGTATCTCAACCTAATTTTTTAAAATTGTCAAATAAAGAAAAGAGTTAAAGCAAAATAGAACATTTTATAAAGCGTACACAAATTTATTATAGAAGCACTGAACTTTATTATAAATTAAAGAAAAAATAAATTAAATAAAATAACTAGAAAAAATATAAGATATCGCTTCTTCAAAAGAACGACGCAATTAATTTAAAATTGGTCATTTTTGAGGTAAATCATCTGCAGCAATTGAATTTGAGCTTTTTAATTCTGGAACGACAAATCATATATTCCATTTCCAACATGTTATTGTTAATAAAATCATATTTTTAGTTGTATCATGTTTGAACCAAAGCTTTTATGGATATAATAACATAAGTTAAAATCAAAAAAGATTTAAGCTTTTAAAAATTTTCTAATGGGTAATAAAACAATTTCAATACCATCATTACAATAGAAATGTTTTACTTTACCAATACCCAATTTTTTTTAAACTCACATAGAACTTTCAAATACTTCTATTGAAAAATTAGGTTTTTTTTAGTTATGAGCGATATTTTGGTTTGAACTAAAAAATTTCCAAAAAGATGGTGGTTAGATGGACTGAAAGACGAGTCATCGAAGGATATGCTAAGAAGTAAATGGAAAGATCGTGTTAAGAAAAAATAACTAGATTACGACGGATAAACAGGTGGAAGTAAAGATGAAACTGAAGATTGCTGAGAGTAGATGTTTGTTTGTTTGTTGTGGCTTAGAGGCGTAAAACCCTAGGGTCATCAACGCCTGTAGATTTTTTATTTTTATAATTATTTATCTTTAAAAAAAAAAATTCATATACACACACATACTAACAAATAATATGTCTATAATAAGGAAATAAAACAATCGCAAAAAACAACAAATGCATCTATAGCAGGGACGTGGATTATCAAATATTGGATATTAATTTACAGTTTGTAATGAATTTCACCACTTGGTCGATTTCAGATTTGCTGTCTCTAAGTGCTCTAACATCGGGTCGTATTTTGAGCTGATTTAGTATTTTTTTATAGGAGACATAAGTCTGATATTAAGATTTTTATTACACCTAGGGTATATCGTAGGTCCATCCCTTGTAATGAGATGTGCGTGGGTAAGCCGGGTGTATCCTATTTTAAGTCGAGCAATAGCCACCTCTTCATGGCGTTTACTGCGATTAGATGTAGCCCAAGGCTTTACTTCCCTTTTTATATATTTCAATTTACTGGCTGGACTTTCATCCCACACTGCTTGCCATCTTTTATGTACATTCTTTAAGGGGGCGAGCAAGTTCTTGGGGGGTTTGAATAGCTGTGCCTCAACCTGGGAGGGTTAGAGCTGCTCGAGCAGCTTTGTCAGCCATCTCATTCCCGACAATACCCACTTGTCCCGGGGCCCAGATGAAGAATATTTTTTTGCTTATTTGGTTTAGCATTATTAGATATTCGTGAATGCATTGGACTATGGGGTTGTGTGAGTGCATAATGTTCAATCCCTGGAGGGCGCTAATTGAATCGGAAATTATTACTATACTGTCCGTTTGTATATTTGTCATGGAGAAATGTAGAGCGGATGCAACGGCATTTAGTTCGGCGGTATAAACGTTGCAGAGATGGTGTAGTTTTTTTTTTATGGGTTGAATTGGGCGTAATAAAGGCAGGTCCAGTTGAGCTATCAGACTTTGAGCGATTTGTAAATATTTCAGTGTGGTGTGGTAAAGAACAGTCTTGTGGTGTGGTAAAGAACAGACTGATACATATCGATATTGGGCGGTCGGGGTGTCTTGTTTACGGAACTTGGACAGCTGTAGAAATACTTTGTGTGGTCTGTAAGTCCAGGGTGGTGTATATTTATCTATTATGTTAAGGTGTGATATGTCTTTAAGTTACACCCGAATTATTATTATTATTATTATCATCAATTTTATTACAATCATAATGCATCTGCATTCCTGCATCGATTATCAGAATCTTCCGATCCTGAACTGATTTGATCGCAATCGTTGCATGCATTTCTGATAGCATCGAAATCTTATGATAAAATATAAATTCAAATGCAAATAGATCCTATATCATTTATATAGATAAGTGTATATTATTTTAAACCAAAGTAAAAGCTTTGATTACAGAGATCAATCCGAAACTGTACTTCATTTATTTAAACCTGATTTCAGTGAAAAATAAATTTAAATTATCTGAATTTTAAAAGCTATAGGATGCACGCTTAACATTTTCCCAAATTATATTAAATTAACAAAAAATACATTATGCATTCATGAGTAAATAGTGCAATTTTTTAAATTATAAACGATAAAACAGCTCGAACAAATGACGAGGAATTTGCATCATTACAGCACATGTGGTAGGGAACACAATCAAAACATGTAAGTAAGATATGACACATTTTAGTAAGTTTGATGTTTAAGACCAGTAAACGGTACATATGTCCATACAAAATGGATAATTTGCCAGTTTTTTTCCTATTAAGTTTAATCAATCAATTCATTTATCTTATTTTTCCATAATTGTGCATGATATAAAATAGTAAAGCTTTCTACATTGATATTGTCTGTTACGTACCCTCGATTGGGGGGGAAATCTTACGGTTGAGCGTGAACTTGGAAAACCTTTGTCCTATAAATATTATAGTATCTACCATGTACTGAACGCAGCACTCTTCATGGTTGTAGTCGTCATGTTTTATTAAGTGTAATTGTCAGTACGATGAAGCATTCTGTTATTATAAGACTAAAACTGAAACAAATCCAATTTTTTATTGGTTTCGAAAAGTTCAGCTTTCTTCAGAAACCACCTCGAAGTTGAACTAAACTATTTACTTAATTTAGATAAATATTCTCTAGCTTTGCTTTTTAATTAATCCCCAGCCTAACGTCTAATTTGATTATTCCAGTAGGAGTGGGGATAGAAACAAAATGGAGCGATAACATCCGGATTACTAATCTTTAAGCTATTCTCATTTCCATTGATTAACTATTCATGGGGAAAATGCGGTCCTAGGATTTTGAATACTAATGCCAGCCAATGTCCGAGCAATTGCTGTAAAACCATTAAGGGATGATGGCTGAATATCCCACATGGCGGCAGCAGTAACCATAGTCACATTTTATTACACAACTACCCATATAATTGTCATGTAAACATAATACATCATGTATTATGTATATATTTCACACAAAAAAAATCATTATCAAATTACTATTGTTAACAACTTTAAAATAACTTTATAGCTCATGAACTTGAAACTTTTGTTTGATAATGTTTGATTTTATATCAACATCCCAAAAAAAAATTACGAAAATAGCAAACAAAAAAGATATCCTTATAGTTAAAAACAAAAAGATTTAGTTAGTTGATTATGTAATAGTTCACAAAAAACTTTCCACTGAAATCTAGGATAGAGTCATCCAGAAACTACGCATAAAGTATGAATATATTTTGAAGCAAGGTTATTTAGGATTCCACGTTCTTTGAAAACCTGTTATGGATTTGATAACGGGGGGGGGGTGAATAAATCTAGCTTAACATCAAGAATAATACTTATTAACATAAGAATTAAATTTAATAACCAAAAAATAAATATAATTTATGATAGGTTACAAATTTGTGTATTAATAGAAAGCTATATATTATAGGATGTCAAAAATTCAGATTGCGAAGAAAACTATAGTAATTTTGAGGGTAAAATGTATCTGTTATTTGCAATCAGATGATTAGTGTTAAGCGAGATATTATTAATAAAACATCATTTTGTAAAATATAAAACATAAAAAAATTGTAAATATCCATTTTTTTTTATATTGTCTAAATATTAAATTCCACATAAGCTACACAATATGAAGGAATAATGGTACTACAATGAAAGGTTCTATATATTGTTATATTAAAAAATCTCTAAAAATCCCTAAAATAAATATGTGATAACTAAACAAATAAAAAAAATAGAAGAGTGTAAAATGGTCAGGGGGGGGCAGTTAATAAATTACACAAAATAAGTTAGACTTGTAGAGCAATGAATAAATTATTGTTGTCAGTTGCAGTTGAATTCTTCATCACTCTGCCCTCAAGATGGCCAAACATTAGGTCGAAACGTAGGCACAAAAAAATAAGTCTACCATATTTTGTGTAATTTATTTACTGCACTCCCCGACCATTGTACACTCTTCTAACCAATTCCAGTCAACCATTTCCAAATGAAAAAATAAATATTTTATTTCGAATCTGGCTGTAACAGATGCCGTATCACTTGGGATTTGCAGAATTTCCTAGGCCGCACCCAGTGACGAGGGTATCCTTAATTGGGAAAAACCCTTACGGTGAGAGTAATATCGGACAAATCACCTGCATGCATTTTCGTTGTTCTAGAAACGGTCAGTCTCTACCGTGTACCTACTGAACCCAAGAAGACCCCCTGTCGGTTATAAGCGGTACAGTTATTTTTTTAATTTAGATTCCGCCTTAAGCTGTTGTGGTCCATTCAGTGTATCCATCACTTGGATACAACCTCAACAGACAACAGGGCGGTGTTGCTCTGATAAGAGTAGGAAATTGACTAGCTATCTAGCAAGGCTGTACAGTGACTATTAAATTTTGTACAGTGTGCAGTGTGTAGTGGTAGTGCTACTAGGACAGGAGATTGGTGTATAAGGAAGTGGACAGGCGGTGATCATGCTGGGCTGAAATACATTTCTACCGGACTCTGAAGATAAGGGTCCCTTCAAAAAAGTAAAGACAGGGAAGAAATAGGTTGTCATTTTGGTACCATGTAGAAAAGATGCGTATTCTACACCAGGGCGAACTGCCATGCTGTTAGTAGTTAGTTTGGGTATGTTTTGGTTAGTACTGATCTGCTTAGATCTCTTTTCTTCCATCCTTTTAGTCACTATTCCTTCTATTTTTTCTATGGAGGCATTTCTATAAGCGACGTGCGGTCCCTCCCCAATGCCAGCATTTTGTTTGAGTTCGCCTAGACGCGGACATTCAGAAATGTTATGTGAGCCGCTTCATCTTACACATTTTACGGTGTGGTTGCAGTAGTTTTTTGTGTGCCAAAATTGCTGATATTTATAGCAGTGGGGCGTTAGGATATCCTTTCTTGGGATGTATTTCACAACCGTGAATATACATCTATATGAGTTCGGTTGACACTTTTAGTTTTGTAACAAGTCACCGCCCCCAGGGCTATTTGCCCTGAAGATGGCCTACAACGTAAGCCGATTCGTTGGCACGATTAATAAAATATATATAATTATAATTTTAATTAAAATAGTTCACATTATTTTAAACAAAATTTTTAAATAATTTACAAATTAAAAAAAAGAATACAAGATGATAAGTATCAGTAGAGAGCGATTAATTGGCAAGAACACATTTAAAATTCATTAGAGACGGAAAGGGGTAAACTCCAGTCGCGTGTCGGAGCTGACGTACACTTTTTTTTTTTTTTTGTTTAGTGAAAAATACTTTCTAAAGATGTAGTGGTATTTTTTTAAACATTTAAATTGTCCGTGTGATGAAGAATTGGTGGGATAAACCTGGATTAAACAGTTCCCTGCACAACCGTTGTCCTTGAAACAGTACAGTTTCTACCATGTACTCGATCCAAGAAGACCCTTAGTGGTCTTTTTCCCCCCTTAGTGATGTTGTTATAGGGTGGTTAAAAGTGGTATAGTTTTTTTTTCCACCAATTAGTGGTAACCCCTTTATTCTATAAATATCACAGCCTGGGTGATATTCATCGCACAGATAATTTTATTTGATTTATTAATTTATTCCACAACACTTGTGTAAAATTTTCTGTGGATATATATCACCCCTACTACTTAATTGGAGGGAGGGTAAACCAGGAGAAACCACCCCCCCCCTTTACAACCGTTGGCTAATAAAGAAACAGTACAGTTTCTACCACGTACTGAAACCAGAACCCACTTAAGACCCTCTGTAGGTTGTAAGCGGTACAATTTTTTTTAAATAAAATTACTTTCTAAATTTTGGTTGTCTTTCCAAGACAACTTTTGTACAGGAGGGTGGTTTGCCCAGGTTTACTCTCTCCTTCCTAATTAACGGTAACCACTTTTTAGAGTCTGGATGATATTCATCGCACAGTCAGTTTTACTTTTTTTAAAAAACCCTATTAAAATTGTCTGTCCACAATAATTAACTAAAATTCTCTGAGCGCTCAATATCACCCAGTCTCTATAAAGTGGTTACTCATAATCGCAGAGGAGGGGGGGGGGGTAAACCTGGATAAATCACCGCCTTGTACAACCGTTAGCTTAGATAGAAACTGTACAGTTTCTGCTATGTACTGGACCTCTTTTCCGCTAACTATGGATAGTTCTAGTTCCTAGGTTCCCTTCGTTGATGGACTTCCTCTTGAAATCCCCGGTCCTCCCGGATTCCGGAGGATCCACTCGCGGCAGTTAGCCTGCCCGCCGAAAAGGATAGACTAACCCTGACCCAAAAGAGAGCGAAGGAGATGACGGGAGAGCACGTCCTTGCGAGAGGGCGGGAATAAACTTGACCTGGAGAAAGCAGAAGGCGGTGGTGGGGCAGGAGCAGATCGGGGGAGGCCGGGCGCGCTCAGTCGGGCGATAGCTCTCTCTCGCGCCAGTCAGTGTACATTCGCTATCTAAACACGGTGTGTTCGTGTCGTGTACTCTAGTGTCACAGTTTGTTCATCAGTGCCTATATCCTACACCTATCTTCTAGTGGCCTTTATTTTTATATACGTAACGGACCAAACAAGGGTGAGTTTTTTATTATTTATTTTTTGATTTTCATAAATATTAATCGTCGTTTCCGTGTGTCAAAAATTGTCAGTCCACTGTATTACGATTCCCTATCAAAGCAACCTATTCTTACACCAACATAAATAAACAATATTAGAAAAAATTGTATGTAAACACAACCGCAAGTAAAAATTGAAAGTTTGACAACCAGGCTTTAAAAATAAATAAACACAACCTTAACCACTTGTGATAAGCCAAAATAAATTTAAATCATCTATAAATTTTTATTTTGTTTTCTATACATAACAAAAGATGAAAATAAATAAACTTCTAATGTCACCAATGCTAGTTAATTGTAAAAAAATACTCATGAACAATTACAAAAATAAATAAATAAATTAAATATTTCTACTGTCTCTTAGTTGTACTAGTACAATATAACAGCAATGCATAATAAAAATTTACTTATTTTTGTGGTATAGAATTTTATTACTAGCATAAAACAAAGTAACATAATATAAAGCTAAACAAGTAAAAGCTTATTTTCACGTAAAATATAAGATATAAAATGGAAAATAAACCCCCTCCAAACCCAGTAAAATATTCATTACAGTAAACAATCCGCAATCACCCATGAAATATTTTAAAAACTCTTAAAAGTCATAACAACTTAAGCTTAATACAAATAATCCTTAATTACCTAATTGAAATTGAAAGTGCAATTTTTATAATTTCGATTTTTGGACAAAATATGTTGCATAGAAGCGTAATATTATTTATTTAAATACAGATTGAAACAAAAAACAGTTTTGAATTTGACGATAACAAAGAGTTTTTACTACAAATTTACTACACGCCATTACGCTGGAGTAATAATATAGGATCCCAATTCATTCAAGTTTTCATAATATAGGTTGATAATTTTAATAAAAATATTTTTAAAATAACCTAAAAGGTTATAATCAAAAATAATATTTTTGTGAATAAAAGTGTATACCAATAAAAAATAATTAACTACAAAAATGATTTTTAAGGCTGTTTATAAACAAAGAACCTTTAAATTCGTGCATAAACAAATACATTAATTGTAAAGGATTATCTATAAATTTCTTTCAAATAACAAAATATTTCGAGTGAATGATAAATAAATGTGTGATTTTAAAAGTATTGAATTACAGTATTTATAATTCAGTAATACATAAAATCTGATATAATATCAGAAATGATAATCGGATATTAAACATTTTTAAATACAAAAATTGGCGTAATCCTACAAGCAGGCCACCGTTAGACAAAAGGTTTTTGAACTGAGGTTGTTTCTCCCATCCTGACGTCACTTTTCACAACCATTCAACTCGCTCCCGTTATATATCTATGTATTTGTGTGCGTTTATGTATTTGTATATATTCTTGTACACAAATATATATGTACAACTTGTATGCAACGTAAGGGTCAATTGTGTTTACGGATTTTCTTAAAGATAACCTAAATAGTTGACATTTTCCCAAGAGAACTTTTTTTTTTTTATCATCCTGTAATTCACAACTTGTGAAGAAATTGATCATCCATTTAATTACATAACCTTTTTACGGTGCCATTTTTATCTCGAGAATAATGAAAGCTTCCAAAGATTAAATTCTTCGAGTGTTACGTTTTTTTATATCACGTATTAAAAGAAATTAAAATTATGACCAACTCAACTGGTCATAATTACTATTATTATTCTGTACTGGCATTTAAAAAAAAATTGAGTGATTTCAAACAATAACAAAAAAAAAATATAGGAAAGTTGTATGGCATTAATATTCTTCAATATAGTGCAATTCAAACAAAAAATACCTAAAAATCCTTAACAAACGGGCTAAGCATTTTGAAAAAAATATATGTATTGCAAAGAGTGAAAACTAACAAATCTCCAATTCAAATGTAAAGAAAGTTCATAAAATAAATAATTCTTTCGAGGTCACCATGCTAAACTATTTGTGAACTGGTGAAATAATAGATTCGGGTATTAATAAAGAACAATGAAAACACACGACCTTAGTTGCTAAACTTCATTTAAATTCTGAAATAGAGAAGGCCAATACGGGAAAGGTCTGACGAAAACAATTTGAATAATTCATAACTCGACTTTCTTCAAAATTAAGATTATTATTTAAGTAATGTGGCTTTTTGCGTTTTTATGATAAGTATGAAAGGCATTGTGGTCAGAAATTAGGAGAATGAAGGTCGTAGCCTTGTATATGAGAATGTGTAACATTCAAGAAAAATAGTGATACTACCTGTACATGATCCACATACATATACATGTTTTTGTGATGATTTTCTTTAATTTTAGAACACAAAATTATTACTACAATAATTGAATATGAAAAAAAATCTAGACATAAAATCAGAATTTCTTTGCATTGATTATAACCATTAATTATAATATAGATATTACCATTATTTTTATTAAGGATAGGCTTAAATAGCGAATAAAAATGAGTAAAAATAATAAAGAAATTTTTATTAAGATAGCAGACGAAAGTGCATATTATGATAAGTGATTGAACTATAATCAGCGAAGGAAAAAAAAGAATTAATGTTCTAAACACAGTTAAAAATCTTCAGCCTCGCAGAATAAGTGGCTAAGTCGAATTTTCTCCCAAATGATTTTCTTTTACTTAAAGAAGCAGAATCGTATAATTTTCGAAGTTATTAATTATTAATGTCGAAGGATTGGTTTGAAATATAGTTATTGCTAATATTGTAAATTTGATTCCAAACCTAAAACTACGAGAATGACACGATTTCGCTCCCTTTAAAACAGTCAATTCTTTTAGGACTAAATTCGACTTAACCACTTATTAATAGGGGGGGGGGGAGAAATAAGATGTCAAACGAAAATGATAAAAAGTGTCAACAAATGCCATAAAACTGAAATACGAAATGGTTTTTTGTCCAAATATATTATAAAAACGGAAAAATAATTAAATGTATATTATTGAGTATTACCAAAGTGTAGTTTATCTCTTGTCATTATGTATCTTTCATTCTATTTACTTGTTGGATTATAATAGAGCTATAAATTTCAATACTAAAGTGTTTAAAAAGTGTATTTTATCACTAATTTTTTCTTCAGATATAATTATTTTCAATATTATAACTATTATTTTAAATACTTTTTTCTTTTTAACTTTTTTTACCGTTAATATTTTACCCTAGTGCGTATGCCACTAAACTATGAGAATGAATGATATATAATGGCATAAGATAAAATCAAGTAGATAAACCATCGACTTCATTATGTAAAAATTAGATTGATAACTCACACAAGGCACAAAGTCCATCAGGAAATAAAGAAATATGCATGATTCTCTTATATATCTCATTAATTAAGCATTGATAATCAGAATAATCGGAAGCGAAGAAAGAAATACAGAGTAGCGAAAGAATGGAAATCGCAAAGCATCGGGATCAAAGGTCCATCGGGAAATATAAAAGAGACCGTGAAGAATCGATAAATCGAATGAAAATCGATAATTACAGAGGACCTATCGACTAGTGGAGGGGAAGAGTGTCTCTGGATCGCCTTGTGTAGCGGCGGGAGGTTTGCCTTGCCGCGGCCATGGCGGAGGCCTTGCCAGCGATTGCACCACCCGGAACACACTCCGATCCCAGGCTACCATCCTCCTCTCCTTCCACCAATAGCAATCCAGGAATAGGCTATAAATAGATTTAAAATTTACAAAATGGCGGAGAGACGTTATTCAATTTACTCAAAATATTCTTTGAAAAGATAACTTGACTTCAAAATAAATATTATTATTCAAGTCAAATGACTTCTAACATTTTAACGAGAAGTATGAACGGATTAGAATCGTGACCAGATATTAGAATAGGAACTTCATGGTCTTGTATAAGGAATGTATAACATTCAAGAAAACTACGGTATTACAGGTATATGTATATGTGAAAGAATCGAAATCGAAAAACATCGGGATCTAAGGTCTATCGGGAAATATAAAAAAAATTAAGAATCGATAAATCGAATGAAAATCGATGATGACAGACGACCTAAGTACTTGATATCATGCAGTCTCGGGATCACCGTTTTACGTCCCTTCCGAAGACTCCATAACTGAAATTTTTACTCCCTTTGAAAAATGCTAAGGCCACCTGCCGGGCACATATTTAATGGAAAAATAATATGACAAGGAATGGTGAAAATCCAGGTAGCCCTCAAGCACTTCTAAAGCTAAACCCTTCATAAGCTTAACAGTGTGCGTACATATAACGATAAATTCTGGTAAATATTATAGTAAATCTCAATGTTTGTTACATAAAAATACAAAAAACAACGAGATATAAACAAAGTAACAGGAAAGAAACATAACTACAGCGTCGAAAAAATAATAAAATACTTTTTAAGGCTAAAACGTGAGTATTAAATAGTATCTTCGCCAATGAAAATTATTATTAATATAACTATTGAAGACAATAATGAATTCAAGGCTGACAATTTAAAATATGTTTTAACCTAGCGAAGAAAAATATTCATTTCTATAATTATTATTTTTAAATAAATTGTTGAATTGGCCTGATATGCATAGAATTGCTTAGTTATAGAGAATCTTTTCTTTTTTTATTTGTATAAGACAGCATTTTTAAACAAGCTAATCTATACAGAATTTTTAAAATCTATTTATTGAAATTTACAACTGTATTATAAGAATACAACAAGCGAATATAATGCCAGAGATAATACATAATAACATGGATAAAGGCAAGTAGAGAAACTACCCAGTGGTAGTACTCAAATGATAAATTCAACGTCACGAGTCATGAGGCCATCTTCTGAAGAGAAATATCATGATAATTCATTGATAAATAATGATAAATAAATAACAAACAAAATGAGGACGAAGTCAGGCGCTGGAAGCTGTAGTGAAAGGAGAACTCCGATTAAGGTCCGAAAATAGATTTAGGGTCAAATTTTCAATTAGTGAAAATAATATCAAATCTAAATGTTAGGATATAAATAACAAATAACTTAACACTGAGTTTTAAGTTTTGTGCTATTTTACTCAATATTAAATATGTTGTCTCAGATTGGGCAAGAGGTTGGGTCATATGAGTTCATTCTGTCTCACTTATTGATTTATTTTTAAGAATTATAAACAGATAAATAAACACTCATTTCTTTATCAGAAACTAAAGAATTTTAAAAAGATTAGGCTGCCAAATTAACATTAATGATAAAAAAGACATGTGGACAACAAATACCTAATCTTTTATGAACGTAATAGTCCAAGAAATACTGATCCTTGACTATTAAAAATAATATGGAAATGAAAAACAAATGTTGATTTGAAAAAGTATTTTTTAAATATATTACTATTAATAATGAATCGGCATATAATAACAAACACATTTACATGTCTATGTTTTTAGTAAGAAAATATGAAAATAATTATAACAATATAACACAAAAATTAATAACAGAAAATATTATTAGCACAATAAAATGACATGATGTTTTTTCTGAAAATATAAATTAACAGTAAATACATAAAATAAACAAGTGGCTTTGAGTAATGAGCAGTTTTGGAACGGTTAGGAAATTCAATTTAATATAAATAAAATTAGTGATCAGCTTTTAACAAACAGCAATCCGTTTAACAGATTTCTTCAAGATCTCGAAACCATTTTTTTTTCTCTTATTATAATGGTGGGACCAAAAATTAATTTTACAAAAATTATATCACTGTACTCAATTTAATGGTAAATAGGAATTATAGTTTCAAATAATTTGTCATTATAATTATTTTTTGAATTTAAACAAATTTTATATAATATTGAATAACATTAGTTATGTATATTTTACTCAATATTAAATATGTTGTCTCAGATTGGGCAAAAATTTAGGTCATATGAATTCATTCCGTCTCACTTATTTTTAAGAATTATAAACAGATAATAAAAACTTATTTCTTTATCAGAAACTAAAGATTTTAAAATATATATATATATATCTTAAATAGGGAGAGTTTATTGGTATTGACAGTTCTCCCTATTTAAGAGAATTTTTTTTACCTCCGGACCATTTTCTTCCTAATCCTTATTTTTTCGTTTTCGGATATTATTATATTTATAAAATTTAAATTTAAATAAGTTGACAGCAAAATTGGTATAAACAATTCTCTGTTTATTAAATCTCCCTATTTAAGAGATTTTTTTTTTACCTCTAACCGGACTATTTTCTTCCTCAAATTTTATATACCTTTTTTTTTCTTTTTCAGGTATTATATTTTTTAAATTTTAATTTGAATTAAGTTGAAATCATGTATTATTCTCGAAAAATTACACATGATGTAGAGATGATGGTGAGTTTAACCGAAAAAAAGGGACGATACTTTCACTATGAGCTGGTGATGTTGGTCAGATTTTGGCTTACTTTCGCCTACTTTCTCCCGCTGACCCTATTGGTAGAGCACCGTGAAGTTGTGAATAGAATCATCTGGTCTATCCAAGGGTAGGGTACCCACTTCCTAGGCTAATGAAAGTGAGACTTCACGTAAATAGCAAACGTCTCGTTAAACTGTCAACATTAGGAAACCCGTTTCTAGTGGGAAAGCTAGCTAGAACGAGTTTAAATGTACATATATGTAAGAACTTCTTGCGTAATAAAATTTTATTTTCAGTATTTTAATTAATTTAATTGTTCATCGTTTAAAGTCAATTAAATGGTAACAATAAGGTATTTACTTATTCTGAAATAATAATGCAAAAAATAAAATTTGATCGTTGTACTTAATTCAGAGGAATGATGTCTTAGAGTAATATACAATTGAAATTTAATTAATTAACTAAAATGAAAATAAATTGTGAGCTACTTCTATAATTACTGTTTTTAATATAAATACATATATGTTTATAGATTAAAGGGTATCTTTAATCAATTAATCTTTGGTATCAGTTCCGCAGGTTGTCGCTTCGAGTTAAGTCACAACAAGTTTTAAATTTTAATTCGTTTCCTTTTTAATATTCTCGAAAATAAAAATAATTTTATTGCCGACTATAAATGGTAACTATCATCATCAGCACTTCGAAATATTTGTTGAAACGTTCATTTTGTTGATGAAATGATTACCGAAATATACACATGTCCTATAATTACACTATTTTTTTCATGCCTCAACTCACGATTATTTTTATTTTCGAGAATATAAAAAAGAAAAACAAATGAAAAGTTAAACTAGTGATTTAGTTCGAAGCAATAGCCTGCGGTACTTATACCACTACAACTTTTAATCAAAATAATGAACGACTATTTCCGATATTTTTATTTTAAGGTACGGATATTATTGGAACACTATTCATTCCATGGAATGGAAAAGGGTATAGAGAAGAATAAATATTCATATTTATATATTTTTGTTTTGAAGAGAAAAGATTTGCCCTGGGCGGGATTCGAACCCGGATCGTCTGATTCTCCATAGCAGTGCTCTTAGCCACTGAGCTACCAGGTTCGAATCCCGGCCAGAGAAAATCTTTTCTCTTAAAAACAAAAATATTTAAAAATAATTACTACAAAAATAACAACTAATAAAAATAAATTCATATTTATAGTCATATAACAAATAAAATCAGTTAATATGCTGAAAACACTGACTTCAATGTAAAAAGGTCTATCAACCAACTTTTTTCTTGGCCCTCAGAGAATAATCGTAGTCGAGTAGGATTGAGCAGATATATTTGTGCTGTTACGGAGTACGGACAATTAGAAATTTTAAATTGTAATATATTTAAATTTACACACTCAAGATAAAAAATAAATTTAAATATAAGTTATTTGAGTGTCGTTATTTTATTAAAATATAAGTTATTTTATGTTTTTATATAATTGCTGCATTGACTACTGTCTTTCTTAAACTTAGGTTTTTTCAATATTTTCTCCATTACAGACAATATTTTTTTTCAAATACAATAATGGGAATATTATGGTCTTGTATTTCCTAAGAGAGATTATTACGTCTTCCAGTCGTGGTTAATCGTCCAATGCTGATTCCTTTGTTGAACCCGAGGTACGTAATACAGGTGTTCACCAAGGCAACTGCTTGTTACAATCTCATGGCCAATAAAACCTCAAACACTAAGAAGGGTGGTTTGTAAAGCAATAAATAAAACATAACTTTGATAACCGTATAAATTTTCCGACCCTTACAACATATAACTGACTCCAAGAGATTTTATAAAACCGTATTCGAACCATTATGCTTAGTAGTGGGAAATACATTTTTAAATTATCGATTTAGTTTTCATGAAAATTTGGATTTTCACTAAATAACTTCAAAACATACAATTTTTTTTTTAACTTCGCACAATAGTGACATTTTTGCAGAGTCGATTTTGGTATGTTTGAAATTCTTCATAACCGTGATATTTCCCATTCTGTATGTTTTAAATGCAGAAGGTAAGTATAACAAAAAAAAACTCGCAAACTTACTTTAATTGACCTGTTGAATGTTGAATAAGTAGTGTATTCAAACACTCCAAGAAAACTCACCTATATTTTAAACAGAGGTATAAAATATAATTTTAAATGTAAAATCTATTCGCATTGTTTTGTATTTTAATTTTATACTTACGGTCAATAAATTTGTAATGAATAAAAAACTTCTTACTAAAGTATCCTAATACAGAAAAAAAGAAATAGACAGTATACTATCAAATATTTCAGTGAAGAAAAGACGTAACTGATTTTATAGAGAATTTAATTTTATAACAACATAATGCATATCTTTTTAATTGACCAATTTAGAGCGTTCTTTATGCGATGGACTCAAACACCCGAAGAAAACTTAGAGATATTTTAAAGATTTATAAGAAAAGTAATTTTAAATATAAAAGTTATTCTTAAGTTTTTATGTTAATTTTATGGTTACGATCAATAAAGTAGTAATTAATTGATTTAATAGAATACAAATGTTTAAATTGCACTTATATTTGTTCGCAAGTATTGTAAATCATGAGACAAAGAAAAAAAAAGAGAGACCAAAAATATACTTAAATGATTATGGGATTGAAACAAAGCATTTCGTTTCTCTGATGGCATTTAGTAATTAACAGATCAACGTATTTTCAATTCAAATCTGAAAACCGCAAAATCACATTAGTGCAGATTGAAGGTAACACATCTCACTTCAACATCCTAATGCAGAAAAAACAAATGGAAACGGCATACCATCTAAAGGTTGAGAGAAAGAAGTACTTTTTATTTCTATAAATCATAAAAAAAATAACAGAACAAAACATCAACAGGAACATAATGCCTTATTGTTAAATTAATAAAAATATCTGTGAGTGAGGAAGAGGATCTATATGAGTGTGTGTTGAGGCCATGATGGTGGCCTGCTTAGTCAGAGCTAGAAGGTTATTTGATAGTTCCACATCTTCCGTATTCTTTGTTCGTTCAACTTCCAATAAATTTTCCATAACACGTTTTGTACATTAATGTTTTAAAATAACAAAAAAAAATATTAATCCAGGAATATATAAATGTCCAGACGAATTTCAAATGGCACATGTTACAAAATAACACATTAAAGATTGCAAATAAAACTATAAAAAAATTCAAGCAGGTGCCGCAAGTATTTTTAATTTGCATCTAGACTGCTAATGAAATATATCGTTTCCACACAATCAGCATGTTATATCTGTATATATATATATTTATATTTATTTTTCGAAATGGCTGAACCGACTGATTTTCACACTAAACCCAAATGGAAATTATTCGGGAAGTAAAACCAGAATATTTTATTTATAGTTTCCCTTTAATGCGGAAACTACGATAATAAATAATTATAATATTAAAAATGTTGATAGTTATATATTTTAATTTTTTTCCTCAATCAACAACGATGCAGATTTAAAAAATAAAATAAAATAAATTTACCACAACCAATGAAGGGTGATACTGGATTGAATATATGAAATGAACTGTAATGTTTCCAGGCTAACGGTTGTGCAGGGCAGGGATATCGTGGTTATGGCGCTCAATCGCTCGGTTTACTCCCCTAATAATATTATAGAGGCTGGATAAGCCATAGGAGGGTCTCAGAATAGATTTTCGACTGTTTAAATAAAAAATAATTTATCTGTAACTGCAGGTCCCAAACTCGGGACCTAAGGATCAGTACTGTGCTATCCCCCCCTCCTCCAAAACAAATCCTTAATTATATTCTTTAGACTTTTTTTTATAGTCAAACAATCAGAGATCTTTAAAAAAACACAGCGATGGCTGCCAAAATCTGTATTCTGACACTTTCACAGTTCTGCATCATTTAAATTTTTTTTTTGATATTGAGTATTATCCATTTACTTGCCATTATCCATGCCATTTTTTATCATTAAAGTCTTTATACTTACTTGCATGACGTAATATAGTTATATTACAGTTGTAAATTTCAATAGATAAATGTTTAAAAAATAATGAAAATTAAGGCAAATAGAGTTAAGTATTTAAAGCGGCTATTTCTCTAAACTTTGGTATTAAAAAATGTTTAAATTATTTTGATAACCTAACGCATTATTGTAAATTCTTTATTTTTTTGTTTTGTTTTTTGTATGATAGGCTACAAATCTCAGGGAAACTATTTAAAATAAAGTTTTATTTTTTATAAACATATTTTTATCAGCATAATTTTATCCGATTGCAAATTAATATACTGGGCTATAACTTTCAACAGCACGTTAAGTACTGATTTACTTAGACTACCAAGGAAAGCTCTAAGTGAACAAACAAAAAAGATATTTATAATCATGTTTTATTTTTTTATATATTTTTTATCAGGATACAGTACATCCGATTGCCAACTCATATCCCGGATTACAACTTTCATCTACTCGTTCAGTATTAACTAATTTACTTTTGATTTCACGTGATATGTTTTTTTGGCTGAGAAGTAAGTAATAATGATTGCAAAAACGTCAAGAAACGACTCTGGAGAAAGAAACCCTTTGTGAAGCGAGTGGCGAAAGTCCTACTTTCTCTTCAGCTCCTTCAAATGCGATTACCTCTTTCTAATTTTTTCGGAAATATTTCCATCGGTATCAGTTCCGCAGGTTGTCGCTTCGAGTTGAGTTAACACAATTTTTAACTGTTTATTCGTTTCATTTTTAATATTTTTCAAAAATACAAGTCATCGTGAGCTTTAGTATGGAAAAGAGAATGTAATTATGGATAATAGGTAATCATTTTATCAAGAAATAAAAGTTTCAACAAACATTTCAAAGTATAGAGAATATATCTGTGGCACCTGTGCATAGTGGGCTAAGTCGAATTTTGTGAATTTCGAGCTATCTACATCTCCAGAATCGTATTTTTTTTCTCTTTCCTTGTGTCTAACTCGCTAAGTGTTCCATCCATTGCAATGAAGGATATTCCTTTGTGATTCGTGGGCTGATACTCCAATCTTGAACTTTTACTTGTGAAAAGCGAGTCAAGTTTACTAAGCCCCTTTTGCACAAAAGGACAAGCTACATACTTAGTGAAATGTGGGATGTCATTGCTTGTTGGAAGACAGCTCGTTTTTCAGAAGTGTAATTTTTTTTTTTTTTTCAAATGGGGCACTTGACCTGTTAGTCACCAACACAGGATGCAACTTTTCCTAGAACATGTTATAGATTTCTTTTTTTTTAAGTATTCCTCCCAGTCCCTTCTAATTACTTTTTCTTAAAATTTACTTCTTCCCTGGAAAGGCCTGGCTTAGAATTTATAAAATTTATCTTAGTACCTCACTTGTTGCGATTGTGTTCACACTTACAATCGATAATGCAAATGGCTGAAGGAACAGCAAATGACCAATCAAATATTGCTTCTCCTGGTAAGTTCCTTTACACTATTGCCTTTTGTTTTATTGTGCAACTTATATTTACATTACTTTCATTTTCTAACATTTAGAGTCAATCCCTCCACCTTCTTTCTACTCCTGAGGAATTCAGGAAACTCCTTTCAAACTCCGACAATTCGGATGTCGATGCTGATTTATATTTTGAAAAAGTGAAAGATCGAAATTTTTTTTCCGACGATGGTGACATACCTTCCCATCCAAAAATAATTAAAAGCAAACAAGAATACAACTCATAACAGTAAGTCATTAATTTATAATTAGATTATAGGTTGTTCGGAAAGTTATTTAAGGTTACAATTTTATTAATAGTACCTACAAACCTATACACTTATGCCAAAAATATTAATTTTTTGTTTGGTACAAAAAACAAAATTAACTAGTTTCCGAACTAGCAATATTTCTTGAAAGCTGATGGGTAACGATGTTAATTCTTTTTAAAGGTTTGAGCAGCTCTACAAATCTAGAGACCGAAAATGCCAATGATAGAAATGACAATCGCAATGGGGTCGAAAGTGAATCAGATTCTCCACCTGGTAACCCATCCAACAGTAATTTAACAAAAAAGGGGAATTTTAGAAAATGAGGATAGAAAGGAGACAGACGAGAAAAATGAGAGGTACGAAAAAGGAAGCGTAACACGAGAAAGGAATATACCACTAACTCCGGGAAAACATTAAAGAACAGAGAAAGAAAAGACCTGGGCAAGTGCCGGAACAAATGTTCAAGTATAATCGATGTTGACAAAAGTGAACAATTATTTCAGGAACATTGGAATATTGTAGATTTTCACAGAAGGCTGAACTATATTGCGGGACTTCTAAACTTTCAAGAGCCTAGAAGATCAAGATGGCCAACCAGGAGACAGATCTCGGTTGAATATAACGTTCAACTGACGGCGCACGGATAAAGATTTGCCGAAAATGCTTTTTAAACCTTTTTGGAGAAACTGAACGAATCATTACTACTGCTGTTAAGAATTAACAACATTCTTTGTCAGGAATCCTTTACTTGTCTGTGTCACTATTTCAATTCCAAAGTTGATCCTCCTGTGAAGTCAGTAACTATGTACCCTGGCAAGAGCCCGGGGGCAAAATGAAAACAGCCATATCGCATCTATGTGCTGAGTAACCCTTCAAAATTCTAATGCGCTACAACAGATACATCACAAAATTTTAATCCCTGGCCATACGCACATGGAGTGCGACACCTCCCATGCATTAATTGAGAAGGCCCTATTGAACATCCCCATGGTTGGGCTAGATTAATGCGGGGCACTGGAAAGAAAAAGAAATTTATTGTTACAGAGATGGAGAGTTCCAACTTTTATAATTGTTCGCCCCTTTTAAAAACCGCTTTAGTTAATAGAAAAAATATAATGAAAAGATCACTATGCATTGGAGAAAGGTAAGATGGCTTAAAGACCATAAAAATGGTCATAATAAATAAAAATAAATTTTTGAAAAATGAAAAACATTATTTTATCTCCAGCTGGTACAAAAACATGTGTTTTTGGCTCAACTAATTAGGACTAAAGTACGTCTTTTCTCCCTGTGCATTAGAAATTGAGTCAAACAGTTATTTTATCCTTAGGGAATAAAGTAAAAATATGACAACCTAATTCGTCTAAATAATGTATGTTTTGTACTGAAAAAGTTATGGGTTAGGTTGGTACCCCTGTCACACCGGCCATTAAAATCAGCTGTTGTTTCAAAACACAAAAAATGATAAACAGAAGTTCATTTGTGTTCAGGTTGTGTAAGTTATGGATCCACCACATATTGTACAAGAAGCAAATACTGTTATTTTAAATTTATTGGCAGCTAAATCAAAATTGTAAATCAAAACAATACAAAATTGTAATAATTGAATTTTTAATTTCAGTTTTTGAATTTATGGTAAAGCATAACATAATATAAAATATTTTAGCGTATAGTTTGCCTTTTTACATTGCATCTGGAGATAAAATCTTGTATGCCCCTCGGGACTAAATTGATCATTATTCCCAGCAATACTTTACTCCCTCGGCTTGGCCTCGTGAGTAAAGATAATTGTTCACTCGCATTCGCTCGGGAATAAACTCGATTGTTCCCTCGCGTTCGCTCGGGAACAAACTCGAATTGTACCTTACAGCTGAGGGAGTAATGATCTTCTTTAGTCCCTAGGTGCATAAATAACTCTAATGTATACCTAATGTTTCTCAACTCTGAAAATTAGTTAGGCACTGGGCTTTCAGGGGTCAATCACGTTAACATCAATCACTTAGCCCGTTTAACACAAAATCGATTAGTGTAATGTGGCCTAAGAGTTCGATTTTTTTGGAACGATTAGTATTAAATATTAGAATATTGGCAAGAATTGAAACATACCTTACCAACATAAATAGAAATATACTATCGAGAGTTTAAGCACCAAAAAATTGAATCTTTTTAACTGGACTATTTTGGAAAAAATCTCAAATATTCAATTCAGTTTTCCTAAAATCGCAATTTTCGCCCTTAGCACACTATGCACAGGTGCCAGAGATATATGTTTGTTAAAACGTTTATTTCTAGATGAAATGATTGCCGAAGTATAGACATTTCCCATAATTACATTATTTTCCATACTAAAGGTCGTGATAACTTGTATTTTTGGAAAATATATATAAAGGGAAACGAATGAAAAGTTAAAACTAGTCGTGACTCAACCCGAAGCGACAACCTGCGGAATAATTAGCTTCCTATCTTTATTAAAAAATACAATTTTTTAAGTAAACCCAGATCTGTATAATTCGCCCTGAATAGAATATAAATTATCTTCGACTCCACGAACGTTGGCGTAGTGACGTATGGGTTTTATTTAATTTTCAAGTGTCAAATTGAATGATAAGATAAGAGTTAATCGCGTGAATGATCCGCTCGTTGTGTGAAAGAAGAAATGAAGGGTTAAAAATCAAGTACAGTCGTCCTTTTTTTCCATTCTATTTAATAATTATTAAATTCAAAAGGTTAAATAATAAAAGAATTGCGTTGGAATAAATTATTTTGTTAATTTCGTCTATTTAATAAATTAAAAAAAATTATAAATTAAGACGTATATAAACTATATTCCTTAAAACCTGTATCGCTACAACCCATGAAGGCTCTTGGGTTCACTACGTGGTAGAGACTATATTGTTTGTTGGTTAACGATTATGCAAGGAGGTGAATTTTGTCCTATATCACGCTCAACCGCCAGATTTTCCGCCTTATATTGGGTGCCCTGTATAGTGTGTGTATAGAGGCTGATTGAGCCCCAGGAGGGTCCTAGATCCCATAGGATCAGCTGCTCACAGATTAAATAGAAGTATGTGAAGCAGCGGGATTTGAACCTCCCTTTTTACAAAAAAATAATAAATATTTTGTCACGTGACTTCAAAGAAGTATTGTACAACGATCACTGTTTTTAATTGATATGAAAATACTACTAATATTACTAATAATAAATTTGATATAATCTAGATAGTCATTTTCCTTATTACCAATGACCTCACGAAGTGTTTTACACTTACACCTACCTACTGAAACAGATAAGAATTTGCAATAAAATTGAATGTAGTTTGTTGCATAGAATGGTTCAACAGTCGAGTTGATATTTGTTGAAGGTAATAAAAGGTTTGTCCTTTATTAATTCAACTGTGCGGGAATAGTAAAGCCTTGAGGCTATGTGCTTTAAGGAACCTTCAATCTCAATGTCTATCTCTCTTTATTCCTTCCCACTTCTCCAGTATTATATATATTTATTTATTGTAATGTTTTATTATAAACATATAGAGGCTGGGTGAGCCCGAAGCAATCAATGAGCCTACAGATCCCTCAAAGTGATTCTCGGCTAATAGATGTATTAATAATTTATTTCATGGATGATTTCAAACTTGGATTCTAGAATAATAAATGATTTATTTTTTTTAGTAATAATAACCTATTTTTAGAAAAAAATATGATTTTTAATACTAAGTATCATTTATACCTCTATGATTTTTAATTAATTTCTTTGCTTAGTAATTAATTTCAGTCATACGATATACCTATTTCAAATGCTATTTATATTTTTAAAAACATTGATTAAAACTTTTTTTGTTAAACCAAGAAAGATTTAACAAAACGTGGTTCCGACAATAATATAAACAATTACAAGCCAGATTCGAAGTTTGCATAGGTTTATTCCAAAACTGACAAACAATAACTACAAACTTACACAGATTTCACATAACCAACGACAATACTTGCTCAATAGGAAAAGAAGAACAGACATTTATACACATAATAAATATATATATATATATATATATATATATATATATATATATATATATATATATATATATATGACTGCCAAATGTATAAAGGGCAAAGGTCGAAATTAATTATCTCCACAATATTAAGAGGGAAAGTTTGGCCAGCATCTGAACATGATATATAATACATTTCGACCCGAATTAACTAAATTTATTTACAGTATTGATTTTGAAAAGTTGACATCTATTTAAGAATAATCTTACCTACAATGTAGAACATAGATGATCATTATATAATTATTGTAATTTTGATTTTGTTAATTTGTAACCGCATATAATAATGTCTTTTGCATATATGTTAGAATTATCAAATTGTTGGTAATTCTTATTGTAAAAACAAATTTAAAAGGCACATAGTATACTCAAGTATGGAATGTGCCAATAAATAAACGGTCTTTTCAAAGAGTTACTTTGAAAGAAAAAAACAAACAAAAAAACGGCCAGATTCGAGCCCAATGTTACAAGCTCTATATACACGAAACTTTATTTGATTTAATTTTTAATTTTAAAAAATCAAAATTTAAAAAAAAAGTTATTAGAAAGATAATTTCTAAGCGGATTGTATTTCATAAATTGTAATAAAAAATTTACATAACAAAAATTATATAAATAAATTCAAAGAATACATAAGAGATTACTACCACAAACTCTACAGTATTATTACGCATACGAGTACTGAATATAAATTCGATTTTTATCAGACCCAGCAGATTTTTTTAATATAGTATATCTCTAATCTTTCAGATCAGTTACTTTTGTAACAACAAATATTTAAAAAATAAACCTCAATATAACGAAGAAAACAAGAATAGAAATAGATGACGTGGAATCAGGAATAAAACTGGGAGATAAGAGCCAACAGGTGGTCGCTAGATAAGAATACAACTTTCCTATATTCCACAAAACTCAAAAGAATAAAAAATACTAATTTATTGTTTTTATACTTTATACAAAAATAATAACAACAAGATTATTAGAATTATTAAAATATAATTGTGTTGTTAATAGATTTATATATAGTTTTATAAAAGGAGAACATTTAGTGTGAATTTAGTATACCTAATAAATTTTTTTTGTCTAAATAATATTGATTTCATTGCACTTGAATATATAATGTAAAGCAGGTGTAAATAAATAGCAATAACTATAATAATATTTATAAATAATAATCCATTTATATATAATATAAATGCATTATTATTTTGTCAACAATGTTGACTTTAGCTGAACCCATCGTTATCAGTAGACACCGAAAACGTCATCCTCAATCCTTATTGACAAAATATCAGAGATAAAAATTTGGTGACTGACCTCTGAGCGGATATTTCGTCGTTAAAAAAATTATTTACTTTCGCGTTTAAATATTTTTGTATAAGGCTTCAGGAAATGAATGAGTACATCCTTAATACATCATGAGAAATATTTTAAAAAATACCTCACTTCTTTGCTAATATTATTAGTAAATAGACTATTGTAAATATAGAGAAATCAGTTAAATAAACAAATAACATTAAAAATGTATTTAAAAATGCTTTCAATGGTTTACAACGGTGTAATGGAAATCACATTAATATATATATATTTATAAATTAAATCCTAGATTCGATGTCCATACAGACGTGTCAAAACACATATCTGCCCGCCATGTTGGGGTAATGCAACTGTAGCTGTACCATCGATCAAGACTGACAGAAGTGGAGGAAGGAATCGGGACAATTTGAGGAGTGAAAGTGCGGCTGAGTCAGTTGGCTAGGCTTGCATATCTGAGGCGGCCTTGGGAACGAGGTCCCAAACCAGGAAGGGATCTCTCGAGGTCTTCCACCCATCTAGCCTTCTACCTCTCTCTATCTCTCTCTCTCCTCTATCCCTCTCTCACTCTCTCTCTCTCTCTCTCTCTCACTCTATCTCAAATCTACAACTATAGTCTACACGTCATGTTTCCTAGTCAGATAATTTTTCTATCTACGTCTGGATCTGCTGATGGCGGAGCAATGATCAACTGCAATGACTGGCCTCAAAGAGTTGGCAATGGCTATGGTAGCATAGAAAATGGTAATAATACTCTATATCTTACATCCCGGATACTTTCTGGAGTCGTTATCAAAAATGGATTAGCACAAGAATGGATTTACAGTTCCATTTGGAACTACAAATAATCATTCTGTGCTCTGTCTGCGAAACTAATTGTAAGAGCTAATTCAATGCCATATATGCAATGTTATATCCATGCTATAATACCGTTTCTACTTTCACTTACATACATACAAAGAATTTTAGACCCGTAACAACATGGTGAGGGTATTTTGATCGTGAGCATTCTTGAATCTGAGATAAAAAAGTAAAAAGTTCCTTTGGACCAGTTATACAACAATTTCAGAAATAAACATCCTATTTTATATATTATTGTAGTTATTTTTTATGAAAAATGAACCTACCATATTATTTGATTTAAAAAAATCTACAAGTCATTCTACTGTAATTGAAGAAAATCTAAAAAAAAACACATTAAAAACATTTTTTTTCAATTGAAGACTTTTCTACACATAGATCGAGATAGTCTTGATATTTATTAATAACAGCGTCAAATAGATTAATTATTATATAACCATCACAAATTTACCACTTTGAATTTTTTTCAAGGACATAAGTGTATGCCATTCCAGTCACATTGCATCAGACAAGAACGTTTCAGCTATTAACAGATTTACTTCACGTTTACCTTTTGGTTTGGAAAGTAATAATTCTATAATTATTATAAACATATATATATAAGGAAACAAGGTTAATTTTCGAATGGTATGACCTAAATACTAATAAAGGATTAAGAAACACTATTAATATATACTAATTACTGAATCAATTAAAAATCGTCATTGTGGGTATTTTGTCAATTAAATGTGTATAAAACCAATTAAAATCATTTCAAAAAAGTTATACAAGATAATTATATATATTTATTATTATATGTTATTCCAATCGAAATTATATTTAAATGTCTAAATGGAGTCTTTAAGCTCAATGGCCACAATGTTTTCTTTATAATGAAGAATTGCACCCAAAAACTTGTAGCAATAAATAAAATAATGAAAAATGCAATTACTTTAAAAAGAGCTATTGATTATTTCATACATATTTATGAGAAACCTATACCAAGACAAAGCTCTGCAGCGGTTTGCACATATCTTAAAATCCCATATTGCTTTTTAAAATAATATATAATAAACTATTTTTGCTTTCTGATGCAATTAACAGCTGATGCAATCAATTGCATACTGAAAAAAATGACAAAAAACATATTTTTTTAAATTATTGATTGCCTATCTTAAGGTTAAAATAAGTCATGGTCTCATAGATTGGATCGAGATAAGTGGATTTAAAGAGTGAAAAAAATAACGCAATCGATCACTAGCACCAACGGCACTCCATAAAAAATTAAATAATTTAATGCCTTCAATGTCACTCGAGTATCATTTCAAAGAAAAGAATTGACGATAACATGGTTCGGTTTTTTTAGCAATGGGTTTTAAAACGGGCTTACCTTCAGAGAGACACAAGGTGATGCTACCACCTGCCCTCCCATGTGACTGTCAGTAAAAACCTTCAAATGGTTAACTTAATTAAAATTAATTTGGTAATAAATAATTAACTTGAACGAGGAAACATACATTTTGAAAGCGACAAATGATCATCTAAAAAAGAAACGTCATATAAAAAAAATCGATAAATAAAAGCATCGATTGATATATATATAAGGTTTTTTTCCCAAGTCTTTTTGGTTTATTCAATAAATACAGTATTATATTTTGGCGACGTTTCTAATTTCTTTTTGTACCTATATTGCTGCTCTAACAGTATAATAATGGATTAGTGAATATACAGTAAATATCCATAACTAAATTAAGCTCACAAACTAATTTAAATATAAAATTAACCATTATTTATACAGCACATTGTGCTAGAAACTTGTTCGTACAGATCAGTTTTTATTGAGTAACGTAGAAGAACGTATTTCGTATTAATATTGGCTTTTTCAACCTTGTCTAATATGTGCTAATGTTCAGGTAATTGCAAATTCTCTATAATATTTTTTTCGTTTTATTGCATCAATACGGTAGACAGTAAAATCTTGAAAAGTCCCGAAAATATTTATGGAATGAATCACAAGGATTTCCGTATTGGATAATTGTTAATCAACAGTCTTTGGATTGTACCTAATAGATTGAAAAGACTAACTTTCATTTTATCATGTTACAATCAAATTAATATAAATTATTGATGGACCTAGTGGGGATCTGCAGACCCTCCTGCGGCTCACTCAACTATATAAAGCTATCAGTTCTATAATGTGGTTACAATAGATGGGGGGGGCGGCTAGCAGTTGAGCATGGTCTCGGGCCAATCACCCCCCTCCCTACAATCGATGTCCTAGAAACCGTACAGTCTTTATTATGTACTGAATCTATAGTTATTATAATCCTTCCCACTTAAGGCATTCGGATTAGGTAATGTGTAGAGCATTCGGTCCAAAAAAAAGACGAGAACACAGGAGGTTACACTTGAAATAACTGAAGTGTAGTTGTGCTCATTAATAAACTTATGATAGATTGCCCGTGGAATGGAGGATCACATTAAGGATAATCTTATGGATTCATGGTTGAATGATGCAAATTTGCAAGCAGCAATTGGTTGTATCCGGATCTTGCCTTCGGGTTTTTAATTTTTTTTTTTTTTACGAATGAGCCACTATGGTCTAGTTTTGGTTAAACTGTTAATTCCTTATCTTCCTTATCTCATTCATTCGTCGCCCATGTTTTGGGTATTTTTTCTGGAAAACCGGAGAAATCTAAAGTTCCTTCCTCAGTTAAGAATGTCCTTCCATGCCATTCGGGGAGACCTCTTGCTCTTCAATGTCTTTTTTTAGTCTCCTTTATCTTAATGTTGGCCATTTTCAGTTTTAACTAATTTTCCTTTCATAATATGGCACCCGAACAAGGTATTTGTCGCACTTAGGTCACCACGGATAATACATTTCTGGTCCTCTGGACTTCCCGTTTCCTGAATGGGCAGAACTCCTGATTCCTTCCTATCCTAGAGGAAAGATGAAACCTAGAGGAGAGACGAGGCGAGGTGACAGCGCGGCCGGCGGGAAGCGGAGGAGGTAGCCCGGGGTGATTGCCCCTGCTTGCCCCATTGTTTTTCTCTCCATTAGTCCCGTCTCTCTCTCATTCCTCTCTATCTCAATTCCCCAATCAAGTACCATCCACCAGGTATACAGGTATTTTAATATGCACAGAACACTATATAGTAATGTGATTCCGTCAGAAGTATGGTTAGGAGTCACATTAAAATAATAAAAAAAATATAAATATAGAACAATAACTCCTCCTAATTCTTAAAACACTATTCCATAAGTTAGACACATCAGAAACCTAATATAATAGTTCCGAGATAGTAAGAGTAGAAAAATTCTTTTGTAATTTGTAAAACTAAAACAATACAGGAGTAGGCTATAAATAGCATATAAATTTACAAAATGGCGGAGAGCAGTAATAAGCCCATTTACTCAAAATATTCTTTGAAAAATTAACTCGACTTTCTTCAAAATAAAGATTATTATTTGAGTCAAATGACTTTTTAACGATAAGTATGAAAGGATTGGAATCGTGGCTAGAAATTACAATAGGATGGCCTTGTATATAACGAATATGTAACATTCAAGAAGAAAGAATCGAAATCGAAAAACATCGGGATCGAAGGTCCATCAGAAATAATCGATAAGTAAAGAGGACTTACATAGACATGAGTATACAAATATATGTATACTTAGAATTAAACATTGACATAAGTGTAATTCACGAACAACGTGAGTTTTGTTGATTGAAAAGTGTTTTTGTTTTTTTGTAACTTATGAAAGCTACTACATACAATGATTGAATGTAAAAAAAATATAACAATAAAGATTCGGAAAGTTTCCGTCCATTTAAAATTACTTGACAAGAGTGGGCTTAGATTAGAAGCAAATATATAAGTTCATCATTCATTAAACGTCACTTTGTGCTACTATGGCTAATCGGACAATGCTACGGTGGGAGTCCTAAATTTTTCCTATCCGGGGATATTAGGATAGGGATCTTAAACGTTGAAGGTTCGGTACCACCCCCCCCCCCCCCAAGAATTAATTTATTTTAAATAATTTACCAGTAAAAATATAACAACGAAGAATGATGGAATCACTGCAAAAAAGAAATGCGAAGGGAAACTGACTTAAAAAAAGGTATAGAAAAAACAGGTAGTTCCCTAATCTTCTAGAAACTTGGAATCAAGAAGACTAAAAAAAAAGAAATTAATTAATTTGATGGAACAAGTTTGGCACGTGCTAGGAGCACAAGAAGCTTTACCCTGTTTATTAATAACCTTTATTATTCCAATTTTTTTTTTTTTTGGAATCCAGACTCCGCGCTTCAACATCTGCCGGAAGCAGAAAATTTTTACGAAAAACGCTCGAAATATTTGATCATAATCCGAAAAGTCGTCCTTTCTTGAATAATTTGAAATGAGGAAATGATTAGTATTTATATTATGTGTTCAAAATTTGGTAAAAAATAAGACGATTTATATGCTCGATTCTTTTTTTCTTCTTATACATCATATCGTTTATTTTTTCCATTTAGATAGAACAAACTGAATCGTGAAATTCCGACAACTGTTCTACGATACAACCTGCTGAATTAAGTGAACATTCAAATTTTCGAGTAGAAATGTAAATTTCGTAAAGATCATTCTTTTTTTGTTACCCACCCCGAACCTCACAACATTTTTATTTCTTGAAATTTACAAACGTTTAATACATCAAGTAAAAGATATATAATGGCATAAGATAAAGACAAGAAGAGAACCTCACCCCAGGTAGTACTCGAATAGCAAATTCAACTTAGAAGGTCAAGAAGTCATCTTCTTTTCGGAGGATTATCAGGTATTGAAGAGGTTTGAAACTAGTGGGTTTGAGTGGAATAATATTTGTCATAAAAAGATTGATATCAGATTCGGACCAAATCAGTAATAAATGGGACCTTAAGGTCATTATGGATTACTTTGTTCCTAACAAAGTAACGAGCATTAAGAATTTTACGAAGGATTGAATACGAGATGAAATTTATGGCTTAGTGGAGCCCAAAGCTCTAATCCGCAAGTCTGGATAGGTCTTATAATTGTCATTTAAATGAATCTTTTGTAATTATTTGGTAGCTAAGAGCCTTTGTCTAGTAAATGTTGAAGTAGCTAGAAACGGCGAGCTGTTCGTTTCATTCTAGTAAGATCCAAATTAAGCGTTTGTCAAGATGTAATCCTTGACAGGACAGGAAGTCGTTGGTTTACGATGGAGGGTAAAGGTGATTTGCACAATACTTTTAAATTAGATTTCTAATTTTAATCTGTTAATCGTGAACACAAATACAAAGAAAACTCATCTACTGTGAGTAACTCATTAAATTTTAAAATCCTTCCACCAGATTCTTAAATACATAATAATGAGAAATGTTAAAGACATGACCGTTTAATGAGGGCAGATATTTTTAGGTAAAATCAATTTTTTTATTTCCCTCAAAAGTAACAAACAATACGGGAGGACCGTATATTTAAAAAACGTAAAAAGTAATACATCCTAACTATATTGTAATATTTCAGTTGCATTTCTCAAATTGATAAGGTTATTAATCGAACAAACATTGCAACGCACTTGAGACGAGAGATGAGCTATCGTTTACTTTGATAATTCCCTGCGAAGGATATTATTGAGATGAGTGCGAAATCACTGAAGGAGGACCTTGATGCCATGGTCGAAACATTTAAAAGACTAATTGACAAGGCCTCAGATATGATCTTCATTAAGGCTCCTATCTCAGTCAGTATTCCAAACTGAGCTCCTTCAAGACCTTGCACAAGGGATCTTCTTCATGGAGTCTCATGGCCAACTATTTTTAAGAATATTTAAAGACAAACGTCCAAACGCTGGTTAAACATGGCTCGATAAAATAAATTATATGCCCAATATTGCAGGCTCGGTAAAAATCCTAGGTTATGCCGTGCTTCGGAGGATACATAAAATGGCAATGTCTGGTGCTCAAGCATTATGTGACGTTTAATTGATAAACAACAGAATAAATCTGGTATGTGGATACCTCCCTACTTAAAATATTTTTTAAAACTTCAAACTGTCCATAGAAATTCTCTTTAATTTTCATGGAGTTTTTTATATCTCATTAAATAATGTAATAAAAATAAAAATACACGTTAATGTAATAATTAAAACATAAACAACCACTTCAGTTTATGCTATTATATGCCAGATTATTTTTTTTATTATAAATTCAGTAGCTGTAAATTGTGTGAATTACGGAAAATGGTTTTCAATCGGGGAAAATATTTGTCCTTTCTACTTTAGATAATTATTAAATTCTCTATTACGACTTACAATTAGGGATGGTTAACGTTAAAAAAAATAATGACCATAGCCTTATTATTTAATAGTTGTGGCTTCAGGATACGCAATATATGTAAAACATTTTTTCACAGACTGCTGTGAAAAAACGACTGACGAAACTTGCCAAAGTCTTAGAACCAAATTTGACATAAAGCTATTTAAATATTCATACAGTAAAACATCATTATAATAATTGAAAATCGTACCATTACCAGCAATGCTTGGACATGTACTCGTAGCTCTCATATTTATATATACTTGCAATACAGATCGATTGGAAACCTTTGCTTATCCTCCATGAACGGTTTCTCCTCCTGGAGACAATGACACCCATACTCATTACATAAAGCAGCCTAGGATCGCGTAGACATCAGGAAGCAAGCCGCTTGTAAAGGAAGGAACATGGGAGGGAAGTTGTGACTGTGTGTGACCTTCGAAAAAATCCGAACCGGCCTTAGAAGAGCCGCCGCGGTGCAATCAAGATTCCGCTGACGTCATAAGCTACCTCTCTCCTTCAGGTTAGCAACTCCGCTCCCTCCTCCTCTGTCTCTTTCTTTTCCTTTATGACCATTAATTAATTGCAATCGAAATTATTTTAAAGATCTTAAATTTAAGATTTTTTTGATTTAGCCAGGTTTATTACGTTTTTTGTGCTTCATAATATATATTATATAATACGTGTGTTTAAGCCTTGTTTCTATTTCTATAGCAATGTACATATATTTATGTGAAAAGAAAACCGTGTCGCTAATATACGAACGCTTTTATTAATTTTGTAATTGCCGCGATAGCGTCACAGCCTTCTTGACAGAACAGTTGTTATAAATAAAAGATACGAGAGAGAACAGTTTTAATGTATAGTTAAAGTGTGTTGAGTAAATTGTAACCAATCTCCTGAAAGATATGAAGAAACACGAAGTAAAGGCTTTGAATGCTGTTTCTTGGTTTTTTTTCAGAGAAACAATTCCGTCTGTATTTCCTTATCCAAAGGCATAAAAACATTATATATTTATAAATTTTGAAACATATATATATATATATATATATATATATGTATATACGAGAAAAATAAGTTTTTCTATTGATTCCGTCAATGACGATTTTTGTTAAAGCTTTATCAGGCCATTATAGTAATTTCAGCAATACTCAATAAAAATTTCAGCATTACTTAAAAAAAAATCAAATGTTATAAATTGAATGAAAATAAAATAAGAATATATTGAAGTAAAATAAATTGTATAAACTCTCAACTGTCAAACGTTGGGTTTAAAATAAATAGTTCTCCTTATTGAAGAGAATTTTTTCTGACCTCCACCCGCACCATTTTCTTCCTTGTATTGTATATTATATATATATATATATTATATTGTATATGAATGTGTTCATAGATCACTAATACTTATTGCCCTCATTGTGGAAGATGTATCTATTGCTATTAAATAAAATATAAAAATTTATTTTAAAAAAAAATAGAAGTAAAATATATTTTTTTCATATTTTTCTAAATTGCAAAACTGATTACCACTACAAACCGGATTTTTAAAATAATTTTTTTTTAATTCGAGATAGTACAATTCAATAAATACGAACATATTCAAAAAATCTGTGTATATAATATATATATATATATATATATATATATATATATATATATATATATATATATATATGTGTATATATATATATAAAGGTTGTGCGTATGGGTCCCGGAAAAGTAGGCAGTTATTACTAACAAGTATTCAGCGAAATTCTTTTGTCACTGTGTTAAAAATTGATAATGCCAATCAACAATAGGCCTATTTGATAACGATATTTATGGATTCTAGGTTGAAGGAAAAAGATCAAGGGTAGGGAATAGGCTACAGAATGATATTCCCAGAGCTTCCTGGGAGCTGTGGCGTAGTGAACTTGCAGATTGGGAAGGCTAACTACGGTCCTCCACGTTTTCTTCATTGAGCAATATTTATTTATAGTTGAGCATTATTTGTATTAGAGGGGGTAGATAAATCATTAAGTCATAAGATAATTATTATATTTTAAAATTATCAATTAGTTTTACTAACTATAAATGTGAAATATCATACCAATAAATATATCTTTCAATAGGATTTTTTTTTCAATCTAATACATTCATAAGTCCTTAGATATCACTCCTTCAAAAGAACAATGACACAACTTAAAAATAGGCATTTTGGTCTTCAGCAGATTGGTTGAAGTTTTTTTAATTCAGGAACGACATACATGAAATTCCATTGCCAATAATTTTTTTTTAAAGTCATATTTTGAGTTGTTATACGTTTTAACTTGAAGTTTTATGGTAATAATTACATAAGTTAAATTTTAAAAAAAATTCTAGCTTTTAAAAATGTTCATGTGGTTAATAAAAGAATTTTGATATTATCATTACAATAAGAATATTTAATTAATCATTACTAATATTTAAGTATTTATTTTCTTAACTCACGTGGAACTTTTAAACACCTCTACTGAAAAATATGGCTTTTGAGTTATGGCTCAAAAACCATATTTTTTGAATGAGCGACATGCCTTAAATTGAAAATATTTTACTTCTTGGTACCAATGTTTTCTCTTTTTTTTATTGAATATATGGCTATTTAACTTTTTATGAATGTAACGCCGAAATTAAAATTAAACAAACATACAACACCAGATAAAGCTTTAACAGAATATAAAATAATTAAGATAGATCGAATCAATAGAAACAATTTATTTTTCCTTCTTTCACGTTATTACTCGTTACTTAATTTAAATATTTATTATTAATAATAGAATGAAAATAACGGAAAACGAATGGAAATCACAAATATTGTTAACTGTAATAATAATAAAATTCCTTATTTAATCTGGTTTATATTGGCTGCATTGATATGTAAATATAATTAATCGTAGTAATTGACCTTTTTTTAATTGATCATCTTTTTTTTCGAGGAAAGACATTTGATATACGAGTGCAGGAAAAGATAAAACGCATCCTATCTTCAGGGACATAAAAATTGTACAAATGAAAAATAATATTGTTTTTATGTTTTCCAAGGCTGGAAATAGAAATTAAGTAGTATTATGTAAAATAATCGTAACGAAACACGTGTCTATCTATGTTTCAAAATAGTAAACATTGGTGTAAATAAAATTAAGCAAAAAATAAAATTGATAGAATCCATCTTGGAACTACGAATTCGATGTTCTTAGATAAGATAGGCTTGTCATGAGCTATAAAGTGCTTAAACTCTAAGCACATCCATAACTTTGGAAACCTAAAATACCCCTCCACTTTACTAATATTAGGAATGAGATTTAAAATTCATTTCCTAAATTTCACTAAAATGGCATACAGTAAAATGGCATTAAATACTACCGTGATGAATTCATTTGATTCATAAATATATTTAAATTCCATATCTCAAAAGTAAAACAGCGATTCTTAATGAACGTACCCCAATACGCCTAAAGTATACCTCGTAATTATTAGACAATGAAATTCACTTAAAAACAAAGTATTCATTTAAGTTTATTTTCATTTATTGTTCTTTAGATGGCGATTATTTTTAAATATTTTTATTTTGAAGGGAAAAGATTTGTCCTGGCCGGAATTCGAACCAGGATCGTCTGCATCTCTAGTGCAGTGCTCTAAACCACTGAGCTACCAGGGGTCTTATCCAAGCCAGACAAACCGGTAAAGAGAATGGATTTGTCTGGCTTGGATACGACCCCTGGTAGCTCAGTGGTTTAGAGCACTGCACTAGAGATGCAGACGACCCGGGTTCGAATTCAGGCCAGGACAAATCTTTTCTCTTCAAAATAAAAATATTTAAATTTAAGTTTATGTTCTGTTAACAGCTATAGTTGATCCTGTGGGATCTGGCGACCCTCCTGGGGCTCGCCCTGCTTTTATAAAGTGGGTACCCTTAACTAAATCAGTTACCACCACCACCACCGTCATACAAACAGTGGAGTCTCAGATATGTATTGAAACAAAAACCTTTGTGGGTAATAGTGGAACAGAGTAATGAAGTAATGCTTTTTCGGTGTTGCCTAGGAGCGGATTGAAGAATTACTTTTTGTTCTCTTTTGTCGTGCTTTAAATTATAAATATTTAGAAAAAATTGCAAATCTCAAAGCCATTGTTCCTGAGTTCTTTGAATGGACACACAAAATAAAAAATTGCTTTTGAATTTAATATGGAAATGAAATGGAAAAAATGATACATCGATTTAAAACAGAAATCAAACGACATTTCATCCAATATGATAATATTTTATATTGAAGAGAAAAGATTTGTCCAGGGCCGGGATTCGAACCCGGGTCTCTCACGTATACGTCCTGGGTGCTCTCCCAACTGAGCTAGCCTGGCTCGTACCAAGCCCAGACAAATCCATTCTCTTCACCGACCCCATGTCCTCGGAATTTTGCGATGTATATTAGGGGAAGGGCCATTGGTACGTGGGAGGCCCGGGTTCGAATCCCGGCCCTGGACAGATATTTTCTCTTCAAAATAAAATATTTAAAAACTAAAACAATTAATAAAAAAATAAAATAAATTACAATATAATAATATTTCGATATTATTTTTTCAACTATTATTGCAATATTCAAGAGAATGAGAATGCTATGAATAATTATGATGTTATATAAGATATTTTTCTTATAAACTATATTTTTTTCCTATCTAACAAACCATAAAATAAACAAAAATTCAGCTACACGGTCTAAACCAGAAGAAACCACTGAAGCCTTTAGTAAAAATAGTGGCCGTGGAAACTAGAAAGAGTATTTTAAAAAAACATTATTTTATTTAATGCAAAATACTCAATACTCAATACAAACCAATACTAGGTAAACACTTATATTTTAATAAGCTTACTAGGAATGTATAAAATAAATTAGTTTGTATTATATTTATTTCAACATCATATTACTATGATGATACTACATGATACTACATTTGTTGAAAAGAAAAATGTAAAAATATTAGTGCCATGAATTCGATTTCATAATTTCACTGAGCTGTCTGACAAAAAGCAGGACAACAATTACAGAGAAATAACAAAAATTAAATAATGCCATTTAATTTTTATTAAGTCCCTGTATAAATGATAGGGCTACTGTAGTTTAACTTTTTTTATATTACTTTAATAAACCTAAGAAAATGATTTCGCCAGCATGTTGATGTTGATCTTGGTGCGAACTAAAACCAATGTTAGCGAAGCGTACACTTGCACTATCACTTTTGATAGAGAAGGATTTCTAGAGTGAAATCCGCCAAGACTCACTTTCCTTTTAGGGAACGAGCCATTGTGTTCCGCCATAGTACCAAGATAATACTCGGCATTTCGGTCGGTCGACCTCAACTTTTACTAACCATATATCCACTTGAATCAGAGAAAACGCCATTATTTTTCTTCCGATAATACACATTAAATAATCAAACCCGAACCACAACAATCCATGATGGGTCTTTGGTTCAGTACATGATGGAGACTATACTGTATCTAGGACAACGATTGTGCAGAAAGGTGATTCAGCCTATGTGAAGTGGGTACGCTAAATTGGGGGTAAAATTTGGCGGTTAAGCATGATCTCGGATAAATCCCTCCCCCCATACACACCTCTTGTCCAAGAGACACTAAAGTTTCTACCACATTCTGAGCCGAAGACTCTTCATTGCAGTGCTTTAGGTTTTTTTTAACTGTTCTAAGGTTGGCTCAATACGTACTTTACATCTGATACGTGGTCCGGACTATCAGCTCACTAAGACAAGACAATGGAGCCTAATATGGTATGCGCGATCACAAATCCATAAACAAACTTTCCATAGTCAATCCTTGGAGCGAGTTACGAAGCAAGGTTTCGAATAAAGAGACGTGAGATCAGCTTTTGTGAGGCTAATTATCAGCTATAGCTCACATGTGGGCGTCAACAATGAGCGACCTTGCTTTGTGGACCGTTAACATCAAGGGCGGCGCTAGCGAAGACTTCGACAGTCTTTTGTCAACTTTTTTCCTAGTTAGGCTATTTATTGTTTTCACTTTTGGGATCCAATAATGTACTTGGTAACGCGACATCATGCGCATTTCCTTACAGAATGGTACCGAAATACAACAGAAAGTTTATATCTGCTCTCAATACCGTAATCTAAGAAACAGTCTTCGAAAAGTGACTATCCACTTCTAATGATGGTAATTATAATGTTACATATTATTTTATAAGATCGCTGCACGAAGCCAGTTTATCCATGTTAGTCCTGTCCATTACACGACTCCGACCAGGAATCACTCCTACGACCTGGACCTCTCTCTTTCCTTCATTCTTGTCCTGTAGGATTAACTGCAGCAGTCGTTTCGCAGCAAGAAACTGTATATACTGCAATGTCAAGAGTTGACTCTTATAGTAACAAATCCTTAAGGAACCCGAAGGTTGGACGCAGATACCATCATCTAAAACAAACCCGTAAGATACCAACGTGAACACCAATGTTTTGGTCCACCCATACCAATTGGCAGTGATTTGTGGCTTGAATTCCACCATTACAAAGCCCAACAACTTGTCCGGCCCTTTTTAGACTTCGCGATGGTATCATGCCAGTTATATGGCAGATACGAGGCCTGCGATTACCGGTTTAGCCGCTTGAGTATCTTGATCTTAAACTAAAATTCATGAACCAAAAAGAATTTTTTTTTAGCACTAGCTCAGAGGAACAAAACACTTGACTCCTAACTTTTAGGCCCGATTCAAGTCCTTTTGTCCTAGATAGTTAACAACTCTGAAGGAACTGAGAGAATCACCTGGGGCAGTAGGGTGTGAATAATGAATGGTCAAGAAATAACTCCCAAATATAGAATAATAAAGTAAATATCACATACTTCTTTTTAAGTAATTAAATGCTTAATTATATTTTAGAAAAAGTATCTATCTAGAGAAATACTTTAAATGTTTTTCAAATGTTATTACTCAATTTCCTTTTCATTGTCATTCAATTGAAAAACAAACAAAACAAAGGGATGGGCAATGAAACCCTGTGTATTTATGTAAATATAAACTCAGAACTCAAGTTTAAATTATTAATTTTAAAACAAGAGATAAATTAATAAATAAACGAATGGTGGTTTTTAGTTTTAAAGATTTGTTAATTGTGATCACGTTTTATTAAAATCAGCCAAGTCATTATAATTAGTAATTGATTATTTACAGAACGTGATAAGAAACTGATTTACTCTGATAAAAGAAACTGATATTTCATGGAAAATACAACATTTGTTTAAACGTGCAGATTATAAGCATTACATTCCAGGAGCCATGGTCCATTTTTGCACTTGATTAGTATCAAGCTGAATCTTCGTGAATAGCTTCGTTTCGATGAGACGCCCAACAATTTCCTGTGCGAAAATTCTCGATTGTGGTAGCTAACAGAGGTAGCAAGGATAAAATATGTCGATTTGATGATTCCTAAAAAATTTGTAACTAACTTGTTTTTTTTTTGTTAAATCTCAAGATAATTATCTAAATTATTTGAAAAAATATTTGTCCTACAAAATGTATGGTTTGATCAAAGAGTCCCCTCCTTCCAATATACATGGAAAAAAAATCAGCTAGTTAGTAATAATTTTTGATGACCTCGTTATCGATACATGTTGGAAGGAGGGGACTCTTTGATCAAACCATATATTTTGTAGGACAAATATTTTTTCAAATAATTTAGATAATTATCTTGAGATTTAACAAAAAAAACCCAGTTAGTAATAAATTTTTGAGAATCATCAAATCGACATACTTTATCCTTGCTACCTCTGTTAGCTACCACAATCGAGAATTTTCGCACGGGAAATTGTTGGGCGTCTTATCGAAACGAAGCTATTCACGAAGATTCAGCTTGATAGTAATCAAGTGCAAAAATGGACCATAGATCCTGGACTATTAGGTTTTTTCATGACAAAAATTTTTGTATTAATTACAAAATATATTTAATATATATTAAAGCAACTAAAATATATGCTTGAATTAAAATTTTAAAATAAATAATTTAACCACAAGAGATAACAACTGCGTAGGAAGGGAATTACGTCACTCGCTGACGTTACCATTAAGCATGAGTCTTCCTCCATTAATGTTAAGGTCAGATCGTTTTGCTCAGTTTGCAGATGTTACAATTTTCATTTATTTTTTTTCCAATACTTAATGTAGCTTTCAAGGCAGGATCCTGTCATGAAAATCTGTTTCACTTTTCCACTTTTCTCGCTTCATTTCCGAAGAGTGAAATACCGCCATCAACAAAGATCCTTCTCAATCATCCAATTGGAGTCCATATTACACGGATAGTTCGGTAACAGTGGAAAGCCTCCTAGAGCCTACCACAGATATTGATATGCGGCTAAACGTGGATATGATATTTGGCTTCCTATAGCCGGCTATAACTATCAGAAAGTTATCATATCCTTTGGATGCTCCTCAGTGCTGTGGATGCGAAAGGTGAAGATCTGCGGTCTAAGGCTTTGCATAACTCCAACCCTCTGCTTTCACTGACGCTGGAGAAAGCTCACACTTTCCCCGATCCGCTTTGCCATCTCGCTTCTTCAACAGCTGTGACTAGAACCAACTATCTGGTATATATATATATATATATATATTCTAAACCTTTCCTATGCCCTACATATTATTTAAAAAATTTATTATACATATATATATGATAACACTTCCATGGTATTTTTGATCATAAACATTTTCCATCTAAGTTTTTTTATGAAAGAAAAAAATGTATCACACACATTTAAAAAACTTGTATCACTACTATAACGAATGAACTAATCTAAAATATTTAAATATTATGAAGTTGAATTGGAACTATACACAACCTTTCCTGTGTAACCAGGTCAAATATACTTTTAAAGTTTTAATATTAATCATTCCTTATAACAGTTAATATTTATTGTTCATAACAGGAAACAAATGTGAAAAATAACATATAAGGTAATTGAATATTAAATTATTACAAATATTATTATACAAATTTGAAATTCGAATGAATATTTGTTTGGATTATAAAATAAACTTTAACCTGTACCACTACAACCCTTGGAGGGTCTTGGGATCAGTACTTTGTAGAGCCCTCAATTTTTCTATGACAACTCTATGGTTGTGGTGGTAGATGGTTTGTCAGATATCACGCTCACCTGTTAAGTCCTCCCCCCCCAATTAAGGGTACTTAAATAAGGCTGGGTGAACGCCAGGAGGGTCCTCAGGTCCCAACCGGGGCTGTTAACAGATTAAATAATTTATATATCACAACCGGACTAAGGTATCACGCTCTCTATTAAGATGGAGATACGTACATGCATTTCACTGTTTCAAAAAGAAATAGTAATGTTAAGCTTCAACTAATTTTTATTCGTTCAAGCATCGGCGGCATAGACAGGATTTTCATCAAATAGGACTACCCTATATTATAAGCCTCAATATTTATTAAGTTTAATAATAATGATAATATTAATTTTAAATATTTAAATGTGGGGTTTCCGGAAAATCTACAGGAGTAATGATTTGCAATAAATAAAATTCAAATTTTAAACAAAATAATATCTACTTTCTTGTACCTCTTCTCATGGCCCTTCCTCAATACAAATACCTAATAAATACCTCATATGTTTCAAAGAGTATTATACCATTTTTCCGAGAAAATTCTTTAACATTAGAAAATCTGGTGTTTGTTCTAACGCTGTGACAAGACAACACTCACATCAATGAATCATCGATTCGAAAAGGCCAATGACACCCGTTTCTCTTTTCATAACGTTGCCATAGAAATAATCAGCCATTAAGATTCGAACTTCTTTTTTTCATTAAAAAAAATGTAGATAAGACGAATTTCGGGGTCCACTACAGAAATTTAAATTAATTATCATCATTTTTACAATATTCTAAATAATTAAACATTATTTTTATAAACTGATGACGTAAGAAAAGTAGACAAATAATAGTTATCTATAATCAATTATTGTTAAACAAAATATTTGGAAATAAATGCCAATAGAATAATAGATTGGCAAACAACAACTAAATCACTAATTAGTGGATTTGGTACTATATATCTTTTTTGTTAACAGTAAAAATATGGGATAGATAATAATTTAAATCACTAAAAACTGTTAACATGTATTTAACATTTTAACGGTCATTCAAAATAAATACAAAAATTAATCAGCACAAAACTAATTTCTGATACTATTTTGAATTTAAAAAAAATTATTATATTGAATAAATATAGTAAGTAAAAAACCTGATTATTACGGTTTAGTATTTTTTAAGGTAGTATCCTGGGTCCCATCCTATACACGATATATACAGCTGACTGTCCTCACTACGTACGCTGATGATACATGTGTGTTATCAGTAAATAAGGATCCATTTGTTGCATCCCAATCTCTTCAATCCCATATCTCAAACCTTCAAGAATGGTGTCAAAATTGAAGAATTAAAATAAATCCTAACAAATCCCATCAAATTACCTTCACCCTTCGTCGTAAACCTACGAATTCCTGCCCTACTGTACCCTTTAATAATATTCCACTGAACCCTGTCGAACAGATACGTTACCTAGGACTCCATCTGGACAAACGTCTCACTTGGAATCCTCATACAAGACTGAAAAGACAAGAAACTGCTCGACGTTTTCGCCTACTTCAACACTTACTGGACAAACGCTCTAAGCTACCAATTAATTAGAAAAGACTCATTTACATGGCAGTTATCAGACCTATTTGGACATACGGAGTTGAGCTTTGGGGCTCTACTAAACCATCCAATTCATCTCGTATCCAATCCTTACAATCCAAAATCCTTCGTAAAATCCTCAATGTTCCTTATCATGTCACAAACAAACTCATCCATCATGATCTTAATATCCCATATGTTACTGATTTGGCCCAACGACAAGCTCCATACAAACTCGAATCCTCTAGTCTTTCAACTTGCTTCCCATACTATTCCTGATAACCCTCCGAAGCGGCTGAAAAGAAGATGGCCTCGAGACCATCTACTATAGAACTTTATTGGAGTGCTGCCGATGGGTAGTTTCTCCACATGTGTTTTTCATGTCATAATGTACATATCAGCAGATTTACTAGTTATAATCATATTATAGTTGTAAATATCAATAAATTAAATTTAAAAAAAAAAGTATTTTTTAAAAATAATTTAAAACGGATAAATTATTTAATGTGCTAACATCCATATTTCATATCCTGGTGATGATTAAGCATACTTTTATAAATAGTATAAGGGAGCCTGGCAGCTCAGACTGTGGAGAGCAGAGTTAATGTGCCCAAGTTCCCAGGTTCATACAAAGCAGTCGAAGATAAATTAATTAATCTGATAACAGCCAAGGATGAACCAGTGGGTTCTGGCGACCTTTTTAGGACTAACCTAGCCCAGGGTAAAAACTGTACCCTTAACTATTGGCGGTTGTACATGATCACAGACAAATCACCTCTTTGCACAACCGTTAGTTTAGAAACAGTACAAACTCTATCATGTACTTAACCCTATACCCTCATGGGTTGTAGAGATACAGTATTTTTTTCCTGCTCCTCCTGGGTAGTATTCAATTGCGTAAGATAGACTTTATCTGTCCACATACTTCCTTACGTGTCCCCTACGCTTCCGCCTTAAAGGTTCAAATACTCCAATAATAACTACGTGCACTAGAGGTTCTAACAGCTTTCTTCCTACGACTTGGAGATGGATGAACTATGGCGTGGGAGGAAAGGGATTGCTTGCACACAACTTTCTCGCCAAGAGTCTCTTCCAATTTCTAATCACGATCTTTATCTCTTTCTGAACCATTGACCTTAATTTTAGCTTTGAAAATATTTTTAAATTATTGTTAGAACATTCTAGAAAAATTTATATTTCATATTCTCATAAATTTTGAATTCAAATAATAATAAATTTAAATAAAAAACAGACGAATTATTCCGGAACTAAAAAAGAAAAAATGACTGTTTCTTCTCGGTTGCAAATTATATAATTTTTTTTTTAGAATATATACAAAAATATGTACAGTGATAAATGTCTAAGCTTTTTGTTTTAGTTTTAATCTTTTTAAAATTGTCTTGCTTAATAATAAAGGCGTTTTCAGGCACGAAATTGAATGTATAATTGAGTTATTTAACGTTTGTCCAATTTTAGTTACGTTTAGTTTTCTACTCAATAACACTTGGCTTGCCAAACGATTTAGATTTACGACAATACAACACCAGGACACTCAAGTGACTTGCGAAGGAATTGAGGAAGAACGATTTTATTAAAAGTGGAGATGAAAACGAGTCCAGTTTGCCAAGAATCTGACCGACGTGGGAAAATATTTGTCTTTTCACAAGATGAATTCGCTTTCGATAATAGTCAAAGGAAACATTTATTAATTACCACAAAAATAATTTATACGCAAATAATATTCTATCCTTGATTTGGTCGTTACATTAATAATTATCATGAAATTTGAAATGTAAATATCAAAATACAATTTATGTTTCTGATCATAAAAACCCTGAAAATGTTCTGAAGAAGGAAAAAGAAAGAAGAAAATTATTTTTTTCTAGGCCTTCAGGAAGCGGAGTGGCTCGGTAGTAGAGCGCCATTGCCATTCTGAAGCTCATTGGGTTCAAATCCCGCTGCTGCAAAGACTTTTATTTAATTAGTTAGCAGCTGGAGATGTATCTTATGGGATCTAGGACCCTCTTGGGGCTCACCCAGCCTCTGTAATGTGGGTAACCAAAATAAGAGGGAAAAGCCTGGCAGTTGAGTGTAATCTAGGACAAATCACCTAATGTAATCTAGGGAATAATCTCTAGATGAATAAAAAAAAAGTTTCATTCCTTTTTATCATAAAATTTCTAGTTAATGTTAATGCCTCTATTTGCTATTTTAAGTTTTTCCTGTATCAAAAATCATGGTTAAAATTCAACAGAAATCAACAATTTCTCAGAACGATTATATTTTTAAAACATACTTAGAAATTGTTATGTAATAAAATCTGTTTTGTACTTACACCACATTAAAAAAAAATGTAATTATTCCGCAAGTTGTTGGTTCGAGTAGAGTCGCAACAAATTTTAACTTTTCATGAGGATATTTTAATATTTTCCAAAAATACTAGCTATACTATATGTGTATACCTCGGTTATCATTTCATCTGGAAATGAACGTTTCACCAAACATATATCATCTATACTCCGAAATTTTCGACACAAATACTGTCGAAACGTTATTTCTGGATGAAATGGTATTCGAAATCTACTATTACCCATAATTACATTCTTTTTTTCCATACTAAAGCTCACACTAATTTGTATTTTTAGAAAATATTAAAAATGAAAGAAATAAACTAGTTAAGACTCAACTCGAAGAGACAACCTGTGGAACAGATACCAAAGAAAACTATAAATATTAGCACATGATTCCGATCAGAAACAGATAATAGTTACTCCTAGCTCTTTCCAGCTGGACAGTCACCGTAGACTCGAACGGAATTCGAAATAAGTGCAACAACACGACTAAGACTTCCTGTTGACTAGGTAGTAGAGAACTAAGGTCAGTAACTAGTGTCCTTGCCGCCATTTTTTTCTCTATTAGCTGAAGGACATTGAACTGATTTTCTTCCGTAGTTCATGTCAATTTATATATATATACTTATCTCTGTGTGTGTGTGTTCGAAAGCGTTTACGCACATGGATACACATACAAAAAAATAAAAATAATCATTTAAGTCTTTCTAACTTTTTGGACATTCCAGTACTACAGAATTATTCCGAAAACGTGGCGAAATAAAATATAAAAAAACTAGCCGGTGAATATTTTGTTCTGAAACACTAACGAACATGCGTTTATAACCACCTGAACTAAAAAGTACAAAATAAATAATATTTTTATTTTGAAGAGAAAAGATATGACCTCGGCCGGGATTCGAACCCGGGTCCTTTGTCTTAAGGTGACAGGACTCTACCAACTAAGCTACCGGAGTTGATACCAGACGGGGACAAATCTTTTCTCTTATCTGATCCCAAGCCCCCGTGTTCTCGCAAGTTTCGCGATGTATACACGAGAACCAATGTTCTTTGAACGTTACTTTAATTTTGGGAACTTACTGGGAAAATAAATTAACTACTAAATTATAAATAATTAAAAATAAATAATAGTTTAATACCATAAATAATTCGCTTTAATAGGAATCAAAACTAAAAAGTAGAAAATGATCTCTGAAAATGAGATGAGAACAATAGAGCGATTGACAAAAAAAAATCATTTTGTCGTTAAAAACTGTGGGTTGTTGATGTTAATTGTAGTAAATATTTTATTGCCTAATATTCGTAAAAGTAGTCATTGTGAAAATATCATAAAAAGGATATTTAAAAATCTTTAAGCTTAAAAATGAGCTTATTTACGATAAAATGATTTTTTTTTTTTTGTTCCACTTTATTCTTATTTTATACTTATTGAAAATTATTTTCTAATTTTTAGTCATGTTTCCTATAAGAGCGTATTTTTGAAACGATTATTTATTTTGTACTGTTTTATTCCAGTTGATTTTAAATGCGCGTTCTTTAGTTTTTTTAAACTAATATTCATTTCTACTATTATATTTCGGCTAGCTAAAAAAAGCGTGAATTTTATTTTATTTTTTTAACTATAATTTATTTTATTTCTACACGTTTTCGGGACAATTTTGCAGTACTACAATATAAAAAAAATTAGAAAAATCTTATAGGTTTTTTAAAAATTTATTTAGATCAATCGATCGTTAATCGTTTAAGTTAGTTTTTCAATTTTTTTAAATTATACTGTCAACAAGTCATAAGCTTGTCTCAAATATTACCACATGAAAACTGAAGATCCTGGTCAAGATAATGAGACAAACTTATTAAATTATTGTATCGTCAACGATTCGTCAGTAGTATGTAGTTTCAATTTAATTCGATGTATTGAAGGGGCCGAAAATCGAGTTGAAAGATTCCGTTACTTGCATACGTACATACAGGACGAGAACCGGTGTGTTCAACGTGGTATGGCCGTTGGCAAAATCCTTAAAATCATCAAAATCCCTATCCTAATTAAACCTGGGTAGGCAAAATTTAGAGCTCCCACTGTAGCATCGTCCGATTAGCCATAGCAGCATAAAGTGGCGTTAAATGAACAACTAACTAACGTACATGCAGGGGATGCTGATATAAGTGTGTTTAAAAAATATTGTATTCAAATTATGACATTTTTAAAGTAAAATATTTTTTTTTTAAATATAGACACTCATAAAATATGCTATTATGTCGAATCCGGGCTTTTCTAGTATGGAATGCAATTGTTAATTGTTTATCTTGGATAGCAAAACGTGTTTATTTTGTAAATGATTATCCCTACCACAACGAGGCACATACCATGATAGACCATGAACAGATGCGATTACGTTACCGAATGTCGTCGAATATTAATACTAAATGTCAACCTTAACACCGGAACGATTGTTTAGGTAACCAAAAAAAAAAGGATAAATAAATAAAAAATCTGTTAAGACAAAATATTTTCGTAAGGTAGAAGTGCAAGGTACTCCTAGACCGGTTCTAATAAAAATATTGGCTCCAATTCAAAAAAATGAAAACCCTCTCATTCTGTTCTTTTTTAATTTAGTTGCCAAATGTTGTTGAACTCGGCGGGGTTAATGGCAAGGCGTTCGTATTTATATTTTTTTTCTCTCCTCCGCACCGTCCGAAAATAATGTGCCCAATTCTCTCTATCTACCTGATGATTGTTAGTCTTGCTTCGCATTTAACAAAAATAATAAGCCCTACAATGCCAGAAGGAATTACATGAGAAATGTCCCAAAGAAAATTAAGCAAATTAACTGGTAATATAGCCACCACATATAATATAATATGATACTTGATATAATATGGTAAAAAATTTATATTAAAATTTACCTAAGATAAAGTTTCGGTACTTTTTCACAACAATTCTTCAAGAAGGAATTTAAGCATTAACACTATCGAAAATAAAACAGAATTATATAAACAAAACCCACGCATATACCAGCTTTATATATTAAAATACCTCTTAAAAGTATTCTGATATATAAAAATAAAGTATTTGCATATATTTCCCTTTCTAGATGGAAACAAACGCTAAAAATATGACAATAATTGTATAGTTCATAATAATAAAATGAATAAAAATTATAATTACAAATTTAAATTTAGAGATTAAACATAATATTTGTACTAAATAGCGCTTTAAGGCAACTATTTACCCTACAGCATATTTGAAATTTTTATTCAGGTTCGATCATAAATATTTAGTAGAACGAAGATTATTAACGTTGAAAATCATTGGAAATTTGCAAATATTAACTGCTGTATTTTTTTCAGAAACTTCGAAAATTGGAAAGATTAGACTTGACAACCTATGTACGCTTGAATAGAATTAAAATGTATTTCTTTCGGTGATCATATAATCATTTATAGTTTTGTTCGTCATAAGCCAGGTTCAGGGTAAACCACAAGGATAATGTTGTGTTGCGATGATCAATGATGCCATTTGTTTCTCACCAATGTTAGTACCTGATAAATCCCTTTAAGCTTATGTTTGAATGTAACTAAATAAATATTTAGTTATATATGTGTACATCTATAATATCGTCGATACAAATCCAAAAGTATCGAATATGAAAAAAAAAACATTTTATATTCATGAGGGAGCTTATTTTATTCTAATAATCACTAAAATATGTTTTTATACTATTGACTTAGCCTACAGAACTTATAATTTTTATAATATAACTAATAAAACAATAATAATTTTATAATTTTTATAGTTTATACATACTTAAAATATATAAACTATAAAAATCATCGGGGATTTAGGAATCACCAGATAACTTCCGTTTTCCCCTAGCGTCCATTTCGAAATGGGCATTAGCAGAAACCAGAAATACGATCTATCAGTATCAGAAATAAAAAATAATTGTTAAAAATATATATTGTATATTCAAAAAGTTTTAAAAAACCTGCCTTAATATTTCTCTCTCAGAGACATTGTATTATGGCGACATGTTCTCCCCTCATCATCAACTTTGGAACATAACGTTCGCATTGTTCCTGCTTGGATCCGACTTTTGTGACTGTCACAGTAGGAACAGAGACGCGGTGTCTTGGGCTTCCCTTCGTCTCAGCTGAAATAATAATTATTTAAATAAATAAAACTAATGATTAACACAAGTGGAAGTAATTTATATTGATTTGTAAACTGTTATTCTTTGTGTAGTAAATATAATAGGGTGATACCAAACAGAAAATATTACATGAAAAGAGTGGCGATGTGATTTTGATCTTAGGCCAACCGAGTAGAACGAAGGAAATATATTTTTGGGAGTGGAGTATTGGGAAACCATCGGATTCCTGACTAGATTAGGCAGCCATCATTGAATATGGCACCATAAATTAATGATCTTATATATTTTATTAATTTGTATAGCTTACTATTTGTTTATCTTCTTAGATAAAGAAGAGTATTTTTTATTACATGAAAACATAGTACGCTTTTACCGGTAATTATTCCGCAGGTTGCCGCTTCGAGATGAGTCACAAGTTTTAACTGCTTATTCGTTTCATTTTTAATATTTTTCAAAATACAAGTTATCATGAGCTTTAGTATGGAAAAGAGAGTGTAATTATGGTAAAGGTGTATACTTCAGTAATCATTTCCCTTATAAATTACCGAATAGAATACCGAAACCTACTCATACTGGAAATGGAACATCAGATAAGTCGTTCTTGATTTTAAAAGCTTCAACCAAAAGAATTACTTCTGAAGGCTTTTGATTTTATGTCGTTTTTCTCTTTATGTCGAAAGAGCAATCATCTATACTTCGAAATGATAGTTGAAACGTTTATTTCTTGATGAAATGATACCGAAATATACACATTTCATATAATTACATTCTCTTTTACATACTAAAGCTCACGTTAACTTGTATTTTTGGAAAATATATATATATTTTTTTAAATTTAATTTATTGATATTTACAACTATAATAATATTATAACAAGTAAATCTGCTAATATGTACAATATGACATGAAAAACACTTATGGAGAAACTGCCCATCGGTAGGACTCCAATAAAGTTCTATAGTAGATGGTCTCGAGGCCATCTTCTTTTCAGACGCCACGGAGGGTTATCAGGAATAGTATGGGAAGCAAGTTGAGAGACTGGCGGATTCAAGTGTGTATGGAGCTTGTCGTGGAAGGATATGTATCTAGTTCGGGCCAAATCAGTAACATATGGGATATAAAGATCATGATGGATGAGTTTGTTTGTGACATAATAAGAAGCATTGAGGATTTTACGAAGGATTTTGGATTGGATACGAGATGAATTGGATGGTTTAGTAGAGCCCCAAAGCTCAACTACGTATGTCCATATAGGTCTGATAACTGTCATGTAAGGAAAATATTTAAACAGTTAATACTTGTTGTAACTCAACTCGAAGCGACAACTTGCGGAATAGATACCTTTTTTTACTTTCATACAAACGAGAAATTATTTGTTATTACATGAATACATAGTAAGTTATTTACTAAAGAAGTTATAAAGTTTAATGCCAAAAATGGCAACGCCTCGAATAATAACAAGCGTACCATTTCGACAAGACTATATATATATATACTTATTTAATATTATTTTGAAATTTTATTTCAAATAAAATAATAAATCATAAACAATAACAACATATATAAAACAGACAGATGATTAACTGCGAAAAAAGGAATTCATTGGAAAAATAAAAAAATGTGGGTTAACAAACAAACAATAACTGAATAGGTCTGATTAAATATGACCTGAGTTTCGAATTTAAATAGAATCGAGTTCCGTTAAATAAACTAGGTTTAATTCTTATGCAATAAACAGAAAATGAGGTCTAAGGAACAATAAAAGCTTGCATAAGAACTGGGTCATTTAATATTGTAGCGATTAGCATAATTATACTATTATTGGATTGTTTGGCAACTTAGAGAACTCAAAGAGGTACGTAGACAATGAATAAACAAAAAATTAAACATCGGGTATCGATAAAAACCTACTGAATTGCAACTATATACTATGCAGTCATTATAATAAGGGTTAAAAATATTATATCTAATCAGTTCAATAATATTTAATTCTTAACAACCCGAAATTTGCCTTTCCTTCCTCCACTATCCCTAACGAGGACTGAAAAAAACATGATGTCCAGAAAATGGCAAATTTATTAAGCAGACGATAAAATTGTTATCAAACATTTACTATACTAACATATTTATTACTAACACTATTTGTAGAGCAATTAAAAAAAAAAAAGTTTTACTAAATGACAGAGATACTAATATTTTAACTCGAATATTAGTCAAAAAGAAGAAACTTGATCTCAGCAAAATATATATATATATATAAAAAGTTAACTGTTCATCTAACTAATAATGCGATATTAAAAATATTGATAATTACAAATATTAATATAATCTGTTTTTTTTAATATATAATTTCATCGATTTGCTCAATTAGCTCAATAAATAAACAAGAGACATGAAGGATTTTAAATTTTATTGTTTTTGTATTAGTTCCGCAGGTTGTAGCTTCTAGTTAAACCACAACAGGTTTTAATTTTTCATTCGTTTCATTTTTAATATTCTGGAAAATAAAAATAATAATGAGTTTTCGTATGAAAAAAGTGTATATATTTCGGTAATCATTTAATTAAGAAATAAAAGTTTCAAGAAACATTTCGAAGTACAGATTATGACATAACCTCAACAGAATGTGTAAGACAGCTCTTTAATTTATATACAGTCAGTAATAATATTTTTATTTTCGAGAATATTAATAAGGAACGAATGAAAAGTCAAAAATTGTGACTTAACTCGAAGAGACAACTTGCGGACTGATACTTTTTAAAAAAAATATTTACTAAGTTATAAACAGACACACCCCACAGAACGAACACTGCTAACGAATACCTTAGCAAAATGGTTATTTAATAAATTTCGTGTTATTTTTTTGGTCTACGAAAAATTTTGAAATCAGACATTAAACAATAAAGGTAATTTAAAAAATCATAATTATTAAATATATAAATATATATATATATATATATATATATATATATATATACATCGACGTTTCTTCTATATTTATTAAACTAATAAAACAACAACGAATATAATCGGTATAAGATTATTTAAAACAAACAATTTTACTTAATTTTAGCATCGCTTCTGTACCTAAAAACCTACAGCTCAAAATGGCTTTAAATAAAGCTGTTAATTAATTATTTAAATTCATTACTAATAACGTTAATATATTGCATTATTAATTAATCTAATTGGATGCTAAATACTAGCCAAGGATGTTAATAAAAGTAAGGTGAAGATATCCTGACTAAGTTAAGGTTAGAGCGGCCTTAGGCCCAAGGCCCTCCCCACCACAGCAACCGAGTCTTAGCCAACAAAGGATCTTTTGTTTTTATACATCTGTCTTGATATTTGAGCGAAGTTAATTATTTATAGGCTAGTAATAATATAATATTCGTTAATAGTAATAATACGATGTAATAATAGAAGGTGGTGTAATAATAATTAAAAGCGGAAGACATGAGATGCGTTCAAGTGCGTAATTGTAAGGATACTATCAGAAAAGTCTACTAATGTTTTTATGTTTTACTAATAATAATAAAATAAAAATTATAACCTTTACACTGAAATATTTACTTATTATATTACATATCATTGATATTATTCCATATTGCTACAAGTTATATTTCCAATGTCTGTATAACGAATATTTATTGCATCAAACCCTCATAAATAAAGGTAACAATAACTGTAAATAAATTAATACTACATTAATAAATGTCGATAATATATAAAGTTACAAGCATTAAGCCTAGTTGAAAATATAATTAATATTAATAAAATAATGGAGAGTAAAAAAAAAATGACCGTTTTATCAAATTCCAGAGTTCAAAAGTCTGTAAACATTTCTTCTTCTTCGTCTCTAAGCTTGTTTACTAACAATGGATTTCTTAAAAAAAAACTTCAGTTATTTATTTCAAAGAAGAAACATGACAGTGTCCTACGAAATTCTCGTAATTTTAAGACATTACTGGAAAAAAAATTTCAGAGCCGCTGAAGCAACTCGTGAAATTATTAAATACGAAGGTGTCCTTGACCAGCGCACTACGTGGCGCTGGTTTGAAAAATTTACCAGTTGAGATACGACGTTGAAAAAGAAGAAGGGCGACCATTAACGGATATTGATGAGGTTCTGAAGGAAGCTATTGAGTCAAATCCGTCCACAAGTTCTCGCGAACATGCCAGGGAGTGTGGTGTGTCGAAAGATACTGTTGGTCGCCATCTTTTCTCCATGGGGAAGGTGTAAAGGTCATTTTTTTTTATACACACCATTAATATAATTATAACCCTCAAAACCATTTGTATAAAAATATACTAATATTATTAAATTTATAAAATTAACTTTATCGGGAAATTAAAAACCAAAGTTATTTAACCGCTCGATTTTTTTTAAGTTTTATAAACCTCAGTTATTTGGATTATTTTTGTCCATCACGGCACATTGCCGCCTGATTTCTCATAGTTTTGATCAGGTACTGAACCTGAAGTTTCATAAGCAAGAAAAAATTGCTTGACCAAACTAGCGAAAATGTAAAAAATAAAAAATAAATAATTTGGATGACTTTTCAAGCTGACCTCATTTAACTTTTTTAAATATTTTCCAAATATATATTTTTACTAGGATATTTTCTTCAAAAATTTAACCGTGCACTTATAAATCCTAAGTCTTTACCCAATCTTGAGTTTTGATATGGAACAAGGAGTGTGATTATGGGAAATGTTTATATTTCGGTAGCGTAGACGTTTCAATAAACATTTCGAAGTATAGATTATGCTAAATCTTAATCAGTCTGTATAAGTCGGTTCTTTAATCTATGTACAGTTAGTAAAAAAATATATATTTTCCAGAATATTATTAATAACGAAACGAATAAAAACTTAAAACTTATCGTGACTTAACCGGAAGCGACAATCTGCAGAACTGATACCTCATTTTTCCTAGTTTTAGGCTAAGAAAATAAATAACGGAGAAAACATATATTTTTATTATAAATAATAATTGTATTATTTATTACTAAGGATTATAGGAAAAGAAATGACGTAGATCAAGAGAAGGTACAGAGCGAACTGCGAGAAGCGTAGTCTCGCGAAATTAGGTTAAGCAGCTTCTTAAAAAAGCAGCAGATCTATTTCTAAGTTCCCGTTTTTTTTTCTGTAAAATGGGCTCAGGACGTTCACCGCAAGCCAAACCTTGCCCATTACAGCCCAGCTCCTGTCCAAAAATAACAGTTGCAGGCTAAGATATTTTTCTTCAATTAACAAAAAAAAAAAAGGAAAAAAAGGAAATATTTATTTTAAGGATTAACGTTCATAGAAAAAGAAACCTGTTTCGGAAGTAACAAATAATATCAAAGTAGATGTTTTTTTATCAAATCTTTATTTTACTATCCACTTACAAATTTATAAAAAGAAAAAGTTGTCATAACGATATAAAAAAATAAATAAATAATTGTGTTTGAGGAATAGAGAAAACAATGAAAGAGTTGCTCGTCTTTCCGGGTATGTTATATTTACTTGCGATCACGGAAAATCTTTCATCATTTTCCTTTTAGGAAAACCCTCATTACAAATTAACCTACACTATATGTACATATATATATATATATATATATATATATATATATATATATATATATATATATATATATATATATATATATATACAAATATATATATATATATATATATATATATATATATATATATATATTGTTACGGGCTACTGGGTGTAAAATGGACTAAACTATTACTTAATTCAAGAATCTAATATTTATTAACAAATTAGAAAGAATACAATGAGATTATTTAATACAGTTAAATTATTAAACTAATATCAATATACAATAATAATATTCTACTAAATGTTATCTAATTTCTAAGATAATATACAAATAATATAAGATATTTTTAATACTAAATAACTAAACTATTTATATATAAATTTGTACAAGTACAATAATATTACACTATAGTTTACAATTACAAATTAACACTTACAGTTCGCTAACTAATGTCCACCGACCGTAAGACTCTCCAAATATGACAAACTGCCACACAGTTTATTACACTTATTACACGGCCACTAATTGTCACTGTTGCTCACTAAGCACTTATTACAGACTGATACTAACTCACTGTAACTCACGCACTATCACTAGTTAACGAATGCTACTCACTGGCTTATTACTTCACTGCTTATTACTGACCCGTCTTATTACTACCCTTATTACTGACTGCCGCGGCCGAAAACGCTGTCCTTTTTATATAGGCAAGGTAGGTCGTGGTGGGGCATTACTCGGAACACGGACGAGGACCACCTAGACCGATCTAGAAGGTTCTACGCCATTCTATAATCCCTTCCGCTTAATCCCATTGTTTGCCTAATCCGCTCTAGGCAGATCAGAAGCCGGTCCTGCTTTCCGCTCTGACCGTAACACTGCCCCCTCCTTAAAAGTGCTCTGCCCCAGAGCATAGTCCGGAGAAATCGGGCGGTCATGAGCTTCCCTCGATGGAGACGCATTTCCTTTCCAGGGGTTGAACGTGCACACCAATATGGCGACTCCAGAGTTGGCGAATATCTGTTCAAGCATGTTCCTGACAACCTTCCACTCCAGGCCGTCATATCCACAGCCCAACTTTGGGATCGCGAGCTTGGTGACACGCAGTCTCAGAAGCTTACTCCGCAGGTCGTCGAGGCTTCGCCGCAGTGCGTCATATGTGGGCTTCTGATCAGTAGCACACTTGGTAACTAAGTAGAACAGGTGTCGTCCTTCGTGCGTATGGTGGAGTGCTTTCCCGACGCGTGGTCCTTGGCGTTCCAGTTCCTCAGTTCCAGCAAACTTCTTCCTGAAGACGGTTGCAATCCCTCGGGAAGTCCTCAGATCTTCGGCTACACAATGGGCCAGAGAATAGTCCGCGGGTAACGAGAAGATATCTCTGTATACTGCCTGAGTTACTCCACGGGAACCTTGTACCTTAGGTTGTGCAACTGATACCTTACTGGCCTCCACGTTGTTGAGGTACCTGACTTGCTGGTCTTTTGTCGGGCCATGGTCTCCTTTGTATGGGGCCAGTCTATTAAAATGGACTACCCTGGGTTTTCCTTTTGGCTGCTTTCTGATCCTATAGATGACGTCGTTTATCCTATTGATGATCTCAAACGGGCCATCCCAGGAGTTCTGAAGTTTAGGTGAGTAGCCTCGCCTTCTTCGAGGATCATGTAGCCAGACCAAATCTCCAGGTTGGAATCCACCTTTCTCTGCCCTGATGTCGTAACGCTCCTTCATTCTGTCACTGGCTCCCTGGATGTTTGCACGAACCTTCTCGTGGATGTTATCCATCCGCTCCCGTAGATTCGTGACGTACTCCTCTCCGGCAACTTCCTCATTAGGCTTGAACCCGAATTTCAGATCACAAGGCAAACGAAGTTCTCGGCCGAACACCACATTTGCGGGGGTCTGCCCCGTTGCTTCATGGACTGAACTGCGGTAGGCTAACAGGAACAAGTGAAGATACTGGTCCCAGTCTCGCTGATGGTCGGAGACCACTTTAGACAAATATCGACCCATTGTCCTGTTCATGCGCTCCACCATGCCATCCGATTGAGGGTGAAGAGGTGTCGTCCTGGTTTTCCGTATTCCCAGTGCTTCGCACATCCCGGAGAAGACTGCAGACTCAAAGTTTCTTCCCTGGTCAGCGTGAAGTTCCATGGGTACTCCAAACCGGCTGACGAGCTGCTTCACAGGTACGTCTGCAACGGTGACTGCCTCTTGATTCGGAAGGGCATACGCTTCCACCCACTTAGAAAAGTAGTCCATGGCCACGAGAATATATCGGTTGCCTTCGTCCGTCACAGGGAAAGGGCCAGCGATGTCGATTGCTATCCTCTCGAACGGTGCTCCCACGTTGTACTTCCTCATAGGGGCCCTCTTTCTTCTTGTTGGCCCGTTAGAAGCCGCACAAGACGCACAACGCCTGCACCAGTCCAACACATCGTCCTTAAGGTTTGCCCAGTAAAAGCGTTCACGAACTTTTTCCAATGTCCGGTGAACTCCAAGATGGCCGCCAGTTACACCGTCATGTAGTTCTCTAAGCACTTCGGGCACTTTATTCCTTGGAACGATGAGCTGTAGCCTACGCTGATCTCCTTCCGCGTTCTCCAATGCCCGTTTCAGCAGCCCGTTGTCCACTACAATGGAGTTCCATTGGGCCCAGTACGTTTTTACATTCTTCGACATTGGAGCCACATCCTGCCAGGTCGGTCTTCCTCGCCCCGATATTTTCCATTCCTTTATTTGTTTTAAGTCCGGGTCCTCGTCCTGTTCCTTTGACACCTCTGTGTCCCGCCAACTGTCGATAACAACCGTTGTCCTCAATACTGTTCCCTGCTTCTCTTCTTGTCGGGAACAATGCCTGCATTCTTCATCTTCACATGGTCTTCTTGACAGCGCATCCGCATTCCTGTGGCTCGTTCCAGAACGATGAGCAGATTCAAAGTCGTACTCTTGAAGGCGCTCGATCCACCTCGCCACTTGTCCCTCCGGTGACTTGAATCGCAGCAGCCACATTAGAGCCGCGTGGTCCGTTCTCAGCAGGAACCTTCTTCCGTATAGATATTTATGGAAGTGCTCTATGGATTTTACTACTGCCAGGAGCTCTTTCCTTGTGACACAGTAGTTGCGTTCCGGAGCTGAGAGTGCTTTGCTGAAATATCCAATCACCCTTTCTTCTCCGTCTTGGAGCTGAGAGAGGACACTTCCAATGGCGATGTTGCTGGCATCTGTGTCAAGTATGAACTTGCCCTCGGGACGTGGATAGCTCAGAATAGGAGCACTACTCAATTTGCTCTTCAGCTCCTCGAAGGATGCCTGGCACTTGTGATCCCAATGGAAAGACCTTTTCTCTTCGGTTAGCCTGGTAAGAGGTTTTGCGATGTTAGCGAATCCTTTCACGTACCTCCGGTAATAGGTGCAGAGCCCGAGGAAACTCCTCACCTGGTGCTTATCTCGAGGTACTGGCCAGTCGGTGATCGCTGCTATCTTCTCTGGGTCAACAGCAACTCCGTTGTCTGACACAATATGCCCCAGGTAGTTGACTTGCCTTCGGAAGAGATTACACTTCTTCGGGTTCAACTTTAGGTTTGCTGCACGCAGTCGTTCGAAGACCTTCTCCAGATTCTTCAGATGGTGAGCGAAGGACTTTCCCAGTACAATAATGTCGTCTAGGTATACCAGGCATACCTCCCAAGAGAGACCTCTTAACACGTTTTCCATCAGCCTCTCGAATGTGGCAGGAGCATTGCAAAGCCCGAATGGCATTACTGTAAACTGCCAGAGCCCAGTGCCAATTGAAAACGCCGTCTTCTCTTTATCCTCAGGTGCCAATCCAACCTGCCAATATCCACTGCGGAGATCCAAAGTAGAGAAGAGTTTACACCCCTCTAGGGTGTCCAGCGTATCGTCAATCCTGGGAAGCGGATAGCTGTCCTTCTTGGTGACATTGTTCAGAAGACGGTAGTCTACACAGAACCTCGTTGTACCGTCTTTCTTCTTCACCAATACGACGGGAGACATCCAGGGGCTACTCGAAGGCTCAATGACACCATCAGCCGCCATCTCCTTTATGATCTTCTCGGCGTCCTCCCGTTTGGCTAACGGCAGCCTCCGCGGGACCTGTCGGATGGGCTTCGCATCCCCGGTGTCAATCCTGTGCTGGACGATATCCGTTCTGCCCCGTGGTCCTGGTCCGATCTCGAAGACGTCATGCCATCGGATAATCATATTCTTCACTTCCTCGCTCTGTTCGGGCGAAAGGTCGCGACATGATTCGTCCAAAAATCCTTTAAGTTCCTCTGGGAGTCCTCGAAGCTCGGTGGGATGACGTTGCAGCTGACGAACCACTGAGGTAGCGGTGGTACACTCCCCGACTGGTGTTCCTTTCTTCAGCGTTACCGGGAAGCTGTTCAGGTTCATTAGCCGAATTGGAGTGGTAGGTCCGATCTTGATGAGAGACCTAGCAACCAGTACGCCGCGCCCGATCTCTTGTTCTTCGTGCCTTCCGGGTTCAACTAGTACACATTGACCCTCCGGTAGATGTCCTTCGACTGTCCCATGTGTTACGATTTGGCTCCGTGCAGGTAAAGTGGTGTCTTCTAGTAAGAGCACTCGTGCGTAGAGATCCTTTCCCTGCCGAAGGATGACTTCTTCGTCTCCCATCGTCAGCACACCTCTCGACATGTCCAGCTTGATCCCGTATGCCATCATGAAGTCCATGCCCAATATGACATCTTCATCGATCTCTGCCACGAGAGCGCGGTGCTTCAGATGCTGACCCCCGATGATGAAGGTGGCAACTGTCTCCCCGTAGACCTTGGCTGGCTGTCCCGTGGCAGTCCGTAATGCCCAAGTTGTTGGTAAGATCTTCTCAGCTGGAAGTGTCTTCGAGTTCAAGATTGTCATGGTTGCGCCGGTATCTATTAGCAGACTTTGCAGCTGTCCGTTCACCATCCCATCAACGTAGAAACTGTTCGTTCTGCTTCCTATTGACGCAACCCTGGTGGTCTTCCTGGGGCCTTTGACGTTACGGGTTGACAGTTGCCCCTTCCCATCAACCCTATTTAGTTTTCCTGTGGCTTTTCTTGCTTCTTAGATGGACACTTGCTTCTAGGGTGTCCAAGTTGGCCGCAGCTCCAACAGCGTATCTCCTTCTTACGGGTCCTGAGAGCCTCCAAAACTTTCGTCACTATGTCCTCGACGCTGAGGTACGCATTTGGCTCCGCTTCTGCTGCTCGTACTCGCGCATGGCCCCGTACAGACTGCCTAACAGCCTCAAACTCCATGGCCTGGGATAATGCGTCTCCTAAAGTTTTCGGCCGGGCGAGCTTCACTGCTTGTTGTGTCTCTGGGTCCCGAAGTCCATCCAGGAATTTGTCGACAGCCAAGCTTTCGTAGACATCGTCGGTGACCGATGGGTAGGCGTTCCTCACTAGCCGGGCAATATCCGCTTCAAATTCCTGTAAAGTCTCGTTGGTCTTCTGGATCCTGCTTCTCAGCTGTGAGCGATACAGCTGGTCCATGTGGCGGTGGCCGAAACGCATCTCCAGTCTTCTCATCAGCTCCCCGTAGTTGGACCGCTCCGACATGGGCATCCCCTGCAGCACTCCTAAGGCGTCTCCACGCAAGGCCAGGCACAATGCTGAAGCTTGGGTCTCCTGCGACCACCCGTGGATCGAAGCCGCTGTCTCGAAGAGAGTCATGTAGTCCTCCCACGGCGTTTTTCCGTCGAATACTGGAATGGTGTTGTGAGTTGGTGGCGCCCCAGCATAGGCGGGTAGAATGGTGTTATGATGGCTGCCCTCGCAGGAACGGTCGGTGTCGTTCGTCGGTGGGTTGCTCATACGTCCCTCGAGAGCTTCCATTCTTAGCCTAATTTCGTCAACTTTTTCTCCTAGCCTAGATTCTACAACAGCTACTTTATTATCTACATTTTCCATTAACTTATTCTCTAATATGCCTAATTTAGACTCTAATGTATACAATAAATCACTTTTTACAGTACTTAGCTCATTTTTAACAGTGCTTAACTCATTACCTAGCTCATTTTTAACAGTGCTTAACTCATTACCTAGCTCATTTTTAACAGTACCTAAATCATTCTGTAAATTACCTAGCTTATTTTCTACATTGCCTAGTTCATTTTTAAAAGTTGCAGACAACTTGCTTAAATCAGTTTCAAACAGAACGTCATCTGGATTTTCCCCTAGCTCTACAAAAAATTGACGCAAGCGATGTTGCAGTACACTTTTATTTCCTGAAGAATCCAGATCACGTTCTTCTAATTCCCTTTTTAGATCCGCAACTTTTAAATCCATTAATTTAACACTTTGAGAAGCCATTTTTCATACAGTAGCCCAATAATTACAAAATAATAACAATTACACAAAATATCCCACTTCTGACACCAATTTGTTACGGGCTACTGGGTGTAAAATGGACTAAACTATTACTTAATTCAAGAATCTAATATTTATTAACAAATTAGAAAGAATACAATGAGATTATTTAATACAGTTAAATTATTAAACTAATATCAATATACAATAATAATATTCTACTAAATGTTATCTAATTTCTAAGATAATATACAAATAATATAAGATATTTTTAATACTAAATAACTAAACTATTTATATATAAATTTGTACAAGTACAATAATATTACACTATAGTTTACAATTACAAATTAACACTTACAGTTCGCTAACTAATGTCCACCGACCGTAAGACTCTCCAAATATGACAAACTGCCACACAGTTTATTACACTTATTACACGGCCACTAATTGTCACTGTTGCTCACTAAGCACTTATTACAGACTGATACTAACTCACTGTAACTCACGCACTATCACTAGTTAACGAATGCTACTCACTGGCTTATTACTTCACTGCTTATTACTGACCCGTCTTATTACTACCCTTATTACTGACTGCCGCGGCCGAAAACGCTGTCCTTTTTATATAGGCAAGGTAGGTCGTGGTGGGGCATTACTCGGAACACGGACGAGGACCACCTAGACCGATCTAGAAGGTTCTACGCCATTCTATAATCCCTTCCGCTTAATCCCATTGTTTGCCTAATCCGCTCTAGGCAGATCAGAAGCCGGTCCTGCTTTCCGCTCTGACCGTAACAATATATTTGAGAGGAAAATAGTTGACTGAAAGATCTAGTCTGTACTTCTTTGCGTTATCATCCTTCTGAACATTAATTCTGTAATTTTTTTATTCATATATATCCTTATAATAATATATTCATTGCTATTTTTTTACTTTTCTATTACTCTATATGTTATTATATTTTTTCTTGGTATATAAATAAAATATGGATGGCTCCTTTAAATGAACAAAGTTATAACTCAAAAAAACTTATTTTCAATATTAATTCAAATAAAAAACCTTGAATTTATTTTTTATTTCAACTCATGTAATAAATTCCCAAAAAATTTCAAGTTCAAACATCATACAAATCAAAATATGACATTATTAAAAAAAAAACATGTTGGAAATGGAATATCAGATATACAGTTTCTGAATGAAGAATCTTGAACCAATGCCATTGCCACTGAAGGCTTAACTCAAAAATCCCAATTCCAATTGGAAAATGATCTCGTGACAATTAAGTACTAACACCAAATATGTATTTTTTATATAAAAATATTCCATTCTATGATAGTTCTTGGTAAGAGAGAGGCCGTATTACATCAGGTTGAGGCATTTAATCGTAAAACGCTGACTAAAGCTTATGTCAGGACCATCAGATCAGCAGAACCATTCTAAGAAATTAATTAAATACGCTAGCAATAAATAAAGTAATGTTTTATTTAAGTGATTTTTTTATTAGGAGACCTAGTAATGATCTATTTTATTTATCAAGAAATAATATCACAGTTAATAAATTAAAAATAAAAAAAGCGGGAAGAACATTAGCGAAACTTGATGAAGACTCATCAGTGTTCATGCTGTTACATCCTTCAATCTTCCAAATACCAAAATAAGGCTTATTTTTTACATAAAGTATAAAAAACAAACATATAAGTAAAAGGCCTAAATAAAAAATATATACACAAAAATACATGAACTAGTAATTTAAAAATAAAAATTCAACAATGCTATTTGTGTTTATTAAATCCTTTATTCTAATATTTTAAAATATTAAATTGCTTGAAGAATTAAATTATTCAAGATAATATTAACATATGAAATGATGAACTTTAAATTGAAAAAAAAAAAGTCTGTCGGAGATGTGCGGTTAAATTTAATATGAAAGATGGCGGAGTGGGAAAATCCACTGAGACAAGCTTACTTTTAGACACCATTTGTTATGTGTTAAATTGTCATTGTCAACATCTAATATGTTTATGTTTGATTTTTTTAAATATATAAAACAAATTTATAATTTAGAAATATATATATATCTACAGACCCGTTGGATAAGTGGTCAAGTCGAATTTTCTCCAAAAAGTGTTTCTTGTACTGAAGAGAGCAGAATCGTGTGCATTTTCGTAGTGAACATTTTCTATAGCCTATAGCTAAGTCAGGATTTGGCTTGAGAAGGAGTTATTGTTTATATTAAAACTTCATTTCAAGCCAAAAAACTAAAAAATTACACGATTCCCCTTCCTGTAATACACTCAACTAATTCTTAGTCACACGGCTGCAGATATATCACGTGAGCTGAAATTTGCAAAAATAAGTATACAACAGCATATGAGCTGTTATTTTTGAAAGTGGTATAAGTCAATTTTTTCATACATTTTAGGTTTTGCACGTGAAATGACTTTAAAATATGAGTAAACATTATGTTTTGAACAATTAGCACTTAGCAAAGAGTGAAGTTTTTAAAACCATACACGGCTTAAACTTTATTATGAAATAACAATCATTAAAATTATGTCAAAGAATAAACGATTTTTTTAAGAATACAAATGGACTTATATCACATTCAAAAATAACAGCTAATAAAATATTCAACAAGTTGTCTCCTAAGTCCGTAATGTAGTAATATTTATTTTTTATTGTAAAATGCTTATCTCTAGATTCAAATATGATATTAATGATATTATTGTTTGTTACAGGTGAGTCTCTTGCTGTATTGTTACATCGTAAGTAAATATATCATAAGTTTTTTTTTATCTTGTTGATTTGGCACAGCGTTGACATCCGAGTAATAAAATTTAATTTAAGAAATATAAGACTTAGAATTAAAATTATTTCGAGTTTTATTTTTGTCTAATAAATCATCATAATAAATTTTATTGTATTGAGAATAATAACAAATAAATTATATTAGATATAGTAATTTTAATATAATGACAAGTATATTAAGGCAATACCTCTATTTTATTTCCAAAATATTAGTAACTTATTAAAGATCCGAAGATATTGAAGACAGGACGACCTTAGCCGTGATGTAGAGGATGATTCCCGTGTAGACATCTCCTATCACAAATAGCTTGAAGGTTTACTGGCAGCAGCTCAGGCCTACTAAAATCTGTTGAAATCCACATGCCTAACCTTGTCAAGACCAAGGATAACCGTGCTTTAAAACCTCCTTGGTCTCATGGTTTAGTTTTATTCTCAATTCATCATGTTTTTTTTGACGTTTTGATTAATCGGCTAATCGTTAGTTTAAAAAAATCTAACCTTACCCAACCGTTTAACATTAAAAAAAGTCGGAATTTTAGGAACCCTCATATTCAATACAGCGGATCAAAATAATAGTTTAAAAATTAAAAGCTTTAATCGAAAAAAAATTAAAACTAGAAAATAATTATCAGTAAGTTTAAAATAATAATAGCGTGATGAACAAAAAAATGCATTTTATCCTTTAAAAAAACGAGTAGTGCTTGATTTTAATTGTTGTAAATATTTTATTGACAGATATTGGTGAAAGCAGAATCATTATGAAAATATATTTATGACCCCTAGGATTTTTCACCAAAAATAAACCTTTTTCTTCAAGAGCCTATTCTTATTTTAAATTAGAAATTATTTTAAATCTATTATTGAAAATTGTTTTCTATCTATTAGTTTCGGTTTCTATTAAATCGTGTTTTTTAGTTGTTTAAAATATTATTTATTTTCTGTTTGTTAGCCCGCTAACTACAAAAGCATTTTTTAGTTGAAAATTTATCGAAACTCCCCAGTTGATTCTGCAAGTAGTCATATGCTTGTCTCAAAGATTAAGCCATGTATGCCTTTGTGGACGGACAGGACTCCACCGTGCCTTCGGATATGGGAAATTGCTAATCCTGAAGATCGTTGCATGGATAATGAGACGAACCTATTAATTTATTGTATTGTCGGTCCTTGGGAAGTGCACGAAGTTTCAATTTAACCCCATGCACTGTGGTTTAAAACCGAGTTAAAAAATGTTGATAGATAAATATTTAAAATAAAATTTCTAATCATATTATTTGGTTTAATCTTTTATCAATGAAAAACTACTTAATATTTTTTTCCCAAGCACAATTAACACTTCCGTCTCCTGGAGAAAAGAGGAAAAGACAAATCGAATATAACGTTTATGGACACAACCTTGTTTGTTTTTTAAAAATATTTTATTTACAATTAATTTTAATGAATTATACCCATAATTTTTAATTTTTTTTTGGGGGGGGGGGGTCTAAAACATACAATGAAATAAGGCCATTGTAAATGAATTATATACTTGAGAAACCATGTCAACGTACAGAGTCCATGCCGCATGCATTTCTGTTTATTTTTAGCCGGGAATTTTTAGATCAATTCCGGCGCGTAGCCATTCTCTGCACGAGTGCATAAATGATGCGCTTATATTTTATATTCACGTCAGGCAACGTGGGTTTGATTCGTTCGAATGGAGCATTAAAGTCCGAAATAAATGTATATATGATTTGGAATTTGAAGTTATTGGAGTGAAAACTTCTTTAGCCGCGTTGAGCGATTTTTGGTAGGGGGGAACTTATGGGTCCCCGTCACACTTGCACGTGTTGCGTGAGACTGGCGACGCGTAGCGGCCTGTGCATGAGTTATACGATTTGTTTTATTTAGCTATAGTTCATAGGTTACAATTCGGTTGACATGGGAATAATAATAATATTTGGCTAAAAGGTCGTGTAACAGAAGTGAAATTCATATTAATAATACTTTTTTAAATAATTTATTTATTGAAATTTAAAACTGTATTATAACAATACAACAAGTAAATATAATGGCAGGAATGATAAATAATGACATGGAAGTTGAGAAACTACCCGAATAACAATTTCAATTTAAAAGATTATGAGGCCATCTTTTCAGACGCCTAGGAGTGTTATCAGGAATTGAAGATGTTGCTGGGTTTGACACTAGTTGGTTTGATTGGGAATAAAGTTTGTCACGAAAAGATGGATATCGGGATTCGGACTAAATCAGTTACAAACGAGACATTAAAGTCATTATGGATTACTTTGTTCGTACCAAAGTAAGGGGCGTTGAGGATTTTACGAAGGATTTTGGGTTGTAAGGATTAAATACGAGAGGAATTCGATGGCTTAGTGGAGCCCCGAAGCTCTACTCCGTAAGTCCAAATGGCAATAATGATTGTCATGTATATGAGTCTTTTGTAATTAATTGGGAGCTTAGAGCGTTTGTCGAGTAAATGTTGAAGTAGCCTGAAACGGTGAGCTGTTTCACTAATATCTTAAAACAACAGCTAGTTAAACTTTTCGTTTCCCGAAAAAGATTTCGTTTGTCATGGTTAAATTCTTGATATTTTACATTCAGTTTGTGTATCCCATAATATATATACTATAGATATGTGTAGTATTGTGGATGTGGTGTAAAAGTACTAGAGAAAAAAAAAAAAATTATTTAGTAGTTCGTCAGATATAAAAGATTATAAATGTTAAAGAGAATTCTTATTTTACTATTATTAGTTATGAAAAAGAATGAAAATGCAACGACGTGAGTAGACGTGAGTCTACTCTCGCCTTCACAAGTCAACGCCCGTTTTAAGGAAGTTGTGAGTAATAAAACTAAAGAATTAAAAATAGACGTAAATAGAGGAAGAGGACAGGTGGAGGAAGGCATGAAAGAAGAGGAAGAGATTATTTGAATGGAGGGGAGCCGGAAGGCATCCTGACCCACTGGCTCTGACCCACCCAAGGACGACCACTCACTTCCGACTACGTCGCCCTAGCGCGCCCTTCCGGCAAGGAAATCTCTCCACCTTCAAAGCGGGTACCGGAAGCTCAATATCCCTTCAAGGGCTAATACCCGTCGTTTTTGTAATTTTTGGAAAACAAAAATCGAAGTGGTTATAAATGAGAATTTGATACACTCCGGAATCCGGGATGCAAAAACATGGAACTTGTATATTACCATCCTCCTTATCTCGTACAACCTTGTATTATCACTCTGTAATGTTTTTGTCACGTTGATTTTGTTTATTGTCTATTTAAATTTCTGTATTGTTTATCTAATTTAATTTCATGTTTTTGTTTTATTCCTTCCAAATGCTAGCAATGGCATAAGAGGAGGTCAAAGAAGAAGAAGAAAAAAAGTTGTATTCCATCTGTTATTGGCTATGTAAAATTAACAGAATAACACTTTTGGGAATAGTCGTCTTTAAAAGAAGAAGCTATGAAATACCACGGAATAATTACAAAGATGAAATTATGTGAAAAAGTTCATCAGATAGATTTTTACGAGGATAGAAATGGACATATTTCCGTCGAAAGTGTAGGGAAAAATTTATATAAGAAGAGTAAATTGGCCATAAGGGTATAAAACTAGTATTTTATTATTACACTTTATAATTACAGAATAAAAGTATAAATTCAATTTCCAATAATATGAGTAAGCAGGCGTTATCAGTATCGTAATTATCATTGTTCTAAAACAGTGGATAACAGTCCATGGGTACCGGCTAATATACGTCTATCGAAATAAGCAGTAGTATTTGATTTTTTTTTTTTTTTTTGTGGAATAAGAGTAGTTTTGATAAGGGTTACAGATATCTACGCTGTTCAATATATTTTTTTTTTGCATGGTAAACATTTCGTTTGAAACATCTGCAGCCCCCTTGAATAAGTGGTCAAGTCGAATTTAGTTCAAATAAACATTTTCTTCTTTTTGAGAGGGATAACATTAATACTTAATCTGTATCTTGTGCCCTATATAATGGATGTTGTTGTTTTTGTAAATAATTTATAAAAAACAATAATATTGTTAGATGAAATTAGCCGTTCAGGATAAAAAGCGAATAGCTCCAAACTTCAATAATTGACTTTCATATTTTTCCATCGTTTAGTCAATTAATTTTATGCTCCCGAAACTTCAGGTTGAGAACCGGATTAATACCATAAGGAATGAGGCGACAAAGAGTTGTGTTAGACAAAATTTGCTTGGCTGAACCTGCCAAAAAAATTGAAGAAGCCAATTTTTAAAATTTCGTAGCTATCAGCTTTTGATCCTGAAAGAGAAGTTATCGGAGGACCCTAAAGACGACCCCTAAATAGCGGATATCCCCAGAAGGAGGGGTGATCGACCCGGGAAGCGGAATGCAGGCCGTGAAAGTGCATCAGTTGCATCAGCAGACCTTCCTCCCCGCCGCCTCCCCATTGCACTTTCTTCATTCCGGTCATCCTCACTTCCTAGTCTTCTTCTACCTGATCAAAGGTGAGCTCTTGCACCTCGATACGCTCTTTTGTATAGTGGCTTGGCGAAATCTCTTCCCTCTACGGAAGATTACAGAAAGAGCATTTCCTGAAGTTTTTGGATCACAGATCTTATTCATTTCCCCAAACTAGAGCGGATAATAAAACAATAAATAATCGGACTCGGACATCATTCCCAAAAAATAAAATAAATATTATGTTATCTTAAGGACTACATGGCATAAACATGGTAGTTTATGCTGGATGATGAATTACATCTTAAATTATTCGAAAAAAGTTGCGTAGAATATTCAATCCGAATAAGGACGAGACTACTCGAAAATGTAGGAGATTACACTACGCGAAATTGCGGAGCCTAGACCAGGTTAATATTATTGAAGTGATAGCGTCATGAAGATTAAGAAGGGTTTGTAAAGTTGTTGGACTTGGTAACAAACGAATGCCTAAAACCTTAATAAGCGCTGTACTGATAGGTGAATGCCTGAGAGGTAGACCGAGGCGTAGGTGGGAGGATTGCGTTAAGAGTGATCGGGCGGATTTGTGTTTGCGTAGTGGTCCGTGGACGGAAGTTTGTAAGCAGAGTTTGGTGGTGTCGGCATCGAGCCCTTCGGGTTCGCTAAGTCTTATAATTATTAATATTATACTATAGGAACTTAAACATCTATGAAAGCTTGAAAAGGCAAAAAACTACCAATTGTAATTTCTACCAATGGTCTAATTTCACAGGAAACAATGGAATCATTGAAGACCCTTAAACTTAACAAGCACTCAAGTTACTGCAAAAAAAAGCAGTATTATTAGGAACCGCTAGTATAATGGGGAAGTTTTTAAATATTGGAAAAACAAACAAGTAATCATAATCATGGTACGTATAAGCCAAATCATCCAGCAATCCTGAGAAGAAAAAACAATAATAAAGCAAAAATAATAATAATTATTATTATTACAATTATATGCTTAAATAAATCAATCCAATGAATATAGTGCTTTCATATAATGGTGAATTATTTCATATTTGAAATCATATTTATCGTTGAACTTATACATAGAAAGAATGTTCAATATGCAATAATCACTAGGACCATCTTCATCAAGGAATCACTTTAATTTTTTTGTTAAGAGGCGTGAGCTTGTCTTTATTATTATTATTTTTCAATAGTCATTGTAGATAATTCTATCAAGTTTTTTTTATTCAAAAACAAGATTCATTTTGTTGTTTTCTCCGCCATAGTATCCCTACAGAAGATTAATGCGTAATCCATAAATAGACCGGTAAATAAACACCTTTCTTATTTAATCGCAATAATAACGGTAAACATGAAATGAAAACATATATATGAAGAGGAAAAGAAAAAAAAATTGGCATAAAAAATAGGAAAAAAAGTAACGAGAAATTATAAGTAGTCTCCGTTTCATCATATTTGATGATTTATCAGCTATTTTCTGCTTCTGTAGCAAACAAAATACTTAACGTAATGAGGTTATACGAAATAAATTCCACAATCTAACATGATAAATATTATACAAACTACTAATTTTTTTTATTATATTAACATTATTTAAACAGATAAGAAATTGCAATCTGTTATTCGCTAAAAGATAATTTTATTTTGGTATTTTAATAAAAATTTTAGAAGTCAGTGATTAATTTTATATTTATATTTTTTTCAATATTTATTTATTGTAGACAGTATACTGTGAATAGGATCGTAGTAGTTCAAGTCTTATACATATTTGAGCATAAACATAAATTAAATACAAAACCGATCACCTCTACAATGTTTCTGCAAAGATGGTTATTCTCCTATTGGCATCTCTATCAAATCAACAAAGGAATTTCTCATGTGGAACAAAAAAAAAATTAATAAAAGAATGGATCAAAATTCTAATGGATTAAGATGTTATGAAGAAATTTAGTAGAATTAATCATACTTACAAACAAAATTTTATGTCCTTAAACAAATGATTTGTAAATGAATTATTGACGTCAGAAATAAAATTTACTGGTACCCCATACTGTCATATTACAATATAAAATATTAACAAAGAGAAATGAAGTCTAATTACAAGTAATACCGACTAACTATTAAGCATAATCAACTAAGACAACATGCATTCCATTTGAGCTGATGATTAAATACTAAGTTAAAATTTTTAAAAAAAGTTTAGCAAGGGACAGAGGAGAAAAATATACTGTCACTTTTACCATCAATGAGATTTCAAAGTGATATAGAAGTTTTGAATTATGTATAAGAGAGTTTTGCATGGCTTTTACCTCTTTGAATCTAAACCAGTCTTCAGAACGTAGAAAGGAGAGTTGTTTAGGGCAAGGGAATGATTTGTCCGACTGAAGGGTCAAAAGTGTAACGCAAAGAGAAAGATAAATAAATAGAGGATAAATAATGATGAACAATAGAAAATAGAAGAAGGTAAGAGTGTGAGGGAAATGGAGAGAGATTCTGTGACGGTGAGTAAGCAATTATTGGGCAAGATGAAACAGCTTGGGATCACAGGCTTAAAAAAACGATAAGGCACAATTGCTGACTAATAATAGATCCTTAACTCTCAATGACAAAACATGACAATAATAATGATAACAATAATGTATAAGCCTCAATCCTCAGCTACTACAGTCAAGGTGTCAAAGAACCCAACAGTAGCACAACAGTTGAAACCTCCGAATGGAAAAAAGTCGCATTCTTACAATAAATGTTAGTTTTTGACCGCAGTAACATAATGGCATAAATCGGTTGAAGGAGATACAATATCAGATAATCAATTCACAATTAACTTAGTTACAGGAGGATCAAATTAAACATTAATTTTCACATCTGACCCACAAGCAACCAATATTTATAATATAAACCTTACCTAAAAAAAGAAATAATAATTATATTTTTATATATTAACCAATAAAAAAAAAAAATTTGCTATTGGAGGATTGTTAATAAAATCAACCCGGATAGAAGAAAAAAAAGGGGAGAACAACAAATTCAGAATGAAAATACTAAGCTATACTGGAAAAAAAAATTACATTTAATCCTTTAGTGGTCTCAACAAAATAAATAATATATTTTAATGCCAAAACATACTAACGGAGGATACACAAGAAATTCTTCCTGAAACACCACAGAGAAGTCGTCCAACCTCGCAGCTGATATCAGAAAGAGGTAACTCAAATTTTACAGCTACATCAGTAGACTCACCGACAGAAGTCTTGGATACATACAGTGGCTCAAGACTACTACACCTTGGATGACAAAAATCAAAATTATTTAGGAAAAACACCAGGTAGACTCAGAGGAATAGGAAGTAAAGTCAGAGAAGACAGCGCGAAGACCAATAAAAGGAAGAGAGCCTTTAGTGAATGAATGAAGGAGTAATGGAAGAACTAGCTATAAATGGCGAACATGATCCGATAGAGTGTGGAGGGATAGAGTGATAAAATGAGTGTGGGAAAACAGGTCTGCGTGGTCCTTTGATATACCACCAAAGCTACGTACGAAAGTAAAAGCATTAAAAACGTAGGCTCTAGTAAAAATAGTAATGAGAAAAAGTTGTGGATTAGAAAAGGAAAGGCGGTCGGTTGGCAGAAACCAGAGTGAAAGGGATGTGGAGAAAGTTAATACTCAACCGAATCCTAATCCTCTCTTTATGACCTAATTAAACCGGTTGTGTGTTGTCTTCTAGCCTCATCGCTCTTCCATCTATTTATACTTCTAAAGGCAAGGACGATCTAAGTTCAGGAAACGAAGTGTGAAGGACTTGGATGCCTAGGCAAGTAAAAATACTACTACAAGATTACGAGATACATCTCAACCGCAATGGCTGTTACTGCGTGATGTTGACGATGATGATGATGAACTGGTACTGGTAGCGGAAGGTTTAATAATATTTAATATGCCAAGAGGGACTTCAACTATTTATTTAGTTTCTATCAACTCTCAGAAAATATAAACTTCCAAGTTCGGAATCTAAACCATACTTCCTCAAAGACTTTTCCAACGGAGCTACAACCCAATCCCTGATTTCTGAATGTTTTTTTTGAGTAGTAAGTCCACCTAAAAATACTCCTAACTGTCAATAACTGGAAATGGAAACCTATTTCATCCTAGATCAGTTACTTTCAAATTTTATATTCAAAGGGATCCGTTGTTTTATTTTTATTTTGTTAGTTTTTTTAGGGATGTTCCTCAGATACTCGCTTCCATTACATGTTGAGTAAAAAGATTCCAAATTAAAATTTAAACGATTTTAAAGAACGTTAATTTCCTGCAAACTTTATATGTAATATAAAATTGGTATTAGCTACAATCTGCAAAATGTTATGGAACACAAAAGTAAGGTATATGTACAACAGTTTCATAATAATAACTAATTTTTAAGTGAAGTACCGTGCAAATTCCTATCTACCAAATATGTAGTGAGATTTTTAAGTTCCTATATGATTCGTGTAAAATATTTGTAATAACTCTTAACGCTAAGATTTAAAAAAAAAAATGTTATATCTAATTTTCGATGTGGCATGATTTCAGTACTGATGTCATATTTCCTACTAAGTAATGTATAATATTGTAAATTGGACGAAATAATAATTTATGAAAATGCTTATACTTTAGGAACTTGTTTACATATAATAAATAAAATCAATAAATTATTTTAGAAGTCATTAAGTAATGACCCTGATGACGGGGGAAGACCTCGAAACGTGTATTTAAAAGAGAAAAAAAAAGTTTACGGTATGAAAATAAAGCAAACTTGTGCCAAGCAGGTGGCACTAGGATTTTTTAATGGGAGTAAAAAATCCTTAGTTATGCCGTCCTTCGGAAGGGACGTTAAACGGGGGTCCCGAGCATGTACGTTGTCAGGTAATCGTTAAAAATCCCTATCCTAATTTTAACTGGATAGGAAAAATGTAGGAATCCCAGTATAGCTTCGTCAGCTTATGCATAGTGACGTTAAATAGACAAACAAACAAAATTAAATACACACATTCTTATATTTCCGTGTCCAAATAATAACTTAAAGAAATTTAGAAGGAATAGTTTATTTTTAAATGTTTTGTTAAATAATTATAAATAGAATGTTTCCAGTTAGAGCCGGGAAGTGCGAACGTCAAAACTGTGAGAAGGAAAAATGACATTTCCATTAGAAATATAAAAAGATTTGGCAGAGGAAAGTACAAAGGCTATTGGTTGGTTTTCAAGAAGTAAACAGCTTTCGACTCTTCTCTAAGATGCGTGAGTATTCTCAACAATACGCGTAATCAACAAAGATATGAATCACTTTCCTTCATTAAGCAACGAGAATATCATAATAGATCCTTATATTTTCTCCTCTCAACCAATTAATAAACCTAATTTTAATTAATTGCCAGAGTCCACTTATCATGATCAAACTGATTATCAACATTTATAAGCGTTTTAGTAAATTGTAACAGATGATGTAGGGACCATAAACAATCCATATTACATACACCTGTATATATTATTACTTACTTAAATTAATAGGGTTTAGTATATAGTTAATACAATACTCTTTACAACCCAACGGTTGTGCAAGAAACCGATATGGCCAAGATCACTCCCAATCGCCGTGTTTCCCCTGATTAAGGATACCCTCATTATACAGGATGAGTGAGCCTCTAGAGGATTGTCTGCGGAATTTATATTACAATTATTTTTGACTCGACCTGTTTCAGAACCCTAGACTTAGATAATTGCACTATACTCGTATATGATACATTGGAAAAGATATGAAATAAGATGAAGTAACATTAAAATCTTACTTAAGAAAATGAAATACTGTCTTTGTTATATGGAATGACATGTCATTTCCTGGTATGACAATGAGCATCAATGACACCGAATAAATGTTGCCTAGGAAATGACCTGGATTAATGGATATTATATTAAAGCAAGAGATAATATAATACGCAGTAGTTATCAAGTACAGAAATAATATAATATTTAGAACATAATACTTGGTTATAAAAGCAAACAATCTTAGCCTTAGGGATATAGTTTGTGAATTTCAATCAGAATACAAAGTATATGAAATGCTTCATCACATCTCCAATTTATGGCCTTAAATGTAACATTGATCGAAAAGGCGGAGTACTTAATTATTTTAGATTTTCCAAGATTTATTTTGACGAAGAATTTATACCTTTCTTAGCTAAAAAAACTTCAACCAACGACTTAAATGAAAGATACCTTTAGTTAAAGTTGCTCAAATCAGATTTTTATTGCAATGAGACTTATAAAGTTTTAGGTTAATAACAAATGCACAAAAAATCCACCTTTTTGGCTAAGTATTTCTTATATAAATCTATGAATTTATTTTGATTCTATTAGCTTCTATATAAAATAGATAGTTTCTATGTTTTCTTTATACCGCTTAATAGAATTTGTTTAATACTGTAAAAAAAAATTAAAAAATCTGTTCTACTTTAACCTACAAAGAGCCTTAGGTTCAGTACATGGTAGAAACTTTACTATTTCTAAGTCAACGTGTATGGGTGTAGATGTTTTGGCCACACTCAGCTGCCAAAATTTTCATTGAATGAAGGGAACCCACTTTGCTCACCCAGCCTATAATACCTTAGAATAGTATAATTTATTGAAATATTATTACTAGAAACTGGACTCAATCTAATCTAAAAATATTTTATTGAATACATATCCCAATATATAAATACAATAATGGGGTTTAATGTGTAAACTGTTATGCGGAAGCTTCAGCACACGGCTGTTATCGGTTAACCGATAAGAATCTGATAAGAATGATAACCCATCTCACCAAGGGCTGGTGTCTTCTTCTTTATCTTGCGCACCCAGACCTCTGTGACGTCTTCCAGCGCCAGGTTCCACATCTTGTCGAAAGCAGAGAGGTATGCGATAACATAACCTCTTATACCCCAGGCATAGCGGGTAGTGACCTGTAACGGTTGAATATAATAAGTAATAATAATATAATATAATAGTTATATTTGTGATAAGAAGAGGTTACTCCTCCTCCTAAATTGTTTTGTCGATTAAGCTTGTAGCTGAAATAATGACGTACGTTGAACTGCAAGTGTTCAAGAAAATGACGGTACGAAACCACAAAAGAAATACAATGAAGTTCAAATATCTCAATAAACACTAAAACAACAATATCTAATATAATATAAAAAGGGAAAAAAGTGTAATTAAAAAACACCGCAACATTATGTCTTTATGTTAATCTCAGTAGTTTTAGCTATCAATATTATTACTTTTATGATTATATCATTTTATTTATTTATTTATTTTTTGTTTCAGGTTAGTAACAATGCGTTTTTATTGGATGGATAGAAAAACCATCTCAAAAGCAAGTAACATAGAATAAGTAACTTTTAAAAACCACATTGTAAATGAGCAAATCAATATTTCAACAATGAATTAATAAAGCTAATGAGGAGAAAGTTCGCGGTAAATATTAATGTTTAAATATTTCATTCAATCAGATAAATTTTGACTAGATTGATAATTCGGGAGTAAATCCGCAGTAAGTTTTCAGCATTCGGTAAAGTATCGAAAACACATTAGCCCCACACCGCTTAAATTAATACATAAAAATATATGTAATATAACTACATAACATAATATATATTACATGTGTAATATATATACCTACTACAAGCAGAATAAATTATGGTATTTCTAAATGTACCAAATTTAAAAAAATGAGAATTAAAAAAAATTGTATATCTAATAAAACAAATAAATTAATAAATAAAAAATCCAAAACCAATAGGTACTAAATAGAATACGTGAGAAATCGTTCAGAAATTGTTTTTGTAATAATTAATAAAAATTATTAAGCAATAGAAATAAATTTACTTACTTTGATCCGGGTCCTGTTCTCGACCATTTCTCTAAGTTTGGCCAAAGGTCCATCTACGTTCAGCATGAATTTACGAATATTCTTCTTACCTTTAATCAATTATTTTAGAAATAATAATAACATATAATTAGTGGAATTCATTAAAAAGGGGGGGGTGTTATTCTACAGTGTTATTTAAGTAAATTAAATATATAATAAAATAATCAGTTTTTTGAGGAAATTCTCTGAGCTCAACAAGGATTTTCTTCCCCATTTAGATGACTACAATTATTCAAAATCAAGGAATAATAGTTTTATAAATGTCAATTTTTAAATTTCTTTCCTGAGTTAATTTTCTTTTTTCTAGTAATTAAAGCTACCAAATAAGTTCTGTAATAATTCTCAATCTTATTTGTTCTACATGCACATAACACCTCGCTTTATGATAATAATAATACATATCGCCTTATTCGAATATATTTCTATCCGTGCTTTTTTATTTGATATCAGAAACTTTATTGTATCCAGATTTAAAGTTACAACCTAGTAATGCTACATTTATTAAATAAGATAAAAATACTTCTGAAATTACTGCTTCTAGTTACCATTGGTCCCAAATTCTTTAATGCCTAACGTGTACAAAATTATTTCCAATTATATTCGAGCTACAAATATCTACACCATATATGACAATACACTTATTCTTATAGGAATATATTTTATCCATACATTTTTTTACCTGATTTTATAAGCGTTATTGTCTCCAGTTTTATAGTTATAGTTATGTAAGGCCTATCAGTGCTTCATTCATTACAGACATTAAAAAAGTCTCTGAAATTACTGCTCCTTATCAACGTACAATAAGCTATCTATAGGCAATCGATGGGTTCCGCGAAAATTCTACTAAGGTCGGAGGCGGTGCAACGCAAGAAGAAAAGATGGGAAGAGGAATAAGTAATAAAGCTAATAAAACAATAAGAGAGAGAAAGAAAGAGGGGGAGAGTGGAAGAGGATCACGAATGTTTATCCGAGAGAGAGAGAGAGAGAGAGAGAGAGAGAGAGATAGAGTGAGAGAGAGAGAAGGCGAAGACCTGTGCACGGGCGATGACCCGGCACTCGGTGGACGACCCCTGTCAACTCTCCGCCTAGAGCTAAATAGACAATCTTTTCTAGTTTAGATTTTACAAAAAATATTAATATAGAAATCAATAAAATATTTAAATTAATTTACAGCACGTCAGAGCATTTTATTCCTAAAAACTCGAGCAGATCCCGACATTTTTTCTCCTAATCTAATACATTCCACATTCTATACGTGAGGATACCCAAAAGGGAAGGGCAGAGCTACGAAATATTATAGTATATATTTCCTCTATTATTATAATTATTATATTATTTAGCTCACTCTCAAACTTCTTAAAATATAACCAGTCGTTTACATATAGGTAAGTGTCCTGTTAAGAGAGATTTTATATTTATTTCAGCTGAAAACAGTTTAATTTAACACCTTTTTGAGTTTAATGCCATCGAATTCCTGACGTATCTACAAAAATAATTCAAACTTCTTCATAAATTTTAATGGTTTCTAGAATAATATTATTTCTATTATAATATTACTGCCGATTTTATATTATTTCTTTTACTCTCCAGCTCCCCAAAATATAAATTATCGTTAGTCATAAGCGTTATACACTTACATATATGAAGTATTTCTTCTCCACTCCAATTATAAACGCTTTAGAAATACGGATTTTATTTGTAGTGTTCCACTGAATTTGTACGATTACCAGTCATTAAAGCCCTCGCTATGACCAATATAAAATGATTGCAGAATTATTTAAATCCATTACTTATATTTGAATAGTGAATATTGTTTATATTGTTTGAATATTCTTAGAACAATACCTTAATTTTTAACGTTACCTATTCTGTTCATGATAATTTTTGAGTGTCGAAAAAAAAAAATCAAGGAATTCGTGTAAAATTACTATAACTTTTAGAGATGTATGGAGCATATACCTGCGTATATGTGTTACTGACTATTACATATAGTTTGGGAAACATTTCGACTACCTTATTGGTAGGCAAATAAACGTACAGTCCTACTGTTTGTGAGTAACAAATTAATTAACAATCAATTCTGAATTCGAGATGGTTAACTTTAAAAATAAAATTGTTATTGAAATACGATAAATTCATTGGGTTTTATGAATACAAAACTTGAAAAAACCTTTCACTTAAATATTTTATTTAAAGATTCAGGTTATGTATAATAATTAAAATCATAGAGGAGCCTCTTTGCTTCGACTCCACTAAAGGAGGTAAAGATTGAGACTTCTTATAAGAATGAAAAAAAGAGATTTCGTCCTTGTTAACATTGATATCGCTTTATATAAAATTTCATTAGTTTTATTAAGGTTTTTATGTATAGGATTTATTTTTCTGATAAATAACTATTGTAAAAATCCTCGAAGGCCAGGCAGAATATAATCCTTCTTAGAGAAGGAAAGGAAAGGAGATCCTCAGGCCAGCTAGCTCATGAATCTGGAATCGGCTCATCCCAATTCATGTTGGCCGAATCACATCCTTCAAGTTTACCAACCTCTGGCATATAACACACCTCTGGTTGATCTTGACGGCTGGCGCCATGCGTCAATAGAAAACCTCGCATTATACAGCTCGCCTACGATCAACATCCTAGATGGCTAATAGCATAGGGTAAGACCGTTCTGTGCAGGTTTCTGAGCAGTGGTATGCAGGATGTGGATGTGGTGGCAGTCTCGAGATAACTACAGACGATTTCGTTATTGTGGTTCCCGATATTATCCTTAAATAATGATAACAGATTCGCAATGCGATAGTCATGGGAAAAATAAATAAAACCGTGGTATCATTTCAATTTATAACGATATGCATCTTCAACACCATCAACGCAGTATTTGAATAGTTAATTTCGAAATTAAACTGTTTAAGATATTAATAATTTTTAACTTCAGAAATAGCGCAGAGAAGTAAAAAATCATTATTGAAATTTATAATTTTATTATAATAATACGTAAGTAAGTACAATAGTATGATGAACAATACGTAATAGCATGATACGAAGCCTTGCAGAGAAACAACTTGCAGTACTGAAACAACAGATTCGACTGAGAAGTTCGCGAGGCAGTCTTCATTTCAAACGTCTCCTAATTTTTTTTTCCAAAACCCCAATAAATAAATACTTCTGAATTGCTTCTTCTACTTTTTATTGTGCTACCTTATTCTGGAATTTATTGCATTTTAAGGCATTCCGTGAGTTAGGTTACATTTGATGTAAAATAACAATAACTACGATAGCGTTGGGGCAAAACATTTATTTTAATTTCCTCTACATACAACTAGAACAAATATATATATATTGTTTATGGTTCTCGAGTTTCAGTCAGTTATTTCAACTTCTTAGGCGACGTTTCGAGACTAGGTTAGTCTCATATTCATGCCCTGACAGTGAAAAAATGATCTTTCAGTGAAAACATTAAATAGCACACTAAAATTAATGTAAAATGACACGTACTTGTATTACACGTACGTGTAAGTTGTAATAGGATTTCACTAAAAGATCATTTTTTCACTGTCAGGGCATGAATATGAGACTAACCTAGTCTCGAAACGTCGCCTAAGAAGTTGAAATAAGAAACTCGAGAACCATAAACAATATATATATATATAACATTTTGGGTGTTATAACTTCTCGTTGGGAGATATATTAAAATAATTATATACTGTTTCAAATAAATAAATCAGAAACTAAGATTAATAAAATGTAATTAAAATCGAATAATTAGTAACGGTTTTATAATAAATGGTTCCAATGAGATCCTTTAATTGTTAAAATATGGGTACCCTAAATGGTGGATACCATAGAAAAAACTCTTGAGCCTGTTTTCTGGGAGAAGCGTATATGTATCAATCTGTATCTATTCTCGATCTGCAGACCCTTCTGGTCATCCAGCTTTTATAATGTAAGATCAATATACTCTTACTCTTAAGTACAGGGAAAACCAAGCGGTTGAGCGTGATCTCGGACAAATAACCTCTCAACTCTACATTTATAAATTATAACGTATAACTACACTTATAAATAGAACGTAACTTAACTAATACTGAACCATGGACTATCATATATTAAAATAAAATAACCAGTTAAAATTGCAGGGACTCAACTCGAAGCGACAACCTGCGGAATAATTACTTAATAAATATTTCATAATTAAAAATATAATATTAATAAGTTTGTTTAAGGTTTATAGCTTTAAATCCGGCTGCAAAAGACTATTTTTCGCCTGTGGTCATAGCTAAAAAAAATGAGCGGAAACCAGAAATAGCCAGAGCAGAGGTGAAAAAAAAAAGCTGAAAGAGTTCTATAAAAAGACGGAGAGAAGGCTATAAAAAGATGAGTACTCGAGCCGTAGATGGGAAGATAGCAGAGAACTTTCACTTTCGGGAAAGGCGGAGGGTTCGGCAGCTAGGGAGCACCCCCCACTACTCGAGATAGGTCCCAGGTTCGATGCCCGCTTATCGCTCTCTTCCTATGGTAGTGTCCTCTTCGCACTCTTGTCGCTCCTGTAAGTCAGCCTTCTTGTAAGGAATGCTGAGGGAGGCATAAAACAAATATAAAGGATACTTAAAAGAAAAAAGTAACCACACTACTTTAAAAAAATAAAATATGTACACAACTATTAATTATTTTAATATTAACCCTACTTTAAATGTATGATATAGTATTAATAATAATAATTTTCCATTCGTTTCCCGGGGAAACCATAATTAATTTAGTAGTAGTAGGGACAAAAATAACCACACCTAAGCACCTCATCTTAAGCAAACAAACAATATATTATACTCGTATATATTAATCAAGGTTGGTTGGATTGTTTTATTTAACATCACTTAATGATGAATCGAACGAAGCTACAATGGGAGTCCTAAATAATGTTTATCCGTGTATAATTATAATAATTAGGAAGGTTCATTAACGAGTACCTGACATCGCACAGGCTTAGACCGTCCTTTTAGGTCTTCTCCGAAGGACGCTATATGCAAGGATTTTCTACCCCCCTTAGAAAATTTAAGGCTACCCGCCGGCTGCGAACCGGTAACCTTGGGCATAGAAGGTTGTTATGCTAACCACTACTCCACAAGTGACCGCGATGTGGAAGATGAATTCATAAAATATTTATTTATTATTTATTAATTCGGCACTACAACTCGGTCTTGAGCCAACTACAAACGATTCCTGGGCTCCTCCAGTCCTCTCTGTTCTGCGAAGCTGAAATCCAGTTCCTCACTCCCAGGACAGCTCGGGCATCTCTCGCCCCACCATCTCAGTTTCGGTCTTCCTCTTCTCCTAATGCCATGGAGATGTTCAGTCAAGACCCTCTTAGGGATTGCCTCGTCCACTATCTTAGCCAGGTGTCCAGCCCATCGCAATCACGTTAGCTTCATTGTCAGAACAACATCCTCTTCGATAAATATTGCATATATTTCGCTGTTCGTTCGCCTTCTCCAGTTCCCATTGAGATGGACTCCTCCGAAAATTCTTCGGAGGATTTTCCTTTCAAAGACTAATAGGTCCTGCTCGATTCCTTTACCTGCCGTCCATGTGTCAGATCCATACAACAGGACTGGGCGGATCAATGTATTGTACAGATGGAGCTTGGTCTGCCGGGATAGAAGGCAGACAGTGAACTCTTTGCGGGGGACAAAAAAACACATCAAATACTACTTTATATTTATTATTATTATGATGGTGAAAATTTTGAAATATTTTTATTTTGAAGAGAAAAGATTTGTCTGGGCCGGGATTCAAACCCGGGTCGACCGCGTCTTAAGTGGGGCGTTCTAACCAATTAATTTAGTTGGTTAGAGCACCGCGCTAGAGACACGGACCACCCGGGTTCGAATCCCGTTTCTCTTCAAACTAAAAATACATAAAATACATATTAATGACCCTCCTACATTTGTATCCCCTTTAAGAGCACTGATAGCATTTGTTGTGAATACCGATCTCACGACATCCTACGGATAATGGCATTTTACGTTCCATCTGAAGGAAGGAATCAATAACCATTTTTACTCCCCTGATGTAGGTGTTTACTCCTCTTTAGGAAGTTGTTATGCTAACCACTGCACAATAATATAGTAGGAGGAACAGCACCCCCTGCTTAAATATATATATATAAGATAATATTAACATCATTAAAATAAATAAGCGTGTACCACTACATCCCTTGAAGGGTCTTGATTAAATGTCCGCTAGTTTTCTACTTGTCTTTTTATGCCAATGTATACATTCATTATATTTACTTGATGTATTCGGTTATACAGTTGTAAATTTCATTAAATAAATTTAGAAAAAGATAGCATTCTATGCACTCTCATATATTAAAATCATGTCAAACATATTGTTACGGGCTACTGGGTGTAAAATGGACTAAACTATTACTTAATTCAAGAATCTAATATTTATTAACAAATTAGAAAGAATACACTGAGATTATTTAATACAATTAAATTATTAAACTAATATCAATTTACAATAACAATATTCTATTAAATGTTATCTATTTCTAAAACAATATACAAATAATATAAGATATTGGTAATAATAAATAACTAAACTATTTATATATCAATTTGTACAAATACAATAATATTACACTATAGTTTACAATTACAAATTAACACTTACAGTTCGCTAACTAAAGTCCACCGACCGTAAGACTCTCCAAATATGACAAACTGCCACACAGTTTATTACACTTATTACACGGTCACTAATTGTCACTGTTGCTCACTAAGCACTTATTACAGACTGATACTAATACTAACTAACTCACACACACTGCCACTAGTTAACGACTGCTACTCACTGGCTTATTACAGACTCGTCTTATTACTACTGCCGCGGCCGAAAACGCTGTCCTTTTTATATAGGCAAGGTAGGTCGTGGTGGGGCATTACTCGGAACACGGACGAGGACCACCTAGACCGATCTAGAAGGTTCTACGCCATTCTATAATCCCTTCCGCTTAATCCCATTGTTTGCCTAATCCGCTCTAGGCAGATCAGAAGCCGGTCCTGCTTTCCGCTCTGACCGTAACACTGCCCCCTCCTTAAAAGTGCTCTGCCCCAGAGCATAGTCCGGAGAAATCGGGCGGTCATGAGCTTCCCTCGATGGAGACGCATTTCCTTTCCAGGGGTTGAACGTGCACACCAATATGGCGACTCCAGAGTTGGCGAATATCTGTTCAAGCATGTTCCTGACAACCTTCCACTCCAGGCCGTCATATCCACAGCCCAACTTAGGGATCGCGAGCTTGGTGACACGCAGTCTCAGAAGCTTACTCCGCAGGTCGTCGAGGCTTCGCCGCAGTGCGTCATATGTGGGCTTCTGATCAGTAGCACACTTGGTAACTAAGTAGAACAGGTGTCGTCCTTCGTGCGTATGGTGGAGTGCTTTCCCGACGCGTGGTCCTTGGCGTTCCAGTTCCTCAGTTCCAGCAAACTTCTTCCTGAAGACGGTTGCAATCCCTCGGGAAGTCCTCAGATCTTCGGCTACACAATGGGCCAGAGAATAGTCCGCGGGTAACGAGAAGATATCTCTGTATACTGCCTGAGTTACTCCACGGGAACCTTGTACCTTAGGTTGTGCAACTGATACCTTACTGGTCTCCACGTTGTTGAGATACCTGACTTGCTGGTCTTTTGTCGGGCCATGATCTCCTTTGTATGGGGCCAGTCTATTAAAATGGACTACCCTGGGTTTTCCTTTTGGCTGCTTCCTGATCCTATAGATGACGTCGTTTATCCTATTGATAATCTCAAACGGGCCATCCCAGGAGTTCTGAAGTTTAGGTGAGTAGCCTCGCCTTCTTCGAGGATCATGTAGCCAGACCAAATCTCCAGGTTGGAATCCACCTTTCTCTGCCCTGATGTCGTAACGCTCCTTCATTCTGTCACTGGCTCCCTGGATGTTTGCACGAACCTTCTCGTGGATATTATCCATCCGCTTCCGTAGATTCGTGACGTATTCCTCTCCGTTAACTTCCTCGTCTGGCTTGAACCCGAATTTCAGATCACAAGGCAAACGAAGTTCTCGGCCGAACACCACATTTGCGGGGGTCTGCCCCGTTGCTTCATGGACTGAACTGCGGTAGGCTAACAAGAACAAGTGAAGATACTGGTCCCAGTCTCGCTGATGGTCGGAGACCACTTTAGACAAATATCGACCCATCGTCCTGTTCATGCGCTCCACCATGCCATCCGATTGAGGGTGAAGAGGCGTCGTCCTGGTCTTCCGTATCCCCAGTGCTTCGCACATTCCGGAGAAGACTGCAGACTCAAAGTTTCTTCCCTGGTCAGCGTGAAGTTCCATGGGTACTCCAAACCGGCTGACGAGCTGCTTCACAAGTACGTCTGCAACCGTGACTGCCTCTTGATTCGGAAGGGCATACGCTTCCACCCACTTAGAAAAGTAGTCCATGGCCACGAGAATATATCGGTTGCCTTCGTCCGTCACAGGGAAAGGGCCAGCGATGTCGATCGCTATCCTCTCGAACGGTGCTCCCACGTTGTACTTCTTCATAGGGGCCCTCTTTCTTCTTGTTGGTCCGTTAGAGGCCGCACAAGTCGCACAACGCCTACACCAGTCCAAGACATCGTCCTTAAGGTTTGCCCAGTAAAAGCGTTCACGAACTTTTTCCAATGTACGGTGAACTCCAAGATGGCCGCCAGTTACACCGTCATGTAGTTCCCTAAGCACTTCGGGCACTTTATTCCTTGGAACGATGAGCTGTAGCCTACGCTGATCTCCTTCCGAGTTCTCCAATGCCCGTTTCAGCAGCCCATTGTCCACTAGAATGGAGTCCCATTGGGCCCAGTACGTTTTTACATTCTTCGACATTGGAGCAACGTCCTGCCAGGTAGGTCTTCCTTGCCCCGATACTTTCCATTGTTTTATCTGTTTTAAGTCCGGGTCCTCGTCCTGTCCCTTTGACACCTCTGCGTCTTGCCAACTGTCGATGACAACCGTTGTCCTCAATACTGTTGCCTGCTTCTCTTCTTGTCGGGAACAATGCCTGCATTCTTCATCTTCACATGGTCTTCTTGACAGCGCATCCGCATTCCTGTGGCTCGTTCCAGAACGATGAGCAGATTCAAAGTCGTACTCTTGAAGGCGCTCGATCCACCTCGCCACTTGTCCCTCCGGTGACTTGAATCGCAGCAGCCACATTAGAGCCGCGTGGTCCGTTCTCAGCAGGAACCTTCTTCCGTATAGATATTTATGGAAGTGCTCTATGGATTTTACAACTGCCAGAAGCTCTTTCCTTGTGACACAGTAGTTGCGCTCCGGAGCTGAGAGTGCCTTGCTGAAATATCCAATCACCCTTTCTTCTCCGTCTTGGAGCTGAGAGAGGACACTTCCAATGGCGATGTTGCTGGCATCTGTGTCGAGTATGAACTTGCCCTCGGGACGTGGATAGCACAGAATAGGAGCACTACTCAATTTTCTCTTCAGCTCCTCGAAGGATGCCTGGCACTCGTGGTCCCAATGGAAAGTCCTTTTCTCCTCGGTAAGCCTGGTAAGAGGTTTTGCGATGTCAGCAAATCCTTTCACGTACCTCCGGTAATAGGTGCAGAGCCCGAGAAAACTTCTCACCTGGTGCTTATCTCGAGGTACTGGCCAGTCGGTGATCGCTGCTATCTTCTCTGGGTCAACAGCAACTCCGTTGTCTGACACAATATGCCCCAGGTAGTTGACTTGCCTTCGGAAGAGATTACACTTCTTCGGGTTCAACTTAAGGTTCGCTGCACGCAGTCGTTCGAAGACCTTCTCCAGGTTCTTCAGATGGTGATCGAAGGACTTTCCCAGCACAATGATGTCATCTAGGTACACCAGGCATACCTCCCAAGAGAGACCTCTTAACACATTTTCCATCAGCCTCTCGAATGTGGCAGGAGCATTGCAAAGCCCGAACGGCATTACTGTAAACTGCCAGAGCCCAGTGCCAATTGAAAACGCCGTTTTCTCTTTATCTTCAGGTGCCAATCCAACCTGCCAATATCCACTGCGGAGATCCAAGGTAGAGAAGAGTTTACACCCCTCCAGGGTGTCCAGCGTATCGTCAATCCTGGGAAGCGGATAACTGTCCTTCTTGGTGACGTTGTTCAGAAGACGGTAGTCTACGCAGAACCTCGTTGTGCCGTCTTTCTTCTTCACCAATACGACAGGAGACATCCAGGGGCTACTCGAAGGCTCAATGACACCATCAGCCGCCATCTCCTTTATGATCTTCTCGGCGTCCTCCCGTTTGGCTAACGGCAGCCTCCGCGGGACCTGTCGGATGGGCTTCGCATCCCCGGTGTCAATCCTGTGCTGGACGATATCCGTTCTGCCCCGTGGTCCTGGTCCGATCTCGAAGACGTCATGCCATCGGATAATCATGTTGGCCAGTTGGTGATCGCTGCTATCTTCTCTGGGTCAACAGCAACTCCGTTGTCTGACACAATATGCCCCAGGTAGTTGACTTGCCTTCGGAAGAGATTACACTTCTTCGGGTTCAACTTAAGGTTCGCTGCACGCAGTCGTTCGAAGACCTTCTCCAGGTTCTTCAGATGGTGATCGAAGGACTTTCCCAGCACAATGATGTCATCTAGGTACACCAGGCATACCTCCCAAGAGAGACCTCTTAACACATTTTCCATCAGCCTCTCGAATGTGGCAGGAGCATTGCAAAGCCCGAACGGCATTACTGTAAACTGCCAGAGCCCAGTGCCAATTGAAAACGCCGTTTTCTCTTTATCTTCAGGTGCCAATCCAACCTGCCAATATCCACTGCGGAGATCCAAGGTAGAGAAGAGTTTACACCCCTCCAGGGTGTCCAGCGTATCGTCAATCCTGGGAAGCGGATAACTGTCCTTCTTGGTGACGTTGTTCAGAAGACGGTAGTCTACGCAGAACCTCGTTGTGCCGTCTTTCTTCTTCACCAATACGACAGGAGACATCCAGGGGCTACTCGAAGGCTCAATGACACCATCAGCCGCCATCTCCTTTATGATCTTCTCGGCGTCCTCCCGTTTGGCTAACGGCAGCCTCCGCGGGACCTGTCGGATGGGCTTCGCATCCCCGGTGTCAATCCTGTGCTGGACGATATCCGTTCTGCCCCGTGGTCCTGGTCCGATCTCGAAGACGTCATGCCATCGGATAATCATGTTGGCCAGTTGGTGATCGCTGCTATCTTCTCTGGGTCAACAGCAACTCCGTTGTCTGACACAATATGCCCCAGGTAGTTGACTTGCCTTCGGAAGAGATTACACTTCTTCGGGTTCAACTTAAGGTTCGCTGCACGCAGTCGTTCGAAGACCTTCTCCAGGTTCTTCAGATGGTGATCGAAGGACTTTCCCAGCACAATGATGTCATCTAGGTACACCAGGCATACCTCCCAAGAGAGACCTCTTAACACATTTTCCATCAGCCTCTCGAATGTGGCAGGAGCATTGCAAAGCCCGAACGGCATTACTGTAAACTGCCAGAGCCCAGTGCCAATTGAAAACGCCGTTTTCTCTTTATCTTCAGGTGCCAATCCAACCTGCCAATATCCACTGCGGAGATCCAAGGTAGAGAAGAGTTTACACCCCTCCAGGGTGTCCAGCGTATCGTCAATCCTGGGAAGCGGATAACTGTCCTTCTTGGTGACGTTGTTCAGAAGACGGTAGTCTACGCAGAACCTCGTTGTGCCGTCTTTCTTCTTCACCAATACGACAGGAGACATCCAGGGGCTACTCGAAGGCTCAATGACACCATCAGCCGCCATCTCCTTTATGATCTTCTCGGCGTCCTCCCGTTTGGCTAACGGCAGCCTCCGCGGGACCTGTCGGATGGGCTTCGCATCCCCGGTGTCAATCCTGTGCTGGACGATATCCGTTCTGCCCCGTGGTCCTGGTCCGATCTCGAAGACGTCATGCCATCGGATAATCATGTTCTTCACTTCCTCTTTCTGTTCAGGTGAAAGGTCGCGGCATGACTCGTTAACAAATCCTTTTAGTTCTTCTGGCAGTCCTCGGAGCTCGGTGGGACGACGTTGCAGCTGACGAACCACTGAGGTAGCGGTTGTACACTCCCCGACCGGTGTTCCTTTCTTCAGCGTTACCGGGAAGCTGTTCAGGTTCATTAGCCGAATTGGAGTGGTGCGTCCTACCTTGATGAGAGACCTAGCAACCAGTACGCCGCGTCCGATCTCTTGTTCTTGGTGCCTTCCGGGTTCAACTAGTACACATTGACCCTCCGGTAGATGTCCTTCGACCGTCCCATGCGTCACGATTTGGCTCTGTGCAGGTAAAGTGGTGTCTTCTAGTAAGAGCACTCGTGCATACAGATCCTTTCCCTGCCGAAGGATGACTTCCTCGTCTCCCATCGTCAACACACCTTTCGACATGTCCAGCTTGATCCCGTATGCGATCATGAAGTCCATGCCCAATATGACATCTTCATCGATTTCTGCCACGAGAGCGCGGTGTTTCAGATGTTGACCCCCGATGATGAAGGTGGCAACTGTCTCCCCGTAGACCTTGGCTGGCTGTCCCGTGGCAGTCCGTAATGCCCAAGTTGTTGGTAAGATCTTCTCAGCTGGAAGTGTTTTCGAGTTCAAGATTGTCATGGTTGCGCCGGTATCTATTAGCAGACTTCGCAGCTGCCCGTTCACCATCCCATCAACGTAGAAACTGTTCGTTCTGCTTCCTATTGACGCAACTCTGATGGCCTTCCTGGGGCCTTTGACGTTACGGGTTGACAGTTGCCCCTTCCCATCAACCCTACTTAGTTTTCCTGTGGCTTTTCTTGCTTCTTCGATGGACACTTGCTTCTAGGGTGTCCCAGTTGGCCGCAGCTCCAACAGCGTATCTCCTTCTTACGGGTCCTGAGAGCCTCCAAAACTTTAGTTACTATGTCTTCGATGCTAGGGACCACATTAGGCTCCGCTTCTGCTGCTCTAACTCGCGCATGGCCCCGTACGGACTGTCTAACAGCCTCGAACTCCATGGCCTGGGATAATGCGTCTCCCAAAGTTTTCGGCCGGGCGAGCTTCACTGCTTGTTGTGTCTCTGGGTCCCGAAGTCCATCCAGGAATTTGTCGACAGCCAAGCTTTCGTAGACTTCGTCGGTGACCGATGGGTAGGCGTTCCTCACCAGCCGGGCAATATCCGCTTCAAATTCCTGCAAAGTCTCGTTTGTCTTCTGGACCCTGCTTCTCAGCTGTGAGCGATACAGCTGGTCCATGTGGCGGTGGCCGAAACGCATCTCCAGTCTTCTGATCAGCTCCCCGTAGTTAGACCGCTCCGGCATGGGTATTCCCTGCAGTACTCCCAAGGCGTCTCCACGCAAGGCCAGACACAACGCTGAAGCTTGAGTCTCCTGTGACCACCCGTGGATCGAAGCCGCTGTCTCGAAGAGAGTCATGTAGTCCTCCCACGGCGTCTTTCCGTCGAATACTGGAATGGTGTTGTGAGCTGGTGGCGTCCCATTATTGGTGGGTAGAATGCTATTACGATGGCTGCCCTCGGATGAACGGTCGGTGTCGTTCGTCGGTGGGTTGCTCTTACGTCCCTCGAGAGCTTCCATTCTTAGCCTAATTTCGTTCACTTTTTCTCCTAGCCTAGATTCTATATCAGCTACTTTATTATTTACATCGGCTAACTTATTATCTACATTAGCTAACTTATTATCTACATTAGCTAGCTTATTATCTACATTTTCCATTAACTTAGTCTCTAATGTGCCTAACTTAGACTCTAATGTATCCATTAAATCATTTTTTACAGTACCTAGCTCATTTTTAACAGTGCTTAACTCATCACCTAGCTCATTTTTAACAGTTCCTAAATCATTCTGTAAATTACCTAGCTTATTTTCTACATTGCCTAGTTCATTTTTAACAGTACCTAATTCATTTTTAAAAGTTGCAGACAACTTGCTTAAATCAGTTTCAAACAGAACGTCATCTGGATTTTCCCCTAACTCTACAAAAAATTGACGCAAGCGATGTTGCAGTACACTTTTATTTCCGGAAGAATCCAGATCACGTTCTTCTAATTCCCGTTTTAAATCCGCAACTTTTAAATCCATCAATTTAAGACTTTGAGAAGCCATTTTTCAAACAGTAGCCCAATTATTACAAAATGCAAGACGAAATAACAATTACACTAGACCCCACACCTGACACCAATTTGTTACGGGCTACTGGGTGTAAAATGGACTAAACTATTACTTAATTCAAGAATCTAATATTTATTAACAAATTAGAAAGAATACACTGAGATTATTTAATACAATTAAATTATTAAACTAATATCAATTTACAATAACAATATTCTATTAAATGTTATCTATTTCTAAAACAATATACAAATAATATAAGATATTGGTAATAATAAATAGCTAAACTATTTATATATCAATTTGTACAAATACAATAATATTACACTATAGTTTACAATTACAAATTAACACTTACAGTTCGCTAACTAAAGTCCACCGACCGTAAGACTCTCCAAATATGACAAACTGCCACACAGTTTATTACACTTATTACACGGTCACTAATTGTCACTGTTGCTCACTAAGCACTTATTACAGACTGATACTAATACTAACTAACTCACACACACTGCCACTAGTTAACGACTGCTACTCACTGGCTTATTACAGACTCGTCTTATTACTACTGCCGCGGCCGAAAACGCTGTCCTTTTTATATAGGCAAGGTAGGTCGTGGTGGGGCATTACTCGGAACACGGACGAGGACCACCTAGACCGATCTAGAAGGTTCTACGCCATTCTATAATCCCTTCCGCTTAATCCCATTGTTTGCCTAATCCGCTCTAGGCAGATCAGAAGCCGGTCCTGCTTTCCGCTCTGACCGTAACAATATATATAACATATCTATTTATATGTCAAACATATATATAACATATCTATTTATATGTCAAACATATATATAACATATCTATTTATATGTCAAACATATAAAAATATCGTATATATATATATATATATATATATATATATATATATATATATATATATATATATACGATATTTTTTAATTATTTTATTGAATTGTACAACTGTAATATATACATCTAGTACAAATGCTGTATGAATAAATAAATACGTGAAAGGGCATGTAGAGGCACTACCCATTGGCCAGCACTTTAATTAAATTTCTATAATAGAAGGTCCCGAGGCCATCTTCTCTTCAGACGCCTAAGAGGATTGTCCGGGATGATATTGGATGCAAGGATGGAAACTAGTTTATTATGGAATGATAGGTATCTGGAATGGGCTAAATCGGTAACATATGGAACGTTAAGGTCATTATGGGTGGTTTTATTTGTGACAAAATAAGGAGCGTTTAGGATTTTGCGAAGGATTTTGGATTGCAAGGATTGAATACGAGAGGAATTTGATGGTTTGGTGGAGCCCCATATATACGATATAAATTAATATTATCTGTTTATTTCGTAGAGATATTTAATTCTCATTTTTATCATTAAGTAATAAAATAGAAAATATTAACTGTAATCAGATAAATGTGTGGACTTTTCGTAACTCTCTCTCATTTTTACCTTCTACGGGTTCGTTAGTAAGATATTATTTTGTAAATTATTTACTTTCCATCATTGTTATATTATCATTTCAAGAAATTGGTTTTCAAACCTGTTATAGTTCTTCCATTTACTTTAATTTATTAAATACTTTCATCGTTTATATGTATTATTTGTTTTAATATTATTAATAATAAAAGGCGATTAATAGGGATCCTTTTGATTCAAAGGTTGTCCTACATTAATTCAGACAATGGAAAATAATTTGAGGTGATGTTTGAAGGAAATAAGCTGTTTTTCTTCTTTTTCTCTACACCTGCACGATTGCACCCTAAAAATAAACTGAAACGGCTAAATTGGCTTGAGAAACATAAACAGTTGCCGCATTCAAGTCCTCTTTAGCCTTCACGTGTTCTACACAACTAGGGGTTGTTTGTCATGATGATTTGTCGCTTCCGTGTGAATTATCGTGAAACGAATCTGGTAAGTTTGTTGACGTGAGCATAGGTAAGTCAGTGTGCTAGGTTCTGTGTTGTTTGCGTGGCAAGTCTTCTTAATGTATTCTAATTGAGGAGTTTATTATATAGATTTGTGCTTGTTTGTATAGAACAAGCATGAATTGAAACTTTATTTTTAGGAAAATTAAGCTAACAGTAAATAAAAAGGTTGTAAGAATTCTACTTTCTTCGTTTTTTTTATTTTTTTATTTTTTACTGACAAGGATTTAAAACTAGATCTTTCGGAAGATCTAGGGATTCGCTTGAAGTGAGTTCCAATCCACATAGAACGGTTGTGCAGAACAGCACGAGGTAGGATAGATGATAACTCGATAAGAAGAGATATTTTAGATAAATTGATACGAAGGGGAATAGATTAGAAGTAGTGATTATCGCACGAGGAGGTGTCTTTATTATCAATAATCAGATTAACTTTTAAAATGATTGTCAGATATTAAAAAAGAAACGTATTAACTAATTATAGCGTTTCATTTTTATTAAAGATATGCTTAATTATTGTTTTAGGAAAAAAAAAATTGAGAATTTCGTTGGGTTTTTTGTTCAAATCCTTTTTAGGTTACTAATTATCTAAACGTTCAAGGTTTCGTGCGAAGAGGTTGCCGTAGAGCGGCGAGTTACTGAGCTGTAGGTGCCGGAATAGAGAGGGGATTATATCTACAGCCCCGGTGAATAACTGGTCAAGTCGAATCTTTTCCAAAACGAGGTTCTTGTAGTTAAGGAAGCGGAGACGTGTTATCTTCAAAGCGAATAAGGGGCTAAGTCAGGCATTGGCTATTGCTTATATTACAAGTCCTTTTCAAGCCAAAAAGTAGAAGAAAATACACGATTCCGATTACCTCAATACAGGTTAGTCTATCTGGACAAAATTGATCTTAATCATTTATTCACAGAGGCTGGAGATTCATTCAGTTAACAACCGTGGATCGACGCAAGGGGTAACCAGACCCTATAAATAAATTGGGAGAAAAACGGATTGTTGAACGTGATGTACCAAAAATCTCCTCCATGCACAACCGTTGGATTAGAAACAATACAGTCTCCGCCACATAAGGAAGGACCCAAGACCTTTCGTGGGCAATAGTAAAAAAAAAAAAAAACCTGTACCACTACAACCCATGAAGGGTCTGGGGTTCAGTACATGGTAGAGACTGTACTTTTTCATGGACAACGGTTCTGCAAGGAGGTGACTTGTCCTTGGTCATGCTCGACCGCCAGATTTTTCCCCCTTATTTTGGGTACCCTATTTTTATATTTTATAGAGGCTGGGTGGGCCCCAGGAGGGTCCTAGATCCTATATGATCCATCTCCCGCTGCAAACAGGCTAAATAAAAATCATGGCCTGCAGCGGGAATTGAACCAGGATTTCCGGCATGGCAACTCAGTACTTTACCACTGAGCCACTCCTCTCCCAAAGGGCTATAGCAAGCCTTCAATAAAAAAAAAACACATTTATAATGTTAACGTAGAACATTCATGAAAATCCAAACGGTAAAATTCAAATCGTCAAAACAAATACTGATATCAATAAACTTTAGTTCTTAGGGCGGAATGAAGAAATAAAATTATATAAAGCATTTTACCAATAGTACAATAATTAACTATTCTTTTGTATTCGATAATATTCATGCTACGGCACAGGTATCTGTGTTGGTTCTTTCTTGTTTACTGTACATATGTGGCCTTCAGGACCAAATGCGGATAACTCCGAAATTTCAATAAGTGACCTTTTTACATTTTTCTTTAATTTAGTCAAGCAATCCTTTATATTTTCGAAACTTCAGGTTCAGAACTGGACTAAAACCATAAGCCATAAGGGAGTAAATTACCGTGTGTAAACAAAATTGCTTGTATAAACTAATGACAATTTTTGAAATTTTGTAGTTATCTACTTTTGATCTTGAGTGCATCATTATTGTTTCTAACTCTATTATATCCTTGGAAGCTATTCAAAGTATTATTATATGTTTTTTCCATTATTTTCATGAGTTTATTTGCCGTAATAATAATTCCATATCTTAACATAAGATCATCTTTAAAAGATTGTTATGGATAAAGCGTTAGTGATGGATAGAGAGTGACAATCTCCGTTGGTACGAGCGATGATGACGGTAGGAAAGCGTAGATATGGATTAGAGGACAATGCTCTGTTTGTTTTGACGGCTAGAAGGGTGAACGAACGGCGCGGCGGAGCTCCGCAGGACGGAACGAAGCACGGAGCGCCTGGCGGAGCGGAGGCGGTATCGAGCGGGGGCGGTCGCCCAGAGCCGGGGGTGAACCACCCCTCACTACTATTAACACACTTTCCTCCCTCACAACCCAGTTCCATTCCCTCTCGCAATTTACTCTACCTATCCTTTCCGCCATTCACCTCTTCTATAGTGATAAGTTGTTTATTTTTTATATACCAACCAATTTACGTAATATTTTACTTACGAACATTATCAATTTAAATCGATTAATTGACTAATTAAAATCTACGTTTGTCTTCGAAACCGTAGAACGTGCTCGTGTAGAACGGAAAGTGTTACTTCCTATCACAACTTGTAATACATTTATATAACTTAATTAACTTAATTTTATACCAGTATCACTACAACCCTTACAGATATTTTCAAATAATGACAAAAATAAATCTGAACCACTACAATCCACGAAGGTCTTGAGTTCAGTACGTGGTAGAGACTGTACAGTTTCTAGGACAACGGTTGTGCAATGAGGTGATCTGTCCGAGAATACGCTCAACAGCCAGGTTTTCCTCCCTCTTAATAGAAGCTGGGTTCTATCAAGTGGGAGGAAAACTACACATTCCATCCTTGGCTGTTATAACATGTTGAATAAACTACCTGCCACTGCCGGATTTGAACCTAGGATTTTCGGCACGACAAACCAGAACCGCTGAAATCGCACCGCTCTACCACTGAACTAACCCGCTTCTAATCAATGTATTCATTCCGTTTTTACAACTAAAAAAATCTGGACGAAAACTGCTCAATGTCGAGAAAGTGGTATAAGTAAATTTTCAATCCATCGAAATATTTGGAATTATTTAAAAAATATGAGGCAAACATAATGTTTTAACACTTGTGTGATGGGCATTTTTCAAATGAACTTACAACAGCACAAATAATAATAATGATAAAGACTACGATAATAAAAAAGATTAATAATGATAATTATTTTTCCCTATTTACTTGACGGGAAAAAATAATTTTAATTATCAATTTGACTATTATTAATTACTTCCCATCTTCATTTTCCTTTAATAAGAGAAATATTATTTTCAATTAATAAAAACAAATTTCAATAATCCGTTTCCAATAAATAGAAATGTCGTAACTTCCTTGCACAATCGTTAGTCTAGACACGGTACTGTGCAGATTAGAATTTTCTTTAACGAATTCACTTTTTTTAACTATAATAATTGGCGAAATTAGAATAATTTACTGATATATCAGGACTTTAGGAACGAACATGAATACGGCTAAGTGTGCTAAATAACAAGAAATTATAAGATAAGTATCCGCCAAGATGAAGTAATCCCACGAAACGTCACAAGATCATGCAATCATCATTTATAAAATGATATAGGAAAATATTTAATTTGCCGATTCTATTATCATTAAAGCATTCAAGTTTCACTTAATTACATGCAAATAAAATCGAAAAGGACTAGTGGAGAAGGCTACAAGTGACTGCGTACACGACATGGAACTTTAGCGCATAAGTAATGAATGACGCTGCTACAAGCTGCCAGTTATTTTAATAGGCTCCAGTCAAAAGTAAAAGCGGATCTGAGAAAGTAGAAACCGCGTAATGGCGTATTAAAGTTTTAATCCTTTGCTTCATCGGAGTCATTTTCCAGAAATATTTTAAACCGTTGATAAAAAAAGTACTGTTATGCACAAGCGTGCTACATGAGTAGGACCAACATTAAGGGGTCGAGGGAAGCCGTGATTAGGACTTTGAGGGTGAAAGTCATTGCGCATTATATCATGTTATACATCTAATCAACAAATGTATTACGCAGTGTAATAATTAAAATAATAAGTAATAGAATATATATAAAAAATAAACAGCAAGACTTTATTTATTTATTTTATTTATTTATTATTTCATTTCATTTGCACCTGCGCAATTGCGCATTCAGCAAATTTGATCCTAATGTTTTTCACTTTGCTTTTCTACATGATCTTCTATGATCATAAAACTATATGATGATAGGGTAAAAATATCAATAGGTGAGTAGGTCTCTTGGCCAATGTCTTTTTAATCTTTTCCTATCCAGTCTAGGTAACAGGGAGTAGGAAAGCGGAAGAACGAGTGGGTTTGGGTGATATTGTGTCGATGAGTGGAATGTCATGTATTTGTTATGAATTTATGATTTTATAGTGGGAATGTTAATGTCGTTGTGTATGGTGTGATTCGAAATATACCATGGTGCGTTAACAATTTTTCTGAGAATTTCGGACTGTGTTGTTTGTACCTTGTGTATGTGGACTATTTTTCCTGAACCCCAAAGTTCTGCTCCATATGCCCAAATAGGTTTTAGTATACTATTATAGATAAGTCGTTTGTTCCGTAAGTCAAGTGAAGATGACTTTATATAATTTTAAAATTACAAATACTAATACTACAAAAATATAGAGCCATCTATGATATATTAGTACAATAACCTACTATTTCTAAGATCGCGGGTTCGCAGATCGCCAGTTGGCCTTATCGTTATGCCGTCCTTCGCAAGGAACGTACACTGGAGGTCCTGAGCCTGTACGATGCCAGTTAATAGTTAAAGATCCCAATCTTAATCATAACTGGATAAGCAAAATGTTGGACCCACACCGTTGGAACGTCCGATTAGTTATATCAGCATAAAGTTACGTTAAATGAATAAAAACCTAACAAATTACAAAAAATATCACATGATAAGGTCATTTGAATGTCAGGTCATCTGGGAGTGCCTGTGTTTTTCATCATTTGGTATAGCACACAATATACTTAATACAGCGACTGTATTGAATTTTAGTTTTCAACTCACGCTTTTATATTTCTATATAAAAAAAAAAATCTAAAAATATTGCAGTATACCAACGGACCCGAAATATAAGGGTTAGGTAAATCGAATTTTGTAGATGAGTTTCTTCTTGGCTTGAAATGGAGTTATTGCTTATATTAAACTCCATTTCAAGCCAAAAACGACGCTCTTTTCCCTCAAAACAGTTAAATCTCTCTGGACAAAATTCGACTAAACAACTTATTCACCGGTCTGCAGATGCTATATATTTTAATGAAAAAGATTTTTAGTAGAAGGATAATAGAATATTGGAGATTTAATATAAAATAAAATAATTATTATTGAAAACCTTTCTATTATTTAAATATATTTATTTTGAAGAGAAAATACTTTTTATTATTTATACAGTTTATTATCATTATACGTTTTTAAGTAATGTTTGCTATATTAATTATTTACGGAAGAATTGTTCAATACATTATATCAAGTACATTAAACTATAAGGGGAAACATATATATAGCGTTGAGTTGAATAATGGATTAATCAATAATCAATTTATTTATTTATATAAAAGATATATATTTAAAATATTATTGAAAGGTTTATTTATTATGTACTATGTATTGAGCCCTAAATATTTACCTGGGAAGGGGGGAAATACACGAGTAAGGGCCGGGCATTGACCTCATCTCGTCCATCATATTTCCTTCGCTCCTTACTCCCTGCCTTGCTTCTGTCTAGAGCATCTGCTTCACGGCGGCCGAATACCTCTCTCGCGGTTCGCTATATCGGGTATTTGCGGATCAATATTATTTAATATCAAGGCGATTATCGTTAAATTGGCCATAGAAATAAATAATTTGAATACTTTCGAGAAAAAAAACACGGGGAAAGAATGAAAGATATAAGGAATAAAATAAAAGAACAGTTGTAACAGACCTTGTACATAATGGGTTCGGTCGGAAAAAAAAAATAATAATAATAGAATATCCCATTTGCAACGAGAAATTCATTACTTGGTTACAACTACATATGTTGGTTACCGTAATATATTGTTGATTAAATAATGGACAAAATTAATCTATACCTACATATGAAATGCTTTGTCCTGAACGACTGACTGACTGACGGATCAACGCACAGCCTAAACGGCTGATCGTAGAGACCTGAAAGTTGGAGTGTGTGTTCTTTGTATGACGTAGGCATCCGATAAGAAAGAATTTTCGAAATTCTACCCCTAAGGGCGTGAAAAAGGGGGGGGGAGTTTGTATGCTTGCTCACGGTTTCTTACTCGCAAAATCTACATATTTTCGCTGAACAAAACAAATCAAGTAACATAGTTCACTTCTCCCTGCTGCCGTACGACAAGTGAAACCGTTAACGAACTGGCACGAACAACAGTAAACTTCTGTCCGTCCCGTTTGTTAATCAGTGTCGCTGTATGTTTCACGGCTGTGCTGATCCGTCTGTGATGAAATTTGATATGGATAATGTTAAGCCTGGGGAAGGGCATAGGCTACTTTTTATCAACACACCACACAGGCGAAGTTTATATAAAACTGTAACCTGATTGACTAACACACCCAGCGCTCAACGCACATAAGAAACCAATGAGCTTAGCATCTTGAAATTCGCAGATAGATTCTTTGTACAGCTTAAATGGGCACTGAGAAAGGAATTTGGACAATTCCACCCCAAGGGTTCCCCCTTAATATAATAGGGGTTCAAAGATTGCATGGACTCCGTCAGTTTTGAAATTAGACATCTGGAATTTCGGATGTATGAGTAACTTATAGTTAAAAAAATTAAATTATTTATTAAAAATGATCTGTCACACTTTATGTGGCAGATCAAATTCCACGCGAGCGAAGCCGTGGGCAAAAGCTAGTATAATATAATAATAATAATAACTGGTTCTGCTATAACTTCTGATGAAGGCTGCCAGGACAGATAAAAGATATAGGAGTCGACTCAAAAACATTAGGGTTCTTGTGAAGGAGATAACGAAAGATGGGCATAGAGGATGGACGGAAGAGAAGGAAGAATGAGGAAAAACATAAAGTCTGTATGGTCCTTTCGAAAATAATTAATACAAAATTTAAATAAATTTTCTACATTTCTGCTTACTCTTGGCTGCAGATAGATCACTATATTCTAATAACCAAATAAAAATATCTATTTTTGTACCAAAGGAATGATATGCCAATAATATCTAAGTCCTCAAACTACAAAATATTAAATGCACTAACCATAAAAATGGAGAATGAAAAACGTAAATGCCCACGTTTTATATAAAATAAGGTTCATAACCTTTTTCATTTAATCGATTTTTTCTTTAAGTTACCAAGTAGTAAACCAGAAAATGAAGAATAAATAAACGAATGAAAAAATGCTTAAGAACGTCATTAGACTTCAGATGGGGCGGAAGATATACCATACCGCATAACTGTCAGAGACTCCGAGATAAGCAGGACCAGGGACACACTGTAGGATATGAAAGTGTTCACAAAGGATAGAAATGACTTGATAAAAAGCAACAAAAGGTCCTATGCTAAAAATAAAGAACGTAGATAGATACAGGTGAAGCATAAAGGATAAATTGCGGAGAAAATAAAATTTTACTATCTAAAATTATGTTGTATTAGAAGATTTAAATTGATATATATATTAGTTTTGTCTTTAATTTCCGATATTTACGGCATCACCAGTATATTTTACAAAAAACTATCAAGTAATGTACACAAAAAAGCCCTAAAAATATTAAAGTAAACAAGAGATTTTTTGCATATACATATTAACAATTATCGAAAATTTATTTGATCAAAAACGCTTAAAGGTTTGAAGGCAAAATGAATAAAATTTTATTTTCGAAGGTTCAATATTCCTAACCAGTGGCTAATTAAAAATAAAAAATGAGACTGACCATATATAGTTTTAAAAACAAACTGAGTGGGGATTTTTACAGGGTCTAGAAGATTCCATCCTTCTCTGAACATTTTTAACATCATGTATTTTACACATCAAAACACGTGTATTAATGCATACTGGTGTTTTATTTTGATTTCGACGAGGATTATATAAAGTAGAAAAGATTTTTTCAAAACAAGCCTAGGTATAATCGATTCATTGCTAAGACTATACTCGGAAACTTGCAACAAACTTCCGCCATCGCGTAAAGTTTGTCACGGGAGTTTTGTAGCTATGGAATGCACGATCCTAATTCATAACCTGGAGTTTGGAATACTACTTGTGATTTATACAGTCTCCGTTATAAAACGATGAGAAGAGTATGTTTGTAAACATCTGACATGGAATAGTCAAATGACCCAGTTATTTCCCATACGTGTCTAAACAGAAGTACTTAAATTCATTCATGAGCAATAATAAATAAATATATATATTCCTTTAATTAATCAGGATTCAGTCAATAATGTTTAAACAAATTTTTGTTTTGAGACTATATTGTTCTCAGGATCATGTGAAAAAAACAGGCCTTTAGTGAATAATATTAAATCACACATTAGGCTAAATATAAAATTGACACTTGTACAACTAGAAGACAATGCCAATATATTAATTGTACAAAAACATAAAATAGTTTGATAATTATTTCTTAGTCTTCAAACTATGAATATGAATTGATATGTGACTTTATTTATCGGGAATCCGGACAACAATATGCGTATATAAGAATACCGGAAAAATCTTGGCCGATTACTTCAGCAATTCTAAAACAATTAAATTTTAAAAAATGTAAAGCGAATCACACATATAAGCACAACGCACGTACAAATTTCCTAGTCATCACCGGCATTTAGATGTTTCAAACCAATTATTTTTAAACTGAAGCCTTTTAAATATGAAACACTTCATAGAGGTAGAAACAAAAAACAGAAAAAGTTTCCAAAACAATCCCAAGGTTCTTGGAGCATATATTGGGACCCAACCACCCACGGCACACACTTTCAGTCCTTGGAGTTTTTAAGGATATAACGATTGATATAAAATTATTGTAATAGAACTTTTTATAGTATAATATAATATAGTTACTAAAAAAAAAGGTTTAAAAAAACTTAGCAGAGATTTTGCACAGTAAAAATGGCTATCCTTCTGTGGTTTTTCTTTTATAATTAAACACAAATTCAATAAAAATAAATGGAGGAATGAGCTAAATATTACACTTAAATGGAGAAAAGTAATTCTATTGTTGTATTTCTTGGCGTTAATTAATTGTTGTTAATACAACAACGGCATGACATTCGAGTTACAACAATTTACTTTTGTCGCAATTTGTTTAACCTTATCTTCAAACAAATCAGTTAAAAAAAATTGTTTAGTGTGATAGTTCCGGAAAGTGCAACTATCAATTAAAAATACTTGAAATTGTAGCTTCTTGGGCACAACAAGTAACTGTGTTTGTAATCTGAAAGCCCAAATAAAGCCTGTACCACAAACACCCATGAAGAGACTTGGGTTCAGAAGATAGCAGTGACCGTATTGTTTCTTTGACAACGGCTGTACAGTATTATTTGAAGTAGATCACGATCATAAGCCAGGTTTTTTCCCCAATTTAGGGTACCCATTTTATTGAGTCTGAGTAAGAACTGATTAAATAATTTATCTGCCACATCCAGATTTGAAATTAGAACCGTCAGCACGGCAACTCAACATTCTACATACTGAGCTGCCTCGCTCCCACCGAAAAGCTCAAATAAGTCGAATTACAGCCTAATCAATGTTGATTTAAGTCGACGAAGTTCCTAAAAGTCAAAGGATTATTAATCTTTTTAATTACTCATCTTGAAGAGAATCAAAATTATTGGAGATTCAGAAATAATCACTAACTAAATAATTTACGTTACGTTACATTTACGAGCTAAGAATGAACGAAGGAACTGGGGCAAGCAATAAAATACAAGATAACATGAAACAAGTTGTACAAAGCTCTCGGAGCTGAGGGAATAAAATGAGAAATTTACACAGGGCAGGGAATATCGGTCCGTGGATATCCAGGATGAACGATAAATATTTATCTTCCAGGGTTAGAAAAGTATAAAGCTTTCTTATTTATAATAGATAGCTAGTTGCATCATGCAGATTAGCCTGCAGTCTAAAACAAACAAATAAATACGAGGAATTAATGCACTTTTCAAAGGATGTTTTCACTCCACAAGAATGTGCACCTTTATTCAATTATAAATATTTTACTATTAATAAAGTTTTAGCTGTTTCATTTATTTATTTTATTATTATTGAAATATATCTACAATATTAAACCGGAATACAGCGTTGACTATTTTTGTTTTTTGTATTTGAATTTGATGATAAATCATATTTTCTTAATTTCAAAATATAAAACGAAGATTTCATATGTTTCTGAACATTAATACATAATTAATATGTAAAATAAAACTCAATGTTTAAATTGGGTTAAGAACGTCATTCAACAACTGAATTTGAATTCATGAAAATAATTTTACCAGACAAAGCGCTTTAATGGGGACGATTTGTTTTTTGTTGGTCACTTTATGCTGCTATGGCTATTCGGACGATGCTACAGTGGTAGTTCCAAATTTCGCTTTTCCAGGTATTGTTTGAATAGTGATCTTTAACGAATAACTGACATAGCAAAGGCTCGGATATCCATTTTACGTCACTTTCGAAGGACGCCATAAATTAGGAATTTTTACTTCCTATAGAAAATAACACATATTTGTGCACATTAATCTCCCAGCTTGCATCCCCTTTGAGAGCACCGATTGCGTGTGGTTTGAATACCGATCTCACAACATTCTACGGAAACGGAGAACTCAGCACTATTCTTCAACCACCTGATTTATCCTTTGACAATTGGCCAGTTAATCGTTTTAGGGTTGAATAGATTCTAGTTGCAGACTTTCCCCGACTGCAAGGGCGGATCCAGGATTTTTTTCTGGGGGGCAAAACGAGCAGACGGGCAAAAAAATCATCAATAATATGTAGTATTTATAGAAAGGTTTCAAAAGTTTATTAGAATATCTAACAACAGTTTCACTCATGTTCTTTCTGTTATTTTATTCATATATTTTAACAACTATGATCATGTCATTTGCCTATAAGTATGTACTGTAATGGATTCTCCACAGTACACAAAAAAAAAACCTAAATCAGCCCTTGCCCGACTGTGCTTATTAATTTTATCAATCGTTTACTAAGGCTATATTAATCCTCTGTATAATGCTTAAGTAGCTTTTAAAGTAAATATAAAGATTATATTATAAAAATATAAATAAAATCATGTAGAAACTTGTAAATATTGTTTTTAAATATGCACAAAGTCAACCTATGATTAAATTTTAAAAATACTCAAAATATTTTTAGAACTGCATGATAAGTTAGTAGAGGTTTCATGTTTACTGTTTTCCTAAATAGTATGGAACAAAAAGATTGATTGTTTTAATGGGATCCCGTCCAATTTAATTGTCAAGTTTAATTGATGACTGACTAGTCTGAAAGTATTTTTTTTTCTATGTCCAACTACATTCAAATATGGCTTTAATCGTGCATATGTCCTTAAATATTCAAACTAGATATACGAGTAGTGTCTAGATGAGTTAATTTCTACGTAATTCGATTGTTTCTTCACAGTCTCTCTAGAAACAAACACCGCTGCTGCAGTTCCCGTTACAACTCAGATGAGCCCAGTATTGTTCAAAAGGCGGAGCTGAAACAGGCGATTGCTGAAGACAGTTTGGAAAGCAGAAATCCCGGAAGGTATTTACCCCAAGGTAAGAGAACTGGACTCGCCCCGCGGCTCCGAGGAAAGTGTTGAATGCAGCTTGCATCAGGAGGAAGTGCAAGCGAAAGTGCACTTTCACTTGGAGCGGGCATCGAACCCCAGAGCCATCTTGGCTATCATCTTCCTACTTGTCTTCCGTATTTTTCTGACTTCGATAGTAAGGGATAAGATGGTTCCTTGGTTATCTGGTGGAATTTTTTGTTAAATATAATCCAATCATATAAACACCAAATATTTTGTCTTTGTACTAATCACATCACATCCTACCTCCATTGAAAGCACATTTCATTCGCAACCTGATATTAAAATGGACTGAAAATAATTAAGCAAGAAAGACACGACTTATTGATAGTCCCCGAAATAATAGGTTGGGGAAAAAGAAATCTTTGCGTGAGATTCAAAAACTTTATTTAAGATGTTTCGGATTGACCGATTTGGGTCAAATATGCACCGTTTTGTTGTATAATTAGTTGCCATAATGCCTCTTTCAAAGAAGTATTGGTCCTTATTGGCGAAAAACTGGAGTAATCGATTTTCACAATCACTTTTGATCCCAGTTTCTTATCACTCAGGAAGTTTTGCAATGCGAGAAAAAGGTGGTAATCGCTCGGTGCCTTGTCCGGACTATATGGTGGATCCATTAAAATTTCCCAACCAAGCTTCCGGAGTTTCTGGGGAGTCACTACAGACGTGTATGGCCTTTCGTTGTCCTGGTGGAACACAACACCTCTTCTGTTGGCCGATTCTTGCCGTTTCTGGTCAATCGCTAACTTCAAACGGTCCAGTTGTTGACAATAGAGATCTGAATTTAGGGTTTGGCTAAATGGAAGCAACTCATAATAAATGATTCTTTTCAAGTCCCACCAAATACACAGTAGAACCTTCCTGGCCGTTAGTCCTGGTTTGGCCATCGTTTGAGCTGCTTCACCACGCTTTGACCACGATCGTTTTCGCACAATATTGTCGTATGTGACCCATTTCTCATCCCCTGTCACCATCCGTTTAAGTAATAGGTCTATTTCATTCCGTTTGGCCAAGGGGCTTCGCAGATGGAAATTCACTCCATCATGTTTTTTGATGTTAATTGGTGTGGCACCCAAACATCGAGCTTCTTTTTGAATCCAGCTTTGCGCAAATGGTTTTAAACTGTTTTATGGTCGATCTTTAGCTCCTGGGTGATGCTACGACTACTAACATGCCGGTCAACTTCGATTATTTCTGTGATTTTATCGGCATTTTCGACGACGGGCCTCCCTGATCGAGGTGCATCTTTAACATAAAAAATGGGTGAACGGAATCGACGAGACCAAGACTGCACGTAATTAGCTGTTACAGTATCGGCACCATAAACACCATTCACAATTTCAGCGACCTGGCTGGCATTTTCGCCTTTATCAAAGAAAAACTGTAAAAAGTACCGAATTTTCTCTTTGTTGACTTCCATTGTCAACACCCTGTAACTCACAACTGAATGGAACAAACAAAAAACAGCCAACGAATTATTTTAGTGTGAAATGTCACCTTGACAATCAGCATAAACTTGCAATTGTTTGGTCCATACTTTACGAGGCACGTATCACTACAGGCATCTACCGAGAAAATAATGGATTTCTTTTTCCCCAACCTATTATTTATTAACTAAGCTGTTACTTTTTAATGGGGGATAAGTCTATTTTTCAGGTATCAAAATATTTAAAGGTTTGCAATCGAATTCACTTAAAAATATGAGCAAACCTTGTGTTTTTAACAATTAGCACCTAACCAAGATGTTTTAATACTATACACCTTTGAATTTGTATTACGAAATAATGATCATTAAACTTTTTTTTTATCCAATGGACTTTCTCCGGTGAGCGCAGTGGCTCAGTGGTGGAGCACTGAGTTGCCATGCCGGAAATCCTGGTTCAAATCCCGCTCCGGGCAAGTTTTATTTAGTCTGTGTGCAGCTGGAGATGGATCATATGGGATCTAGGACCCTCCTGTGGCTCACCCAGCCTCTATAAAATATTATAAAAATAGGGTACCCATGATCTATCCTAGTGACCTACTTGCACAACCGTTGTCCATGAAACAGTACAGTCTCTACCATGTACTGAAACCAAACCCGTTCACGGGTAGTAGTGGTACAGTTTTTTTTTTCCTTCCACCACTTTCAATAATAACAGGTAAATTTATATGATTGCCAAGCGAACTTTAAAATATTATATTCACTGATTTCCGCGACCGTCTACGAGGTTACAAACATCAAAGGCCTTAAACAAAGCAGTTTCGTCTACAGTCTTATGCCTAATAATGTATTCCCATAATTCAGTACAATAAAACTTCGTTTATCCGGACTAGCTGGGATTAAAGGCGATACGGATAATCCGGATACAAACAGATTTACGATCTATATAAAAAAACTCTTAATAGCTGGTCTAACAAACGACGAACAAACTATTGTAATATTTTATTAATTTTTTCTAATACTCAATAAAACCTTTTTATTTAACAATTATTCATCGGGAAACTTAAACAGGAACTGTACATTCAATAAGGCAAAAACACGAATAATTAGCATATCTATAAATACTTACTTACTTAAGACATTTCTACCAAAGTTAAAAATTATTACATAATGTGAACAAAAATAATTTTAAAAATGTATTATTCCGCGTCAAGCAAATGAATAAATAGCAATTAAATGATGCGTTTTTTTCTTATTAAGTGTAATTTTCTTTCAGTGTTTTTTTTCGTTCAGTGTCATATTAATAACCACATAAAATAAAGATTTCCATATTATTATCCATAATCAGAAGATAAAAAATCTATTTAATTTATTATTTAATAAAATGCTTTAAACAATATTGATATAATATACATATGGATTTGGAATAATATTCTACTAACAATTTAATAAAAGCTAAATATATACTTTTGTGCTGTTTAATTAATTGAAATATATTAATTATAATGTATAAATGATAATTCTACAGATAATAAATATTAAAACTTACCTAACATATAGGACCTTGTATTTGACCTTGCGTTATCTGCTGGTTCTTAGAAAGATTTAGGCCATGTAAAACTCTTGTCATATGCTCTTGAGAACGTGGATTTCAATATTGTATAATTTAATAACTAAGATAATATAATATATTAATCATTAGTAATCAACGTAATTATAAAAGGGTATGGAAAAAGTTTAAATTGTTAGAATGGATTTATTTCATAGAAGAATAATGCTTCATATTTAGTAATTCTTTATCTAAAGAATTTAAAAAATAATTTTACTAGAAATGTTTTTATTTAAATCAACTTTGTAAAAATCATTGTTATTAAATAAAATTTTACTGTGGATCAACTTTTCTCCTGTATAAAACAAAACGGTATAACTATTTCGCCGCAATCCTTAGATGGACAGAAGGAAATAAATTACTTTTTTCAAAAATGTTTATTTTATCGGACAAGAAGGAAATGAATAATTTAGTATGCGTAAGGGGTTTAAAATTTTTTTTGTGCGTTTTCGTAGTGTAATATTCTATTTAGTCTAAACCAGTGAACGCGATAGGTAATAAGCTGGTGGTAATGGGCTTATATTTTTTTTTAGAATAAAGGATAAATACTATTTAGATAAATTAATTAATTTATCATTCCTTCTTTTAGTTTAAATTCTACTTTTGAGATATACATGTCAGATGATTCAAATTACAACTATAAGATTTTAGAAAATCATTGTATACTCGATAGCTCATGACATTTAGAAATTACAGCATTATGAATTTATTTTTATTATATTTTTCCAAGAATATTTTCAATTTAAATAATTAAAAAATCACTAGTTTTTTTACTATCTAGATAATATTAAATAACAAATAACGCAGGTAAACAAATGATTAAAAGAAATTCAATAAAAAAATTACGTAGCATCCTTTGTATATTATTTAGCCTATCTAACTACGAAAACGAAGCCAATTTGAAAAATACACCTATCTTATTATAAATAATATAATAAAAAAAAATCTAAAAAACAACAATTACAAGGTTTAATTGGACGGTACAGGAACTATAGCGGGCAATTACTTTCGTTAATTATTTAATTGGTATCACTTTCACTAAACTATTTTCACGCTGTCTCTCATACAAATTAAGTGAAATGGAAAGTTAGTTCTGGCTTATTAAAAGCAAGTTTTCAGCTCTGATCATCAAAACGAATTAATATAATTTTTATAAGTTTAAAAAAAATAAAAATACTTTCTCATGATTTCTTTTCCGGCCATTATATTAGATATTCAGAAGTGTATCACTATAAGTATATATGTTAGTCTGTGTTTATTACTTAGATCAGCGGTTCTCAACTTTTTTAGTAGTGCGGAGAAGATACAAATATACAATAAATGCACAAATAAAATAAATCTACAATCGAATCAAGGCTTATTAGCTTATATTTAGGATCAAATTTGCTGCCTCGATCCACTCTTAGATTAAGCTACACAACCAGTAGTTAATAGCAACTGATAATTCAAATTGTTATCACTCATTTTTTATTAATCTACTCTGAGCGGTCCATTGGTTGGGTACCGCTGACTTAAATTATTTAAATAGATTATGTAATTAGGATCCTAAACTTAGACATTTGGAATAAGGGGGTCTCGTTAGAAATTAAAAAGAAAATTTATCATTCTTTTCTTCTGGGAACAACCCTATACGGGGCCGAAACATGGACAGTAAAAAGAACAAAGTGCCCGTAAACTGCTTGCGACGTAGTGCCGAAAGACGTAGCTGCGGGAACTCAAGGCTCCAACACATACCCAATAGTGTTATAAGAGAAACTATAGGGCAGGAGAATAATATATTACACGAAATAGAGATCAGGAGGCTTCAACGGTTGGCCACCTGATGAGAATGAGCGACAATAGATGGCCAAAGAAACTCTTTCTATATAAACCAAATTATTGAAGAAAGAGAGGAAGAAATGGATGAAGGATGTAAGAGAAGGAATGGCAGCAAGAGGCCTGCGAGGGGGGGAAGAAGAATGGGCCAATAGAAAGATTTTGGGTATCGGAATACATTAATTGTAAAATACGAATAAATAAATAATGTAATTTATTGGGATGAAGTTTATTAGTTATTTCGTATATAGTTTAATTAACGATACAAAAAATTGTTAAGAGTCCATTTTAATAAGAATCGTTGGTATCAGTTCCGCAGGTTGTCGCTTCCAGTTGAGTCACAAGTTTAACTGTTTATTCGTTTCATTTTTAATATTTTCCAAAAATACAAGTTATTGCGAGCTTTAGTATGGCAAAGAGTATGTAATTATGGGCAATGAGTAGATTTCGGTAACCATTTCATCAAGAAATAAAAGTTTCAACTAACATTTCGAAGTATAGATGATATATGTTTGTTGAAAAGTCCATATCTAGATGAAACGATTACCGAAGTTACATTTCTCATAACTATGTTCTCTTTTCCATACTAAAGCTCATGAAAACGAATGAAAAGTTAAAACTTGTTGTGACGCAACTCGAAGCGACAACCTGCGGAATAATTACGGGATCATTTCTCCAATAATGGAAATGCAAAAACCCGCCACCCTACTTATAAATATACAAGGACCATTTTCGCCCAAAGTACGCTAAGAAAAAAGTAAACCTTTATCCGGAGAATTCCGACTGAAACGCCAGCTTATACCGCTTTCACTTCACTTCTCATTTCACGAGAAAAGCATAAAAATGGACAAAAAACCCAAAACAGGTTCTTCAGTTCCGAAAAGAAAGCTTCCAAAACGGAATAGATTTCACATAAACCTGTCCCGGAAAAAAAATTCGAATGAAATGTACTCTTTTATCGTGACAGAGATTCTATAAAATACGGTTGTAACATACATATATGAAATTATTTAAATATTTATTTCGAAGTCGGAAATAAGTGTATTTCAAAACAAATAGACTGAGCCGATCTATTGAAGATAGATATTGTTCATTGATTCATTACTCATACTTGATTACTGCTAAGAGCAAAAGTGATTCATTTGAAACCGTCATCAATTCAACTGAATTCAGCAATGCTAAGATTATTAACATTCTTTCTCAAGTCGTAAAAGTTAATAAATAAATAACTATCTAGGGTATTCATTCATTAATTATTAAAGAGTGTTTATTATAAGTAAATGGGTATAAACATTGCAAAACAATTCAAAATGACACAACTTAGCATATTGCTATACAACTTATCTCAATAGTAATAAAATATAAGTATAATTATTAAATTTGAAGAAAACAATAGCTTAGATTAAGTATATTTTAACCAAAATTTTATATTTTATTGTTAAATATACTTAACAACTAGCATAAATATTTTATCAGTATAAAGAAGTTAAGGCATGGAAAGCAAAGAATACATAATAAAAGACAGTAAATAAAGAATTTGAATATTAATAATAAGAGTCTAGTAAACAATGTCCCAGCCTAGTAAAATTTAGCCTACTACTGTAGCGCCCTCCAGAGCAGTCATTAATTAATAGTATATAGAGACGTTTAATGAATCAATGAAAGAACTAGTAGTAATAATTGGAAATTGAAATGAATTTCAAAAATATAGGTACAATATAACAATTCATTCTTTAAACAAGTTTATTGAATAGCTCAAATCTGAAGATTTAAAAAAAAAACATCATATCAAAACCCGGAATTAAAGACAAATTATATGTACCTATATCTGTTAGGTTAAAACTTAAAAATATGAAAGTTTCGTGACAGATCATTTTAAATAAATGATTTAATTTTTTTAAACTATAAGTTAAATCAAAAATTTCAGATGTCTACCTTCAAAACTGACGGGTTCCTTACAATCTTTGAACCCCTATTATATTAAGGGGGAAACACTTGGGGTGGAATTCTCCAAATTCCTTTCTTAGTGCTCATTTAAGCTATACAAGGAACCTATCTGCGAATTTCAAGGTGCTAAGTTCAGTGGTTTTTGCTGTGCGTTGACTGCTGGATTTAAGCTATACAAGGAACCTATCTGCGAATTTCAAGATGCGAAGTTCAGTGGTTTCTGCTGTGCGTTGACCGCTGGGTGTGTTAGTCAATCAGGTTACAGTTTTATATAAACTTCGCCTGTGTGGTGCGTTCATAAAAAGTAGCCTATGTCCCTTCCCCAGGCTTGAGATAATCCATATCAAAGTTCATCACAGACAGATAATTTGACACTGATTAACAAACGGGACGGACAGAAGTTACTTTCGTTTACTGTTGTTCGGGTCAGTAAAGGATTAGTATGTAATGTTATTGAATTTATTGAAAAGGATTACTTAGTATAACGGTTTCACTTGTCGTAATGCAGCAGCGAGCAATTAAAACTGAAAGGATTAGAATAATGTACATATGTAGGTAATTTATCGATCTGTTTTTAGTTTTGGCGGTCCTACTTACCAACTGCAATATACTCCTGTAAACTATGTCACTTGATTGGTTTCGTTCAGCGAAAATATGTAGATATTGCGAGCAAGAAACATGTTAGCGAACAACTCAGGGGGAGCCCTGCAGCGATGCTAACAATATTTATCAATTAAAGTACTTTTTTATAATTAATCGTTTTATTATGACCAAATAACACAAAACCATTATAAATCGTAGCCTATGTGTTATTCTGATGTATAAGCTATATATTACTGTAAAGTTTCATCCAAATCCGTTCAGTAGTTTTTGCGTGAAAGAGTAACAAACTTTCGCGTTTATAATATTAGTAGGATTTAACAAATTTTAATTTATTTGAAAAAAAATGGCACAGGCCATTTTGTATGTCTTAAAGTAATTTATTTATACCATTCCTATTACAGTAGAGCGTCGATTTTTATGCTTTTAGTGGTTAGAAGCATGTTAATTTTTTTTATGAAAACAGTATAATGAGGCAGACAGTCAATATTTTGTTACTAAAATGTGTTAAGTGGCTGATTACATGACATATTTTATACACAATGAAATAAATATCTTTTTATCTACTAAACAAAGCAAACGTGGTGATTGTTTGACATTTTATTGATTTGAATTTCTTTTATCCAATTCACACCCGACGACATTAGTTCGGATGATCGACGCCCTACTCTATTTAGAATCATAATATATAATAAAATTAATTTAAATTAAATAACATACATTATATATTAAGTAAAATGGTGTTGGATATTAGTATCTAATAAAATACGAATTATAGTAGACCAATAAATTACAACACCGTAAATCTGTTTCCCAATAATTCTTAATAATCCTCCCTAAGGCGCTCCAGATGGAAATGGACACGCTTTATTTGAACGAGAATCTCTCCTCAACTTATTTTCATCACACGAAACGGATTAATTTCCACATTTAATATTAATATTTAATGATAAAATAAACAGAGTACTATAAATTAAGGTAAGCTTAAAAAAATATCAAACAAAAATCCTAAACGTAAGTCTCGATAAGTGCTAATCTTTAAATGTTCTTTAACGTACCGGGCTACCATTACTATCTTACATGGCAAACGCGTGCATCATATATGCACTTTAAATGTACTTACCAAACTGTACGATAAGACATCTTGGTATTATCTATATTTAAATCAGTGTAAAGAAAGAGTAATCGAAAAAATAATAAAATAGCAATCAAACATATTGCCAGAGAAAAGTTCATATAGCCTGGGGTGAATTCAACCTCTTTCGACAAGTTTTTTTTAAATAATTCATTTTCTAAAATCCAAATTTGCATATGAAATAGAAAGGGTTCGCTTTTTAAGAAAAGGGTTCAGCCCTATTAAACAATAACACTGGACTACATCAAATTTGCCTTTTATATGAAAATGTACTATATTGATAGTATTTCACTCGCTCAAGATAAATATACAAGTTAAAATTCATAGTTAGCTCTTATAGTTCATTTGTGCCATATTTAATATAATAGCGGGTAGCGCGGTAGATTTATCTATTTATATAATTCCAAATATTTAGGGATTACCCGCGGAAATTTTATTATTTCTTATTTGTTTGTTGCGTCTAACGCTGACCGTGTTTTGTTTACCAGTTAAAACGTGAAATTGTCATCGTTTTTTTTAAGTGAAAAATCTACAGTTTTCATTATGTGTTAATATTGCAGACAATTTTGCTAAATATGTGGTAAGGTGGCCCATATTAACCAAAGATGCTCAATAACTCAAAAGTTTAAAAAAAGTTTGGAATCCAAGACTAAGCCTGAATCCTGGAGAAAAGAACGTCAAGCACCTTCCTCTAGTAAATTCCCCAAAAATTCTTCTACCACCTTTACACATTAAATTGGGGCTAATGAAAAACTTTGTGAAGGCTTTCAACAAGGACGGACCAGCATTCAAATACTTGCGAGGTAAATTTCCCTGAATAAGCGACGCCAAAATAAAAGAAGGAATCTTTATCGGACCTGAAATAAGAGAGATTCTTAAGGACCAAAACTTTTATTCAGTTTTACAGGGATTTGAAAAAGATGTATGTGAATCTTTTAGAGCAGGTGTTCATGTTTTTTGGGCAATAAGAGAAATTAATATTATGTTGAACTTATGAACAATCTTCTTCAAAAGTATCAACAGTTGGGTTGCAATATGTTCCTAAAAATTCATTTTCTTCATTCTCATTTTGATTTTTTCCTTCTAACTGCGGTGATGTAAGTGACGAAATTGGTGAACGATTCGACGAAAATATTTCGACAATGAAAAAGACATACCATGTTCCATGGAATGCGTCAATGTTAGCGGACTACTGCTGGAATTTGAGAAGAGATACCCCTGAAAGCAATTACAATAGACAAACGAAAAAGAAGATTCGTTAATTAAATAGGTTTAAATATTTTGTTAATATTTCAAAATTTTATATAAAAAGTTAAAAATAATCATCATCAATTTCGCTAATCGGCCAACTAGGGACCACGATAAGCCTCACTTTGAATTCTGGTATTTCTTCAATTTTCGTTTGCTCCACATCGTCTTCATGAGCTCACAGTATTTAGCACGACGTTCTTCTGTCCATATAGCACCAGCTGCCCGTTTCTCACCTCGGAAAGTCCCAAAATTCTTGACGGCTGCTCTAAAACGATTTCGGTCATGTACATCTTCCTCTCGTATGCCCATTTGTTAAAAAATTTTCTTGACGTTTATGTACCACGGCATTGTTGTTTTGAGTCAAAGATACTGAAGATACGTTTCGTCCACCGATAGTCGATCATCCGCAGTATATGACCGTAGAAGCGAACTCTGCGTTTACACATTGTGCTCGTGATCTTCTCTATCTTGGAGTATATTTCTTGCTTGGATTTTCTGATGTAGATGCCATTTTTGTAGTTCGGGCCAAGTATGCTGTGTAAGATTTTTCTCTCTAAATCTGCGAGCAAACATTTCTCAGACAGAATAAGGCATACAGAGGTACTGGCTTGATGACAGTATTGTAGTGTCGGATTTTTGTATTTACGGAAAAACACTTTTTGTTATAAATGTTGCGGGTGGTTTGGAAAGCAACTTCCATTTTCCTGACTCTTGTTGCTGTGGCCTCTTTGTCAAGCCCATTTTGTTGAATCCATTTCCCAAGGTATTTAAATTTATTAACCCGGTTTATCGTTCCATATTTGGTGTTTAGTTTTGCAGCGCCATCTTTGATGTTCGACATTACTTCTGTCTTATGGAAAGAAATTTGTAATCCTATTTTTTCTACTACTTTCTTCTACATATTGATCTGTACTATTGCATTTTCGAAATTTTCCGTCATCAGGGCTATATCATCAGCAAACGCTAAGCAATCTACTTCCACTCCGTTTTTCTTCGTCCCAATCCTAAAGGTTTGTAAATTTATCTTTCTTTTAATGTCTGTCGCCACTCCTGTATTACCTTCTCGAGTACACAGCTGAACAAGAGAGGTGACAGCCCATCTCCCTGTCGAACGCCTGTCTTGATCTCAAGGGGTTCAGAGAGACATCCTTGGAATTTTATTTTAGACTTGGTATTAGTCAGGGTTCATTATTGCCAACAGTTTCTCGTCGACTCTCATTTCTGCGAGTATGTTAAGCAACACATCACGGTCGATGTAGTCGTATGCTTTCTTGAAGTCTATAAATGTCGCCTCATAGGTTCGACCTCTCAGCATATGGTACCTTATTATGGTTTTTAGGTTGAGTATTTGCTCTGTAGTTGATCGGCCTTTCCGAAAACCTCCCTGAGACTCTCCGAGTTTGTGTCAACTTGCTGTTCTAGTCTTTCAAGAATGGAATGTGACAGTATCTTGTAGGCTACTGACAGAAGAGAAACGCCTCGGTAGTTGTTCACACCTCTCATAAGCCCTTTCTTATGTAAAGGATGGATCAAAGCTAGCTTCCAGTTTTCTGCTAGCTGTTCTTTTTCCCATATATCTACAATAGTTTGATGTAAGATGTCGATTGCTTCTTCCGGGGCTTGTTTCCACAGTTCCGCAATTATGGAGTTTTCATCAGGAGCCTTGTTGGCGTTTGCTTTCCTCGCGATTTGGTGGAGAAGATGGCAGGTTTTGGCTCATCATTTTGTTTGTTTTGATTGGGATAGTTGGCTTTTCACAATTTAGAAGGTCATTAAAAAACTCGGCTAAAATTTCACAGTTTTCTTCGTTTGATGCTGCTAGAGTTCCATATTTTCTCAGGAAGCATAGGGAAGGTGCCTTATATCCTTCAACCTTCATTTTAAAATTCCTGTAGTATTCACGTGTCTCACCCATGTGAAAGTCTTGTCCATTAGTTCCTTTTCATACTTGCGTTTCTCGCTGCGTATTATTTTTGCTCGTTGGGTTTTTGTACCTGTTCAAATCTTCTTCTTCCTTGGGTGTGTAATGATTTTTCCAGGCATTCAGACAATCCCCTGAAGTCTTCTCATAGGTATCATTCCACCCATGTGTGTTTCTTTCTCTTCTTGACTTCTGCTACTTCTTTTGCAGCTTGTATCATCTGCTTTCTCGTGCTGTTGAAGTCTTTATGAATTGATTGGGCAAGTTCATTGAACTCAATCTATCTCTGTTTGAGCTTTATCGTATCGAAACGGATTATAGTAGATTTGTTTTTCTTTTTGTTGAGAGGGATGGGCCGGAACTTAATTATCGATACATAGTGATCTGAATCTATATTTATTCCCTTTTTTACGGTGACGTTCATTATTTCCGGACTGTATCTTCTCGAAATAAAACCAAGAGGAAATTTCTTTATGATTGTGAAATTATTATTATTATAGATTCTATTTAAAAATCTGAGTGATTTTCAATCCAATAGAAATTTCCATCAAGATACTTTTATTTTTTACATTCCAAACGTACTTGTTTCAAATTCACTAATACTTGAGTACTGTGGTTGATATCAAAACATTAACTAGCACAAACTTTTTAAAAAAAATAACACAATGACAAAAATAAATTTCTGATTCATAGGAGTAAAATAATACACGTGCTGAGCTAAAGTCTACTAGTCCTAAACATGTCTACAAATGAAAGACAAACTTGTGTAGTATAACTGTTGAAAATCAGAATGCATGATTCAGGCATGTTCAATGTTGGCAGGCAAGAATAGTATCGTAGATAAAATATAAAATATATTCCTAAGTCTAAACTATTATTAGAAGGTTACTAAATAAATTAATCGTGTATGTTGATTACAAACTTATAAAAAACAAACATCTATATATTCGACAATTTAATAAATTATTGCTAACTAATACAATAAATTCTTGGATTTTATTTTCGTTAACCCTTCAATTTCATTTACTTTCGAAAATTACATTTCAGATTTTCCTGGATAAAACTAATATAGAAATAATGTTTTCTTTATTAACTGAAAATAATTGTTCACAATAAGGTAGCTTTGATTCAGTTTTGTTGGAATTACAAATTCTAAATACTAATATTATATAATATTTCGAAAAGCTTTGGTTTATACTTAATTTTATCAGTTGTAGAAATAAATCATACCTAATATTTTAAAAGGAAATAATCCGAAACTAAATATTCTCCGATAAGTTTTTAATTTAATAAAGTTACTAATTAAATAAGGTAACCAAGGTTCGAGAGTTGATTTGGGTGCATAAATTTCGTGGTATAAGTTCCCCAGGTGGTCGCTTCGAGTTAATGCACAACACGTTTTAAATATTTATTCGTTTCCTCTTTAATGTTCTCCAAAAATACAAATTATATATATTATAGAGAATGTAATTATAGGAAATGTGTATATTTCGGTAATTATTCCATCAAGAAATAAACGTTTCAACTAACATTCGAAGTATAGATGATACATTGCTCCTTCGACATAAAATCAAAAGCCTTCAAAAGTAATTTTATTGGTTGAAGCTTTTAAAATGAAGAACGACTTATCTGATGCTCCATTTTTAGCATTTTTTTTTAATAATGTCATATTTTAAGTTGTGTTGTTTTTTAACTTGAAGTTTTAAGGGAATAATGACATAAGTTAATACCAAATTTTCAAATTTTTAAGAAAATTTCGAATGGTCAATAAAATAATTTCAATACCATTATTATAATAGGAATGCTTTGATTCACCAATACACAAATTTTTATTTTATTTTTAATCCACATGGAACTTTCAAATCTCTATTGAAAAATTAGGTTTCTTGAATTATGACATTGTTCTTTTGAAGGTTTGTTGAAGCGTTGATTTCTTGAGGAAATGATCAACGAAGTCTACACATTTCCCTTAATTACATTTTTTTTTTATTATTAAAATTTACGATTTTCGAAAATATTATTAAAAAGGAAACGAATGAAAAGTTAAAACCTGTTGTGACTTAACTCGAAGCGACAACCTGCGGAACTGATACCAACCGTGCCTTCTATTTTAAAAGGAAATAGTTAGAACCAAAATATTCTCCAAAATAATTTCCAATTTATTTATGTAACAAATGAATCAGGTAATCTAGGTTCGATAGTTGATTTCGAGGATTTATTTCATGCTTTATTTATTTAAATGCTGAAATGGTAAACCATTTATTATACTTTTCCCTTTTAAATTATTACGTTTAAGCCATTAATAGTAACTCTAAAATATAAATAATAATAATAATAGACTTTATAGCCTATATTTGCCGAATAGATAGGCCCCTCAGGTTGAAAGTAAAAAAAAAAAAGTAAAACTAAGGTTCGCGAGAGAAGGAGAAAGTGGAGTCGATGGTGCGGCTTTCTCTGACGCGGGCGCGGGAAGACCCCACGTGGGGTCCGCGAGTCCTCTCGGGTCGTTCACCCCAACCACTGTTTTCCACACACACACACACACACACACATACATACACACACTGAGTCCTTCTCCTATACCTGTCCACTAGACTACTAGCCATCTGTATCTAGTAAATAAAATACAAACTGTTCTATAAATAAAAAAATAAATATTTAAATAAATTAAAGGACTCTGTTAACGGAACCTCCAATAATAGGTATCCAAATAGGCTTAACTATGTAAATTTTAATATATATTACATATGAGCTAACAATACAGAACTACTAACATTACTTTATTCGCAACAAATGTGCCAAACACAAGTAAAACAGAATATATTAAAATATATTGTAACGTTTGTTGAGTGTTCAAAGGTTTATGATATCTAATTTTCTCAATAGTTTTTTTAAGCACATTGATTATGCATAACTTATAAAGTCAAATTTTTTATTAGATGTAAATTGATATACTTTATCTAGTTATTTTGGCTATAGTTTGTGCATAGCATACTGCTAATTTGTTTTTACTTCACATCACTTCCGGTAAAATATATGTTAACACTTGTTGAATGTTCTAAGGTTTATGATATCTAATAATTTTCTCAATATTTTTATTTTTTAAATACAAATTGACGGGTTATTATGAAACCACCTGTAGAACCAAGTGTGTGTGAATTACCCCTATACATAAAAATATGAAAGTATTCTTTTTTTGTTAATTGTCCTTATTTATTTGAACGATTAAACTTTTTCAAGAAACATAATTACTTGAATTAAACAAAGATATCAGCTAACTACAGGCTTTGATTATGTATTACTTGGAAAGTAAAATCTTTCTGTTAAATGCGAACAATATAATTTATTACTAATTTTGACTGTATGAATTTTACATAATATCACTGCTTATCAAATAACACATCAGTTCCGATAAGACATATTGTAACATTTTTTGAGTGTTTAAAGGTTTATAATATATTATCATTTTGTGAATAGTTTTTTATTTTTATTTTTTTAAATAAAAATTGATGAATGGTAATGAAACTGCCTATATATGCTGTTTTAAAAGAAATCATATCCTTCTATTGGATTATTACTTAAGTCTCATTTATTAATGGACATCTACTGTTTTTTCAGCAGCATATTGCATATCTATTGAATATGCTGCGTTTAAAAAAAAATTTAAATGTTTAAAAGAGCATTTTGAGTATGCCCCAACAACGTAATTCAAACATTTCTAAAGTTTGCCACTATCAATTGTTTTCATCAACACAAAATATAATCATAAATAGTTATTACAGTAACTATAACCATTATATATATTTTCGTACAAAATTTCTATTTTAATTATCATTTTTCCATTATTCTGAACAACTGTACAACTAAAATTATTTTATCTCAATATTTTCAGATGATTAACTTATATTCACTTGGTTGTACCAGCCTATTGGTTAAACAGATTAAATTAAATAAGATATGTCTATTAATAAATCAGACTTAAGAAATAATCCAATAGAAGAAAAAGATTTCTTTTAAAGCAAGATATAAAGATGTCATTGTAAGCCATCGATTTTTATTAAAAAATAAATAAAAAGTTATTGAGGAAATGATAATAACCCTTAATAGCACTCAACAAATGATACAATATATTTTACCAGAAGTTTTGTAAAGTAAATACAAATTTATAACCAGTATAAGTTATGAACAAACTATAGCCAAAATAACTATATAAAGTAAACAAATTTACATCTAATAGAAAAATTTGATTTTATAAGTTATACACAATCAAAAACTGTAGTTTGCTAATATATTTATTTAATTTAAGTAACTGTGTTTCTAGAAAAAGTTTAAATTTGTCAAATAAATATGGACAATTAAAAAATATAATACTTTCATATTAATATAGGAGTATGTCAGAATAATTCAAAATGATGTTTCGTAGAAAGGTAAATTATTGTCTTTAAAAAGTGATATTATTGAAAGTAACGTTAAAATTCTTTGTGAAGCAATAAGGAAATACATTTAAAAAAATTAAGATATATATTAAATTATTCAATATTATTTCAAATAAAATTCAATAAACAAATTTCTTATAAAGACTCTTAACTAGATTAAATATTTTGTAATTTTTTCTTTTGCGTAGAGCATAAAAAACCCATGCTATAAAAAACTTTCTATGTGGGTGGAAGACTGGAATAGAGTGGAAATTTTGATGTTTTTCCCCATGAATTATTACTAGTTAACATTAAAAAAATGTAAATTTCTTCAAGATAAAAAAATTATAGCTGAATGAGTTGTGCACATAAATATGGATGAAGGGTGAATAAACAAATGCACATTTCCTCCATGATGTGGGTGATCAAAAATATCTTTGGGGTCATTTAAAAAAAACATTAAATAAAGTAAAAAATTAAAGACTACAGCAGAACCATTTTCCACACCAGAATCATTAGGTTTGTAACACAAAATCTTATGCGTTTAACCGAAACTGTAAGAGATAAATTAAAATCGTAACAGAAATACAAATTAAAAAAATATATTATTTGGAAATTCAAGATACAAATATATTTTACGATTTCCCTTATATTGGTTGTTTTATGCTCATGTTTACCTTTTGAAGTAGAACTTAATCAAGGAAACCGATTTAATGCAACGAAACTCCCCGAACAAAGAAAAAAAATTAGTTCCTTCGATTACATCCTATACAAAGTAATTTTTTATTTGAGAAAACTTTTCTACCTTATTTCACTTTTGAATAACTTCAAATCATCCCTGACTAATCCATAGTTCTAGGAAATATAAGCAGAGAAACAGATACAGACAAAGTATAATTCGATCTTTTAGTAAATAACAATAATTATTGATAATATTTGGTAATAATAATGAATCACCAATTATATTAGAAATAAGTAGAACAAATGGCATAAATAAAACCGTACCAGTATCCACCATTGGCGCTCTTTCTTTATAAATACTTCCAGTAATGAATTCTGAGAATATTCATGAAATTCACAATACAAAGCGAAGCAAACTTATTAGAAAAATTTAAACATACCTCAAGTTTTGGTTACATAACCTTTTCACATCTAATAAATTATAAAAAGTATGTTATCATAAATATTATTCCAAAGAAAATTTAATGATTATTTGACTTTAGAAGATACTTAGCACATAGTTAAAATAAATGAGAAGTCTACTTATAAACTAAATATGTACAGAAAATAGCGCACATACATAAGTACAAAAAATGCACTTATTTTTTTCTATTATAATTAAAAATCTTTACGAATGATTAAGGGTAGCTGTCATTGAAGATAATTCTTGGTTTATTTAGTAATCTGATAAATAACATTAAATAGTATGAAATATTAACAAACTAAACCAGCACAACTTTAAAATGTGTTTATATTATTAGCGTTTGGAGGCAGCCTGCCCTAGAACATACCTGAATATGGCCGAACATGGCAGAAACTACTTAACTCTTTTGAATTCAACTGTTATTAATTATTAGTATAAGAAATTATTAAATTATAATTAATATTTTAATTATAAGTTAATATTGCTGTCGACTACAGGTGCTCTCGGCAAGTCACAGCTAAATTAGCAACAATTAAAATTGTCTATCACAACTAAAAAGTACCTGTTGGGGAGTTGTACATTTAAAGAGCAACACCACAGCGAATTGAAATCAACAGATTCAATATAATTAAAGCAAATCAGAGCTATCTGGCACAATTATTCAAGTGTAAAACTCTTTTTTACAGGTACTAATAAAATTATTACTACATGAATTTGAAATAAATATTGTTATAAGGAAGAAAATAGTTGGGGGTGCAGTCAAATAAGACACTAAATAAGTGGTTACTTATTTTAATTACGTTTCTTGCGTCAGCCTCCCGCTGGTCAGCCCTGAAGATGACCCACAAAGTGGGTCGAAACGTCGGTACGTAATTAAAATAAGTAACCACTTATTTAGTGTCTTATTTGACTGCACCCCCAACTATTTTCTTCCTTACATCTATCATCCAGTCAACCATCCCTCGCTTCTCATAAATATTGTTACTTCGACTTCTATTGCTCAAGATAAATTGTATCTTAACCACTAATATTTTTAAATACAGTTGGATCTGACACTGATAGATATCTTTCAGGTAATTTCCACTTTAACGTCATTCAGGTGATTACTGCTTCCCCAGAGCACTAATAGTACTCTTAAATAATAAATTAAGGAAGTAATAATTGGATAATTCCAATGAATAAATAGTTTGCAAAGCAGTTAATTACTATAAATCATGGTAAACGGATAAAATTGTGTGGTAATCAATGATGAGAACCCATTCAGAAGTTGAACGATAGAAACTAAACAAGCAAGTGGGAAATTTCTTAAAAGGTCTTTGTCCTTATGTATTTTCGCAAAATTTACTTGTTTTATTGCATTAGAATTTATATTCTAATCATTTCTTACAAAAAATCAGTTCTAAATGAATTCAACGATGTTGTTATCCTAAAATTGAAAAGAAAACAAGTATCCAATGAAAACCTAAGATTAATGGAATTTTTTTAAACAGAGTATATTAAAGAACAATTTATATAAAACATAAAACTATAACAAACAAGCAATATTTTAATGAGTAAATGTTTAAAATATACTTTTATATAGTATTTACCATCATCTGGTTTTGTTGTAAGAGACGGAGATGGTAAATCACGTTCAAAAGATTCAGCTTTTTCTACTACAGGCTTTTCCTTTTAATCACAATATATAATTAGTGACTATATTTAAAAATTTAGTGACTATATAAAAAAATCAACCATCAAATACATCCTTACCTTCTTTTTTGTTTCTTTAATAGAAACACCAGCCGAAGTAAGTTCAAATTTTGTAATATTATCAAAGACTGGTGCACATTGATTTGGAATCGGAATGTCTTGAGCGTATAGAGCACTGAGTGGATCAAAGCTGCTTGAGAGCGGATCTAATTTTTCATCTTTTTCTTCTTTATCACCCATTACATTGCTATTAAACTGAACCACTACTTTAAATGTTTGAAAGGGTATTAAATGTTGATTCTACATCAATATAGTTTAATGATTCTTTCACTGAAACGGATTAAATATAAATCACATTTTAACTTATGGCGATATGTAATTAAATGCCAACATTACTACTTCTAATGGTTTAAAAACTATAAGCATAGAAAACTCCAGTTAAATTAGTAAGCCTTACAATAACCACCCGCCAGCTGAAGGGAACCCTGCAGAGAGTTCTCTTTTCATCCACTAGGGTCGCTAGCTGCTTGGAGCCAAAATGACTTCCTGCTTTTATTCTGGTCCCTTTACCGCTTTTAAAAATTAATTTTTGTACGAAACAAACATTAATCATATTTTTAATAACATATTTGAAAATATTTCTGTGATAAATTGAATTTTCTTTTTAATGTCTCTCCCTCAATACTTGAAGTTAAGCATAAAATAAAACATCAAACATATATGTGAATATTAGGAGTGTATAGAGTTTTAAATAATCAATATATTCGTATAAAATGCATCATTAATATTTATAATATTATTATAAAATCACAGTAGTCTTTTTTGAAAAAAATTGTATAATATGAAGAATTTGCAATTGGTACAACTTTCCCTCCAAGTCAGCCATTACATGCATCAGTCTCTTCAACTAATTTTTTTATATACTTCAAAGTAAAGCTAGGTATGAAATAATGATTTTATTTTTCATATTTCACCATTATAAAGCAAAGTAAATAAATAAAATTAGAGATCAAAATAAATAAAATATAGATTGAATGAACAATTAGGAATAATTTGGTTGCCCTTACAATTCAAATTGTATAAAGAAAGGAAAAAGAAAATTAATGTGCTACAATTATCTTGCTACCTAAGTATTACAAAGCTATATGATACACATATATGAAAATGAGAAAAACGATATCAAAGATTCTGAGTATCTTTTTATTTTTATTCTTTGGATGATATGCGGTCGTGATTTGTTGAGGTTTTTAAGATCTGTGTATAGTTTTCGACCCACAGAATCATTTGGTATCAAAATCTCTGATTTTTCAATTTTGTAACATACAACCTTGTAATAATACTAAGGTAGCGATATCTCAACTTCATTCAAGTAATCATTATCATGAATGAAATTATCTATACAACATTATTATGTTATTAATATTATCTTAAAATTTCAAAACGAAAAGGTTTGCTTAGAAATCTTCAATCAAACTGTTTATCAGAATGAGATTCTCATTCTACCAACTATTTCTAAAAAAATTTAGTTCGACCTTGCACTATATTAAGATTAAGCTTAAGATATTATCAGTATAATAATTTGATTGAAAAATACAATATAATAGATACTAAAAATAATTTATTTGTTAAAATTTTCATATTTAATTATATATATTTTAGTGCTTATTATTAATCATAGTATTTAGGCATAAGTCAAACTATTTAAGAGTCCTAATTTATGTTTATTTTATTTTTCAGACGGTGCTTCAACAACGAGGTTCATGTTTTGGTGCAAGTTGATTAAACAACGTTATAAATCAAGGTATAATTTATACTAAAGTCATTTCTATAACAAACGTGAAAATTTAAAATTAAGATTTTTTCATTTATTAATGAAACAAAAACAACTAAAAAAATAGGTTTTTGTTAGATTCAAAACTAGACATTGTGTAATTTATCAATTTATAAACTTAATGAACTAAATATTTATTACTTTTTAATGATTAATTTACATAATTTCCAGGTGGTTATTTAAAGAAGAGCTAGGGTGGCGTTGGTGAGAGGGTCTGCGACGGCTGTCATGCCGTTCATTGAAGACGATCTTCTCTGGTCTCCACCTGAAACAGAAAATAAAATGGTTGATTTATCACAGTGCCTTGTAAGACATTATTTTTTTAGTTCTAATTTAAATAGATAGAAAAATGCAGTTTTATGTTTAAAAAAATTTTTACTTAATAAATACTGAGTAGTTATATTTAATTCATAAATCTTAAGTTATATTTATCTTTATTATAACATTTATATTATTTATAAAAGTTGAATAAGTTTAACTTAATCTTTTCTTCTAATTTCGCTATCAGTTCCGCAGTTTATTGCTTCAAGTTGAGTTACAAGTTTCAATTGTTCATTCGTTTTCTTTTTTATATTCTCCAAAAATACAAATTATTATGAGCTTTACTATGGAAAAAATAATGTAATCATGAGAAATGTAAATATTTCTGTAATCATTTCATCAAGAAATAAATGTTTCAACTAACACTTCATTGTATAGATGATATATGCTTGTTGAAACACTCATTTCTTGATGAAATGATTCCTAAAATGTACACGTTTCCCCTAATTACACTCTTTTGCTCATACTAAAACTCTACAATATTATTTCTACTTTTGAGAATATTAAAAAGGAAATGAATGAATGTTAAACCTTATTGTGACTAAACTCGAAGTGACACCCTGCAGAACTGATACCATTTATTTTTTAATCTAAGAAAGATGCATATTGAAGTTTGTTTTATTGAAAAATCCTTCTATTGTTTACAAAGACAGTGGCAAATGGGGCTTTCAAAATATCTAAACATTTTAAATACCGTAAAATTATGACTCTTGTATTAATAAATTCTTTTTGGTATATTTATTGTAAGTGTTGACTAATTATTAACTGTTAGTTGTTTTATGTATTCAAATTAAGGCAAGTTGGGTGTTTATTTTGCAGATAACCAATGTATTTATCTAGACTAGAAAGATTTAGACAAATTCATGAATCAAAAGCTAACCCACATATATTAGAATGATTGTGTTTTTTGTTCCACTAGTTTGAGTTCCTGCCTTTGTACATTTATTTACTCTGATCTTTCTATTACTAGTTAAATGTCAAATTTAAAAAAATATTTTAAATATTAGGTCAGTTAAATTGTCTTTTGAAAATAAATTGTTTTGAAGAGATGTTCCCTAAAGATACTATAGAAAAAAACAGTCATTTTCTTTCTAATAAAGTTTACCATCAATTAAAAAACTCATTTTCCATCTTTTCAGAACCTTAATTGAGTCCGAAATAAATTTTATTTTTTAGTATACCAGAAGTCATCTGCCAATTATTTTATAATTTATTATTTATAAAAGAATTTAAGTAAAGTAACACATTGTTGTATTGTCACAACAGTATTATGACTTCAGCTCACATGATTTCAACTTTGAAGGATCCTTTCTCTCTACCACATTTTTATTTCTTTTTAAATAAGTTAAACAATATCAACAGTCCCAGTGAATAAGTGGTTAAGCCAGATTTTGTCCAGAGTGTGTTAACTACTTTCAGATAACCGGAATCGTAACGTTCTTGTAGTTTATGGCTTGAAATGGAGATGTAATATAAGCAATAACTCCTTTTCAAGCCAATGCCTTACTTAGTCCCTTATTCAAAACAAAAATAACTCGATTCCGCTTACTTAAGAACAAGAAACTAATTTTGAAAAAAATGAGACTTAACCACTTATTCACCGGGGCTGTAGATTTATTTATGTATAAAACTGTACTTTTATCATATGTTTTTCATTTACATTTAAACTAATTCATATTCATATATACATTTATTTTGATTTTGATTAATCATCTTATATAAACAAAAAAGTTTTGATAAATACTGCATATAGGCGCCTCAAAGGCATTATGAAATAATTATGTAGACATGGTGTTAAAATATTCAAAATAAATTTTGTACATTTAATTTACAAATATTTGTGTGCATTTGTATTATTTATTTACCTTTATTTAATGTTATTTATTTTTTTTAGGATGGGGGAGGAGGTTTAGGAGAACTCTCCCAGACAGATTTAACAGGATTAGTTAGTGGTATAGATGAAGAGGAAGACATCTTCAAGCAACTAGACAGCTCATTTGAATTGGAACAATTTTTTGATTTTTATGAAGAGGGAAAGGTGATTTATAAAAAGCTAATTAAATATAAATCTTTATCTTCCTAATCAATATTTTATATATTTTTATGTTTAATTTTTAATTAATTTGTTACATATGTATTTCAGTAGAGATTAGTTTGTGTATATCAGGAGATTTTTTTGGGAGATAAGAAATATATATATATACAAAGAATCCTACATTTATTTTTCAAGTAATCAATTTTCTTTTTTGGAGTGAAGAATATGTAAATAAATTCAGTAACGATTATTTAGTTTAATGACTAGTGTCATCTCCCTTTGCTTCTAACGCTGTTTGAAATTAGCTTGTGTCATATGAAATGGCTAGTTTATCTTGGTCAGTGTTTTCCTACTCTTCTATTTACTTCATTCTCAGAGTTATGGTTGTGTAACTAAAGCTAAGAAGGTTATTATCGACCAAGAAAAAATATCTATTTTCATAATAAGCACGCAAAGAAAATTATAAAGTAGCGAATAAGGGGAATGGTATAACATTGGTTATTATTATGGCTAAGCAGAGAAGTTCGTCAAACGGTTTGAAATGTAAAATCCGGGTTTCTTCATTTTTAGTTTTATATCTAAAATTATAAATCGTGTTGGCTGATAGTATACAATTATTTAAATATTCTTTTCTGTATATTGAGTACTACCAGTGGGTAGTTTCTCTACATGTCATTTTCACATGTCATTTTGTATCGCTTAGCCCATTTACTAGATGTATTTTTTTTTTATACAGTTGTAAATATCAATAAATAAATTAAAAAATTTTCTGTATATTTATCCAAAAATTCTTACATTTATTATTATTTAATCTACATTATAATAGATAATTTATATGAATTTTGGATATTACCATATTATTAGAGGAGTTGGCAGATAAGCCAAGGGGTACAAAGATATGTGTGATTGTGGATATATAATTCATTTAAAATATCTTTTCAAAAGGTACATTCCCCAATATTTTACAATTTTTCAATATTGTCATTTGTACCTCATGACTGCTCACTTCCACATTAATATCGTAGTATGATATTATGAGGAATTAATTTTTATATTTAGTGTAAATTAAGTCGAGATTAATTATTTTTTCATAAAAAGCATGATCACTATAAACAGACTCAGATTTCTTATTTACATAAAAATATTAAGTAGCTTTGATGCACTGCGCCAAATTTATCTATTAATTTTTGATGCAGTTAATTGGAAATTATTATTAAAAATATACCCTATGTTGTATCTTGATCTTGTTTTCCACCATATGATTAGGAGTAGAGAGAATAGAAGGTTCCTTATATGTTATATTCTATTTGTTGTTGTGTATTAATTCTAATTGAAATAAAATATGTTTCTTGTTTTGCCAAAACGCGTGTGTTATTTACAAATACCGGACATTCCAAACATAATAGGCATGCCGTTTGCAGATCCTTGATGATTTTCTGGAGATCCGGGTACAAAGATGTCGCCTCAGCGATGGTCTCCGCTGTTATTGAAGTGATGGAAACATGGAAAACTGATTCAAAATGAATAAGGTTCACCTCATTATTGATCGAAATGTCTTACTCGAATTCGGGAGAGGAGCCCTTGATAGACAATCCACATTCTGATTTTCCTTGCTCTTCTTGCATCGAACTGTATAATCAAATCCTGACAGGAATGACGCGTATCTAAGTAGTCTGGCTGAAGTCATCTGTGGTAAAGCTCGGTTCTGTCCAAAAATCCGGGAAAGTGGCTGGTTATCAGTAACCAAAAAGAAATGTTTCCCATAGATGTAGTTGTAGAATCGTGGGACTACAAACACAATAGCTAGTGCTTCCCGGTCAAGTTGACTGTAGTTTATTTCTGACGGTGTGAGGGCATGGGATGCATAGGCTATGGGTTTTTCATGTCGGTCTACAGAATGGCTAAGAATTGCTGCAACCCCCACCGGACTAGCATCTGTGGTTAAAATAACAGGCAATGATGGATCGAAACGAACTAAAATTCTGTCACTGCACATTTCCGCTTTGAGTTAAAGGATCGCTTGGTCCACTTGAAACGGTGCCCTTTAGTTTGCAAATTTCATAAGGGAAACGAAGTTGTTGAATAATCAGGGATAAATCTTGCATAATAGGTAAGCATACCTAGAAATCTACGAACTTCATCGACATTCTGTGGATGTGGTAGTGCGGAGACTGCCTGGATCTTTTGAGGATTTTTTCTGATAGCATTCCTCGAAACGGCATGTCCAAGGTAGTCAGTCTCAGTCATGAAAAACGAACACTTGTGTTTGTTAAGGTGCAAGTCATACTCTGACAGTCTTCTGAGGCATAGCCGAAAGTTTTGTCGACATTCCTTCAAGGAAAATCCGTGAACTAGGATGTCATCGTTGTAAACAGCACATTTGGGCAGGCCCCCTAGGATTTGAGAAATAGTTCTATTAAACTCTCACGGGGCAGTCTTACTTAGTCGATTCATCTTTTATGTCCCTCTATGGGTGGAAATGGTTTGTATCATGCTGCTTTGTTCATCTACAGGAAGGTCAAGGGATGCCTTGAACAAATCGAGTTTACAGAAGTAATTGGAAATACGAAGGGTGTTTAAAACACCCTATCAATTTCGGCTATATTATATAATTATTTACTGTTGAGACTCTCAAATGTGATAGAGCTTTCCTCTTCTCCTATCAAATGTAATCTGTGAGTGCTGAAACTGTTTTTTATGTTTATGCTTTTTAAGAATAAATTTAAATGTTAAATTTTACTCAGAGTTATTTGACTCTTATGCTTGTCGCTATGAAATTGTTTGGGTTTTTAAGTTTCAATAATTTAAATCTAAAAAATCACTAAAAACAAAATCATGCTATGAATAGGATTTATTTTAGTAATTTATTTGAATCAAGATGACATATTTCTTTCTCTAGACTGATCAAGTCATATTTCTTATGTTCTGATTGTTTTATTTAGAATGCGGAAAATGTAAGTAGACATATGAATCATAAAAATTGTTGCATGGCGATTAAAAATGAATTTATTTAAGACAAATAGATACATGTAAATATAAAATTAATCTAAAATCAAATCCTAGTAAGTATTATTATATTATTGTTTTTATTTATTATTTTTTGTGCTTTCAGGAAGAGAACAATAATAGTTTGATAGGTGGTAGCAATAAAAATTCGGCAACTGTAGCGCTATTACAAGAATTACAGCGGAGTCAAGCGAATGCGAGAAAGTTCAATATAGCAGCAGCCAATCCTCTTTTAGCTGGTTTGTATCGTTCTATTGATTGAGGCATATCTTAAGCTATTATGGCTCATATTTAAAATGTTGCTTAATTTATCAAATCTTAAAATTTTTTTGCATGATAACAATAAATTATTCCTTCAGTTTGAAAATAAAATAAGCAAACTAGACATTTTTGAATGACTTAATTAAAGACACTTTAACATTGTTTCAAGATATTTAAATCTAATCGTGCCTGCATCTAAAAACTATTTTGCTTTTCTTTAAGGCATGCTAGTAGAATATTTAGTTCATATAAAAGTGCTATCTAGAAAAGTATTACTCGATTCAGCTAACATGGATATTAAATTCTTACGCTAAAGCTAACTGGAAAGTTTGGATACAATTGTTTTAAAAAACCTTCCACTATTATAGTTGTTTTTATCAAATTCAATTTTTTATGTGTTTTATCTCATTTTAAACCATTTAATTTCGAAATTATAAAATGGTTTGCTTCAAATTTTGCTTTTTAAGCTTTAAATTTTAGTGTTTAATGATTAATCACCATAGTGGAAATGAAAGAACAAGTATATGTTTATGATGCATCAGAAAACTTGGGAACTTTATGATTTCTTGTAACATGGAGATATTTAACTTGTAGATAAACCATTTTTATGCAAAATTTTTAACTTATCTAGTAGCTTCAGTCATTTATTCAGCTTCACATATTTGATAACAGTTACAGTCAAAATAATGCCTTAAATCTTACATTTTTTTAAATATTATAATCAGCTGATTACTGATGATTCTGAAGTTATAAATATTATAGCTATGTTTTTTATAAAAAGATAAATACATACATATGTGTGTTTGTGTGTATATATATATATATATATATATATATATATATATATATATATATATATATATATATATATATATATATATATACCTGTATATACACACATGTGTATCCACTAAAGTTACATTTTTTTCTATTTAAAATTTGTTCAACTTATATGGTGATTTGGTTGCTAGGATTTTTATATTATTCAATAATAGCTTCAATTTGATTTCAGTATATTTTGAATTAAAATGTGAATTTTTATAGGTTTAATTAGCAAGCAGGACCACAACCAACTTCTTCAATTTTTCGCAAATCAGTTTCAATTCTTTGAGAGTAAATAATTAAGTTCATTATAATTTGTATGTAAACACTTTTTAAAAAAAAGTAGGGGGTGAAATGGAAACATATTTTGAAAATTAATCATTTTTAAATAAACTAAAATTATATCATTCTGGCACAATTGCTTTAGTATTAATGCCCCAAAAAAGGTTGACACCAACCATTACTTCTTAAAAACTTAATAGAATATTTTTTTATCTTTCTCTAATATAAAAAAAATTAAACAAATGAAATAAAGTTATTAAACTTTTTAAAAAAATAATAAGACTAAATACGCCAGTCACTCTACTTAAATATTTTTGAGGAGTTCAAGAATTTAAAATTGTCATTAATATAACAACTGTTAATGATCAAACATTTCATCCTCTTAAAATTATTCTATTATTCTATTTACAGATAATAGTTTAAACTTTATATAAATAATTAACTTATTTAGTATGTAAGTGGCAACCAAGCTTACAAAATGGATAAAACGCTTATAACCCTATTTATGAAGAAAAAATAAGTGCCACCATATTCATAGAACAACCATTATTTGTTTTTATTATAATAAGAATCAAATATTAAGCTTTTATTTTTTATTTTATTCTCCAGACTTGGGCATATGTGATTTGGAATGAAGAATAATAATTATTGCTATAAATATTTCATATTTATTTATAGTTGATATATGTACATACATATTCATAATGATTTATTATCTTTATCTATTTAGTATTAGTGAAATAACAATTTATTCTCTACATTTTCATTTGCAAGTAGCTATTAATAAATATTTTCAATTACAAACTAAGCATAGTTTTTTAATGAAATAAATTTTTATTCTATTAATGCCCTAGTCTGGTGTTGAATAATACATCGAGTATCTTGCATTTTCTAGTTCATAAAATTATAATTTAATTCAGTTCATAAAAACTGATAAATTGTTATTTTATTGGACTAGAAAATAAATTACAGTATGGTTATAAAACAATTATCTAGTAGGCTTTTTCTTATATTTGTGTCCGTAAATCATTTAACTAACAAGCCGCAATATTTTATTTTTTTTAACTATTTGTAAATATTAGTTATTTTCTTGAAAAGAAAAAAAAATGATTGGAGAACTCTGGCTAGTTAAGATTTATGCATTTATAATGAAATTGTTAATCAATGTCTTCATTTTTTAAAATATGTTCAGATAATGGTTATTATGATTTTACTTAATTCAAGATGAGCTTATTCATCCAAAATTTAAATGTCTTTTCATTAAAAATGTCTAACAATTGATAAGAAAAAGCCACTGGAATGTTGTTGTTTTTTTTTCTTTCTCATAGTAAACCAAGTTAAAATTAAGCTCTTAAAACTTAGATGTACTTGGCTTCTAGAATTTAAGATCCCAAGTTACATTTGAATATTTCTGCTTTTAAAAATATCATTAAATTTTTTTTTTTAACTGAATGGTGATTTTATTTAAGAGCTGAATTTTTCTTGGACTCCTCCTCAGGTTGTCTGCAATTAAGTTAAAAGACTGCAGCAAGTTTGTTAAAGCTAAGAGGATGGAGAATGATATTAGACAGCCTGCTCCCTGTATTGTCTGTGGCTATTGTTACAGAGAAATTGGCGGCACCTGGACCGACGGTCGTAGATCAGCAGTTTCCGAGGATCAAAACCGAACCAGACTCCAGACAAGGTTGGTCAAGTTTGAATTCATTTTATTTACTCTGTTTGAAAACTTTTCTAGGCTAGTGGCATGGAATATACAATACATGGAATATTCTCGAGGGTTTAGAGTTAAAGATATCAAAGTCCATATTTTTCTAAAATGAGATATTTCATCTAAATGGACGGTTCACTTTTCCCTAGTTTTAATTATTTGTAAAAACACTCAAATCGAATACTTTTTAAGATGAAATTTCACCAATTTCCCAAATTTGATTTTATGGATTTGAGTATTTTTACCTCTAAGCTTAAACTTTGAGTTGATTCTTATAATGCAAGTGAGTTTACTGCTTGATTAGAACTCCCTATAATTGAAAATATCTTTGAAGCTTTAAAATTAATTGCTTAATTCAAAAGGCTTTAAAATTAAAATTTCTTTAGAACATCTAATTATAGCCTTGCTGCCAAAAACATAAAAAAGCCTTATATTTTTGGTAAATAAATTAATAAATTAGTGGTGAAATATTGGTTTAATTCTAAAATTTGGGAATCTGCGAGTTCTTCTATTAAAGTGATAATCATCCATTTGAGTTTAACAATGTGAAAATTTGAGAAAATTAAAATTAAACCATTAAATTCCTATCTTAGAGGCATTGGGATATTTTTTATAAAGTTATGTTTTTAAAAAAATTGAAGAAGTATTAAAAATGCCTTTCATGAATATATTTCTCTTGACTTTAAAAGTTTTTATGAAGAAGTAATTATAAAACTTATTGGCTGGAAGAATTCATATGGTTAACCAATGAACCATTTGGTTATTGCAACTGATCATGATTATTGTTACACTATAAAATTAGAAATATTGATGCAACTAGGAAAAAAAAACCAGTACCACTACAGCTCATAAAGAGTCTTGGGTTCAGTACATGATAAAGACTGTTCTGTTTCTTGGACGTTTGTGCAGGGATGTGATTTGTGATCACCCTCAACCGCCAGGTTTCCCCTCTATTTTGGGTACCCAGGTTATTGAATCTGTCTAGTGATGGAACTAGACATCACTGAATCAATTAAGGAAAAAAGAAACACAGTGCTATATTCTTATGTTAAGATTGTTTTGTTTAAAGATACATGTTTTGTTTTCTTACCTAGATCTTTGTTTTATGTAGATTTATTTTGGGGTATTAAAAAAAATAATCCAAGCAGTTATAGTTATTTTATTTAAGTTTTTAATGTTGATTTAATTAAATAAACTCTCTTAATGTTGACTAATCTGATACTCTAATCTTTTTGTTTTATTTTTCAAATTGTTTGTATATTTTAAATAATGTTGCAAACCTTTACAAAAATAGTAAACCTTTTTAACATTATTTATTTAATTTTTTTTTTTAAATTGTGATTTTCAAATATTTTTCAAATCTAAGATGAAATGATGAATGTCAGCATTAGTCGCATTTAATCAAAATGCTAAAGGACTTGGTGGGGAAAGGGATAAGAAAGAAATTATTAAAAGATGTAATTGCAAAGTAAAACCCATTTATGTATTTGAAAGGTATAATATTGAAATATATTCTTTTTTCTACTTATAATTATTCTATTTATACTTATTATACTTTTACGAAATTTCAATCAAATTTCAACACAATTTGCTTGGAAAATCAAACAGGAATGGTATAGTTTTATTATTAATCCATGTAAGAAATAATTTTAATAAACCAAATCAATTTTATGAATATTTGTATTTCGTATTTACAGATTCACAGAATTTTTTTTATACTCATTAAACATTATAAAATCAGTTTTTTCGTTATCTCTAAATATTATAAAAGTAATTTTTTTGTATTTTCAAAACTTTACTATAATAGTTTGTTTTTTTTCATTCTCTCTAATCATTATAACAGTAGTTTTTTTGTAACCTCTAAACATTATAAAACTGAAGGAACTATAAGAATAGGTTTTAAATATTGTTTGTAAATATTTTTAATCACAAATATATTTATAACTATTGGTAGTGTTATAACTTTTCCAAAATAATCATCTTATTATAATTAATAGTATTATTTTTTACCGAACAATCAAGTAGTTTAAAAATTAATCAACAATATTTAATTTCTGGACTGACGCTCCCGTCTTTACCATCTTCATAAAATACTCTTTAAGGACTTAAAATGATTTTAACTTTCATTGACAAAATTTTACATTGATAATAGTGAACAAATATTATATATTTTATCCATGATGTTTTCTGAGGCATTTGAAATAAGAAGAATTTAAAAACTTTTCTTTAAAAAAAAAAAAAAAAAAAGGAAAAGAAATGAACTACTTTTCACTGCATTTATTTTTTCTACTGAAAAGGTACTTTTAAAAATTATCTACTGTAACTGCGGTTAAAGTGGGGACCCAAGGGTTCAATGGATAATGAACTCATGATGGGAATGAATGGGTTTAGTTTTTAGATTGCCCCAGTCTCTCAAGTCAGCCTTTGTCCCTAAGATTTCCTGTTTCATTCATACTCCTTCATCACTTGCAATTGTTTCTTCAAGGGTGCTTGTTAACTCTTTTTATTCTGCGAGTCCTTTTACCAGATTTGAGCTACCTACTTAAATAAGACAGTCTTTATTCATACTTATTTTCTGTGCATATTATAAAATTATTTTTCGATGATTAAGTTAGAATTATAGACGGTAAAATTTGTGCCATAACTTATTTTATTATTTTTATAGAAGAAAAAAATATTTAAAAACTTATTTATTATTATTGTTTATCTCTAGGAAGATTGTATAAGCATTTATAAATGAAAAATATTTCATTTGTTAAATATGGAATACATAATAAATTTGAAAAACCTAAATAATAAATTAAATGACAAAATAAAATAATAATCCTTAATTTAAATTACATCCCACTATTAAACAACTATTCACTTAATATTACATAAACAGAATAATTATATATGTTTCTGTTTGAAAAAAAAATTTCATTAGTAATTGACATTTCTGCACTTATGTATATTATAATAAACTGATTACCACTGTAAATAATCTTAATAATAATCATTTATTTTTAAAAGTTTTTAAATTACTTTAAAGTACAAAGTACAATGTAAATTTGGTATCTGTGAACATTTTAATCGATTGAATTTCAGATATTAAGAGCTAAAGTGAACAAAAAAAAATTTAGGCATTTTCAACAAATTTGACTTCGAAGTACAGAAATACAATCTAGAATGGCAGTTTAAGTCTTAATCCAAATAATTTTCCTATTGGTTGGCTTAAAATATTTATTTCTTTACATGCATAATGTCATTTTTGAATGTTTAAAATAAATAAAAAATTAATTGTATACAATTTTATTCCACAATAATTTTAACTCATATCAATATTCAATTGATTACCACATCAAGCTAGGACTTAATTTATCAGAATAATTCTTGTAAAACTGTCTGTTTCAAAAATGAATAATTATCACTTTACCTCACAGCAGCAAAAAATAAAATTACATTCATTTCTAAGATTATTTTATTATTTTTTTATTGTAATGAGAGTTAGTTAAATTTTATTATCGTCTTATTTCTGTTTTAAATTAAATATTTCTCATCTAAACATGAATAAAAAGATAGTATAAAAATAATATACTTTAACATGATGTGATATATATGAACCACAAATGAGCAAACATTAATATTTAATAATTATAAAACTATATTTTAATATCAATTAAAGCAGTAGTTCTATAAATTATTTAATAAAAATAATATTTGTTAAATTGGGTAGTGATGGTGACAGACGACCATCTAAGAGATATTGATTAGTGCTGCTCTCTCTTGGTAAAAACACAAACTAATTTCTTGGCGCCTTTAATTCCATTTTTTAAATCTTTAATAATTATTGAAATTAGGATTTTTAATAATTTGATGGTGAGGTTATGTGTGATAAACAAATGTCAAGAAGTTTTAAATAAATATTAAGAAAGTATTATATAATATTTAGATATTTCTTTGTCTTCTAATCTTCTACTCAAATATATAGATGTAAAAAATAAAATATTTATAGTTTTTGGAGGTGAAATTGATCCGGGTGAAGGTCAAAATAAATAAAAATTACCTGTTGATAGATATTCGTGGTATAGAGAATATTGATTCAATGTGTTCTCGATGATTTATTTATTTAAGATAGGGGAAATATGGCGTCTAAAAAGAATTGTTTTTGATTAAAAACTGCAACTCCGAAGAAATGGCCGTAATATGGTTTTCAGTCTGCTAAAAAATATTTGAAAATATCGAAAAACAATCAAGCCAAAACAGAAAAACAATAGTATGAATATCAAACAGTCGGTAACCGGTAAAACATTTACTGGAACCTGTAGCGGTTTGCCTTTTTCCATTTTATTGGTCTTAAAATAATATTTCTTTCAAAATTAAAATTAAAATTAAATTAGATATAAATTCTATCGCTCCAGGCCATTCTCCTAGTCCTGACTGTACTCAAAGTGTTCCTACAAGTAAACAAAAGGTTAAAATATATGTTTTGAAACAGATGTGTTCTTTACTGAAGAGGACAAACTATGCTAGAAAAAACTATTCTTTACTTGATGAGAATAAACTTGATATGATTCTTTCATCAGGGAAAGCCAGACTTACAAAACTAAGAATGGGGTAATCTAAATGCTTTGTGTGACTTGGTTTAAATATATTTTTCCTCATTTCTTGGAATCATCTTAGACATAAAAATATCTTAGTGGTGAATCTCTTCAGAATATAAACCGTTCGTTAAACCCAGACTAAATTGCTTTGACTATTAATGTTAACAGAAATTAGCCTAATGTTGGCTAGAAGAGCACGTACGAACGAACGAATTCCCATTTCTGACGTTGCGGAAAATAATCGCTGGCTGTCTGTTTATTCTTAAAGTCATTCGCAAAAGAACGATATTATTAGATTATTACTGTCCCTATATATTTATATATGTCCATGATCCCAAATATATTTCCATAGTATTGATTTTAGTTTATTATTTTCAATATTAAACCTTTATAATTGATCAAGTAAAACGAATCTGTAACTTGATTGAGGTTATGTGTTTGGTAATGAAATAAGTCGTTCCCCCCCCAAAAAAAAAAAATCGTCTATTGACCTAAAACTCTCTTAAAAATGTTCTAGTTCACATGTGCTTTGTTATAGATGCCTAAAATATATTTAAAATATTTTATTTAAAAGAAAAGATATGTCGAGAAGCGAGCCAGGATAGCTCAGTTGGCAGAGCTCCAGGCTAGTGATGTGGGCTACCCCGGTTCGAGTCCCGGTCCTGGACATATCTTTTCTTTTCGAATAAAAATATTTAAAAATTAATACAATCAATAACAGATAAAATAAAATAAATTATAATAATATATAATGACGTAAGTCAATAAGATCCAAATTAAAGTAATGTTCAAAGAACATTCTTCCCCTCGTATACATCGCAAATTGCGAGAACGCGGGGATATGGGATCAGTGAAAAGAAAATATATGTCTGGCCGAGAAGTGAGCTAGGATAGCTCAGTTGGCCGAGCTCCACGCTAGTGACGTGGGCGACCCGGGTTCGAGTCCCGGTCCTGGACATATCTTTTCTTTTCAAATACAAATTAGGTTTATCAGGTTCTATTTAACCTGGAGAAAACTTAATTCGGCTCGAAAAATATTCATTTTTACTTGGTAAATAGTTAATTTGAATCCAAAAAGTCGTTTTTCAGAAAAAAAAAATACTTCGTCAGTCGTCCTAAAATTCTCTTAAAAAATTCTAGTGACTATGCGCTCTGGAATAGCTATAGATACCTAAAATATATTTAAAATACATAGAATTAAGTTAATCAGGTTCTGTTTAGACTGGGGTAAACTTAATTTTACTCGAAAAGTATTTATTAAACTTGGTAAAGAGTTGCTTTGTATCAAAAAAGTCGTTTTTCCAAAAAAAATCTTTGTGTGCCGTCCAAAAATTCTGTTTAAAAATTTTTTAGTGGCTATGTTCTCTGGAATAGATACCTAAAATATATATCAAATACATAAAATTAGGTTTATCAGGTTCTATTTAGTCTGGTGGAAAATTAAGTCGACTCGAAAAATATTTATTCTCACTTAGTTAAGAGTTGATTTAATTTTTAAACGGCTTCACTTAGAATTGGAAATGCTTGGCCATGTAACAGTAACGATAGTAATAGGAATATTTAATGAGACATTTCCGAGTTTCTCCGAAAATTCATATGAATTCAGGAGGTCGGGTGGTAAAAGGCCACTCAACATACATTGAAAATGAAGATAACCTTTTGTTTAAAAAGAAATGAAATACGTACAATAAAATTAGTTTTGGTTGATATTGAATAAATCGTGTGTAAGAAGGTTACGAGACATGAGGGTTAGTGGAAACAGCCTATCTTTTTTGTTTTCGTTGTAAAAAACGTTCCTTCAGTGACATAAGATACCAATTTGCTAATAATCTGCGTTCTCTTTTGGTTCAATAACATTTAGTCTGTAGGAGCCATCCGATTATTTGATATGGGTGTCAGTGACTCAGTAGTCACCATAAAATGTAAACAAATCATATTTTGACGTGAACGAAGTTCACTCTCAATAATTCCTGTTATATCTGTAAATCTGTCGGTGTACTGGGGATAGATGATAATCGTGGATTGGAAAAGGTTGGCTTTGGATGTTAGATAAATTTCCAAGAATCTTAATTTATATTTGTTTTTCAATATATCAATAGGCAATCCACGGCATAGTTCATGTATGACAACGCCCGATATATTGCTTCTTCAAAAGAACGACATATTCAAAATTTTGCATTTTTGAGTTAATCCTTTAGTAGTAATTGTATAGGTTGAAGCTTTTTAATTCAGGAACGATATTTCTGGAACGATATATCTGATATTCCATTTCCAATATATTTTTTTTTAATAAAGTCATATTTTTAGTTGTATCAAGTTTTTTTTTTTTTTTTAAATTTATTTATTGATATTTACAACTGTATAAAAAAAAATACATCCAGTAAATAGGCTATGTGATACAAAATGACATGAGTAATGGCAAGTTGAGAAACTACCCACTGGTAGTAAGTACTCAAATCACTAGTTCAACTAAGAAGGTCACGTGGCCATCTTCTTTTCAGACGCCTCGGGGGATTATCGGGAATCGAAGAGGAAGCTAGGTTTGAAACTAGAGGGTTTGAGTGGGAATGAAGTTTGTTATGAAAGGAAAGATACCGGGTTCGGGCCAAATCAGCAACAAATGGGACATTAAGGTCGTTATGGATGACGGTATTTTTAACAAAATAAGGAGCGTTGAGGATTTTACGAAGGATTTTGGACTGTAGGGATTGGATACGACAGGAATTCGATGGCTTAGTGGAGCCCCAAAGCTCTACTCCGTAAGTCCAAATAGGTCTTATGATGGTCATGAGTCTTTTGTAGTTAATTGGGAGGTTAGAGCGTTTGTCTAGTAAAGTGTTGAAGTAGCCTGAAACGTCGAGCGGTTTCTTGTCTTTTCAGTCTAGTATGAGGATTCCAGGTTAATCGTTTGTCGAGGTGCAACCCTAAGTATCGGTATCAAGTTTGAACTTGAAGTATTCTGGGAATAATGACTTAAGTTAACTTCAAAAAAGTTTCAAGCTTTTAAAAAAATTGTAATAATTATTAAAATAATTTCAATGCCATTATTACTGTAGGAATGCTTTGCTTTACCAATAACCATATTTTTATTTTTTTAACTCACATTAAACTTTCAAATACCTCTATTGAAAAATTTTTGAGTTTTTTTTTAGTTATGGGGTTGTTCTTTTGAAGAAGCGATACATCGTAATATGATATACCAATTGCATATTAATACACAAATGTTTATACGTAGATGTATCCGAAGTAAGAGCCTATTGACAGATTCATGAATTTCAATTACTCATAATACTCAAGAGTTGAATACTGTCTCATTTTGATGAGTGCGGCGTGCCTTTTATTTTCATTTAAAAAAAAAATAGTCCTAACAATGCCTGCGTTGGCAAAACGTTGAATGATTATGTAGTTATAGGTATTTTGGAGATTCTAGGCTTTTGTGTATTAAGAAGGATATTCGAAATTCTTGAGGTATTCGATAATTATAAATTGCGTTGAACGTTCGGTCCGAAAAAGAATGAGATCACTGGAGAACTTGTGAGACTACACTACGAGGAATTGCAGAGCATGTTCCCAATTAATATAATTAAAGTGATAACGTTAACAAGATTGAGATGGGTTAGTAAAGTGGTTGGATTTGACTAAGTGACAAACGAATCCATAAAAAGTTAATAAGCCCTGGTAGACCGGGGCGTAAGTGGGAGGATTGCGTTAAGAGTGATCTAATGGATTTGGGCTTGGTAAGTATTCCTTGAACGGAAGTTTACAAACAGAGATCGGTGTTGAGCCTTCGGGATCGAATTCAGGCTTATTATAAATATTAACAAGGATAGAGAAAGTCCTAATTTACTTGACCGAACTTTACCTAACATCAGAGATATTTGTTTTGATTTTGGAATTTAAATCAAAGCACGAATAATATCTATATACCATTCATATTTCATTTTTATGTGCGGCTATATTTATATACTATCAAGGTATGAAATTCTTATATTCGTCCCAACAGATAGTTCCCTCTTGAGCGCTTGTAGACGTGTTCCTTGATTAGAAACATAATCTTTTTGTATCAGCGAAACGTCTGATAATGTTATCTATGTTTAGGCTATGTTAAGATGTAACTTTGAAAACGAGGAAAAACTTGCGAAAATATCTTTCAACGTCGAGGTCACGCCTCAAAAACAAAAACAGTATTCAAATTAAAATTAACTTCTAGGCGATTGGTAGAATAACTTATATTGAAAATATTATATTATATGTTACATAATATGTAATGTTATATATTATGTAGTAGAGTAATTACAATTACTTAACATAATCAGGATCAGTAAATTATTATAAATTATATATGGCCTTGTCATAAAACTCAGGCAATTATCGTGAAAATCTTTCTTTTTTTTTATTTTTTCATTTTAATCATAATAAAAGCTAGTAAAATATCCCAGATGGGGATATTAACTTAACTTAACTTAGTTTTATTCAGAATATCTTTATAAACCGACTCATTTTTAAAAACAGAATGTCTCGAAATAAAAACTAAATAAAATTTTTGTTCCTCTTGTTGGAAATTTACAGTACAAAACAAACAAAATTCTTCCAAGAAAATAAAAAATCTTGTTGATTGTACAGTATGGGGAATGTATTGGGTTTAATAAAAACTATTTTGAATTCATCATATCGTTGATTCATTTACCTTAAACCCAGGGAGTTTCCAATACATATGTTCAAATACACTAAGTTGTTGTTAAAACATTTCGTACCCAATAATTATTTCAGGAATCTATAAATGATTGTAGAGATTGCCGAATCCCCTGGATCTCGATTTACCCTCAATTATGAAGCTCGTCTAATGGGGGGGAGGGGGGGGGACTTGCATAGAGCGTGATCTTTAATCGTTGTTTTTGTTGTATGCCTATCAATAATAAAATTTGATTTACATTAGAGTTATTGAGGTACACCTTTGATGTAGTGATTAGCATGACCACCATCGTAGGTTCGCAGTTCGACAGATGGGGATTTTTAATTTTAAGAGAGATAATCCTTAGTTGTGTCGTCCTTCGAAGTGGACCAAAAATGGAGGTCTCGAACCTATGCGGTATCACGTACTGGTTAAAGAGTTCTAGATCCTGGATAGAAAAAAATTATGACGCACTCTGTAGCATCCTCTGATTAGTAATAGTATCCAATGTTCAAAACTTTTCTTCTCTTATTTTCCAGATTGAGTTGCTTAGACTTATTACAAACCTACTTTACCTCCTAAGGACATGTATTTTGTTCGAAACTGTTCATTATTTGCTTCTGTGGCTCTCTTCTTTACTTATTCTCTCTATATTTAAATCTGAACGCGGGAAGTACATACGTAGTGCAATATTTAGAACAAGTAGCACATCATTTCGACAGAGTATTTCATGTATAATCTGCCCTTTCCGATTCATTCATTGATGAAATTGGAAAGCAGCGTGATTGCTCCTGTCCTATAACTGGCTGTGAAAGAGAATCCTCATCCGGTTGTCGAAGAATTTTCAGTGAGACCGCAGAGTTCAAGGGAGACATTTATTGTGTATTGTTATTTGCTATCTGCGGGAAACCACGGAGCAGTCGACCCAGAAATCTAGCAGCTCGTGGATACGGATTCTGCAACACTACCTCTAGCGCAATTATATTTTCCCAATAGATATTCACATTCGAGCTTTAAAAGTTAACATTGCAAAAACATGTGAAGGATAATGACATTTTTAATGCGGTAAAAATGCATTCATAATGAAAAAAAATGTCTCTTGGAGTATATCATTGCATATGTTACAGTGGTCTGAGGTGTGTGGCTGTTAATATAGAGAATAAGTACTTCAGATACTCTCGACAGGCTCGGTGAACCCAATTAAAGAACTTTTCAAAATATTCCCTTTAATTATTAATTAGTAGTTTCACCGAAGTTAAAATTTATAAATAAAAAAAAGGCCGCTTTAAGCAATCCTCAGGCGTAAAAAAATAATTCTTAGATCCAAATAACTTTTAATTAATCTGACATAAACCTTATGCAAACATAATAACTAAAATTAAATCATAATTAAGATAAATAACTAAATGTATGTAGATATATATTAATAATACATTCCAGGAAGGTGTGTAGTACATAACTAATAATTGATTGTTTTTTTATTTAGTTAATTTATTACATCTTTATTTATTTTTACATGGAGGAAATTATATTTTATTGACAATTTAGTGATGAAATATTTTTGCTTCCTCTTCACATTGTCATTTGTACTAGTGCTTTGACTGAGGTTAAGTTTTAAAAAAGAAACTTACAAAGAAGAAAGAGGGCCTATTAGTTATAAATAATATAGTTAAGCATACTGTTGCATAAATTATATGTTACATTCTTCTTACCAAAATAAATATATAGAAATTATATCCCATTAAACAAATATTTAGTATAATATCTTAAATTTTGTTAGAGCCCAAAATGAACCGTCGCTGATTCCAGGGATATCACTTTAAAATAACAGTAATATAGTTCATTCTTTTATATAAATTATATATTATAATTCATCTAACCAAAATAAAAATATACTCCATAAAAATATAAATTGTTAAAATATGGTATCGAACCTCATACCATTTAAATACAAAAAAATAAAATATTCAAACCTTTGTGAAAATTCTTTATAAAATTTGGGAGCTATCTCTGTCAAACAATCGACACAAATGTCAATAATGCCATATTTGATCTGACGATAATCTCCTTCATAAAATAATTATAAGAATGAAATAAATTGGCTAAGTAAAATACAGCAATCAATAATTATAAACACTATTTCCTCGAATGTATTTACATACATTTAGTTATTTATCTAAACTCATTAAAATTTACTTTATTAGTTATGTTTGCATATGAATAATTTAACCTTTTAAGCTGTTTGAATTCAAGAATTAATTTTATTTTTTATTCCCTGATTATGGCTGAAACGTTGTTACTTTTTAGAAATTGTAAATTTGAGTGATTTGGTATAGTTACTTCTTATTCCTGCATATGTTTTTCATTTTGGGAATCACTGACAGACAGAATTGTTCTCGTAGGTTATTAAATATATAAGCATTATTTATTAGTTGTAATAATTTTAGTGTAAACAATAAATAGTATTATTTTTCTGAAATTATTTGCAACTTATAAATTTAGTGAGGGGAAATAAATTATTTTATACCTGACCCTATTGCTTCCTGTCCCATCAGTGAACTATTTATGTCTTATTGACTATGCTCACACTTATGCATTAAATTTTAATTGTTTAAACCGACTCAATTATTATTTTCAATTATTCATAACCGACTTAAGATATATATGAAACTATTGAGATAGGGTCTTAAAGTTTTCCCTGCTCGACCCCCTGGTATTTTCACGACTTGTGTCCCATTTCCCTTTTCATGAACTAGGGCCATGTTGGCTTAAATCCAGTTACTCTATTTTAAAATGATGTTTATCAAAACTGTTGGGGAGCATATCATCGCGAGGCCAAACGTATATATTTTTTTTATTTTTTTAGGATCCGGTGTCGAAATATTTTTTGATTTATTTCCACTTACATTGTATATCAATATCAGTATTTAAACCTCTTTGATAAAATGTAGTGTCAGTTATAAAATTGGGTCAGAATTCGAAGATGTTTATGATATTTTTGACGGCCTTGAAAATATTTATAATAATCTATATATAATGCGTATTGTATTGTATAATAATTTATGCTTATTGGTATAGTCCTCAGGATGAGACACTGTATGATCAATTTTCAAAACTAATCGTTTATTTATTAACCCTTTAGTAAATATTTTACAAAAATGTCATTTTAGTATGAATACTTTTAATTACTAAACATTTAGTTTGAGACTAGGAGATCAAAATAAATAGTTTTGGGTATCATCTTGATACACAGCAATGCAGTTTCGACCTATATTATAAATAGAAACACTAATATAATAATAGTAAGCCTATATTCCATATTTGGACTAATGACTGCTTATGATATCAATAATTATCCCTGCTTATATTTTTCATAATTGGAATCACTGACGGACAGGATTTGAAATTACCATTTGGAACTGTCATAAGGATGGATGAAAAATTTTTTTTAAAATAAGTGTCTAGGATTCGTCACACAATTTTGTACAAGGGCCGTAATAAAATTGCAATATTTTCTATGCATAATTAGCGATTTTTAATAATAAAAAGTAACCTAATAATTTGTAACGTATTGTTTGGTTTTAAAAATAAATAAACTTAATTGACAAGTAATTATACTGAATCTATTTTGTTTTTTAAATATTTTATTTAAAACAGAATAAGTAGGAATCTATTTGAAATATAATTATGAAATAAATATCATGGTGACATTAAGACGTATTATTCTAGTTACATAAGTTTCATATGATTAATTACTTTGGCTATCAATGTAAATTTGAATTTAGGATTATAAATAATTTTAATGAATTATAATATTCTATAAAAACAATTTTTACCAAGCATTAGGTACAAAATTTATATTAAGTCTGATATATGATGGTAAAGAGGTAATTATTTATTTAAAAAAAAAAATAATATGTAACGCTTATGTTTGATTTTGCTTATTGATTTCCATAAAAAAATACTAATACGAAAAACCTACGTGCTATTTTGTTTTCCTGAAAAATTGATGAATAATACGACTTATTATTAATAGTTATAATGGTATTAATAATAAGTAACATTAATATTAATATTAAATATTACTATTAATATTTGGTCATATTAGTTAACAATATACCAGGGTAAAAATAGCACGTACGTTTTTTTGTATTAGTTTTATTTTTGTGGTATTTCATAAGTATAATCAAACAAAAAAGTGACATATTATTATAACTAGTTTTTGTATAAATAATTAGCTACATAACTATATTATAAACTAAATATTAGTATTATTATTTCATAGCAATAATAACGTACCGTGTATTAAGCTGTACATTACTTACGAAACATGTCTAGGTATTATCGATGTTTTAAATTAGCATGTAATGATTTAAAATAAAAAATTCTTAGAAATACCACAAGCCAATGCCTCCATTAAGTGAAATATTTAAAAAAAAAGAACGTGAGATAAAACGGCATTCAACTCCCGCCAGGAAGTTATTATTACCTTAAGTATGTAATTGACGTCAACCTCTAATAAGAATAACCATTAATTTCTCAATTTTATATCGCCTGGAATATTTAGCCAGTAATAAAATAAAGTCTTCAATTGTTTTCTAGAATAAATGGTTATTAATATTCATGACTTGTCGGAATTATATGTCTTATTTCATATGGAAATATATGGTAAATTCTATATTGTATAGTGGAAAACTACGTTGTTGTTATTTTATTTTCTGTTATACTCGAACCTAAAACGGACATAGTTTCATAAGACTTGTTGCCAGCCATGTTTAGAGCCTTGATTTGAAAATCTATAACTTGACCTCAAATTATCTATGCAAGTTTAACCAGCGTTTTATTTAACAATATTTTCGACTCTATAGATACCTTATTAACACTTTTTTTATACATTATTTTCTGTTTAATATTATTAATAATGAACTTTTATAATCGATCGAGAGAACAAAAATGTATCTCCTTCCACTGTCTACCGGACATTGAAGGAAAAATTAATGTGTTTTTGAATGATTACACCAAAGGATTAAAAAAATATTTTTTTAAATAATAAGCTATTATTTATATAATTATTATAGCACGCTTCGTTTTTTTAGTTGGGATAAAATAATTAAAATTTTATATTTTTATATATACACTTATTGACCTCTACCTGGACCATTTTCCTCTCTCTAAAATTTTTATAGTTCATTCTTAGGTTACTTTAAGAATATTGCTCAGAATTAAAAATTATCATTACCTGTTTTAGAAATAAATGATTATTGATTATAATTAATTTTGAAGCCTGGGTTTGGAATCCCATCATATAATAACCTCATAATTTTTTTTTTTGTTATGTACGTTTCATATTAACTTCGTTTGGAAGGCAAATGAATTTCCTACAGGTATTCCAAATAATTATAAATGCGTACCGAAATTATTTAAAAAAACACTTTTGCGTTTATGAGGATAATACTCGTAAAACATTAATTATTAGTATATTTATAAATTATTTTTTAATTTTAATTTTTTAATATCATCCGTGTGATTTATTTCTCTACGAGATATTTCCATTTTATACATATATATAATATACTTTTTTTTTCCAAAAATGTAAATGTATATCATATATGTAAAAATAGCTCCACATTTCAAACAAACTCTTAGTAATTCAAAATAACTTCCACTTTATTCAAGTAACATTTGCGACGATTATTCAATATTTATAATTAGAGGCGATTTTAAATATTTAATAATGTTTTTTTCATGTAGTAAAGAGTGGGGTAATTCAATAAGTAGGGTTATAGGTTACCTTCTTAGGACCCACCAAACCGCTATAAAGTGGATACCCTCAGTTGAAGGAAAAACCTAATGGTTGCATGAGATTTCAATCAAATCAAGTCCTTGCACAAATGTTGGCTTGGATACAATACGGTCTCTACCATGTACTGAACCAAATACCCTTCATGGGTAGGTGTGAAACAGTTATTTAATATTTATGACAAACTAGTCTACTAAAGCATGGAAAAAAGAGAAAAGAAATTTCAAAAATGTGAGATATGGAATCCACTTCAAACAATAGAAGGAAAGGAAGGTTCTTCGGATACAGAAGATAAAGAGAAGATTGGGAAGTTGAAGGTGAAGTTAATGCTCTGGTTGGAGTCCCCATGACCTACATCGCTCCGTCATTGTCTGTCTTAACAAAATGGAGCTTGGTTCCTCTTCAGGCCGATACTTTGGCGTTGTCATTAATTAAAAATAGAAAATCCTTAACGGTCGTTTACAAAAAAAAAGGTGCGTCGCTAGATTATAAGCCCTGAAGGTTACCACATTTCATCACAAATCATCCTTCCACAGGAAGTCTTTTAAATTTTTTTTGGTTGATTAGTTATTTCCACGAGCGTGAAGATATTATCGACTTGGAAATCACGCATTACATCCATTTTTGACTCTTTTAAAAGCCACGATGGAGTGAAATCTGAATTTTTTTTTCTTTATGCTTGAAAACCGAAAATTTAAGTGCGGAATGATCTGAGAGAGCTGAATAATCGAATATACTTCCGTGTGTAATAATAATAAATACACATTAATGATTAAATTTAAACGTTTTTAATAAGACATTTTCAACATTAAGAGTTATCAAGAATCTTTTAAAACTTAGGTTAAAAAAAATATATTTAAAAATTACTCACCTTTTATTTATTATTATCGTTTACGATTACAATTCAGTTTTTTAAAAATGATTGAAATATTCAACTTTATTATAATAATCCAACAAATAAATATTATGGATGATATATCTACAGCCCCGGTTACTAAGTGACTAATTCGAATTTTGTAGAGAGAGTTAACTGTCTAGAGGGAAGAATCGTGCCATTCTTGTAGTTTTTGGCTTGAAATGAAGTTTTAATATTAGAAATAAATCCTTTTAAAACTAATGCTTGATTTAGCCTCTTATTCATTACTAAAATAAGTCGATTCCACTTGCCTAAGTATAAGAAACTCATTTTGGAGAAAATTCGACCTAACCACTTATTCACTGGTGTTGTTGATGGCTGGGCATAAAGGGAAGTAGAGGAATTTAACATCACTGGCTTTTGGAATTTCTCAGTTAAATGAAAGTTACCATTACAAAACAGGGGAAAAAAATATTGGGGAACTTTGTGTGTACGAGTAAATGTGCGATGCAGTAAATAAGCAGTTAAACGACAATAGAAACGGATTATTATTTTTCAAATAGATTTTTAGTAGCTAACTTTAAAATAAATCGTTTCTATTATTTCCCTTATTAATGATTTTTTTTTTAAATAAAAGGAAGTTGGCTTACATTCCTTACAAAATGGCACTACTTTATCAATTGTTATTCCGTATTAACTTTGTATTAGGTGTGAAATATTGTATTGTTTTTCTAACCAATAAAAATGTTATTTGTTGTATGCTGTTGTATTTCTTAGATTTGAAATTTATCCAACAAAGTTGATCCCGCCTCTAAAGAAAAAAATAGCGAGATTTGTAGAATTTAATCCTTCTAAATTAGCTGGAGAAAATATTTACAACATAAAATTATAATCCTGATATATTAAAAGATTAATTCTAATTCGGGACTGGCAGAAAATTAAGACTCGTATTCATTTATCAAGTCCAATGCGAATTTAATGCCATGTTCTCATATTAGTATGACTAAAAAGACATATATTCGGATTTTTGGCCAGGAATCAAGTTTTGTTTTAATCTGAAAAATTTGATTCAAAGTTTAATATTTTTTTTAATAAGTCTTAATCTCTATAAGTAATATAAACTGATTTATGTGTATCGTTTTAAATTTGTACCCCTCTAATTTTCTTCTCCATTTATTGATATTATTAAGTAAAGATTATTATAACATAATATAATTCAGTTTATATTCATTAGTTTTATTAATAGGCCTATAATCCGTTAATGAAAAGTACTTCAGTAGTAAGAGGAATCAACTTATTCATAAGCTTGAAATAGCTGAATTCTTGTTTTGTCTTTTATTTATAAATTATCCTTTGAGTTCTGGAAAAAAAATGAAAAAAATTGTTTTTTTAAACTATTACTATTACTTTAAATTATGAAACAAAAATACTAATCCCTGAATTAGAGAGCGAATGCAAACTCAGCAAAACGTTCTCCAAAATATATAGAAAAAATTTGGAATGGTATATTCATCTCAGAAGAATGAAAGAAGAAAGATGGCTCAATGTAATTTTCAATTGGAGTGCTGAAGGAGGAAACGGCGAGGAAGACCCTGAAAAAGATGGATAGAAGGGATTGAGGAAAATATGAACGGCCATGGTCCGAGGGAGGACGACATACAAGATATAACAAAATGGAAAAATAAATTAAAGGAAATTTTTGGTTTATGGAAACCTCAATCTGAGGGAACCCTTAGAAAAAAACAGCGATACAAAAAAAGTAATGAAAATAGAAATAAAACATATTGAAAATCTGAAAAGTGTATAGAGGACTAATTAAAACGTTTTCCGAGTTCTTGAATTTAATTTTAAATAAATATATTATGTTACTGGCAATGTCCCCTTTTTTTATAGCATCCCTTCTTTTTAAATAACCAATTTTAATGATTTAAAAATTACAAATTTATGATATTTTTATATGAAGAACACAAAGTTGCTGTCTTAATCCAGCTTTTAAAGGTTACCTTCCTACCCGCTTTGAAAGGTTCAGTACATGGGGTATTGGGTTACTGTTAATTCGAGACCGGGCGTGGCAGATATATTGTTGATTCCGTTACTCGACTTTGAGGAATCTGGAGACTCATCTAGGACTCACCTAGCCATTATAAAGTGTATATCCTTAATTGGAGGTACACGATTTAGGCCGAATTAACTCCTTGCAAAACAGTTGGCTTGGATACAGTCCAGCCCCTATTATGTACTGAAACCATTATCCTTCTCTGTTATATATTGTTTTTTTAATTTTATTTCTTTTATCTGTAGCCATATTTTCGTTGAATAAGGTTATACATTGGGCAACATTTGTTGAAGGAATCTGGTTTTGTTGAATATGTGCTAAGCTTAGCGAGTCTTCCCTTGGTTGTTGTTGTTGTTGGAAAGCCATTTTAAATATCCATTGGGTTGCGGAACCAAAACAAGGACGATCACCGCAAAATAGCCTAGTAAGGAACAGCAGCTTGCCCCGGCCTTCGTTAAGTCCTTGCCTCGACCAGTTACAACTTAATCTCTTCTCGTGAAATCTCTTTTAATTTAAAGCACTTTCAGCTTTAAGTTACCTAACATTATCGTATATATACATATATACAATGTAATTACTATTTTGTTTACTAACTTCTAGAAAATAATTTAAATAATCAGCAATGATAAAATATATAAAATGATAAGCCTCGGAGGATTATCAGGAATTGAAGAGGTTGCGAGGTTTGAAACTAGTGGGTTTGAGTGGAAATGAAGTTTGTCATGAAATGATTGATATGGGATTCGGGCCAAATCAGTAATAAACGGGACATTAAGATCATTCTGGATTACTTTGTTCGTAACAAAGTAAGAAGCATTGAGGATTTTACGAAGGATTTTGGATTGTAAGGATTGCATACGAGAGGAATTCGATAGCTTTGTGGAGCCCCAAAGCTCTATTCCGTAAGACCAGATGGGTCTAATGATTGTCATGTATATGAGTCTCTTGTAATTAATTGGGAGCTTAGACCGTTAGTCCAGTAAATGTTGAAATAGCCTGAAACGGCGAGCTGTTTCTTGTCGTTTCAGCCTAGTATGAGGATTCCAAGTTAAGCGTTTGTCAAGGTGTAGTCTTAAGTACCGGACCTGTTCTACAGGAATTAGTGGGATGCTATTGAACGATACAGGACAGGAAGTCGTTGGTTTCCAACGGGGGGTAAAGGTGATTTGATGAGATTTGTGGGAATTTATTTTAATCCTCAAGTTTTGGCACCAATTTTCAAGGTCAGCGATATGGGATTGAAGAGTACGGGAATATCAAAAATGAATATAAAAATACAAACAAGAAAAAATATTTTACATACAATATGCCACTTTTAAATATAAAATATTTTGAATCTTTTTTCTATTTCGATTGCTTCATTTGAAATATTGATTTTTTAAATAAAAAATACCCTCGCTTAAATTTTGTATAGATCAATTATAAATAAATATAATTTATAATATTATGAATCAACATGGCTCATTTGAATAAAATCTTGCTACATTTTGTATAGTTGGTTGGAGTATATATTATGAAAAAAAAACAATTTTTTTTAGTTAACAAATTAAAAACAAATACACAAGAAAAAAAAAAGGTTGAGTCTGTACCGTGTACTGATTCCAATGCCTTTCATGGGTTGTAGTGCCAAAATACAATTCTATGACTATAAATAATCATAGCTTTTTGCTTTACATAACAGAAATTTTACATATTTTGTGTTTATAACATTATTTATTATTAATCAAATAATAATAATAATGATATATATTTCTATTTCACTTAATTATTTAATTGCTTTTAATTTATTTTAATTGTCAACCGAAATGAAAATGAAATAAAAATTGGAACGGATAAAAATAACGAAAATCATTATTTATGAGAAATATTTTACTTATTATTTTCTTTTTAATTTGTGAAAAACTATAATTTTGAACTTGCAAAGTTCAAAATTTGCAGTGTGTAATAGATTTATACCAGATTAAGTGAATTGAATAAATTAAAATTATGAGTAAAATGAGTTTTTTTTATATTATAACTTATTTTATGGGAATCGTTAAAATTTTTATTTTATATTACTAATATTTTTTTTATTTGTTACAGGTGAGATTATTGCTGTATTATTGATTGTTTCGTAAGTAATTATTTCATAAGTTCTTATAATTTGAATCTCTCTCTCTCTCTCTCTCTCTCTCTCTCTCTCTCTCTCTCTCTCTCTCTCTCTCTCTCTCTCTCTCTCTCTCTCTCTCTCTCTCTCTCTCTCTCTCTCTCTCTCTCTCTCTGTCTCTCTCTCTCTCTCTCTCTCTCTCTCACTCTCTCTCTCTCAGTATATATATACGTACATATGTAATGATTTTATGTTTAGCAAAACTGAAAAAAAAAAATTAATTGCAAATCTTAAATCTGACAATATTCATGAGTGTATAATTCTATTTATTGTTAAAATTGTATTTATAAATATATTTCTGGCTTATTCAATATAGAATAGTTAAAATGAAATAATTTATATTCTCATGCTTCACTGTATCAAAGGCTTCTTCGAAGTCTAGAAGTAACTTCTCAGAGATGGATGATGGATGTTAGTCGTGAATATAGTGCAACTTATTGAGTAAATATGTATTCTTATTTTCAAAGAGCATTCTTGCCATCCCAACTGTGAACGACCCACCTCCATATTATTTAATAACAGGATACAGGGATAAAATGCAGCTTCTGATATAACAGGTTTGTTTATAGGGCAGTTATAAGAGTAGGTCACCTCTCGTTAGGATTAGGAAATTCGGATAATCACCTCCTTAGCAGTTTGCCTTGTATAGCTCCTTTCCTTATTTGCATCAGCACATTTCTAATCCAAAAAAATTTTTTTAATTATTTTATTTTTCATTAACGAATAAAGCTTTTAGATCAAATATTTCAGTTATAAAAAGAGAGACAAATATAAATAAATAAATTAGAATTTGAGGGATTTTTCAGCCCATTTGTTTTTAGCTTCTAGAAGCTATTTTGAAATTGATTACTAAGCATAAATTTCTCAAAAGCAAATATTTGAGTTCTGTGGCTTAGAAACAGTACCGTATCTTTCATGTACTGAACTCAATACCCTTCGTAGATTGTAGTGGTACAGGTTTCATTGTTTTTATCTTAGTTTTTTTTTTTTGTACATAACATGGTCCTCCCTACATAAAATAAAGTGAATTTAGTCATTGTTAAATCTTTAAATTTTAATTCGATCATCATAATTTCGAAGAATAAATAGATTTTAAAAAGAAATAGACAGCGTAACTTTTTCTTCATATAAAATAACTTTAATAACCTTTGAATAAATAATTTAATAATCCAGGTGTAAAAATAGAAAACAATAAAAAAACCAGAATCATGGGATTTTCCATTTGGTTCTCAGTGCATATTCTTTAATATTTATTCTCCATGCGTATTATATAGCCAACTTTAGCTATACGTTATTCAAAAGTAGTTCAGGACTGAGGGCAGTGAAAATTTTTATAATATTAGGAGTACTTGATTATGTTTCTATAGCCCTGGTCAATAAGTCGAATTTTCTTCAAAACGAGTTTCTTGTACTTAGGGAAGCGGGATCGTGTTATTTTCGTAGCCACTACGGAGTTGAGTCAAGCATTGGCTTGAAATGGAGTAGTTGCTTATATTACTACTTCGTTTCAAGCCAAAAACTACGAGAATGACACCATTTCCTCACTACTATTAGCTAACTCTAGAAAAAATTCGACTTAACGACCTATTCACCGAGATCACAGATTTATTCTAGCATATTTAATTTGCTCAAATCATGTCCCTTCAACTTTAGATCTGATATTTAGTCATTGTCAAAACTTTAAATTTAAATTTTATCCTTATAATTTTGAAGAGGAAATAGATTTTTTTTAAAATAAATACTAATTAAAACTTTTCTATCCTTCCAATATGTCCTCATTCTTTCCCTACGTGTCTCTTTTCTATCTTCTGTCCATTTGGTTTCTTCTTTACGCTTTTCATCTTAAATTTATGAACTTTTTTCCTGAAAATTTCTTCATTTTGTATTGCTTTATCATTTATATCCACTTCCATAATGTCTGCTGTTATTATTAATGATTTATTGATATGTATTACGAGTATAAAGCGAGCTATTGCTACAAATTTCTCAAAAAGGAATTCAGGAATAGGAGCTGTGAAAAATAATTATAATTAAAAAAGAACTGAGTTATGTTTATTCCAATATATTTAATTTATAAATATTTATATTTATTTTTATAAATATTAGGCCATTGTTAAATTTAAATTTTATCATAAGAATTTTGATGAGTAAGTTGGTTTTATAAAAATAAATCAGTCTATCCTTCCAATATTATCTCATTCGTTCTACATGTTTCTCTTTTCTTTCTTCTGTCAATTCTTCCGGAAATTTCTCTATTATGTTTTCGTTATCATTTATGGACATTTCTTTGAAGTTTGCTTTTTCTTTTTTGTTACTGTGCTATTACTTATGGGTATATTTTGCCTTCGTTATGGTTAATAAGCTGCCAGTTGAACGGATAGCACGCCGACGATCGGATTCCTGTTGAGGTAGATCCGACGGACGGCCGAGCCAAGATCTAGGTTTCCGGTCCGGGGGTTGCGAAAGACACAGATCCAAAAGGCGGCGGATATGACCCGGGTTGAGCAACCCGAGAGCGGGTGGCCTCGCCCCAAAACCCGGGGAATGGCTTTCACTCCTTCCATCTCTGATATTTCCTACTTCCAGTTCTTCTCAAGGACGTCCTCCCTTCACCTTCCCATCCTGGCATCATCTAGGACGTGCCTTTTGGAAACCGGAGGAAGTCGACGGGATGATCTCTTGCCACAGTGGTACTTCTTTCTAGTGAACGCTGCAAGTGCATCTATATAACAAAAATGACAGTAAACAAAAATAATCTATATAACTTCATTAATTGTAAAAAAGCAATACTTTGAAATTCAAATTTTCAAACCATCCTCAACCAAGATATAGATCAATTACAAACATACAGATCGGCAAGGTATCGCTTTTTATTCGTTTCCTTTTCAAGTATATTCTCGAAAACTAATTTGTTTTAGGCTATATGATTCGAAATGTTAGTTAAAACGTTCATTTTTTGATGAAGTGATCACCGAAACATACAAATTTCCCATAATTAAACTTTTTTCATACTAAAACTCGTGATTATTTTTATTTTCGAAGATATTAAAAAGAGAACGACCTTGCTGGGACTTAAATCAAACCGAAACCAAAGGAACTGCTATCAAAAATATTTTGTTTGTTTGGTATTTTTTTAATACATCAATGTCATTAGCGCTCGATCAAAGTAATAGCTAGTAATAATTATAAAAATATGATATAATAAAAGCAAAGTAATAATTAAAAAAATATTAGAACTACAACCTGCACTGCTACAACCTATGAAAGTCTCGGGTTCTTCAAATGATGAGGACTTTTTTTTTTCTAAAATAAAGGTTTTGCAGTGAGGTGATTCTAGGAGGTCTGAAACTACGCTCAACTGCCAGATTTTTCTCACAATCTAAAGAATCCATTTTATTGAGGCTTTGTAAGCCCAAGAAGGCCAGCAGATCCCACAGATTCCATTAACAGATTAACTAATTTATAGCCTTATTCAAACCTGACTTCTTCAGCATATAGATTTATGGTACACTGAGCTTGCCTATTTCCAGTAAAAATAAATAAAAAATAATAATTATAATAGGATGTATTTTATAATTGTTTCAATGTATTTAGTTGTTGTGTGTTAACAGTATTTTGTTCAATTCAGTGCTATAGAAAGGACACAGCTGGAAAACTTGAAGTACTTCAGTACGCAAACAATATTTTTAGTTACAGACAAACATATAAAACCAAATAAAAATTGTAAAAACAGTATAACTTCGATATCAGAGGAAATCATAAGATTATTATACATTAATGAAGTCGGGGATTGAATTCAATGAATTGTTTAATTTTGTGTTGTGAAAACCGCTTTCTTTTATTTCCATTGTTTTTTTAGTTTTGCTACTTTAAAATTTACAGTTAATATCTGAAACAATGTCTCTTTATTTATATCGCTTTTATCTGTTATTATCTTTGACGTTCGGAATGGTTTTTCCAGATACTTTAGAATATTTTCATTAACAAATTCATGAATATTACCTTGGTAATTGCATTTATTAATTACCTTGTTGTATTATTCAATCTTAAAGTTTACTATTGTTATTTGAAAACAGCTATTTCTTGTTTATCTTATTTACATTGCTTTTTTAGTTTTGCTAATGTCTACTTTAAAATTCAGTTAATACTTGAAACAATGGCTCTTTATTTATATCCTTTTGTTCTGTTATTGTTGTTGACGTTCCGGAAGGGGTTTTCCAGATCCTTTAGAATATTTTAATTAATAAATTCATGAATATTAACAAATAATTACATTTATTAATTACCTTGTCTCATTTTATTATTAAGTTTTAAAGTTTACTATTGTTATTTGAGTTATATCGCTTCTAATTCATCTTAATAATCTTCGATTATCAACTAATTCTCACCATTATATTATCTTACTTCCTCTCTCTCCCATTTGGTTTTAAACAGTTGTCTTCATTAATAAATTTTTTATTTGACTATAATTCATAGTCTACTTTTTTTTTTTATACTTTGAAAGGATAGTTTTGGTCTATTGATCAAAATATTTTTTTTAAATTCGTGTCTAAGAAAAATAGCTGTTACTTTGAAAATCTACATAGACATATTTGAATATTAAACGCCCATACTTTTGACCCTGTGATGGATCTCACGACGATTGTATCCACCAGATTAATGATTTTCATCAAAACATCCAATCTTTGCTTTGCTTTGCATATTTCAGTAGAACATTAATTTTAGTTTAGTAATTTCACATTGTTGTTTTCATCCATAAATATTTGTTTTTAAGTGTCATTGAGGAATAACCAGGGGATAAAAATGTTAATACTGTAATAGGGAATGGAGGATATGGTTGTGATTGCTGTTTGGCAGCACGGCATAGCTTTGATAAGCTCTGATAACATTCTCGCCTTAAGGAGCAAGGTTTTCCTGTTATATAAATTGAAAATAAAATCAGGCTACTTGGTTGGTCCTCCTAAAATTTATTCTATGCAACTGACTAATATCGGTTCAGAATTTATAACACCAGATTAATATTTGCTAGTTAACAAAGAACTATATCCTATAAGTGTATAAAATCAATATATATGATAGTAAAAAAAACTAGATAGACGTAAGAATACATGTACTAGCTGGTGAAAAACTAATTATCTAAAAATGTAAAAATTACGTGATAAAATATTTATATAAGTAAATTTTTTGTACAGTATTTGTAAATATTTAAAAAAAATAGGAATTTTCCATCTTTTGCGGGAAATGTGTCGTAGAAATGTTTTTTAATTTTTTATCAATAAGATTGGTTTCTGTTTGCTAATAATAAAAAAATAAATAATAAATTAAATAAATTCATTTTAAAAAAAAGAACTTATATCATGAGAGGAAGCAAGAAAATATTATATTATTCAATAAGATTCAAATTAACATATGCATTTTATTACTTTAAAAAGAAAAGTATTAATTATTAAACTCAAAATATCCTCTTTATTTGACAAAAATTTAAGTATATTAAGAAATAATATTATATTGTTATTAAAATAAATAACAATGGAAAGTGAAGGGGGTAAGATTGATTATATTATATTTAAATAATGGCGACAATTGATTGATAGTCGAAGATCGTTAAGATTAATTTGAAGTGATAATATTCAAACAATAATTTCAAACTTCATAAACAATTACAATTGTGAATTATGGTTTTGAAGTAGGCATTCTAAATGACTATTGATTCAAATAAAGAATATATATTTTACATATTGTATTTGTAAACAGATGCAAATCCATATCTCTCAAACTTCCAACGCTATTGACTATACAGACGACGTTTCAAGCTGATACATTCCCAAACTAAAAACAACCGTTACTAAAAAAATATGTTCTGCAACTAATGCTCGAGAAACAAAAACTATAATAAACGTCATGTTATCGATACAGTACATAACATTATTAATACATCGATAAAATTATGTACGTACAGAATTTATCAAGGCTGTAACATAATGTTGTGATATTAGTTTTCGTAAATTTTTGCTTTCTCTTCATGTCAGCTAATACTCAAATTCATTTAAATATAGTAGTAATTATTAAGGAATAGTTTGAGGAATTCAAATTTTAAAGAAAACAATCTTCAAACTTATTTTCTAGGAATGGTAATGTAGACTCTCTTCATTGTTTAATTTCGGATACAATTCGAATGATTGATAGTTCAAATAATCGAGGCTCTACTGAACTCTTGCAAATATAAAAAAAATACCAAACCACTGCCTGAATCTCCATTTCAGCTTAAACCTCATCACATTTTTCCGGATATAAGAGAAAAATAATTATGTAATAATAACTTTGCATTGTAATCGGTTGTGAAGGCGTTAAGATCGCGGCAAGTGTAATCTCTTAAAGATAGGCCAGAAAGACAGAAGTTATTAAGGGATAGACCACGTGTTGAAGGAGACATTTGGATCTGATGAAGAAGCAAGCGTGTTGGTAAAAAAGCTAAGAGCAGGCACATGGTCCCCTCCGATGGGGCGCGAGCTATCTACAAAGAAACACTCCGAAGGATCTTGTCTTTTCTTTTACGTACAATCCTTTCTTTTTTTATATATTTATTTATCACATCTTGCTAGTTTCCTTGTTATTTATATTGTTTATAGGAGTTCTAAGAGAAAAATACAAAACTGTACAGCTAAGTAGGATTTTTAGTAACAGCGCCTTGTAAATAAAATAAAATCGTCCTATAGTTAGCAACAGTAGACGACTTGTAAGAATGAATTATATTTACTGCCATTTGGAACGCTATAACATGTAAATGGAAAGTGACTTTCTTGATATGAAGTAACTAGGGTTCACTAATTAACTATGGTCTAAAATTAAAACTAATCTAGAACTATACTCTCATTAAATACTATACTCTAATCATACCATCTCTCACTTTAGATATCTTAGATTTGGTATTTATATATATATATATATATAAATAATATTTATATATTATTATAAAAGCACCTCTCTAAGATGTGTGCTTGGTACTCCGAAGCGATCGCGCGTCTCCCACCTCTATGATGAGCTAAAGTGGCTCTTCACTCCCTTCCGAAGACAATATTTCCTCAGTTCATTCTTATACCAATCCATTTACTCTCAACCCCCTTCATATATCTACAGTCTCCTCCAATTCAAATCCTCAGTTCAATTCCATAAAACAAGATCCCGCCTTTCTGATCTCTATGTACGTTCCCACAGAACTAAAGCATTCGAACGTTCCTTTCTCGCCCGCTCCACCACAGTGTGGAACTCAATCCCTCCTAATATCCGTCATAGTCCCTCACTGTCGTCATTTAAACCCTTCCTTTTCCAACGCCTCTTGCTTCCCAAAAGGATGCTCTCTAAGCAGGTTAATCATTTGCTTAGAATGTAATGTATAGAACAACTCATTGTGTTATTTAGCTCTTTTAATTTTGCTTTTTAAAAGCTGTACATCATGTAAAGAAATTATTGGATGCTAGCTCATGCAGCTAACAAATGCTATGGATTTATCTATTCTCTTTAATTGCTTAATATCTTGTCAAGACCTGTACTGTTTATTTACTTACTATTATTTTTATTTAAATATTTCTTTTTAAATTGATTTCTGTCACTTTTTACACGCTTTATAATTTGTAACATTTAGCCTTCTGGCCAGATAAATATTAGGTTTTTTTCCCTGATCATATCTGTTATTCTAAAGGGACTTAGTCCCAGAATAAAGTTACTTTTCTAATCTATTCTAAAAGAATCGGATGAGGTCTAGGAAGTTAACATTGCTGACAACACGGAAGCATTGATGAAACTTCCTAGTTACAAATCCCTTTTATAAACAATTTACCTCAGGTCATTGACCGTTAGGCAACTCTGGTTAAAATCTGGCTGTGGCAGATCAATTATTTAATCTATTAACATCACAGGACGGACCTTGCGGGATCTACATAACTTCTTGGGCTCGCCTAGCTCCAACAAAGTGGGTACTATAAATTGGGGGAAAACCTGGCGGTTGAATGTGATACCGTAAAATTTACCTCCCTACACAACAGTTGTCCTAAAAACAGTGTACTCTCTTCCATGAACTGAACCCAAGAACGCTCTTGGGTTGTAGTGATACCTACTGTTTATTTTTTGTTGGTTTTATTATACTACAGATATTTTAATGAATGATTGTATAGGATGCTCGACTGTGATGTTTATTATCGAATAAATAATCAATATAAGTAAATATAATAACAATTTAAGTAAAGTTTCGGTAAACTTATAGTCATCGTCTCAATGATTTTGGCCTAAAAGAAAAGATACTATACTAGCTGCATCATGGTTATTTATATCATCATAAACATCATAGGTGAAGAGATGAAATCACTCATGAATTCGAACATTGGACATCCACAATTTTTTTTAAAACTCTTTCACTGAATTTAAACTCATTTTTTTACTAATTATAAATACCCGTTACTGAGTAACCACAAAAAAAATCATCATTACCGTTTTGAATTTATTTATAGTTATACAAATCGCAATATGGATCTAGGACCCTCCTGGGGCCCACCCAGTCTCTATAAAATATTATTAAAATAGGGTACCAAAAATAAGAGGGAAAATCTGGCGGTTGAGCGTGACCTAGGAAAAGTCACCTCTTTGCAGGACCGTTGTCCATGAAACAGTACAGTCTCTACCATGTACTGAACCCCAGACCCTTCATGGGTTGTAGTGGTAAAGGGTTTTTTATACAAATCAAATAATTAGAAGAGGAAAGATAAAAGGTGAAGAGAATGGATTTGTCTGACCGAGGTACGAGCCAGGCTAGCTCAGTTGGGAGAGCAACACGACGGAAACGTGGGTTCGAGTCCCGGGCCTGGACAAATCTTTTCTCTTCGAAATATAATATTTAAAAATTATAACAATTAATAAAAAAATAAAAAACAAATAATTTACCGTATGTTATTTTTTCTTCTTTAAGTTCAAAAACGTTTATGGATATTAATTATTTGTTTTATAACTCTCTCCTTTGTAATTTCGTTATTTATTTGCGTTGTTCTTGGAGGTCTATAACCTTAACCGTCGGGGCAGATTTAATTATGACATTAATTTTCATTTCAATTTTCTTCTATCCCTCCCTTCCTCTCTCTCACTCTCCCTCCCACCCCCCCTCCCACCCCCCTCACTCACTCTCTCTCACTCTCTCTCTCTCTCACTCTCTCTCTCTCTCTCTCTCTCTCTCTCTCTCTCTCTCTCTCTCTCTCTCTCTCTCTCTCTCTCCTCTCTCTCTCTCTCTCTCTCTCTCTCTCTCTCTCTCTCTCTCTCTCTCTCTCTCTCTCTCTCATAATTTATTTCCCTTATAGATCAACTACAAATTTGTGTGTATTGGTACTTCAAACAATGTACACACTTCAATCTATTCGTATTTTCTTTTTCTTTTTTGTAAAATGTTGTGGCTTTCTTAAAATAATAATTCGATTTAAAATTGCATGATTAAATAATAAAGAGTGAACTTGAATAAACACAAAATATTCTAAAACTGTAATCAACTACGTATTCCATAAAATTTTCATAACTTATTCTAATTTTTCGTGTAGATTCCCATTTTAAGAATTTTAATATTACAATACAAGCTTTATGATTATGCTCACTTCAATGTTGTTCAACTGTTTAACTAACAATAATTCGAATTATTATATTAATCGAATATGATAATATTTTAACTCTTTTTCTTGAAGTTCTTTTCTGTATGAAATACTTAACTTCGAAACGAATTTACACGACAATAATGTTGACACATATAATATTTTAAAAGTTTAACGCCTTAAAAATAATAACAGATTCAGGTGATATTCTTTACGCCTTCCGGTTTCAACTTCTGTCGCCATTAGCATTTGACTGAAGATCGTATTGACAATTCTATCGACTGAGTCACTGGGATGTAAGTCTCTACAGCGTCTGACGTCATTTCCACTTCCATAATGCTCTTTTATTTTTCATATTTATGTTTCTGTATGTATCCTCATTCATTATTTATTTGTATACCTTTCATCGTTTGTTACTCTTTATCAATCACTCTTTCAGCAGCCGAGTTTGTTCTGAACTAATTATATTAACCATGAAAAACGAGAAATAAACAAATAATATGTAAATATAAACAAGATATAACCATAAAGATTGAAAATAGGATATAAAGAAAAACAATTATGTAAGTATGTATTATTTATTTATTAATTTGTTAATAATGACTAAATTTCTTTCCATGAATAATAAATCTTGTTTTTAAAGAGAAAAGTTAATTAAAAACTAAGTAAAGATCCACAGAGCAAACATACATAGTTTTTGTATGGCAGATAAAATAATATATACCTATACTTAGCATTCCTAATTAATCATATTTTAATGAGTCTAATGTGATTAGTACAGAATACAAAATAAATACCTTATAATATATCCAGGCGGTAATTAAATAAATTAATTATTGCTATTCAGCTATATTTTTGGTATACATACATTTAACCATAACCTACAAAAAATATATAACGAATATTGAAGATTCCTTTTTTTTTTCTTTTATCAGTTATAATATCCTAAAAACCATGCATTATAAAATAATATTACATTTTCTAAAATAAAATAACAACTTAATTCTTAACTATTTACTGTAATTATAATCATTAAAACTATTGACTACTAATTATTGTAATATTGTATTATAATTATTAAAATGTTAGTAAACATTTAAGAATTAAGTTGTTATTTTATTATGGAAAATGTAATATTATTCTATCGTTTTTAGGAAACTATATTATATAAGAAAAGCTTTATCAATATTCACTATACATTTATTGTTGGTATTATGTCATATCTATAAATATCTTATTTTATATCGTAATATTATTATAGTTACGATACATTTTATACATTAAAATGTCCTACTACACTAATGTCATATCACACTAATGATATGAACGTAACTTTATGTCACTGCTAAAATTCATATTAATAAAATAAAATTCTGCTGATTGTAATATTTTTCATTTGACAGGTGTGGATAAATATATAAAGAGAAAAAATGAATAAATAAAAAGTAAATTTTGTAGGTTATATGAATGTTTCAATATAGTTGCTGTAAATATTAACTAACACATACCCAATAGTGTTATAACAGAAATTAAAGGGCAGAAAAATATATTATACGAAATAGGGACCTCATAGGAGGCTTCAATGGTTTGGCCACCTGATGAGAATGAACGACAATAAACGGCCAAAGAAACTCTTCCTATATAAACCAAATTAGAGAAGAAAGAGTAAGACATGAATGGAGGATGTAAGAGAAGGAATGGCAGCAAGAGGGCTGCGAAGGGAAAAGAAGAATGGGCCGATAAGAAATGCTGGAGAGAAAAGATTTTGGATATCGGTAAACATTAAAAGTAAAAAAAAAAAGAATAAATAAAAATAAATTTTGAAATGCATTATTCGTTCGAGTAGTTAAATATATCACTTTTTGATTATGTTACTATATTTTACGGATTGTTATTTTATGTTCTTTCCGTGGTTTATAAACCAGGTATATATTTCACCCTATTTTGATGTCCGTTGAAGATAACTACGAAGACTTAGAAAATCGGTTATGTGTGAACCCGGAAAAGAGGTAATTGGAGGTTGAAAGAGGAAGTAAGAAATTAAAGCATGAATTAAAAGGATGTGAATTTTGTAGAGTCCCTCTTGCGAGACGTTTGATTGTATACCTCCTACTTCTGTTTAACCGTCACTTCTTCCTCTTCAGGAACCAACAAGCGCGTATATTTTTCTAACCTAGCGAGGAATAACAACGACTTATCTAGCGTGTGTTCTTATATTTTAATAATTTTGACTTCAATTATGAGAGGTGGGTTTAGTTCTTGTAGTAGTTATATGTTCGTTCGATTTTTCTATTTTATTTTTCCTTATTATATTATCTTGAATTTATAAATATTAGAGCATTAATAGAACTTGTATAAATAATTTAATGAACAATAAAATACACTTACATAGTTTAATAATAAATGAAAAACTATAGTACTTTTTAAATTATATAAATATTGTATCACACTTTTTTCATTAAAAAAAAAAAATAACAAAAATCTAATTTTTTACTTATCGTAATATACAGTTACTGTTAAACTATCCTATGCTTTCGTAGATAAAAATAAAATTATACCATATAATAATAGATAATAACATTATACTTTAATTCATTTTAAGAAAATACAATTCCACAATTATACTGTAGACGTTTAATGTACAAACTAACGGTTGCATTTCGTAAATTTCGGTATAATAATTATTACTATGAAACCGATTTTTAATCCGGGCTTTATTCCAATTAATTTTATTTTTATTCTTTTAGTAATTATGCTAATATATTTTAAATTGCCTATTACATATTTTATAATTGTATGTATTTCAAGTTGTGTTAAAATGAACCATTACAAATAATAATGAACAATAAATGTATAAAAAATTATTAAAATAAAACACTAAAATTTTTTGTTGACTTATTCGACAGAAAGAAATGGCTATTGATAGTCACTATATAGATTATTTTATTAATATAAAACGCTAGTGCACATTCTTCTAAATTATTGAAGTTTTAATGTAATTTTAGAGTCATATAATTAGTTATTATTATTAATATTTGTCTTATAATGTTAATAAAAAAGCTTGAAATATTGTATTTTAGGTTTATTTTTTTTAGCTGTTTTCAGAAAAAGTTTTTATGAAAATATTTTCATGTTTTGTTGACAAGACGGTTCAAAATAATTATTGTAATCTTATTCTAACTTGAAATTAATATAGAAATTGAGGGACCGTTTAAAAATCTGTATCGGTCTCATGTTTTTAGGAACGATCTCCATATGTAGACTACATTATTTAATTTATTATTTCAGCTTATATTCAACCTGGAGCAGTTGTGCGTTTGATATATAAGTTTTGTCACTAATACTTCATTCTCATCCTCCTTTCGGATATATGTCTCATACTCTCCTATCCTTAGAACCCGTAGGTTCGATCGGCTCCAAGAACCTAGTTGTACACTGCAGAGGCACATACCGTTAAGATTTGTAACTGTACCGTAAGAAAAGAGTTCAGTGTCATAATTTGAGTAGAACAATAGGGCTCATAATAGTATAATCCTCCGGTGTTAGAACAATTAGCCGTGGTGTATTGTATTTAATTGGTACAAACTGTTATGTAAGTCCGACAATGAGATGCTGTAGAGGCCAGCTCTATTCAATAAGGGCCCACTTAAGGAGTGAGCCTTACATATTCCAACACCTTACACAATTGAATGTATGCAAGTTAAAAAGTAGGGGTCTAAAGAAAATAACCAACTAAATAAACCAAAAGAAAATAACAAATGGCTTCCTGTCCTACAGAATTCTTTGATAATATCACACTGACTCCTGTAAGAAAAATCCGATACTGAAGACTACATCTGGGAAAACGTTTAATATAGAATCCTCCTATTAGAATGAAAAGACCAGAAACTGCTGGCGGTTTCAGCCTCCTTCGACACTTACTGGAAAAACGCATTTTACTTCCCATTAAGATACATGTACATGTCTAAGACCTTTTTGGACTTATTGAGTAGAGCTTTGGGGCTTCACTAAGTCATCGAACTCCTCTCGTATTCAATCCTTACAATCCGAAATCCTCTGTAAAATCATCAATGCCTATTACTTCGTTACGAATAAAGCCATCCATAATTGTCCCATTTTTTGCTAATTTGGCCCGAAACCTATATTAGCCCTTTCTTGACTAACTTCAAACCCACTAGTTTCAAATCTAGCTACCTTTTCAATTCCCGATAATCCTCCGAGACGAAAAGAAGATAGCCTCGTGACCTTTATAGGTGAATTTGTTATTTGAATACTGCCAGTGGGTATTTTTTCTACTTGCGTTTATCCATGCTCTTACGTATCATTCTTTATATTGTACAGTTATAATACAGTTGTAAATAAAAAAAAAACATTGTTACGAACCAAGTCATTAAAAATGACCGAAATGTCATTGTTGTTGCTGATTTTGCTCGAACCCGATATCAATCCTTTAATGACTTTATTTTCTAATGAATAAAACTTTGTTTTCACTCAATTCCACTATTTTTATATATATATTTTTAGTAATCAATCTTACATATTATTGAAGTTTTAAAGAATTTTTAGACCCATATAGAAGTTTATATGGAATTTATAATATTACAAGACAAATACAAAAGGGCTTGAAACACTGCAATTTCGGTTCAATTTTTTTTAGCAGCGTTAGTTTCAGAAAATGTCTAGATTTTCATGTTTTGTTGATTAAACGGTCCAAATAATTATTTTATCTTTTAACTTGAAATTAATATATAAATTAAGGACCGTTTAAAAATCTGTAGCTGTCTTGTGTTTTTAAAAACGATTTCTGCTTGTGTAAATACATTATTCATGATTCAAATCCACTGTATAGTATTTATATATATTTTGTCAGTTGTTTTATGTATTATACATATTATGTATAATAAATGTTGTTTTATGTATTAATATAGTATACATATTATTATTATTTAAAAAAGAGTAATTATAGTTCCGCGAGGGGTCTAGGAAGTACTTTTATGGCGGTCTGGTCTAATTTTGGGAGAGTGTAGGGAAGGAAGTTGCCGGAAATCTGCTACTAGCGCCGGCTTCTAGATTTGGATTTGGGCTATTTCCGACCTCTCTGGAATTCGGCACAGCACTCTTTTATTTTCCCTCAATTTCCAACCTCGCTTTTATTCCACTTATAAATATTATTTAGATAATTACGCCTTTATCTCATTTAATAAATCTTTATTAATAATTTAATTCTCAGGTATACCCTCCTTGTTAACTCCAGTAAATTCACCCTGTGATATCTGGTGGATTTACCAGATTCTGCAGTCTGTAAAAATGTTTTTAGGCAATTTTGAAGTTCTTCAGATTCAGTCTATTCGTTAAACTTCCTTTTTCGACTCTGTATTGTTCTCCAAATCATGCCAAATTTATGACAAAATGTTATTATCATTTCAAATTGCCAAAACCTATTCAAAGTTACCATGTATTTTGTATATATTGGTCATGACTAGTGATTGCTTAAATATTTACTGTTGGATTGCTCTATTTCAGATGATGTACCTATCTTTATATGTCTTGAATGATAATAGTTGTCCGGGTGGATGTAAAAAAAAATTGCTAAGTAGAGATAACTGTTTATTGATTGTACCTTACAATTACCCTTTCTAATATTTCATCAAAAATTTTTATTCATTATTTTTTTACTTATCGTAATATCCTGATACTGTTACTGTTAAACTATCCTATGCTTTCGTAGATAAAAATAAAATTATACCATATAATAATAGACAATAACATTATACTTCAATTCATTTTAAGAAAATACTCATCCAGAATTATACTATAGACGTTTAATATACAAACTAACGGTTGTATTTCGTAAATTTCGGTATAATAATTATTACTGTGAAATCGATTTTTATATATATTTATGGGCATTATTCCAATTAATTTTATTTTTATACTTTTAGTAAATATGCTAATACATTTTTAATTGGCTATTACATATTTTATAATTGTATGTATTTGAAGTCGTGTTAAAATGAACTATTACAAATAATAATGAACAATAAATGTATAAAAAAATTATTAAAATAAAACATACTAAAATTTTTATTATTTTAAAAATAATGTTCAAAGAACATTCTTCCCCACGTATACATCACAATTTGCGACATGGGATCAGTGAAAAGTAAGGATATGTCTATGAACGAGAGGCGAACCGGGACAGCTCAACTGGCAGAGCTCCAGGCCAGTGACCTGTGCGACCCGGGTTCGAGTCCCGGTCCTAGACATATCTCTTCTTTTCAAATAAAAATATTTAAAAATTTTTGTTGACTTATTCGACAGAAAGAAATGGCTATTGATAGTCACTCTATAGATTATTTTATTAATCTAAAACTCTCCCCATTATTCTTTAATTGTATTTCTCCACCTCAATTCGATTTATTTGTATTACCTTCTTCGTTCTTGATACCTTATTTTTATTTGTATTACCTTCATTATCACTTAGTTACTTATACTCTACATTTATTCCCCTTGCTTTCTATATAGTCCCAGCAGTTAATTATTATATTGTATAAATTTTATATAATTTATGTTCCATACTCAGATACCTTGATGCTCATGTATTTTAATTTTATTATTTATTGTCTGTATTTTGCGTATTTAGCTTAGCTGCAATGTGGGTCGAAACGTTGGCTCTCCAATAAACAGTTCTCTTTACTTAAGAGCAATTTTTTTACCCCCTCATATATATAATTCAGTTATATAATGAGGTTAGTATTTTAAGATTCGAAAAATCAGAAAAGGATACTTAATTTTGATAAAGTGGTCCTGGGCGTAGAATAACTTGGAGTGTTATTTATTAGAAAGAACTTAGACGTGTTAAGAAAAAAACTCCTAAGAGACTGGTTAGGAAATGATGAGGCATAAGGTGGGGTGAAGCATGTGAGCATGTGGCTTGCACATGATGTGGCTTGCACATGCAGTGACAAGTGCATCCACCCCATCTCAACATAGTTATACTTTTTTCGACCCGTGTATCCACTTTGCCTTCCTACGCTTTTTTTCTCTGCCCTTTCTCACCCTGAGGAAGTTTTACATTTTAACCCCTAAAACCTCAGCCCCTAATAGATATATCATAGTTACCATATGTTGCGGTCGCTCTATAGAATATTATGGGAGAAAAACAATTTTTTTACTATATAAAACTTAAGCTAGGTTCATAACAGGATTTTTGTGTCAGAGTTAAGTGCATTAATGTATAAATAATTATTTTTTTTATAGTTCTATCCTAAACAAAATAATTAGCTCAACTTTACCTATTACTTTTCAAAATCAAATCAACATTTTTTTTTAATGAAAACTTCTTTAGCCGTGTTTAGCGATTTTCGGTAGGGAAAAGTTTATGGGTTCGCATCATCGACATGCGCAACATGGTCATGATGTATAACACGAGACTGTCAGCCTGTGCAAGAGTTAAACAATTTATTTTATTTGATGTTAGTTTAAACGTTAGAATTCGATTGATATAAGAATAATATTATTTAATTAAAAGTTCATTTGATAGTTAGGAACTAATATTATTATTAACTTAAACATCAATAACTAGTTAAACTTTTGGTTTCCCATAAAAGATTTTATGTGTTTATTACCATCTATGTAAATACAAATACAAGGTACAAATAATTTAACTACTTACTATTAAATATTATTTCCACAAAATTATTGACATTTGGCATTGAGCAGCCCATAATATATTTTTAATAATAAGTGAAGTACTTGAAAATTTACATAATTATTGCTCGGAGTGCCAATATATGTAAAAACCATACTAATAATTTCAATTTGCAAATTAAAAAAATAAAGAATTCAGACTATAATTGATTCAGAAATTCCAAAATAACAGTCGGCAGCACTCATGATTGTCTATTTATTTTTTTTTTTTGCTTTTGCTCGATTCATAAAATTATAATGAATATATTAATTTTATAAATTACGTTGTTAAAAATTATAAATAATACCTAATTATAAATAAGGGTTAAGCTGAGAAGCAGATGCGGCGGGAATGCACATAGGACCTCCCCAGAGGACACGTGAACTGTCTGTTTTTAGAAATACTATATTTTTTTCAACGGCGATTCACAGACAACTTCCTGCCTCTATTTCAGATCTTAACAGAATTATAACGTCTGCTACCTATTTCTCTCCTGACAGGATTATTTTTTAAATAAATAAAAATAAAATAACCAATTAAAAGCCTTGTCGAATTTTATTTGAGCTCTAAAGAACTTTTTAATTTTTAAAAAATATATAACTTAATCATACGTGCATTAATTTTATTGATATAACATTAGAGTAATCTTTTTTTTTTTTAAATTTATTTATTGATATTTACAACTGTATTAAAATAATACATCAAGTAAATGGGCTATGCGATACATAATGACATGTGAAAATGACAAGTAGAGAAACTACCCACTGGTAGTACTCAAATCACAAGTTCAACTAAGAAGTCACGGGGCCATCTTCTTTTCATACGCCTCGGAGGATTATCGGGAATTAAAGAGGAAGCTAGGTTTGAAACTAGAGGGTTTGAGTGGAAATGAAGTTTGTTATGAAAGGATAGGTACCGGGTTCGGGCCAAATCAGCAACAAATGGGACATTGAGGTCATTATGGATGATTTTATTCTTAACAAAATAAGGAGCATTAAGGATTTTACGAAGGATTTTGGATTGTACGGATTGGATACGAGAGGAATTCGATGGCTTAGTGGAGCCCCAAAGCTCTACTCCGTAAGTCCAAATAGGTCGTATGATGGTCATGTAGATGAGTCTTTTATAATTAATTGGGAGCTTAGAGCGTTTGTCTAGTAAGTGTTGAAGTAGCCTGAAACGTCGAGCGGTTTCTTGTCTTTTCAGTCTCGTATGAGGATTCCAGGTTAATCGTTTGTCAAGATGCAACCCTAAGTATCGGATCTGTTCTACAGGCATAAGTGGGATATTATTAAAGGATACTGAAGTGCAGGAAGTCATTGGTTTACGACGTAAGGTAAAAGTGATTTGATGCGATTTTTGAGAGTTTATTTTAATTCTCCAGTTTTGATACCATTCTTCAAGATCAGTGATATGGGATCGGAGGCTTTGGGATGCAATAATTGGATTGGTGTTGACTGATAATACACATGTATCATCAGCATACGTGATTAGGATAGTATTAGAATGAGTTGGGATGTCAGCTGTATAAACTGTATAAAGGATTGGGTCAAGGATACTATTTTGAAGAGTAGTGTAATCTTACGTACATTTATTCTTTTTTTCTTAACTATTTATATGTTTGAGTGTGTTCTTAGATCCCTAGTACTTATTTCGCTTAAGGAACGCTGATCGTATTATATTGCTATCAAATAAAAGTATTTTTTATAAAATATTTTTTAGTTGTTGTTCTTTTGATGGTGATTATTTTTTAAATATTTTTATTTTGAAGATAAAAGCTTTGTCTTGGCCGGGATTCGAACCTGGGTCGTCCGCATCTCTAGCGCGATGCTCTAACCATCTGATCTACCAAGGCTCGTAGCCAAGCCAGACAAATCCATTCTCTAAAAATAAAAATATTAAAAAAGTATTTTTTCTTTGAAAAAAATAACAAACTATTTATGAACATATCATCCGTGGTTTGTGAACATAAAAATAAAATAAAATAAAATGCATGTTGTACCTCATTAAAATGTATTTAAAAAAATATTTTTGAAAACATAAAAATTGTTAGATTTTGTTTGACATTCTGTTATTAATTTAATTTTATTTTCTTTATTTCGCTACTTTGATGCTAAAAAATAAAAACTACTTTCAAATCCATGTAAAATAAATTGAGTATTTTTCAACTCTTTTTAATTTTAATTACAACATGTGTGAAGTTGAACTTCACATAATTTGTGTTTGTTAAAATGTCTTTACTAATTTATAATGGATTCATTTAAATAATTTTATTTCTGATGTGGAAATCACCTTTATTTATTAACATGAAAATTTTTGAAAAAATAATTAGTTTTTCTTTTATCAGTAACTCTAAATATCTATTAATAACATTAATATAAAAAATACATAAAAAAGATTAGATCTAATATAATTTTTTAGTATTAATCAAAACATATGAGGCTTCAAAAGATTAATACAAAATATCAATATAACTTAATCGAAAGAATAATTATTATATATTTTTTTCTAATACTTTATTGAAATATTAAAATCTGCCACTTGTGGGCAATAAGTAATAGTGCTAAGTAAGTATGCAATCATTCCGTAAAAAGAAAACAAAAATAACTTAAACAAAAATAAAATAAATAAATGTAATAAAAATATATACATGCGGTATAAAAAAACAAAATGAATACGAAAATTCAATAAAAATAAAGTCTAAAAATAAAATAATTGCTTACATTCATACCATAAAATTATTATATAGTTATATTATAGTTATCATCCAAATTCTTGTGTATTTTCATACATTAAGAATTTAACTATGACAAATAAAATCTTTTATGGAAAGGAATTGAAAAGTTTCACTTGTTATTGATGTTTTAAGTTATAAGCTATACGATATTTTAGCTAAATATTTTAATTCTTATATCAATCGATCAATTATAACCATTAAACTAAAGTTTATTAATTTTTAAAAAAACATAAAATTTATGGCTAGGTGTCGCCAGTTTAGCCCAATACGTCACGAGCATGTCGCTTTTGTCGGTGGTTCGAACCTTTTAGTTTTACCGCTAAAAAACCTCGCTCTACGCGGCTAAAGAAGTTTTCAAATAATAGTTTATACACATGGCACCTAGTAAGTAGGCTATACTTTAAACACCACGACTTCCTATGCAATACTGTCTGAACAGTCGAACGAAAGACGATCATCGACAGGTAGAACCACGGGTTCCCCCTAGTCTGATAGATGGAAGACAAATACGACTAGACGGTAGATAAGTGTGTCAAGCAGAAACGAAACGAAATGAGAAGGGACCAGACGTAGCGAACGGAATTATACATGAAGTCTACGGCGGCCTAGTTGTCCAAGAGTCACGTGTTCATCGGGAGTGTCCCTAGTCCTCGTTCTTGTCTCACTTTCTAGTCCTTCCTTACACTTTCGATTGCCCCTTCTTCCCAAATTAGCACAGTCAGCTGTTTCGCCACCTCTGTCCGATTCCTTTCGCCACTATCGATCTAAACGTATCAATCAAGACGTACGATCGATTGCTTAAGGATAGGATTGGGGGAAACCCTCTTAGACATTCTGGACTAGAAACAATATTATACAATAGGTATTGTATGAATGGCATTGTTGGAAAAATAGAAAACCTGTGTTTTTTAATTTTTATTCCAGTTAGGTAAATCACATATAAACTTTTAGCACCATCAAATTCTCAAAATTTCTCCAAAACCAGATCGATGTTCCTTAAACTGAAGCTTTTAAAAGAATAACAATGTAGCATAATGCACAATTATTCAAGATTAAAGACACGAGAATAAAGAAATAATTCAAAATTAGTATTATAATGATTTTCAATATATCCAACGGGTCGTCAAATAGATAATGTGGCCAATACCCCCGAGGAATTAGATTTTATCCCTAAATTAACTGAAAATGGGGACTTTAATGAGGCTGTTTTGTAACATGAGGTTTCCAAACTTTTCCTACATCTTTTAAAATCCCAAACAGATGCTCTATAATCAATAAATAATTTATAGATATATCCAACTTGATCGATTGATGAATTACTGTAAATATTCCTCACTCATAATATCATTTTTTATATTATGAGATGCTATTATTTATTCACTTATTTTTCCATAAGCCTATTTCCTTTTATTGTAAATTTGTCTGTGTTTTTTATTTTTGTTTTGTATCACATTTCCGGATCCTCTACCAAAACATACTTGTTAGTTATTCACTTTCAAGATATTATGTAAATATTGTTTTATTCTGATGTAGTCCTAGGGCCAGATATATATTTATTTAATTTTGTTCATCTCTGTTATTCTAAAGGGACCTCGTCCCAGAAGAAAATTATTTTTCTATTCTATACACAGATAGATACGTAGAAGAGGGAGAAAGAGTGTGTGCTAGAGAGAGGGAGAGAATTTGTCATGAATTTTTTTACAAATATATAAATATATTGTATAAAACGATTCTTGAACATTATTACAATAAAAACCGGTTTTTCTATTAAATCTTTTTTTCTAAATTAAAACTTTATTTAATTTAAAATTTAATGATATTTTCTTCATTTTATAAAGATAAAAATTAATAAATTAAGCTATGAATTTGACTGATTGAATAGATTGAAATTTGACTACATTAATAAATGGATAATTTAAAGACAATGAAAACTTTTTAAGACCACCCCTTTCGATTTATTGGGGCCTAAAATGGCGGAACTAAGTGTAAACTCGTGTCATATTTTATCATAATTTTATTCACGGGAAGAATTGTAACGTCGTCAAAAGTCCTAAACTACTTATATGTTATATCACAACTCCTCAGGAATTAAAAACATCAATCATATTGAGTATTTAAAAAAATCTCAATATATACTTCCAAATGTTAAAATACAGTTAAAAAATTGGTTCATTTTTTATAAAATTTATGCAAATTATAAACTTGGGGTGACCTGTGGTATAGTGGTTAGCATTACAACCAAGAACGGAGGTTCGTACCTCAGTAGGGGGCCCTACATTTATTTAAAAGGGAGTAAAAAGTCGTCGGTAAGTATTTATACCTGGTTAGGAAAAATTTAGGTCTCTCAGAGCAGCATCGGCCGATAAGTCGTAATGTTATAAAGTAACGTCAAATCAATAAGCAAACCATGAAATAACTCTAACTAAATATAACGTATAACTAAATTACCGACGTGGTATAACATTTTTTGATAAATCAACGATAAATCATCGTTTCTTCCCTGCTCAGATGAGTGAGAACCGGACTAAGGCTGCGGAGATACGATAAGGTTGCTAGGGGTGATTTATTCGGACCGATAAGAAGGGCGGAGGGGGTGGGGGGGGGTCGTTGGCCTAGGTCAGGGCCGGCGGTTCACCACCCACTCCACTCCTACCACCCCTATCCCCCCCCCCAACCCCTTACAAAAAATATTAAATTTCCTCCGCCGGTTGTTTGTTTTTGAAGACGTCCCCTTTTCCCCGAGCCGCGCCTAATAATTTTCACGGTTTTTTTCTGACTCTCCCTTCGCCACTTTTTGGTGTCCCGTTAACCCCTTGCCCTAGGCACAGAGGCTCTAGCGACATCCTTTAGGGCCCTCTAGGGCCTATAAGTATAAACTTAACCCGAAAGGTTATTTTATGATTTTTTTTTTTTTTTAGTGTGCCATAAATGGTATAAAAACACTTTTTATACAGTTCCGGCAAAGTCAAGTGATCGGGTTTCTTTTAGGAATTGTTTCTTTTTTTATTGTTTTCAATTTTATTTTTTTAATTAACGATTGTTTTATTATATAAAAAACTTGTACTGCTTCTATGTCCGAGATCACGCTCAACAAGCAAAGCCTTTTTACGCCAATTAAGGATATCTTTATTGAGGCTGAATGAGCCAACGAATGGACTCCAGATCCCCACACAGGGTCCATCCTTAGCTATTAACAGATTAAATAATTTATCTGTCACTGCTGGATTTGAACACTCAGCGCACTACCATTGCTCAACTATTAGATAAATACACATAGAATTATCTATTTTCTCAACGTTTAATCAAGTGCAATATTATAAATATACCCTGCAAATATTCTCTACGAGCTTCCGCCATTTTACTCTTTTTTTTTGTACTGTCGCTACCTGTTTATTGAAGTGTAAAAGCTTTTTAGCGCCGTCTGGTTAAAAACTTTGTTTAAAGGTTTCATAGTTGCTTTTTTTTTGTAGTTATTAAAATTATATTCTGAGAATATAAAACACGTTATATGATTCAAATATTTTGTAAAATCCAAGTTTAGGGTTGTTGTATTATCGTAATACAGTTGCGAATTTCAATCAATAAGTTTAACAAAAAAATAAGTTTAGGAAAATCCCAATAATGATGATCCATAGGCTTGGTAATAAAATACCGGACCAGCGATATCACCCCCTTATCAACAGTACAGCATAACGTTCGTATTTAAGTAAAACTTCAACAATAGAATAGCAAATAAAATTAGTTGAATCAAAATATCGAGCGTATTTGGCAATTACAGTCACGTGATCACAGATAACATGCCTTCGCCTTATCAATTCCGCCCCCTCTCCCATACCCGAAAAGCAGTTATACTTTCAATGCCACTGAATATTTATATTTATAACTCTTAATCTAATAACATCTTTAAAAAAACTATTATATGAAGGGAAAAAACCTGTACCGCTTCAATCTATGAACGGTCTTGGTTTAGTACATGGTAGAGACTTTACTGTTTCTAGGACAACGGTTGTGCAGGGAGGTTATTTGTCCGAGATCACACTCATATGTATATGAACACTTACATATATATCGTGGATTCTCTATTTATTAAGCGTATCTCTATACTTCCTAACCCAATAATACTCACTGCTAAGTTAATTAATTTGGCAGAATGTTAGTCTTGTTGAATTATTTTATTTATTTTTATTGTATTCGTTTTTTTTATTCAATGCAAAACATTACTGTTCTTAAATAATAGAATGCAATAAAAATAAAAAACAGTGTAATAACTATGGACAGTACAAATATATCTAAAGCAGTCTGTCGAGGATTTATTGCAGTGCACGTGTTGAGTCTTCAGTAGGAAGGCAACATGCTTGGCTAGAGATTTTTTTAAAGTGACGTTTGTTATACGAAAAAAAAAACAGAAAGCAATAATTCATGTTTCTTTTTAATTCTATTTTCGGTTTTTCTAATCCATGGTTAAGATTAAATAAGAAGGTTGCTACCTAATATTATCTGATCAATAATAGTCTTAATTTTATTAATAGGCATTTGAATTTTAGTCTAATTAACAAAATGGTTTGAGACAAGTTATATACGTAGCTCTGATATTCAATATAATAATAACATATTAAATTAATAAACTCACTACTAACACACGCCTAATATTTAAAACATGGTTCTCTTTATTACATATTATTCACACTTCGACTTATAATTAATATCTCTACATTCTTTTATAATAAATACAGGGGCCATATGAAGAAAATTAGTGATATAAATAAAATTTAAAACAAAAAGTATAAAAACAGGTAATTATAAAGTTCATAATTTGTTTTGTACATATTAAGATTTTAATTTGGATAGATTGTATCTCTTTCATGGGTATATTTTATCTGGAATAATTTTTTTTTTTATTATATCCTTGAGTGCTATTTCGTATTTTTCATCCCTTGAGGGGTCTGGGGTTCAGTATGTGTAAGAGATTTCAGTTTCTTGGACTGTATCTGTATCGGTATCTCTTTCATAGAAATATTTCATCTTAAATAATTTTTTATTTAATTCTTGAATGTTATTTCATATTTTTCCATCAGAAAAAACCTGTAGCGCTGCAACCCTTGAAGGGTATGGGGGTTCAGGACTGAGACTATACTGTTTCTTGGACAACTATATCTCTTTCATGGATATATATTGTCTGTAATAAGGTTTTTTATTAAATCCTTCAATGCTTATGCAATGCCTTGATTTTCGGCACGATTATGGTTGAAAGCTTCGATATGTTTGTTGTTTTATTACTAACACAATATAATGTATGAATATTTATTTATTTCTGGTTTTTATTTGTTTTAAATTCTCGACTTTATGGTACAAAATTGAACAAGCCAAAATCTGCAAATAACGTTATAGGCCACGTTCAACGAAACATGCTAAGCAACTTAGCCGTTTTCTATTGTAATTTACTACTGGAATATAAGCCCAAATCCATTGCGTATTCAGCTGAATTAAGTTTTTAACATACTTCCATATAATGTTTTCTACAAGAGTAATAGAACTCTAAAATAAAGATTTTCAAAAATACCATTATAGATACGAACTATAATCTAATATTTTTATTTTGAAGAGAAAAGATTTGTCCTGGCCGGGATTCGAACCCGGGTCGTCTGGATCTATAGTCCAGTGCTCTAACAACTGAGCTATATACATAGGTCACTATATACTACCAGGGGTCGTATCCAAGCCTGACAAATCCATTCTCCTCACCGATACCATATCCCCGTGTTCTTGCAATTTTAGCGATATACATAAATATATTCATTGTACATTACTTTAATTGGGATCTTGTTGACATACGTCAATTTTATATTTATTGTTCTTTTGATTATAAATATTTTTATCTTGAAGATAAATGATTATGTCTCGGCCGGGATCGACCCTGGGTCGCCCGCGTCTTTATCGCGGTGCTCTAACCACTGAGCTACCAGGATCCTATATCCCCATGTTCTTAATTTGTCTGACTTGGATACGACCCCTGGTAGCTCAGTTTTTAGAGCACTGCACTAGAGATGCAGACGACCCGGGATCGAATCCCGGCCAGGACGAATCTCTTTTCTTCGAAATAAAAATATTTAAAAATATTCACTATCAAAAGAACAATAAACAAAAATAAATTATAATCTAATATGTATTTCTCAAATTGATATCAAAGGAAAAGTTGTAAAAAAACAGTAATGAAAAGATGGGGCGCAAGTAATTTGTAAAGTTTTCCTTAACCTTACTTTCACTCTCCGTGTATAAGTTTTCCCCTTCCTTTAGTAAAAGAATTTTCAAGGAGAAAAGCATCTCTCCTTAGTAACTGTGGAGGTAAAGGGACTCTATCCTTGGAATAGTATAACGCCTTTATTCCTTTCTATACTCTTTTGGGGAAAAAAAAGAGAAATCTTTCTTATAAGTTTGAAATTATTGATTAGTTTTTAAATTATATAATATATAAGTATAATTATATAAACGAGGAAGGAAATGGTTCGGGAAATAATTATTATTCAAGATACTCATCAATAATTGTCTCCAGATTCAATTTTGCTGAGTTTTTTAGTGTTATGCCTCACTTAAACATATTTATATATATTCAAGATGATGAACATGATAGTATAGATCCATACACAATCAGCTAATTCATATCGATTTATAGCAGTTCTGTTGGTCTTGATGTATGGAAATTTTTAATTATTTCTTGTTAGAACATTCGCTAAGCATTTACAGATGTGTGTGCATGTGTTTGGTGTTTGGGTTTGGAGGGTGTCTGATATTATCCCATCTTTGATATCATACTAAAACAATTAAACAAGATTAGCTAAAATTAGTTAAATAATAAAAAGTATTTTCAGGTTTTTCTTGATTATCTGCTTTTTCTTTTATTACCTGTACCAGTACCAACCCATGAAGACTGTACTGTTTGAAGACAGGTGTTATGTTGTGCAGGGAGGTGTTTTGTACTTGATCATGCTCCAACTCCTGGGTTCCCCCTATTGTAGACAACCACTGGGAGAGTTCCAGGAGGGTTTCCAGATCCTACAGGATACATCCTCAGATGTTAGCAGTTTGAATAAATTATCTCCCTCCGGCGGATTTGAACCCGGGGCCTTCCGCGCAGCAACTCAGTACTCTACCGCTACCATTACACGGGTTTAATAGTATTTTTAAAGTTTCAAAATGAAACAAAAACTGTACCACTAGAATATATGAAGGGTCTGGGATTCAGTACATGGTAGAGACTGTTCTGTTTCTTGGACACCTGCTGTGCAGGGAGGTGGTTTGTCGTAGATCATGCTCAACCACCGGATTTCCCCCCTCATTTTTGGTACCTACTTTATTGAGGCTGGTTGATCCCCATGAGGGATCTTTCCCCGGCTGTTGACAGATTGAATAAAATATCTGCCACATCTGGATTTGAACCTGGGATCATCCCATAGCAACTCATCGCTCTACCACTGAGCAACTCCATTCCTTTTTATTTTATTAATATTATTCAAAATTACAGTTTGAGCATAGGAGTTAAGAGTACTTTAAAAATTAAAAATAAAAATAAATCAATTAAATAGAATTATCATTTATTTTTGGACTATTTAAAAAAAAATAAGATTTCGTTTTGGATGTACAATTTATGTTTTTTCTGTTTTTATCATGGCATTTTGAATTTTCAAAAAACTATTACTCTCATACGAATTCAATTTGTTATTTTCAATAACAAAATCACCACCCTGCACAACCGTTGTCCTATAAGCAGTCCGAACTCCAGACCCTCCATGGGGTGAAATGGTTCAGATTTTTTTTCTTAGAGACTAATAAAAAATACATATAAATATATGTTCTTTAAATTTAATGTTATTAAAATATAATATAATATAGTAATAAACGAAATCTTTTCGTATATATAGATAATTAGTAAAGTAGGTCAGACATGTAGCCTAACCCGGGCGGGAGGGGGCTGCACGAGCTCCCACCTGCATAGCAACAGGAGGCTGTCTCCTTTCTAATCAATTAGCTATCTTATCTATATTATTTGTAATTCATTCACATTTCACTTTTAAAATTATTAATTTTTATATATTTTTTTATATTTAGTTTTATTTGGAGTGTGTATGGTGGTTAGTTAAGTAGAGGGGGTATAGGTAGGGTTTTTTTTTTTTTTAAGAGAAGAGGGATCTATGTACAGCCCTTGAAGGATGTAGATATATATCGTATATTCTAATATATAAGATTGATACATAAAGATATATATATACATAGACAGAAGGGTTGGTGGGGGCGGATCAATACGGGGCGGTAGAATGACCTTGGTCGGAGGCGGGGGTTGTGTCACGGGGTCGCCGTCCCAGCTCAAGGCCGGCCTCTCCCTCTCCGTCGAGGAAAACCCGGGCTCTCAAGGGTATCGCTATATTATGTATCCAAATGTATCGCTTATATATCATGCTCGTATATAGCTATATAATGTATCAAAATGTATCACTTATATAGGTGGCGTTTGGTTTCAAAATTGGGTACATCCATTTTTTTTTCAAAAATGTTTTTTATTTTTTAGAACTATAGAAATGATGTATTAGATTTGTTTTTTTCAAAACCGTCTAGATCCTTCCATCTAGAAACAATCAAAACTATGATTAATATATTATAATCAAATCAATTAGTTAAGAACTATTTGTTGTTAAATTAATCTATATTAATAATATAGCTATCTTATCTATATTATTTGTAATTCATTCACATTTCACTTTTAAAATTATTAATTTTTATGTATTTTTTTATATTTAGTTTTATTTGGAGTGTGTATGGTGGTTAGTTAAGTAGAGGGGGTATAGGTAGGGTTTTTTTTTTTTTAAGAGAAGAGGGATCTATGTACAGCCCTTGAAGGATGTAGATATATATCGTATATTCTAATATATACATTGAGATTGATACATAAAGATATCTCACGATCTCTCGTTATAGTGATATATTTTCAAGGTACCATATAACATTAGAGGTGGTCGTATTATACACGGTATATATACTGCCTTAACTAATTATTTTTCAACATTTCATCTATTTAATTGTTTCTTATCATTGTACATCATAAAAAATATCCTTTAATGCACTAAGATTAGTATAGGAGTGAAAAAACTGGAGTTTTAAATCATGTTCCTAAATTTAAACAAATCAAAATTTTCAGTCATCCCAAAGAGAGTTCCCCATATCGCCGTCTTGTATTCCTATCACTTATTTTTTAGAACATTTGATTTTTGGAAATAAACTAATTATAAACAAAAGTGAGATACATTTATTGTTACTCCAGTTTATTGATTCAAGGCAACATGGAAAGTATGTTTGAATATGACGGAATATTAGTTTTTTTTGGATTTTTTCTTTCATTCGTACCATACCATAGGAATTGACATCTCATATGTTCCTACCCCAATATACTTAAAATTTTACCTAATCAATAAGATGGTATATCGCGCAGTATTATAAAAAGATATTAACAAATGTATAAACTGCTCTATGAAATTAGTTTATGTATAATAAATAGTTGAAATATAGTATTACAGATAGTTATGTCAAATAATTATATTGATATTATGAAGTAATATTATATTATTGCTAATAGGGCGACGAAACTGTTTAGGATTTCCTCTGCAATCTGATTTCTAGATTGCATTGATTTCTATAATACTTATATCGATTATATATATTTTTAATAGTTTTTCTTACCTTCATATTTTTATTTATTTATTTTTATTAAATTTATGACTAACAACAATGTGCGTGACAAACAACGAGAATCGATAGTAAACAAACTAATGAGTAATTTTTTTTTTAAATTACAATTTTAAAATATATGACCAGTCTATGTAAGGACATCATATTTCGTAGTTTTTTAAGTATTTTATAAATAATTATAAAATTTAAAAAAACTTAGATTGATTATTAATCACATAAAGGGATTAGTAACTTTTAAGGAAGCTTGGTATGGAATTTCACGGATAAATTTGAATTATGTGGCACAAAAAATGAAGTTTGTGGTTGAATTTCGTGATGCCTTAATAGGGTTATTTTTTGTCATAAATCTGTTAAACTTTCGATTTTTCCAGATTCTCTTTATGTTTCATGTTAGTATGTATATTCATTGCCCTGCTCCCAACACATTGTTTTTTTCTTCCTTAGATTAAGAAAAAATCGTCTTTCTTATTTTTCCCAATAAACTTTGTGAATACTCCCAATTATTCTATTTATTTATTAATAAATATATTTATATAATAATATTCTGTGCATTTCTCAAAAACTCTACACTAATTTCGAGACGATTGTTAAAACAAAAATATTTAAAATAGTGTTTTAATAATTAAAGAACCTTGGTATGTCTTTTAAATTAATTTTTATTTTATCACCTTTTTTAAATAAAAAAGAACATCAACCTCCCTCTTCTGAGACCCTTTCTGAGAAAGAAAAATTAATTATGAGAATAGTTTCTCGTGAAAAATTTTAAGTTCCTCTCATCGCTGCCTGTTTCCATTAATCAGCCTAATGTTTAGTAATATTTAAACACAGTTAAAATGTTTATTTTTAGTTAGATTATTTCTTAATTAATAAGTACTCATTTTAAAATATATTTTTTTAAATAATTTAATTAAATATGTATATTTTCTGCTAATGCTTCATTTAATTTTCTATATTTATAATAAATAACATTTTCTGAAATATCACCTATCAAAGACAAGATTTTATGATAATAGAACATAGTTGAAGGATTCTTTTAGATTCGCATTCAAATAAAACGAATCGATCCTTAGAATGAATGAATTTTTCCTGAATGAGAAGCTCCACTGACATTCATTCTTTTTCGAGCAATCAATACTGATAGCGAGCGATAGGAGTTTCTATATTTAATTAATTGTCCTGCGTTAAGTTATTGTTCAATTGTCATTTTCTCATACTCTATATTTGAATATATATAATTGTCAATATTTCTAGGCAATTCTCGATTTAAAAACGATAGAACAATTCTTGGCTACTAAAAGAATTATAAGGCAATTACGTGATTTATGTTTCAAAACTCTTGTTTCTATGTATATATCACGCTCCTTCAAAGAAACGACATTTTGCATTTTTGAGTTAAGCCTTCAGTAACAATTGTGTTGGTCGAAGCTTTTTAATTCAGGAATGACAGATCTTAAATTCAATAATATTTTTTTTTATCAAAGTCATATTTTGAGTTGAATCATGTTTGAACTTGAAGTTTTATGGGAATAATGACATAAGTTAAAATAAAAAAGTTTCAAGCTTTTAAAAATTGTCTAATGGCTGATAAAAAAAAATTCAACACTATCATTACAATCAGAATGGTTCGCTCCAACACCCAATTTTTTATTTGTTTAAACATGGAACTTTCAAATGAAAATAATTATGAAAAATTAGGTTTTTTGAGTTATGAGGTTTTATATATATATATAGAATAGAATAGAATAGAATAGAAAACAAACTTTATTCTGGGACCAAGTCCCTTTAGAATAACAATAAAGAACAAGTAAAATAAACATAATATTCATCTGGCCTGGAGGCACATAATGATACAAATCATGAAGTAATCATGAGTGACAAAACATAATAGAAATAGAGAAAGAAAAAAAAAGAAAATAAAATAAATAACTGATTAAAAAGTAATAGACTTTACAGGAATTTAACTAATTTTCTAGAAAAATAAAAATAAAAATAAAACATATAAGTATATAAAGGTTTGATATTAACAAAATAATAATAAATAACATTAATATAATATATATATATATATATATATATATATATATATATATATATATATACATATACACATATATTTGTATAAAATTATAAAATTGACGTAAGTCAACGAGATCCCGATTAAAGTAATGTTCAATGAACATTCATCCCTTGCTAGCTCAGTGCTTAGAGCACCGCACTTGAGACGCGGGCGACACGGGTTCGAAACCCGGCCGAGACATGATCTTTTCTCTTCAAAATAAAAAATATATATAAATTTTTAAATTAAAAGTTACTAATTCCTTTATGTGATTAATAATCAATCTAAGTTTTTTTAAAATTTTATAATTTAAATATATATATATTTTTAATAAAATTGTATAAATATGTTCCTACAGTAAATTTAAAAAAAAATCAATACCATCATTACAATAGGAATGATCTGCTTTACCAATACCCATATTTTTAATCACATGGAAGTTTCAAATACCTCTATTGAAAAATTAGGGTTTTAAGTCATGGCTTTGTTTTTTTTAAGAAGCTATGTATACATGTAAACAAGCTTTATGAAACATAAAACATAATTTCCTCTTTTAGTAGCCAAGAATTGTTCTATTGATTTTAAATCCAGAATTTCCTAGAAATATTGACAATATCTGAATTCAATAAAAAAGCTTTCGAGTTTTTAAAAAATTGTCTAATGGTCAATAAAAGCATTTCAATTAGAATGGTGGGCTTTAACATTGCCCCAATATTTATTTTTTAACTGACATTGTCAATTTCAAATACCTATATTGAACAATTAGGTTTTTTAAATTATTTTGTTGTTCTTTTGAATTTTTTTTTTTTATAAATTAATTTGTCCTGATTGTGTTCTAAGAATCCAAACTCGCTGACACTGGGTTTATAGATTTCATAGATACATACCGAAGTCTCCATGACATCCTTGTTGACAACTGATAGAGCATGATCTGTGACAAACACATAAGCAAAAATGTCGCCTACCTTATAGGAGATTTTCGTTTTCCATCACGAACTCTTTCGATAGGTATAACTATCAAATGCTGTGTGACAAGGATCGGGCAAGACGAAATATCACGTATTTTTAAAAAAGTGGTTTCAGCTTTTCGAATCCTACTAACAAATGTATAGCCTTCGATAATAGCGCCTATTTTGAAAAACATGAGATATCCTGATATCCGAGTTTATCGAAACTCGGTTATATAATTTCGACTAGCGAAAAAGTTTATTGCTGATCATTCAGAATATGGTAATAGATTAATACAATAAATACAATCGATAGAATTGGTTTTACAGAAAGCCTATCTAGGTTAATTACGAGGAAAAATAATTATAGGCTTGTATTATGTTTTATGTAAGGAGTTGATCAGTCGATTATTGTATTTAATATTTAATTAATAAAAAAAATACTAAGAATTCAATTTAAAAAGAAAATAATACTTATAAATGATTAATTGATATTAACAGTGAATAGAGTTAAATCTAATCAAGCGATTATAAATAAAACATAAAAAGTGTTTGGGTCAGCTCCGAGGCGCGACTAGAGTTTACCCCTTTCCGTTTCTAATGGATTTTAAACGAGTTTTGCCAATTAATCGCTCTCTGCTGATACTTATCATCGCGGATTCTTTTTTTAAATTTGCAAATTAAAAAAACAAAACTATTTTAAATTAATGTGAACTATTTTTATTATATAGATTTGTATATAAAAAAATATATGTTCGAGTGAAAAATAGTTTACTGGAGAATTCAATGAGGGATTGAATTGGTCAGGGGGTACAGTTAATGATAACACAAAAACAAGAAAAACTTAGTAGCAAATAGTGTGTGCGGTGACTTGTTACAACACTAAAGTGGAGGTGTAGGTCTTTATGTCCACAACTCCCTAAAATCACGCATTCTGTATTCTTCACCAGCGTCCAATTTCCCTCACATAGAATTCCTTTTCGTCGAAATTTCTTGCAAATCAAATCCTCTCCTATACGTCGTAGTGTATCGCCCTCCTTTGGTCCCTTTTGATCCTATCTTTGAATCGGTCCTTTACAACCATGTTCCTCTCTACAACCACATCATAATCTCCGGCGACTTTAATACCAATCTCCTAGTCCAATCCAATGATAAACTGTACCTTGAAAATCTTTTTTACTCTCTACACCTCTCCATTGTCCCATTCTCTCCCACCCATCACACTCTTCTATCTGACACCTGGTTAGATTTGTTCATCATTGACTCATCGCAGAGACTTCTTTCTTCCACACAATTACCCGTTCCATTCTTGTCCTCTCATGATTTAATCCAAATTTCATACAATATCCAAACTCCAGTAATCCTATCGAAAACATTAACGTTCCGCAACCTAGATGGACTCACCACTGAATCTATATCTCCTTCCCTCGAAATCCTGAATTGGAACCAAATCTACTCCTGTACCACCGTCGATTCAATGGTCGACATACTCACGGCCAATCTCAAAAGCATCCTGGATACCCATGCCCCAGTCAAAACTTTAACCTTCCATCACCATCCTGCTCCTTGGATGTGTCAAAAAATTAAAGACCTGCAAAGGAAACGTGATGCTGCCCGTAGACGCTTTAAACGCACTAGGCTTACTGATGACTACCAAGCGTTCAGGGCTCTTCGCAATTTGACACAGTCTACAATCAGACAAGCAAAATCCAAATATTTCCACGAAGCCCTTTCCTCGGCTCCCGATCCTAAATCTAAATGGCAACTCCTCCGAAAACTCTCCCTCTGCAATTCAACATATTCCAGAGCCTTTCCTGCTTCGCCAGATGAAATGAATTCGTATTTTTTGTCTGCCTCAACTAACACATCAATATCATCACCCTCCGTCTTCTCACTAACTCCATCTTTCAACCCTGACAATTTTTTTTTTCTCTGACATTTCACCTACCGACATTATTTCCTCTGTTCTCAAATCCTCCTCCAGTTCTACTGGCTTTGATGAGATTCCCGTCAAACTACTCAAACTATGCCTCATCGATATCCTACCTGTGCTTCTTTTCATTTATAATTTCTCACTACAAAACGCAATATTCCCAACTTCTTGGAAAAAAGCCCTAGTCCATCCTATAAATAAAACCTCTACCCCTTTTTCTCCCAAAGACTACCGGCCAATCTCCATACTTTCCAACCTTTCCAAACCTTTCGAAAGAATAGTCCAGTCGCAAATATCAAATTTTCTCAAACAGTCCAAACTCCTGGATCCGCTGCAATCTGGTTTTCGTCCTGGTTTTTCCACTCAATCTGCCCTTACCAAAATCACTACGGACATACATAAAGCCATGGACAACAAACAACTAACCGTGCTAATCCTATTAGATTTTTCCAAAGCTTTTGATTCCTTGGACCATTCTATCCTTTTTTCCAAACTAAAGTCATTGTCCTTTTCCAACAGCTCTATACTATGGTTCCAGTCCTTCCTCTCTGGCAGGTCCCAAGCGGTTTCTATGCCCAACCAACCCCTTTCCTCTTTCCTAGCCCTATCCTCAGGCGTGGCATAGGGCTCAAGCATCTCTCCTATCCTTTTTAACTGTTACATCAACGATCTTCCTAAATCCGTTCACCACTGTTCCTACCATCTATATGCTGACGACTTCCAAATCTATTTATCCTTTCCTCCCTCTGAGCTAGCATTCGCGTTCGCCAGTATTCAGCAAGACCTCGATAGGATCAGTGCCTGGGCAAAGCTGAACAAATTGGAATTGAACGCAATGAAAACCCAGGCCATTGTTCTAGGTTCCAACTCCCTTCTTGCAACTATCCCCACCCTCCCAACATTGATCCTAAACGACAACCCTATCAGTTTCAACTCCTCCGTTAAAAACCTAGGCATTACCATGGACAAAAACCTCTCCTGGAAACCACATGTCGCCCAAATATCCCGACGATCAATTAGTTCCCTGAAATTATTCCATCGATCCCGGCACCTCCTTACACAATCTACCCGGAAGCTTCTTGTATCTTCCCTTATCTTCCCCCACTTTGACTACTGTTGTGTGGTATACGGGGGCCTCTCGAAATTGCTAGAGGATCGCTTAAAAAGAATTATGAACTGCGCTTTAAGATTTGTCCTTGGTACTCCGAGGCGTTCCCGGGTGTCACATCATTATGATGAGTTAAAGTGGCTCTTCCCACCCATTCGTAGACATTATTTCCTTAGTGTTTTTCTATACCAATCCATTAACTCGCAACACCCTTCATACATCTATAGTCTCCTTCAATTTAAATCCACTGTCCAACACCATCAAACAAGATCCCGCCTCTCCGATCTCTACATTCCATCCCATAGAACTAAGGCATTCGACCGTTCCTTCCTCGCCCGTTCCACTACTGTGTGGAAATCAATCCCTCCTTTCATCCGCCATTCATCTTCACTGGCCTCATTTAAATCCCTGCTTTTCCATCATCTCTTGGCATCCCAAAAAAATGCTCTCCAGGCAGGCCAATCTTCCGCTTGAATTAATGTGTGTCGAATACTCAATCTCGTTACCTACGTGTTTGTTTATTTTTCCAACAACAAAGAAGATACAAACTTTGTAAATACTTTATTGCATGCTATGCAATTTATTTGCTTTATTTAGCAATTCCGTTATTAACTATTATATTAATGTTATTTATTATTATGTTGTTAATATCAAACCTTTATATATATATGTTTTATTATTATTTTTATTTTTCTAGAAAATTAGTTAAATTCCTGTAAAATCTATTACTTTTTAATCAGTTATTTATTTTATTTTATTTCTCTATTTCTATTAACAAATATTTTAATATTTGTTAATAATTGATATAACAAATATCTTATACAAATCATGAAGTAATCACTCATGATTACTTCATGATTTGTATCATTATGTAGCCTCCTGGCCAGATGAACATTATGTTTATTTTGCTTGTTCTTTATTGTTATTCTAAAGGGACTTGGTCCCAGAATAAAGTTTGTTTTCTATTCTATTCTATTCTATTCTAAAACTGTCAACTGGACTCATATATGTATATGTATATATATATATATATATATATATATATATATATATATATATATATATATATATATTGTTTATGGTTCTTGAGTTTCAGTCAGTTATATAAAATTCTTAGGCGACGTTTCGAGACTAGGTTAGTCTCATATTCATGCCCTGACAGTGAAAAATGAGCTTTTAGTAAAAACATTAAATACCACACTAAAATAAATATAAAATGACACGTGTAAGTATAATAGGATAGGGTGTACTTACAAGTTCCAAAGAATTGATCAATTTATAAACAATCACTTACTTCGCAATATATCATAGAATGTTTATATTGCATTAGCTATGATCAACGAATAAGTAATCGATTTTTAGGAACAGCAGTTTTATTTAATTGTTGAATCATATTAGACTATTTATTATTATATCACCAAGAATTAATTAAATTAGCATAACACGAGCTTAGACCATGAACATCCGATTTTTTGTTTACAGCGAGATTTTTATATTTCTCTATAGTTATCATTCCTTTTATATTCCGTTTGAAGCTATTTTTTTCTTGGTGCATCACCTTAGGTTTATCAAATTTAAATGTATGTTGAGTGTTCCTAAAATGTGTAGTGAGCACTGTTTGATCTGGTTTATTAGGGTTTTTTATTATTGAATCACACCTATATTTGTGTTGGTACACTCTTCGTTTTAAGTATTGTTCCGATGTTCCGAAATAGGATTTGCCGAATTTATCTACACATTTTATTTCGTACACGACATTTGATTTTAACTCTAATTTATCCGAATCCTTAGTTTTAGTAAATAGTCTTGACACAGTGGCTGTGTTTTTAAAACTAATAACTAGTACATATGTTGGTAATTTATCGATGCGTTGTAATTTAGCGGTATAACCTATATTACTGTAGTAAAGTTTCATCCACATCCGTTCAGTAGTTTTTTCGTTAAGGAGTAACAAAGATACATCCATCCTCACAAACTTTCGCATTTATAATATTAGTAGCGAAAATATGTAGATTTTGTGAGTAAGAAACACGTGAAGAAGCTACTCAAGGGTACTCAAAGCTACTCACTCTGTAGTGATGTTAACAATATTTATCAATTAAATTAAATAACCTCGATTACCTAGTGACCATAAGTTGGAGGTAATATTGAGAGTGTTATAACCTAGTACTTTTAAATGATATTTATCGTTATATTATGACCAAATTACACAAAACTATCATAATGTATAACCTATATTACTGTAAAGTGTCATCCAAATCCGTTCAGTAGTTTTTGCGCGAAAGAGTAACAAACATACATACAAACTTTCGCATTTATAATATTGTAGGATATATATATATATATTCACGAAATGACTTACCTATACGATCGAATCACTCTTTATAATAATAATATTTATTTTTTTATTTGGGAAAGTAAAAGCCAACCAATAATAAAATAATAAAAGTGAGGTTAATTCTTAATTATATTCTATATACATATATTTATGGAAGAAAATAGTTGGGGGTGCAGTCAAATAAAACACTAAATAAGTGGATACTTATTTAATTAAGTGCCGACGTTTCATATTTCACTCTATTTCCATGCTCATACCATATTGTTACTTATATTTCTATACGTTCCTTGTATATTTATACCACTTCATACTATAGGTATGGATTTTTTAAAAACTGTTATACTCTATATTCATATCTTGATTTTCTACTGTTATTTTTCCTTTATTTACTCTTTAATTTCATTTTGGTTATATCTTCTTTCATTTTACTTATGTAAACTCCCTAGGAGTCTATTATCTTACCTTTTATAGTTTATATATATTCTACTACCTTTTCCATAATTTTACTTCTCACCTCTGATGTTTATAACTTTTCTTTCTTTTTTTAAATATCTTTCTGTTTACTTCCGTCTTTTATCTTTTTTATATATAAAAAAAAAAAAAAAAAAAAATCTTTTTTTTTTTGGCATCACCACCGTTCTGTACATTTTCTCTGTAATTTTTTGTATTCATATATATCCCTCACTTTTGTTCTAAATTTCTACCTCTCTACATATATAGTTTCTCTCATTTATCATATACTTAGTCCTCAATGTATTTTTATTGTATTCATTGTATGTTGTCTGTTTTTCTTTCTTAGCCCTGAAGATGACCCACAAAGTCACAGTAAGTGTCGAAACGTCGGCACTTAATTAAATAAGTATCCACTTATTTAGTGTTTTATTTGACTGCACCCCCAACTATTTTCTTCCTTACATCATCCAGTCAACCATTCCTCGCTTCTCATGATACATATATTTATATGTATGCATGTAAATATGTAGTGACTTACCAATACGGTCTGATCATTCTTTGTAATAACAATAACAATAATTATGTTTTTTATAATGTTTTTTCAATATATAATATTAGCACGATAAACACTAACTACATACACTAACCTTACAATGTAAATCAAATAATTGTTAAAATATTTATTATTACGTATCAATTATAACTATTAAATTATTTATAACAATTACTACGTATTGGCGTTCCCGAGTTTACCCGATCGAGCCTTTCACCCCAGAGCGTGACGGTTCAACCTAACTTACTACCTACGAAAAAATTTGTGTTCGGTGCCCCAAAAGAAGTTTTCACTTCAAAAATTCTTATGCTCATTAAATTACCTGATTTTAAATAGATAAATAATGTAGAAAAATCAACAAACTTCACTTTTCTTTACAATTTTTATTTCTTAGTTATTCTTAATAACATATATTATAATATAAAAGGTCCCAGTAATTTTTTTATTTTAATAACACGCTTTATTCTGTCCGTATTCAATGTGAATAAACTAAATGAAATATTTCGAAGTTATTTTGAGAAAAGTAGAGACTAATATTCAACACTATATTAGATTATTAAAGTTAATTATTGGACTTACTATAATAAATAATAAAACAGTTTTTCCTATCTCATTGCTTTTATGATGATACTTATTCAGTAATGGGGTGTGTAAAAAGTTTAACTTCATTTTTAAATGATCAAACTATCAGGAAATCAAATAACATTAGAAAATCATCCCAAATAAATTTTAATGTATATTTTTACAGTTGAATATTTCACTAAGTTCATAAGGTTTCCAAAAGTTCTCATGTAATACAACAGCAATAATTATTAATTGGGCGTTATTCTTATAAATCTTCAAAAACGTATCTTCTTTTACGAATAAAAAAATTACTCTTTCAAACAATCTAATGCCTTTAAAAGTTATTTAAAAAAATTAAAAACATTTTTGACAGTATAATAAAATATTGAAACAAAAAATTCAATATATATGTAATATTTGCATAAGACACTTTTTTTAAAAAAGTAAGCTAATTTATTCTGTTAACATTATAAAACTATTATGTTATGAAGTTATAGTAAAAATTAATCTCACCAAAAATAGTTAAAATGGAGACTATCTAACATTGCCCATTATCACTAATTTTTTTTAAATATTTGTCATGGCTAGAATATTAGATTACCAATCCAAAAACTTTCTAGAGTAGATTAGTTAAAAATAATTAGAAACAAATATTTCGTCTATGAATAATTTCAATTCCTCTTATGTAAAACATTGAAAATGTTCAGAAAGTCGATATCTCAGGCCGCCGTAATATACGTAGATTGTACAGATCAGCAACATAGATTATACTTCATTATAGCCTACCAACAAGGGATTCCTTTAACCTCACGAAAACATTTACATATTTACATGTTCCAAGTCTCCAAGCAATTACATAGAAAAGGTACTTCTATACATATTTGGATATACACCTATTGAGTTCCTTTCCAGACTCCATCCAATCCTTACAATCCTAAATCCTTCGAAGAATCCTTAATGGTTCTCGTTGTGTCACACATAGATTCCCATCGATCCAGCAAAAACTTGTAATACTAGTTCCTGATCCTAATTCCAAATCTATTTCGGATAATCTTCCTAAATTTGGGGCTGACAAGAAGTTTGCTACAGGCTCTTCAAAGACCTGTTATAAACTATTCTTCATAAAGACATGTGATCTATGTCTTTCTTTATACTATCAAAAGCCCGCCATTTCTAAGTGCGTTAACATCCTGGCTGTTGACTATTCGGATTCCATAAGTTCCCTTACTTTAAAATATGTTTCTGATTCATCTTTTGTCTTCTTCTCCCAGTTGATAGCCCAAAGTTGCTCATTGGATCCCAATAAAGACACTATTTTCTTATATACCTTCAAATAGTATCAACATGACTGTATAGCGTTAATGTTGGTTCCTTTATATAAACGTTTACTTTTTCGCTAGTTTAGTCAATCAATTCCACCTAACACGACACTTTACTGCCCTATATCTCATAATTATAGACAGCTTCGGAACCTGAAGTTTCGGGAGCATAAAGCATTGCTTGAAGTTCGTTAAAACCACCGAAAAATGTGAAAAAGTCATGAGTAGTTCTTTGTAAATGAATACTTCGTTTGCTTTAATAGCTTATTCAACATTTTAACCGAGGTATATTAGGCTATATTATTCTATGTATACATTATATCACACCTCATCGAAGAGTTTCGCATATTCCTAAATGTTTATGATTGCGCGATGTATCATGTCTGAAATGTTTAGTAACTTATTGTATTTTGTATGTTCCTGAGGGTTCTTTTAATATAAATCCAAACCCAACAATTGATTAGTCGATTTTATTTAGTCCTGTATGACATTTCCTAACAATAATTCCCTTTTATTGCCAGTTTGGAATTCATTATCAGCCTCAGGTTAGGCTGTGAGGAACCTAGCAGCACGGCTAGCGAAACGTTGGCAAACAATTTGATGGCACGGTTGAAACCAGATGAAACATTTGATGGATGGATTCCATTTTCTTTCTTATTTCAGCTACACATAGAAACGTAATTTCTTGCGAAAATTAGTATTAGCTTTAATTGTTTTAGGTCTTTGGTAATATATGTTACTATAATTTTTGAACTTTGAAGTGTTATATTCTCCATCTTTTTTGCTTTTCAAATAATTGGAAGGAGATAGAAATGAAAGTTGTGAGTATCCTCCTTAACTTCCCTATGGTGGCTGACATTTATGTATGAAAATATGTATTGTATTATAAATACTCTTATTTATTTATTTAAGAGGAAAACAGCTACTTTTCTGGTTTAAATTTATTGCCCTCCGTACTTGTACCCCCCCCCGCCGTGATCTATTATAACAAGAGCTCCCTTACAAAGAGGTCGGACGAAGTAATAAAGACAAAAGAGGAGCGAGGACAAGGACGAAGGACACGGAGGCGGGATAAGAAAGGCGGCGATAAGGGCAGAAAGGGAAAGGCGGGGGTGGCGCGGAGGCCTTCGATGAGGGCGAGGGGAGACGGGGGGCAGTGGAAAATAAAACCACCCCCTCGCGATGAAATTTCCCTTTTCCTCAGCGAGAGGGAAAGTCTGGGAAACTAGGACGAGCCGGTTGCCATGACGACGAGATGGGGCGGCGACGCCATAGGTCAGGGCCGTCTAGACGGTTCCCTATCGACCCGCCACTTTCACTGTCTCGCGCTCTTCACATCTTCCAGAGCTCCACAATTGTATAATTAATTATACAGCTATAGGTTATGTATTATTAGTCATGTATCGGTATATATAGTAAGGGAGAGAAGTATAGAACAGATAGTTTGAATATAGTTAGGATAACAGGCGAAAGAAGGTTTGAATCGTCCAGTGACAAAATACGGTTTCTGTTCCGCAGGTTGTCGCTTTGAGCTCAATTACAAGTTTTAACTGTTTATTCGTTTCATTTTCAATATTTCCCAAAAATACAAGTTATCGTGAGCTTTAGGAAGCTTACACATTTCCCATATTTATATCCTCTTTTCCGCACTGAAGCTCATTATAGCTTGTATTAAAAGGCGAACGAATGAGAAGTTAAAGCTTGTTGTGACTCAACCCGAAGCGACAACCTGCGGAATAATTACCCAAAACTTTTTAAATCTTTTATGCTCAGTAATAATACTAATTATAATAAAAAAATTAATTACATTTTTTTACTCTAACGTTGTTTAACATAGTTTAAAAACAAATTATTTATTGACGTTTACAATATTTTAATAATAACAATAATACATCAAGTAAATAGAATGAAAGGTTTCCAATGGCACGAGATAAAGGCAAGTAGGGGAACTATCCATTTATGGTAGTCGAATAAAAAAATATATAATAAAAAATAAATAAATAAAAATCAGCCAATATAGAAACCAAGCATAATAAAAGTGCTAAATCATACTAATTTAAAAATTTGACAATTTAAAAAGAATTTAAATAATAGAATTGTAGTCCTACCGATGGGTAGTTTCTCCAAAAGTGTTTTTCATGTCATTTTTTATACTAGCAGGTTTACTTGTATTATGAATTATAGTTATAAATATCAATAAATAAAAAATAAAAATAATATAATGTTTTATTTATGCAAGATTTTTATTGTAAGAAATGGAAAAATGTGAACTAACAATTTTATTTTTGAATAATATCGTATCAATCGTATGAAAAAAAATAAAAAAATTCTGTACCACTACAATCCATGAAGGGTCTAGAATTCAGTATGCGGTAGAGACTATACTGTTTCTAGGACAACGGTGGGACAGGAAGGCAATTAGTCCTAGATCACCTTCAACCTCAATCTCAAACAACGAATCGAAAACGTCGGTTTACGATGAATATAATGGTTTATCTCTATTTAATAACTCGAAAAAATACATTAAAAATGTATATATCCTTTTTGGGAAACTAGGTTTTTAAATGTTAAATTTTTCTGAGTCTTTTTTTTGTGTACTTTTAAGTTGCTCTTAGAGCTCTTGGATCGATGAAAAACGAGAGAGATTTAAAATATAGACATAATTTTTTCTGAAGTATTTAACGACAAATACGTCAAATTTTCGAATTTAAATAATTTCACATCAAATTAATTTTCAAAATTGTTTCCTGTATTGTTCCTGTCAATTAAACTTATAAAATCTTATCGATAACGAATATCCGTTATCTATATTTTATTGATGTTTATTATTATCAATAATAATTTATGCCGATTAAGCGAATATTGTATAGGAAACTAGAGCGGCTAGAGTTAAATATTTGACGGCTATAGATTCGACCGATATTGGCCCTTCAGGGTCGCCGGCTATGAATTAATCATCGACTCCTACCCTCAGTCCTACCGTTTTATTTATGCCCTTCAACAACTTCGCACTATGTTATTTTTCCATCTTTTTTTTCCCCCGTTACGAACATGACGAAAAATACTATATCGTATCTAGGGATTGGGGTTTATACTTTATTTATGGTGATGAAAGTTTCATCTCATTCGCTTTCGTTTGGATGTATTGTTTATTTTAGTCTGTGGTATTATGATTTTACGAAGGGAATTTTTTTATACGTAGATTTATATATTTTTTTCTTCTTGTTACTTTATTAGAACTTATCCTAGATTAATCATTGTTTTTAATTTTTTTATATATTTAATATAAAATGGTTAACCGAGAGAAGACTAAAATCCTTTGGGCGGAGGACCGAAAAGGTATGCATGTTGAGTCTATCCAGAGCGCCGTGATCAATACCTACCCTACTACCCTGCCCTACATACACTTTCCCTTTCTTGTCTTTTCTTCCCATATTATTTATTATATATAATTATTATTATTGTTTATATTTTTTAAGATAAATTATTGCATACTCGTAATTTTTATTTCTTAGTAATTTAGGTCCAATGTTGTACAAGTATAGGCTTATCAGATATCTGTCGGTTTCCTTGATTCTTCATTCGATGAATTATAATTATATAATATTGGTATATATTTTTTTTAATTATCACAAATAATATATTAATTAATAAAATATTAATAGTAAAACTAATTATTTCTATCTCAAGGTCAATATGAGCCGTAGATTATTAAAGTGAGACAAATCCATTTTTTTTTAAATTTATCAAAGCTGAACTTATTACAAAATAACATGTTTTTAATGAATCAATGATACTTCAATATGAGTTTAAATTTGTAATTTGAAATTTTTCGGCCAACAATATTTCAAATGCGATTATTTCGAAAGTAAATATGGAGCAGTAACATAAAATGGAATTGTCTCATTTTCGAAATCAACGGCTCATATATTGTATACATAAAAACTGGATATAATAAAAATAATAAAAGCCTTTACCACTACAACTGAATGTTTTGGGTTCAGTACATGGTAGATACTGTACTGGTAATAGGACAACGGTTGTGCAGGGAGGTGATTTGTTCTAGATCACGCTCAACGATCAATTTGTACCAGCAGAGGGTACATACCTTATTGAGTCTGGTTGAGCCTTAGGAGGTTCTGTAGATCCCACATGGGTCCATCCATGTAGCTTTTAGCAGATAAATAGCGATATAGTAGAATTAAATTTTGAATAGTTACTCTATAATCATACTTAATATTTTTATATTTAGTTTTAATACAAACAATTTTTTATTTTATTATTTTTTTAAACAGGTCCCACGTGAAATAATGAATATCGAAGATATATTACCAGCTAAATTTTTTTCATTGACAGATCATACCTTTAATAAATATAGAATTACAATAAATATGATATTTTCAAAATATCAAGTTATCAAAACTAATAAAAAATATTAAAAATATTAGTCATGAATAAATTAGAGCATATAAATAGATTGAAAAGCGAAAAAAAATAATTTTATAGACTATTATAACACTAAAAAAAATATATATAATTTTATACTAGATTTCAATGGAAAAAAAATGTTATAATTTTGAAATATTTTACAGAAAAGTAGGGTATTGCTCAAGATAAAATCAAATTAAATAAAATAACTAAATAATATTTTATCTAACTAAAACGAAGCAAAAAAATGTGCTTTTGGAAAATTTTAACACAAATCGGTCATACGATATCTTATCTCAAATAAATAGATTTTTTTTAAATCACGAGCGAAAACACGAAACAGAAAAATTTGGTCAGAGTGCTGACCACACCCAACCAGAATATGTATAAGTTTCGAATCAGCTCAAGAGGCTTGCTTCAGAATTTTTTTCTTCCAAGGACTATAGAGTCAATCTAATATTTTTTAATCTTTAAAAAAATTATCATAATGTTATTTATTATTATATAAAATTATTTAAAGATTGTTGAAATCGAGTTACTGTCCAAGAAATTGACAGCATTATTATTCCTTCTGCGCCCCCAACGGATTCGATAAATTAAATTAAATTTGAAAATGGACAATTTAGTTAGAAAATAGTTATTTTATAATTAGAGATTACCACAATTCGATTTTAATTATTTTTGTTTTTTATTTCAGGTAAGAATCATTCACTTCAAGAATCTATTACTAGTTTAGATACCAGAGGTATGTACTAATGATTAAGCAAGTTTGTTATAAAATCTAATTGTGAACGATATAGTTAGCTTGTGTATTTTCCTGGTCTCTTTGAGTTCACAAAATTGTACATAATTTACAAGCAACAAAATTTAAATGTCTCCTTTTTTTTGTGAGTAATTGGACAAATGGTGAACTTTATGTTTATATAGAAAAGTAACTTTACTCTGGGTCCAATTCCCTCTAGAATAACGAACATGAACAGTAAAGGAAATTTTTTTTATTAATTGCTATATTTTTAAATGTTTTTATTTGATAAGAAAATAGATGTCCATGGACCGGGATTCGAACCCGGGTCTCCCATCTTTCCGTCATGGTGCTCTACCAGCTGAGCTATCCTGGTTCGTACCTCGGTCAGACACATCCTTTCTGTTCACTCATCCCATATCCCCGTGTTCTCGCAATTTGCGATGTATACAAGGGGGAGAACGTTCATTGAACCTTACTTTAATTAGGATCTTGTTGGCTTACGTAATTATATTATATTATAATTTATTTTATTTTATTTTTGTATTAATTGTTATAATTTTAAATATTTTTATTTGTAAAGTAAAGAGATGTCCAGCACCGGGATTCGAACCCAGGTCTCTCATGTTTCCGTCATGGTGCTCTACCACCTGAGCTATCCTGGTTCGTACCTCGGTCAGACACACTTTTCTCCCAGGTAGCGAATCCGGCCCTGGACATATATTTACTTTTCAAATAAAAATAAAGGAAATTTAATTTACATCTGGCTTCATATACAAAGTGTAAAGTATAAAGTATTTATAAAAGTGCCAAACAAAGTAACTGAAAAAAAAGAACAATTCGTGACAAAATACTAAGTAACTAAAGAGAATAAATAACAGAAAATAAAAACATGGGCTAGGTGCATTTAAGTTACAGTTGGAGAGTTAGGAGAATGTGACAAGGGCATATGCGAGTATATAATTGCACATTAAAAACATTTCACATCAAGCACTACTTTTTCTCAGATATTTGAAATTGCTAATTTTCTTCAGTAATTTCTCTATGTGACCAATTCTATATAAAAAACTGATTTTAGAAATAGCATTAAATTTAGAATGTGGGGTAACAGCCTCTCAGATATGTCGACGATAGGTATTAAAATAATTTGCGTTATTGCTAATTGCAGTGGCGACCCTGGCTGAGGGCCCATTATCCGATTCCGTTTCACCTGATAAGGAGATTGATAAGATACTAACACAATCACACATGCACAGATACAAATGTGTTTACAATACACACACTAGCGTATACGGCTCTCTAGGTTAACGACACTAAGTTCTTATCTCAATGCCCTCATCACCTACTGTCTTATCACTTCATGTTTTCCTTGTTCCCCTTCCTTAAGTGCTTCTCTCTTCATGCTCGTTTTCGAAAAACAAATGATTTTTAAAAAAGAATAACCAATAACATCTCAAAATTCGATAGCTATCCTGAGTGATGGAATTGTGAAATCATATATTCTTTTCCGAAATTGCTATAAATAAAATTTAATTAATGAAAATAAGTAAAATTGTAAATAGGGATTGAAGATAAAATTAAGTACCATAATTTAATATTTAATAATTAATAATATAAAGAAAAACACAGCTGATAACAGTTATTGTGCAAGTTGCCAATTTTATCAAATCTCAATGCTACAACCAGTATCAATCTATCTATACATACTATAAAACAAAGTCCTCGGCCGCGTTTGTTCGCGGTAAACTCAATAACTACTGCACGGATTTTCGTGTGGTTTTCACCAATAGATAGAGTAATTCTCCAGGGAAGTTTAGGTACATAATTTGTGGAGGTTTGGTGTAAATGGGTTGGAATATCGATGGGTTTCACCGAAGACGTTGCTTGCCTAATCCCGTGCAATTATCTAACGTGCAAGATAATAAATTCGTATATAAAGAAATATTTGGTTTTATTGTCATTTTTATAATTTCTGTAAAATAAAGTACATTATCTGAAATGGGAAGAAAGAAAATCAAGACTCCCAAAGAAGCCTATCCAATGATATTTGCGTGGTTCTTAGTGGCCGATGCGTGATAAAAAAAAATGCATAACACAGTCAATTATGCAGCCATAATATGCCTTATTACCCGAGCAAAGCTCGGGTGAGTCCCTAGTCTTGAATAAACAAATATAACTTTTTTTCTGTATGTATGAACATCTTTAGTTTAAAAAAACAATTTTTTTTTATAGTTTTATCTAACACAATTTTGCTCATCGTGGAAATTGTTTTAATGAAACAAATCAGATTTTTTTTTAAACTTTTTAAATTTGATTTTCTCTTCGAAGTAAAAATCTTAAGATTAATATTTTATTTATTTAGAAATATTTACATTTCACAGACATGTTTGACGAAGAATTATTAAAACAATTAAAATTATTTCATCACCACTTTTGCTGTAAATTAACCAATAAATCTAATAATACATAATTTTTTATTAAAAATACATGAGAACACTGATAGTAATTATGTTTCAGTGGAAAATAATTGACTGGATAATTTAAATAGTGGATTGAAATGGTCAGGGGGTGCAGTCAAAGATTAAACAAAACAAGAAAATTATAGATTTATTAAAAACTTATTTATTGTGCCAACGTTTCGGCCCAGGCCATCTTAAGGGCTATGAAAAGAAACAGAGAATAACTATATCAAACATTGCAGTACCAAGGAAGAATAACTATTAATGATTAGGAAGAAGAATAGAAATTTGTTATTCCTCCTCCTAATTATTATTAGTTATTCTAAGCTTTTTTATATAAAGTTATGGGTCTAGGATCAGACATACAGTATCTGAAGACTCTTTTGGGGCTCACCCAGCCTTAACTAAGGTTTTGAAACGAAGTAAGTGAAAAAAAGCGAGAGAGGGAGAATGTTTGAATCAAAATGACGGTTGACCGATTCGAACACGTTACTCAGTCCGAAACGGAAGGGACTCCTTCCTTTATTTCTGTACTTTCCGGTCGAGGTGAGGCAGGCAGGAACCAGGATTTATCTAAGATCTAGGAGGCGCTTCCTCGACCACCATCTGTTCCTCAATTAGCCTGCACAACAAGAAGCCTGAGGAAGTTGCCTACCACTCACCTGAAAGGTTTGTCCAAGGAGTTCTAAAGGTGCGAACGATTTATGTGCATTTTTAGCCGCAGTAAAACATTGAGAGTGGTCTTCTATGTTCATACGATAGAACCTGGAGGACAAGTAAGGAAAACTCTGGGCTTTGTTGGGAAGAAATGTTTTATTGCTGTGTTCTATTTTCATCAAAATAAATCCGATAATATTCAGTTTATAATGATATATAATAAAATCAAGCTACATAACATTCTTTGAACAAATAAATCCAATGAAACTTGAAAATTCAATGATCCAGAAAACTTTTTTCCCCTCGCTAATTCTGTGATTGTGTGATTTCCATGTCTAAATTCGGCGTATCTTCTATTTACCAAAAAATACATACATACTTCATCAATGTGATAGACATGAAATATACAAACTTTTTTGGGGAAATATTTTTTTTTTACTTACGTTTACTCTTTTTTGTCACTACGTTAGATAAATAAAATGAAGAGCAGTGAACCAATATGTTGAGTTAAGGAGTATGGAATTCAAGCACTCAAAAGAGTAAGAAAGAGCGAGGGGGGGAAGAAGAAAATATCAACTTTTATAACCAAAAAAGCTAGATTTGTAATAAAAAATTCACGAATATATTCTACCTTAGTCAAAATAAAATCATGGATGAGCACAAAATGTATATATCAAATATTTACACAACTTATATTTAAAGGATGAATAAACTTGTAATATACTGAGTATAAAACAATACTAACGCTGTGAAATATTTACTCATGTTCTTAAAAACATGTTCCTGGGATAAATGATCATTATGTGTATGCTTATTACGATATTCCTTATTTCATTTTACATGGATTTCTATTATTATTTTATTCGTTATTTTTATAATTTTCTTAAATTTGGTGAATGATTACTGTAGCATTACACACACGGTTCTTTCTTCTTCTTTCCCTTCCTCCGTATACCTTTCAGTGAAACGCATATGGTTCTTAAAATGTTTATCTCTCAAAAAAAGAAAGAAAAAAAAGAGGAAATTTAGAGGTTAGCTAGAAAAAGTAATTGTACCAGACTTGGACCTTGTAAATACTTGTAAATGTATGCAAATGCAAATGTAAATTTGGTGCAATTTTAAGACTATAGTAAAGTGCATACTTAGGTATTGTTGTTGTGAATTGGGATGAGGATGTGGGTTAAGTATTTATAAAAATTCCCCCTAAAAAAGATTGCCAATTAAATTTTTTGGAAGATGGCCAGTTAGCCTTGCAGCTAGTAACCGAAGCAGCTGTGCAGGAACCAGTTGGGGTTTTTATAATCCTACAAGAAGAAGAAGAAGTTTGATAGGACATAAGTGGATGCTACGAAACTGGCAAGCTGATTGTCGGGGGATCTTTCGTGACTCTAGGCTTTCCGATTAATACTTTTTACATTTGAGTTCTTGTTTTCTAAAGATGATATAAACATGATTAGCATTTGAGTTCTGAATAAGGGGAGTATTAATATACTTAAATGGTTAGGAGAGGAAGCGAAAGTGGCTCAAAGGCCTACAAATTGTTTTAAAAATAAACAAGAAAATACTCAACTTCTGTATTTTTTTATCTAAATATAAAATTATTAATAAAGAAAACAGGTGCGGGCAAGGGCGGACTGAATTTTAAACGAGAAATAAAAAAAAAAGTGTCTGTATGTATCTAAGGAAAAATAAAAACTAATTCTTGATGTATATTTTTATTAAGGATAACCTATTTATGGTACAGAATATGAAGTCATAATTTTTAATTATACTGTGATTGCGAAAATATTCACCTAACAGGACTAATGTAAGATTGTATTATGAAAAATATGTTGTTGAAATTATAATTTAAAATTGAGACAATTGTTCTTGCTAATCCCGGACGGTTTACATATGTTCTCAAATGGGAGGGGATTGTAAAATAAATTAATTTTTTCTTATCTTCATCGATCCTTAATTCTTAATTTTGAGTTTAATTTTTTATATTGGACAGATTTCAATTTTTAAAAATTGATTGTTTTTATGATAAGTTATTGTGATTGACAAGTGTCAATATCAAGTGGAAGATATTGGTCTTTTGTAAAAAAAAATTCTGTTATTTCTTCGACATTTTTTTACTAGAAAAACACAATTACAAACACAACTAAACCTTTATTTCAAAATACAAATTTTAATATGATAAATGCTTCATTAGTTGAAAGAATGCAAAGTTCCTAGTCATTATCCTCAAAAACATCGAATGATAAGATTTAAGAACCTTCTAGAATCCTACTTCAAAAATCTATGATATATGTATTCTATCTTTATATAATTGTCTGCTATGTTTTATCAAATCCTCTATAAGATGCTTTAAGATATGTTTCATAATCTGCGTTTTCCTCCTTCCAAATCTGATATAAAATTCCGTCATGAGTACAGATTTTTCCTAATTTAGTATTATCCAACTTTACATTTTTTTCTACTTTTAGTGTATTCATGTTTTTAAACCTTAAAATTAAAAAGATATTTCTACATCAATCTACAGTAATTTTTTTTTTTTTTTTTTTTTTTTTTTTTTTGGCTAAAGACTTCCTTTGAAGTCCTATACAGCCCGCTAATCTACAGTAATGTTATCCTAATTAAATCATTAAAATCTTAAGATTATAGTTTATTGTTATAAATTATATGTTATTCAAACAGCCCAGATTAACAATCAATAATTTTAATGATGATTTTAATTGAGCTAAGATCGTCAGAAATTTGATCTTGGTATATAATTTAATTAATAAATATAAATATGTATGGACTTTAATTTGTTGTTTAAAATATGAATTGAAGAAGCATGAATGTTTATCTTTTAATTACAACATTAATTGTTATATTATTTTCTCCGCACAAATATTTAATTAATATTTGTTTAAATGAAGTTGTTGAATTTAACAATACTCTCATTTTTTGGCAATGTATTTTATAACCTGCCTGATAGCGGTGTATCTTCAAGGTCTGAGATAAATATTTATACTAGATATTATTTCTTTAATATTTTCATCATATCGAGTTTTCCCATTATGAAAAACTCTTAAATGCCAAAGTGGAGTTATTATCTGGAAAATTTTGCAACAATAAGCCTCTGTTTTATTGTTTTATTAGCCGCACTTTTGACACGCACTCGAGTCTAAAATTAATTGAATTTCGAAAGAAAAAAATAGTTAAGAAACACTTTTAAGTATTTCAAGACAAATTTTTATTTTAATTGAGAGACTGGGCTCTTAATGAAAGAACAATTGAAAATATATTTTACTGTAACACGCCTTTTTTTTTTTTTTTTTTTATCAACTGGATTTAAAGTGATGAACTAATAACAAATATGCTACCCTTAATCATTCCTTTTCATCTTGACCAGCGGTAAATAAAATCTAGTTCACTTATCGAATGTATAACAATTTTCTGTTACCGTCTTAATTTTTTTTCTTAAATATTTCATAATTTCTTTCCTATCTATTTATTTGATTACTGTCACAGCCCTTGAAAAAATTGCTGTTTATGTCTCAATATAAATTTATAAGAAAATCTAAAGTGCCATTTTAGGAATTTAAATAAATATATATATATATTAAGCAACAAACGTCCTTCACGTAGGGGTACTTCGTGAAGGGAAAAAAAAATAAAAAAAAATATATATATATCGCTAAGTATAACTCATAAACCTAATTTTTAAATTGAGGTATTTGAAACTTCCACATGTTAAAAAAATAATAATTTTGAGTATTGTTAAAGTAAAGCATTCCTATTGTAATGATGGTATTTTTTTTTTATTAATCATTAGAAAATCTTTAAACGCTTGAAACTTTTTTGATTTTAACTTATGTCATTATTCTCATAAAAATTCAAGTCCAAGCATGACATATCGTTCCTGAATTAAAAAGCTTCAACCAATCCATTGCCACTGAAGATTTAACTCTAAAATGCCAATTTTTTAGCTATGTCTTTCTTTTGGAGAAGCGATATTTCTTCTTCACCGCCAAGAGATCGCATTCCATGAAATGGTTGTTCGTTAGAATTTTCAAGTTCTGATTCATCAGAAATCCCTTTTCTTGCAATTTATATCTTATTTGGCTCAGCATAACCTCATAAGAATGCACTACCGCTTTGACTATCTTACTTCGATTCCTGATGTCTGCAAGAATACTTCCGGATCGTCGAAGCTCTTGTTTTTTGTATCAATATTTATATTTGAGTTTTCTGGAATTCTGGAATCTCTTGAGACTTCGGGCGCCATAAGCCCCTCCAGAAGGAAGTTCTAGTGCTAAACTACTAAATGAAAAAATAAAGCAAGACTAAGATATGATTGGGTGGGCAGTGAATAAGACGTGTCCTTGGAGAGTTGTTACTATGGGCAGCCATCCTTGCTGAGGCTTCCGGCTTCTTCCCTTCCGCCCCGCTCAGACCCAGATTTTCTGTTCCTTCGGAGGTTCTTAATGACGACTCAATTTTCAAGCCAGTGAATCTTCCCTGTTAATATAAGGAGAAGATCAGTAAAAAAATAAGAACAAATATACAGAGTAACATCTATATATAACTGTCAAAATTAATAACATTTTTTTTTAACAACGTTCACAGAAACCTACCTACGCTATATAACTTCTCAAATTGGGTATCAGTTCTGTAGGTTGTCACTTCAGTTCACTAGTTTTAACTTTTCATTCCTTACCTTTTTAATATTCTCGTGAGTTTTAGTACGGAAAAAAAGAGTGTAATTATGATAAATGTGTACCTTTGGCTATTCATTTCGTCAATAAATGGACGTTCCAACAAATATTTCGAGGTTTAGGTTAGAAACATTTTTCTAAATTTGTTTTATCCATCGAAAAGTATAATCATTTTATAATAATGAGGCTTAGAATAGGGATCTCGTTAAGGTCCTTTACCAGTCTTTACCCCCTAAAATCAATATAGAAAGTGCCATAAATTAATAAATTACTTTTTGTTATTATTTAATTACTTCAGCTACAGACCATTAGTTTCTTAGTTTGCTGACCGCCAGTTAGCAGTCAACACTTGACCCCATTATACGCGCTGAAGAAGACCTGCAAAGTGCCTCAAAACGTTGGCTCTTCCAATAAACAATTCTCCCTACTTAAGAGAATTTTTATGTCCAATTTTTCCTCATGTATATAAGATCAACTAATATTATTCAACGAGTATAATTAATTGTTAATTTATTCTTGTCTGTGCCTTTTATAGCATTTGTTGTTAGGTATTATCTCTACTAATACTTTATTATGCCTCAAAAAATTATTAAATGCTGTTAAAACAAAATCTAGTCAACTTAATCTTATCAGACACCATAACGTAACAATACATTATCATATCAGATTTGAACGTGATATTATTCATATATAATAATAATAATAAGGCTCAGCGAACCCGAAGGTTCGATACCGATACCACCAATCTCTGCTTACAAGCCTCCGTCCACTGATCACTAACCCTACCCAAATCTTTTATAACCAAACTTAACGCAATCCTCTCACTTACGCCTTGGTCTACCCCTCAGACGCATAAGGTCGAAATATTAATTATAAATTATATTTAAGAAATGTATCGATTATCCGGTATATTGCATTATCATTGCAAAATATGGCCGTGCTAAGAATACAAAATGCTTAATGCAAATTGTATTCCGGATCTTGATGCATGTCGGATGCAATTCTTAGGATGTGAATAATATATATCCCTTATGGCCAGTCAATGAGTTTTCTACGCTGTAGCTCCAATGCAATTCTATCTGCAACAGTACTACAATTAACTGGTTTAAGTGAATATTTAAATCTGTTGTTCACATGTTTCCATACATGTTTTTGGTTACTAATAAGAACAGTTAATTCAAAGGTTATATAGACTTTAATAGGCTCAACTATCAAAGCATTTTGTTACACGCAGATAATTCAGTTGTTTGCAATTAATCGAGATTTAGAGGGTTGTCTTAATATATGTTTAATTAATTGTGAAAATCGGATGGTTTCAGGTGTTTTAATTTTTTTAAATACTCTATATAGAGGTCATATTTTGGTACTTGTGTATTAGTCGGTCTCCAGGGACTGTTATTCGCCATTTTTTACAACCTGAGTACTGATAATCCTGATATTTAATAACACTTCTTATTAATGGAAATTTAAACATATAAAATGTAATAATACTAATTCTAGTATATAGTTCTAGTATACTAATAATACTATAGAAATACTAATTCTAGACCCCTCAAGCTACATTCCCCTTCTCATGTAAATATTTTCCCTACATATTTGACAAAAAAATATCCATTTCTATTGTTGTCAAAATCTGCTTGATAATGTTTTTCACGTAACTTCATCTTTGGAATTATTCCGAATTTGTGGAAGTATTTCACAGTTTCTTCTTTTAAAGAAATTTATTCCTAAAGTGTTATTCTGTTCATTTTAAAAAGGTAAGAATAAAAGGAATAAGACAAAAATACAATATTTAGTTTAAAAACAATACAGAAGTTAAAATTGGGAGTAAACAAAATTAACTAGACTAAACCAAAACAGAAAACAATTTAAAAACGCACACACAAATAACGAGTGATAACAAAAGGTTATACGAGATAAGGAGGTAGGTTTCATGCAGACCGGCTAATACATGTATTTGTATTTCAAGCAAACCACAGGCCAGGATCGATGTTTATGTAGTCGATCTGCTCAGCTGGCGTATTATCAAGCGTAATACAATGAAAAGGTAAAACCCATTTAATTGGATTTATCTTCGTTTTAATAAAAAATAATTAATCCCTTTGTTATTCATACAAATTCCGGAGTTATTTTAATGCGTGGCAACAAGTGTAAAACGGTATTTCCATATGATTAATCAAATGGAGATTCTGCAATGTAACAAATTTTGCGGTGATAAATAATGAATCAGTAAATGGTTTTTTCACGACCGAATGGGAATTTCCGAACGTACACATCTCCTGGTTCGTCATGTTGTTATCCAGGAAGAATGTGCGTTCATAGCTATAGTATTTTTTTTATCAACATTAGTAGGAAATTATACATGCATAAACACCCGTAAACAATTGTTTTTTTGTAAGGTCAACTAAGCAGAAATACTGAAGTAATAGATCGCTCAATTGTGTGATAAAAATACATGTGCGATTATGTTAATCTTGTTTTCATGGTTTATTTTTCTATGAACTCAAAGGTTTTACTCAGTAATAATAATACTTTGAAATATGGGTTTTATAAATGCGTAATTTAAAATAGTGTTTTTTTTTCTTGTTAAACGATTAATTTAGTTTTAGAAAAAAAAATTCTATGATATCTCAAAACCGCAATCATTTAACTTTGTTATTATTATCAAATCAGTCTAGATAACATTAAAATTTATTTTCTGTGATCATGTATTAATCATAACACATTTCCGAAAAAACTCTAATCATATGTAATCAACAAGGTAAAATTTGGCACAAATCTTTTTTTTATGTTACTTGTGAGAGGTCGTTATCCATAAAGGGCAGACCGAGTGACATCAGGGACATAAACATTAACAAAATACATAAATAAACTTAAGAATTTATGATACACTTCAATAAATTGTGCCAGTTTGTCTTGTTAATTTGAGCTATTAAGTTGTTTTTTTTCTAGCTATTTATTACAGAATACTTGAGATTTATAACAGTCATACTAACCACACAAAATAATAAAGGTAAAATTTGCTTATGTTATCCAAAAACTAATTGAAAAACCTTCCTTTTGTTTGCACAAATGATAAAGAAATAAGTTTTAGAGGATAGCTATCATAAAAATAATTTACAGCTATAACAAAACTTAATGAAGCTGAGAATTTGTTTCTTTGTGGAAATATCAGAAAAAAATAAAAAAAATTTCCATGCTATAATGTTCATATTTAGGATCTACTCATAATAGGCGTTTTTTAGTACTTAGGATGATCCGGAGGATCTTAATATTAATAAATGCTTAAATCAGTTTGTTTAGACCGATTTTCCTGATAGTATAATGTAATTTTCCTGAAATAAAATCTAAATTGTTTATTATACCTCGTAAAACTTAATAACATTCCATAACTATCTCTTCCTTAGGTTTATATTATTAATAATATTAATCAATAATTTATATTTATCTTCAATAATATTAGTTGGCCATATTTACATGGGGAAGAATATGTTCCTGGTGGAGGTCAAAGAAATAATTCCTTAAATAGAGATCAACTATTATAATCGACGTTTCGACCGATATTGCAGGTCTTCTTCATGGCTGGATTGACAAGGTACATATAGTATCTTGTTTACTTCAATAGTTTCATTTTTATATATTATTTTATTCTTAATAATTTTCTCTATTCCAAATATTCCATCTAAATATGTCTATATCTTGCCTATTCAGCACTGAAAAAGACCTGCAATGTGTAACGGAACTTTGGATTCTAATAAATAGTTTATATCTATTTAAGGAATTCTTGCTTTACCTCGACCCGGACCCATTTTCTTTCCATATTATTTTCTATATTTATATTTATAATAGTTAAGTTATTATGTTATTCATTTGTTCCTGCCTCAGTAAGGATCCCGGTTGCCTCACTATTGCCCGCTATACAAACCTCTCTCTCGAGATCCTGAACTGTGAGATATAATTCCCCCTTAGCCTATCCTCCGGATGACCACAGACCCTGGGAGGTACCGTGAGGCAGGAGGATGGTTAGGGTAAACAAGAGCTGATGTTACACAGGACGGCTAGTAGCGAGCCCTAACTACAGAGAGGGCTAGTAGCGGCAGACGGTGTCCACGACCTCCCTCAAGGACCCCCCCCCCCTCCTCTCTGCCCTACACCCACCTTAGCCAATTACTTCACTTTTATCACTCCCTCTCTTTCCCTCTTTCTCTTCCTCTCTCACTCTCCATCTCTCTATCCCTTCCTCCCTCCAGCTCTTCTTCTCGGGTCGTCTTTTCCTCATAGTTCTCCTTCCCCTCTTTATACTGGATACCTTTACTAAATAACTTGCTCAATTACCTACCGTTACGTTGAAAAGGTGTGCGTTCCTCCAATTTGTTGTTATATGATCAAATAAATTATGTGACAAAATGTCCTAAAAGCATAAAGTAAAAGAGATTGGAATGCTTATTAATTTTCGATTAGAATGTTGAAGGGAAGAAGGAAGACACAAAAAAAAAAGATGGATAGAGGGAATTGAGTGGGAAGTATACACGGCCATGGTATTTGGAAGATGTACAAGATAGAAGTAAATGGAAAACGAAATAAACGAATTTTTTGGTAGCAGAAAAACTTAAAAACATTTTCGTTTCAAAAAGTATATTCTTACTCACTGCGTATTTGTCATCCAAGCAACTTGAGGTCCTCTTCAACAGAATTCAACCACCTCATTCTTGGTCTTCCTCTACATTGATTTCTTCCAATTTTTCCTAGGTATGCTAATTTCTGGGATCCATTCCACATGACCCAGCCACCTGAAGCAGGTTTTTCTCACAAAATATATACTTGAATATAATTTTTGATAACTTAGTCTGACAGGTCCCATTCCGGTTACAGAAGAAAAGTTATCTGTGGAACGACCCTGTTTTCCGCATGTTCACATCATCATGTTTCATTGTAGGTAGCTCATAGATGAAAAAAACGACAACAAAATCTGAATCTCCGAAATCCATGAAGGCTCTTGGATTCAATAGATGATAGAGACTGCCTGTTTCTTGGACAACGTTTGTGCAGAGACGTGATTTCTCCGAGAACATGCCCAACCGCCAGGTTTTCCTCCAACTTCATTGAGGCTGGGTGACCCCCAGGAGGGTCGTCAGCCAGAAACTAGAACCTTCGGCATAGAAACACAGCGCACTACCCACTGAGCTAATTGACAAGCTTCTTAAAAAACAGTCTGAATTACTCTTAATAGAATCCTGAGGAACTGCAAGATGAATGGAAATAGAAGCGGAGTAGTTTGCGAAAGAAGGATCATAGCAGGCCCTGTACAAACGTTGCTTTCTGGAAGCTGCACATCATAACTATTTAGGGAGAGAAAAAAAATCAGAAGTAACAGATAACAAAAGTTATTTTCTTGTGAAATACTACTTGCAGCTATGAACAACTGTTGATTGTTAGCGCAGAATGATTCGGGTTCACCTTTTAAGAATGTGGTCCCGAGATATGCTCGTCCTTTTGGTAAGACAGGAGTAGTGGATGACAAATTTGTTACCAAAACCTTTCAAAATCTGGCAGATATAATTGAAAGAACGGATTATTTATTTATTATTTAATATTCATTTGCACCTGCGCAATTGCGCATTCAACAAATTTTATCCGAGTGTTTTTCTCTTTGCTTTTCTTCATGATCATCTATACGATGATGAAATAAAAATATCAATATGAGTAGGTCTCTTGGCCAATGCCTTTTTAATCTTTTCCTATCAAGTCCAGGTAACAGGGAGTAGGAAAGCTGGAGAACGAGTGGGTTTGGGTGATATTGTGTCGATGAGTGGAATGTTATGTATTTGTTATGAATATATGATTTTATAGTGGGAATGTTCATGTCGTTGTGTATGGTGTGATTCGAAATATACCATGGTGCATTAACTATTTTTCTGAGGATTTTGGACTGTGTTGTTTGTACCTTGTGTATGTGGACTTTTTTAACTTATTTTGCTGATTTTTTAAATGAAAAAAGGATGATGAGTCCTAAAGATGGCGCCTTCTTCGGAAATCTCGCCCAAAACGTGAGGCAGCTCTTCCATATCCTTTACTTAACAAGATGCGGAAACTTTTCCCACTAATGTGACCTTTAGTAGCCGATTTCCGTTCAACTTATTTATCTCAGAAATGTATCGTTATTTGCCTTCGCAAGCTACTATAATCTGTTTAAATAAATGTTAGTAATGGCCCCCATAGCAATCCAGAACGAATTCACTATCTTCATCAAAATGTGTGGCTGACTAACAAGGAACTAATCCTTGTTTCCAACAAACCAACATTTTATAAACAATTTAAACTAACTTTACATTTAATGTCAGTAAAAATAAAGAAAAAAATAAAAAAGATTCATAAAATAATCATTGTAATGCAATTGGAAAGTCAAAATAGGAAAATTCTAAGCCTGTTGAGTACCCACTGGAAAATAACTAGCCAATCAACGCCCCACAACTTCAAGCATCATCAAGACACACACAAAAAGACATTGAAGTTAAAAAGCAGCACATCTCACATTAACTTTTCAAACAGGCTAATGAATCAGAGGCAGCAACACAATTTAATCGAAATCAGTTTCAATTTTCAGGTTATGGAGTTGATAATGAGATAAGTTCGAATGTTTGAATTGGTTTTTTTACAGTTTTGTTAATTTTTTAAAATCTATATGGTGTCCTAAGCGATACTCAGTTTACATTCCATTTACCGCTTAATCCGATTCTGCTTGTTCTATTACTATTTTTATCTCTCATAATATTACTTGACTGACGTATATGTGATGAAGATAATGTCCGGGTGGAGGCCAAAGAAAGAATTCCTTAAATAGTGATAAACTATTTATTGGAAACCGACGTTTCGACCCACATTCCAGGTCTCCTCAACGTTATCTTGAGGATTCCTGACAACAGGAAACGTGAAGGATTCTTTTGAACATGTGATACAGCGATGCTTTCGGTAGACTTGGTATAGGTCCTATTTACCATTTCCTGTTCACTTCCTCCCTATGGAACCTATTCCGGCGCTGGAGAAGAATGCTGGGGAATGAACAATCGGTGGAAGTCGGGTTTTGGTATACAGGAAGCGGCGGCAATGACGCAACTAGCTGAAGCTTGGAGGAAGTGAACGTCGGATTCTTGCACGGGTACGACCTTGAGCGGATCTCACCCAATGGGATGCTGTCTAGTGGGGGATATTTAGCTGGCACTGGGTTTTAGTATCGTCCAACTGTAAACAGTAAAATAATTTGTTTTTTTGCAATCTGTACCGCTACAGAATCCCGAAAACGTGTATTGGGTTATATCTGCAGCCCCTTTGAATAAGTTGTTAAGTCGAATTCGGTCCAGAGGTAGGTAATATGTTTCCCTGTATTAAGGGAAACATAATGTTGTCATTTTCGTAGGTTTCGGATTGAAAGCGATATGTAATGCATCCAATAACTCCTTTTCAAGCCAACGCCTGACTTAGCCCCTTATTCAATACGAAAAAAACACGAGTCTGCTTCCCTATGTACAAGAAACTCATTTTGACGAAAATTCGACGAAACCACTTATTCACCGGGGCTATAGATATATGTTTTCAAACCATGGTAGGAACTCATAGACACAGCAACGCCATAACACCTAGTACTATTTCTAAGCAAACGATTTTAATAGGTGGTTAAGTAGAGATCACAACTTTCCCCAGCCAGTAAATTGAAATTTATAAAAAGGCAGGTAAAGCCTTGAGCTACATCTAATCGCAGTAAACGCCATACTGCTTGTGTTAGAATAGGACACACCCGGCTTACCCACGCACATCTCATTACAAGGGATGCACCACCGATATGCCCTAGGTGTAATAAAAATCTTTGTATCAGACATATATTTGAGGAATGCTACTCCTGTAAAAAATACTAGATCAGCTCAAAATACCACCCGATGCTAGAGAAGCACTTAGAGAGAGCAAATCTGAAATCGACAAAGTGGTGAAATTCATTACAAACTGTACATGTACAAACTTTTTCCTGTTGTTTTATTTCCTTATTATAGATATTTTATTTGTTAGTATGTGTGTATATGAATTTTTTTTAAAGATAACTAATTATAAAAATCAAAAATCTACAGGGGTTGATGTCCCTAGGTTTTTACGTCTCTAAGCAACAACAAAAAAACAAACACCCTTCCCCCAGGGTTTCCCTCCGATGAAAGAGGCCTTGCATGAAGCTGGGTGAGCCTCAGAAAGGTCTCTAGATTCAAAGAGTCGACCTCAGGCTGATTGTTAATCATACATTTATTGTACTTTAGAAAAGCTTAACAAAGGGCAACCCAAAGAAATATTTAAACATTTTCTTCTATTCGGAATTCCTTAATTTTCTTTAAAAAATTACTTAGTGTGTTATTCCACTAAATTTTTCAATGTAGGCCACAAAATCTGACAATAATAAAAAAAAATTAAATATAAAAAAGAAAGAAAGAAGCTTGTTTTAGTTTAATTAGAGTTTCTAATGCGGTATTTTACATTCTGGCAGTTATCCATAAAACCAAAGTTGAAGTTTTTAAATCATCAGTTTTTTTTTCTATTTTTATTTTTGCTATAAAAATTATTCAAAATTTTTGTAAATAAATTTCATTATTTATTATACAAACATATCTAGGGAGCCATTTTGTTTAAACACATTAGTTGATATTTTTGTTGAGCGGATTTTTCGATGATTACTGAATTGACTTACTGATTTTGAAAATCATTATACCTCCTTGTCCTTGTACTTTCGTAATCGTCTTCTAAAGCAATCATAGCGCAATAGTAATTTTTTTTTCGGTCTTTAGACCATTAGTACGTTGATGATGTCTGAGCTATTATATCTTCGATGATTCTTAGGGGTTTTTCCGTGTTGACATGTCGAAATCAATAGTCATAGGTTTAAGAACATTAATTTATAATTGTCAAATTATATTAATTATGATAATAATTATAAAAATGAATAACAGTGACAAATAAATTATTATAGTTGTACTTGGTAATTGTCTTTCCGAAAAATCGTATTATTTTTTTAATTAATACTGTTCAAATCACTATAGTGTCCTCATTTTTTTATGGATTACTCCTAAACCTATTCAAATTATAATTTTCTAGACTTGTGTTATTTTTGGTTATCATTGGTTTACTTTTCTAAAATCTATTCTCTTCAAGGTCTATTTTTGAATTCGGTGCTACGTCGGCCTGCCCTGACCCAAATACAATTTTATCATTTTTATTACTTTTCAACTGGCGACTTCTCTAATGTTTAACGTTCTTAGAAAACAATTGTTTTTTGATTTTGAAGAAATTTTTACAATTACCACTTTATGAAGTTTTTTAGTAACGGAATAATATGATTTCTAGGAATACTGCTTCTGAACCTTTTTACTCAGCTCAATATTTTTTATATCAAAATTCATAAACCTAGGACATTGTATGTGACGAATAAATGATATTAGATTAATTTTTGTTATTAATTAATTATTTTTGTAATATAGATACACTGTGTATAATAATATTAACTGCTAATGTATAATAATTTTATTTTTGAATTTTGTGTAACATAAAAATCATTGGAGATTTTTTTAAAACTTTATATTAGTAATTTGTTATAAAAATTGGCTAATTTTATATCTTTCGAAATCATTTTTTTAAACAATACATACAAACTATTGCTTTGGCTCTATTTAATTTAGAAAATTCGGTTTAGAGCATAGAATAATATTGAATTGAGAAATGATATAACGCTATTTTTGCAATTTTTAAAAAGACAAAAAAAAGTCTATACGTTTTAAATCAAATGATGTAGATTTAAACGGTATTTAAAAATAATCTTCAAAATGAAACAGTAATTTGTGTTACAAATTTCGTACTTATAAATCAACCACATTTGATTATTATTTATTGAGGTTAATAACTATATAATAATAATATTGAAGTAATAACTATATATTACGTAATTTATATAGTTATTTTCCCCTAATTATTTATATAGAAATACTATATGATATGATTTAAATTATAACTATTAATATGATAATATAATATTTTATTTTAAATATTATATCATACTATTTGTTGGCGTATATATAGTTATATAACCCCTTATATCAAATATAGATATAAAAAACCTTTATATTTAGATAAATATTTCCACATTATGTACGTATCATGTATACATGTATATATACGTTGATGCATAGACCATAATATCACCTACTTCTTTGAAAGTAAAACGATTCTAGATTCTGTTAGCTTTTACAAGTATGCACGGGAAAATTTGATAGTAAAATTTTCTAAACACACATGTTTTGTGTCTTTTTTCCTTCCTTTTATTCATAATTCTGTTTAATTTATTCCAAGAGTCGGGTTTATTAACTTATTCAAATGAATAACCTAAAGCTCATATTTATCTTGAAGATAATTAATGATTTTTTAATAACTTGTAGTTAATGAGATATACTTTCCGATGCTTACCTTAACCCGAAATCTCTTGGCTTTTCTCGACTGATTCAAGGTTTTAGATTACAGGATGCCGATCACAATGGACTACAATTTTTACAATTTAAATGACGATATTATTAAGGCTCCGTTGGTCCCACATGAAATGACCGTTGCCTAATTCCATAGTAATTAATACTCTTTATGAATTGGCGGTTTCTCGTTTCCTTGTCTTCACCTGTTTAGGATTCAAGGCTTTCAAGGGGAACTGTAAAAAAAAAAATCTGTGTTTGTTTCATTTATAATTTCGATTAATAAAGATGAATTTTTCTACACCCCCGGTGATTCTTATTCAAAATTAAATAATTATAATATGATTATCATATTCTTCAAAAAATCAACGTTGGATTTTTTAAAGTAGAAATAAATTTGCATTATTTTTCAACCTCAGTAATTGATAATTTTTATAGTAGTTTCCTTTTTTACTTTTCAGTGAGTAGAATTTAATTGCTATAGATTCCTATGAATAAGCCAAAAATAATTTATAACATTTGCAACTTCGTCAAGACATAAACATCACTCTCAATAAAATAAATATTGTCATTTAATCATGTTTTTGTTTGTAATCATTACCTTTTTATCATTAACAAATTACTTATTCGTTTTTAATAATGTCTTCTATCATAAAAAGTATATTACTCGTTGATCGTAAATAATTTTTATTTTTTTTTATTTATCTCTTGATATTTACAACTGTATTAAAATAATACATCAAGTAAATGGGCTAGGCGATACATAATGACATGTGAAAATGACAAGTAGAGAAACTACCCGCTGGTAGTACTCAAATCACAAGTTCAACTAAGAAGTCACGGGGCCATCTTCTTTCGTAAATCTATTAGTGAAAAATTAAAACATATTAGTTTTTAAAAGATTAAATATCTAATAAATAATTGATTTCTATAAACTTATAATTAAACAAACGTTTTAAATAAAACAATTATTAATATATAATTAAATTTATAGTATTTATTACGTGAATTATATCGGGAAATAGTTACAACATGACAAACTATTTACTACGTGGTCGTTTTGTCCGTGTTTGTCTTTTAAACGCCTCCTCAAAGAAGCTGACCTTGAATTTGATAAATTAACATTCGATTATTAGTATTTTTTCCTTCTGGTGATAAGGAAGTATAAAAAAAAACAACACTTTAACGTTCGAATTTGTCGCCACTATCAACTTTTTGAGTGTCCTACGCAATAGGAAGCAATTATATTTATTGATAATAGTGTACATCCATTTTGAGTATTCCCCTCGTATGTTTAGTCAATTAAACTGTTTTATTATGTGTATATTATTTACTAAACAAAAAATAAAAAATCGGAAATAATCTCAAACTTTTGTTTAAACTCAAATTTTAATAACGCTAAATTTTTTTTAATTGTTTTTAGTAGATAAATCTTTAATATCTAATAAGTAGGAACCGCTTGAAAAGACAATAGTAATGGACAATAGCTAAAAATATACTTTCTATCAAATTTATTAACAAAACAACTGTAAACAATTTTAGGTTTAACAATAATTTATTTAGTTGTTTTTGATGATAGAAAAATACTCAATAATTTAATGCATCGATAATGTATACAAAGAGGATTTTTTAAAAGTAAAAATTGAATTTGAATAAATCACAAATCTTCATTACACAAATATATTACTTATTGATATTGTACAATTATTACTATAAATATATATGTGGTTTCATATCTAATTTTCTTGACTGTTATAAATAAATTATACCTGTGTTTCGTTAAATTTAATGATAATGGTACAATACCTAATGATAACAATATTGATTAATAGTATTTATAATATATTTTAAAAATATTACCCATCATAGTATAGAATATTCCTTATCTACGAGTGTTAAACTAAATAAGTTTTAAAATGTATTCTTCATCTTGGCTCCAAGGGCACGTACTCTTCTGGTTGCCAAATCGAAATTACGAATGACGCCTTTCCGGGATTTTTAACTCCGCTATTTATATTTCATTCAACAAAACATATGTTACTTAATTCTCTGTAACCGTATAAACAAGACAAACGAAGTTATATAACTCCCTATAGTGTTGCTACATACAAAAATGTATTGTTTATTATTTTCTGGTTTCTAATTTTAAGTTCTAAGAGGAACATCGACATGTACATATGATGATTTGTCTCTAGTTTAATGTTTATAAATTTTTCTTTTCAATTAGTAATTTTGTGTATTTTTTTTTCAGGTAAGCGATTGCCAACATCTCTTTTTAACTACAATTTTGCTTTATCAGGTACTGAAAGTTTTTTTTTTACTAACAATACGTTTAATAACAGTACGTTTTTAAATTTTAAAATCCTTGAAATATTATGTTACCTATCAAATAATTATTTATTTTAAAAATTAAGTATGATAAAATTATTTAAAATTTAAAAACGACCAGACTAATTACATTCTGATATAAATTATATGAATTATTATTATCTTTTGCCTTACACAATATGGTACACAATTAATACCATAAATATAAATACATATTTCAGTGTAAAACATAGTGATTCGTTTCAAAACAGGATTAATATATTGGTTTCGAATTTTTTTTTAAATTCTCAAAATGTCTCATACCAAAGTCAAATTTACCAAATTCATCTCAACCCAGTATACAATTTCGTTTTTATAGTTTCACCTAGATCAAACTGCTCTATCATGTTTTTTTATGAGAAATACTTATTAATCCAAGTTGTTTTGATAAGTGCTATTTTTTCTGTTTTCAATAATGTTAGATGATAAACATTTTGATAAAAGGTGCCTTGAAGACTGCTATTTTAGTTATCATTTCTCGTATGAAGACCCTTTATGGGTTCATATCCACCTTTTCCTATAGAAAGTATATATCTGTCATCTGTATACATATATTATATTTATTCCTCTTGCATTAATACTTTATCAATATATCTCTTTATACGATTTATTTACATTGAAAAAAAAAATGAAGAAATATTTTATAATTTGCATATCGCGTTCCAACCGAGTTTCCTCCGTATCTTAATCCTTATTATTATTATTATTATTCATTTATTTATGCATAAACTACTTTCTTTTTTATTTATTTATACCTTTAATTGCAGCAAAAGATTATGTTTTAATAAATTAATTCCGATATTTCATTCAAAACTTTTAATATTCAAGTACATTATTTATTTACTACTTATTTTCTTTAAAGTTGTAGAAAAATATTTTGTATAAAAAATCTTAATTTATTTGTAAGTATTTTATTTGTTACTTCATTTTTTTAAATTTTATTAATCTGTTAATCGTAACATACTCCATGTCATAGGGAACAAAACGTTCAAGAAATAACCAAATTACATTAAATTGACAGTTAAGTATATAAATATCACACTATATTAATTAATAATATAAAAATTATCATTAAAAATGATTTTAAAACCGCTGTTTAGTGAAAATAGTGTGCTTATAGATTTAAAATATATAGAAAAATATTTTTTAAATAAACTTTTAAAAGAATACACTTTATTCATGCCACTCATTCATTATATTTACTTGTATTGTTACATTTATTTGTAAATTTTAATTAATACATTTTTAAAAATACTGTAAATTAAAATTAAATATTAATAAGCTAGTACAGTATTTTTAATATTATCCTTACAAAGAAATAATTTCAATACGTTTTTATGGCTTAGCCAGATAATTCCTATTAAACATATTAAACTTTAGCGAAACAAAAATAAAATACTTGATCAACTTCTGGATTGATTGAAGTTATAATTCTGGCGGATCTTGCAATTTTAGGATATTTCAGGTTCACGTAAAGTCCAAAAATGATTATATAAATTTTAGTTATTACAAAAATTTTCCCTTTGTTCTGAACAATTCCCAATATATCGCAAAGTACTTCTTTTCATAAAAAAAAAAAATGTTTAGGACACTTAAAAAAATACCAAATTACCATAGTTCTTCTTGAATATTTGTGGATTACAAAAATATTCAGATATAATAAAAAGGAAAACAAATATATATAAATAAGTAATGATTCTGTCGGACGTTGCGATTTTACAATAATTCAGGTTCACGTATTGTCTAATAATAATATTTATTTTTTAAATTTCAGTTGTAACGAAATTCTTTTATTCACAAGGATTAGAATTATAAATACAAATAAATGACCGAGTTAATTATTAAGCACACTATGTACGGAATGTGTCTGCTGCATAAGCGTTCAATGGAGTCTTTTCGGTTTAATACACACCATTATGAAGTACTGTTTGCAATGTTTGAAAAGACGGGAAGAGATGTGTTTATTTAAAAAAGAACAAAAAGAAACATGAAGGCGAGAGGCAAGAACGGAAACAAACCAAGGACAAAGAAACAATGCTCCTAGGGACCTGCGAAGGAGTTGTCTTTAGCTTCGTCCGGGAAATGATTCTAAAATCGTTCTTAGCTCAGGTCTTATTTCGTTCACTCCTTCAATATAATACATTGCTAGAAAAATGTTATATTTTCTCGTTTAACGTCATATTCGAAATGTTCTTTCAACTCCACAAACATCTTCAAGATTCTTGAATAGAATTTAAATAACGGTTACTTTGGAATTTACAAGAGATTTAAAAAATAAAGAAGCAAATTATAAATAACGGACACATATCACTCAAAATAACAACGACAAATTTACATTTTTGAGTAATGAATTCAGTAGCAATTTTATCCATTGGAGGTTTTAAATTCAGAAACGACATATCTGATAGTCCATTTCCAACATGATTTTTTTTTTAAATTTTGGGTTGTATCCGGTTTGAACTTGAAGTTTTATGAGAGTAATGCCATAAGTTAAAATGAAACGTTTCAAGCTTTTAAAATTTTTCTAATTATCAATAAAATAATTCCAATACCTTCATTACAATAGAAATGGCTAGCTTTACCAATACACTTTTTTTTTTAACTCACATGAAACTTTCAAATACCGTATCGAAAAATTATGTTTTCTTGAGTTATGACGTTGTATATATTTATATTTAATTACATTGTCTATAATAAATAGACATTAATGGGTTTTATTAATATTTTATAGTTTACTAGTCCTATTTATAAATAATTCACTATATTGCCGAAATTTGCAAGGACGCGATGAACGATTCATTATGACCTTGTAACGCTTATTGCAAATCAATAAAATATAACAATTTTGTTTTTCTAGGACTGCTTAGTCTAATTTCAAGTTCCGAAATAAAATTATATCATGCAAGAATAATTTTTCTGTTGGTTAAAAATAAATAAAAAATAAGTGGAATAGGAAAACAAATCCTTAGGTCTATAAAATGCTGGTGGAAAACAGTAGACATTTCCCTAATTCAGGCACATTGAGGACACAGAACTAATGAAAGTCACATCAAAGGAGATAGTCAGATCAAATATAAACAGCAGTTGTTTATGGAGTGTCTTGGACCATAGTTGCTGTATCAGTTTGACAAGTCTTGGGGTGTTAGTGTGAGATGTGAAATTTGTTTTGTTTTTTTTATGTGATTTTGGTTTGTTCTGACTGATTGGTTTTTTTTTTTTTCCAAAGACTTAAGACTTTGTTTTGAAGATTTTTCCTATTATATCCTATGTATTAGTAATCTTTAAAAAAAAAGAAATGGTTGCTCGTTAAAACCTATCAAGTATTGATACATTAAAAAAATTAAAATTTCATAAATTCAAATTATTATTTTTAGTCTGGTTTTCCCATCTATCGCCATTTCAAGCAATAATTATATACATTTTCAAGTGGTTTATTTATTTATCAAAATAGATGATGTGCTTCACTAGCTCAATACCAAAAACCAATACTACGTAATTAGTATACAGCTATATCATCTAAATTCTTGATTATTTGCATCCATTAAAGTCACGAGACATTTTAGCCCAGTCAAATTATTCAAATGAGAGCAAGAATCTCGGAATGATTGTCGGCTATAAACTTGTATAAACCTTTATTTGGTCACCCTAAAACTGGTCTCAAAACCTACTCATCCTAAGGTGCCCGCGACTACAGATATTTTAAGGGCAAAGGGCAAAAAATCGATGTTTTACACATTTATTGCAAATATCTCGTTTCCTATGGGTTTTATGCTATTTGTATTTATTATAAATATTGTAGAGGATTAAATTTTCAACAACTTTTGTTTAAACATTTTTTTATATCTTGAACTATTTTCGAGATAGAGGGCAGAGCGCGCGCAGTGTTTTACTATTTGCAGTATCATTCGAGGTCAACCTGTAGTCCCGATTAAAAACACACCTTATAAAGTTTTTAAATTATTAATAAGTATATGATTCTAAATAATTTGCATTTTTATTAGCTATTACGTTATAATTAATTTTTTTTTTCGATAATTCAATATCTGTTCATTTAGTAACACTTACCTTACCCACTCGTTTAATTATAAAGTTATTAATGGAAATATTTTAATTTTTTTTTCTCTAATCTTATTTATACTAAATCCTTCCTAACTAAATAAAAAGAAAAGAATTAAATTTGTTTTTATTGAAAAATACATTTTCATACATTTATGAACATTGAAATTTAAAAAGTTGAATAATAATAAGAACTACAAGTTCTAATTTAAATTTTCTTCTTCTTCATCATCGTCTTCCAGTCGCTGTAAAATTTCTAATTCCTTTGTTTTCTCGTCTTCAACAACATTTGTCTCCAGTTCTTCCAGCATTTTGGGGTCAAAAGTACCGTCTTTATTGATATCACTCTGATATGGTGAAGCATTAAGACAAGCTTTGAAATCCGTATTTATAGCCAGAAAGGACAGATGTTCAATTGCTTGCTCACGATCGGGTTTTTTTTTTCAAAGAACCACTGTCATTCGTTAGTTTTGAATCGTATAATTATTAATAATTTAAAAACTTTATAAGGTGTGTTTTTAATCGGGACTACAGGTTGACCTCGAATGATACTGCAAATAGTAAAACACTGAGCGCGCTCTGCCCCTGATCTCGAAAATGGTTCAAGATATATAAAAAATGTCTAAACAAAAGTTGTAGAAAATGTAATCCTCTACAATATTTATAATAAATACAAATATCATAAAATCCATAGGAAACGAGATATTTGCAATAAATGTGTAAAACATCGATTTTTTGCTCTTTGCCCTTAAAATATCTGTAGTCGCGGACACCCTACGATAAGTAGGTTTTGAGACAAGTTTTAGGGTGCCAAAATAAAGGTTTATACAAATTTATAGCCGACTATCTCTCATTCCGAGGTGAAACCCTAATTTGACTGGACTATTTAACTATGATAAATAAAAGCTATTAGGGGAAGCGAAAAGTGTAATTAGTTATTGACGGCTTAAGTTCTTATGAATTGTACAGCTACTAAACGACCGTTTAGCTAAGTTATTCTTATATCAATCGAATTGTAACCTTTAAACTAAGGTTGAAGTCGTACAAATCGTATATCTCATACACAGGCCGCTACGGACCGCTTCTCTCGTGCATACGTCACGAGGATGTCGGTGACGCGAGCACATAAGTTTCCCCCCTACCGACAATTTCGAGGCTGTTTACACATTAAAAATGATTCCTTTCGAATCTTAACAAAAACTAATGAAATTTGTTTATTTATTGTATATTTCCCAACGGTTTTCTTTTCAGTGTTCTAATTAGGATGACATGCTTGACACCCTTATCAGTATGCCTGGATGAGCCTCAGCTTTCCGATCCAAGACGCTAAATATTCGAAAGGAAACTCGATAGCTATGAGAGGGAAAGTGACTGAGATCAACAGATAGCTTGGAGGGGTGGCGAGGGGTGGTGGGGGAGGAACCACCCCCGACCTTGGCACGTGACCACCCCCAGGGTCGTTACCCCACCAAGATGGCCGCCTCCATCTCCCCCCTAATTAATTTCAGCCCCCTCTCCTCACGTATTACAGCCCTGTATCCTTGAACTGTAGATCCATTATGTATTCATGTATCATCTATCAATCAATAAATACATATTAACATAATTATGAAATGATAATGGACTTTTAATATCTTTTATAGCATTAAAACGGTATCACTATAACTTTGTATGATAACTTTTTTTAAAGTTTTGATGAGAATCGTCCACAATATTTTTTTTAAATAATAAACTTATTAAAACAACATTAAATTGCATAAAAAATCAGGTACATATATAAAATTAACACAACACAAGAAAATAAATTATTATAATTGCCTGAAAGTCACAACGTTATTATATAAAAATCAACTAAAAACTCATTTGAAAAATATTTAAAGGCCGATACTATTTCATTCGGTTTACCTTGATGAACAACATAATAAATCGGTTGTACTTGGATATCACACTCAACTCCTAGGTTTAATTCCACAATTAAGGATACCCTCTTCATAGAGGCTGGGTTAGCCCGAAAAGGCTCGTCAGATCCCAAAGGGCTGTTAACAGATTAAATAATTTATTTGCCACAGCCGGATTTGAACCGGAGCCGGCATAGCAACTTGGCGCCCTACCTCTGGGCTACCCCGCTCCCCCGTTCTTATAAATAAAAAGATTGTTCATAGCACCTAAAAAAAAATATGAAAAATAACATATTTAGAATAACAAAATAGGTGTAATTGAATATTCATATTAATTAAAATATTAATGAATATTAGTTGCTGTTATAAATTATAATCATAAGTCTAATAATAAAATATTAAATAATAAAACGAAGTAGAAACGGAAGTCTTAAAATGCGTTATTATTTATACATACGTATAAAAAATGTTTTTCTGTATGGAATGTTTCTCTTAATTTTTTTTTTTACTTGGGGATTTCCACCTTGCTGCTCCTAAGCACACTCAAAATAGACATCCTTTAAGCATTAAAGTATTTTCCTCGATAATTTTTAATGATTCGTAGCACAAGTAGTACTGTCTTGACCAGATTCTATTAAATCTCGTATGGATCGGTTTAACGTTTTTAGTCGGTGTAATTTTGAGAAAGCGTTAAAATACTCCACAAATTTAATAGATGATTAAATACTGATAGCATTTACGTTTATTTTATATGCCATACATATAACTCTTTAAACTAGCTGAGGATTTTTAATTTAAATTTCTTTTCTAATACTATGACAGGAAATGATTCCCCAGACATCCGTGACATTCTTACTATAATTTTAGAACCCCATTCGGGTCAGCGGACGTATCTACAAATAACCATTGTCATTTGCTACCGCATTGATACTACAACGTGACTCTTTACCAATCTGGGCATTAAAGTCACCAAGGATGTTCTTGATGGCATGGTTTAGACGCCTGATTTGATCATGACCTATAAATAAACGATTTCAATTGTCCATCTATTTGGCCCCATTGTTGCAAGCGTCAGTGGATTCTTTTTTTTTTCTTAATGGTTTCCATTTCAGTTCACAGAAAGTTAATTGCCGAACAGAACTCGATTTTCAAAGCAAATATATTACCATCAGTTGTTTTCATGGTTTGCCAAATTTATGCTAATGAAAAACTGTTTTTTTCCCAGTGTACATAATTACATACATACATAATCTATGGCTCAAAAACAAGACGAAAATCGTATTTTTTCTATGAAAGCTAACTGCTAGCGTTCCCAAGTTTTAGCTAAACATTTTTTGCTAAGAATCTGTGACCTTTATATTAATCCAGCATTAAATAATCATTTAAAATACAGCTCATAAAAGCTGCAATTTTTATGTATTATATTACATTTTGTATTACTGAGGAGCGGAGTGGCTCAGTGATAGAGCACTGAATTGCCATGCCGAAATTCATGGTTCAAATTCCGCTGCAAGCAAGACTTCTATTCAGTCTGTTAGAAGCCGGAGATGGATCATATAGGATCTAAGACCCTCTTGGGGCTCACCCAGCCTCTATAAAGTGGGTACCTAAAATAAGGGGGAGAAATCTGGCGGTTGAGCGTTATATAGGACAGATCACCTCCCTGCACAACCATTGTCATTGAAATAGTACAGTTTCTACCATCTACTGAACCACAGACCCGTTCACGAGTTGTAGTGGTACAGGTTTTTTTTGTTACTTATTATAATTTAAAATTGTATATTTTATTGCACTTTACTATTATTATTACTTACAGCAGTATCTAATAGTCAAGTCGTAAAAATCTCTTCTTATATCGATATGATTTATTAATATTCTTTCTTTTTTGGAGAGTGACTATACCAAAATTGCCGCGAAATCTTATTGATTGATCATTTTAGAGATAAGGTTTGAAGTGCCTGAATGGTCTTAAAATCTGGAATATTGATAAATGCACAAGTGTATATTTTTTTAAGAGACATTCTGATTTCTTCCTTTTGGGATCCATCATTATTGGATCAAGTAACTTCAATGTTGATATTAACGTATATGTTAACATTCGCATGCTCATACGGAAAGGAAGTAGTGTCTAATTTTGTATGATGTTAGATTATTTTATTGCCTAATATGAACACAAATATTGTTTTGGATATAATAGAAGGCGCCCTATCCCAATTCCACTTAACAATAACCTCTTCACCATTCTCCACATCCACCATGTTGTTGGGTCTCGGACCACCTCCTCCAATGATTACAGTCTTTTGTCATTCTTGTACTAACTGCTTCCTCTTCCTCTTCCAAGTCTTTACAAGCAGGTATCCCATGTAAGCTTGGTTTGCGTCAAAGTGGTCCAGTTTTAAGAGAGCAACTTGTCTTTCTTCACCCGTTCTTCTACTATATTACATACGATCCTTTTTGTTATCATCTTAAGAAGTCACTTCGATGAAGTGAAGTTTGCTGATTAGCTTATCAAGGAAAGTCCAGTTATCTGATCCAGATAAAATCACTGAAAATTTGGAAGAATATTCCATTGGCCATTCTCACATAGCTCAGAATAATAGCGTGTTTGCATTCCCTTAAATGTTGGAATAATTAATACATTAGTGAAAAAATTCCAACTAAAAACCTTAAGTCTCTAAACTAAAACGGGAAATTGAAAATACCTGTCCAATATTTCGCCTATTCAGGCATCCTCAGGGCAGAAAGAGAATAACAGCAAAACATGAATAATGGACCCAAAAAACACACATCCCACCACCTCCAAGGCACAAATGCAACTACTGAATCATAGGGAAAGTTACTAGATTCCCAGCTGGCTAAGGTTAGATAAAAACAGCTGATAAATACTCCAAAATTTGAAACATCAATACACACTCACCGAACCCCAAAAAACACAACAGGAAAACAAAATTAAACTCATTGCATTTGAGCCTTGGAGGTGGTGGGATGTGTGTTTTTGGGTGCATTATTCATGTTTTGCTTTGCTATTATTCTTTTTCTGGCCTGAGGATGCCTGAATAGGCGAAATATTGGACAGGTATTTTAAGTTTCAGAAGTTTAAGGGTTCGAATCCGCCTGTAGCAGATAATATTTAATCTGTCAACGTCAACGGATGGACCCTGTGGGATCTACAAACCGTCCTCAGCTCATCCAGCCTCTTTAAAATGGGCACCCTTAATTGGTAGAAAAACTTGGCGGTTTAGAGTTATCTCGGTCAAATCACTTAACTTCACAATAGGTTTTTTTTACAATTGGTTGGGGGAAAAGAAATCCATTATTTTTGCGTAAAATTCAAAACATTATTTTAAATGTTTCGGATTGCCCGATTTGGGTCAAATATGCACCGTTTTCTTCTATAATTTGTTGCCATTTTAAAGGTAGCTTCATAATTCCTCTCTCATAGAAGTATTGTTCCTTATTGGCAAAAACTCTAGTAATTGATTTTCACAATCTTCTCTTGATCCCAATTTCAGGAAGTTTTGCCATGCGAGAAAAAGGTGGTTAATGCTTGGTGCCTGGTCCGGACTATATGGTGGATGCATTAAAATTTCCCAACCAAGCTCCCGGAGTTTCAGGCGAGTCACTACAGACCTGTGTGGTCTTGCGCTGTCGGGATGGAACACAACACCTCTTCTGTTGGCCAATTCTGGCCGTTTCTGGTCATTCGCTAACTTCAAACGGTCCAGATGTTGACAATAGAGATCTGAATTTTGTGTTTGGCCATACGGAAGCAACTCATAATAAATGATTCGTTTTAAGTCCCACCAAATACACAGTAGAACCTTCCTGGCCGTTAGTCCTGGTTTGGCCACCGTTTGAGCTGCTTCACCACGCTGTGACCACGATCGTTTTCGCAAAATATTGTCGTATGTGACCCATTTCTCAACCCCAGTCACCATCCGTTTAAGAAATGGGTCGATTCGGAAATTCGATCCATCATGTTTTTTGGTGTGGCACCCAAACATCGAGATTCTTTTTTAATCCAGCTTTGCGCAAATGGTTTAAAACTGCTTTATGGTCGATCTTTAGCTCCTGGGCGATGCTACGACTACTAACATGTCGATCAACTTCGATTATTTCTGTGATTTCATCAACATTTTCGACGACGGACCTACCTGTGCGAGGTGCATTTTTAACATCAAAATTGCCTGGACGGAATCGGCGAAACCAAAATTGCACGTAATTAGCTGTTACAGTATCGGCACCGTAAACACCATTCACAATTTCAGTGGCCTGGCTTGCATTTTCGCCTTTATCAAAGAAAAACTGTTAAATGTACCAAATTTTCTCTTTGTTGACTTCCATTGTTAAAACCCTGTAACTCACAACTGAATGGAACGAACAAAAAACAGCCAAAGAATTTTTTAGTGTGAAATGTCACCTCGACAACGAGCATAAACTTGCACTGTTTGATCGATACTTTACGATATATCGATCACAACAGCCATATACCGAGAAAATAATGGATTTTTTATTCCCCAACTTATTATGTCCTGAATTAAAAACAATATAACAGAACACCCATTTTTCGTGAAATTAATATAACTGAAGGCAGTAATTTGTTTTTACATTAAGAGTAAATGATATCATGTTCCTGAACATTACTCCTGGGTATCTATCCATAATATATGGTAGATGGTTCACTCTTAGGCGGTTTCAAGAAATACAAATTATGTAAAAGTCTGCATTACTACTCTTTTATTTAATAGTTCACTTATATCTGTAATAAATAACTTGTATGTACAAACTTATATTTTACATATGATGGGGTTAGTTTAACAGGAGTATGGCCTATTTTTTGGAGTTTACTCCTTAAGAAACGATTTTCATATTTACCCCGCGGTATGAAAATTTTATGAGGAGTAAAATCAAGTTTTAAATAAAAGTGGCGAGTAACGCTTCCTTTTTAATAAGACTGTATTATTTGTTTTATATAATAGATAGAAATTAAAAGTTAAATTCCGGGACTAATCGGGAAGAGATACGTGTGGTATCTACGGTAACAGTGTATTCTATGGCTTTATTCTCCAAGTGTTGAAATGCGATATTTTCTTGTATAGGAGCCTTTTTAAAGACAGCTATCCAAACAAACAATGTTACTACTCTTATTTAGATTCCGCCTTAAGCTGTTGGGGTCCATTAATTGTATCCATCACTTGGATACAACCTCAACAGACAACAGGGCGGTGTTGCTCTGATAAGAGTATGAAATTGACTAGCTATCTAGCAAGGCTGTGCAGTAACTATTTAATTGTGTACAGTGTTAAGTGTGTAGTGCTACTAGGACAGGAGTTTAGTGTATTAGGAACTGGACAGGGAGTGATCATGGGACACCTCTACCGGACTCTGAAGATGGCAGACGGACTCTGAAGAGGGCCCCTTCAAAAAAGTAAAGACAGGGAAGAAATCGGTTGTGGTTCGGTTGTCATTTTGGTATCTACTAAAAAAGACCAGGGCGAACTGTCATGCTGTTAGTCATTGGTTTGGGTATGTTTTGGTTAGTACTGATCTAAGCAGATCTCTTTTCTTCCATCCTTTTAGTCACTATTTCTTCTAATTTTTTCCTATGGAGGCATTTTCTATAAGAATCGACTTGCGCTCCCTCGCAATTCGAACATTTTGTTTGAGTTCACCTAGTCGCGGACATTCAGATATGTTATGCGAGCCGCTGCATCTTACACATTTTACGGTGTGGTTGCGGTAGTTTTTTGTGTGCCCAAATTGCTGACATTTATAGCACTGGGGCGGTAGGATATCCTTTCTTGGAATGTATTTCACAACCGTGAATATACATTTATATGAGTTCATATGACAATTCAGTTGTAACAAGTCACCGCACCCACTATTTGCCCTAAAGGTGGCCTACAACGTAGGCAAAAACGTTGGCACGATTAATAAAAAATATATATTTATAATTTTAATTAAAATAGTTCACATTAATTTAAAATGATTTACAAATTTAAAAAAACAATACGCGATGATAAGTATCAGTAGAGAGCGATTAATTGATAAGAACACATTTAAAATTCATTAGAAACGGAAAGGGGTAAACTCCAGTCGCGTGTCGGAGCTGACGTACACTTTTTTTTTATTACATTTAGTTTACTATATTCTATTAAACAAACCGTTTTGTTTTACTGCGCCAGATGATTCAATTAAATTGCTACTTCAGATATCTTCCAAGATTACCTAAACCATCGCTATAACGATCAACATAACCTAGGCGCTTCCACTGTATTCAGAAAATAAGGTTTAAAAGCTGCTTCGCTCGGCGTTTGGCAGCTCAAAAAGTTTGCTAATTTTAGCGCAATAAAGTAGTTATAACATGAGTTCAAGGAAATATTATAATAATTATATTCTATAGAAAAACAAAACAAAAAACTTAAATCCTAACAGATAAAATTGTGCAAAGACATGATCAATCAACATAACAATTACAAATAACCAACACATTCTTCTGAATGATGGGCTTCCTAAAAAATTAAAATAACAACTGATTAATACAATTTAATAAACACTAAAAAAAGAAGGAAATTTCGGACATAAAACAAAAAAGGGGGAGGAGAAAGGGGGTAAATTAACAATTTATTATAAACCTACGTTTCGACTCACCTACCAAGTCTTCTTCAGGGCTTGTAATGTAGGTCACGAGTATGGGGGTGAACCTAAATAAGACCCCCACCATTTTCAATTAAAAAAATAACTTTTGGGCAGAATTTTAAATTCAAAAGTAATTTTTGTTTTCTCAATAAACTTGAATAAATATAATCAATAATGTGGTCTTTCGATGTATCGACTCTGTGAAGTTGTTGCCCCTTAGATTGCTGTTGCAGATCACCTGGTCACTTTCCTGGGACATCTGTTATTCGATTAATTAATTAATTAACCAATTTCAAAAACAGGTTCCGTGAAAATTATGACTGAAATTAAAAATAAATGAAATTATAATTCGCTATTTTTAATTTTTCTTTTCTTTCTTTATCGCGGAAAGTTGGTTTAGTACTGAATTATTTGACCCAGCTTATCGGATGATTTGTTCCTTTTGTTTTTTATCACAATTTTTTCCTCCTTATTTGATTTGCTCTTGTCCTAATTATTTGTACCAAAAAAAAAAATTGTATTATATTTTTTATGATGTTATTGGGCTTTGATAGATAAGATTTTAAATACACTTCGGCATTGTACTGTGTGATCTGTCACTGAATAAGCTTATTCTGATTTGAAGTTTTTGATGTCAGAAACAAACTTGGTACTGTCTAAAAAGGCATTATGTAAATATTCTGAAATAGTCAATATAATAAATTTCTATTTCCGGGGATTTTCTATCTTGGCCTAGTCAATCCGACGCAATAATTTTAATTCTCTAAAGAAATTAGCTTTATCTATTTTGCGTTTCATGTCTCATTATCAGTCTAGCCTAGTGCAGTATATTTTTCTAAAATATATTTCACTAGATGAAGCTAAAACTGCTAAAAATCTAAATTGTTATCGCCATCTTTATCCTGATTACAAATTTCTTCACAGAAGGAAATTCTGGCTCTTGAGTTGTTGTTTTTTTTTTTTTTGGAATTTTGCTAATCATTTAAGTAGCAACTGTTTTTTGGCATATTAAGTTTAGGTTACTCTTAATTTAAATAGATAGTACATATCAATGTTGCACTATTTATTTATATTTTTTCTTCTTTTTTTTCAGGTAAAAATATTCTTACTCCAACTAGCTTAGAAAACACAGGTATGTTATTATTTTAATTATCTTGAAAGGAGAATGACGCAATACTTAAATTTAGGTGTTTTTTTTAATATAAACAATTTTTAATGCCGTCTAGGAATTACTTTAAGGGAAAATGTCAGTTTTTAGTTCAGTATTGACCATAATATAAAAATACATCGTCTTTTTTGTAATTTTCACAGAAAATTTAGTCTTACTTAATTTAGTATTAGAATATTTATCTATTAAATAGATAGATCTATTATTACATTTTACATATTTTTAGTTTACAAAATATTATTCTTTGTTAGAATGTATTCATTAAAATATTCTGAACTATTTTTTTTTTTCGGATTCAATTTATTGTGTAATAGATATGAATATTTTTTTACGTGTGCCTTTATTCTGCGTAAACTCCGGAGCTTACAATGATTTTAATAAATTCATTAAATAAAAAGAGAGCAAAACTGACTAACTCTATAAAGATGGTACCCTTAATAAGTACAAAAACCTGGCGGTTGAACGTGATCTCGGACAAATTACCTCCTTGCACCACCGTTATACTTGAAACAGTACTATCTTTGCCACGCACTGGTTGGTTGTAGTGCTACATTTTAATTTCAGAATTGACTATATACTTTATGAGGACTTATGCTACCATCGATAGGTTCAAATGTTCCTCTCATGAAATTCGTCTTGTGACATTTAATGATTAATTCCAGTTTTGTTTTTAACAGACCTGAAAAATCGTTAGGCAACTGGATCTTCCTTTAGCTTTCCTGTTATTTTACCAAAAAACTGATGATCACAAATTCAGCGGTCGTTTACGCGACTTGATGGTGGTGCGAACGAACGCTGATGCCATGTTACGCACGTCGATATTCGCAACGCAGGGTAAAAAAAAAACTGCTTCTCAAGTTTTGGAGGCTGTTGTTTTTGGACCTACGTGCCTCCTCGCCTTGGAGGAAGTAGGCCAAAACCGCTTCGTGAGGACTACGCGAAAACACAGAGAAGATGAGACGCAGCGGGCGATCGCATCACGTTCGCTGAACCAGGCAACTACGGCTAGTTGATGTACGTGATTCCGATTCCTTTTATGACATTATGTCCAAATTTGAGACCGAAGTCGCGTTTTGTGAGATGCCACGTTTTCTGACACATCGGTTATACAACGTTCGCCAAACATTTGGGCTGCTGATAACTGCTTAATTGTCCCTGATAACGAGAATTTCAATCTTCCTCTTTTTTTTGTTGTTTCGTTTTTACCATTACCAAGGTTACTCCCTTATCTTTGCCGAATTGAGGCACGCAATATTTGATTTGTCAGTTTTTCAACACACCCAACCTGATGAAGTATTTTCTAAGCCTTAATATCCAATAAATAACCATCAAATATTTTTTAAAATCAGTAGAAATTGTCTACCAAATTACCAATGAAATAGAGGTATGAAGCCGATAAAATGCATTTCCATCAAATTTTCCAATTTTTAAACATTTTAATTAAATTCTTTCCATATATTTGTTACTAAAGTCTTACCATTTTCGTTTTAAAGGTATCATATATCTGTGTAAATATGTGGTATTTTTTCTTAATATTTTTTGCAACAATTTTTTTTTAATATATTAGACATTGTTATGACCCTTTATCGATACATACTTATATCAGTTATTGTAATTTGATCGTATTGTGCTTTGATTGTTGAATTCATTCCTCTATTTCCATTGAAATATATTCAGCTAAAAAAAAATAACTGAAATAAACATAAAATATTTCTCTTTATATTACAATTATCAATATAGTATATAATTTATAAATAACACACACACATATATATATATATATTAAACGACTTTATTACAACAATGTGTCATATGTCGTATCGTAATTCATACAAGCCATGCCGCCATTTCTTTTTATCATAGCAGTCTTCCTCTCTAAGTCCTCTTGCCGCTACTGCCTCCGGGATCCCTTCCATCTACCTCTTCTGTGGCCAACCTCTCTTCCTCCTTTCCGATGGTACGTGTTTGAGTACACTTTTAGGCCATCGGTCGTCCCCCATTCTCATAATATGACCAAACCAACTCAGTTTTTTCGTTTCAACTGAGTATAGGATGTTAAGTGGTCTGTTCACTGCTTCCCTAATTCTGTCATTCGGAACGTGTTGTAGTCTTGATATCCTACAACTACGCCTCTAAAAATCCATTTCCATTGAAACCAGTTTTCTTGCCGAGTCAGTTGAAACGGACCATGTTTCTGAGGCATACAGGGCGGTACTTATAAGAAATGAATTGTAGAGTATCTTTTTTGTTGCTAACATGACGTCCTTGCTTCACAGAACAGAATTTAAAGTCCTAATTACTATTCTGCCTCTTATTACCTGTCGATATATTTTTTGCTGCTGCTCCCCTTCGAAAGCCACATGCCTAAATATTTAAATTGTTGGGTCAAATCCCATTCCCCAATATTTATTGAGGAGTTTTCACTATTATTTAATGCCGTATAAATAAGTATAAAAATATGTAAGAAATTTTATATTATCAAATTAAATTATATTTTAGTATTTTTTTTAAAAATGGGAGTAATTAAATTAAATCAAATGATCGAGTGTTAATGACCGATTTTTCGCTAGAACATGATTTTAAAATGTTACATCATCTAAATATTTAAAACGTGTAGTTTTACAATGCAATAATAGGAAAATTTATATCATACAAAATAGTATTAATGTTAATAATATTTAATTGTGTAATTTGCGACTCAATTAGTAATTTTTTTCCCACTGATAATACTAGAAAAACAATAGATTGCAGTTTTGCCATTTCCTTAACATCATTTCCATGTTATACTTATTATTATTATTACAATTATTGCAATTTTTTATCATAAGTTCTCAAATGGTTTTAGAATGATTTTTATTGTTATTTAAAATATTTCATGATACTATAATAAATTTAGTAGCCTAAAATACATTTAGATGAGGAAAACACTATCCTTCGTCTACGGTGTTTAAACATAATTTAATATTATTTATGTATATTTGTTACTGTGTTGGCGAAATGTTAGGTCTGCGTTTAGCCTTATCAGCACTTGTTTCCTCTCTCATATCTGGTATTAGTTGGTTCCGCAAACACGTCGCTTTCTTGTCTTAGAGGCATTTAAAAGTTGTCAGAAACACTCGACGAAATTTCAACAAGGGAAACTTTGTGCTAATCAAATTGCTCTGGCCGTTCAATCTTTTATATATATATTTTTTGATGGATGGCATATTTAAAGTGCATATCAGTTTTTGGTAATTTTTTTATGAGGATATTTATTTTTGCATTGTATACTTAAAAATACTTTTTTTTCCTATCACATTTTCGTTAATCGTTAGGGGATTATAATATTTCATTTTGATAATTAAATTAAATTTCATACATTTATAGCAACGGTATACATTCTTATTTATATTCAAAAGGCCGGTATTTAATTTCGATATAACATTGTAACGATCATTATTTCTAAATTTAATAAAACATTTTTTTTTAATATACTATTATTATAAATTATAAATTATTATATAATTATATATGAACCAGATAAATAATAACTTATTTTCTTTTTTAAAAAAACTTTTTAAAATACTGCACATTAAGCACATTTATTTATTTTTATATCTTAGTTTGTTATGTATTTTTTCTGAAAAGATGGTATTTTTTTTTTCTGAACCTCCTTTATTTTATTAAATTACAACGAAAATATGGTATAATTCTATTTTCTATTATAAGAAATAAATTTAATATAGATTCTTCGGAAAGCTTCCAAAAATTTAAAAATCTGTTACTATTATTTTATTTATTTTTTCTTCTCGATTCGTATTGACTACCTCGGATAACATTATAACTTTATTTTCCTTTTTTCTGCTGGAGTTTTATGTTTAAAATATTCTTCATGCGTTCACTAGCACATTTCTTTTGATCTTCTGTCCTTTTGAGACTCTGTACTGTTCAACTTTTCAAAATCTCTTTTAATTCTTTAGTCCACTTTGTCGCGGTCTTCTTTTTCTAAAAGCAGTCAAATATTTGCTTAGTTAGTTTGTTCATTCTGTACAATACAGTCAGAGTAATGTTAGCCTCCTCAACCGCATGCTATCCTGGGCTGTTTCCATTTTCTGGTACATTTCTTTGTTAATTCTCAGTTGCCATTCAGTCTGAACTTCACATATGATTTTTCTTGGAATTCCTCTAATCCGGAACTTTAATTTTTTTTGAGATTGTACTTCATCGAAAGGCATTAACCGGGAAAAAGGCATTCCGTTATTACAAAAGTGTTATAATTGTGTCCTATTTTTGCATTCTAGGATATGCATTTCTTGTTTTAGATATTCTTTGGTAATCTATAAGCCCATTCAATTTTTAGAATCCGATCTCCAACAGCTATTTTCTCTAATGCCTTCTCCTTTATAGTCATTACCAAATATCTGACTTTTTAAAATTTACTATGAATTTTATTAATTAAATTATTGGAATTGGAGTGCTGCCGATGGGTAGTTACTCCACATGTGTTTTTCATGTCATAATGTACATATCAGCAGATTTACTAGTTATAATCATATTATAGTTGTAAATATCAATAAATTAAATAAAATAAATAAATAAAAAATTATTGGAATAAAGAAACTGATGCAAGATAATAGAATCCGTAACCCTTAGATATTAGAAAAAAAAATTATTCTAACGCTGAAGGATAAACAAAGTCTTAAGGCATTCGAAAATATGGAGTATTGTAGAATATTCGGTCCAAAAAAGGATGAGACCCTAGGGGAATATAGGAGAATAGGTAAAATGTAATTGCGAAGCATGGACCCGGTTAATATTGACCAAGTGATAGCGTCACGAAAGTTAAGATGGTCCTGTAAAGTTGCTGGGATGATAATAATTCCGAAGATGTTAATAAGCGCTGTGCTGACTGGGAAGCGTCTGAGGGGTAGACCGAGGAGTAGGTGGGATTGCGTTTGGAGTGATCTGGCCGATTTGGGTTTGGGTAGTGGTCCGTGGATAAAGGTTTGTAAGCAGAGGTCTGTGGTATCGGCATCGAGCCTTCCGGTTCTCTAAGCCTTATTATTATTGTGTTAAGTACTGTATAATAAATATAAAAATGATGATAATAGTAATTTCGAGTCAATAATATAGAGACAAGAAGAGACTGTAGCCGATACAGTAAGACGAAGAGCGTCCAATTAGACAGCTATGGACGGGGGCGGTGGGGTACGACCTTGGACGGGGGCAGTGCACCGACCTTGGTTGCCCCCACCCCCGGGGGTGGCTTCGCTCCACCCCTCTGCGGTTTTCCTTATTCTACCAACTTTCCCCTATACCTATCTCCTCTCTCCTCTATATCCATCGTCACTCAATATTCAATATAACATATTCCCTGAGAGAATAATAATTAGCTTTTTTAAATTTGAATAATAATAATTTGAACAAGGGACAATAGATCAATAAGAAGATAGATATATGATAATTTTGTGATATTTCCTTAACAAATTATATAATACATATGTATATATATATATATATATATATATATATATATATATATATATATAATTATGTAATACTTATTATATAAGGTTGATATATGTGGCACTCAGGATCATAAACGGATAAATCCGAAGTTTCAATAATTGTCATTTTCACATTTTTCCCTAATTTAGCCATGCAATTTTATGCTCCCGAACCTTTTGGTTCAAAACTATACTAAAACCAAGGTGGTAAAGTTTCAAGTTAGACAAATTTGCGAGACTAAACTAGCGAAAATGTGAAAACGTCGAAGTTCGAATTGTTGGTGTTATCCGTTTTTGATCCTGAACCTCACTTGTTAAATGTTTAAAATGCAAGCAATCTAAACTTAATCATTGAATACTATGTGATTTACCTAGTATTTTAAATAATTTCTAAACAAGTAACATATGTTTAATTTTTTTTTTTTACCATTTGAGCGACCCCGGTGACTCAAATGTTTAGAGCGTTGCCATGGTGAGGCGGAGATCCGGGTTCGAATCCCGGCTGGGGGGAAATCTTTTCTCTTCAAAATAAAAATATATAAAATCATTTCAGTGTTGTTATTAATTGCTTAATTTCCATTTTCAACTATCCAAAAAATTTAGATGGACCTAGCATAGGTATATCATTTTTTAATCTTGATATTATTTTGAATTTGCCAAGCCCTTATGAGTTTTTTAGCGATAGTTCTTTTTGATATTCAAAATGATAATTTGTTCATTCATACAATACGCATTATACCAGTAAGTATATTGTGTTATTAATCTGTCTGTTAATTATATATTTTTATATATATACTTAAATTTAAATAGTTTAAGTCTATTCGTTAAACGTTCTTTTGGCGACGTTATACTATAATTATATGTTATATCAGGACCAGGGTACTTTATATAATTCACTACAAGCCTATTTTTTCACTGTTAAGGCATAATCATGAGAACAATTTAATTTTGAAACGTCACATAAAGAAAGTTTAACGAATAGACTGACTGACTCTCTAGAAATGAAATAAAACTTATTTACATATAGCAGTCAAGAAAAGTAGATACCAACACATACATATTTTTATTATATATATATACATACACACAATATGGTATGATACGATTGTTGGTTTTCTTTGAGAAGGCCGAGAAAGGGTCTTCACCCCAGAGCAGGGGTCCTTGGCGCTACCATTTATAAAACCGTGGCCTCTTTCGAGACCCACCTCCCTCTCATTCCCTCCCAGTCAGTGTTCTCGAATGATGTGATATATCGGCTATTATATCATCTCAGGGCATCAATAATTCATAAAATGTCACTATTATCCCCAAAAATAAAATTATATAACCCAGTAATTCTAATTATATAAATACAGAGATGAGCATTCAACCTGTCCAGGGATACAACAAGGATCAGCACTAGGCCATTATTATTAATTTTGTTGTATAATAATTAGACATTATATAATTATGATTTGTAAGGTTAGCTTTTATTGAATCATTTTTTCATAAATATGACTATTTTATATGATTTTTTTTTTGTACCACTACAACCCATGAAGGGTCTGGGGTTCAGTACATGGTAGAGACTGTACTGTTTCATGGACAACGGTTCTGCAAGGAGGTGACTTGTACTAGGTCACGCACGACCGCCAGATTTCCCCCCCTTATTTTGGGTACCGTGTTTTTATAATATTTTATATAGGCTGGGTGGGCCCCAGGAGGGTCCTAGATCCTATATGATCCATCTCCCGCTGCAAACAGACTAAATAAAAATCATGGCCTGCAGCGGGAATTGAACCAGGATTTCCGGCATGACAGCTCAGCACTCTACCACTGAGCCACTCCTCTCCCTATATATGATTTTTTTAGGACATTTAATTTTGAAATTGAGACTCTTACCTTAAAACAAGAATGTAACTTATATTTCTTTTTAATGAGTAAATGGTTAACTTTTTATCTCGAGAAACGCTGAAAATGTTCGGGGAGTGCAGTCAATAAATTTTGCTCAAACAAGTACCCACAACATATTCCTAATTTTTAGGCCATCTTGAGGGAAGAGGTATGTGGATTCTAAGAGCAACAGTCAATGTTGCCAATTCACGTAAAATTGCAACAAAATGGCATGATGGGCCACGAATAAAACCGCGGTACCAGGTCCCTCTCCCGTGGCTTGATTTAATATTCTTATGAAAACAGATCCCTCAACCACTTTCTTTTTAGTCTCTTCGAAGACTTCTCAAGAGAGTCGTGGCCATTTGTTCAATTAATGGGTTTGGGTATCCATGTAATTGTTCTTCATTCGTAAACGTTTGTAGAATGTTCGTATGTATTTTTAAATCAGTGTGCAAAGTTTGTTATAACCTTACCATGGTACTTTTGGGATAAGTCTAATATCGTTGATTGAAAAGTTTGGTGTCGTTTTCTGTGAGTTCATCTTCAGTCTATCCACGAACTATTCAGATATTAAGAGTCATAAGTTCAATGACCAAAGCCTATTAAATTTACAAAAACTACAGAAAATACATTATGAAAATATTTTGATAACGAAATTTAAAGTAAAAAAATTCATAATTTTCATACTACTAAAAATACCAAAATATTTATTGTTTCATTCATTTGCCATGGAATAGACTAATAGGTAAAATATTTAACTATGTAATTATAAGACATATACCATTTTAATTTACTTAGAGATATATTTTCCCCCGAATGATTTATTTTTAGTCGGTTGTTTATCTCGGCATTATTATTTTTTTTTTAAGATTCATCTTCTCCACCCTATTCTAAGTTAAGATTTCCCAAATCCGACCCAGATATCGGCCCAGGAGATTTGCCAAAACCAAATTCCCATAATCAAGAATGCGCCTTGGTAGTATAAATAGTCACCGGCACAGTTCAAATCCCTTGAGTTGTTTTGTCAAAGCTTTCCAAAATAATAAGTTATATTAAATTTTATATATTTTTTTATTGAAATATTATATAACTATACTCTGAATATAATTGAGATGAATCCTATTTTAAACGCACAGGTACTTAGTCTAATTTGGCTTCGATATCTGTAAATGGCTTTCGAGAGTCTTTGCTTATTTATTTCAACATAAAACGCCTAAAAAATATCTGCTTTCCTCTTTAATCGTCAAGTGTGTCCATTTATAAAATGAGGACACATTTATAAAAAAAAAATATATGAATGAACAATCATTAAAAAAATATCATTCTTAAAGTATTATATAATATTATTAATTATATGACTGTCAGGAATATTAATTATTAAATATAAGGGTAATTAATTTTAACAAGGGCCAATAAACGCTGTTAGCATTGACCACATTCCCACCACCTCGCTACTTCCTCCACTAATTTATGTATCGTAACCGTTCAATAAACATAAATAATAAAATGTTTAATAAATACAGTGTCCATATAAATAATAAATATAAAATAGTACTATTTCATAGTTTATTCATAAGCTTTATTAATTGAGTGCCAGAAATAAGTTCAAATCTTAGGCGATATTTAAAATTAGGCGATTTCAATTGTTAGGCAATTTTTTATTACCACAATATTCTCAGTTTTTGTTAAAATTGATTCAATACATAGGTTATTTTATCCGAAATCAATGAGCCACATTTGAAGTAATTGTATAAAAAAATATCTGTACCATTACAACCCATGAAGCGTCTTGGGTTCAGTACATGGTTGAGTCTTCTAGGCTACGGTTGTCCAGGATTTGTCCTAAATCACGCTCAACCAGATTTTTCCTTTTATTTTGAGTACCCAGTTTATAGAGGCTGGGTGAGCCCCAGGAGGTCTCCATATCCTCCAGGGTCTATCCCTGCCTGTTAACAGACCAAATAAAGATCTGCCACAGCCGAATTTGGACCCGGGACCCTCAGTTTAGCAATTCAGCTCTCTACCCCTGAGTTATTGACTCCCTAAATAAAAACAAAATTAGAAATAGTTTAAAGAAGGAAATCAAAATATTTCAAGTATTAAAATTCACTCCTTTACTGGAAAATCACGTGATCTTTATTCAAGATAATTTTCTCCGAATGGATCAATGCTTCAACTTAAATTCTTCTTTTAATAAAAATTTATTTTATAATAAAAAAAGATAAAATTAATTATTATAAAATTTTAATTTTTTGCCTAAGTATTAATTATGTATTGGAAACTTTATCAGCTAATTGACATCTGACATAATAATAATATATTACTTTAGAAGTCTTCCAAAACCATTTATATGATTACCTATTGTGGTTTTTTTTTCTGATAATAAATAAAATTAAATTATGATATATTTATATATACTTATGTACATATATTTATACTATAAAATGTATGCCATACAATGTATACTGTTACTGATAAATAACATTTCCTACTCTGTTCTGTGAATCGTTGGGAGCGTGAAGACAGGATGATGTAAGCGGATTTTGACCTACTTGACTTCGCTAACGTGAAGCTCGATATCCTCCGCATATCTATTTTAATTATATCTTCCATATAATGCAATATGACCCCAAGGATTGTATAATTTGTAATTCTATAAGCTCAAGAATATTTTCTCATCTTTCTTTGTTTCAATGCCGGTTCACGCTTCGCTGGTTTTTCCTGGAACGTATGTCGGTCAGTGGAAAACAACTAACAAAAACTCTTCTTTTCATTGATTAAATATTGTACTCGGAATTTCAAATGTATCTAAGGAAAAAAATCATTAATGTTTGGAAATTTTTTATTAAAAAAAAAAGTAAAAAGAAAATCGTTACTAGCTTCAGATAATTATTGTTATTGAAAGTTAAACTACGAAACGCAATTGAATGAAGATAATTTTATTTAAAAACAAACAAATTATTAAAGTTTTTGATATCTCATTCTTTAAATTAAATGAAATAAATTTATCTTCATTCGAAAGATTTTTTTTTGAATTTTTGTCTAGAACCTTACATGAATACATTGGGAGATAGTCAAGCAAAAATAAGTTCATGCAAACAATCATGAACTGTGCTGTTCTTGTTTGTTTTTAAAAGCGAAAATCATTTTGAATTGTACAACAAATTTTTTTCAGATAGACAAACTTAATTGTTTCTTACCATTTCCGGAATAAAATTCAAAAACATTATTATAGGTAATATAAATAAATATCACCATCTCACATTATGAACTATCTTTATTGGCTGGATTAAGGTCAAAGCAATAAAATTGGGTATTTTTAAATTTACCGTCGTCTGAATGCTGAAGTGCTCCAATTGACCCTCAAAGTGATTCTCTCTCACTCTCTCTTTATATATATATATATATATATATATATATATATTGGTATCTACTTTTCTTGACTGTCAAAAAATTACTTATTATTTACAGTTCTTGAGATTCAGTGGGCCTTTCTTTTTTTAACGTTTCGAGACTATATTTTTTTCAATAATCTTGCCCTAACCGTGAATTATGTTAAGTAACACACTAGTCTAAACTTAAAATTGACGCTTATACGATGTTAATACATAAACGAGAATTACAAATTGATGACGAAATCTCAAATGAGTAAACCGAATCTCAAAGAGTTTAAGTAAAACTTATTTGTAGGTCTTACATAGTAAAGATAATGGCATCGTGACCTTATAAGTTGAATTTTATATTTGAGTACTACCGCTGGGAAGTTTCTCAACTTGTCTTTATTCTTGCCATTACGTATCATTCCTGTCATTGACTAGCTGTATTGTTATAATGCATTTCTAGATTTCAATGAATAAATTAAAATTAAATAAAAAAGGTATTTCATAGTTTATTAGTCCGTTAATTCTTTGATTTGAAGAAAGCCAATATATCCTCCATAATGTCACCATTTTTATTACTTTTTGAAGCACTTTGGCTTTTTTCGAGATATCTTATTTCAATTAATGACGGATGTAAATTTATTTAAATGTACATATATGTATGGAAGGAGTATATAATATGTAACAAGAAGAAGACATGAGAAGGCTGGTTGATATGTGGAAGATGCGCGGGGAAGAGCCTTGGCACAGATATGAGGCACTTTCACCCCGTTGGCTCAGCGCCTGCCCCCGATCCCCCCCCCCTTTAGGGTCCACGTTTCTACACCTCATCCTCCACTTCTTCCTCTGTCGCAATGTCATCTTCTGTCTAATCCCGGTTTCCTTATGGGGAAATCCGAAGTACGCCTAGTCAGGCATCGCTCCAAAGGGATTCCAACTCAAAGGCCATGAACTGCAGGAATCGTGGCTAACCGATTGTTGCTTGGTATTGCGATATTTCATCAAAAATTGTTAAGAATTTTTTTAAATATATTTTCAACAAATGAAAATACCGTGTTAGTATTGGGTTGTCCGGAAGACAATGCAAGATGCAGGATTGGGTTGTCAGGAAAACAATTCAGGATTTTATATATTTTTTTAAATGCCCTTCCAAATTGTAAACTTTTTGTTTGTTGGATTAAAAGTTTGTTGATTGGAGGATTAAAGTTTATTAATCCTCTTCCAAACAAAAATGCCTGTTTATCTCTGTAAAATTTTGATACTTGGATATAATTCAGTCTTAACTAAGATTTCAAATCGTGATTTTCGCATAATTTTGTTTTTTGTATCGATATTACGTTGACCAGAGCGATTGCCGTAGTCATAGAGGATGCACTTTTCATCTAAGGATCCACTGAATTATTTCCAGGTTGTAAAATGTTACAGAGTTAAGTCAATTTTATTGTTTGAAAGAGGATTAATAAGTTCTTACATTTATGGAAGTCAAAAGTCCAACAAGCGTAAACAGTTTAAATATTTTTGTTTTGAAGAGAATAGATTTGCCCTGGCCGGGATTCGAACCCGAGTCGTCTGCGTCTCTGTTGCAGTGCTCTAAACCACTGAGCTACCAGGGATCGTAGCTCAGTGGTTTAAAGCTCTGCAACGGAGACTCAGACGACCCGGGTTTGAATCCCGACCAGGGCAAATCTTTTCTCTTCAAAACAAAAATATTTAAAAATAATTCACATAAAAATAACAATTAATAAAAAAAAACTAAACATAAACAGTTTATTTGGATGGGTATATTAATTAAAGAAAACAGACAACCCAAAATATCCAAGTGAATCGACAGACAATTTTCACGTTTAAATTCCTTATTCATGATAACGTATATATATATTGGCTTTCTTCAGATCTTATTATTAAAGAACCAACCGATTAAATAAACTATATAAAACTGTAAGTTATACAGAATTAGCTAGGAAATGCTGTTGTAGCGTTTAAACCATCGGAAAAAACTCTCTCTCTCTCTCTCTCTCTCTCTCTCTCTCTCTCTCTCTCTCTCTCTCTCTCTCTCTCTCTCTGTCTCTCTCTCTCTCTCTCTCTGTATATATATATATATATTATTTATGAATGAGCCCATTAAAATTACGTACTTAGTTATAAAGTAGGTACTTAAAGGCGTGCTGTGGGCTTCCTTTCCCTATTGAGACCATGTTGTTCCAGTGTTTAACTCAAACACCGTGGAGTTATAAGTGACACCAGGTCAAAAAAATGATTTTGAAAAAACTCTAATACACAAGCTTGACTCTTAGTGTAATTACGAAACATTGAAAAAAATAAATGACTTGATAAATGAAAGTGTGTTTTATCAGTAGAAACATCATACAAAATTACTCTAGCGTTTTCTCATAATCGTGTTTTTGACTTTCAGTGTATTTCACCTACAACCTCATGATGTGTAATACTTTTATCTTCGCATATACATATACGTATTATATTTATCATTTGGCAACGATTGAGGAACATAAATAACAGACCCACTAGATAACATCTGTTCGTCTAACAAAGATTATTTTTAAACATTATATCCATATAGAACACCGATTTCCTTATATTGACTCTCTTTAAATTTTAAATATATACAATAGGTCACATTCGATAATATTGTAAGAATAATCCGCGATTATTAAGATGAAGGAAATGGAGCTTTGTGTATGAATTGAGTCGGATCCTGAGTGTATACACGTGTACATCTCCCTACATCCAATAATCGATCATCCTGTTCCTTTCTCCCATAATATATATTCCTTTTCCTACAAATTGTTATTTATTCGCTATAAATAACACAATTTCTTGTTAATAATATATAAAATACGATTAAAAATGAGAAAAGACTAATAAATTAAAAACTATTTACACGAATTCATCCTCATTAAATCAACGAAATTAAAAAAAAATAACCGTTTCATTGCCTTCCTTTTCAACTTTTTTTTATTTTTTAAATAATAATTTCCTATTTTTAAATAATTCGAATTAAGTTCAATAAATATGTTCACAGGCTATCACAAAGATTTTATTTTTGTTTTAATATTTTTATAACATATTATTCCACTTGGTCATACCATTTATTTGATTTCGAATTTTTTTTTTATAAAAGTGTTTTTAAATATAAAAAAAAAATGTAATATTTATATTTCCCCATAATAAATAATAGAAGAAATTTGAAAAACACAATAATAATACATATTAGAAGGAAACCTTTAAATATCTATTATTAAAATCTCGAAAAAAATAGTCATATTTTTTCCACTTCTCTTCCACCTATAGTTTATTTCATGTTTTGGAGGTTGGAGTAATTATTTTTTATTACAATTAATATCTTATATATTTATTTAAAAATTCTACTATCTTGAATTGATTCTTTTGAACTTATTAAATAAACTCTACGTGTATATTTATTTGAAATATCTGTGAAAATATTTTTTAAAGAATTCTTAATCAGTATTCCGATTTTAATAAATCTAACCTCTTGTTAATTTAAAATTGGATATTATATTTATAATATTTGATAAGATTTTAAGATCCTGAATTTTTATCAATTGTATTTTAGCGACAATTATTGGTATGCTCCATTTTGTTTCCTACCTGTATAATAGAGCTTTATGGATGATTAAGGATTTTTAGTGAATGAATTATGACCAATATTTCAAGCTCATTCATTCCTATTTTGTTACTTGTTATATTCTGTAATAATAATTATGTAATTTAATTATCTACCTCGTTCCTTCTTAACATGCGGCCCCATTATAAATTCTCAGGGACATTGAGTTTGGCTAAAGTAGGCGACGTTGGGTATTTCCTTAACAGAATTCTTCTCTCGACGATTGACCTTTTGAGGCTGTATTGCGAAACTCCATCGGCTCTGACGAATGACATTTTGTCTCCCCCATCCAGGAAATAATATTTTTTTTATTTCTCGTTTTTGGTCTAATAGTGAATTGGTTATATCAAGATGGTGTTAGAATTTAAAAAAAAGAAAATTAAATAAAGTGCAGATAAAAAATAGAATAAGTATGAATTAAACAAAATTAAGAACAATTATTCAATTGTTCACTATTAAAAATATATTAGCGGGTATTTATGAATATATATTTAGATATATAAACTTAAAAAGTGGCTTCACTCGTTTTTCTCTTTTTGTCCTGATGCTTGAATTGGAGAAATATTCGTGTTTCCTTCTGATTTAGTGACTTGACGTTTTTTGGGGGGAGAATTTTCCACTCTTGTGTTCACATATATTTTATTTTTAGCATTTCCTTTTCTACTTTCATATGAATTTACGTATACAATACAATATCTGAAAATAAATTACTGGTAAATTAAATAAAATGGTGGGAAAAGATTCAAATGCATGAATACCCTTTGTGTCTGTATATATTATTAAAACAGAATGTATATTATATAATAAATTTAAATTTAACGCGATGATAGAAAACGGACGTTACAGCTGCTATAGTTCTAACAAAATAGACTTGTTTTTAGTGTAATATTTAAATAAACTCATATGTACATCTTTTTTTGTAGTTTTGTGAGATAACTTTGTTTATTTTTATATATAAATATTTATCTCTCATTTAACACCTGTCTCAGACACACACGACAATTTTAAACTACGAAAACTCCCTAATTACACTAAAGGAGAAGAAATTCTGAATAGTTCCGAATTCAACATTACTGTGATTGGTGCATGATCAGGAGAACAATAGACTTATAGTCTCAGTGAAAAGCCACTGATGGCAGACATTTCTATTTTGGGATAAATAATTATAATTATTTTTATATATGATGTATAATGAAACACCAAATTTTATGTTGTTAGATCTCTTTCATTATTACGAAGGTTCATTACTGAAAAACATATTATTTTTGACCGAATTATTGTGACTACGTCTGATTAAATTTCATTCATAATTACGTATTTTTACTTAAGCGGTTTCGGGACCATTAGTGTATTAGCCATATATGGCAGGTTGCGTAATTTCAGGGCGGTTACCACACGTGCCAATTTCGACCACATCTGGTATTACGTTTGTAAATAATAATAATTTAAATATCGTAATCATTATGCGTCAAACCATAGTCTTGGTGTTTCATTATTCATTCATGTTTACATTAATCTTACTCTAGTTATCGCTAATTCATTAGTAATTAAACGTATATATACCTATTTTTCTTATTCATTTACAAAACTCGCAGTATAAGCATCGTTAAAAGAGATCTTTTATAATGTTAATTTTTCCGCATAAGAGTGTAATTCTATCTAGTTGCCCATAATGACTATGTATTATTGGAAAGGCATTTAAGTAGTTAATTTTTTTTTAAATATAATTGAGGCGTACATGGAAAAGGTGGTAAGTAAAAAGAAATATTTTTCGTTTTTTCTCATAGAAAAGATAATAATTAATCATGCCAATAGGATAGAGGGAGGAGTAAGTCATAACTGGAAGTGGTGTAAGTTACTATTTTCCAATTGAAAATTTTGGTTTTTATTTGTCAAAACAGTTTTTTTCTTCTCCTGTAAAATTACCTATTCCATGTCAAAGCCTCAATTAATATTCCTGAAATACGTTATAAATCAATATTATCCAAAAATATTTTACCTAAGCAAAATATAATTAAGTTTTAATACAATCAAAGGGGAGTTCAACTCGTCTGCGAGGTTTTAGTCTCACCCGACTCGTACGGAATATTCTTCACATTTTTGCCATTTTAATTTTTTTTTTTTATCTGTATTTTGGAGCCAGTTTACTATGTCAATATTTAAGTACATGCAAATGTTTATCATCCAAAAGTATACTAATCTCTCTTTGATTATTTTTCTGCCCTGGTCGTAGGGGATTTTAACTTTTCCTGGAAAACTAAGTCTAATTTAAAATATGTAGAGAATACTCTTCTCATTAAATATGTGCATTCAATTAAACCTATAACTGAAAATCTTTTGGAAGAGCTCGAATTTGCTATACAGATATTTAAGTAGCTTTAAAATGATTTATAAATCATTAATATCCAAAAATATAATTATGTTGTTGGTAATATTTTTTTTTTAACCAAGTTGGTTTTAGTATTTTTTGCTTTTTAGTTCTCTGCACCAATTACTTGATTAACTTTTTTCTTGTAGTTGAGTGAATTGTGCAAGGACTCGGCTAGTTTTTTTAAAGGTTCACCTCCCGAGCGTGTTTCGAAACCCCAACTAAAGCAAGGAACAGGACTTCCTGTAGAAACAGGAGATTTGGCAATATTGTCACACTTCTTGCCCATTCTCTCCTCAGTTACTGAAACCAAGTTATCAACATCTCCTTTTCTTTGGTTTACGTTTTCCGGCACATTTCTCTCTCTCTCTCTCTCTCTCTCTCTCACTCTCTCTCTCTCTCTCTCTCTCTCTCTCTCAAATTCTTAAGATTCAAATTTAAAGCCTTATAATTTGTTGCTTTTGCTGAATTCAATAATGCAATCATGCCAAACTTATTAATTAATTACCTAAATTGATAGAAATTCTGTCACCAAAAAAAATGTTCTTCAAACCTTATCATTATTTTTAAACTACTTATTACTTATTCATTATGATTTTTATTGTTATCGTTGTTATAAATAAGAAATATACAATTTATAAATTATAAAATACTTATAATTATCATGTTTAAAACTAAATTATGCTCTGGAAATAAATAAATAAATTAAATGCAGTAAACATTACCTTTCTTAGTTTCTATCTCTGAATCGATACTTTGCCTTAACTTTTTTATACATTATGGTTGAATATATTGTATTTTGAAGGAGAACATAAGTTTTTGCTTTATTCTATAATGCAGTCATGTGAAAATTATTAATCATTTAAGAATTACTTCAATCGATAGATATATCTTTAATTTTAAAATATATTGTCTATGAAGTTGAATAAATTTCAACGCCAAAAATACAAAACATTTTTTTAAAAATTTCTTATCTTATAAGTTAACATATTGAAAAATGATCTTTTCTTACTCAACAAATAAATGAATAAAATCAAGTAAACATGAATCACTTTTTTGTAATTTTAGTTACTGTAAAGTATTTGGCTTATGGTGGAAAGGAAATATACTGAACTTTTTTAGTTTCGGCTTCGTAAGTGATACTAAAATATATCTTCACTTTTTTTGTATTTTGGCTGATTATATATAAATTCATTGATTATCAATAGTTTAAAAAAATTATTAAACTTAAAAGGATTGAATTTTGATTATATTAAATGGCAATCCTTAGAAAGAGTTGCTGGCTCCAGTTACCTTACGAGAGGGGGAAATAGCACAAGGCTGGTCGCTTCTCTCCCCTGCTTTCCCGTATTTTTCAACTGCTATAAATTATTGTTATTTATTAATATTATTTATTTATATTTTACTATACATTAAATAATTGAGGATTTGGAGATTTAAATAATATGCTTTTTTAATCGTATAATAAAAATTAGGTACAAACGCAATAACTCAATAGAAGAGTAATAACTCTATTTAAAATATTTTTATTATTTTTTTATGAAAGCAAAGTTATTGAATAATTACATTATGTAATAAAAAAATCGTTTTTATTTTACCTTTGATTTAAAACCGTTCTCAAAATATCTATAGATTTGAAATATATGTTTTTTTTATTGTTTAAATGTGGTGTTTTTTCTTAATTTTAGAGCAATCGAATTTTTTTTATAAACTTTTAATAGATTGAAATTTAATGATTACATAGTTTAGAATAGAATAGAAAAGTAACTTTATTCTGGGACTAACTAGAATAACAGTTCATTTGTTTATTTCAAAAATTTTATTCTACGAAAAATATCAATTATTAAAGATCTATCTCAATTGAAGAAAATTTCAATATTATTCAAAAAATTCCCTGTGAAGTTGATTAATTTTGTCCCGAAAATAAATATATAAAATATATTAATAACAAGTACTTTATAAAATGATTATTAACTTTAAATTTCTTATCGCATATTTATAAATTACCAAATTGAAAACTAATTTATATTTTATATATAAATTACATATTTAATTTATGATTTGTATATATTAAAAAAAAAAGTCAATTTAAAGAAAATTGAATAACATTATTATAATTATGTATCATTACTGTAAAGTATTTTTCTTTACGCTCTAGTAGAAGATTTAAAAGCAAAAAAAAGGTGATGTTGATTTTAGATTTATATGTTTAAACATTTATATCAGTGTATATAACATTCAGCCACATTTTTAAATTATAAGTAAGAAGCTTAGGAATATCCAAGCTTAGCTTTCGTGGTCTTACTTAATCGTACTTAATCCACTGCCGAGAAATTTAGGAACGAAACATAAATTAGGTCAGTGTAAATTATTAAATTTTTTCAAAGTAGTTTGCAAATGAGAATTTAAATTAAAAGTTATTTTAACGACAATGTTTGTAAATAATCAGAACAATAATTTATAATTGTTACAATTAAAATAATCTCTTGTATTATTATTTTTTTTCAGATAAATAATAAAAAAACTAAAAGAAAAAGAAATATCTTGGGGTCTAGCATAGCTTTTAAATTAAGTAATAACAGCCGTTGAGTTCTTAAGAATATAAAGAAGAAAAAAAAGAAGATTGCGTGTTTCATTTATTAGGTATATTGAAGGCCACGTCTACCAAAAAAATAATTGCCTCATATTGTTTGCACAAGTGCTCCTAAATTGCAAACAGACGCCTCAACTCACTTCAACGAAATTTTATCTCTCACCATATCATCTTCAATTACAACATTTTTTAATTTTTTTTTAAATCTTTTTATCATTTTAAGAAGTTTTTACTGGTTTTCATAAGACAATCGAAATAAACTTCAGTGGATTCAATTTAGTGTGATAAGGATAACTATTGAGTTTATTGCTAGTTTGGAAATAAAATTTTTGAGTGTTAGGATTAATTTCTGGAATATGGCATTTTCCTTTATATATCACTTCATTTATTAATATATACTTTATATCTCAAAAAAGAATAGTATTCAATTATAGTATACTTATATACTGATTCTTACGCTATTGAAATAATTCAAAGTTTAAGATTAGCTTCTAATTTCTCAGTTACAATAGTCCGTGAAAAAGTCTGCTTTATATTATATATTTTACCAGAAAATGCACTGTCATAGTCGGTATATTAATTTAAAGAATTTTAATTATTTCGTACATTATTTAATTATGTATATATATTTATTGAACATTTTATTTTTCTTTAGTACCTAAATAAATACGAAATGCGTAACCCACGCAAACTTAGAAATTTCACTATTTTTTGTTTTGTGAACTAACTGGTATTATTTATATGTATGTATTCGTAACATATTTTTCATTTAATTTTCAGTTTTCCAACAATATTACAGTTATTACTACTTTCATTTACCGAAGTTTCTTTTCAACTTGGGAAACACCATTCCTTTTTTTTTACTTCATTAATTATTAATTATTCCATTTGGTAGTAAACATAACGAGATGCGTTCAATCATTTCAAATAAACAAAATTTGAAGGTCTACGACGGAAGTGAAGTAATTTGAAAACTAGGAAATTAAGGAAACTATGACTATCTCTCCAAATTTTATTTATAAATAATTTCAACCAATAATTACAACTGTACATACAATTTTACTTTATTCTTGTGTTACTATTGGGTGTTTTAAGGTTATTTCAGTTATTGTAAGGCCTATCTGATACTAAATAACTCATAATTGTATATTAATATAGCAGGATTAAATAAAACTTAATTTTCCGTATGTAGGTTAAAAAAAAGTGGCCATTCCTCAAATACGATTTTGTTAAAAATTTAATGCTTCATTGAGGGCAGTACCTACCAAAATTTTACGAAATTTGTTCGTTTTGGCTGTTGGGTATTTAAAGTTTGCCTCATAGAGTTTTCTTATTTGTTCAATATCTCAGTACTTCCTATCACTAAACGTTTTTGAAATAGCTAAGCTATTTAGTACTTTTTTTATACTATTGATAATTTTTTTTTACATATATTAGCTTAAAATATATGCTACAACGTATACGGGATGATAAATACTGCAGTTGACTATAGGACATAGCCAGATTTAAGGAGAGTGTAAAGCAGGTCATGGACACAAGCTACTTCCTAATCACAACCAAGGACTGCCTATCGGATTCTTTTCTTATTCTTCCTTCATTCAACATATCACAATTTCTTTTTAAAAAATATCAGGTTTCCATTAACTATTTTTAAAAAACAATATTATTTATATATTTTTATTTTGAAGAGAAGAGATATGCCCAGGGCCGGGGTTCGAACCCGGGTCTCCCACATTTTCTTTGTGGTGCTCTACCAACTGAGCTATCCTGGTTCGTACCTTGGTCAGGCATATCCATTCTCTTCACTGATCCCATATCTCCGTGTTCTCGCAATTTTCGATGCATACAAGGGGAAGAATGTTCATTGAACATTACTTTTAATTAGGATCTTGCTGACTTACGTCATTATATATTATTATAATTTATTTTATTTTATTTTTTTTAATTTTTATAATTTTAAATATTTTTAGTTTGAAGAGAAGAGGTACGAACGAATGGGGGAGACCCGGGTTCGAATCCTGGCCCTCGGTATATCTTTTCTCTTCAAACTAAAAATATTTAAAATTATAACAATTAATAAAATAATAAAATAAAATAAATTATAATAATATTATTTATATATTATTATTATTTTTAAAATTAAATTTTAGTCTCTTTATCCATCTTGAAAGCGAGTTATGCAGTTATGAAGTAGGACAGTGTGTATGGTCCTCAACCACTAATATTTAGGTAATGAGTTCTAGAACAGCGGATAAATAAAATTTAAAATATTCTGTTATCTTCGACCTTTGGGATCTAGGGACAAATATAAGAATGAATCTTTAAACTTCAGCGATACTAAAAATTGACAGAAGATTTTCAGTGAGTAAAATTATAGAAAAATGACATAATAGGCATGAAGAAGAACATTACCCAGCAGTACCTCTTATTTTTTTATATTTAAAAATAGATATTAGATAATGAATATAATAATAGAAAGAAACATATATAATAGATACGAAAATAGTTAAGTACTTGTACTGAATATTTTAATACATAGACATTTGTATTAATATGTTTATAAATATTATTAACATCATAATAACAATTGTGGGAATAAAAACGAGTATACGACAATGCATTATCGTTTTATGAAGCAAATAAAAATTTAATGCTAATTACTTCTTCCCATTCTGATATACATACAGAACATTGCTTGTGAAATATGAATGAAACCCATTTTTGTATGTTAATGTTATTTAAATATTAGATAAATATATGCACATGTTTGCAGATTCAATTCAATAGGGAAAGGAAAAATTAAAATTATCTCTTTGTTTCTAAATATTGATCTTATCATCATAACGATTTGTATTGGAGTTGTATATGTGTCATAATTATTGTATAACAATAGTTGATGTCATTTTCTATGGAAACTTTATCAAGATAATAATTTAAATCATAGTTGAATGAAATTTATTTATAAACGTTCTCTTCGATATCGATGGTCATGTAGTATAATGTATTTTTATATATTATACTTAATTTTTGGAATTCAGGTAGGTCACTTCAAATTATCAATCGGGTCACAAGTTTCCGATCTCTGTATTAGAATAATTTCTTCATGTTAATCATAGTATTCTTCTCTTTTTAATATTATGAAGTATTAATAATAAAAATTAATAAAATACCTCTCTCATTCTCGGAAAATGAAATCTGGAGACGCCCTTGGACTCATCCAGCCTGTAGTAAGCGGGTACCCATAATTGGGGAATCAACCTGGCGGTTGTAATAATTCTAGAGTGGAAATTTGTGTTATTTTAATTTCAGCTTTTCCGACTTATTTTTATATGATCCGACAAATATCAGATTAAACTTTTTTATTTCTAGCGTCAGCTTGATGAACTGGATTTCGAATATTTTAACTAGATTTTTAACATTAATTTTGATTTTAATTTCTTCCCAAAATTATTTTTTCAAATATTTCGCGTTGATGAGTACTTAATGAGTGTTGCACGTATTCCAACCACAGGTGTCATCCTAATTATGAAATAATTTATTTATTATTCGTTACATTTGGACCTGCACAGTATCCAGCAAATTTGATCTCAATGCTTTTTTTCTCCTCGATTTGAAGGAATATGAAATGTTTGAACTGATCAATATTTTCAGAGCTAGGTCATTGTCTTTTGATCTTCAAATTGGATATCCAATTGACAGAGAGTAGGAAAGAGAAAGAACGAGAGGATTATGGTAATGAGTTGATGAGTGGAATGTTCTATATTTTATGTGAATATATCGATGCCTTGGTTCACAAATGTGTTAAGTGCAAATTTTTCAAAAATGGATTTTGTTATATAAATAATATTGTTAAGTTGTGATCAGGAAGTCATAGATCATGTGTTGACATAAAATTAATAGAGAAGCTGTGAAGGTTACAAAAATATATTGTGTGCTTAAACTTGAACTGTATTTCTTGTGTTAAATTATTATCAAAGTTAAAATCTTGTTTTCGGCACTTAACACATATGTGAACTAAGGCATCGATATGATTATTTTACTTGGACGTGTTTTGTAGAGCACCAAAGTTCTCCTGCATGTGTCTTATTATAGTGTTGTAGAGTAGTCGTTTGTTTCGTCAGATTAGAGAAGGCATGTATTCCCGTATTGTCTGTTCTTGTCTTATTTCTGAAATAAATAAAAAATATTAGAGTTTATTTAACTATTACTAATAAAATATTTTAGGGCAAAAGAAAAGTTCAACCAGTTATTGATGTTTCAAGTTATTATTACTATCAATTTCACAACCATTAAACGACTTTTTAGATAAATATATTTATACTTATATCAATGAAATTCTAACTTTTGAACTAAAGTAGATTACAGGGGATTGTATAACTTATGCACTGGTCACTTGCTGTCACGCATGTTACTGACGCGAACCCACAGATTTATCCCCTACCAAAAGTCGCTAATAGCGGCTAAAGAAGTATTATTTTAAAATAAAAACAATGACTTTGATAACTAGGTTATCACTTATCATTATTATATTACCGTATCCTAAGGGCCATCAAGTTCTACTCTTGGTCTGATACGAAGATCTTCCAGGAAGGCCTATCCCGTAGAGCCTGAGTACACCCTCCGGCATGGAAGAGGCGGAGCCTGCTCTAGCAGGGGGCGGTGAAGAGGCGGGGTGAAGGGCCTTATAAAAATCAAGGGGTTGGAACGCAGGGGATACCACCCTCCGTACCCCTCTCGGTCTCACTCTCACTCTCTCTCTCTCTATCTCTCTATCTCTCTCTCTCTCTCTCTTTCTCATCCTCTCACTCTCTCCCACTATCTCTCTATCACACACACACACACTCTACGCCGCATGTTCGACTCATTTCCTTTACTGCTGGTCAGAAATTGGTCCGTTTCATGATAAATGACTATAATAAAATGTAACATTATTGCCTTTGGATATTGTTGGCAAACCTCTAGTTTGTATCAGTCCAGTCTTTATTCTAACCACTGTAATATTAGAATCGGATCCGAGTTCACTAACTTCTACTTCAATCAACCAAGAAATCAACCCCGCTAAATCGCCTAAATATAATATTGAAGATAATGCATCTCACAACAGCAGCCATATACCTAAGTCCTGGTGAATTAGTATTCATTAAGTAGATTTTTTTTCAAAAAGCATTTCTCATGCTTAGGGAAGCGGAATCGAGTTATTTCCTTATGAATTAGGGGCTAAGTCAAGCATTGGCTCAAAAATAAATTATTGCTTATTTTGTAACTCATCGTTTCAATTCAAAAACTACAAGAATGACACGATTCCGCCTCCTTAACTTTAAACTCTCCTGGACAAAATTTCTTAGCGAGGAGATGACAATAACAAACAGGCACCTCTACTGGTTAGCCCGTTTATCGGGAACGATAAAGTCTGTGTGGTTTTCCGCGGGCAGAGTGCGCTGTAGAAAAGAAGATGGTCACCAGGTGGCCTTCATAGATCAGGCCCAGGATCTAGACGTCTTCGGGTGACTACTTAAGTTTTGTTTTCCCAATAGCTCAATGACAACCTATGGCTCTCACCACGGAATTTTAGATTTTGCTTTCGTACTCTCTATACTATTAATTTCTATTCATTGGTCTATATTTTTATTTCTTATGATCTTTAGTTCAATGCTTTTAAGTTTGTTCATGTTTAAGCATCTATCCTATCTTCTTTTTTTTATTCTATTACTTTTCTTTTTTCTCGTTATTTATTTATTATTTTCTCTTTTTACATATTTTAACAGTATTATCATTTCTTCACTATTAATATTCTTATCTGTTTTTTGTTTTATCTTGCATTTCTTTAACCATCTGGAACATTTCATAGCTTTTTACTTAATCTATCTGCTAAAATTAATTGTTCACAGCATCTTCTCCTCTAATACTTGGATCTTCTCTCCTACTTCACCATCATGTCCAGTGTCCTGACCCCCTGTCACGTCAACACCCAATCCTTACCTGCCCATTTGGATGAATTCCTTCAATATTTTTCCCAAAACTTTTATATAACCATTGGAATTTCTGAAACATGGCTAAAACCCCACATCCCCACCTCTGCAATATCCTTACCTTCCTATCCGACACCTGGCTAGGCCTGTTTGTCATTGATTCACGATAGAACCTCTTTTCTTCCTCTCAATTATCCGTTCCATTTCTGTCCTCTCATGATCTTATCCAAATTGCATACAATATCCAAACTCCAGTTACACCACTTAAAACCATAACCTTCCGCAACCTAGATGCTTTCACTCCAGAGAACATCTCACCCTCTCTTGAAACCTTGGATTGGAGACAGGTTTATTCTTGTGCCATTATTGATTCCATGGTTGACATACTCACTTCCAATCTCAAATATATCCTTGACACCCATGCCCCACTGAAAACCTCAACCTTACGTCACCAGCCTGCTCCCTAGATGTGTCAAAGAATTAAAGATCTTCAAAGGAAGCGTGATGCGGCCCGAAGTTTAGGGCTCCGAAATTTGACACAGTCGACAATCAGGAAGGCTAAAACGAAGCCCTTTCATCTGCTCTCGATTCTAAATTCAAATGGCATCTCCTTCGAAAGATTTCTCTCCTTAATTCATCTTCTTCTAGGTCCTTTCCAGCCTCTCCCGAAGAAATAAACTCAGATTTTTTGTCCACCTCAGTTAGTACTTCAAATTCACCCTCTCCCGTATTTTCCCTAATGCCATCTTTCAACTCTGACAACTTTTACTTCGGTGATATTTCACCCAACGACATTATTTCCTCTGTTCTGAAATCCCACTCCAACTCCGCAGGCTTCGATGGGATTCCTGTTTCCTGCCTTATCGATATTATATCTGTCCTACTCTTTATATACAATTTTTCACTGCAAAATGCAGTATTACCTACCTCTTGGAAAAACGCTATAGTCCACCCTATCAATAAATCCTCTAACCCTGTCTCACTCAAAGACTACCGCCCAATCTCAATTCTTACCAAACCTATCCAAGCCTCTAGAAAGAATAGTCCAGTCACAAATGTCAAATTTCCTCGAACAGTCCAACCTCCTTGATCCACTTCAGTCAGGTTTCCGTTCCGGTTTCTCCACACAATCTGCATTTACCAAAATCACCAATGACATTCAAACCGCTATGGACGACAAAAAACTAACAGTGCTTATCCTTCTTGACTTTTCTAAAACTTTTGATTCCTTGGGCCATTCTATAGCATAGCAAACTCAAATCACTGTCCTTTTCTAACAGTTCTATCCGATGGTTCCAATCCTTTCTCTCAGATAGATCTCATGCAGTTTCCATACCTAATCATCCCCTTTCCTCTTTCCTCACTCTTTCCTCAGGCGTGGCACAGGGCTCAAGTATCTCTCCTCTTCTGTTCAACTGCTATATCAATGATCTTCCTAAATCTGTTCACCACTGTTCCCACCATCTATATACTGACGACTTCCAAATATATATGTCCTTTCCTCCTTCTGAGCTATTAATTGCGTTCGCCAGTATTCAGGAAGACATCCATCCATACCCTCCCAACAATAATCCTAAACGATCATCCTATCACGTTCACCTCCTCTGTGAAAAACCTAGGCATCACCATCGACCAAAACCTTCCTTGGAAATCCCACATCGCCCAGATATCCCGACGGTCAATTAGTTCCCTGAAGTTATTCCATCGTTCTCGTCATTTCCTTACACAATCTTCCCGTAACCTTCTCGTATCTTCTCTCATCTTCCCCCACTTTGACTATTGCAGCGTGGTATATGGAGGCCTTTCTAAAATGCTAGAAATTATTGCACGCTAGCTCATCCATTTAACAAAAGCTATGGATTTATCTATTCTCTTTAATTGCTTAATATCTTGTCAAGATTTGTACTGTTTATTTACTTTTTGTTATTTTTGTTTACTATTTTCTTTTAAATTGTTTTCCGTCACTTTTTATACGCTTTATGATTTGTATCATGTAGCCTTCTGGCCAGATATATATTATGTTTCTCTTTCTGTTCACGTTTGTTATTCTAAAGGGACTTACTCCCAGAATAAAGTTACTTTTCTATTATATTATATTCTATAATGGTATGTGAGAGACCTAAAGATTTTTTTTAATCTTCCAAGTTAATTACTATGCGAGTAATTTTTGTCTAATTTATAAAAAAAGATTGAATTTTTCTCTCATTTATTTTAAAAAAATACTATTTCGTCTCCTGCAATTGAAGGGATGTTTGAATAACTAGATAAAATATAAATATTTAATTTATTCTATTTCGTTGAACTAAAAACTACTGTGAACAGATTACAGCAAACAACACCTGTGAAAACACAATTAAAAACAATGAGAGTATAAAACTATTTTCAAGTTTATTAATATCACTAAAACAAAATAACATACTGAGAAGTTTATCATTAACAGTAGTGGCAATGTATTTTAGAAAGTACTTAACGTTGATTATACCAACGCGCAAAATAGTTTAGACAAGAAAGTGGAACCCAAAACAGATCCAAGTTGTCCGTTTGAGCATCTCAACGTAGCCATAAATGCCACAGTAGTTGGCGGCAATGCAGGAACTAAAAGCTGGCGTACAACAACAATAAACAAAGATATATATATATATATACACTCTACATAAAAAATATTAATATTATACATACCTAACACCCTTTGCTCAATCTTATCAATACCTTACTATAAATCTTCTCACCCTACAAAATTTACTTCCTTATAGAAAACAGAAAACTAACGCAAATGCAAACTTCTTTTTTGTTAAATTTACATACGTATATCTCTTAAAGTAACATACTTATTTTAGTCAAATTAATTTAACATACGACAACATAGGTAATTATTCCGCAGGTTGTCGCTTCGAGTTGAGTCGCAACAAGTTTTAACTTTTCATTTGTTTCCCTTTTAATATTTTTCAAAAATTCAAGTTATCATGAGCTTTGATATGGAAAAGAGAATGTAATTATGGGAAATATGTATACTTCGGTGATCATTTCATCTAGAAATGAACGTTTCAACAACCATATATCATCTATAGTTCGAAATATTAGTTGTAACACTTTTGTTTCTTGATGAAATGATTACCGAAAACTACTCATACAGCTCACGATAACTTGTATTTTTGTAAAATATTAAAAATGAAACAAAAAAACAGTTTAAACTTTCATCTCAACTCATAGCGACAACCTGTGGAACAGATACATTCAATTATATTTACGGAAATTCGCGCACGGTGTGTTCAAAGTTTTAGCTTAATTTAAATATGCGAACTTAATAATTCTTCAAATGACAACTTTTTACCAAGTATAACGGAGCTGTTTAAAGACTTGTCAGTATGTTTTTTTTTCTGAAGTTGACTAAAAATATACTTCTTATTCACCTGTTGGTGACGACCCATTTATTTGCTGATGGGATTAAGTCATCAATTATCTTATGACGTCTTTTCCTACATTCATTATTTGTTTTCTTCTTGGCGTCTTTCTCTCGAGATTCGTCGACAATGATTCACACATTTCGAGTTAGTTCTTCCCCTATCTTTGAACAGTTAGGCGACTTCCTGAATTGTCACATGGTTCGAATCCAATCGATGACATCATGCGATTGGTCGAGTTGAGTTTTCACTCTTGTCGGTACTTATTCTTGTCATAGCAATGACGACATTGTTATATCATGTTCGAAATTTTCAAAAGCCTTCCACTCCATGACGTGTATGTTTGGAAAATACATCACTGAGAGTTCCTGCTGACGCTTGTAAATTTATTTTCTGAAGTTAAGTTCTTGTAATCAAGCTCTTGTATTTCCTTATTTCTGCCTGAAGCGCAAATGGGCAAATTTTTGGTAGTTGAACAAAAAGCATAAGATTGTGCGTTCTGAAAATCGATTAGTTTTATGTAGTATAGGTTTTTTCAACTCGCGGGTTTCAAAAAATGACATTTATTTGTTTATTTATTATGTAAAATGAAAATGTGTTATCAAATGAAAAAGAAGGAGAACAGAATGAGAAAAAAAAGGGCAATAAGATTCTAATAAAAATCTAAGTCTGTCGATTAACATATGTCAACTTTTAAACAATTTGATATGCATTATGAGTTTAGTAAATACTAATTAATAAATAATAAAAACTAAAAACATCTTTGATAACTAAAATGTATGCCAGCTGAAACCATAAGTATAGATTGCGTTCGTGAAGATTAGTAAAATGATACAAAATTATATTATCTTTTAAAAAAAAAATTGTAGAACTACAACCCATGAAGGGTCATCTGTTCAGTACATGGTAGAGACTTTGCTGTTTCTAAGACAACGATTATGAAGGGAGGTGATTTTTCGCAGGTTTTCCATTTTATTACTATTTTAGTACCCACTTTATAGAGGCTGAGTGATGCCCAGGAGACTCTAACAGGATAATAAGATATGAGTACTAAATAAGATTGTGAATGACTTCTATCCTATTGTTCATTTTCTATTTATTACCACGTACGACGGGATTCTACCTCTCAGATAAAGCTATTTGGTAAAACTAGGTAAGCGGAATCGTGTTATTTTCGTCACGAATAAGGGAATAAGTTGGACATTGACCAGAAAAGGAGTTATTGCTTATATTATAACTCCTTTATAAGCCAAAAACTACGAGAATGACACGATTCCGTTTCCCTCAATACTGCCTGGACGAAATTCGACTCAACCACTTATGCGCAGGGGCTGCAGATGCTTTATAAGCCTTAGGCATAAAAATGTGATGTACTTTTTCTTGTTAATTAATATCCAAAAAGTTTCATCTCCATATACCTTATAATCCAAATTGTGCTATTATAGTTCTATTACCTTCCAGCTGTTTAGGTAATTATTCATACATAATGGTTGCCAATCAACTTTATTCAGAACATTTCGTTACTTTTATTTTTGTTTTCCGAAATTCAAAATGATTGCCTGAGATAATAATCGGTAATTTCTTCTTACTTTTATGCTCCATCTCGAAAACAATACACCTTGCAGTACACCCTATCCTGTTTCAGAGAAGTCTTTCTTTTTTGAATTTTTATTTTTATATGGATGGTAAAACACCATCTGCCTATGTAAATATCCTCCGGAATAGTTGGAGTTTGGAAGTACATGAAGAGAACTGTTGATAAAAATGGGAAGAGGATGGGTTAAGGCAGGTGGGCTGGGAGGCAGTGAGGGCTGTGTATCCGCTTCAGATATTTTTTTATTTATTATATTTCTCTTGAATAAAAACAAAAAAATTTTCTTGATGAAAATTTTTCCAACTTCAATGTTTAGCCAAACACAATATATTTGTTTTTTTCCTGATATTTGGCTTACATCGACGACGTTAAACGTTTTTACTAAGTATTGCTTTCGTTTCGATTTTTGTTTTCTAGCAAAATCAAGTTTTCATTCGTTTTAGAGTATTTTATATCATTAAAATATGTCAAATATATGGGTTTTATGTATATATGATGTATACATAAATCTTTGTATACATTTGTATCATTGTATATATTTGTTGTACACATAAAATGCCATATCATGTTACAAAAAAATAAAAAGTAAAAAATATATATGTTTTGATTTGTCTTCTTAATAACCTGTTATGGATTGTGAAAAAAAGTATTTTTTTTTCTATTCTATAATTCCATCCAATCCCTTAAATTTAAAAGTGTTATCAATTATTTCTGTAAAATTCCTTGGTAAACGTATTTTCGCAATTTTGAATTGTGTTCTCATATCTCAAATTTCTCAATTCCTGTAACAAACTAAAGATCGATTTAATCAATTGACAGAATAAGATTACGGGTAATGGACCCTCTGGGATCTGGAGAAATTCCTGGGGCTCACCCAGCCTCTATACAGTAGGCACCCTTAATTGGGGGAAAATATGGCGGTTGAGCGTGATCTAGGAAAGTCAGTTCCCTGTACAAGCGTTGTCCTAGGAACAGTGCAAACTCTACGACTGAACCCAATACCCTTCGTGGGTTGTAGCGGTACAGTTTTTTAGTCTATTTAGTGATATTTTTCTAGCTTTTTGTCATCTCTTAGGGCAACATACTATATTTAATTCAGCCATAGGGAAATTTAACATAATTCACTCCGAAAACCTTCCAAATGAGTAAATTACCCAACTTTTCCTCCAAGGTCTATAAGGAAAGCACTTATAGACTGGAGTGTTTAAGGGTCATATCGTCGAAGGAGATGCGAGAGATTGGAGGCACAATATAGGATCCTCAACGAAAACAGGGCTGGGATATTATTCCTTATCAGCCTAGCTCTGGTCGTAACCCCGCTCCAGTAAATCCCAAACTCCAGTCCACTTTTACTACCCTTCTTCCATGTTTTCCTCGGCGGTCGATAACCCCCTGTCTCCCCATCCGGAGTGTCCTGGACAACCGAAAGTAGTGTGATGGAACACGAGACTAATCCACCAGGGAGTACTCGGAGCTCATCCCGGATTCTAACCGGTCGTCCTTCGTCCAAAAGAAGCACAGGTGTTTTCCTACGGAGGGAAAAAAACTATCAGTTTCCCAACTGCCTTCCTTTCAGCCAATTAAGAATAGATGGAGAAGCTCCTGGTATCTAAGCAAGTTGGCCATCAAATTTTCTTGTTCACACGAATTCGAATATTCGTCAAATAAAAAAAAAAGTTGATCGCAGACATCGCTGCTGCCATGCTATAATAAAGGGTCTTTCATTAAGAATGATACGTTGTTAATTTTGAATAAAACAACAAAGGTTTGACATATCAACTTTGCTTGGTCAATGCAGTTATGTTTGAAATAAGATATTGTCTACCACGGGCTCGTAGACACTGACCCACCCGATCGCTCCTGATTTATGATCATTCTGTGCAATAATTCCGGCTGTATTCCGCCAATAACTTGACGAATATTCTCTTCTAAGTGATCCAAAGATTGTGGATTGTTGGCATAGCCTTGTGCTTTCACATAGCCCCAAAGAAAATAATCCAGGGGTGTCAAATCAAATGACCTTGGCGGCCAGTTCACAAATCCTCGTCGTGAGATGATCCAATATCCAAACCTTTCCCTCAGCAAAGCGAAAGTAGCATGAGTTTTTCGGAATGCAACGGAACTTCATGTTACACTTCTGGGTTGTCCTCACACTACCCACAACTGAGCTACAACTTCGGTAATATTTTTTTTTATTACTTCCTGCATTATGGAACAGCACACTATACTACATATAGTAACACCTAGAAATAAAAAAATATGTATTAGAAGCCGAGAAATCTCTATTTGAAAAACTATCACTCATATTGAAAGACCCTTTACTAAAGCCCTGGCGAATAAATGGTTAATTCGAATTTCGTCAAAATGAGCTTCTTATCCTTAGGGAAGTAGAATCGTGTTATTTTTTTAGTGAATAAGTTGCTATGTTAGGCATTGGCTTGAAACGGAGTTATTCCTTATGTTACAACTCAATTTCAAGCCGAAAATTATGGGATAGACCCGATTATGCTTCCCTCAATACAGATAATTCGTCCGTGGACAAATTCGACTTACCCGCTTTTTCACAAGGAATGCAGAATTCAATAAAATAAAAAAAAATTGTGAATAATAATTTATATTATTCATTTATCGCTAATGAACCCTGGAAGATCTCGCAAAGCATTCTGACGTCGTTTCTTCCATATTTCCATCCTCTTTTCCCCATGTATTCTTTTTCACTCCTCTGTCCATTTTGTACCTGGTTTCTTCAATACTCCTTTCTCGGACATTACTCCTTTTCTACCTTGTTCACAAAAAAATGTTTGCCTGTAACTTTTCTTGGTTCTATTATACCTTTTTGTAAATCTATTTGAACTTGGCTTATTCATGATATGATTGACTTGACTTTTTGTGAGCAAGCAAGAAGTCTTACTACATACACAATATTAACTAATAACATGATAATTATTTTTAGTACCTATAGTATTAATTAGTATTTTACTACGCATTTTTATTTAATTATATATTAATATATTCTTTAAGCTATGAATGTTAATAATTTTTATTATTTTCTTTCAGGTAAGTGCGGATTTTCCAACCCTATCTATCGATCGTTAAAATGTAAGTTAAGTTTATTATTTTTTAATTAATATTTCGTTAACATAATATTATCCAATTTAGGGTGATAATTGATAATGAAATTCAAATAATGGACAAATATGAATGAGTGAACCATGATGGTATACCACCGGTGTAAATTAAGTTTGAAAAGGTCCACGCCTTTGCAACGTCCAAGTTGTCTTTCCTACGCCTCTAATGTGATTGATGGACATTTGGGATAAGATAATTTTTAAAAGTCACTTTGTGAGATCATGCTTATTTACATAAGACTCACCTGCAGGCTGCCCACAGGTGAAACAGGCAGATCTAGCCATTATGATATTGTACAAATTGTCCGAGTTTAAGGTCAAGGTTTATGGTTCTCCAACCGCGTGAAATTATTTCATTTTTTTTTATATATAGGACAAATCACCTCCCTACACAAACGTTTCTATGTAACAGTATAGTCTCTACAACATACTGAACCCAAGATTTCTTAACCAAGTGGTACAGTTTTTTTTTTTAAATATATTATTCTTATGTAACTTTTGTGTAAACAGTCTTTTATTTATTGATTTGGGTTGATTATAATGATTTTCATATAATGATTTTTACCATGCAGAATAAAAAATATATAAAAAATCTAGAAATTTTATTCAAATCTTTAAATAAGAAATGAGAAAAAGTAATTTAAATTAAATCCATAGGATGTAATATATTAAGTAATAAAATATATTATATTTTAGTTATAGGTATACTAAACAATATTAATATACAATGTGAAAATTCAGGACTTTCTTAGTCCTTATTATTTAAATAGTAAAAAAATTTCTATCCTATCTTAGTTGAAAAGAAATCTATCCTAATTAGCAACTTTGGTATGATCTCATTCAATTGATATTTATCTTTGATTAACATAATTATTGTTCACTTGTATGAAGCTAATTAAACTTTGAATTAGAATAAATTTGTTTAAAAACGCGTTAAACTGTTTGCTCAAACTTTATAAACTGCTAAAGAGGAACTATAAATTGTAGTCAAAATTTTTGAACATTACAACGTCGATTTTTCCAGTACACAATGCGCATAACCTTTTCAAACACATCAAGGCAAAAATGATATGGATAAATCAAATAATATATTAATAAAAGTAGTTGTTGTATTGTAAATATATAATGAAGTACTGTAGATATACAATATATTATCAAAATAATAAACCATAGTAAAAACTATGTTTTTCCTATGTTTTATTATTATTGTCTTCGTTTCATTATGTGGTATATTTTGGATATTTGTTATTAATTAAGCTACGAGAATCTTAGGATTAAGAGTTTTAATTATTGATACCAATTTTCGTTTGATAATTCTTTTAAATAGAAACAGAGGCAGTATTATGGTTGGAAAGAGAGAAAAAAGAACCATATTTGGTCCAATGAAACTATGCTGGTAACAGATCATGGATTAGCAGAATCAGTACAGCATAAAGAAAATGATTTTATGGCTTAACGGTGATAGTTTCGTTTAGCTGGACGAATCGTGAAATAAGTAATAGAGGTGGAACTGACTAGAAGGAACTCTGGGAACAGATCGAGACGTGCGTGGGAATATAAAATCATGTGGAATGGGTTTCATTTCAGTAATGAACAAGTATTTCATTACGACTCCAACAGAAGAAAACTGATTCCAATTAACATGATTATGGATAGCTCAATGATCCTTTAACGTTGAGAGCACCGCATATTACATGTTACCCGAAACGCCGAGACGAAGAAGGGAGGATGAAAAAGAAGCAAGAGCCCAGGATGTTCCGACATGCTTGCTCGAGGAGTGAAAACTCTGACCCATTTCCTCGGGTTTCTCTCGGAGGGTGTCTTGCTAAACATCGCACCTAATACTCGGAACCAATTCCTTGTACTACGCTCCCATTCTAGTTTTCCGCTGAAACTATTCCAACCTTATATTTCTGCTAATCAAATCACAATCTATCCTTAGAAAGCGTACGTCGTATGGTTGCAAAAAGGAGCACATCTGCGTATTTCTGCGCCCCAAATCAACATAGTGTTTTGTCCAATTTTTATGACTGATAAAATGGTAATTACTGAAGGAGTTGCATTTTATTATTGATTTACTTGCTCATGGTGCAGGTTTTTAGGAACCATATGTTTTTATTTAACAATAATTCAAATTCCCATTCACATAATTTATAGGTGATATAAAAAATAGCAATAAATAATGTTCTACCTTTTTTTTTTTTGTTCGGCTTTCCTCACTAGCATCTATTAATATTACAATAAATACAACTTTATTAAAAACGTTTTATTTCGGGTTCATTTAGCCCATCTTAGTCATTTGGCCATCCAATCTTCAATTATTTTTGTCCATTGCATAAAAACTGTACTGTTTTATTTGTCCAGTTCTGTTATAATGAAATCATCTACATGATAAAATTTAAATTTAATACTAGTCTAATTTACTGAAAACGTAATTAATTTGAAATTTAATAAATATCAAGGAGACAAGGCGTTATTGTTGTATTTTTTAATATAAACCTTTTTAAAATTAAAAAGCTGTTTAAATAATCTGCAGACGTTTTTATTAGATATACTATAAATATCTTTATAATAAATTTAAAAAGTTATTAATTGTTATTAGAATGGGAATAAAAGAAATAGTTTTTTTAGGCTACCTGAAGATTTTTCAATGATCAAAGTTTAGTACTAAAAGAAGCGTTTGAATTTTTTTTTTTTTTTTTAATTATTTATTTATTGATATTTACAACTATATTAGTTATTTTAAATTTATTTTCAAATTATGATTTAACTGTTAATTGAAGAAATGATAGGAATAAAAATATATTTCTACTTACTTCTAGTTATTTAGAAAATCTTTAGATGCTAAAGACGACAGATGATTTAGAAAATATAGATATAGAAAAAAAAATTAAAAATTATAAGTTATAAAAGCTGAGCAGTAAAGAATTAATATTAATTACTGTACGTAACAGTAGTCAATAAATAAATAAACAATTATTTATCTGGATTTTTTAAAGGACTAATTAGCGAAATATATACTTGTGAAACATTTGCTCGCCATTTTGACACGACTTAACTTGTGACTAGGGAGCGGAGTGGCTAAGTGGTTGAGCACTGAGTTAGTTGCCATGCCGGAAATCCTGGTTCAAATCCCGCTGCTGGCCATGACTTTTATTTAGTCTGTTTGCAGCGGGAGATGAACCATATAGGATCTAGGACCCTCCTGGGGCCCATCTAGCCTCTATAAAATATTATTAAAATAGGGTACCCAAAATAAGGGGGGGGGGTCTGGCGGTTGAGCGTGACCTATGACAAGTCACCTCCTTGCAGAACCGTCGTCCATGAAACAGTACAGTGTCTACCATGTACTGAACCTCAGACCCGTTCACGGGTTGTAGTGGTACAGATTTTTTTTTTAAACTTGTGACTGAGTTCGAATTAAAAAAATTAATAAACCATTATCTTTATTGTAATTGATACCGATTTGAAGAAAGCACTAACATTTGGACTACATGTACCGCAAGCCTGGGCAATCAACACCATTGCGGCTGATTAAAGAATTCTCTTCACAATGTAATTCACATTGTGGCGAAATTAGTTATCGCATTCGAGAGGGCTTCCGGGAAGTTAAGAGATGAGAACGGATGATTTGTCTTTTAGTGTAATCTGTGTTGAAATTTCCTCGAGTTATTGCGGTCAGCTTAGTTATCAGTATTTAAATAATTTTTATTTGTTTAAATAGTACAATATTTACGAAAAACTTGTAAAACTATAGGAAAAAGTACCTAGAACAACTAAATCTTCTATTCCCTTTCTTATTACAAAAGTTCTATTTTAATATATTTTAATAATATTTACAGTATCTTCTTTAATAATAGAGGTCAATAAATTTCTCTTAAATAGGACGAAATGTTTATTAAAGAGCCAACGTTTCGACTCATATTGCAAGTCCATCGCTAGTTCTAATCATGTCACTATCTAACGTAAAACTCATAAAAAAATAACTTTCGCCAATAGATAAAGTGATTCACCAGAAAGGTTTAGGTATATAATTTGTCGAGGTTTTGTGTAAATCCAGTGCAATTATCTAATGTGCAAGATAAATTCGTGTAAAAAGCAATATTTGGTTTTGTTTTTATTTTTAATTTCTATATAATAAAGTAGATTAGCTGAGATGGGAAGAAAGAAAATCAAGGCTCCCAAAGAAGCCTAACCAATGATATTCACGTGGTCCTAAGTGCCCGGTGCGTGATTAAAAAGAAAAAAAATGCATTACACACACAAATTATGAAGGTATAATATGCCATTTTACCAAGAAAAGCTGGAGCGGGTCGCTAGTGTCATCTATAAATTATGGGAATGGAAATTGTATATATTGTATTAATAAGGTGTAATTAGTTGGGGGTGCAGTCAAGAAAACACAGCAAATAAGTGAAGGTAACAGTTTCCTTCTGCACCGAGCAGCCACTCCTATTGGCCCTGAAGATGACCTACACAGTAGGTCGAAACGTCGGCACATATAAAATACAATAAGTTTCACTTATTTGCTGTGTTTTCTTGACTGCACCCCCAACTAATTACATCCTATTATAGTATCTACCAGTCAACGAATTTCTTTCCTATATTGTATTAATGTTCAACAAAAACCTACACTTCCTTAATTTCTGTACCATAGGTATTACAAAACCTAAGTGTGGCATCTATAATTTATTTAGATAGATTACTGTTTGTTTCCTGTCGATAATATATACATAATCCTCTCTCCTCATGTCTCATTAGAACTCGACTTTCTTCAACTTTAGATATTCAACCGCTATTTTTTAATAGAAAGTCGTTTTTCTCCATCAATGGCAACTTTCCACAGACCATTCATTTATTTAATTTGAAATTTACTTAAGAATTCGAAAGAAAAAAAAGTGCACTTTAATTAAGAAAAAAATATAAGAAGTAGGGTAATAGGTAGTTAAATTGATTTCTTGTGAATTTTAAATACGTTTCTATTCAATTTCGCTTTTTTTTTCAAATGGGTTAAGTCCATGGTAGAGACTATTTGAAGGCTACGATTAGACAAAACTGTACAATTGAGGGATTATCTTGTAGTTAAGTGTATCAGTTAAACTTAAGTCTCGAAGAAAAATAAATAATTTTTAAATATTTTTATTTAAAAAAGAAAAGATATGTCCAGGACCGGGACTCGAACCTGGGTCACCCAGATCGCTAGCCTGGAACTATACTAATTGAGCTATCCTGGGCTCGATCAGGCTCGCTCCCCGGTCATGGCAATATCCTTTCTTTTCACTGATCCCATGTCCCCGCGTTCTCGCAATTTGCGATGTATACGAGGGGAAGAATGTTCTTTGAACATTTATTTAATTTGAATCTTGTTGACTTACGTCATTATATATTATTATACTTTATTTTATTTTATTAGTTATTGATTTTATTAATTTTTAAATATTTTTATATGAAAAGAAAAGATATGTCCAGGACCGGGGAGCGAACTTGATTGAGCCCAGGATAGCTCAGTTGGTAGAGTTCCTGATTAGCGATCTGGGTGACCTGGGTTCGAGTCCCGGTACTGGACATATCTTTTCTTTTCAAATAAAAATAGTTAAAAATCAATAACTAATAAAATAAAAAAATAAATAATGTTTAGTTAAAAAATACGAAATATTGTCTGTGAAAAATGGTTCCAAATAACGTGAAACTGCTTATTGAAATTATCAATTTAAATTTAAATTTATTCATATGAAAAGATTCTCCGTATATTAATTTAAAAATTATTAATAATTTCCCAGAAAAATATAAACACTTCATCAAAAACAATGAACTCTTAAAACTCTATTACTAATAATTAATTTAATTAATTATTTGTCAATCTCTACTCAAACTCGTCATCTCACTTTTTACTAGGAATTACTAACAATCACCAAATTCTCTTTAAACGATTTGTGAAATCACATAATATTGGAGTGTTTAAGCTCTGTAAAGAGATGCACTCAAATCGCATTCCGACCATATTAACTCATTCGTATGATACATCAATTAATTTCAGTAAATAAAATATAATGGGTTGAGATTTATTATCAAAGAATTATTGTTGTTATTAAACTATTATGATTTAAACCATAAGAATTTTATTAAATTATGTAGTCAACTTGGTTTGAACTAACAAATCCATACTATCAATAAGTCATTTATCAATCAATATCTATACTATAGATCTATCTAAGTTATCTGCTTTGTTTTGTCCTACTCTTAGGTCATCAAATTAGGCCAAAGCTTCGGCAAACAATGAAATAAATTTATTTTATTCATGTTACTTCTTCACTGCCAACATCCCTTAATACGGTCTCTTACAAATACAACAACTTTTTAGTAATTTAGTCAATATAAAAAGGGGGTGGTTAACTACCCCAATTTAAGCTACGCGTTGCACGAGGTAAATATAGACTAAAATGTATAGTCCCTACCTTGTACTGAACCCAATGGGTTGTAGTTTTACTGGAACTTTTTTTTATTAATAGTCTATTTTCATATTTAGTAATATTTTTATATAAAATTGCTCCAAGGTCTATAAGGGAAGCACTTATATGCCCGACTGTTTAAGGCCCACATCGTCGATGGCCCTTCATGGGCCTAGTGGTACAGTGGCTTTTTTAATTAGTATTTATTTATCCTATTAATATATGTATGTATTATTTGCGCTACATATATTTGCCCGCGCACTTCTACTCCATCCTAATCTCACACATACTACACGGATTTCTGTACCGAGACCATAAAATGAACCCTAAGGTTCAACGCACCTCGCTCGCCCTAGAGACTCAAGAGCCGGAGGACAGCCGTTACTAAATCCGGGTGTCTTAGTTTACGGGAACATTTACCCCGACGTACTTATTATTAGTCGCCTTCCTGGCTGCGCTACTATATCTCCCTGCATTCCCAGTTCATCTGGAATCACAGGCTTATAGCGGTTTTCTCGTCTTACATCCTCGTCCAAATATAATCTTGATATGTAAACAAATATTTGGAAATGATACCATACATAGCCTTTATGAAATGTTACAGGATCGATACAAAACCAAAAGGCATTTTCACAACTAAGCGTTCTAATACAAAAATCTTAACTCAAAATGCCGCTATAAGTATGCATTATTCGTTCTTGTACTTGCTCAAGATCAGCACAGCACATAACAGAAAATAGAAGGGCGACCTGTGGTGAAGTGGTTAGCATAACAATCTACTATGCCCAAGTTACACTTAAGGCAGGTATCTGTTACATATTTTAAAAAGGGAGTATAAAATCCTTTGTTATACCGACCTTCGAAAGGGACGTAAAACAGTGGTCCCGAACCTGTACGATGTCAGATACTATTTAAAGATCCCTATCATAATCAAACCTGGATAGGCCAAGTTTAGGACTCCTACGTACAATCGTCCGCTTAACCGACGCAGAATAAAAGTGACTTTTATTGAACAGACTGAAAATATGAGTAGATTTATTACCTTATTTCACTCGATAGATATATATAAGGAAATTTTTTTTTAAATAAAAAAAATACTCAAGTAACTATTAAAGAGTGTTGAAGGAAATTCTGTTGATTCCAAAAAAAGAAATTATCAAAATGATCATTTTCTTTCCCATACTGTTCAGCTTGGATAATAAAGAGGAGTGCTTAAATGGTTTAAATGTTTAAAAAAATAAAAACAAAATTAAGATGAGTAACAATAATTCTAAAAAACTGTATACGTTTATGATTCCTTCCTAAAAGTTTCGGAGGAAAAACAAACGAAAAACAAATCTTTATTGTCATATGGGTGCTTAGGAACAAAACAAGGATATTAGCCAGCTGAATTTTACCGATCCTCAACTCAACAGTTTTATATATTAATCAGTTCTCGCTTTTTAAGGTAATTTAAAATTAAAACTATAGAAATGGATTGAGTAATGTTTTTACTAAACCTAAAAATTTTCCACTCCCGAAATTCTAAGTGTATCTTTCTCTCTCTCACCAATAGGTAATTTCTATTTTTTATTTAATTTAAGCACATATCAGTTACAACTATGTGTGATTTAATTAAAATTTATGAAATTGCTGTGTTAAAGCATACAAAACAAATTATCTAATTTGTTATTAAGATTTTCTTATCTTATTCAAAAGTGCATAAAATCTCACTACTGGAACTTTCAATCAGTTAACTCCGTAAGCTTCGAGAGTAAAACTGACATATATAAGGGTGATAATTCTCTGATAGTTCTGACGTCTCTGCACGTGTAAAAAGTCGCTCCTTACAGACGTAAAATAGTCATTTAATTATTTAAAACAGGTTTGCATATCTTGAGAATATTCTCAAAAAACAAACGAAGAAACGTTTGCACGTGTTCTTATGTGCTATTATAACTAAGGCTAACATCGAAGAATTTTTGGTAGCTATTAAATTTGTTAGTTTTTACTCGTGAGTGAGCCTGGCTGCCATTATGAGGATTTGACAAACTTCTTCCTGTAAACGAACATACAGATTTATATTTGTATTTATTATATTCATTGATCTCTAAGAAGTCAGAGTCGAGAACGGCGATTACAGATAACTAATATGTCCTGTTAGCAGTCGTGAATCGACTCTATAAGATCTGGAGACGCACCTGGGACTTACCCCGCATATATTAACAACGTAACCTTAATTAAACGGGAAGACCTGACGATTAAAAGTGATCGCGCCCAAATCACCTGCTTGCAAAATCGTTGACTTGGAAACAGTACAGTCTCTGGATTGTACTGCACCCAATTCTCTTCATTTTTACATTTTCATGAATAATCATCAATTTATATAGGGAGAATATATCTGCAGCCCCGATTAATCAATTGGTTAAGTAGAATTTTGTCCTGAGTTAACTATATTGAAGAGCGCGGAATCGTGTCATTCTAGTTTTTGGCTTGAGATGGAGCTGCAGTACAACCGATAGCTACATTTCAAGACAATGGCTCACTTAGCCTCTTATTCACTGCAAAAATAATACAATTCCGCTTTCCAAAATACAAGAAATTAATTTGGAAAAAAAAACAACCACTTATTCACTGTTACCTATTCTGCGCTCGCAATTTAACTAAATTATGAAATGATGAAGATAACACGCCATCGGATTTATATATGACATATAGATATTGGAATACGATAACAGAGTTAATTTGGGGAACGGGGTGGCTCAGTGGTAGAGCGCTGAGAGATCCTGAGACTTTTAACAGAATCTGTTAGCGGCTGAAGATGAATCCTATGGGATATCTAGGACCCTCCCGGGGCTCAGTCAGCCTCTATAAAGAGGGTACCCAAAATAAGAGGGAAAATCTGGCGGTTGAGCTTGATCTAGAAAAAATCACCTCCCTGCGCAACCCCTGCCCTACAAACAGTGCAATCCTTACCTTAAACTGAGCCCTTGCCCCTTAACGGGTTGTTGTGGTACAGCCTTCTTGTTTATTATTAATTGATAGTTGTGGTTTATAATAGTTGATCTGAATTGTGGAGATCTACTTAGCGAAATGCGTGGAGACTGTTACCTAATCCCCCGAGCGGAGTAAACAATAGCCTGTGACATAACCGAGCTGGCCTCACTGATGCGTTTCACGTCTCCGATTTGACGGCTCTAGCCGGATTTCACGGTTACCGCAATACACGTAGTCTGTTCTTTTTTCTTCACTCCCGCCCTCAAATCGGTCGGTGAATCAACGCATTGCGAAACTAATTAAATGTCAATTAAGAGGTCCAATTGGCTGTTAAATTGTCCACGGGGTTGCTCAACAGACCGGTCGGTCTTTTCCAACATCGCCATCGCATAACTGTAACATTATTTTTCTCAAATTTAACTGAATTTATTTTGTGCAGGATTTTAAAATTGAAAACGAAACTTCTGAAATAGCTACACACGACTAATGGTTATTTCGCCTAGGTGAGAACCGGAGAAAAGAAAAAATATTATATTTTTCGAACGAGACTGTTTATCAAAAACTCTCGCTATTCATCACAAAATTTTCCTAACTTTAAAAAAGAATGACATTTTACTTCATTTCATTCATATAACACTTTTTTTTCTTGAATTATTAATCAGCAACTGTCAATATTAAGTTGACATTAAGCATAATCTGGTGAAGAAAGTAATGAAATGTATGAGAATAAATAGCCAGCAAGCACCTCTCTCTTGTTTCGATTCTCTTGGCTGTTAAGGAAGAAGATCTCTCGGCCAGCATTTTTTTAGGCTCATCCATTGTATTCATGTCGGGCGTAGCCATATCACCAATCGACACGTTTATACGCTCTGATAAATTATTATAATTTCTTTGATAAAACTTATATATCCATCGACCCTTCATTGGAGTATTTCAACACTATTTTTGGCTGGAATTTTTTATAAGTGGGTCCTTTTTTTTCAAAACCGTTGATCTCCGAGGAGTATTTTATATCTGAATAAGAATATTTATGTATTTGATCCCTGGATTTATTTAATTTTTGAGGATTCGAATAAATTATTGTATTTTTGCATAATACCACTATATTATTACGTTAATTTGTACCACTCGTTTATTTTAAATAATTTATAGACTTATAAAGGACCTTCACGTTTTGCAAAAATTATTCATTTTTCTAATATAAATGAATAAATGTACTAATTTACTCACTTTTTTTTGTTTATTATCTTGTTTGTACGTATATGATTAAAAAAATTAGAATAACGTGCAGATAGTCTCGGACGAGTAATTTTTAACGGAAAAAGCATAATTTTATCAATATTATTTTTGGGTTTCAAGATGGAAGATTTGATATGAAGGCGGAAATCGTTTAATACCAAGGTCGATTTTTTAAGAGCCACGTGGTTGTTCCTTACTGAATTTATTTCACAGTCAATTATTTTTATCTTTTTTAATTACAAAGTAGGATTATTTGTTAATCCCGAAAAATTAAAAAATAAGTTGTCTCAAATTAAATTACTATATTCTTAAGGAATAATAATAAATAGTTAGAAAAAACAAAAACATTGATTGGTGAAAAATATTTTTAATATCCTTTCCAATTTGGTTGTTTCATCAAAGTATGATAATTGCAACTTACTTTCTCTTATTAACTTATAATTAAAAGAGTGGTTAAATGTCGGAATATAATAAAAAAATCAAAAAAAATCTTTAGAAACGGTTTTAAAAAATTAATAATCTTGTTCATGTAAATAAAATGGTCAATAAACTGTTTTGAATGATATTTTCTAAAATTGTATTATTGTAATTTACATTTATTCTGTAATTTAGATTGTAGGTATTATTTTTTTTTTTTTTATTATAGCAGGAAAAATAAAATTTTACTTTTTATCTCATTACTATTATATTGTATTATAGTTATACAACATGAGTAATATTACATAAATAAATATTGCACGGTGATCACGATCACTAAAAACCTTACTGTATAATACAGAGACATATTCTAAACGTTTTGTTTACATTATCTTCGCGTTCATTAGGTTGGATTTTAAGTCCCATGAGCAGACTAAAATTATAAACACAATGAAGGAATGAATGAATGAAATAGCCTTTTTATAATGCAAAAAAATATTTGTACACGATTAAAAAACAAATGAATATTCATTATATAAATAGAAGAAAATAAAAAATATTGACTTTTGCTTATAAACTTTTGCTCATTAAGTATATATATATACAAAAGGGGGTTCATCGTGAGGCTCCATAATATGAAGAAGGATATTTTGGAAATCATTTCTCTTTCATTTTTGTTAGAACCTGTACCAGTTGGAACCAAATTTGATTTGAGTTACTTTTTTCTGGCAGATCATTTAGCAAATTTAGTATACAACTCGAGTAATCAATTTTTAAATGTGGCCCAGCGGCGCTGTTTTTCTTTATCATTGAGAAATCACTTAATTTTTCTATTCGAATTCAAATCTTTTTTTCATATCATTATTGATGACTTCGTTTGCACTTCATTTCACCTCCCGCGCTCCAAGTTCCTCCACAGGGGATACGCATTGCGATTGGGATACGCGCTCCGAGGGTGTAGCAGTTTTTGGATCTTATTACACGCTCCGGTGGCTGTCGGTTTTTGCCCGAGCTCAAAGGGAAGTGAGGTAAGTCCGTGGACGGGTTCAGGGCAGCGCTCCTAGTTTAGACGATTCGTTTAACATGTACCACATTGTGCACTGGAGTAGGCATACAAAAATGTATACTTGGATAAAGTATCCAATATTATGGAATTCTATGGTAGTAAATTATAAGAATAAAAATTTGAAAGAAGATCCTTGGAAGGAAATTAGATCGGCGACGGTCCAATAACAGTAATTCACCAATAACAGTAATAGAACCTGACAGTAACTCAGGCTCGCCCCTCTCTTCATAAAATTTAGCTCTCCAAAAACGAGGAGATCTTCCGTAATCTTCTGTCAAATAATGAATTAATACATTGCTACTAATTCAGAGGACATGTTGTTCCGTCAAGATTCGGTCATGTTCACAAAGCACGTCCCCACTAGAGGGAGCGCCGTTGATTCGCGAACACTGTGGATACGCGTACTAATATTTGCCGCAATATGTATAAAAGATAAAAATAGAGCATTACATTTCATCTTTCAATTATGTTGATTACATATTTCCTAACGTAATTCGCATTTCGGTCGATCATTTCAAGATGTTATTTATTTTTAATGAAATTAATTTTATTAAATAATTTAATTTACAAAACTATTAAATGTAAGCTGATGAATTCTTTCTGTTGGGATTCAGATAAATTGAATTCATTTATACTCATCATTCAAATTTATATTTTTTACACACATCCAAAACAATCTATTTTCCACTGATGTGATCATTGTTCATTGATCATTGATAGCAACTCAGCACTCTACAAACTGAGCTATTTTTTATGTGAATTTTGATTGATTGATCTAATGGATATGAGCAATCAATTATAACTGATTAAAAAGCATCTGTTTGGGAATTTAAGAGATGTAGGAAAAGCATGGGTTTGAATGTGGATAAGGATGAAGCATGACTTGTATGTATTAGGTTACGCTCGGATAAAATAGAATAGAATAGAAAAATATTTTTATTGTAGGACCAGGTCCCTTAAGAATAACAGATGTGTACATTTAATAAATATATATCTGTCCAAAGGACATCATCATTTGAATAATACAATATTGATATAATAATATGAAAATAGATTTTACCTTCTTACCTTCCACTGACGCCGTTAAATATTTGACAATTGCACGTCGGAATTGTATAACCATCCCGTGGCCAAGGTCGCCCGAAACGGCTACAATAAATTATCTTTTAATGCAATCTGTGTACGTTCGAGCGAGTCCAAGATAACACATAGTAGTGGCGCAGTATTTTGTCATTTCAGCAAAGATAAAATTTAATTATTAAATATATAAGAAAAGCTTGTTGATCAGGTGATTGTGGGCAAAAACGTTCGATTGTAAGGAAAATAAAAAAGAGTTTAATAAATCAACAATTAAATATTTCCATTGTCAAGATCACTCGTTACGATCAGAGCATTATCTCTACTTGTTTGTATAAAAAGATATTTATAGGTGTATTGTTTATTACTTCAATGTTGTGACTTGAGAGACAATGTTAAAAAGTATTAGTTTGAAGTAATTTTAATTTTATCAGTCCTTCCATAATCTTAAATCTACATTGTATTCGGTTATGGAACACACAATTCCTTTTAGTTTTTTATTAACTTTCAAAAATACGTTTTTCACTCGTAATCAGTGAATGAAGTTCACCATACCCAAATGCTTTAAACATAGACAATAATATGTTTTAGAATAGTATAGTTTATTTAACATTAGAGTACGGTTTCGTTGAATATTATTTGGTGCTGAAAATGTCATCAAAAATAAAACAAACTTATTTATATATTTTTTTAAGAATGTTAATTACTCTTGTACAGGTTGCAACGTTAATAGTAATATATGTTTAAGTTGAAAATAGTTGACTTGATAATTCAATTCATTACTAATAATAATATATATGTATTTCTATATTCAATTAGCTAAATTAGAAAGAATCTAATTTTAAACCGGCATTGGTATATTCCATATGAAAGTTATATTCTCAGTAAGCCCAATCACTTTGTTGGTACTGCTATAATTTATTTTAGTATTTGTTATTATATAAATTTTTGCCCCACACATATGCATACATACATATGTATTTACTTACACACACACTCACATACATACTCCAAAAACATATAAATGTATACAATTATATATATAAATGTATTATATATTTTTGTTAATTGTTTTCAAATATTCATGAAGGTCACACATTTTTTTAAGGTCAGATAATTTTAAAGATTCTTCATTACAATATATTTATGTAGTAATTATAACAATTACTGTTAAACATATGTTGAAGGTTTTCTTACTTTACTAGAAGGTGAAGGTTACATTATCACTTCTTCATAACCTTCCTATTTATAAAGTATTTAATATACAAATTAATTAATATATCAATTAACTATAAGAAAATTGTAACGATTCGTATCAATATAGAAATAATAAGATACCTAAGATTATAAAACTTTCAATTATAATACAATAATATTGTATATTTCATATTTTTTCAGAAGAGGGAATAATAAAATAAAATAACAAAATAATTATAACATCAATAAGATAAGATATATTATTACTGATAATAGTAAGACCTTCATAGGGAGTGAAAATTTAGGGCTGTTCTTAGCTAATAAATAGGAATTTTATATAAGTAAACTTGTACATGAAATGTATTGTTAATAATACTTGAGTCCTTTTTAAACAATTAAAACGTTTTTATTAAAGCGTTGATTAAATTCTTGCTTGACAGTTCTTGAGACTATTCACAATTAACAATCGGAGACAATATTGAACAATAAATAAATAACGGAGATATATTTCCTAATGTACGTAATATAGTCAAGTAGAATTTATAAATAAATTATAATTCACTGCAACGAAATCAAGAAGTGACATTGAATACTTCGAAACAAAATGAATGGCAGGAAGCGAATTTTATCTACTGAATGACACTTGAGAATTTCATAAGAGCTGAGAAACACGCAGATAGTGGAAAATAAATTATATTTAAAACTTTTCAAACAAATAGAATAATGGAGCCAGTCGCTTACGTACAAATGATTCACTAGTTTTTCTGTCATATCTCGAACTTCTCATAACGAAACTTAATTACGATCGAATTTTCTTCCTATAGAAGCAATGATTATAAATTAGGAAATGCGATTTTTTTTTTAGGTTTAACATTTAAAACTGTGGAACCTTAAATCAGCCATGATCATCGAAAATTATATTAAAAAACTTTTGATACTTTTTTAATATACAATATTTTGTTTCATCGTCATATTATAAAAAATGTTTTTTTATTTATTTTTTTCCGACCAACGGGTGTTTTATTATATTGTAGGTTATAGTTTTTAAAATAATTTATGTCAAATATAATAATTAAAAATAAAAATTACACAAATATTCAATTAAAATACAAGCATTAAAATTTAAATAACATCTAATCCTTATGGGACATGAATAATTTGGAAAACGAATTGCAGTTATTTGAATTGAAATTTCGAATAAATCATCATGCTCTTAAACATCTTAACCATAATAATAATTATAAAGTCTTGTAGCTATATAAAGTCTAATTAAAATGTCTTAAAGTAAAATACTACTACACTTCAATTAACTAAATGAAAAAAAAATTAGGAGTTAACTTCAATAACTAATTAAAAGAATGAAAAAATATATATTATAAACATAACAATAATTATAAGAAAAGACAATCATTAATATTTACAGACTTTATGAGAAAAAAATTAATCTTGTCTTATTTAAACATGTTTAATTAGGAATTGAAAGGCTTAAAGGTTAAATGAATAAAAATATAATAAAATTCGAATAAAAGACTGCTGACTGTAATTCTAAGAATCTAAATTTATCATTCATGTCTGCAAAACTACTTAACTCAGATTTGTTAATAATTTATTTATTCAAAATTTGTATTTCCTTTCCAGAACAATGTAGTATTAGTAAAACGTAGATAAAATTAAAATTAAAATTAAGACCAGGAAAAAAATGTTTTGTGGATCGGTATAACAGATGGCACATTGGGATTTGGAGACATCTATAAAGTGGGTACCTTTAGTGGGGGAAAACCTACCAGTTGAGTGTGATTTAGGAAGATCATTTCCCTGCACAACCGTTGTCCTAGGAATAATTCAGGTTATACCATGTAAGGAGCCCAAGGCCCTTAATGGAAAATAAAGTTGGTTGTGATACAGTTTTTTTTAAAATTAATATTTTAAATATTTTAAAAATAGTGTGATTTTATTAATTATTTAATTATATTATGTAATGTTTTAATTTTAGCTACATTATATTTGTATCACGAGTTTTTACTTCCTACGATAAACATTTCATTATCTATTTCAGACATTTACAGACAGTGAATAATCTGTCGAATCGATGAGTAAAATCTATGTAAAACACACCTCCGTATTGATACGGTGCTTTCCGCTCATCGTTAAGTAAATATTAAAGAGGTTACGTATACACTGTTCTCGCGACGTCATGGCCGATTTATTTTTTATCGAAGTTGATTCATTCAGTCACGATCCTTCGTCATTTATCGTGATGTCATATGAAATTATATTTACGAGAATTTCCATAACATATTCTATTAGTACTTGATACACCAAAAGAGATGGAACGTCCAGCCGCCGTTGAAATATTTTTTATAGTTTTACAAAATATTTGATCTTACAGTATAAATTATGTAAATAAATTTAGTATCAATTCCGCAGATTGTCGCTAGGAATTAAGTCACAACAAGTTTTAACTTTTCATTTTTAGTATTCTCAAAAAATACTTAATTAGTATGAAAAAATAGTGTAGATTTCGGTAATCATTTCATCAAGAAATAAACACTTCAGCAAACATATGTCATCTACATATAATTCGTTAGTAATAATTAATTAATTAATAATGTTAGTAGAAACCTTTATGTCTTGATGAATTGATTACCGAATTCTACACATTTGCCATAATCACATACATAATTGTTTCCATACTAAAACTCACAATTAATTGTGTTTATTGGAGAATATTAAAAAGGGAACGAATGAACGGTTAAAACTTGTTGAAACTCAACTCGAAGAGACAACCAGCAGAACTAACTCACAGAACTAATGAACAGTTACACTGATTGTGATGAAAATCTTTAATGAAAATGGCTCTATTATTATTTCTAATATTTAAGTTAGGAAATATTATAAATTATAATAGGACCATTAAGAATATTATTGACTAATGTTTTATATAATAATAAAATAATTAAGAGCCTAATTGGTAAAAGGTAATTGAGAAGGCAGAGTATGTATTAGCTCACATCTCTGTGAAAATTATAGGGACCGATCAAAGCATTCTATTGCACGTTATCCACTACCGGTTTAATTTCAGCGAATTCGGAAACCAATGGAGAGGCAAAACCAGTTCCACAGAACATGCCATGCCTCTTTGATATCGATTCGCAAATGCAAGATTTGTTCAAGTGGTTTGTAACTGAACTGATACAATTTCCAATTAAATACAATTGTATCCTATTGATCATGAATAGGGAGCAGAGTGGCTCAGGGGTAGAGCGCTTAGTTGACAAGCCGAAGGTCCCGGGTTCAAATCCGGGTGTGGGGATTTTATTTAATCTTGGGCACTTCTGGGGGCTCACTCAGCCTCTGTAAAGTGGGTACCAAAAACGGGGAGAAAAATTGGCGGTTTAACGGGATCTAGAACAAATTACCTCCCTGCACAACCTTTGTTCTAGAAAAAGTACAGCCTATCTACCACGCACTGAACCCAAGACTCTTCATGAGTTGTAGTGGTACGGGATTTTTTAGTTTAAATATAAAACAATTTTACCATGGTCGAAAAAAGTCTCATAGCAATCGTATATTTTCTAGAATAATTACAATCTTACTAAATTTATTCTTTTTTATTTTATCTTCTTTAGTTCATGTTTTTTACAATAATGATCATTTCTTAGACTTTACTTTTAATCTAAGCATGCATTAAAAATCAATCGCAAGATCATTCAAGCGTCTATTTCTATATTTTTTATTATTATATGAATGATAAGTTTAAAAAGTTAATTAATTTTATTGTAATTAAAAATATGAACTTTACAAAAATAAAATATTAAAAAAAAAATTAAAACCAGAAAAACATTTACAAATTCTTATTGAAACTTACATACTAATAAGTACAATTTTTTTTGTTGTTAATAAATCAATATTTATTTATTTTTTACTATATTTTATTAATATCAATTTTTCTGTAATAATGACAAGTAGTGTTTATATAATGTGATATAAATTCGAACTAAATACTAATATTTTGTATAAATTAATTAACTAAGATGATTTAAAGCTGTTTTACAAAACATTATTCAATTTATTTACTTCAAATTCCAACCTCCAACAGTTGATTGAGGTCAGTCCAATCTTGTCTCAGCATCTCACTGACTTGCAATTTTTATTTTATTTGAGATTTCATACTTGTACTAGATATTCATTATTTATTAACTAATTATTAATTTATCTATAATGATGTGTTATCTCCTTAACAATAAGCTAGATATAGATATAGGAGGACAGCCCGAGCGATAGGAAACGAAATAGTGATCCTTAAGACAAGAATATCCATGCTCCAGATAGCGGAGCTCGTTGGAGATATTTTGGCGTGGTTCTGTTTACATGGCGACAGCTATCCCAACACATCTCAACCCATCTCCCTCAAATGGGTCAACCTTATCAAGGAATCCTATAGTTGTCCCGAAAATAGCTCGGCTTTCTGGTACGAATCGACACTTCCCTCGTTGTGTAGTAAATGGAGGATCTCTTTATTAGAGAGAGTTAATGAAGACAAATCTTGCGTTTTATTGAAAGTGAGCCTGTAGCTGGCAACCTTTCAGGTCTCTAATGCAATGCACCGTTAAGAACCATTACGCACATATTTCGAAAATAATATGTAAAAATATGTATACAAACTTACTATTATCTGATTCCCAAATTATAATTAAAATTGCTTGATGGGTATAATAATAGCCATTATATGATTTTACAGTTTCTTATTGATATCCTTTGGGAGTAGGGTGGCTCAGTGGTAGAGCGCTGAGTTGCCGTGCCGTGCCTGAGTTCAAGCCCTGCTGTGGCATAACTTATTTAAGCTGATAACAGCCGGGGATGGATCCTTTGGGATCTGAAGACCCCCCGGGGCTCACTCAGCTTCTAGAGTGGATACTCGAAATAGGAATTGAGCGTGATCTCGGACATAACACTTTCCTGCACAACGGTTGTCCTAGAAACAGTTGTCTCAATCAGGTACTGAACCCAAGACCCTTCATGGATCGTAGTGGTGCAGCTTTTTTTTTTTTTTTTTTATCAACAATTTTACATTTTTAAAAATGAATTCATGATTTTTTTGCCTAAAAGATTTTTCATCTAAGGAAATATTTCGTTGAAAAATGATTAGTTGGCTACGGCAAAAGTATGCGTAAGAAATTCGTTGACTGTAAGTATTTCCATCTTACATATAATACATTGTACTGTTCATAATGGATACGAAACCTGGCCAAAACGCCTCGACTACTTCTATTATAAAGTACTGCTTGGATATTTATATAAATTATAAAAAAATATGATTCCACTGGATATTTTATACGGATATTTTATTCAATTATATGCGCCAGATATATAAATATTTTATATACCGTCTAAATATTTTAAATGAAAGTGTAGCGCCTTATTCTCCGAATTTCATGGATTGGCCAAATAAAAAAGAGAGAAGTTCTAAAAAGATCAAGAAATCGCTTATATCATCTAAAAGCGATAATTAGAATCAGATCATGAGAAATAACAAATATCGTCTTCTGGAGCTGATAATGCAGGGAAAGATTGGTAGTAGAAGAGGGTCGGGAAGGAGAGAAGGCATTCCTAGCTCCATAATTTAAGGCAAAGATTTGGTTTCAGAATTCTATAATTATTTAGAAGCGCTGAAAAAAAAAGATTGTTAATAGCCTACGCCCAAAATGGATAAGGCACAAGAAGGAGAAGATATAATAGGTAGAGTGTTTAGTGTTAAGATGAACCGAAACGTACATGAGAGGCGTGGATTATATATCGAATCTATTAAGTGTTTTATATTCATTACGAGTATCATTTTAAGTGACGTTTGAGATACGCAGATAAAGCTACAAGCTGTAAATTTCATGAACCTGCTGTCCCTATTGTTCCTCACGTTGGCGAATCCTCAAGGAAAGGCGCACATGCGCTAAGGAAAGTTAGCCGGAGAAGAGAAGAAAGTAAGTGTAGTGATATAACGGAAGTGGGACGAGAGAAGGAATCTGGAAGGAAACTTAGCGGAAACGGAAAGTGGCTCTCTTCCCTCTCTCTTCCTCTCTCTTGCACTTTCTTCTCTCTTCTCGCCGCGCCTCCTTCCAATCCTCTGCTCTCTTTCTTGTCCGCTCATTAGCTTTCTCCCATCTCCTTTACGAGCGTTAACCGCGTCGTTTAATTTTTTGTTTTCTTTTTTTATGATGTATTAAATCTTATGTTACTTTCGCAAATCAGTATTCTCCGAATCGTTCCATGACCTGGATTGTGTTTTGGAAATCTCGTAAAAGAGTGAAATGATTAACAAACTTTCATGGACTCAATCTACTTTATTGTTCTGGAGTTTTATCCATTTTATACAAAACGAGGCAAGAAACGTAAACAATATTAGGTCAGGTACCAAATGTAACTAATTTCTAATGTATTTTGAAGAATGGCGTCAAAACTGGAGGATTAAAATAAATTCCTGTCCTCCGGTATCCTTTAATAATATCCCACTGACTCCTGTACAGCAAATCCTATACTAAGGACTACATCTTGACAAACGTTTAACTTGGAATCCTCATATTAGACTGAAAAGACAAGAAACTACTCGCTGTTTCAGGTTTCTTCAACAGTTACTAGACAAGGGCTCTAAGCTTCAAATTACTAAAAACTAACTTACTAAATTACTAAATATATGTACTCATATATATATATGACTATTATGAGACCTATTTGGACCTGCGGAGTAGGTCTTATTGTCTCCACAAAGCCATCGAATTCGTCTAGTATCCAATCCTTATAATCCAAAATCCTTCTTGGTCTTTACTTTGTTCCGAATAAAGTCATTAATAATGACCTTAATGCCATATTTGTTGCTAATCAGACCCAAACCCGATATCAGTCCTTTAATGACAAACTTTATTCACACTCAAACTAGTTTCAAACTAAAGTAAAGATATATGTTAATAATATCCATATTTGTTACAATAGACTGTACACCATATCTCCCTGTAGTATTTGCTACTTCTGCTACGTTGTCAGTGATACTATAACATATTTATTTAGGACGATACATTTCACTACTTCTTCATTCGGCCTTGCATAAATAAATCTTTTATTCATCGAACTCCACGGCCTAGAACAGCTATATTTACCAATAACATGCAAACTGAGTATTAAACTGCCCCACATAGATAGACATATGAGCCGATGGGATACAGTTGTCAATTATGGTATGGGAACAATAATTGTGCCATAACATTAATAGATTATTGGAAAAAAAAAATTTTAACAGCATAATAATGATGTATCTATCAGGTTTAACCTGATATATAAGTTCAGGTATAAACTTGAAATTAATTATAATAATGCATGTTGCAGTGATAAATCATTAATAATAGAATGGATATCTTTGAGAGATACAAGAAAATTATTTTTCTGGCACAAGACTTTATATTTATATTGGAAGATTTAGCTTATTACTTACAACATTAAAATAAAAAAGTAAATAAATCACATCAGATAAGTGATTGTGGCAGATAAGTGATCCCTGGTTTTTATGCAGGCCATGCAATGGACCTATTCAAAATAAAATATATTCATATAGATAGCAAGGAAGTCAAATTTCAAGGAATATTTTGAATAGCATCTCCAGGTTTAAAACAATTTGATTATTTTTCAAATAGTCATATATTGAATGTTATTTTGATGTAATCTTGGATAAAACTGTACGATTACAACCCATGAAAGGTTCAGATAAGATTCCCTTCTTGGGTTCAGAATATGGTAGCGTCTATACTGCTTCTAAGCTAATGGTTGTGCAGAGGGGTAATTTGGTCAAGACTAGGCTCTTCCCCCAATTAATGGTACCCAATTTTCAGAGGCTGAGCGAACCCCTGAGGGTATCTAGACCCCATAGTTGGTTATCAGACTAAATATTTCGATATTGGTAAATGTCGTCTATTATTTTATAGGAATGGTTATTTACCGTGTAAAAGGTGATAATAAACTTTCATATTTAATATCGATTTTACTGCAGTCATTAAACTATGAATTATTTAGCGTTAAATTAGTAATTAATAAACTTTTCTTCTTTTTTAGCCATCTGTTGTTAATTTTAAAAATAAATAATTGCCATTCCATGGGATTCAGTTAGATATTAACCGATATAATAAATATTATATCTGTTATTATTTTAATCTTTCATAAATGCCTTCGTGTATACACATACAAATAATGTTGTAACCCTAAAGGATCATTTTAAAGAATCCACTAATGGAATTGTTAAAGGCTGCAAACAGTAAACTCGGATCAGTAAGGTCAACAACAATCAACAATAGATAAATGAATTGTTATTCTTCCCGCACTGTATAATTTTTTCTCGTATATATATCCGGTTATAGCGCAGACGCGAGCTGTTGATTTCAGTAGAATCCATTAGGACATTAAGTTCAAGGTTAGTTAGAACAGTAAGTTCGATTGTTGAAAGCATGTATACCTTAGGCTCCTGTCTAATTGGGCATGTTAATTGAAATGTCAATGCGAAAATGGTTGTAATTAATTTCGTTGGGTATATTTATTCAATTACCTGATTCTTTTTAATAGCTACAACCATTCGCAATCTCCATTTCTCTTGAATCTCAAAGACTTTCCTACTGTTATAAATATATTTTATTCACACATATATTGTAAATTTTATTTGTTTTCTTAGTCATTTATTTCTGTAAGAGCACAAATATCATATTTTCATTTCTTTAAATATTTATTATTTTTCACATAAAAAGATAATTAAGTCTCAAAATGATTTTAAGGACTTATATTTGTTGCTAACACTTAAGTGTATTTTGCCTTGCATGTTCTTAAGTTTAGTACCGTCAATTTTTCTAGAGCTGCGTTATTTTTAATGAAATTTTCGTGAAGGCATGGAGTAACGAGACGTTGCAAAATATTCTTCGACGCCTATTTTATTCATTACATAAAAATTATATTTAAATAATAATATTTTTATTTTGAAGAGAAAAGAGCACTCACTGCAAAGGAAATGCAGACGACCCGGGTTCAAATCCCGATCCTAGACAAATCTTTTCTCTTCAAAATAAAAATAATTAAAAATTATAAAATATAATAAATTATAAAAAATATAATGACGTAAGTGAACCAAAACCAAATTAAAGTAATGTTCAATGAACATTCTTCCCATTGTATACATCTCAAATTACGAGAACACGGGGATATGGGATCGGTGAAGAGAAGGGATTTGTCTGACCGAGGTGCGTGCCAGGGTAGCTCAAGTGGCAGAGCACTGCAACGGAAATGCATACGACCCGGGTTCGAATTCCGGTCCTGGACAAATCTTTTCTCTTCAAAATAAAAATATTTAAAAATTATAATAATTATAAAAAAATTAAATTAAATAATTATAATAGCCTTCGAGATGTGGAAGAATATTGGGTATTGAGGATGTTTACGGTGATAGAATTACGAACGTGGAAGTTACCCGAAGAATCAAAAGAGAAAATTAATTAAAAATTAAAATTTAAAAAATCAGAAAACTAAAATACTTGGGCCACATTAAGACAGGGAGAGGATATCAAACACTGCATGTAGTCATGTAGGGAAAAATCGTAGGAAATCCCAGCGTATTGCCAATTACCTTTATCCCATGTCATTATGTGCCATTCATTCTGTTTACTTGTTGTATTATAATGGAGTTGTGAATTTCAATAAATAAATTATTTAAAAAAATTAGTTGTTCTTTTTGTTTTCATAGTGGTATTTTTTGAACTAAACAATAATGAGAGTAGGTTTTGTGATTCTACGTCACATCATATGGTAGTAGTCTGTGGCGTAAACCGAGGCGTTGGTGGGAGGATTGCGTTAAGAGTGATCTGGAGGATTTAGGTAGTGGTCGGTGGATGGAAGTTTGTAAGCAAAGATTGGTGGTATCGGGATGGAGCCTTCGGGTTCACTAAGCCTTTATTATTATTTTGTTTACATATACTAATCATCTAAACTCGATTAGCATCGATTAGTATTTACTGATAGTACGCAATCAGTAAATAATTATAAGGAAAACCCAACGATTTACTATAGGATGGAAAAAAATAAAATTAAATAGTGCCACCGGATTGCTAATCTTCGCTTCCACTTTCGAACCGCCGAGGCTAACCTGTTTAATAACTACGTCCGTTCTCAAATCTCTAAATACTTAGTGTGCATTTACATATTGGCGTTTCGTCAATCGATACATTACATCGATACAGGTGGAGGGGGAGGTATAGGAAGACAGATGATCCGACCCTGAGCCGGGTCAGTGGCAGGAGGCCCCGAGCCGAGTGTAAACCTTGAGCCTGGGTCTTGTGTAAACACCTGTTTATACCCAACATGGCCGCGCGTCCGCAAATATTTCAGCCGAGTTTTCCTCCTTCTAAGTTAGGGTACCGCCTCTTCTCTAATATACACCTGCTTCTTCCACTGGTCCTCGTACGTTATTCCCTTCAGAAATAATATGCACATGTACGCACACTAGTTTGTTTTGCTCTGAAACTATTGGGGTATTGGCAAAACCTATTATATTGTATCCGTTCCGCCCGATTTCGCATCAAGTTTTAGCTGCTCATTCGATTCCTTTTTAGTATTCTCCAAAAGTACAAATTTTATATTATTTAATACGATTATATATAATATATTATTATTTTACGATATTATTTAACTTTTTTATTTACACGAAACGCCCATTCAAGACCACGGGAATATCATTACTTTTTCTTTCTCATTTTCGTCCTTCTTTTTTCCCCGTATTTTCCCGTCATTTCTGCGTGCCTTATTTCCTTTCTGTCGACCACCCCTTCCGTTTTCTTTTAATTTTTTCCGCATTATTCTCTATCTTGGCTTCGTCTGTAATTTTTAATTATTCCCTTTCCTCTCTCATTTGTTTTACTTACCCTTTTACGCTCTTGTATTCACGGATTTGGTCAAAGACTTTCTTACAGTCTTCTGATTCTTATTTCGGTTTTTAGTTGTTTCATCTCCTGGTTGGATATTAACCTGTAGCCTACCTGTGTTTTCATGGGCCCGTAGATTCTCCTATAGATCCTTCGCTCTAGTTTCAGTAATTTTTGATGTCTAGGGAGACATGCTGTCTCCATCCCGTTCAAAATCACTAGTTTTATCACCCTATTACAGTTTTATTTAAGCTTTATAATTTTTATTTTTTTTTATCAAATCATGAACCTAGGGAAAATTGTCATAAAAGTCAGTGTAAGCAGCTCATGGGCTATTAGTTCCGCAGTTTGTCGCTTCAAGTTGAGTTACAACTTTTAACTGTTCATACGCTTCTTTTTTAATATTCTCATAAAATACAATCATCGTCAGCTTTAGTGCCAAAAAAATGTGTAATTATGGGAAATCCGTATATTTCGTTAATCATTTCATCAAGAAATGATTATTTCAACATAGATATTTCATCTATATTACGTAATTTTAGTTGAAACGTTTATTTTTTAATAGAATATACACATTTCCCGTAATTAATTTTTTTTTTTTCCATACTAAACCTCACGATAAACGAATAAACAGTTAGAAGGTTGTAACTCAACTCGAAGCGACAACTTGTGGAACAGATACCCCATAAACTCTTAATGAGGTTTACACTGATTTTTATGACAATTTTTCCTAAATGGATAATGATAAAGGTTAAATAATATTTACTTATATAATATAATATTACCACCTGAATTTATTTTTAATCAGTGTATAGATGTAAAGACATAAACTTCGAAAAAATTTGACATGTTGAAAGCCACCCCTTAAAATTTCTTGTTTGTAATTTCTGCTTCTGAACTTAATAATATAATAACAATAAATCGTATTTATGAGGAAGTATCTTATAATTATCAATTATAAAATAACAAGTATAAATGGCCAATTTGTAACGTAGTTTTTAGAAACAGTTCACACTGCAAGTGAATAACACTTGATAATATTGCATAATGCACAAGAAATTGATAAACAATGTTTATGATAAGGAAAATAATATTTTTTTCTGTTATTATGTTTTGTTTGGTAAACGAATTTTTTTTCATACTGACATCGTACAAAAAATAAAACAATGACAATGAGTCTGTTTGTATTTTGTTGTGACCTGATGACTTCATACATATATATATTGTTTTATTAAGAAACTGGAATAAAACTGATTGATTTTATTTTATATAGCTTCGTGCATTAAATTATATGTATAATTTATGTATAATTTATGTTATATTTGCAGTTTTTATAGTCAGGATCTGTGGTGCTCATCCAATAAACACTTTTTATGGATAACTATAAAAATGTTAATGGGTATGGTCGGTAATCCAAACAATTATTACACGAAAAGTATACAATTATTTAGGAAATATTGTAAATTCTAGGAAATATCTATATTTTTTTTATTTTAATAGTTAATTAATTATTTTAGTATAAAATGCAGTGAACGTCTTTCAGATTTTTTAAAAGAATATTCTTGAGTTCATTCGTTCCTTGTAATTGGCATTCAAATAAAATTATAACAGAGAAAATCTTTGTCTTTTTTTTTGGTCTTTGGTTTTATAACTGAAGGTTTTATTATGATATTACAATGTATTTTGGTTGTCCCACTATTTGAAAAGAATATTTAAACAAAATTAAATAATGAGTTAAAATCTTGTTTACAAGTCACAAAAATACAATCAAAACCGTTGTAAAAGATTCAATTAACCGGTTATACTAACGTAATTAATTTACATTAAATTATAATAAGCACTATAAATCGAGTTTTTTGCTTATCATAAAAAGAAATAACTCGATTTATTTCATTAAGTTTCAGGCATTGTTTGATAAAAATAATTTCTTACATAAAACACAAGACCTTGGGGCACCGGATTACACGTGCAGATGTTCAGAGGTGGGGAGATTTTTTCTCTAAATAGTTGCAGGTTCATGCATAACTTAAAAAATGAAGAAAGAAACAAATATTTTTTGGTGAAGCACCTGTTTAACTCATGAGCCGTATCGAGTTGGGGAAAAAAATACAATGGTCATTTTAAAAATGTTTTTTATTCCAAATTAAAAAAACATTTCAACATTAATTTAAATAATCTGTCGAAATTCTGTATACACCTGTTATTTCTGATTATTGATGAAACCATTCTAAATCAGTCAAATGTGTTGAACCACATACTTTTGTATGTTTATGGTTTTTTTTCGCTAGACATTCGTTTTCATCTGGTTTAAAATCATGGGTAAAATAGTCATTTTAAATTGGTTTCGTGGCTGAAATTTATGTCTCTTAACTCTGGTAAATTAGCTTATTAAAATTAAATTTTTTATGAAAATCCAAATATAAAAAAAAAAACATTTTTACTGTTAACATTTCTGCAGAAAGTTGTACAATAATAAAAGTATAAAAACAAAATAAAATGTAAGAGGTGAGCCTATTAACATTAAAAGACTTCTGCACCGTTAAAAGTCGTTTAGTGTCAAATTAATCGTTTTTATTAAAACACTTCCTGCACTCCTTATGTATTATGTTGTGAGGATAAAAATTTCAGAAATAAACAAAAAAAAACATCAACGTTCTTGGGTTCAGTACGTGATAGAGACTACCGCCAGGTTTGCCATTAATTAAGGGTGGCTACTTTAAGGTGTCTTACCCACCAGGATATAAATGTTTATATAATAAATATATTTTATCATTTTCTTTAATGCAATAATATATTTAACAACTCGACTATGACATGTCCAATTTATCAGCAGAAATGCAGTTATTTTAACATTAAAAGCCTTCCTATCCCTATGCCTAGTAAGAATTTTCTAAGCAATAATTCATAATTTCTATAGAAATGCACTCAGGCCAGTGAATAGTAATTATCTACTATTTCTACTAAATAACAATTCCTGATGTTAATATTTAGGTTCATAAAGTTGTAAATTTTAGATGATTTACATAATGCTTATTGATTGTATGTCAATTAGAAGTCAATATTCAATTCAACTATAAGTCAATTATAAATAAATATTATGTCAATATTTACATAATGCAAAAATGTGCATTCTTCTTTTAAATAACTTTCTGTTGTTTTTTTAAGTCGATTTATTATTTTTATTATATACATAGTGTCTTTAATCTATTTTAAATTTCAAACCATTTTTTCTTTATATCACAGTCGTGATCTAATATCTACTCCCATACTACGCATTCATGGTTTTTGTCAGTTCTCAAGGAACTGCCAGGCGATTTCTCAACACTTGAGCGAAGAAACTGGAGCCTGAATGTATATATTATGACAAAGAACTAAATGTTACCAGGTCATTTGGACTTCAAAGTATTCCTCATCTGATTTCTTAACACTTGAGTTACCTGTGTAACACTACATCAATAGCTTCAATTGATTTATATCTATATTACAATAAACATTAATGATATCTTCTACTACAAAAGATATAGACAGGGAAATAGTTGACTGGAAGATCTAATGTAGGATGGAAATAGTTTGGGGGTTGCAGTCAAGATAAACAACTAATAAGTGAGACTTATTTATTGTGCCGACATTTCGACCTACTTTGTAGCTCATCTTCAGGGCAAATAGAATGAGGTGCGGCTAGGTGAACCGTGTAACTGACCAGATCATCATAAGATATATTTAGGACGTACCATATTTTTTTTTAAATTTATTTATTGAAATTTACAACTGTATTATAACAATACAAGGGCAAGTGGCTCAGTGGTTGAGCACTGAGTTGCCATGCCGGAAATCCTGGTTCAAATCCCGCTGCGGGCAGTTACTTTTAGTTAGTCTGCAGCCGGAGATGGATCATATAGGATCTAGGACCCTCCTGGTGCTCACCCAGCCTCTATAAAATATTATAAAAATAGGCTACCCATAATAAGGGGGAAAAAACCTGGCGGTTGAGCGTGACCTAGGACAAGTCACCTCCTTGCAGAACCGTTGTCCATGAAACTTCAGTACAGTCTCAACCATGTACTGAACCCCCAGACTCGTCCACGGGTCGTAGTAGTACAGGTTTTTTCTTTTTTGTTTATAACAATACAACATGTAAATATAACGCCAGGAATGATACATAATGGCGTGGATAAAGACAAGTAAAGAAACCAGTGTTAGTACTCAAATAAAAAATTCAATTTAAAAGGTCACAAGGTTCTTCGGAAGATTATCAGGAATTGAAGAAACTAGTGGATTTGATTACCAAATAATGTTTTTCGTGAAATCCGGTTTGGGCCAAATCAGCAATAGATGGGACAGTCACTATGGATGGCTTTATTCGTAACAAATTAAGGATCATTAAGGATTTTGGGCTTTGAGGATTAGATAGGAGAAGAATTCGATGGCTTAGTGGAGCCCCAAAGGTCTACTCTGTAATTCCATAAAATAAAATTATAAGAGAGAATACTAAAAACCAGAATTTAAAAAAAATCTGTTTCACTATACCTTACCCCATTGAACCTCATGAAGGGTCTTGAGTTCAGTATAAGGTAGATACTACCATACTGTTTCTTGGACAACAATTGTGCAGGGAAGTCCTCACGCTCAACCGCCAGATTTTCCCCATTTTATAGTGGCTGGGTGAACCACGGGAGGCCTCCAGACCAGGGCCGATCGCTGGCAATTAGCAGACATATCTTCTTGTATATATAATCAGGATAGCTAAATTTAAAAATAATATTTAAATATGGAATTGTAATAATGGGACTTTTTACAGAAGGTGGCTTACACAAAACGCTATACAGAGAAGTTGAAAGGACTCAATAAGCACGCCTCCGAGAAGAAGTTCAAAGTGTAAAATTCCTGGAATTGTATCGCCATTATTGAAGCCTTTGACGAAAGGAGTGTTATATTATGTAACGCCGTTCCAGTTACCTCTTCATTCGTTCGACTGTCATCTCTGCGACTAAGCTTTATGAAAAAAATATTTAAAGTATAGTTTGCCAAAGGAGAAAAATCGATAGCGGAAGATCTCTGACTTCCTTTCTCTCATACTCTCTGTTGTGTGTGTATATTTGTACTAATACAATATACAAATACAATATAGTAGTATTAAAAGTCAATTATTATACTGAGTAATAATAATAACGCTTCTAATTACTATACACTTTTGACCCCATCGCCACTTTGATTCCTTGTAGCACCTCAATTTTCAAAACTTAAAATTTGAAAACCCCTTTAACATTCATTTTCTCTTACTCTATTCCTTTCCGAATCTCTCTGGACCGTTTGAGTTGATTTTTTCTTTCAAAAGTGTATACAGTAAATAGGAAGGGCGATTTACTTCCTCTTATTTTTTCGTTATACATTATGTATATTTTTTTCTGGTCCAAACATTCTTCCCAAAACAACACTAAATAAAACTGAAGTTATTCACTTCGATTTTAAATATGGACATAGAGGTTTTAATATCTTTAGATAAACATTTCAGTTATATATTTCTAATTCGACCAATATTCTTAAGAAATTAAAATCTATTTTTATTTTATACGATCAAGTCCATAAGGTATATCCAAGTATATTCCAAAACCAAATACCGATTAATTTTTTTTTCTCATTCTTCAAATTGTAATTTAACAAACCTTTACATACGTACAGTCCGAATTACATGCGCCTTTTATTGCTCTAAGGTATTTTGGGACTTCTTTACTCCTTTAAAACTACCAACCAATATTATTAATAATCACTTTTATAAGTAACCATAAATTACAGTTCAATTAATGAAGTAAAAATTTAAAAGTTAATTTTATGTAATCCTGGACAAAATTTTGGACAAATGATGTCTCTTAACTGGATCGTACAACAAATCATATCCTCAAGGAATCAGCATTCGAAGTTCATTTATTAAAAAATGAACTTATAGTCATAAAAATTTATGTGAACTTATAGGCCTCATAATGAAGAGAGAGAGAGAGAGAGAGAGAGAGAGAGAGAGAGAGAGAGAGAGAGAGAGAGAGAGAGAGAGAGAGAGAGAGATAGAGAGAGAGTGAGAGAGAGAGAGAGAGAGAGAGAAGAGTACAGAATGGTATGGCTCCTTAGGAAGGGAGGACTCCCTTGACCGAGTTGCGACAGAGGTTGTGCAAGCCTCCCCACAGGTGTTAGCTCCTTCCGCCGCTCCCAGTTCGTTCTGTCGGGCCCGCCCCAGTTTGATCAGTCCTTTGACCGATCCTTTGATCGATCCTTTCTAATGTTCCTCATTAGTTCTCCCACTGCAATCCTACTCATCGCTAAGGGAATGCGAATCACGCCGATCCTAAGGAAATCGCAGGATATCTTCTTACCACTCTATCAGGAAGACGCTTTAAACCAAACAGTATAATATTAACATACCATTAAATTTTTCCCCAAACCAAACTTTAATGAATAAATTTAAAAATGAAAATAATAGGATGTAATTAGTTGGGGGTGCAGTAATTACATCCTATTATAGTACCTACAGTCAACGAATTTCTTTCCTACATTAAAAATGAAAAGTTTAATTTTAACTAATCTTGCATTCTATTTTAGACTGAAAGTAGCTTCTCACTGATCCTGCATTCATTCATACCGAACAAATTCTGTAGCGATTTAAAAAAAGAACTATGTAATCACTACACAAATTACGTAATAAAAAAAAAGTTAAATTTCTCGGAAAATCTCGATGGATAGAAGCGGGTTTATTGAAAATACAAAAATAGATATCAATTCATTGAGGAGTAATATTAGCTAAATAGATAACTGAAACGTCAGGGGAAATGAGTGAATATCTATAAAGTTCAATAAATTTATTTATTATTATATTAAAACAAAAATGTGTTCATGAACCTTCTACAATAATATATTACCAATAGAATAAGTACTAGAAAGATAAGAATCGCATTAAATCATTTTGTTTTTATTAATATTTAAAAAATCTGGACAGAAACTTATTAAAATAAGTAAATAATATAAAACGATAAAAAAAATTAATTATAGTAAAAAAATGGACGTACTTATAAAAATAACTAAGAAGGAAAAATATTACAATTAGCAAATACTTGGTCATTAGAAAATTGTTTACACCTACAAAAAGTAGAAAAAAATTACCCATTGATTGCAGAATATTTTTACTTAAAATTGTTAAATAAATATTACTTGTTAATTATCACCCTTCTTTAATAATCCAGCTAATTATTAAAAGTATTGTTGAAGTATTAATATTTCTTTTTCTTTTTTTTCAGGTAAGGAATATCAGCTTCTTAAAGATACTTTTTCCGTCATGCAAGGTAACCAATATTTAGTATTAATATTATTTGAACTATTATTCATTTACTATGTCGTTATTTTCCTACATACGATATCACATTTTACTGCTTTTCCCCATCTTTAGAATCAGATTTAAATAACTTAAAGTTGTCTGCACTAACTTGTTTAGCATTCCTACGAATTAATATGGATGTATGTGGAAGGAAAAAAAAAACAAAAAAAAAAACTAATATGGATGTATATTTTCTAAATCGGTTTCTTAGACTATGCTTATTCTATAGTTTTAGTATACTGGTGAATAGACTTGAGGTGATCAAATAGGAAGGGGTTACAAAATATATGTATATATATTTTTTCCTAAATCGTTTCTGCATTTCAAAACTACCGTTCCATTTCTGGTCAAAGCAAGGAAATGATAAAACGGCAATGGAAGAGCTACGGGGTCGGAGCGGCCTTCTTGTTGAAAGAGGAGGAAGGGATTTCACAGGTTGTGGTTCCATTGAGGGAACACGAGGGGTTCCTCAGGATGGCCCAGATCGCAACGGCCCCATAACTAAGTCGGAGGAGGATAAGCGATGAATGGTGGAGGAGGAACAGGTTGGAAAGGGATCCGTGGTCAGGTAGTTCTGTCTAACTATGTCTTTGTAGTTCTCTGTCTGTGTCAATAGGAAGCTTGGCCTGGCTATTGTGTCCTCATCGCAGCTGTTTTAGTGGAAACCCTGTATCAGGGTGCTCTTCAAGGTCATATCGGGCAACTCCGTAACTCTAATGATTAATAAGTAAAAAAAAATTAAATAATCAGTCATGAGGACTGCCAACAGAAGTGAAAACTCAAGACTTTACAATAACTGTGTTCATTTTGAATTTTCTTAATCAATTGTAGTCTGAATTATTTAAATTTCAAATTTGTAAATTTATATTATTAATCCCCGAACCCATTGATAGAACAAATTCCTGAGAACACTAGGAGGAGACTAAAAAGAACGTTAAGTTCAACAATACACTTGCACTTTCAATCACTTAATACAACAAGTCATTTAACTGTTACAAGTAAAATCTTTTAGGGGAAACGAAAAGTTCAACCAGTTATTGATGGTTTAAGTTATGAATTACTATTAAACGACTTTTTAGATAAATATGATGATTATATGTTTGTTTGTTTAATGTCACTTTAAGCTGCTATGGCTAATCGGACTATCCTACAGGGAGAGCTCTAAATTTTGCATATCCAGATTTAATTGAGACAGGAATTTTTAACGAGTACCTGAAATCGTACAGGCTGGGACCTCCGTATAACACTTCCGAAGGACAGTATAGCAATGATTTTTTACTCCCTTTAAAAAATCCTAGAGCCACCTGCCGGGCTACTAACCCGCGATGTTGACCTTAGTAGGTGTTATGCTAACCACTAGATAACAGATAGATACAATTATCCTCATATCAATGGAATTTTAAACTTTAAACTAAAGTTGATTAAGAGAAATCGTATAAAACTCATGCACCGGCCGCTAGGTATCACCAGTCTCGACCATGATGACGGGAACCCACATGTTTACCCTCTACCAAAAGTCGCTAATCGCGGCTAATGAAGTTTTCACTTCAAAAAATGCAAACTAACAATCATGAGGTCCAATACGGAGGACTAACAACTGGCTTTCACACACTCACAGGGAAAGATCAATTTCGCACAATGTCACAGAAAGTTATCCGCGACAAAGCCACACATACATGCTCGAGTGCTCACCACAAGCCACACTAGGTTTGGTGACCTGCTTTAGTAACATGTTATTTTAACCGATAACAGGAGCTGGATTTGTATGCCTCTCGCACAAACCTGTTTTGTTGGCAGGTTTTTAGATTATATATCACAAGTTAAAAATAATCCTGAAAACGATTATTAGAATTACTTTAATAATTATATCTTATTCCCTTACTGTGGCATTTATTTTTATTTTAACCATTCAGAATCAATTCATTAATGGTACGATTTTACAACTTATTTAAATGGATAGTTCCGCAGTAAAATCTCCAAATTTGTTTACTTTTATACATTAAATACCTTGAGTTGTTGCTGTTTGTTCATTTAACGTCACTTTATGCAGCTCTGGCTAATCGGACGATGCTAAAGAAAGTGAAAAGAATTTCTGACTTGGATACGACCCTTGGTAGCTCAGTGGACTACCCGGGTTCGAATCCCGGCCAGGACAAATATTTTCTCTTCAAAATAAAAATATTTAAAAATATTCTCCACCAAAAGAACAATAAATAAAAATAAATTATAAATATAAAATTGACGTAAGTCAAGATCCCAATTAAAGTAATGAACATTCAATGAACATTCTTCCCCGTGTATACAAGGCAAAGCATTCTCCCAGAATAAATAAAGGCATTATTATTATTATTAATAGCCTTTATCTCATACACAAGAATCATTCATTCTGTTTAATCATTCATGCATTGTTATTATACATTTAAATAAATATTTTAAAAAAATGTAAAATGACATGTATTTAGAACTTTATGTCTCTATTTATGATCCGAAATGACCACCGTTAGAAATTGGCATTTGTAATCGAAAAACGTACTTCAAGAGAGTAGCATTGCAATAGCTCCTGGATATTAGTCATTTGCTCTACCACATTATCCCTTACCGTATAATCTTCCAGTTCTTTCTGGCCGAATGGAGACCGGATAAACATCGACAATCAGCTGGGGCTCTATGGTGAGTGGAAGGACCTCACCAAAGGAGGCCATTAGTGATGATGATTGGGGATTGTCTCGCCCAGGAAGGAGGAAGTGGTCGCATGTGTTCTCTTGGGCATCTGCTCCGGACATCCTGAGGGCTCTTGGCCTCCTCGCTCGTAGAAATATCTTGACCCTACTTGTGGGAACAAATAGGTGCGAAAATCCCGAAGTAAACTCGGAAAAGTAATCTCAGTGGCTACTTCGCAAAGTATCGTACAAAAGTGGAGTCGACTGGAAAGGATCCAGGAAATTTGCCTGACAATGGACCATTCGAATGATAATGAGGACAGGATATGTTAAAGCCGAAACCTGTTATGGGAAGATGGCCCAAGAAGGTGGATCTGAAAGGCCAAGGTCCCTGGTAGCGAATGGCCACTTGTTAGCACGCTGTCCTGCTCCAAGCTATCTGCACCATCTCCTTCGTGACTCCACCGTCCGCGGGTGAGGAGGCGAACCTATCAAGGATGCGACTCCGGAATCTCGAACCATGTCCCACCTGTAATGTTCTGGCTCCATGAATAGGTTGTTTGTTTGTTTTATCCATTTAACGTCACTTTATGCTGCTATGGCTAATCAGGCGATGCTACACTGGGAACTCTAAATTTTGCCTATCCAGGTTTAATTAGGAAAGGGATCTTTGGTTTAATTAGGAGTACCTGACATAGTACAGGCTCGGGACCCCCGTTTAACGTCCCTCCTGAAGGACGGCATAACCAAGGATTTTTTACTCCCTTAAAAAAAACCCTAGGGCCACTTGCCGGGCTACGAACCCGCGATCTTGACCTTAGTAGGTGTTATGCTAACCACTAGACCACAGCTCACCCCTCGGTGAAAAAGTGATTAAGTCGAATTTTCTCTAAAATGAATTTCTTACGTACAAAAGAACTAATGACGAAAATTAAAATTAACCGCTTATTCACCGGGCTTCAGATTTATCATTGTGAAAAATCATATTATAACGCATAGTTTTTCCTGTCACAGAGTAAAAGAACTTTAGTCGAAACAGCAATCGAACAATCAAAATCGTATAGAGCGGACGATTTGGGGAATTGTTCAATTTTTTATTGTCATTTTTTAATATGTTTAATTTTCATCTCGATGCTCCTCCTTAGTTTTTGACAAAACTAAAAATATTGTCTATTCCTGGAAAATATTTTTAGCTTTGTCGAAATGCAGAGAGCATTATGGAGATCGAAATTACACATATTAGTACGCATTAACTGAATAATAGGATAAAATTGGAATACAAAATTGAATCATTCTTATCAAATTTCCCCAAAACGGCGTAACTGCACTACGAAAACTATAGCCTTACTAGAGATAAATGAATTTAGTAATGAGTTTTGTCCTAACTGTTACACGTTGCATTATATAATAATTAAATATTAAATGTTCTCATGTGTTCAAAACTTAGCGACTCTAAGGAAAAAACAGATCTTAAAGGTCATCAAAAATATTGCACCATTGGTGTAAGGAACATTTGATTGAGTAACATTGAGTAGAGCGAAGGGTTTTTATAACCTCATATGGAATCGCCTCAACTGTTCGTGATAGATTTAAATGAACTAATTAGGGCGATAGGTACAGGTCTGTGAAGTCCGGACGTGGAATGAACAAACCATTTTAAGGTTGCTCAGTAAAGCAGGGTGCTCGTACATGATCGGTAGGGACGTGTTCTGATTGGTTCGGCGTTATTGTCTACCCTCCATTTTCTTTTATTAAATCCATTCATTCGTTAATCCTGTTTCTTACACCCCCCATATTGAGAACAAAATGGCGTTTTGGACTTACTAGGAAGAACGAGGGGCACGGAAGTAGCCTAGATATCCTATTAGCCGGAGCCCATTTAAAAGCTCCGCGGGTGAAACAAGATTTTCTGCCGGCAATGTAAGGCTTCTACAACTTCTATGGATTCTCGGATAACTCTCTTCCCTAGATTGCTTCTAGTTGTTATGTCGATGGCTACATCACTAAGCCTTCAAAACAACATTTATTGCGGGGAAATAGTTTTCCTCCCTTACTTTCCGTGTTATCTTCATACTAGCAAGGGTTATAAGTGACTATGAAAAAATCATAAACAATTTCATGGATCATCTTTTTTGCTTTAGGTACGCCAGCTACTTTTATTGGTTAAAAAAATGTTTCTCATTGTTTACTAAAATTAAAATAAAATAACAGTTACTTTTCAATCAATAAAAAACTGGTTCAGTACGTGGTAGACTGTACTGGTTCATGGTCAACGGTTGTTGATGGTCCTGATTGTCCTATATCTCCTATTTTGGCTACCAACTTTATAGAGGCTGGGTGATTCCAAATTCCATTGAATTAAATAAAATCTGCTACAGCCGGATTTGATCCGGACACACGGCAACTCTGGGCTGCCTCTTTCAATCAATATAGTGATAGATTATGAATGTTATCTGATAATATAAGACATGAGTGTAGGTTATTAAAACAATATATTTATTGTTAATTAATGACCCAGGATTATTAAATAATTAAAAACAGTTACTTTTCCCCCACTCGTAGTGCTCCATTATTTAAAAAAGAAAATTAGATTTAGATAGATTTTCTGAACAAATATAAAAATTAAAAGTCCTGAGAAGGAAAGGTGTATGAGTAATAAAAATGAGTTATTTCTCTATTGTACATGGTCAATTGCTGAACTAATTACTGATTCATGATGCTTAGATGAAACAATTGTTTAACTAGAAACAATTTTAAACTTCCAGGCATTTGAGGAGTTATATAACAATAATTTATGAATACATTTGTCTAAAGCAATAATTTTATGATGAATACAAACCCTGCTCCTGAAAAATTATTGACTTTATTTCAAATTTTAATTTTTACTTATTTCAAACCATGATTTACCATAAATATTTGGTTTGTCTTCATGATATGCCAACTTAGTAATTTAAAAAAATATTGTTCAAAGCGTTTGATATACAACTCCTCAGAACCAGGTCTCTATGAGTGAAATTCATTTTTTTAAATAAAATAAAATCGATAAATAGAAAAAATAGGATCCATCTTAATTATCCTGAAAATTTTGAGTTGAGAGATATTTTGATGAGTGAATATTCGTTTTGAAATTGAAATTTGCAATAGACATGATGTTATTCCTGATTTCTATTAGAAAATATTGATAACCTTTCTTTATTAGTAGCAATAACGAAGAAATGAATGCTAAATATAGAAATACATTTCACAGCTTGTCTTTCCTATCTAGGTTTAAACTGCACCATATTCTAAATCAGGCCGTCTCTTTTAAGCCCTTGCAAGTTTCTATTTTTTTTTTTTTCAGAGAACATACTAATTACGGATGCTCATCAAGTATAGTCATTTACTTAGATTAATTAGCTTTTAATTTTTACTGTTCTGTTATTAAAATCCTCTTCATTTATTCTTTAATTAAAAGATTAAATTAGTATACCTTTAATAATTTGAAAAATGTAGCAATGGTAATTATTTCACAAAATTAATTAGAGAATCTCATATACGTTTTTAGCAATGGAGTTTATTCACAGAGAATTGATATGTGCAATTAAACATTCCTGGAATATTTTTAATTAACGAAAATGAATTCCTTCGTTTGAAGACTAAACTAATATCAGTAGTTCAGTATTCAAATATCATCATACGGTCATATGATGACAAATAGTAATAATTAAAGTTCATTTGTTTAAATTATATATTTCTCTGTAAAACGTGGCATTAGTTCTATTTTCTGTGCAATAAGTTTTTTTTTTTTAATTCCAATAAAATAGTTTTAAAAGTAAAACAAAATAAAAAAAAAAAGAGAGAAGCATTAATAATGCTAAAATGCTAAAATGTTTTTATTCAATACCGATCCAAAACAACAAGCAAGTTAAATCAGTACTGAATCAAGAATTTAATCGTAGTAATCTCTAAATAAAATTTATTTTTTATTTGACTTTTGGTAAAATAAACATTTAAATGTTCTATTAAATGGAAAAAAAAACAAATTATCCAGCTGTTTATATTCTTATATTAAGACGTTTCGACATAATTTATGTCATTTTCAATCTTTTTCTGGATCCTTTAACAATTAAATATATAACTTGAAATATTTATAGATATACATCTGTAAAAATTAACAAATGTAATGAGGAAATATTTACAATTTTAAAACATTATGTCCCAACAATCAGTAACACAAGTATAGATACCTTATAAAAAGCATTTTTAATGTCATAAATATTTATTTCAATATATATATATATATATATATATATTCCGGGGGATTAGCTATCCTTCATGGTCATTGTTAATATTAAAATGTTTCAAACTTTGATCAGTGAAGTACAGGATGAGTTGTGTATAATTCCGTATTTTATATTTCAATTGTTATCTTTAAACTTTATGTATTAAGATATTTTAACAATATTATTGTAATAACTGTAATAAACATTATATTGGACTTAAAAGCACACACTTAAAAAACCGATTTTTCCACCATAAAAATAATTTGAAACCTAAATCAAAAACTAGCACTGCATTATCAACACACTGTAAGAACGAATTGCATACCTTCGATTTCGATAAACCTAAAATATTACATAGAGAAAAAAAACATAATTAAAAGAAAATATTTGGAAGCACTATATATAAATGATGTAGTAAATGATAGAAAGGAAGCAGGAGAAATAAGTATTCTATATTCATCTATTATTCTAAAATTAAACAACAATATTACATACGATGGTTCATCTTGAAAAAAAGAAGAATGGTAAAAATAATGTAACCAGACCTTGTTTAAAACCTTACAAGTAGTTTCTGATATCTTGATTTTTTCCATATAATTCTTATACAAAATATCATACTTTAATTGAACTTATTAAATTATTTTTTTTTAATATTTTTAATATTAAAATAAATATTTTACTGTGTTGGTTTTTATATATTTTAAAATATCTTAATATATAAAGTTTAAAGATAACAATTGAAATATTGAAATATTGAAGAATTTTAATATTAACAATGACTATGGAGGATAGCTAATTCCCAGGAATATATATATATATATATATATATATATATATATATATATATATATATATATATATATATATATATATTGAAAAAATATTCATGACATTAAAAATGCTTTTTATAAGGTACCTATACTTATTTTGCTGATTGATGGGACATAATGTTTTTAAAATTGTAAATATTTCCTCATTATAATTGTTAATTTTTAGAGATGTATGACATAACTTTTTCAAGTTATATTTGATTGTTAAAAAAAGTATGTAAAAAGATTGAAAATGACATAAATTTTGTCTTTTTAATAAAAGAAGAATTTAATCAGACTGGATAAATTGGGTTTTTTTTCCATTTTAGAAACCTCTAAGATATATAGTCCAGTGTTACATCGTATTTAAAAATGTTTTATTATTTTAATGATATAATTTTATTCATTAAAATAATGCCAATTTGATATTAACAATTTATTCTACTCTAATATCGACCACTCCTTAGTTAGTTTTTCCAGAAATTGTCATAATTCATTCCTCTTTATCTCGATTTAAAGATTATAGAGACTGTATTTGAAATAAAGTCAAAACTCCACTTATGGGTCACAAGTGTTCCCGAATGTTTAAAAAAAAAAGCATACTCAAGAGAACATGACCAAAAGCACATAACTTGTTAAATTTAAAGATTAAAGGAGGGCGAAATTTTAAGGAAAATTATGAAAAAGGATTAAAACTTAATCATTCAAAAAACTTGTGTTGTCCCATCAAGGAAAATCGGGCAACCATACCAAAGCGATTAATCATATTTGTTTACATCTAATGGATAATATATAATTATTTAAGAAGGATGGATTTCCTAATGTCATGTGGCTTTTTTGTATATTTGGTTTAAAAGATTGTTTCTTCTAAGAAACAATCTATTTCTTGTAATTGTTTCTCGGTAAGAAGAGATCTGTGGTTGATTGGCAACATTTTTATGTTTTCATTTTGAGTACAAACTACGGTTGATGTATGAAAATTCTCTTGGCCTTTACAAATACTGCACCAACGGGGCAATGATATCGTATTTTTTCTGACCGTTAAGTGAAGATCGTAGTTTTCAAGAAAACCACATAGTCGAAAAATCAAGGTAATATGGTTAAGAAGTTGGTTACCGTGTTTTTGAAAATCTTTCATACAACAAACAAGAATTTGTTTTTGCAACATGGTAAATGAACAATGATCAATGCCCTGGATAACAAAAAATAAGAAAGAATTTTGAACCGTAATAATCATAATGAAAAATGAAATAATAATATGTAAGAAGTTCTTGACATGTGAAAGAAAAAGTAAACTCAATTTTTAGTACTTAAAATACTTAGCTTAAAAGATGGATCACCTCTGGTGTAGTGGTCATCGTAATAACCTTCAATGGACAAGATCGCGGGTTCGCAGCCCCCGAGCAGGTGGCCTTAGGATTTTTAAAGGGAGTGAAAATTCCTCGGTTATGTTGTCCTTAAGAAAAGAAGTTAAATGGGGGTCTCGAGCCTGTGCTGTGTCAGGTACTCGTTAAATGTACCCCGATTGGCAACATTTGGAACTTCCACTGCATCATCATCCGATTAGCAATATCAGCATATAGTGACGTTAAATAAATAAAAAACTACTAACATCTTAATCTCAGTATACAAAGGTAACGTATACTCGTACGTCCTAACAAGATACTGGCAGCAACGTTGTTGCATCAGGCTATAGGTCATTTTATTGATATTATAATTTATTGTATTATCTTAATCTGATGAATATTTAGTTTATATATTATCATAAAAAAGAACACTCGGATGATATTTGGCATATATTTGATTTATATTGAAAATTTGTCATTATTAATTTAGGTCATCTAAGGAATAGTATTGTTATATTCACTCAGAGGTGAATATAACAATACTATTGTACTATCTAGATTAAAAATAATTATTTTTTCAAGTAATTAGGTAATGTGTCAAGGTTTCTTCGGCCTCAAATTTAGAAAAATTCTGTATCGAAAGAAACTGTGCTTGAGCTACCCAAATTCGGAGATGAGTTTGTCAACAGTACACTTTAGGTATTTAGGACGAATTTGAAACGCTGTTTTTAGAAGAAAAAAAAATATTCTACTTTATGATTCCGAAAAAGTTTGTTGGTTATTGTTTTATAAGGGTCCTTGAGCCAATTATTAGTCGATTATTAATCGATGTAGGGGGCAAAAAATCGATTTATCGCAGCTTTCACAGCCCGAGGGTATTTTCTAGGTCGGCTCATTTTCTACTTCCCGAATTCTGATGTATTGTGCCTTGCTCTCTCCCCGAGTGAGAGCGAGGAACGTTGCGTCTTACTTCTTCGGACATTTACGAAATAGTTATAGGTCGGGAATTCCGTAGAATAGAATAGAAAAATAATTCTAATAATTAATATATTTTATTCTAGGACCAGGTCCCTTAAAAATAACAGATGTGTACTAAAATAATTATATATATATATATCCGGGCTACATTAATCCACATTCATGCCAGGAAGAGGCATGCCGGATATCAGGTGGGAGTGAGTTCAAAAATGTTCGAACGGGCGAGATTAAATCGCCCATTTCTGCATTATTATTTTTTTCAATAACTAATAAATTTCAATCATTCATGTAATTGCTTTTTAAATTAAAGTTCAGTATAGTATTTATATATTTTTTAGCTGATTCTGGATTATACCAGAATGTTTAACCTGGCAGGTTAAGCAAAGGTTTTTTCCGCATTGTCACTATACGTGTAAGGGTAACGTGTGAATAATTTGTGAACAAACATTATCTTTATGATGAGAGATAAATTTACTCTAGGGTAGGTTTTATCGTTGTGTTTTACGCATTAGGCTAACTCGAATGGAATACCGAGATAGAGATTAATTTGGTATGAAAACTTCATCGTAATTACCAAGTCCTATTTATCCACAGCCTAACAAAAGTAATTACACCTGCTTCGATTCTAAGCTTAGTAGAAATTAAATTAAACGAAAACTACATTGGTTATGCAAAAAGTGGAACGTTAAACTAATCGATTTCGAATCGATTTGAAATTTTAATAATTCAGGCTCCAAGAACTTTACTTAGGAAAAAAAAAAAAAGAAAAACCTGTACCACCCATGAAGGGATAATTCCAAATTTTGCATGAATTATTACAGAAATATGGATCCGACTAGGATTAACAATAGGTCCGATTTCATTGTATTTCAATTTTTTGCATTATAATAAGACAAACAAAAACAAATGTACCACTACTAACGATAGAGGTTCTTGGGTTCAATACGTGGAAGAGACTGCACTGTTTTATGGACAACGGTTGTGAAAGGAGGTGATTGATTTGTCCTAGATCACGCTCAACCGCCAGATTTTCTCCCTATTTTGGGTACAACTTTATACAGATTTTATTTGATCTGTTCAACTTTATACAGATTTTATTTGATCTGTACTTCAACTTCATACAGATCAAATAAAATCTACCACATAGCTTTAACATTGAGCCACTCCGTTCCCTGAAAAAAGAGATAGAACATTACATATATATGAAGCCTATATTAAACAGTTTTTTTGTTGAAAAATGTTTCTTATGTCTCTAAATCATTATCCTACGACGTGTTCCTTTTCTATATATTAATATGTACGTGTTATCTGTATTATTGGCAAGACGTTTTGAAACGACCTTGATGATACGACACCAGACCACTCGTAACTTCCATTGTCCCAAGCGCATCTTTGAAACCCGTCCTGAATTCTTTTGAATGGTCCCCACCTCCACCTAAACAATCGCAACATTACTAATGATTAATATGATAATCGATTAATACAGCAATCGATAATTATGCAACGGTATGGACAAACTTGCCTTGCCACTCTTGTAACTGCAGACCCCCTTTTGAAAGCATTTATGCTCTTTCGTTTTATTTCATAAAGTTTTACTTTATTTTATTTTAAATTAAATAAAGGCATATTTGATGTAATTCTGCGAAAAAGGGTAGGAAAACAGAGCTAATAGCCTTAATTTTATTTTTTCTGTTCTTTCAAGAAAAGAGCTATTTGTATGAACATTTTCAATCTATTTTATTCTTCTAATTAAACAAAAGCCGAGAGATAAAAGAATCGTGCGGGGAGAGGAATCAATATTCCGAAGGGCCTTCCAAGAATCGAAAAATATCAAAGCCCTAAAATTAAATATTAAATTCTCCAGCTATGTATTCATATACACATGTATAATAAAATATTTATATATCTTAACGTGTGTAAGGTTTTTTTTTCACTTTAAATGGTCAAAATCGACCTTCAAACAATGTAGTTTCCTCTTGACCCCCATTTTTTTATATTTTTCTGAAATGTACAATCCAAAACATGGAAAAGATGTATGTAACATTTTTTTTCTATCTTTCATAGTTTAAGTGGAACAAGCATTGAAAGTTCACTACTTTAGTATACCTCCTTTACGAGGAAACGTAATGTAGCATTTAGTTATTTTATTTAAGAGTTTTTAGTCGTAATAACTTACTAATCAAGGTATTTTGAATCTTTCAGAAAATGCCTGGACATTTAAGAACCTTCGGTTTAGACGTTTTTTACAGAAAACCTTGTTAATTTTCTACATTTTCCAGCCACTGTTAATATTTTATAAATGTTAATGTTTTATATTGTACATTACATAAAAATAAAAATAAATGGGGGTCAAGAGGAAACTACATTGTTTGAAGGTCGATATTGACCATTTAAAGTGAAAAACCAAAATATGTTTTTTTATTTCTTCAAACTATGCCTGAATGACTACAACTTTTACCTGAAACGTTTTTCTGAATTTTGTTTTGTTTAAAAGTTAAAAACGTTTGATCCACTTGAAATGGGGCACCCTGTATATATATAAAAGAAGTGTGTGTGTGTGTATTAGGTATTTATTTTATATATATTTTTTTATTCCGCTGGAGTGTTTTCTGTCTCCAATATTCTTACATGCGTTTACCAGCAGGTTTCTTATGATCCTCTGACCAGATTCGTCAAGCCTTCTCTTGTCTTTCTCCATCCAGATTTTCCCTCTTGTTCATAATTAACTTCCTTCCAGCATGTGAGACCCCGTAATGTTCAAATCTTCAATCTTTCTTTGACGTTTTCATCAACGTTATCGTTGTATTTTTCTAAAAATAGTCATATATTTGCTTGTCCATTCGGTACAGATGTCCGAGGTATGTCAGCCGAGGTTTATTTCTATTTTTCGTTTTTTTTTATTTCTATATATTTCTTAGAATTCTTCTTTCCATGACTTCCGGCTATTTTACACTATAGTTTATGAGTGAAGAGGCATTCCGTTTTTACGACAGTGTTAAAATGCCTTATTTTGTCATTCCTGGAGTAGTACATGTTGTAGATATTCTTTTTCAACTATAATCGTTAATAATAAAAGGTTTTTGAAGATTGGGAAACAGTATAATGACACAATAACGTTATTCGGCACAGTAGGTGGGAAACCTGAGGTTGAAGTATCAAGGAAGCAAAAAGGAGACGAGAGGATTCCTAAAAAAAAGGGACAAGACCGGTGAAGAGATAGAAAATAATAATAAAAAACCTGAAGTTGCAAAAAGGAACCGGCGGAAAGGATAAAAAAATGAAAAGGTTTTGCTGAAGGTGGGAGCAGGTAGGACCAGGAAGTGCCATCTATATTGCTTCTGCCCTCTTCGACCATTCCTCGACTTCCTACGATAATATATGGTTCTTGGTCGCTAAAGAATCATTTCAGGCCAGTTGGGGTGACCTAAATTTTTTAAAGTACGTCTCTATAAGTGTCATGTCTTGTCACAGCAAAGAACACTAAAAAAAATCAGGTAAAAATAGTCCTTCGTCCAAAAAATCTAGTAGCCATTCCTAGAACTAGTAAAATATGCTTTAAATTTCCATAGCTACAATAAACGTCAATAATATAATGTGTTGATTTGTTATTAAGTTAAGAAAATTGCACGGGAATCTCGACAAATAAAGAGAAAGAGAGTGATGTAGAAAAACAGTTCAACGAAATTCGCATTAGTACAATATTATAATTAGTGACGTCATTTAATGATAAAACTGCGCTCTGATTTATCCGGTAAAATATTGTTTCTTCAGACAACTAGGAAACAAAGAAATAATAAACATTCTTACATTCTTGATTAATGTTAGCACGTTTAATGTATCTTTATTAAAAAAATAAAAAGGGCCCTTTAAAAAATAATTCTAAATCAAGCTCATTAAACTCCTTAACTATTTCTCTATTTTCAGAAAAACTTTATGATTATGTACGATGTGAATAACGCAGGCAGTGTGATTTATTTTAGAAAATGTTGAGTAAATCGAATGCACATACCGACGCATGGTTTGTCAAGATTGTTCGACAATAATTTAAAAAATAAATAAATATTATTATCATTTATTTATACATTTATTATTTAGTAAGGGCAGACATTGAGTAAAGCGATAGTGAAACAATTCGTTTTTAATTAATCATCTCGCAAAACTGTCTGCGTGGTCTGTGAATATGGCTGATAGAAAATTAAATGAATTCCCCATGTACAATATTAGAAATTTAAAAAAGATATTGTAAGTTAGGTAGAAAGTGAAAGTTAAATATTGAAAAGCCCTACGTCGACAGTTCCATAATTGTTTCCATAATTTCAACTATCATTGCAATTATTAATTTATTCGACCCATTGTATTGAGGAATATGATGCATCAATTTTTAAATCGACTTTTCCTGATTTTCTTGGCCTTGGAGCACTTCCGTCATCACACGTTTTTATTGCGTCGTATCTCTCTTCTGTAAACAAAATCTCCAAGCTTTTCCGTATCAGTTTTTAAAATCACCTACTCGATATGGTGAAGTAGCAACCTTTAATTGAAGTTAATTATCCATATTGTTTAATCGTCTACAATTTTAGTATTTTATTAATGAAGTTAAAATTTGAGATGTAAAATGAAGCCTATACCACAATGGCCCATGAAGGCTTTTGGGTTCAGTGCACGGTAGGGACTACTGTTTCCTGGCCAACTTTTGTGTATGGAAGAGATTTGGCCGAGGTTTATCCAATCGCCATCTTTTTCTTCCATTTAAAGGGATCCATTTCATGAATTCTGGGCGAGTCTCATGAGTATTTGTAAATCCTTAAAGGCATCATCTTTGGTTGTTAACTGTTCTGTCGTTTTAATTTAATTTAAATGAAATGAACTCTCCTCAGCTAGCCCGCTATTGTATATATGTGTTACCTCATTTATTTTATTTATATTAATTATATACATTAATCTATCCTTATTCCCTGCTATTTCTACAACTATTATACCATGTTTTACTGCACGCCTGCCAAAATCGCTATATTATAATTAGGCAATTTGTTACCTGCTTTGGGTAAACAAGTAAATAGCTCTATTCATATCCGTGAAATTAATTCGGCACGTGCCCTTTGAATAGCCATCCTTAAACGACTGTTAATAGCAGGTTTACAGATCTCTGAGTTGCAAGTCAATTTCCATGACTGCAAAAATCTTAACCAAAATGATATCGAGTTTCCAAACACCTTGCCATTATTTTCTGTTAGCTACTCACATTATTTACGTACGTATTTTAATAAAATAATTATTTTATATAATATAAAATACCTTATAGTACCTCAGGGTAAAAGAAGCCATTAGTTATAAGTTTGTATTGTTACTTACTTACAAATGGGCGCTACAGTCCTTGTAGGACCTGGGGCTCTGCCACCACTCTACTCCACTCCCCACGGTCCACCGCCAGGCTCTTCCAATTTCTGATCCCCATCATTCTCATGTCCTCCTCCAAATCACCGATTCATCGGTTCCTGGGCCTCCCTCTCTTTCTTTTACCTCCTGGTGTACCGTTCAGCATAATTTTTGGCAATCTGCAGGGACTCATTCTCTCAACATGACCCAGCCATCTGATTATGCTCTTCTTAATAACTGTGATGATGTCTGGCTCACCATATAGTTCCTCCAGTTCGGTATTGCTTCTAATTCTCCATCTATGCTGTTCTCTGACCGCTCCGAAAATCCTTCTCAGGACTCTTCTCTCCCAGACCAGCAGGGCTTTCCTGTTTTCTTTAGTTATAGTCCACGTCTCGCTGCCATACACAACAACTTGTCTAATCACTGCTTTGTATTGTAAATGAATAAATTAGGAGTCTAAGAAAAAAAAATTATATATTTTATTTACCTTAGTAACGAACGAATTCTTAAGATGTTAATAGGCACTGTTCCGACTGGGAAGCGTTTGAGGGGTAGACCGAGGCCTAGGTGGGAGGATTGCGCTAAGAGTGATTTGGGGGGTTTGTAAGCAGAGATTGGTGGTATCGGCATCGAGCCTTCGGGTTCGTTTAACCTTTTATTTATTTATTTTATTTATATTTTTTATAAGTTCTCTCATTGACGTAATATAATAAAATCTTGAAAATATTTTTTTTAATTTATTAACAATATACTTTTAACCCAATCGATCTCTCTGACTAGAAACTTTTCTATTCAAAAGTTATTAATTGAGATTATAAATGTATATTCACTATTATCTATTTATTTAGGTTGATTAATTACAAAGTTCTACATCAATTAAAGATATTTTTTATTTTTTCATAATTTTATATAATCTATCATAAGTATCTAAGACCAGTACACACCAATAGTTAGAATTGTTTGAGTCTGAAGTTTATCCCTTGAAGCTATTCGAACCTTCAGAAGACGTAAACATTTTGAAAATGTTTAGCAATGCGCCAGTTTTATTAATTATTAATTTTATTGAAATTTAGAGATTACAATATTTTTTATTGGTCCTTCTTTGGTAAGCAACAATGGTAATTTTCAGTTATTTGTTATAAATATTTTTTTTTCTTTGTAGCATTATTTTCTTTAAGCTAAATATCTCTGATTTCGATTGAGCAGTAAACTGTTAAATTAATTGGGGGGGGGGCGAATTTGGTTTAATCATTTAAAATACCATAAGATACTTATTACATTTATCCTTTAATTAATTTATCCTTTTATTTAATTTTTTTTAATTAGTTCGGGAATGGTATTTGGGCAGACTCAAGATATTATTTATTATTGTTTTATTTTTAGGCTTTTCCTATAATTAATTCATTAGCTGTTACTTTCAATTTTAGTACTCCCTGATTATTAATTATTGATTTTATTAAGATAATAATAAAAGGCTTAGAGAACCAGAAGACATCATACCGTTATTCCTAATCTCTGTTTACAAAATTCCATCCACGGATTACTTATTTTCAAATACCTTATGTTGCAAATCTATGAGGTTTCTTGCCTGTACAGAATAGTTGTTAGTATTATTTTTCTAATCATTATGGTTAGGGACAAAAGCCCTAAGCTCTATAAAGTCGACACTTAAAAATAACAAACATTTCCTTCCTTGGGCCCTTCATGAGGTATGTTATTGGAGTTGACGATTTTCGCGTACGTAGTACCTGTGATTAGGTATCTTCCATCTTCGGAACATCTCCTCGTTCTTCTAACTTTCAAGCTACCTCCCTGATCTCGACTCCTACCATAAGGTCCTGAGAGAGGAGAGAAGGTCCGGAAATCCCTTTCTAGGTCATCCCTAACTTTCCCTTCAGCAGGTGATGGCTTTTAATTTCCGGCCGTCTTATGCTCCAAGAAGATAACTCTTACTCCGTCACAAATCACTGCATACAGGGATACAGCAGTGAGGCAGTAGTCACGAGTATCCACGATCAATTAGCTTTTTATTACTAGTTAATTAATTATCCTCATAAGCATTAATAAAAAAAATATTTGAATAAGAATTCCAAAAAGCTGCAATAATACATTGATAAAAAATATATATATACATAACTTGTGTCTCCTGTTGAATACAGCACTACATACATCGTCCCTCTACCGATGGAATGTTATTATCTATCCTAATTAAGTCTATTAATCAATTAACTAATGACATATTATACGCTTAATTAGTTTATCGATAACGGTGTCTATCTCTGAATAGAATCCTAATTGTTTTAAGGTCAGGTTAGTTATACGAGATTGAGATTAGCGAATAATGTACTAATTTTTTAATTGTAACCTATTGATTCTAATGTTTGCATAAATATTTAATTTTAGCTGCCAATTAGGATCGATATTTTTAGTAAATATTTGCCTAAAAGAAAGTACTCATTCAATATTTGTATTTTCTTGTATGTAGCACGATAAAGAAGAAAACAGATCCTTCCACAAGTTTATGAAAAACGTTTTGCCTACGCACCGATAAAAGAAGTTTTCAGTTAAAAAATAATAGTTTAAATTAACCAATATAAAAAAAAACAAATACAATCGAAATAGCAATTTAATAAAATTTATTTAGCCTCCTATGATCATAGATAATAAATATCCCTTTATCTTATCAAATCTCATTCTGTCTCAGCTTCACGGAAAAAAAATTTGCGTACAATACTGTATATTCCTCTATCTTATCGTTATGACTGATTATAATTTATTACCTATTTAGATATTAATAAAGGATCTCAGTTTTTATATACATTTATTTACTTGTATAATAGTTAAGTGTGGAAGGTATAGCTACTAATTTTCCTAAGGAATCAAATAACAACACATGCTGATCAAAATAATTTTGTCTCATTTGATTAGTTTGTCTTCAGCATAATCTGGATACGTTTATGAAAGAAATTAATTGTGCGCACGGTTGCCCCACTCTCAGATACATTTAATTTAAAAATGGTTAAATTCTTGGGCAATATATTATTTAATAAAGAGTGTTGAAATAATTAATCAAAATAGAGTCTTCTTTTATACAATTCTTCTGATAGATAATTAATACATTATTTTTTTATTGAATAGTACAAGGTAATCAATGAGTGATTGTTCTCGTTCTAGGAATAAATATTTGTTTTGACTTTAAGAGCTTTTTAATTATCCTTCGTTATTATTACGAATTATTATTTCAATACCTTTTACTTATAATATTTTTAAACGCTTATTTAATTGGCTAGTAGTTATTGTTATTTTAATACTTTTATTAAAACATAGGTTTGTGATCTAGGACAAATCACCTCCCTGCACAGCCGTAGTCCATGAAACAGTAGTGTCTCTACCAGTACTGAACCCCAGACCCTTCACGGGTTGTAGTGGTACAGGTTTTTTATTAAAACATAGGTATTTTAAAAACTGAATATTTCTATTCTTCACGAATACAATGCTCGACAATCATTCATTTAAATATAATTTTAAATACTGGTAGATCTATGTAAATGGCCACGTCCATCAAATTCTTGTTCAGAATTAGATGCTACCAACTGTGTACAGACTAATTGGCAGCCATGCAAACCATTGAGAAAATTAGTAGTGTCCCAGTTAGAGATTGGCACACCTGTTTCCATAATTTCTATTATAAAGTTATTTATTACCAAGGTTTTAGGGCGACTGGGTTAGAAAAAGATATTTCTTCATGGTTTGGCCTTTTCTCCCTTTTTTTTTTTTTTTATAACTAGGAGATTTATATGTAAATATATTTCACAATATTTTGATAGTATAATTAGGTGTTTATTCGATGAGATAGCTCAGTGGATAGAGCCAAAGGTTCCTGGTTTAAATAAATTATTTAATCTGTTAACAGGCGTCTTTGAACCCTTCCTAGGGCTAACCCAGTCTCTGTAAAAATACCCATAAACGGGAGAAAAAATTGGCGGTTGAGCGTGAACTTGGACAAATCACCTCCCTACACAACCGCTGTCCTTGAAACAGTACTGTCTCTATCATGTTCTGAATCAAAGGCACTACATGAGTTGGGTGGTACAGTTTTTTTTTAATATGACTTTATAATTCCCTTGAAATTAGTACTCATGATTTTGCTTAAGGAAATCCGTTTATTAGTTGAAATATTGGGTAAAACCGGACCATATTCGCCTGTCACGTCATTACATTAATGCAATGGCAAATAATTAAATACATCATTAAATAATATAAACAAGAGCATTACATATTAGGAAAATATTTCTTTATTTATCAACAATTTATTGTATCAATATTATATTGTTTCTATACAGCCCTATTTATTAAACTGTCTTCAAATATTGATAAAAATTGTATTTTACGGCAGTCCTGGTAATGTTTCAGGATTGCAGTAGTCATACAATCAATAGTTTTCAAATATGTTTGCCATCCACGTTTTAAACTAATTGCAACCCTACCTTGTAGTGCTGTTTGAAACATTCTAATAATTATAGAAAATTACGAGGCATAAACCTTAAAAAACATTTTTAAGTAGTCATACAATCAATAGTTTAAAATGGTACTAATAATAAGTAATAAATCACTTTATTACTAGGTCTTTCATAGGTGAGTCATAACCTGATACCTGAGCATTACATATTAGGAAAATATTTCTTTATTTATCAATAATTTATTGTATCAATATTATATTGTTTCTATACAGCCCTATTTATTAAACTGTCTTCAAATATTGATAAAAATTGTATTTTACGGCAGTCCTGGTAATGTTTCAGGATTGCAGTAGTCATACAATCAATAGTTTTCAAATATTTTTGCCATCCACGTTTTAAACTAATTGCTACCCTACCATGTAGTTCTGTTTGAAACATTCTAATAATTATAGAAAATTACGAGGCATAAACCTTAAAAAACATTTTTAACATTTTTTTAAACTCATGTTAGCCTTTCATGCTAGCGGAGATCTGTTAGATAACCTGGTGATCACAGTACCTACTTTAATGGGTAACAATACAACAAAGTAACAAACTGGTACTAATAATAAATAATAAATCACTTTATTACTAGGTCTTTCATAGGTGAGTCATAACCTGATACCTGACCTAGAGAAATTTCCAGACACAAGAGAAAGAAGCTACCTGGTGACCTTAGGGTCAGTGGGCCCAACCAAAACAAACGACTTTTATGTTTCTACGAACTGCTTTTCTATGCTTTCCCTTCAAATTATCAACTTCATAGTGTTCAATTTTCCGAAATACAATTAGGTACTTGTGTATTAGCCGGTACCCATGAAATCTACCCCTTAATCTCTTGTGATCTCATCTTACCACTCGTGTCTGCTGAGGGATTTGTGCGTGCGTTATTAAATTGATTCGGCGTTATTTTGTTGTTTTCTTGTTTTATTCGTTTATTGTCTGTTTAAATTACTTTATTGTTTATTAATTTTAATTTGGTGTTTTTAAAAAATAGTATAGCGATTTGGGAAATTCTCGTCTTCAGAAGAAATACAATCACTGCAATAAGAAATTATATGATTTCGAATTTTATATTTTTCGTTTCAATATATATTAAAAACATGGTCCGACAATTCGAATGATACTATATTTTTTAATGACAGTGATTTTTTTATGTTAGTGTTAAATAGTGTAGAAATTTTCAAAAATAAACTCAATTCGTTTAATCTAATAATTAAAATTCATTTTAATCCTTTACCTCTTCAATATTTGTTTCCTGTTTAACTATCAAAACGTTTGTTCATTTTTACATTATTGATTTTGTATGAAGGTTTAAGCCCTTTGGGTACCTTCAACTAATGTTTAGCGTTCGCTTTTTATTATAGTTTAAAAAGATATTTTTAAAATTATAGAATATATTTTATTAATGTATATATTGTTATTATGTATTGTATTGATGTACTATTATGTATATATATTATTTTTTTATTAATTGCATTTTTTAACTGTTAAATAAAATATCTTTAACCCTCCTGTTAGAAAAAAATATCTGCAAAAATAATCATTATTTTATTTTAATATATATTTATTTTAATGGTTCTTTGAAAACCCTTACAAAATATTTCAAATATCAAATAATCTGGTAGGATTCACCTAATTTTTTGAAATAACTACTAGCGAATCCTACAGTTGCTACTAAAACTCTCTCTGTTACAATGTTGTATTTTTAGTCTGCTTTGTAAATTTCAAGGTTGAATCAATAGGCTAACGAAAAACAGGTGCTAAGCTGACTCTCAATAAACAACCAATGTTGCAATGGCGATTATTTATGTTGATGGACCAACCCCAACATATGAATCATTTACCAACCTACATCAACATATAGGGTTACATCAATCATGTTTATAGTAAAACGTATTACGAAAACGAATGAACTAGAAGCAATGTTCTTCTATTAATTAAGAGATTATGGCAAGGCACCTGTTCGGAAACATCTTTCAGAAGTTCGTTACTTTTCATTTAGTTCGTTATTTTTTATTTATTGGCCTTGAAAGAAAATTTTAAATATTACTTTTATTTTTTGTTTCGCTGATAAGAAATCACCCGACCCAAAAAAACATGTAATAGAAAATAAGAACAACTCTCTCCCTCTCGCTATATATATATATATATATATATATATATATATATATATATATATATATATATATATATTCCCTTCCTACTCCAGTTGGGAAAGCGATTATATTGATTACAAATTATATCACGGTTTTCCTATCACACAAAATAAATTAAATAAAAATACGCCAGACTTATGAATTTATGAAGGAGAAAGAAATATACGATATACATAAAGCTCATAAATAAAATTTGAAATAAGCCCTATCACAATTTTATTTGATAAACTCTAACATAAGTCGTATGGACAGATTCAAAGTAGAAAAACCTTTACGTGACTCCAGAATTTAGTTCGAATTTTAATTGATAATTTTTTCTTCAAATTTAATATATCTATAGCTATGGTGAATAAGTAGTTAGTTCGAATTTTTTCCAAAATCATTTTCTTGTACTTAGGGGAATCAGGATCGCGACATTTTCGAAATGAATAAGTTTCTAAGACAGGCATTGGCTTGTTAAGGATTTGTTGATTATAATACAACTCTATTTAAAGCCAAAAAAAAATAGATGAATGACACGATTCTCCTTCCCTAAATACAAGAACCCTCTGTACAAATTTCGACTCGACCGCTTATTCCCCGGGGCTGTAGATACCGCTCCTTCAAAAGAACAACATCATAACTCAAACAACTTGGGTGTTGATAAAGCATTCCTATTGTAATGATGCTATTGAAATTGTTTTATTAACCATTAAATCAATTTTAAAAGCTTGAACCTTTCTTGTTTTTAACTTCATGTCAATGTCATTGTTGCCATAAATCTTCAAGTCCAAACATGATAAAACTCAATATATAACTTCAATTATAAAATAAAAAACAATGTGTTGGAAATGGAATATCTTGAATTAAAAACCTTCAACTGATATAATTGCTACTGAAGGCTTTACTCAAAAATGACAATTTTTGAATAATGTGGTTGTTCTTTCGAATTAACGATATGATCGCAAATTGAAATATTTTAATAAAGTTTACTAATTACTAATTTTTTTATTGTAAATTTTTGAATTGTATTTAGAAATAAGTAAGGTTTTATTTTACTCAGTCTCATACCATATCATAGCTACTCTAATCCTTTAAACCTTGCCCTAATCGGTTCGTTAAAGGGTCCTCTCAATCCTTTGACCAACAGACACGTATCATGGCATGGGCTCGGGTTTCACTTGCTACCGTATTTGTTTGTGTGCGAGTATAAAGGAGTATAATGGAGGAAGAAAGAAATCTCTGGATGGGCGATGAGTGGGTCCGAGGAGGGGTCGGAAGAGGAGACGGGAGGGCACAAAAGGAGTTATGTTAATGCTAATATAAATCAGACAGGTGACAACATTAGTGGGATGTGACCAGGGGCCGGGTTGCGCTGCGCCTTTGTTCCCTCTGTCAGCGGTCGCTTTAATTACCTCCCCGAAACCAAACAACAAACAACATTAGGAACCCTTCATTGTCGGCCGAGGGTCTGTCTTAGAGGATCATAACCGTCCATCCAGCCGGTTTAGGGAGTCTCGTGGTCCAGGGGATGGTGTGGCTTCGGGAAGAGAGTACATCAGCTTCCTCATGGAAGGTGCGTTTTGCTACAGGCTTTTGGAGGATATAATAAAGAAATAATCCCCAATCAAAGCTTTAAGTCTCTCAAATCCAAAATTAAATTTAAAAAAAACATAAGATCAGGAAAAGTTTATCGTATAAAATGCTGTACATTTTATACATACCTAAATCGAACTAGTGCTATTAAACAAGACACAGCGTGTTGAAATTTATACGGTGACAGTGGAATTTTCACAATTTGAGGAGTTTGTTGTCGGTGTGTAGATCGCCGAGTCGCTATGCTGAATATCCGGGATTAAATCCAGCAGTGGCGGATAAATTATCTGATTGGTTCTCGCCCATGATAGGATCTATTGGATCTCCTAGAATCACCGTGCATCAAATAGTGCCGGTTGAGCGTGATTTTGGACCGATCGTCTTTTTGTACAACCGTTGTCATAGAAACAGAATAGCCTCTGCCACGTAGTTGACCCAAGAAGCTATCGATCCATTTTTACTCTAATCCTTAAAATAACCAATCTTCTTGACTTCCTTATTTTTTGTTCTTCCCTCCACTTCTTTGCGAACCAATTTGTAAATCACTCCCCATGTTTTGTTTCCTTCGAAATAGGTATATAAGATATATATATGTATCTGTTATTCGTTTCATTCGAAAAACACTTTATCGTTTAGATTACGTTCATTTTAACAGGTTGCATTTCTTCATCTTCCCGATGATTAATTTCGAAGGTATTGTGTTATTGTACTTTTATACAAGTATATGCATTGGTAGCCAATAGTAATTTTAATATTTATCTATTATCTATACAATTACTTGTAATTAAAGTCTTCCTTTAAAACGTATTATGCTCGTAATTCCGATAATGGGGCAAGAATTGTAGGAAATAAGAAAATTGAATTACAAGGGGTCTAAGTAGTCCATAATAAAAATTAATATGTCTTTAATAAAAACCATGTATTTGGGTTTTAATTGATGATATAAAATTTTAGATAAAATATGAGATAATATATAAGATAATACATGTTGATTTGTCTTAGAGTGATATAATATCTCTGTTTGTTTTTGTTTTTTTGTAAAATGGACGATAAAAGGAATATTGAAATTAAATATTACAAGGTTTGTATTCAACATTTTTTTTTAGCAGAATGAGACTTCTTAAAATTTAAAGGTTTTGGGAAACATTTAAAAATACTTCGACTGTAAATTTCGATGTTTTGTGAGTATTTAACACCTTTTTAATTTAATATAAAAAAGAACGTGTTTCAACTATTGTAGTACAAAAAAAAAATCTTAGAAAAACTAACGCAAGCCTCGGTGATGAAATCAATAGACAAAAATCGATTATTTTCTCTACACATGCAATGAATTAGGTTCGATAGTTGTGACATCAGAAAGGTCATGTTGCATTTCCGTTGAATCGTCAACATTGCGACTTTCTCAAAGTGAAAGAAAAACTGATGACATTGTGGCAGAAACTTTCATCTCTAACCTCAATGCACTCAGATGCATTCGTTCGCATTCAACTCTCATCCTTCTAGCGGTGTCACTTGCAAGTATTAATATAAGTGTTACATTATTTCCTTCTTTTTTAATGTGATTTTATTATTATTTAGGGAATTATTACTTATGGAAATTATTTCAATCGTGAAACCAATGTAGTTTAAAAAAGCGTTTTAACGTTCCCTAGGTTCAAACAACCCAGTCTATGTTTGCTTGTGTTTACGATCGGCTTTACGAGTTTAGAATTCCGTATTTAAGGTTGACTTACGACAGAGATGTCAATGTAACTTTTACGATAGGACGGGATAAACTAAAATGTCACATTGTGTTATCGATTTCACAAGTTTATCAAGACTGGCCCTAATGAGTATCATCAAACTTACAACAAGTCTTGTCGCGAAGCTCATTAAATTTCTGTTCATGCAGTACATTACATTTTAAAAAAGTAAGATGAAAAGACAGATTATTGCATTTAATAGTTGTTTTGGTTTTTTCCTTTTTCCCCAAATGGGGTGGCATTGGTATATTCCATACAGTCATATCTCAATTATGTGAAAGTTATATTCTCAGTAAGCCCAATCACTTTTTTGCTACTGCTATAATTTATTATTTTAAGTGTATTTGTTATTATATAAATTTTTGCACCATACATATATGTATATACATACATACACACTCACATACATAATACAAAAACATATAAATGTATAAAAATTATACATATATATAAATGTATTATATATTTTTGTTAATTGTTTTCAAATATTCATGAAGGTCACACATTTTTTCATGGTCAGATAATTTTAAAATTTCATCATAAAAATTTTTTTTTTCTAATTTAAATTCTTGAGCATTATTTCTCTTTTTGTATGTATGCTGGACATTCAAGTATAATATGCTTAAGGGTCTCATTATGATGACACTTTTCACATTTAGGACATTGTTTTAGGCCTATCTTACATAAATATTTGTTGCAAATTCCATGATTTGTTCTCAGCCTAATGTAAGTTTTTAATGTATCTTTTCCTATTTATATTTGCGAACTACGGTTTTCTAAAAAATTTCGGAAATATCCGATTTATAGAACTGCCCGGTGGAGTTGTCCCAATATTGACTCCGCCAACTTTCTAACTCATCTAATTTAATGATTTTATAATAATCTGTATACGGTATTTTAGTGTCTTCTTGTTGTAACTGCTAATTTAGCCATTTTGTCCGCTATTTCGTTATCTCGGAACCCCATATGCCCCTTAATTCACAAAAATATAATTTGTTTATTCGCTTTTGTTGCCAGATAATGAATTTTTTATTATTTCCTTTTGGACATTATTGATATTTTTATTGACAATATTATTTAGCGATAATAATGCACTCTTGCTATCAGTTAAAACAGCAAAATGTTCATCTATGGATTGATTGATGTATTTGACCGCTTCAAAGTTTGTATATAATTCGGCTGTATGCGATGAAAAACCAGAAGGCAATTTATACAGAGAAGAGTGTTTGTGCTTAGGAACATAAATCGCACAACCCGATTCTTTGATTCTTGAACCATCGGTATAAATATAAACATGGTGGGGCCACTTGTCAGCGAGCAAGGCTTTTATAGCAGGGGCTAGCATTGAATGGGGCAATGAATTTTTACCTACTTCTATTTTTATATTAAATTTTTGCAATAGCATTTCATATTGTAGCTCGTATTGAGGAAGATTTTTATTTGAATATACTTCACTGATGGTGTTGAATAAAACTATTATATGCTAAAGGAGTGTACTTCTTTTTCTGCCAGTATGGCTTATTTAGGATGAGAACACTATGATTTACTACTTTTTGTAGCATTTCTGATTGCTTGCAAAGGTTTTAAAAAGAATTCTGTCTGTTAGTAGTTGTCTTCTGAATTTAAGAGGTGGTTCGTTCCCTTCATTTAATGAGGCGTCTATTGGGATGGACTTAAGCGCTCCTAAGCAAATTCGTATGCTCCTATTAAGGATTACATCTAACTTATGCAGATCCATAATCAAATTTCTATCTTATCGATCTCCTATAAAGTAATAGAGAAGTATTAGAATCTGCTCCCCATTTACTGTTGTTACTAATCATTTTTTAATGTTCAATTTTTTTCCAGACCGCTTTATGATTTCCTGAATGTGTTGACTCCAATTTAGTTTTCGGTTAAAATAGACTCCTAAGAATTTCACGCTTGTGTAGGTAGTCCCAGCTAGTTGAATTCGGCCATTAAGTGGAAATGCACGTACTCTACTGAATGGGCACACAACGGATTTGTATGTCGAAATTGTCATTCCAGTGTCCAGTTCCAACTCCTTAAACCTCGTACTGATTCGTCTAATAACTCCACACACCTATTAATATTCCTGTGAGAAGTATACATACATATGTCATCGGCAAATTGTTAGATAGAAACCTCTTGAGGTAGGTATTTTCTTATGTCGGCTGAAAATATTGCGAAAAGTAAACTCAGAATGCCTCCCTGAGGTAAACCTACTTGGGCTATTCTGCTCATGACTATTTTATTTGATATTTTTAATGATATTCTTCTATCGGTGATCAAATTTATTATTGTTTCAACACATTTAATGGGGTTTCAAATTTATTATTGTTCAACACATTTAATCCATGTCTTTCATTTTATACTACAGTATATGTAACGGAGCAGTGGCGGATGCTTTAGCAATATCTAAAAATAATTTCTATACTGTTTAATTAATAATTTCTGACTGTTTTTTGTCCTGACGTGAGTGCCGTGTGTATCTCCGTATTTAATTCTAGAAGATAATCCATTGTTCATTTATTTACCCTTGCGAAAACCAAACTGATAATTTGGTAATTTACTTTGGGATTCTAACCAACATTCCATTCGGTGCTTTATCATCCTTTCAAATGTTTTCTGTACACATGAGCTTAAGGAGATGGGTCTATATGATGAAGCGTTATTTGGATCTTTATCTGGTTTCAAGATTGGAATGATACAGAACTCCTTCCATGATTGGGGGACCACATTTATTTGGATTTTTAATAAATACACCTTAATTTTCTGAGGAACTTTACGTAAGATTATGTAATGTAAATTGTCTAGTCCTGGAGCGGTATTCGGATTATTTTTTAAAGATATTCTTAGTTCTTCAATGGTGAACTCTTTCATAAGTTGAAAATTTTTTCCAGAAAACTCTTCGCTGTTGTTAATATTAGCGACATTTTTGAAAATGACTAACGGAGGGGCCAGTGTGTCCATAAATTCCTCACATCAATCGTTGTTCACAACAGGTAATCGGTTACTAGTTTTTCGATTATTATATATAGCCAGTTTATGCCAAATATCTTTCATCGGGGTAGATTTATTGATGGTTGCGCAGAACTTTTGTTTTTCTCTAGTGAGTTTTTTGAAAGCCGCATCTACTTTTTTGTATGATAGAAATGTTTTAGAATTTGGAGCATTTTTGTATATTTTAAAGGCATTTTTTCTGTTATGATGAGAAACAGTACATTGGTATTGTCTTTAAACAGGAATTATTCAAAAATTCCATAAGCTGGGCATATATTTGATTATCGGGTAAAATATGACTATTATTTAATTTAAAATTTAACACTTTGTTTTCAGTATAAGGGGGGTTGGGAGGAGGTGATAGTTCGGTGTGTAAGGCTCTGAGTTGCTTTACTCAAATTCTCGAACTCGAATCCGGCCTTTTAAGGTAAATTATTTAATCTGTTAACAGCCATAAATGTATCTTCTGTGACCTTCCCGGGGCTCACCCAACCTCTGTATAGTGGGTACCTTTTATTATGAAAAAACCTGGCATTTGAGTGTAATCTCGGTCATATAATTTCCTTTCATAGAAGTTGGCTTAGAAGGAGTGCAGTCTCTACCATGTACTATACCCATGAACGCACATACGATTTCACTTCTTTTTACAGTATTATGAAGGACCTTGATGACAAATATTCCACTTTCTAGGTTGAAGATACTCTCTTTATATTTTTATAATTCATTCTGTCCAGCCGCTTTCTTTCCCCCTGGCCTCTTTTGTTAAAGACTAAAATTCAATTCAATAAAACCATATCTATCTATTACAACCAAGACCTTCCACGGGTTAAATTGGTAGAGGTTTTGATAATTGTTTGCTACTACAATTTTTAAATAATTAATTTTATCACATTTTATACTTGAAAGCGTGAAGAGAAGGCTCGCTGCTTTGAATATTTAAAGTAGTATTTATGTCGAATCTTTAAAATAATTTTAAGACGGGAATAAATATTACAGAGTGGTGATTACAAGTGATACGGGTACTGAACCAGATTTTTTTTTTTTGGTTTAAGTTTAACTTTGTTATCCTGGTTCTTGATCCGAACAAGGAAATTGAACCTGAAACTTTCAGTTGTAACACCTATAGGTACCTGCCGATTGCACCTGAACTTGACGACTTCCTTACAATTTAGTGTTGTCCCAGCATAGGAAGATCGTGCAGCATTATTAATACCACTTCGCTACTCTACCCTAGATCTTAGAGATACAGATATGTTTAGCCCAGTTTCACAACAAGGCGGAGAAACAAGCTATATCCCGCAGGTTATAAATACGGGCAGCTCCAGATACCTCGGTCTCGCTCATACTTCTCTAATTGGTCCTTCTCATCTCGTTAGTTCTCTTAATTTATCGCTTTTCGTTCCGTCTCTTTCTCTTCCTGTCACGTCGTTTGTCATCGGTTATTAAAACTTTTTGATCTCGATAATAAGCGCCCAACTGACAGGCAGGGAGGACCTGGTGTGAGGGTTAGGTTCCAGAAGGTCGGAGCTAAAAGTGTCGAAAATCTTTAATCTAAAAAAAGTTTATTGAAACAATAAATAATACCTCTTACTGTATCACATTATTTATAAATATTTATTTCTTATTATAGTTTAAAAATCATGGTGTTATATTTAGAGTCTAAGTTAGTAAAAATATTTAAGTTTGACCAGATCAAAATTTTTCCATTATAAAAAAAATTAATAAAACATACAAATACCAAATCAAATTTAAATCTTTGTGTATATCATTATAAATGTTCGCTTATCACCGATTATAGAATTCTACAAAATATATAAACAGTAATTTAGGGTTTGTACAAATTTATACCCAAGTGTTTGTTTCATTATTCTCTTGTCAATGTTAGAATTGTTTCTTTTGAGATTTGGTACTGTAAGGATTAATAGGGAAAGAAGTTGTTCAAATTTATTCAGAGAGTTTCGTATTTCGGTTATAAACGTTCCTTCACTACAAATGACGTAAAACTAATTCTGGTATAATATAAAACATTAAACTTATATTATAATTTAGCGGTATAATTTAGTTATGTTTTATTTTAATTTTTAACATGTTACCCGAAGCTGAAGTGTGAATAATTTCCGTTTCCTTTATACGCTCTTTCTAACATCTTTCTAGCATATGAATTTACATAAATCAATTTTTAAATGTGTTTTTTTAAGTATTCCGATTGTTTTTTAAATGAACTTAATTCTCGGCTGGATAGAATTAAATCTGTTTTATATTCTTAAATCTCCGGAATGATCAAGGAGAATTTTTATGAAGTCTTTTGGAAAAAAAATGATTTGCTGAAAAGAAATATATTATCCACTGAAGTTTTTTTACCATTTTTTTTTTTTTTTTTTTTTTTGCTTTCGAGCAGAATCTACTTACGAGTTCATGCAGGGCAAGTTTTGGGTCATAAAGACGTTTAAAAAAAAGTCCTAGGAACTGGGTGAAATGGTAAAACGAAACTAAAGAACCCTCCCTTTTTTTTTTGTCGTGACTGAATATATTTTTAAAAAGGACGGCCATAGCTATGCCCTGAGTGTTCTAGGAAGAGGCAGGCGGTCGTAACTAGGCCAGAGCTTGCTCACTTGCACTGACTCGCCTACTTCTCGCAAGAAAGTTGATCGTTTTCTCCTTCTGTTGTGAGCACCATCTTCGGCTTCCTCACTTTTACCCTCTTCTTCCCGCCGCTGGACTTCGCGGCAAACCAGTTTTTGCCCGGACGAGCCGTGCCGCAAGGTGAAGTCGTATCCGTCAACTCTTCCCTTTAAGGAACGGCCATTTCTTGCTTATCTCTCAACGGGATATTACCATCAGTTTTCTCCATCGCCATAATCGTTGAGGAGCTGAATTAATAAAGCTCGTTAATCTGGCAGAATTAGGTTGTATGCTAATGACCTAGTATCACGATTTTCCATCACAACATCATATACAACTATAGAAAGACTATAGAACCGAGTCAAGAAATGGATCTCGAAACAATTCGGGAAAAAAATATATAATATATCATATAAATTGCTCCTTCAAAAAGAACATAACTCAAAAAACAATTTTTTTAATAAAGGTATTAGAAGGTTCCATGTGGGTTTTTTTTTTAAAGCTAAATTTGTTTTTTATTATAACATATATCATTATTCCTGTGAAACTTCAAGTTCAAACATGGTACAGCTCAAGATATGACTATTAAAAAATAAAAAAGCATAGGCGGTTTTCTTGAATTTTCTCCAAAATGATTTTCTTGTTTCTCGTGTCATTTTCGTAGTGAATAAGAGGCTAAGTCAAGCATAGGCTTGAAAAGAATTTATCACTTATATTACAACTCCTTTTCAAGTCAAAAACTACGAGGCACTACTGGCACTATTCCGCTTCCATCAATACAGTTAACTCGAAATTCGTCTTAAACACTTATTCACCGGGACTGTAGTTATCGCTCCTTCAAAACAACAATGTCATAAACTAAAAACCCTAATTTTTTATTAGAGGTATTTGAAAGTTCCGTGTAGGTTAAAAAAATAAAAATTTAAGTATTCGTAAAGCAAAGCAGTCCTATTGTAACGATTGTATTGACTTTTATTAACCATTAGAAAATTTTTAAAAGCTTGAAACTTTTCTGGTTTTAAAATATGTCATTATTCCCATACAAATTCAAATTCAAACCTGATACAGCTCAAGACATGACTTTATTAAAAAAACATGTTGGCAATGGAATATCAGATATGTTGTTCCTGAATTAAAAAGCTTAACCGATACAATTGCTACTGAAGGCTTAACTCTAAAATGCCAATTGTTCTTATGAAGGAGCGATGTATAAAACGTTAGTAGAGATACTTTTTTTTCTTTTCGGCTCTCAGAATTTGTTGACTTTCATGAGACAGTTATTATAACATTATGGATTTCATGAGGATGTGATGAATTCTAACTAGGGATTATTAGGAAGAAAAACTGGTTTTGATGTGACTTCAAGATCTTAAACCACCTTCAAGTGTTTTAAAGCCCTTAAACCTAAGGCACGATGTAGGTCAGAGCTAGTGGCATGGCGTCACGTTACGTAGTATCGTCGCTATGACAACTATTCTTATCTATGGAAATGAGTTGAGGAAGAAGCAGGAAATATCAAACACCCGTGATAAATAAGTGATTACGTCGAATTTTGCCCAGAGTTATTTCTAATGAAGGAAGCGGAATCGTGTCATTCTCATAGTTTTTGGAGTTGTAATCTAAGCACTGACTCCATCCAAGCCAAGGCCTGACTTAGCCACTTGTAATCTAAGCACTGACTCCATCCAAGCCGAGGCCTGACTTAGCCACCTATTCACTACGAAAATATCACGATCCCGCTACTCTGAGAACAAGAAATGTTTTAGAAAATTCTACTTAAAATTATTCTACTCACCTTGGCTGTAGATATATTGTTTAATGCGAACTTCTCGAGAAAATATAATAGAGATTTTTTGAAAAATTTAAAATGTACAAAAATGTAAAAAAAAAAATTAAATCGGGTGAACTTTGGCCGCAAAAAGACATTCTTAAAGTAAATATAATGCTCTTATATAAAATTTTTTAAGTTGCGATCAATCAATTTCGAGATATAAACAATAATTTTACTCTTTATTACTCCCATCTTTATTCCTGCTCCTAGATCCCAGAATTTTAATTATATATTACTAATATTCTTATGATTTAATTATATAAATTAAAATAATTGTTCTCCTTTGTTACAGGCGATGGTCAGTTCCTTCTTGTTGAAAGCTCAAGTACCAGACCAAGAGGTAAGTTCGTATCTTATTCTTGAAGGTAAACTCGTGTAACGTAATTGGAAATTCGGTAACTGGGCTAGAGGTGAACTAGGAAATTGAGCATGCTGTCATCCTTTTTTCATTTAAATTAAATAGAGTAAAAAATTAGAAATATGTTTATTACACTATCTTTGTATTTTTTTTCTTATTGGCATTTATCTCGTTTTTTTTCAACGTTAATATAAAATTGTGATGATTTCTGTGGGATTAGATGTTTTGTCAAATAATACCAAGTAATCAAATTAGGTTTACTTTTAACATATTGGGTAACAAAAATTACATAGGGATAATCCTGTAGAAGGAACAACCAACGAAGAACTGCACGTAAATTGACTCATAGGATTTTAGAATTCACTTACCCTGGGTTAACCTTTTATTTTATATAATTTAATTTATTTATCAAACAATTGAATTGAGCGTTAATCAAATTGCAATTAATTAATCGGATTTACTTAAAAGAAACATGCCATTGATCCTGTAATACTCAGTAACATTATTTCATGATAAACAATGATTTTATATAATACATTCTCATATATATTGTTTATTTCTGATATTGTTCAAGATATCTTATCTTAAAATGCAAATAAAAAATCCCTCCTGTTTCAATGTCAAGTCATGGAGTTAAATATATTCTTATCATTTTTCATTTTACCGTAGTGATATTACATCACATTTTAAAATTATCGGAAACGAGATTAACAGAATGGTTAAGAAACATATTGTCTGCGAAATAAGGGATTGCTAAATACGACCGTTCGTTGAAGTCTAGACAATATCTTGAAATCACTTATTTATCTACAGTATATTGCAATTAATACCGTCTGTGGATGTAATTTAAGCAATCTTGACTGCTCGCATCGAAGGCATCTAACTCTAAACATGTTTTTCATATACACATAAATTTGGACAATGTATGATAAACGTGATTATTTTAAAATTACATTTATCCAGAGTTGGGGGTTGACTGATAGGCCTGCACCCTATCGTCGGAAAAAAACTTCACAGCATACAATTCTAAAAGAAAAATGCTCTGATGTTAGATGGAATAAACAGCAACAATATAACATTTCTTCTAAATCAATATTCCGTAATTTTCAAAATCTATATAGTAGATACCTAATGTAACTATAATACGAACAAAAACATTTTAGTAGGATGTAATTAGTTGGGGGTGCAGTCAAGAAAACACAGAAAATAAGTGAAACTTATTGTATTTTATATGTGCCGACGTTTCGACCTACTGTGTAGGTCATCTTCAGGGCCAATAGGAGTGGCTGCTCGGTGCAGAAGGTAACTGACGGTCGGTTACATCGGGTAACCTATGTTTTGAAGACTGATATCCTATTATAGTATCTACCAGACAACGAATTTCTTTCCTACATGAAAAACATTTTAGGATTAAATATTCTTGTTTTGACCATTTTATTGTAGTTGTATTTTTTCCTGGTTTACACGTTTCCAAAGTGATATGTTCATTTTTGTAGTGAATCAAAGAAAAAATATGTAAATTAATCAATATACATTATTACCTCATCTTTGTGAGTTATGAGTTGTAACAGTTTAACATACGATGTATCATTTTTTTTATTGAAAATATAAACAATCAGTAATAGTAAAATAATTATAACCTTGAAAAATAATTAATGAATTCTATTTTAGCGCATTTTTTTAACCTCTGAACTAGGTATGTAAACGTCTAATTGATTTTTTATTTAAAAAAAATAAATATATTATTGTTTATTATTCTGTAACTTTATATTAAAAAAAATAAATAAATAAACCGACATTGAATGGTTACATTGGTTTTCACCCTTGTACAATGGGGAGTCAAGTACTTTTTTTATAAGGTTACTTCTGGAAGGGGAGATACGTAGTGTGTACGAACACGTTTTTTTTTTTTTATATAATACAATGTGTGAATGTGTGTGTATATATATGGGCGAAGAGCTAATGCATAAAAGTTGATTTTTCGTATTATAAGATTAAAATAATTAGATAGTAAGATGTATGATTAAATTCTTAGTTGAATAATGGTTAAATGTTTAGTTCTTTCATATATAACGTTTTTTTCTGATTTATGTTTCCTTAATTTTCAAGATGTATATTTCCATACTTGTAGACAAATTTATTCACTCGAATAATAAGTGTTGACAAAATATTCGTTTGATTTTCTTTCTTCTCAATTTAACCGGGCTAACAAAAAATTATATAATTGTGCATCCACTCGAAGATCTCATTTTTTTTTTTCTTAGAAAAACGTTTTTCTGGTAACAGCTCCAATGGATTTCATTGGGTGATCAAAAATCGAAATTTGAACCAATAATACTTATTGTTATGACACAACTCACGTTCCAACTCCACAAAATGTATATCCCGGTAAGATCCACCATTCTTGGCCCATGAAGACCTTCCATAATCCCTGAATGGTGCGGAGACTCCAGCCCTCGAATAATCCGTACACTTAGGGACTGATTCTGGAGTAAGAATGTGGTACAGAAGACACTAGTACCATAGAGAACAGATATCCCAGAAGACTCCAGTATCATGGAGGACTGATATTCCTAAAGACTTCAGTATTCTAGAGGATAGATATGCCAGAAGACTTCAGTACCCTGGAGGACATATATCTCAGAAGAGTCCAACAGTTTCGATGACAGATACACCAGAAGACTCCATTGTCCTGGAGAACAGATATTACAGAAGAGTCCAACACCCTGGAATACTAATATCCAACAAGACTCCATTACACTGTAAGTCAGCTATACCAGAAGACTCTATTACCCGGGAGCTCTGATATCCCAGAAGACTTCAATACACAGGAGGACTGATGTTTCAGAAGACACCTATATCCTTCAGGAAAATTTTTCCAAACATTGGTTTACAACCCTGGAGGCAAGAATAGCTTTTCCAGAATAGTCCAATAACTTGGAGTTCTGATATCCCAGAAGACTCCAATACCCTTGAAGACTGATATCCAAGAAGGCTCCACTGCACTGGGAGACAGTTATAGCAGAACAACCTACCACCTCGGAGTTCTGATATCCCAGAAGACTCCAATATCCTGGAGGACTGATATTCCATAAAATACAAGTACCCCGGAGGACAGATATCGGAGAAGACAGCCCTGACCTTGCACTATCGGCGGGGAAGATCACGTGGTGGGGTCGTTGCCACCCCGCCCTTGGCATTGGACAGATCCCCCTCCCTCCTTCTTCTTTACATAATCCTATTTACGTCGCCATTATATCTTCCTCTCCTTGTTATTATTTTCCTTTCAAGTTTCCTCTTTCACCTTATTCGGGAGTCAATAGGGGAATTCGCAATTCAACGAGGAATACGCAGTATGTTCGAGGCACCTGCGCCATAACAGGATATCTTCATGGGTTATTTTAATGTGAGAAACTTCATATATATTTTTCTTAAACTGTATAAAATAGTTTTCAACTGTTACAAGGGTGATCTGATGAGGCTCTATGGAAGAATGTCCTTTCATCATCCATACACCATGTGAATCATCTGAACAACTGATTTCTCTTCAAATTGAAATACATTCGAAATCATAGTCAGATTCATAAATATTCAAGATTTTAATTAACATTTATAGTACTGCATTTTATCATTCTTGCACATTTGCTGGATTGAAACACTAGAAAAATAGTTTTTTTAATATTTTAACTATTGAGAATTACAATTGTGGTCCGAGCATAGTTATTAAATTATGTAACATGATGAATATTACGATGTAATCACCCCTTCAGCGGCATAACATGACAATTATATATTGAGAGGTCCCGGTTTAGAGACCCGTTTCCTTTTCAGAAGCCTAAATAGCTTTATTTTCGGTCTTCTTTTGTAATTAATTGCAAATAGATTGGGATTTAAGGTCATGGAATAGTTTCTTTGGGTAAGGATTATTTTAATCAAGGAATGGGTAGGTAAATTTATTTTCTGTATGTTGTGGTACGTACGTTCTGTATGTAATACAACAAAAAAAATTAAAGAAAAACATCATCGCTTATTGTTGGTTACTTCATATTAAAATTTGCAATTATTGCATGTAGTAAAAGAGTAGTCAGATCATATTAGATAATAAATAATTAATAACATTACGGTTTTTTTACACTTACAATAGAATTCACGATGTAATTTGAGAATTAAAAGCCATGTAATTTTTTAACAATTTTATATAATTTAAAGTGGATAATAGATTTAATTATAAAATGCGGAATAATCCTTTTAAACTTTGATATGGTTTTTGTTATTGCTATTAGCCTAGTCACCAGACCAGGGGATGGCTATAATTTGTAGAAATCGCTATAAGTTATTAGGCAATAAAAATCTTATGAATTTTATGACTTTAGTTGAAACTGTAGATATAAAAAGATACTTATTTTTATTGCATATATATTTTATCTTTAAAGGCTAAAAATTCCATGTTTGAAATATTTTTCAAAGATTTAGTTTATGAAGACAGCACTAAAAAATTCAAAATTATTGTAATGAATTCCGAATCCCCTTTATTAAAAAATACTACTTAGTGGTTAGTACAAAACTAAATCTTTTTACATTTAACTCCATAGATAATTTATGATTATCATGATAATAATAAATAATTATAATATCATAAATTTATGTATTTTTTGTATTTCTTTTTTTTTAATATGCCAATTAAATTTAACGCTCTTGATTGGACTAATTATATTTAAATATAATGGAATAAGACTTTTACTTTCCTTGTTTCTTCTTTCCCACTTCTTTATTTCCTTTCATGGACCGATAACAATCTAATTGATAAAAACATCTACCATTCGAGGAACAAGATGAAACAAAGTCCACAAAAAAGAACCCTTGTAAAAGCGATGGAGGTTTTTTTTTTTTTTAAATCCATCGAGTTTCCTGGAAAAAATGTTACCATTGAAAGGAAAAACGGGGCACATATGACAAAATTAAATCAACCGTATTTCTTAAAATAACTAATAAACCTTTTTCAAGTATAATTTATTTTATTTTAGTTGTTATTAATTTTTAAATTTATTCATTTGAAAAGAAAAGATATGTCCAGGACCGGGACTCGAACCCGGGTCTTCCAGATCACTAGTCTGGGACTCTACCATTTGAGCTATCCTGGGCCCTAATGAAGTACGCTTCTCGGCCATGGTCATATCTTTTCTTTTTCAAGTATATTACACTATAGGAATTATTTTTTTATTTTAAATATAATTATAAAACTCAAAGGCCTCAAAAAAAACTATACTAATATAGTTTATAATACCATAGTGTTTTTTTTCAAATATAACAATTTTTTTAGCCCATGAATACATTTTTTTTCTTTTAATTTATTTACTCATTTATTATTTTTAATGATTTTTGTAATCACTAAAATGAATTAAGAAAATGAATATGAATAAATTTAAAGAATGAAATAACGTATTTAAGTTTTTGAACGCCTTTTTTTTCCCTTAGTAACATTGTAGAGTCAAGTGCCCACATTTTAGTAGGGGTTGTTGAGAAGGGGTCTTTGGGTTAGTACTTGTTGAATCTGCGTTGAACAGTTAACGAAACCCGTTTAATTTTTCTTAATTATATATATTTGTTGAAACGGTGCCTAATTATATTAAAAATCATATTTAGCTATTGAATTTTGAGTTAGAGAACAATTTTATTGGTTCATATAAATTTTTTCCGAATCGGTACATTGAATTCTGGACGTTCTTCACTAATATGCACTAAAAATGTATTAAAATATTATTTTTCTATAATATATATATTTTTTTGGATGGAGTAACAAGGTATTTAGAAGTAATGAAATTATAAGTTGTTAGAATAAGAATTTAAAAAAATGTTCCTAGAAATAGAATTTTATAAAAGTAGCAGTGATCACAATAATATACAAATGCATACGATAACCATGCGTTATTATATTATTATAAAATAAAAAACTGCATAATAATTTTAAAACCAATTACTGAATGAATAATAATAAATATGGAACAAAGATAAAAAATATAATAGTATAGGGAAAGTTACAAAAATATATCTAGCACGTAAAACAAATATTCCATTTCTGTCTTAAGAGCAATTAAAGTTTAATTATATAATTATTCCTAATTAAATAATATTTATATTTTAATTTTATTTGTAATTATAAAAATTTCAATGTATGACTTCAATTATTACAACTGATAATAGTTAAAAACCGATTAACTACTATTTTTTTTAGTCTGTCAGAATTTCCCTGGTTGTAATAGTCAAATTTTAGTTGATAAGAATCGTTTTAAAGGATATTTTTTATAAACCTTTTGGCTATTAACTAGTATTCTTCGTTTAAAGTTAATAATTAATGAAAGGAATAGAGAATAGAGATGTTTATTCGGTAAATATAGCTGTGAAGCGGATAAAAATATCTCCCTTATCAGGACCCCCTGACCTTGTTTCGTGTGCGCACAAAATTTCACCTTTTCTGTGGTAGTGGAGCGTTTTCTTATCTTGTCTTCTTCTTGATTATTACAAAATCAATTAGTTAAGGAAGGATGACAAGTACGACAAATCAATTTATTTTATTTATTCAAGTTGTTAATTACATTACCATTTCCTAATAGCTTCCATTTCGAAACGATCGGTTTTAAAACGATTCATAGAATCCTTGTTAACTGTATAGATATAAATCATTTCCTTGTGCCCAGGACAAAAAAATATAGTAAAAAAATTATGATTAATATAATTAATTATGACTAAAAGTTTATTGTTTTTTCTGTTTATTTGCCAAAAATGTTTATATAACATTGTTCCTTACTTGTTTTTTTTTGTTTTTTTCTAGATTTCCGGTTCTCTATCAATGTTAATTCATTCATAACAAGATATATCGAATAATACTAACCAGCTTCAGATCTAAATACTAACATATATTATATAAATACATTAATCACTGCACAAATTGACTAACTCCACTTTTTGAAAAATCTTAAATTTAAGTGTAAAAGCACTTGGTAAAGTCCTCATAACTTTTTATATTAATAAAGTCTTCCCCAAACGATAAAGGTTAACGCCATTAAACGACAAAAACTTTTTGGCCACTGAATAATAAATAATTTTTTCAGAGATCTTTTTGATTAACTCCGTACTCTAATGCAAATCGTTCCAATGATACAATTTAAATGCACTAGCTAGCTCTAAATTTTTTTCAAGTTAGAAAGCTTCAAACCGCACCTTACCCAATTTAAATGTGACAATAATGAAGATTCAAAATTTAATGCAATCAATATAAGGAAATTTGTGGCAGATAGACCAAAAAGTTTTAAAAATGTAGATCAGCCTTTATTATATCCTAAAGGCAGATCTGTAACAAGGCAAAAAAGGAGAGACATGATGGATCTGCTGAAATTCATTCCTTCTGTTAAACATGATTAATTTAAAAACTAGCGAAGGAATCGAAACAACGAGCCCTTACATAGAGCTGATGAAGAAGACATCATTATACTCCTCACGAATGAATCACAAATAATAATATAATGTAACAAAACTGTTAATATTATTTTTTCTGTGAAAAGAAACTTAAAAATGTAAACGCCGAATTAGATTTATTACTTTTTTTCACTTGCTAAATCGATTAACTCCACCGGTTACATAAAAATTGTAACATTTCTGACGATAACTTCTTGACCAGTCTTTCTTATTAATTTTATATACTTTAAGATTAAAGCAATATCTTCATTTATGCATTCTAAAATACACTTGAATTTTATATTATAAAGGGAATTTTTAAAAACAATGCAGACTATTTTCTCGCACTTGTCCACTTTTTGTTTTATGGAGTTAATTAATATGTTTTCTTGTTTGGGCTTTATTTTTTTTCTAACATTACGATTACATATTGAGCACGGAAAACCTTGAACTTCTATTGAAAGTTTTTTTGTTTTTTTAAATTTTTCAGCATCTTTATTGAAGTCCATAGCTCTCAATTTATTGAACAGTTAGGAATATCAATATCAACTTCCATTAGTTACTTGGTTCATGGATTTTTATCTCTTACAAAATAATAAAAAATATTTTAAGTGACCTTATTACTTCAATTGGGGTAGTTGATAAGACGACTGTCTACGTTTTTTAAAAATTTTATTAATTTTAAATAAAAAAAAAAAAAAAAACCCTGTACCACTACAACCCATGAAGGGTCTGGGGTTCAGTACATGGTAGAGACTGTACTGTTTCATGGACAACGGTTCTGCAAGGAGGTGACTTGTCCTAGGTCACGCTCGACCGCCAGATTTTCCCCCTTATTTTGGGTACCCTATTTTTATAATATTTTATAGAGGCTGGGTGGGCCCCAGGAGGGTCCTAGATCCTATATGATCCATCTCCCGCTGCAAACAGACTTATTTTAATTAATTTTAAATAAACAAAAAATGTTAATGTATAATATTGACATGAATAAATCCGATGACACTACACGCGTATTTTTATTTCCAATACACCTGTATATACATATATTATTTTGCACGTTACTAAATAGCTTGAATCCGTCCAGAAGGGACGTTAAACGGGGGTCCCGAGCCTGTACGATGTCAGGTACTCGTTAAAAATCCCTATCCTAATTAAACCTGGATAGGCAAAATTTAGAGCTCCCACTGTAGCATCGTCCGATTAGCCATAGCAGCATAAAGTGACGTTAAATGAACAAACAAATAGCTTGAAATGTAATGAAATAAGGAAAAAACTATACTAACCAACAACGCATTCAGCTGTGTATGAAAATTCATGAAACATTTATAACCACTAAAAGAGACAAGAATAACTCTTCGAAAGAGACACGGAAAATGAAAAGTATTAAAGGAAAATGCGCAGTTTCAGGAAAATAAAACCAGAAAGTATAGTCTAGTGAAGAGCAGCTGAAGTAGAAACTGGTTGAGAGCGATCTATCTTCCTCTTTTAGAAAATATTAAATACTTCTCAATTTTATATATGATTCATTTTATTCTATTAAAATTAATATAACGGAAAATAGATATTTTTAAAATATATATTGCATTAATAAATAAATAAGGTATTAAAATAAAAAAATAAAAAATATAAAAGCAAAAATAATCAATTTAGAAATTAAGAAGTTGAATTCGTGCTATTCTTTTCATCTTTAAAAATAACTAAGTGTTCCAAAAAATATATATATTAATAATAACAATAATTGTACTTATGTATGAATTAGAAAAAAAAAAAAAGGAAGAATCGTTGGTCCTATTAAACTAAAATCTCTACTTCATTGCTACAAAAAAAAATCAGAAAACTATTAATTTCATTAGATAATAATTTTTTTTCTTTAATTTAGTCATCCCGATTGTCCTATTTTTTATCATGAGGCTGGACCGAACTGTCATATGATCCGTTATCGCTATCAGATTTCCTAATCTGTTTATTGTCATGGCAACTGATGTGTGATAAAACGCTCCAGTTACTGACAGTTGACAACAGTTTCAATCTCATTTCCCATTAACATTTTCTTAGCTTCTTTTAATTCGTCATGCTATAACTTGTGTGACAATAATCTTTTAGAACCTTGCCTCATACATTATAGGCTTATATGGAAATAAAAATTACAATCTATTGATTGAATCCATTAAAAAGTCATAAGTTTTGAATGCATATTTTTATTTACTTGAGATCGAATCTCAAAAATATTTTAAAATGTCACTCAGTTTAAATGATCTATATTCTAAATATATATATATATATACATATTATATAAAAAATAGAATATTTTTGGCAACACCCTACACATAGTGATGTAGTGATGGCATGGTTACTGTTCTTAGAAAGTGTAGCTTCCTTACATACGCTCTAATAAATAAACATCTTTCTCCTATATGACCTCTCTTGTAATTGCTTAAAAACATAATGATATGTACATAAATATTACATTAAAGAAAACAATGTTATTATATTAAATAACTAATAACTATGATTAATCGAGATAAAAAAACCCACCGTTGTGAGTGCCCTTATCACATTTTTTTGATTATTATTAAAAAATTCTTTATTGCTTTTTAGTGAAGATTGATATATAAATTGTGGTAATATTTGTTAGATTATTAAGATATTTTGTATTAACATACATTAGTATACTTAATGAAACAAAAAAAAGTACGTTGCTTGTTAAACAATTATATGAACAAAAAATTGCAAACTATGAAATTAAACAGTAATTATTTTCTCAATTATTATTAATAGTTTTTTTTTAGGGAGAATTATTTAAAGATAATTTAACATTTTTTAACAAAATCGAAAACATTTCTAGAAAAAAAATTTATTTAATTTACGAATGAATTTCATTTTTTTCTGTTTATTGTTATAAACATGGTAAAAAAATTATTAATATTGAGTAAAAATTTATTAATAACCTTTGTATGTTTGAAAATTGTCATTTAAAGCAGTATTGTCGTATGAAAGTAATTTAGATACATTAATTACAATCATTCAGACAAATATATTTATAAATAATATAAACAATTAAGAAAAAATTGATAAAGTCATGAAGCCAAAATTTATATTAAATATATTTAACTCATTATTTAAAACAAACAAGAAATACCCTCTTAACAGCTTTTTTTTTTCAATTTGATTTCCCCATCATTTAGGGGAAGTTACACGAACATTTCCCACTTGTTCCATTGTTGCTTCCTAACCAACCTGTTCTTTCGATTCAAGGGCTATTTCCAAAGTTCAAGTAGAGTAAATGAGCAAAAAATTTAAAATACCAGTTTGAAATTATCCGGAGTCAATGTAATTTTTTTCGTACAAATTTTTATAACGGAAATTTTTAAAAAGGGTGTATTCGAAAAAGCGAATATAACACCGTACTAACTGATTTTTTTTTACATTTTATTGAAAACGGTTTTATTTAATTTTTTAGTTAGAGTTTGAAAATATGATATATATCTTTAGTTTAATATTGCTCTGTTTGTAAAATTCATATAAAAATGAATACATTATAATGTGTCATTATGAGAAGAAATAATTATAACATCACTAAATTTCAGTATGTTAATATTTATATCAAATGAGGAAAGACATTTTTAGTGACAGGGGATTACAATGCCTATAATGTCACGAACAGAAGATGACCTCGAGACCTGATCTATTTTCTCTTCTTCCACGAACTGGAACATAGTGATCACCAAAAAATAGATGTTGTAACAGAAAAACAATAATAATAAAACTTTACAAGAGCTCAAAGGACATGTACCCTGAACAGACTACAGGAAGGGCTTGCGACAGAGGTAATAAATTTTTGAAAATCTGTATATAATATAAGAAAAAATCTTTAAAATGGTTAAATGAATGAAGAGTGAAGCTCATGATGGCGTGGATATCTAATGATGATGGGTTCAAATTACCAATATTGAAAAAATAACAGGAGACAGGTCCATGGAAAAGTAAAGTAGAGAGTACCATGGCTGGTCATGGATTCAAGGAAGAGAAGACGATTGACAGGAAGAAATGAAGAGAGACTTAAGGAGAAGTTCGGTCGAAGAAAATTTATTTAGGATTATTTATTTATTAAGGAATTCTTTAAACCTATTATAACATAAACATTAACTTTAAATAATCGCCTTGACTTTGTATTATAAAAACAATTTAAGACGGAAGGAGTCTATAAAAAAATTAGGTTAAAAAGATACACTCAAAAATCTCCTGACACATATACCTACTATTTTATCTCCAATTCTTGTCAGCTCAATAGTGAATGTTTCTACTGTTTATACGATTGTACATGGCCAGTATAAGGAAGAGAAAAAATGACAAAACTCTTTAATTTTTTGAGGCCGTAAATTTTTTTTATTTCCGAAGAAATAGCGAAACGTTGACTGTCTTTAACAGCCATGTGTAAGACACAAAGCTTTGTGTTGGCTTATTCCATAAATACCATAACTAATTATGACCTAACGCTTATTAATTAATTAAATAGATTTGTATAGGGTCGACCTGTAGAGTAGGGGCGTCGGCGGAAGGCGGGGTCCAGCCTGGACGATGTCAGGTACTCTTTAAAGATCTCTATTCTTGTTAAATCTGGGTAGTACAAATTTAGGACCCCCCCCCCACCTGTCGCATCATCAAATTAGCCAGAGCAGCTTAAATGAATAAACAATCAAAAGAAATAGCTTTGTTGAAACAAGTAAGATTTCTAGCTGCTTAAATAAAAAAAGCTATTAAAAAGGATTTTTACAAGGAACAAATTCGTTTTCTCTTCCTTGAGATAACTGTTAATTATACAAAAACTTTCTAATTTTTCTAGGACCAGAAGAGTCCTATACTTGGCAGCATATCCTAAGAAATGATTAATAATGAGACTTAATATTGTTATTATTTAGACACGTTGGCTGTACGATCCTCTTGTCCAGTCTTTCCGCCCTGCCTCAGACAACTCTGGCTCCTGTAGCCGTAGACTATGACTGAAAGAACTGAGCTGGAACACCGACAGCGGAATCACCGAGATCGGGGTCGTGGTGGAAAGAAAACATGTTACTCAAGATCGGTTAGTGGTTCGCTGGGAGCCATTCCACGGAACAAAATCCATCCGTTCCGAGCTATGTCGAAACACAACCGTCTGGCTCTTGCGAGGAATGGTAGTGCCTCAAGTATCTCAAGAGGATAGCTGAGAAATGACCAAGGAACTGGGCTATTTACAGGATATACCGATGTTCAAATGTAAGGTTATGGATGACAGAAATATTACTGTTAACACAGATATGTACGAGCACTAACATAGCTGTAACGACTTGTCCAAAAAGAACTGTTAGATTATTCGTTAGATAAAGACCTTTACCACTACAACACATAGAAGGTCTTGGGTTCAGTGTGTAGTAGAGACTGTAATGGTTATGCAGAAAGGAGCTTTTTCCGTGATCACGCTCAATCACCAGATTTTTGCCCATTTAGGCTACCCACTTTATAGAGGTGGATAGCCGCAGTAGGGTAAGGTTGTTAACAGATTAAATACAGTCTCTGCTACAGCCGCCATTGGACTCGGGATCTTAGGAGCGTGAACTCAGAGCTCTACCGTTGAGCTACCCCGTTCTCTTAGATAAGAATAAAAGTGCGAACAACTACGAATTTGAAAATAAGATAATACCGAGAAGACTTTTTCAAATGAAACAACCATGCTATTATTCTTCTTTTGGAAATTCCCTACAAGAATCCACGCTTTGAGGTTGAAGTCTAGGAACGCTTGGAATTGTGTTAGTTAAGGGTCCTAACGCTGACCAATAGCCTTGATTAGGCCTGCTCATGTAATCCCTACGCCCTTCTCAATCAGCCCCATTGTACTCCGTTAATCCAGATTCCGGGGGTTTAGTTCTTGTCCGGCGCAATAAATGAGGGATCGGACTATAGTAAACTACACCCTATACTATTTCAGGGTATGGAGTATTGTATGTTCATTAAATGTCTAACTGTGAAGACATACTGGAATTGTTATGAGTGGATTAAGGTTCCTCTATAAAGTGGATACCCACAATTGGTGGAAAAATCTGGCGGTTGTGCGTGATCTCGGACAAATAACCTCTTTCATAACCGTTGTCTTAGAAAAAGTACAGTCCCTACCACTTACTGAACCCAATAGCTTTCATGGATTGCAGTAATTTAGGTTTTTTCTCCAATTTTTAGTAAAAAGTATTCGTAATATATAGTTTATACATAATAATGGAATCCTATTAGCAAAGCAATCCTTCAAAGAATCCGAAGATATAGGCAACTCTCACTCCGGGACGCACCCACAGTTTTGAGCCCACCATTGCGAATTTCTGGGTCCACTTCCTTATGCTGGCTGGCATGCGCTACTAAAAATAAACCCTGATTCAGTCGCTCCTTCGCACAAACTGGCAGAAAAGGAAAGTTATCTATTTCCCATTCCTAGCATTTCGTAATCTTCAGCTATTTCCAAACTATTCTGACTCACATATTTCTTTATTTTTTTTTTTTTAACAATAATAAGTGTTGGAAGAATAAGTTCGGATATTCCTTTGGATGATGAAACTTAAGATTTCTACCCGGGCAGTTATGGGTTCCATTAAGATGCAGACCACAGTTCCGACCAGCCTGCCAAATCGGTCACAAAAGTTTCGAAACCCGCCTTCGACCGATACTTCTTAGCAAATCTTCATACCTTTCTATTCCTCCCCTTCAACGCCAACGTCGGCTAAACATTATTCAATTCAATCTGGACTTCTTTAGTATTATTTTTTTTTTTTTTTGGTTTATTGTTTATAATATTTTTTCAAACAATTTTCACTAATATACTTGCCATAATTATCGTTATTAACTACAAAAATCACTTAATCGCGTGGTTGGCCACATTTTCTTCCAAGACTTACACATCGGAAAATACTTTTTTCACAAATATTTAGCATTTCAGCAATATTTGTTTCACTATTCACGTAGGAAATGTTTCTCCTGTTTCCTCAGTTAGTTAAGAAATTCTTAACTAGTTTATATTCATCATTTTTTAGCATAATTAACAATGAGAGACGCTCATCATTCAAAAATATAAAATTAAAGGAATTTTAAGTTAAAACTGTTTTAAAATTTTGGCAAGAATTGAGAATATTTTTTCTAAGATAAGATGATTAGTTGTACTCTCAGATAACGAGTTTGTTCAAAATCATTACCTTTTCCAATGCAATAATAAACATATGTAAAACAGTATTACAGATAAAATTAATCTCTTTTGGGAAAAGTTTACGTAATCATTCTAAACATTATCTATCTTAACTAGTTTTCGTAAGACTTTTTGTTTAAAACTAGACTTACCACGGATATGTTAAAATATTTAATAATTTTAAATCATTCAAATGCTAACCCTTTTATGCGGGTATATAAATGAATGCATTGAGTGCGGAATAGTCAAAAGAAACCTGGATACCACTTTAAGTTTCAATATTCAGTCGTTAACTTCACCAACTACCCAACACCATTTATATAAGTATATAGAAGTAGATATTTGGATCTAAGGACGGATATTGTTTATTCATTTAACGTAACTTTAAATTATTATCTGCTGTCTTATCGGACGATCCCACATTAGTAGCCCTAAATTGTGACTAATAATTAGAGCTACGGATTATATGAAATATCTCTAAAAATTATAACAATTAATAAAAACATTTTAAAAAAAATTACAGATAATATAATAAAGATATAGGCTCCGAATCCACCTTTTAAACCCCTTCCAAAGGACGGAAAAACAAAGATTTATTTTATAAAACCATCCTAGGGTCACTTAATTGGCTGAATTTTTAGAAGTTTTTCAGCAAAATTAATCGGCTATTTGTATTTTAAATAACTAAACAAATTATAACGAGAGAATACAAAATATTCGTTTAAAGAAACAATACAATCGAGGAAGCAAGTTTTGTTTTTATCGGTGTTAACAAAACTTATTCATATACCGTTGCAATACGACGAACCATTAAACTGTCAACGGGGTCTCGATAAATTTGATAAGGAAAAAGAGGGAAGAGGGAGTGGAGGGGATGAGCGGTGCCGAAGAGAGCCGATGATTGGCGGAGATTGCCGAAGGGGCCAGTGAGTCAGTGGGCCAAGGGAGACCCGGCAGTCGGCTTCCAAGCTGAACCGGTGAGTGATCGAGTCAGGATATAGCGAGCAGTACATTGTTACAGTTAGTGAGTTATATCGTAGTTGTAATGGCCGTGAGTGAGTTATATTGATTGAGCCTATCTTGTGCTGAGTGAGCCACGATACCATGGAGATCGAATCCGTACCATTGGACCTGTCCTCCACTTCCAGGCTCAAGTATGACTACTGCACCTCCGACTCGGACGATTCCGATGCCCAGGCGGCGGACCCCAACTGCAAGGCCTACAAGAAGTCCCTCATGAAGAGATACCGTAAGTCATCTTATCAATCTTCTCAGCATCCCCTTGTCGTACTATCGTAATCTTCTGATAACAGGCAGTCTGTAAACATGTCCATTTATAGAGGAATACCATTTCAATGTCTTGTCAATTTCCTTTTCATTGTTATTTTTTTATCAATAATCTTCACTGTTTATCATCTCGATTCATGATTTTTTTTTATTATACTCATTCCTATATTTTGATACCAAATAAAACTCTAAAAACTTTCTACATCACATCATTATTCTATTCGCTATTTGGTCATTATTAATATCTATTCCATTTAATCAGTATTAATTATTTCATGATACATAAATTAATCAATGAAAAAAGTCTATCCAACCAAAAAAAAAAAAAAAAAAAAATCTAAAAACCTAGGCCACTAATATCTTGGGAAGATACGATTTATCATAAAATTAAATAATAAAAAAAAGAAGGTCCATAAAAATTATTTATTTGATTTTATCCCGTCGTCATTTTTAACAATATTACTATTAAATAACAGTTAGAGTACTCAACTTATAAAAATATAAAATTAAAACTCTCCTATATAATTAATTTAAAAAACTTCTCTAAAAGCAAGAATTGTAGAATTGAAAATTAGAAATGAAAAAAAATGTACTTTTTCAAGGTCAAGTTTTTTTTGTAATTTGATGATTTTAAAAAAACTCTTCATCTCAGTTGATAATATTTCTAGGAATCCGATTCAATTATTTTCATGAGTATCTATTAATTTTTTTTATTTCTGTGTTAGCATGTCAAGTAGTTTGTGCTAGTTTTTTTTTAAGATGAACCTCTGTATTTTATTACTAACGTAGTTAGAAATTCGTTCTCTCTTTCTCTCTATTGTTAATTTCATCTGTATTTTCCTGAACTATTTTCCTGTTGAGGAGACGGGTTTGCTGAACGACGATATATATTTGACTGGTTTTTCCTCATCCTGTCCATGACCCCATATCTTGCCCTCTTCCCTACCACTTCTTAATAATTCTTCTTTATTCTGGTTTTATCCTAGATTATTCTTTGTCTAGTTTTGTTGGTATTCTCTCTCTTATTTTTAATAATTATGTAAAACCTTGAATTTTGTTTTATCCATCAAATATATGTTATTGAATTATCATGTCACTTCGAAATGACTTAACTCATATTTTCATAATAAAACTTGATATTATTGATTTCTTCATATTTTGTTTATGACAAGAACTCCCTGAGGATCTTATCGTGGCATTAATATATTTTATATCGATTTAAAATATTCGATACTATCGATAATTATCGATTAATTGCAATACATAGAGCCGGAGGTGTGAGAAGTAGCGTCCGGTTTAAATGTGGCACTGACGTCGTGAGGTACGACCTTGCCTCTCTTCCGCCTCATCCTCCCCCACTTGGGCTGTCCACTCGATTCCTATCGCATATATGTATATATCCTTGTTATTATTTAATTATATAATAATTATTACAGCTAGTAAAAATCTATATACTAATATTTCTATAATACATTTTAGTTTATCCGAAAGAGAACAATAAAAATAACAACAAATCGGGTTTCGAAATCTAAAATCATTATTGTAAAATAAATTGACAATTACTAAATTACTAATAAATGCATTTTTTATTACTTTTAATTATTTTTTACTTAATAAAATTACCTGATAAAAACAATATTAATAAACAGTAAAATTTAAAAAATATTTTTGAGTTAGATCATAAAAATATAACTTTTTAAAGTCAGGTTTGGATTGTGTAATTAACAAATACAGTTTTAAAGTTTGATACGACCTTATAGTTATGTACTTTCAAACTTTAAAACACTTTTTTCGACACCCAACAAGCCTAATAACTCTTAAAAAAATAATTTAAATGCCATTAAAATGCTAAGATTTAAAACAATCTTTCCGGATAGTGTCCCTATATAAGGTGAGGTTGCTGGTAATTTAATTTGAATAATATTTTTGAAAGTTTCTAATATACAATAATAAATAATAAATATAAATTACCATGCGTGCTTAAATAGTTAAGCTAAATTATTGATCAATTTACAGCTTGAAATATTAAATATCATTCCCTTATGATATTAAAATATTATCAATAATCTTCATCACTTAAATTTTCTAGAAGTTAAAGAGCATTTATTGATCAATTGATAGATTTATTTCATGTTGTACATCGAAATATACAAGCGCTATTATTTAAATGTAGGTCTAGATTTTTTAAATTATCGGAATATTTAAAAAAAAAATGTTTATAACAGATGTTTATTGGTTGGTTGTTCCAAATTTGAGCCGTAAAACGGATTGGTCATCTACCTTAGTTTAGTATAATCGTTTTTAGTAACAATCTTAATTTTTAAAAATAAATAATATGAAAAATATGATAAATGTATAAATAAAGAAAAATAAGACATGTTTATTTATGATTTTTTTTTTAAATATTATTTATTATGGAAATTTATTAAATATAATGGAAAACAAACTGCATGCTTTAAGCAATATTTTCTGTAGCAATTGAAAGAGGAAAACAATACATTAATACATGTAGGGAGTAATTCGAAAAATCTCAATTATTTAAAAATAAAATATTCACTGTCTTTAAAATGTTGGCCATTTAATGGCATTTATATTTTAAATCAGCGTCAAGTTGACTTGTTTTTATCAATAATTTTCGCACCACCACACTATAATTGAGTTGTAAGCTTGGGTCTATTATGTTTTTTATTTAAATAAATTGTGATATTATAATTGGTTAATTAATTTGTGACGCAAGGTGTCTTTAAAAGGTCGAGGCATTAGACAGCTATAAGCATTATTTTTAATCAATGAATCAACGCAGACAGGTTCGGAACTTGGATACGACACCGAATTCGAAACCAGTTTAGCCAGGGTGTCTATTACAAACTCCTCTTCCAATTCTTCGAGGAATGCACCCGACAGAATGCCTGGGCTGTGGAACAATTGGAACTGTACGTGAATCTGATAGAAAAAAAATTAACGGGGCTCCGTAGCTTCCTGAGTGCATTAGAACAGGTGCTGTGAGCCGACGTTTCTCACGAGCTCGGCGGGCGGCATCAGGTAGCTCTGACCTAGATTCTACTCCCCCTACTTGAAGGAAATCTATCCTCGGGACCCGCGAGATTTCTAATTTTACGGGGGGAGCGCTTCCGACCTACTTTCCCGATCTTCTGTCGACAGCCTAGTCGTAAATCTACGTCGAGTTTCCCTTTTATCTTACGCTGCCCTCTATTGCCCTTAAGTATTGTCCCAAACACTTATGGGCCATTTATTTCTTCGATAATTGTGTTGGGGTAGGGGCTCCCCACTTTCCCCCAGCAATGTTCCTTCTCTATTTTAGTAACTAAAGTAGACAAGAGAAAAGCAAGCAGACTAGATTTTATGAAGCTCTGCTACTGTAAATCTAAGAGCAATATATGGGCTGTTGAAACAAGGAAAATACCGTAGTGGCCTATCGCTCCACTAAACCGCAATGATCTCACTACCTATGTTATTCCTTCAGCTTTCCTCATTCTTTCTATGTTATGTCAAACAGTTGTTAAAAAGATGTGATTGCGGGTTCTATGTAAACCGAAAAAGATATTATGTTATTGAATTGAAAATAATAAACTTACTTGGTCAAATATAACTTAAAGCGAAACATAATTAATGAGATAAAAGATCCTTAATGGTAATGTTTATTTTATGGACGATGCTTAACAGAAGGTAATTCGCTCACGCAAGGCCGTAGTTTTCGCCTTGTATCCTTTTCTGCATACCCACCTCCTTTACGATCCTGTGGGAATGCCTCCCTTTCCTGCCTGTATGCCTTGCCCAACCCGTTTCCTCCCAGCGGCGGCGTTGCAAAGCAGATCGCCCAGATGATAGCTAAGCGTCGCAGTAATTATAGAGCGTAAGAGAGGAGGAGAAGAGAGTGTTTAATTGCGCTTTCTTGCTCAAGTTGGCGGGCGACCTTGCTCTAACTTTCTAACCCCTCCAACTGGGGCAGCCCACTTTCCGAAATTTCACTTCCTCCCTGCCATTCTACTCTCCCTTCCGTTTCCTTTCTTTCGTATCACTGTTTACCTCAATGCTGGATGTGACGTTGAGCCATATTTTCAGGCTTCAGCCATCAAAACACCCCGCTTCATGTGTTTTTACTACAACCTTACGATTAGGTTTTTCTTTTCTTCCGCACAGGTGAATTCACCTACTTATCGGAATAAACTTAATTGTTACTTTTGATTTATTTTCCTTGTTGAACACTTTTGATTAAAACTAAATCTATACCCCGCCAAGTTTATTTCAATTGGGCATTGAATGAAGAATATATTTTATTATGCTCCTTGTATTAATTTTCTGCATATGTTGATTAGCTAATTGCGTGATATATATGTTTAATTTTAGAGAAGAAATTCGACTGTAAGTACTAATGTAGGATGGAAATAGTTGGGGGTGAAGTCAAAAATGTACACAGTAAATAAGTGGAAACTTATTATATTTTATGTGTGCCAACGCTTCGACCTACTTTGTAGGTCATCTTCAGGGCCAATAGGAGTGGTTACTCGGTCCAAAAACTAACTGACTTACAGTACTTGCAGTAACAGTTACTTTTTGCACCGAGTAGCCACTCTTATTGGCCCTGAAGATGACCTACAAAGTAGGTCGAAACGTCGGCACACATAAAATATAATAAGTTTCCACTTATTTATTGTGTAAATTTTTGACTTCACCCCCAACTATTTCCATCCACCTATAGGTTTAATTGATCAAGTTCCTGTTTTTAAACGATTTCCTTCACATTTTAGAACATTATATTTTTCTGTGTTCATAGGCCAGAACATAAAATTTATATGAACAAATAATGACCTGAAAGTTTACTGTTGACAACATCAACGTTATTAATTCTTTTAAAAAATAAAATAAAAAGGTTTGGTCTAACGCAATCTACTCAACTATAATTAACTTTGTATTCATTCTTCCTCATACAACACTGTATTCATTATTACAACACTGTTTGGGAGCGGGATAGCTTAGTTACAGAGCGCTGAGTTGCGTGGCGAAGGTCCCTGGTTCGAATCCGGCTCTGGAAGATTGTTTATTTATTCTCTCAACACTGGGTTGGATCCTGTGTGATCTGGAGCTCACCCAACGTCTATAAAGTGGAGGCCAAATCTGGCAGTTGAGGTTGATAAAGAAACTGTACAGTATCCATCACGTACTGATCCCAAGATCCTTCACGAGTTATAGTCGTACAGGTTTTTTATGTTTTGTTTTTTTACATATCTGCTCCTTGGCTATGGAAATCAATTTTTATAAAACTTAATTAATTAGTCATTTATTGTATTATTGGTTCTTCTATAGGTTTAATCCCTATAGAGGGCGTTGTGGTGGAAGAATAAAGCCCTCCGGATAGAGAGAGACTGCCCTACACAGGTGGTGGTGGTCCTATGTAAATGCCGATGGGCCCTTTCACTAGCCTTGACCGAGAGAGTGCCGTTACCAGGTAGTCCTTCCTGACCCACATTTCCTGGGCCTGCCACCCCCTCACTCTTCCCAGGCCGTTACCGACGCGCCCTAAAGGGTTGCCTAAAAAACCAGCTCAGGTAGGGCAACAACAGATTTGGGTCAACCGCAGGGTCGGGGGTGTAGCGGATAAAAAAGGTACCTCAAGACTACATCACTACCTCAGCCATTATCCGATCCTCTTAATCGGCCCTGTTATCTCGATATCCCTGGGACCTCCAGCTGCCTTTGTTTGCATGGTTTTCGTCCCATTATTATCGCATTGTCCCGTGGCGTCGTTCCAACCCTTGGAGCTCCAATCCATTCCCAATACAAGATTGAGATATCCTAGCCCTATTTGAATCCCTTCCCAGGACTGGTCAGGTATAAAGGACTGAATAATCTTCCGGACAAACCTCACATTACCGAAACCAATATCGTTTTATCCCACATCACAAGTAGTCTACAGTTATAAACCTTTAATTAATACTAAACCTAAAACCTAAAATATTCAGAATACAGTGTCTATAAACTGATTAATTGTTTAAAATTTATTTAGATCTTTTTTTTTTTTTCATATATCATAAAAATTTGAATTATAAGAAATATATTAGGTGTTTAGGTTGGATTCCATATTCTAGAAGCTGATATTAATTATAATTGATTTATCCAAAACTTTTATAACACTAAATATACATTTTTTAACGAGCTTTTCTGAATAGCAAATAAATTATTTTATATGAATCTAAGTCGGTTATATCTCTAATTCTAGAGAAATTGTCCCATTAATTTTTAACTATAGAAGGTGCAATACTGCCTCTTCGTCAAATCTTCTATACCGATTGTAGGAAAGCTCTGAGTTGAAACACTCAAAATTGACTCCTTGTATATTTTTTGGATTAGATATATTCCAGATTATACCAATTCGATAGGGAGTTATTTATGCTGTTAATTGCTTTCCTGATATCGTATATGAATTTAACAATCCATGTTGATGATTTTTTCTTCTAGTAAGGTATCATAATGCAAATCGCAGACCTTTAGAATTGATAGAATATTTATTGATTAATAAGAGTAATGGTTTAAAAAATGGTTGTTTACCTTTTATGGTAATTCCCTAGACTCCAGATTTGTCTAGGAACTTAACACTCCGAGTTTTTTACTCCCCTCCGTGACCCGGGTAGAGACTATGTCAGTGTCAACATTTTAAGCGGTGTTGAAGATAAGAGCTAGGGTTAACGTTTTTTACCTGCCGTAGGGAAATGGTGTTCCAAATGAGGGCTCGATGAAAGGTTTTTTTTATTGAGGTCTTTAGTTTTTTTTTCTAAGTAGTTTTTTTTCCCCGTCTGAGCAATCCACTATCATTTGCTTACCGCCGACGCAACGGTACCCGTAGGGCAGGAAATCCTTTATGGAGAATAGAAAGGGGTATCGATTTACATAATGGTTATTGTTGGTAGTTGTAAATTAGAGCGGAATGTGAGATATTTTTGTATTCATCGCGTCTTCAAGGGTATACCATTGTTGTTGGCTTGTTAGCGATCACATAAACCCTAATCATCTTGTTGTATTTCGGTAAGAGATTTCCTTATATGATTTAAAAAGTCAAACTTTAGAAATGCTTTTTTATTAGTCTTAAACACTTCGAACTCTTGGTGCTGCACGCGTATCGAAGTATATTCTTCGGATCATAGTTAAAATCCGCTTAAGGAATCCATAGTGTAACATATGATGGCCCTTATCCAGTACGCAGTTGAACGCAGATCCCGATGGACTTCGTTCTTGCGGTGCTTAGCCCCCAAGTTGATGCTTGCTAAGCCGAGAGCGCTGAAGGGCAGTCAGCTGATCGGGGAGGTGGGGGCCGTGACATTGGCACGAGGAGGCAAGATGGCGGCGGCCTTGAGCTACCCGGAAGTGGAGCGAGATCAATATCACTCACCCCTAACCACCCCTAACAGCCTCTTCCTTCCAAGAACATTATCTCTCTTCTACTGCCTCCTCAATTCCAACAGTGGCCGTCCATCCGGGAGTGGGGTTAGGTTGATAGGATCTATTGTCGATGTCAGCTGTATGTTTGCGCTGAGCTAGTCAGGAAAAGTGGCGTTTCAATTCATCGAGTCAGGTAAACTCTGAATAGGCTGTGGAATCGACAGTAATAACAAAATTGCGTCCTATTTTCGCTCATTATTAATTCGCATTACTATCTCATGGGGCCATTTAATCCGTTATTTATAAATCCAGGATTATTTGTCAATTTCCTTTGTAAATTTATTTATATTTGTAATTTAGCATTTTAATTACAAAATTTTCATTACAAAAATGAATGTTTTTTTTCTCTTAATGGTTTTTACCCTCCAGGGGCACACCCAGCCTTTATAAGGTGGATAGCCCATAAATGAAGGAGACAAATCTGGCGGTAGGGAATGATCTAGGACAAATGCCTGCCCTCCCGTTATCTAAGAAACAGTACAGTTTCAATCATGTACTGAAACCCAGAACCTTCACGGGTTGTAGTAGTACAGTTTTTTTTTTAAATTGTTTTATCAAGAATGTTTTTGTCTTAAATTTAAATTATAGTGATCCAATAGTTTCCCGGGTATTTGTTATAAAAGCAGTAGAGTCTATTGATATAATGGATTTATTAATTATCATGGCAATTTAATGAATATATCTGCAAATTTATAAGTATTTAATCGATAAATACCTTCAAATAAAGTATCGATTTCCTTTGATACGATATCTAAAGCGATATCGAATATAAATATATTAGGAAATAATGTGAATATATATCAGGGGTTTTAAGGAATAATTACACGAAGCGAGAATCGATTGAGCTTGATTCTAGGAAGGCTGCGAGGGCCACGTGCCCGAGGATGACCCAGTTGGGGCTCCACAGGTTGTATAATTACCGCCGCCTCCGACGTCACCGCCCCACCCCCGCTCAATATAAGTGAGAGTGAGCCTCCCTCAGCTGTTCCTTCTTCTAGGGAGTGCTTGATTCCTAAGGGTGTTAACTCCTCATCAAGAAGGGGTTCCTCTGCGAGGAATCGCTGGGAAAGGTGTTTATGAAGGAAGAGTATATCGGATTTAAGGTAAAGCAAATAGGTCATTCCATATTTCCATTTTATTGTAAGTTTGGAGCGTTTGTCTGATTAATGCTGAAGTGGACGAAAACGATGACCTGATTCTAGATCAGGTGGCGGCTCTGTTCAAATTAGCGGTACATTATTAACATTACTGTAGAGAATTTGGATCTTATTTAACCTTAATCACACCTCGAGCACCTACACCCCATCGCCCGGGAGAATCAGGACGAGAAGCGCTTCAAGCGCAATATCCACATTATGGTTATTAAAAAGTAAGAAAGCGAAGTGTTTTAATTGGCCCTGGAGAGAGATAGAGGATGGCTATTAGAGAAGCTATAGTAGGCCGCCTTCCAAGACTTTCTTCACCAGCTCCCAGGGAGAGTGTTAGTTTCCCCGACAGCTGCATTTCCTGTACTTTCCCCAACCGTGCTACTGGCACACTTCTTCATCTTGTCCGCTCCTTCGTATCTCTTTTCCAGGAGGGACATCGTATCCTTCTGAGGACCGTGGACAGTTCTCTACAGAAACCCCATGGAAGCAATTATCCGCCTGGAAGGGAGTCTATGATCGGCCAACGGTCAGTGGTGACCCCAGTTTGCCAACATCGCCCCGCTCCATTGTGCGTCCGAAATGGCCCCCTTTGTAAGAATGGTAATATCCGTTTTATCATGCTAAACCGTTCTCGAATTATGAGGATATAAATTGTTTTCGTTTCCTTCAGCCCTCATCGCCTCTCTTCACGGCTATCCTATTCATTCATGGACGTTTGTTCCAATATAGCTGATGTAGTGAGTTGAAAACTCTTGCACAGGCGATATATCTCTAATATTTTTTAAAAATCTCAAGTAACAACGCATATCTAACTAAGAGAAAAATGTGTATTTAATTCAATATATTTTAAAAATAATATTGTCGGTATAAACTCCATTGAACTTGGTGTTCACTTAATATATTATTAGTTTCATTTAATTGTATTTTCTTTATAATGCATACAAATATATTTACTATTATAGAATACAACCTCTTAATATATTGAATAGTTTTCTTATAAATCGGAATAATTTAATTATCTTAATTTTTATTCAACTACTACTAACTCTTCTACATAAGAATTAATAACAATTAATTATATCAAAAATCATTCTCTCACTTCTACTATATTGTGGAACATACTTGGATTTTAATATTTTGTTGTTCCTAAATAGAATTTTTTTAATCCAAAAGTTCCATATAGCTGACTCCTTAATTTTTATTTTTGGAAAACATGCCTTGGTCACTTTTCCTTAAGTATAACTTAATATGCTATACATTAATTTTTCTCCTATTCTTTCGGAGGAAAATGCGCTAAATTTCGAATGAAAATCTCATTATTTACTTTAATGAAATAACATACATTATTTATTTATCCGAATACATAGATGCATTCGGAAGCTCATCAGCAGTTTATCGAATTATCTCTTATCAGCGAAACGTGAAATGTTTATGTCAATAAATACAAGGTTACAAAATATTATGCGACATTCTATGCTTTTATGTTTGATTAGGTTTTTATTACAACTGTAACAACTCATAGTAGGTTTAATTAAATTTATATTAAACACGGTAGTTAGGTATTCGTAATTGGTGCCGAGTGTAATTGGGTTAAAATGTAAAACAACAGCATTATAAACGATCCAATCAAAAAATTGGTTTGCTTGCGCATGCATATTTTACGCTGTACGTAGGATTTCTGCGGAAGGTCGTGGTCAGCACAGCGCGTTCTTTTCCTGTTGGCACGAGGACATTCTTATTCACCCTCATTCTTCCTTATATCATCGAGTTCTTGGAGGATAATGAAGTCCACTGGATTGCGCTGAAGACCATTCATCGCGGTGACGAAAATCCCGCGACACTGCGTGACAAAGTGATACAGGACGTTATGGAACTCGTATCAACGTAAGATTATCAGTGCGCTGTGGAACGGGCGTAGGAACGTTTGTTATGTCGGTCTCTTACCCCGAATCCTTGGACAATAGAGTTCACTTCTCGACTGTAGCTAACAAAGAATGTTCTGGGTTAGATCATGGCAAGTAATGGCCCAATTCTCCTCTCAGAGTTAACAAATTGTAATACAGTTTATAAGATAATTAAACAAAAAAATATACAATTATTGTTCGTTATTTAAATAATGTAAATAAATTAAATAACTTCAGCTAATATTGTTATTGAAGGTTTTCTCTGGTAACGTATATCGTAAATATGAACTATCGTACTTTAATAATTCTATGGTGCTTTTTGAAAATATTTATCCTCGTGTATTCTACTATGTTTTCATTTTCAAAATAAAAATGTTTTATTCACGCTTGTTTCTTTCTCTAAAATCTAGGAATTCCGTCCGCATGATGATTTAGCGGTAGATTTTAACATAAATTAGTCATGTCTTCTATTACATTACCAATATTATAATAAAATAGTTACATACAAATGTATTATATTTTTATAAAAATATTATTTTAATGCACGATAAATAAATAAAAATATGTGAGGTGCTTGCATGTTATTTTAGTTTGTAAGTTATAAAAATCAAAACCAATAAAAGACAATAAATATATGGTTAATATATAGATGTTAATTGAAAAACAAACAAACATATTTATTCACTATACATTCTTCGAAAAGAAAAATATATTTCTGTACCCCAGAGATAAAGGACGCACCATGGCACATTTTTTTATTCGTCAGGAGTGTCAATTTTCCATAACATTAAAGTATTCAAATTTGCTTCTTCGTTACTCACAAAAACAGCTTTACGAAAACTGTTCACGTTGTTATTGGCCTTATGTGCCTATATATACTACAGACCTAGGCTTTTGAAAGTGGTTCAGTCTTATGGCGTTTACAGTAATTCTATGAAGGCCAAAATATTTTCTTATAAACAATTTTGGAAAGTGCATTATTATTGTCATTATAAGCTTCTTGCAATTATTCCATGTGCAAGGGAAAGTCTGGCGCTTTCTAAAAGGCCCATGTCCATGCGGAGGAAAAGCAGTTAAGCCTCATGCACTTATTTCTAGGCTAGAAAATAGGCTGTGTCCAATGGTTCGTGGAAAAGTGAAAAGGCCCACAATGTGACACACATTCCCTCAAAGCGCACACAGCCTTGAGAAGCTGTCAAAATACATCGTAAATGTTACCCGCCCCACTGACCGAATCTCGATTTACGACCGGACCCTCCCAAACTTTCCCTTCTCGTAACTAACCATCCGAAAATTGTTCACGCTAAAACTGGGCCTTATTGTAACAAGGACTTATACAACCTCTTTGGAGGAATGAAAGGTTGGTTTGTCAACCGAATTACGCGCCCTAGATTCCTATCTTCGTGGAGTCCAGCGATACAGATATATATTAGCGTAGACGTGGACGCCTGGAGATCGTAAACAAGAGAGAGAATGTTAATGACGTAGGAGGAAAGGACTGGGTGTTTACCGCTAGCTCCGCGTTTCCTCTGCAAGGCCGTCCTCCGTCCCTAGATTTCCATTCACAGCCGCTTCGAATATTTTCTTATCATTATTGTAGATAACAATAATTAGCAAGGTATCTTGCAGATACTGATGAAATCCATACCCTCCGGGTCGTAGCGATCCGCTCTGATTCTTCAAGATACTTATCTGTTTCACGTTTCCTCCGATCCCATGTTCTTTTAGGTATCAGTTCCGCAAGTTGACGCTTCAAGTTAAGTCACAAAAACTTTCAACTTTTCATTCGTTTTCTTTTTATTATTCTCGATATTACAAATTATAAATAATACCTTTTTATCAACATTTCGAAGTATAGATGATTATATAACCTAAATATAAGTCGGTTCATTAATTTATATACAGTCGGTAATAAAATAATTTTTATTTTTGAGAATATTATAATAGATACGAATGAATAGTTAAAGCTTGCTGTTACTTAACTCGAAGCGACAACCTGCAGAAGTGATACCTTCTTTTTTCTTCAAATATAATAAACATCAAGAAATAATTTTAAAATTCCATATCTGTGCCCTTGAGGTAAAGGACACGATGTCCACAAAATAGCTAAAATTTAGTTAAATTTCATAAACTATTATTTGGAAGTATTCGACTACACATCAATGCCAATAAAATTGCGAAGTGTATTCTTTAAGCAGTTTCTATAGGTAATGAATCAATTAAAACAAAAATTACGAAAATGTTACATGGTGCCCTTTTATTATTATTACTGAAATTACGACAGAAATGTAAAAATTATATATATCAGAAGTTTGTAAAAAAATAAAAATGTTCCATTAACCCTATTGGGAAGACTCCAGCGGAATGGCTCAGTGGTACAGAGTTCTACCACAGAGACATTCCGCTGGAGTTGCCATGCCGGAAATCCTGGTTCAAATCCCGCTGCGGGCAAGACATTTTTTTAGTCTGCAGCCGGAGATGGATCATATAGGATCTAGGACCCTCCTGGGGTTCACCCAGCCTCTATAAAATATTATCAAAATAAGGGGGAAATATCTGGCGGTTGAGCGTGACCCAGGACAAGTCACCTCCTTGCAGAATCGTTGTCCATGAAACAGTACAGTCTCTACCATGTACTGAACCCCAGACCCGTTCACGGGTTGTAGTGGTACAGTTTTTTTTTTTTAATTCTGCGCGTGCAGTCAGGGTAAATTTTTTGTTCTGAAAGTCAAATTACAAATTAACATTTAAGAATAACAAATTTTCTTTGACTCTACGCATATTGTTTATTCAATCTTGTTTATCACAGTCTGCCGTCAATTCTGATCTACACTGCAGTCGAAATGTTGTAGTATAAACTAGACATCTATCTATAGGATGTCTAGTTCCTGTTATTTATTAAAATTGTTCTGTAAAATTAGTAATGAATAAACATTAGTTATATCATGGATTGTCTATTATGTAATGTTATATAATAATATGAATATATTACAAAGTAATTCTTAATAATGAGTTTTCCTCTATTATCCGGTTGGAATATTAATTTAATGAGCTTATTTCGACGAATTGAACTTGTTTCTTCAAGTGACAAATCATTTTTAGTATCTTATTGTCTTTTGCATAATAATTATTTTTTATAATTTCAGTTTTACTTAAATCGAAGGAAAAATTAAAATCGATACAATTAAAAGTTATTTTATAATTTAAATCTAAATTTTTAAAAAAATTTCGGCTTGAATTAAGTCAGCTTTTAAATTTTCCTTCCTTTCCTTTTTCATATTCTCGAAAATAATAATAATTTTATTACTGACTGTATATACGATAAAAGAACCGACTTGAATAGGGTATATAGCGTATATAAGAATATCATCTATACTTGATGAAACCGGGTACTGAATTATACACATTTCCTTTTTATTATATTAGTTATTGATTTTATTAATTTTTAAATATTTTTATTTGAAAAGAAAAGATATGCCCAGGACCGGGACTCGATACATACATTTCCATATATACATTTCCCATCGTTACACTATTTTTTCCATGCTAAAGCTCACAATTATTTATATTTTTATAGAATATTAAAAATGAAACGAACGTAAAGTTAAAACTTATTGTGGCTCAACTTGCGGAACTGATACCTATGCTTTAGAGTAGGTTTACTGTTTTTAGTTTTTTTTTATGTATGAAATTATTCTTTTTTCTTTATAGTTTCTCTATTCTTTGTTTTAGTTTCTTGACAGATTTATTTCTGTATGCCCTCAATATAGAGTAATATGTATGTTATAAATATTATATAAATAGTGATATAGAGTGAGGAGTATAAGAGATTAAAGAGAAGCGATATGGAACACGTATCGGATCTATTGGGGCCATTCCCACTGGGCCAAGGATTCTCCCTTTCGTCACTAGACTTTCCCTCATCTGGTTTCCTAGTTGCTGTCCCACTTTCTCATAGTATAGTTAGTACAGGCCTAAAAATAATGTCTTATTATTATTATTCGTTTTAATAATATAAAATAATTAATAATCAGAAAAATAGCTACAGAAAATATAAGGAAAATTCAGTATAGTTTTGAGTCTTTTTATTCTATACCCTGTACATGGTAATACTAATAATCCTAAAAAAATTAAAAACAACAACATTATAGCAGCATTTCCTTGTATATGATTAAAAAAACATTATTATTAAAATTTAAAGGGACAATTTACTGAAATTGATCCAATGGTTACAATTAAATGTTGTATTAAATAATTTCTCATTTCATTAGATATATTACAAGTGCTACAAATTATTTACCGGGAAATCGATTAATAAATAATCTAAAACTTAATCATAAGTATTTTTTCCTAATACAATGATCAGGAATAGACATTTTTTCAGCCGAAATTCTTATAAAAAATCATTTATTAAATTGTAATATGTCGAATATTATATTTGATATTACTATAACCGACATTAAATTGTTGATGGTTTCTAAGTTGTACAAACTAAATTTGTTTAAATAAATTAACTGATTTAGAATTAATTATAATTTTTATGTTTTTTCATTTTCTGTTTTCCAATTTTCCCTGTTGTAAACATTTTATTCTTTACTGCTATTTTTTTAAAAAGTTAAAAATTAAAAATAGTTATCGCTAAATGATATTTTAATTTTTTAAATATATTTTCAGACCTTGCCTGTTACGATATATTCCTGATTTCACAACATAATTCCTTAAATATTTGCTCTAGAACGTTAACAACTGTTGAGAAGACTTAAAATAATAGTCATTAAATTTTTGAAAGATATATTTTATTAAAATGATGAATAGTTAATAAATACAAAATGTATTTAAAAAATAACATCATTATTAAAGGGACATAATATAATTAAACATTTAATATTTATTTTATTTTTTAGTTTAAAACGCGCTGCGTTAAGATTATCATGTTGCTTCTTATGCATCATGGCTTCTGACTGCTTCAAATATTATCTTGATTTCAATTATATAATATTATCAAAAAATGATACGGAATAAATAAAACTGTTTGTATCCAAAATTTTATTATTATTACTTACGAGTAACGGCCAATTTTCGCAATACATCAGTGGACTCAACCCGTTACATTTTTGCGCGGTCATTTAAAAATTACTGCAAGTTCTCGGAAGGGTACGTTGTTGTTACTCGTTTTCACTTCAACCCTTTTCCCTTTCAAGATGGGACGACAAATGCATAATAAACTTTAGCTAATTCTGCCATTGCCCCCTTCAGTTAGGCCAAAACAGGGCATAATTTACGACTTGCTTGGACGTTTCCCTTTCTCTGTGTACTACGGTAAAAGTGACCTCCTTCTAGGAACCGTTTCGAATCAGTTATTCACAAGCATCGGTCCGTTTCTAGTATTGCTGAAGTGAAACGATTGTTACTTGAGGTCCTTCGTATCCTCAGGTGCCTTCCAAGTCTTCCATTCATCGAGAGAAATTAATCATTACTGGGTAGAAAAAGAAAATAGGAAAGATGCAGTAAATAAAAAATAACTCTGGCCAGTTTCCAACAAGTTCTCCTTTAACCTCACATCCTCTTTATATTTACCCGTTATCCATATTTTTTTTTCTTCGCGATAATAAACAATAGAGCGCTTCCATAAAAATGATCCGTAAAACTTTTCGATAGCGACGTGACCCAGATATAAAGAGCGATAAACTATAAAGGTATCGGGGATGAGCGGCAGTGACAGAATGAAGTGCCTCCAGATTGCCCACTCAGATAGCACCAGATGGTTATCTCCTAATGTTGACCCAAATTTTCCAAGTTTGCGTCAGCCTGTTGGCACATTTGTCAAGACTTGAAAATTCACAAGGCGCCATTAGAATTAACTATTATTCTGCTTCTTAATTATTGTTATTTATTCTTTAATATTACCTTCCATTGTTGAAATGAAAACTTCTTTAGCCGCGTTTAGTGTCTTTAGATAGGTGATTATATTAAGCTGATTATGCGTCAGCAACATGCTCGAGACTGGCGACACCTAGTGGCCTGTGCATGAGATATACAATTTATTTTTAATCTATATAATTTTTTTAAGCTAAAAATTCGTTTATTGTAGTAATTAAATGTCTTGTTTTATGAAATGATTGAAAGTGCAGATGATCTCTATACTGTTGAACTTAAAGATGATAATAATTCTAAAAATGAAAAAAAAGTTCATTAATATCTACGTAAATACAAATACAAGCTATAATTAATATAACTATTTACTAATTATTATTGCTATAAAATTGTTGACATTATGTATTGAGCTTGTGCAGACCATTATATGCATTGATTTATAAATAAAATACCTTAAAATGTATTTATTATATAATAGTTCAGATTATAATCAATTTATAAAATCGATAAAGTTTTGAGTTTTCACTTCTGTTGGCAGTCCTCATGACTGCCTCTTTGTATATTTTTGTTTGTTTTAAAACAATATTATATATCTATATATTAATATATATATATATATATATATATATATATATATATATATATATATATATATATATGTATATATATATATATTAATATATATATATATATATATATTAGTTCCGTATGATACCTATGTAATTATCTATAAGAAAAACATTATCTCTTCCCCATTTAACGCTACTTACGACACACTTTTTTCCTATTCGGGTTTTTTTCCTCCGTTTTTTCTCCGCATATGCGTGTTACGCACCGCCCTTCCCCATTCACCCCCGCTAAAGGCAAACTACCAAAAAAATGGCAAGCTTTCAGTGGCTGAGGGAAGTGACAGAGATTCATCTCTCAAGGATTGATCGCGTTTTTTCCTTACCGTATTCAACCCCACTTCCATTCCCCCCTTATGTTCACCCTTTTTGGTAATTTTTTTTTGTGCTGGCTTATGGTTCCTTTTCTATAAAAATGGGAAACCGTTTGCTCCATTTAATTTTAACAAGGATATTAGCGGGACTCTTTATAGTTGTAGTTTTCGAAAAAAGGTTTATAGTTTCATCTTCCTACTTTGCTTTTTTTTTGTACTGTTTTTAGTGTGTAGGGATTTTTATTTTGTTAAAAAATTATATTAAAATGTCACCTAATACTAATAATGTAATATGTTTATGTTTACAGTCGACACAGCCGCTGGACCTACACCCCAGGTTTACGTGAAGAGGGAACCTCAGGAGCATAAAGCTCTTCTGCACGGTATCCTCAGCCAGCACCACGCGGCGCTCTTGGCCTACACCGCCTCCAACACGGGTATGTAAATTACATCATTAATTACCATCATTTTAAACATAATCATATCCGTATTAGTGTTTGTGATAACTGGAACTAACTTCCGTTAACATTGGATGTACCATAAAAATCGCCCCAGGGGTATCCCAGCAGGAGCTTATAAAAACTGTAAAATATTATCTTTTTTCTATACAGAGCCAATAACAGAAATCAAGAATTTACCACAAAAAACCTCCCGGGGGAAGAGTGTCAAAGCTGAGGTCACAACAATGAAATCGACACGAGTAAATAGCGGAGGGGAGCGAAAATTCACAAAAAACTGGCGAAACATAAAAAGTTACCCTCGGCAATAATTAGGAGGGTCGCTGGAAGGATTAGGGTGTGGAAGGGTTTGCCAGATTTCTGGAAACAGGCGCCCATGTGGGCTCGATGGTACAAAGGGCGCATCTGTCAAAGGGTTGCGGCATATTGCCTAAAACCGTGGATCCTTGCATCTGCCGCATCTGCGTGTTGCGTACAGATGCTTGGGACACGTCGCAAACAGCATCTGGGCCTAACCCTTGCGTGGGACGGTCTTGCGCAAACACCGGAGGTTCCGGTGCGCGAGGCGAGTGTAGACAATATTAGTACAGCGAGTGTCGGCTGTCATCGTATGGAACAAGGATTGTGTAGAAGGGGTCGCTGCGGTAGAGGAACCTTAGAAGAAAGTCATTAATCGTGGAGAGGAGTAGAAAGTGGGTACCTGAGCCACGGGCAGGTGGCGTGCCCTATGACGCCTGGCTTTTCCACAATCCTGGGGATTCTGATGCAACATCTGCTCAGCAAGGTGCCTCCTGTCACCTGGTCCTCAAAGGGTTCTAACCCTTTTTGGGGCGAAATCATCCCTTTTCAAAACTTGAATCTACAAAGGATAACCGACCCTTTTCCATTTTCGTGGAACGAGCCGGCTTCATATCTCCATTATTACCCTTTTGTGCAACAAAAAAAAAAAAAGAAAGGAAGAAAATATCGTAACCTCTAAAATTTCAAATATTTATTTAAAAATAACACAGCTATATTATTATAATATATTTATGAAATATGTATATATATAGACAAAGCGACCTTTATATTTATTAAAGAGGTGAAGCGGCCCCCGATAGCGAGGCGAAGGAAATAGTACAAATAAGCGCGAGCAGGATGTGACGTCAGTTTGGCGGGAAAGGCTTCTTTCCTCAGAGCTCTTTCGACATTGGCGCAGTTTATTCTGGAACCGATTCGATCGACTTCATCTCGATTTGCAAACTATACGTAAATTACTCGCTGGAAATAATTCAATTTACTATACAGATTTTTAGAAGTCTTAAAGTCCATTTGTGACGGCTTCATTAGTGCTATAGGATTCTTATACTATATTATTATCATTAGTTTATAAATGAAATAATTTATATTATACTTCAAGGACATGATGGGTTATATCTATAGTCTCAGTGAATGAGTGGTTAAGTCGAATTTTATCCATAGAGTGTTAACTATATTGAGGGAAGTGGAATCGTGTCATTCTCTTGAAATGAAGTTGTAATATAAGAAATGACTTCTTTTCAAGCCAATGCCTTGTATTTGATCCTTTATTCACTGCGGAAGCAACACGATTCTTCTTCCCTAAGTACAAGAAACTCATTTAACCACTTATTCACCGGGGCTGTAGGTATTATAAAGTACACAAGTGCTCCCTATTGTTCGTACTCCACGTTTAAAAGACGTTCTTATCATCCAAGTCAGAACTGACCGTTGCTGAGGAAATGGACAGGACAGTCCGGTTGGGCACAGACTCGATGCTAACCACACCACCCCTCCTATTTTTATTCCGTTAGCTAACCCTTTGGAGACGGATGATGAAGAGAGGACCCTTGACCCGAAGAGGTCAGAACTGGGTGGACAGTGGCCAGGAGTTCCCAGGGAGGTCCTTGCATTTATTATTCCATCCTCGGACTATTTGGTCCTTTTTATCCTGGCGACCCTCCTTGCTCCTCCTGCACTGCCCACCCTAGTCTTATGGAAATTTTCCATAATCGCCGCATATCATTAGACAATGCTCATCTTTTAAACCGGGGTCACTAGTAGTGACCAATAGGAACAACTATCATATGGATTGATAATAATATTGTCTCAGCAATCAGTACTTTGCTTGACGCTCCTTACCTAATTTTATGTATTTTTAGAATAATTATTTCATATTACATTTGAGCGTGATTCTTAAAAAAAACTTTAAAAAATAGCGTAACTCATGCATGCAGTAATAATTCTATCATACTGTACTCCATAAAATAAATTAATATTAATTAATACCAAATAAAATAAGTATAATAAATTAAAAAAATAAGTCGAACAATATATAATTTAACGATACCCTTAAATTTTAAGTTTAATATGTTATGATAACCATAAAGTCAAACAATTTAATTACCTAATCCTTTCTAGGGAATATAAACAACGAATTAACGATTTTTAGGGTTTTCTACATATTTAGAAAATAACCTGTTTTTTATTTTATATATATTCAAATGTTAAAAAAAACCATTTATATCGTATCTGAAAACGTTTAGGTCTCTTAGTTGTGTAAAAATATGCTATTACACACATACATCAATTTATTTATATCCATTTAGAGATTTTTAAATTTAAATTTTAAAAAATCGTCTTTAATAAAAAAAAAGTTCGTCATGCATTGCCTTTTAAGGCCATTTTTGCAAGTTAATGCTTTATTGTCACATGAATAAAAATGGAATTACTTTTTGAGTAGGATACATTTTTCACGCTAATATGTAACAATTTGATTATACGCCTTTGGTTCACTACCAGGATTACACATATTAATACTATGAAACAATTATTCTAAAATGTTATCAAATTAGGTAAGTATCAAGGGTATTACTGATTACTAAGACAATATTATTAGCAATCCGTATCATTGTTTATTTATATTGTACATGGTGGAATAATAATAATATCATAATTAGTTGAAATATTTTTCTCTTATGAGGGATATGCATCCAGAATTTACTGATCCCATTCTTCGCTGATTTACTGCTTCGGAAGCTATGATAAGAAAGAGGCCGGGTAGAGATATACATCACCAGGGGTACAGAGGTACAGAGGTACACATAGTGCACTCGTACTTGTACCGGCTTTGTACCCAGATGATGAGATTATCCGAGGCGGAAGCCGGAATGTCCGTTAATACCGGTCGAGTCTTGTAGGGGGTGGTTCATCCCTTCGTTTTCCCTCCCGCATCGAGGTCTCTTAAGGTCAGTCGTCTCGCTCTCTCTGCTCTCTTTTTATTATTATTAATATTTATAATAATAATATATTTTATTATATATATAATTATATGTTATATATATAGGTCTCCTTAAGAGACCCCTTAAAAAGTGCACAACTCAGAAATGGTCAGGGAAAAGAAATATTGCATCGAAGCGATATGAAACCGAGTTCCACATTCCCAATCATATATTGTCACGGAAATTCGATAATATGTATTTATTTTTTGATAATTTTTTAGTATAATTATTTAATAGTACATATGAGCTTGATTATTTTTTTTTTAAACTGCCAAAACTCATCTATTTAGTAATAATTCAATATTTATATATTTATAACTATATTTCTTAAAATAAATTAATATTAATTAAAAAAATTATATAAGTCGATCAAAAATTATTTCGAAGATATAGCTTAAATATGTTATGATAGTTGCCAGGTAATCATATATAATTAATTAATTTTTAATCCTTTTTAGAAAATATAAACAACGAATTAATAATTTTTATACTTGTCTATATATTCAGAAAATATACTATTTTCCATTTTTTTTTTTTAATAAGGTGTCATTAATTACTTTGTATATTCAAAGTAACATAAAAGCTTTTGTCGTGGCGGTTTAAATAAGGCTATTTCATCATAACTAAATCGTCACTACCCTCTAATTTATTTTTCATTTTATTAGTTAAGGTAAAAAAAAGTAGCATTTTTAAAAATATTTTCTCTCCTACCTAATCCTGTGATAAAAATATAAAGATATTCCAAGCATTAATATTATTTAGAGTATCCTTAATTGCTTTCGGTATTAAAAATATATAAATATGTAGGAATATAGAAATGTCGTAGGAATATAGTAAAGATTTTTCAGAAAAATTTGTAATATTCACAACAGTAGGAATTACAGTAAAACCTCTATTGTCCGTCACTCTCTGTTAACCGTCACCTCAGTTTTGAGAAAACAAAAAAAATATGTGTATATATTGTTTGGTTGCTAAAGTCATAGGCGCCGGCTAAGAATCAATCGTTGAGTCTTGACAACTTCGATTCATAGAATCTGTTGTTTACTCAAAACCTAGGCTTCCTCGCACAAATTTCACAGAAATTAATTATCTCCTCATCTCTACCTAATTTAGCTTCCGCAGTTGAACTACCTTCAGTCTTCATTCTTGTCTTACGGTTACTTGTCGTTTTCTTAAAAGTACGTAAAATAATGTCGGAAAAAAGACAAAGGAAGAGCTTAGATCTCGCTACTAAGTTTGAAATTGTAAAACGTTTACGAAAAGGTGAAAGTGCTTCAATTTTAGCAAAAATCTATGATTTTCCTCGGACGACAGTTAATGATATAGTGTGTGATGGAGATGCGACTAAAAAGAAGACTATGAAAGTTGCCACAAACAGTAAGTTGGATGAAGCATTGTTTCAGTGGTTTGTTCAGCAACGAAGTCAGGGACTACCACTAACAGGTCCAATAATCAAATAAAAGGCCTTTCATTTTAATCAAATTTTACGCGGCGACCCAACATTCAAAGCTACGAGGGGCATAGTACGTTAGTGCACGAGGAAAGAGCTAAACTCCACCTTTAAATTGATATTAATTTCTCAAGAGGGAAAAAATGGACATACAATGTTTGTGCTTTTAGCCATCGATGTGCGTAATTATTATTATTTAAAAAAAATATTTTTACTACATACGTATACCTTTTATTAGTACGTAAATAAGTTACAAGTACATATATAATGTCGAATGTTTGAAATATATTGTTCAATTTATTTGTATTCATATATAACATATGTCTCACTCTCATTTCCGTCTATTTCCCAAATCCGTCACCATCTTGGTCACAACCCCTGACTGATAATTGAGGTTCTACTGTAGTTCATTTATTATCTGTTAAATCTCTCCTTTTACTATTTTCTTTTTCTTTTTTTTTTTTAAGGGATGGGTTTGTATATTGAAAATGTTAATTTCAACGGACTAGAAGTAAAAAAAAAAGAGTTTATAAACGGATTTTTCCTAACCGTCGTTCGTTCTAGGACTATGCCACCCCCTAACCGCCATTCTAGATATCCGTTATACTATCTTTATCATTGCTATCATCCCTTTAAAGGCCAAATCGTTGGAAAGCTCCAGTCGGTTGGGCTGGATCTGGAAGGGTTGGCCTCCGGAGGTCAGAGGTGATCCTAGGGTGGACAGTGGCCGGCCAAGAACCTGCTGGACATTAAGTCCATCCATACATTATAATGCCCACTGTCCATTCTCATACATACATACATTAGCCAGGACAACGGTAAATGGGATCATATCAATTATTCTACTGGTCAGGGCTTCAACGTCTTGACGAAAACTTGATCCTCCCTACCCAAAACTAGTAGGATCTCAGTGGATTGTCTGGTCATGCTGTAACGGTCAGTGGACACCATGTATGAATTTATATTTATATCTAAACGTATATATATAAACATTTAATGAACTATAGCCTGCGAGGATGTTCAATTCCACATTCGACTGAGATAAAAGACCTTGATTAGGCATTCCTGATAAAGATACTCCCTTCCTTCCTTGTCTATGGCACTTCCCTACACGTATATCCGTACACAATATATAATGACCTAATTATAATTGTATAAATTATATATATTATTATTAAAAAACCTATACCATTGTGGATCTTGTGGGTTCAGTACGTGGTAAAGATTGTAATATATCTTTGACAACGGTTGTGAAGGGAAGGGATATTATTAGTCCTAGATCACGCCCAAACGCAAGTTTTACCCCCTTATTTTGGGTACCCATTGCTTGGGGCAGGGTGTGCCCCATAGGATAATCCTTAGATCATATTATAATAAACTACATCGGTATAAATAATTGTAGTTTAATTTTGGCTTCTTTGCAGTATTTTTTATTTTTTATAAAATTGTTTGATGATTTCTATTCAGGAATGTCGATTAATTATTCTTTACTGACACTTTCCGGAATGAAACAATATGGTTGTTTAAAACCCTTATGTTTAGATTCTTGGTCCCAAATATTGGTATAGTTAAATATTTCTATTATGCCTATAAGAGATATATAATAGATCTCATACTTTGATATGAGAGACAAACGTTATGGTCCTAGTTAATGTAAATAATTTTTACATTTATTTACTACGCTCTGAAATAATGTTTAATTTTTTTTGTTATCAGTTCCGCCGATTGTCGCTTCGAGTTAAGTCACAACTAGTTTTGACTTTTGTTTCATTTATTTTTTTAATATTCTCGAAAATAAAAATAATTTTATTTCTGACTGTATATAGGTTAAAGGACTGACTTAGACATACTGTTTATGTTATTTCATCATGTTTTTTAAAATTTATTTATTGATATTTACAACTGTATTACAATAATACATCAAGTAAATAGGCTATTTCGAAATGTTTATTTTCATAATTACAATTAAAACTATTCTCAATTTCAATCGTTGAAAGGGCATTAGTTTGGCTAGTATGAATATGAGTATCAGTTAATTAAGCTGTTCAATATAAACATTTCTTTAAAAAATTATCCTCAAGGAAAATTTATGTAATGAATACAGATTTGAGTCATTAATTTATTTAAACAAAATAAGAATTTTAAGTCTGTTCAACCATAAATAGCCATTCTTCAGGAGTTATATTTTAACACACACACATATATATTTATCATAGCCATAGAAGGCATGCAAGATCGTAAAACCTGTAGAGACAAAATTATGAACCAGAAACTTGAAGTTATATCACAACGTACACTAAGCAGGCGTAAATGGACAGATGAAGAGAAGAAAGCTCAAAGTGAAAAAAGGAAAGGATTTTAGGAAGACAAAAGGAAGAATAAAGTCACCACCAAAAGCTAGATTTTTGTGTTTTCAGCACTCTCCTTAGAGGGGAATAAACGCAAATAAAAATAATATATATATATATATATATATATATATATATATATATATATATATATATATATATTATTTTGAAGAGAAATGATTTGTCCTGGCCGGGATTAGAACCCGGGTCGTCTGGCAATTTTTTCTCTTCAAAATAAAAATATTTAAAAATAATCACCATCAAAATAAACAATAAATAATATATATCTTTATAAATATTTTCTTTTTATACTGAAACTCACTATTATTTTTATTTTCGAAAATATTAAAAAGGAAACGAATAAAAAGTTAAAACTAGTCGTGACTTAACTCGAAGCGTCAACCTGCTGAACTCTGATATCTTTTTTTTATATATATACATAAATACTTAATCGTTTTTGTTATTCTATTTGACACGTTGGAGACTAGCCTAGAGAGGAGGGCAGTGGAGGTGTGTAACAGGTTGAAGAGACATAAAAAACCCGGAGGAGGCCTAGTGTTGTGCAATCCGACCAGTTTTACTTTCTGCGCTAGTTGCCCTCCTTACTTCTCTTTAGCACCATTCCTCTTCCATTCCCTTTTCTACCCACTTTCCTATTCGGATCTTAGCTCTTCAGGGCAGTGTTAGCGATGTGGAACCCTTCTGTTCTAGATCCAGGGAATTCGTAAGTCTTCATAAAAAAAAAAATTGGTAAACGTCTCAAAAAAACTGAAAATAATTTCTCGGTATAGAAAAAAACAAAAAATAATAATTTATTCATATCTACATTCAATATTTGTTCACATTAATCCCTGATAAAATAAAACTAATAACAATAAATTTGCGCTTGAACAAGCCTATATGATTAAGTCGATTCAATATTTATACGATAAAAAAAGTACTCATCCATTCTTTTTTTTTTTACTAATATTTTATTGTTTTATTTATAATTCAATTAATTAATAGGTATAAAAAAACTTTAAAAACATAAATAACAATATTAATGTTTAATTTAATTGCTTATCAATAAGCTAATATATTTTTGAACTCCAAATAGAAATAATTAGGTTGATTGGTTGCTTTAAATTCGAGGCGTAAATGGTCATCAACGCCTGTATTTATTTTGGTATACATATTTTTGTTATTATTTGTTCTTAATAATATTTTTTTTAATACAAGAAAAAATAGGATAGGGGGTTAAATTTAAATACGCTACGTGATTTCAACATAAAAATAGGAAATAGTGATAAAATAAATAAGGAAAATCATATATAGAGAAAATAATAAGGAGGAGGTAATTAAAAAATAAATATATATTGTAGATATATATGTACACACACACACATACAAACTCATATATAATTAAAATTTCGACAATGGGAACCAATTTTTTCCACGATCTATATCTAAATTGAATGTTTTCTCACATTAATTCATGGAATAAAAAAAAATTATAAATTTATATTTAAGCAACCCTTAAGGGGTTATTATTCATATACCCACGATAAAAGAGTACTTTCTTAACCAACAATTATTTTTTAGAAATAATTTTTTTATCGAAATATTTGACCCAAAAAGATTAATCGTCTCAAATTGTTTCATGATATAACTTTGGATCTTAGATGTAAAATCTGAAAATCCGTTCACCGTTCCCCGCTGTCCACTACCATCGACCAGTATCTCTTCCTGTAGGTACGTTAAGGGTCAGACAGAGCCATTTATCGTCTGCCGAACTTGAATAGTCGCGGAGATGTTCATTAATATCCGCGGAGTGACGGTCTAAGGACAGTGATGGACAGTGAAGGGTGCGGAACACAATAGGATCCGGGCCGGATTAATATGAAGTCATCGGGTAGAGGAAGGCGAGGAGGCCGGGACAATGGGCTCTTTGTTATCTGTTTGTTTTGGTCAAAGGATTATCCTCCAACGGTCACTCATTAGTGCACTTTACGATCTGGGAACTCTACGGAGGATATGACTCGAATTTTAATATCCCCTCTTCCCCTTCGCGAGGCGCTTTATCCCTGTCCGGTTTGGGAGACGGTATCGAGTGGAAGGAAGATCGATTTAGGAGTAGAATCGATTTGGAAGGCCGTGGCCACAAGGTAATGGTAGGATGATTGAGAAGGAGAAACGAATCGCGAAGATGTTATGTAAGCGCTGGATCTAGGTTAGCACTCGCTTTATCTCCGTTACAAATAGGTAACTGAAACAGGGTCGAGTGGGCAGCTATAAGAGCTGTCTGTACCTCTCTTATACAATCCTTAATAGTCTACTAACATCACTATTTTATATAATAAAAAATCTTATATATATAAAAATATAGTTAAAGTTATATTTAAACAAATCCATTTTTCTTTGAATAAATATTCATTGAAGCCTCTTCCTACTCTTAAAAATTGTTAAAAATTAGGTTTATGCCACAGTTCATATGGAACCCGTTAAGAACGTAAATAAATTTCTATAAAAAATAAAAAGCTATGTTCTATTTTTGAAGAATAATAAAATTGATAGTTTCTTATTCACTTATTTGATTAACTTTCTCTGAATTCTAAGCCCAAAATAATTTTTCAGAGAAAAAAACTAAAAAACTTTAAGGAATTCGATAACAGTTTCCGATGAATAAATAAATTAAAATAAACAGAAGTGGGTAAAGAAGCATACAATTCATGTATATATTTACATAAATAATTATAGCTAAATTTAAATAAATTCGTTGGTCTTATATTCAATGAATAACAATAATATTCAATGAAACATCTTCGTACACTTAAAAACAATTGAATATTGTCTTAATCCCACAGTTGATATGAATCCCGTTAGGAACAAAATAAACAACTATAAAAAATTATAAGCAATGTTAAAATAAAAAGAAATGCGTGAAGGATTTTAAGTTTAAATATATATATTTTTAATGATCTTGATATTTATATCGTTAATGATGGATATATATTCCATTTATAACAATTTAATAAATAATCCGTATTTCAATTTATACTTTAATTATGATGGATAACTAGTTTAAATTTAAAAAACTTATTTGAATCCTTAATACAACTCTATAATATCTAATACAAGTATAATGCAATACATAAACAAGCATATATAAAATGAAAGCTATCATAACAGGTGAAAATAGTTATGGCTGAAGTTGAATGTTTAACGATAATAGAAAAGGCTTTTCACTTATATGTATATATATATTTTTTTGTGGTAAATTCTGGTATAATATTTTTATGGATGCCGTGGAATGTTACATTACCAATATATAATATATGTCCAATGTTTTTAAACGTTTTTACTACTTTAACCAATGAATGCATGTAGTTAACGTAGGATACTTAGATACTATTTTTTTTTTCTTATTGCTGTTATATTAGTGTTGTCCTACAAGCTGAACGCTCTGCTGATTGCAGGTTCACTTCCCCCCAGCCCAGCGGACTCCGGGGTGTCCGACGTGGACAGTTCCAGCTCGGGGCACACCAGCAACGATGAACTGAGGGCGAGGCTCCAACCTCCACACTCCTACTACCAGCAGCAGACCACCACAGGTGAGTACCATGCTCTTATCTTCTTTATCATTAGCCAATAGGATCCAAGATAAATAGAAAAATAACACCAAAAACTACACTGCAATGGAACGGATTGATCCTATTTTGCTCTTTTTGTACGTACCAATATCCATATACTTCACCTCAGAACTTATCGACTATCAAGTCAAATAATTGTGGGTATCAGTCCGTTCCTGTTCTTACGAAACACCTCTTAAATATGCAATAGAAAAATTAAATTTAAAAAAAGCACATATTTTTTTCACTTATCTTAATTATTGCATTGCATATTCATGGGTTGTAAATGAGAACTGAAGTTTTGCAGCTATTTGTCATGGTTCACTTCGCCGTATTGCTCCGGCTACAGTTGCCAATACCTCTGTCACTTTTATGCCAGGCCCTGTTTTAAATGCCAAAACCGGTAAGTACAAAAAAAAACCTTTGAGGTGTACACCTTTCTAAACTTCTTTATTGGAAACTTGGTATGAGGTTTGTAAAGATTTTATAAGTTGTCTCTCATCATTCTTTTAACTATTTTTATTGTATTTTTTTCCTTTTTTTTTTATATTATACTTTTGCTGCAGATAAAAGATAAAAAGTAGTACATCGGAATCCTTTCTATACTTGACAAGTAGTTGATAGTTCTTCAGTGTTCTGTAACTTTTTATGGATCACTCGATTTTTATCACTTAAGTATTTGAAATTTAGAGTACTTTGATTCAGTGGTGCGCCAAGAGTTCCTAATAGTTCTAATTGTTTTAGTTTGGTATCAAACTTTTTGAAATTGTATAAAGCCAAGAAATACATGATGCCTCTATGTTAGATCTGCATAAAATGAGAATTCGATCCGTACATCAAGCACATTCGGAGACATCGAGAAACTTTCATGTAAATTAAAATCTTATAAACAATTAAAAGATTGGCATACATATTCACACGTGATACTAACTAGCACGATAGTATGTACCAATATTTGAAAATAATTTACGTAACTATTGAAAACTCCTTTACTGGCTATTCAAATGAAATTCTAAGGAAGTAATAATAGACAGCATCCACATCAAGACGTGTGAATTTCAATATGAAGGGGGAAAAGTAATGTTTTTCTTCTACATATTTGGTTGCAAATTAACTAATGAACTATAACCTTGGCACGCTCCTGGTCTGAACTTATTTAGGGCACTTTAAGTCCTAATATTAGCCATTGGGTGATGCTTGTATGTTATTTATGGGATTTTTTATATATTTTGCCTTGTCCCGGTTGCAGGAGGTTCTTGCAGAAGAAGCCCTGAGAACGGAGGTGCGATGGGAGCCCCGATCTACCCACCCGCGCACTTCCTCTCCCCTTACTACCAACAGCCACAGCACCCCGCCTCTACGCCGACCACCGTCTACCAAGCCAGGAGTCGTAAGTACATTTTCACATTCAGGTTATTACTAGATGACCAATCATGCAGATCCAAGTGTCGACCTCAAATGGTAATGCATAATCCAGTTCATTTCAAATTCAAATTCATACCTGTGGCAAGAAACAGGGCGTTCATAGAACTCTGACCCAGTGTGGTGTTCCGGGACTCGGCAGGAAGTAGCGGAATCGGAAGCAGTTTTAGGCCATACATCACCGGTTGCATCACCGCTCCGGTGCGGAATCACCGTGTTTGGTCTCTTCCTTCCTGCCTGTTTGAAGGTTATGGTTTCCTGAACAGAGGCGCGTAGGTACGGGCGTTGGAATGGGGATGTGAAGAGGCCGGACTGGAGCTGACAGTTGAGGTAGGTGTAGCCACGGCTAACAAAGGACTCGGAGGGGTACGACGCCCTCGCCAAGGTCGCCTCCTCCTCTTCTCTGTAAACACCCTCCGCGCCAGATTTCGTCCTCCATCCTTCTCAAATCTTCCTCCATACTCTTATACCATTGTTAAATCTGACCAATAATTAAACTCATTCACCGTCGCTTTGCAAATTGTAACTTCTTAAGTTGAGTTCTTGGGTCATTCTTTATAGTCCCGCTTTAAAGTCCTAACCATCCATTACTTACTAATTTCCACCACTTTCTTCCTGTTAAGAAGGCAGTGAGAAACGCACCACCACAATAATACCAGACCCGTAAAGCCGCAAGAATTGGCCCATTCCGAACTTACGTCACTCCGAAATCCTAGCTGTCGCTAGCGGGACAGGAGCCAGTACCAAGCAATTGCTATATTTGTAGATGAGGTGCTTGAAGAACATCAGGAATGAATATATATTAGTCCATGATCAACAGTATTCAACTTAGTTATAATGAGACTATTGCTACTAGGAAATCATGATATTTATGGATGGAAATGGATGTCATCCATAATTGGTTGCTATTTACAACAGAATAACTTTACTGTCATATTTAACCTTCGAAAAAAATTTGTATAATTAAAAAATAATAATAATAAAATTTTCTCATGTCTGAAGTGCTTTGTACATTTTTCAAATTTAATATTTTTAAGATATATTTTTGTTTTACATCTACTTTCAAAAACACGTGTAGTACGAATTCTTGCCAAATATTTTCAAACGTTATAAATACCCTTTTTTGGAGATATTTTTCGCCTTTTTACTGAATTAAAATATACTCATACCTTTCCGAACGTGCTACAGATGAAACTGATAACTGATGTATCGCTAATGGCTATATTTTAATTGTGATTTGTGAAGAAGAGAGATGAGGCGGAAGAGTGCGCATGCCTAGCGACCTTGAGCAAAGTCAGTGTGTCGTTGCACTTGCCGCAGGGTTGCCAACTGACGACGCCTGATATAGCTCCCAGCCCTGCCCTTGACTGCTACACAATCCTTACTGTCCGCTTTTAATCACTCATATCTTCTACATCTTTACTTCTTGTTAAAGTATTTTTCCTCACGGATCAAGTTACCCCGATAGTTGGGTGAGTAAACTGGGTATTGGGGGTTATCAGGAACTTATAAATACAAAACAATGCCTCCCTGATCAGTTCTTAATATACCTTTGAAGTTATCCTCAATTGTTTTTATAAAAACTTCAATTATACTTGGAGGCCCCATCATGGGTGGACTCAGGGGGAGGAGGGCACGTGCCCCCCCAAGACAGTTTTTTGTGTACTGTGGAGAATCCATTATAGTACACAATTAGAGGCAAATCACATGATGATAGTTGTTAAAATAACAGAAAGAACATGAGTGAAACTATTGTTTTGATATTTTAATAAACCTTTGAAATCTTTCTATAGATACTACAAGTTTACTTGTAAGTTATTGTTCATTTTTTTCCCTTTGCGCCTTGATTTTTGCCTTTTTTGCCCGTTGTGCCCCCCCCCCCAGATAAAAATCCTGGATCCGCCCTTGGGCCCCATTATAATGCCAAGACCAATCTTGTAAATATCCCCTCCTCTAATCCTATCCTCCTATGTACTTGTTGCTATACACTACGAATGTTAACCAATTTTAGGAAGACAGTCAACTTGAATTAAATTAAACTAAAATGTTTCCGTGTAAGAAGAAATCTTGGGAATTCTTACTTTTTATAGGCAACAGATTAAAACCGAGTTATTTAGCGATTGAGAAACAACTAGCACTTCCCGCTTTTGTTCCTTCATTTCATTTCCTCTTCAATTTCGCTTATTTTAGTCATTGTTGTCCCCAGATACTGTAACCGATCTGCATATGCAAATTTTACAAAATTGTATTTTATTGTGTTGTTCCTACTTAATATAGATGATAATACTTTAGAAACATAATTGTAACATTGATCTAGAGTTGGATGAAATTTTATAAACGCTTTTGTCAATGTTATGAACGGTATGGTGGAGAAGAAATATTTGCTCAGCGCTGTGTCATTTCCTGACATTTGTTCACCATGCAAGATTGTTATCCTTTTTCGTAACGCACAAGACAAACAAGCGTATCGTTTCACTTTTTAAGAGACGGATATAAAATAGGTGAGGCTAGAAATGGCTAGGTGTGCCATGTGTTTACACATCCTTGGACGGACGTGCTGGCTTCATATCCTCTTCTATTTTCGTTGCCGTTTACTCAGGCCAACCGGAAATGTTAAATTGAAACTGCTAAATGTTATGACGTAGAGGCATCCAGATTTTTCCCTCGTCTGCCATTTATACTATTGTTGCAGCGCATGCGCCCCTCGCCATTACATATATTATTTTTTCAAGACATGAGAAAAGCGATTTTCCTCTAATTGTTTCCCGGATACGATCCCCCCTCCACACGTCGGTTTCAATGCCAAGGCCAGCATTACATAATGCCAGCTCCTTCGCAGCCAACAAGCTTTTCCTCACGGATCTTTAGACCATTTTAGTTTCCTTATATTCTTCTTCCTCGGGTATTTTGTTTCCAAGAAGCCAGGTACCTTCTAGCACATAATAATCCTCCGGTAATTCTTTAATTTATTCTGTGGGGTGAGATATTTTCATTGGGGTAATGAATCATACTTATTCTTCGATTATGAAATATTGCTATTCTTTGAAAAATTAGAAAAGAAAAATCAAATTTATAAAAATATAATAAAACATAAAATTTCAAGATAGCCCGATATTTTTATTTTTTTTAACTTTCGCTATGGATAAAAATACTATAAAGTAAATTTTCAATTTTAAAAATATAACTTTTTCAGTATTATAAATAAAAATAAAATTTTTATTCTTCCCTGTTGACTCAAGAATGAGGTATCATCCTACCCCATTTTCCGACCACCTTACCATCCCGCGTTGAGTTACACCAAGCGAAGTTGAGGCGTACTCGCAACAGATCCTGGACAAGACCCCGTAATCCTCCTCTTGCCTCGATCGTAGGACGTACCCCGACGATCGAGGAGACGAGGAAGACCCGAGGGAAGACGAACGGAAAGAAAAGCAGGAGCGGGTGGTCAATGCACGCTGTCGGCCATGTTGCCTCCGCCAAGGACAACCCCCACCCTTTGCCAAATATTTACCGCCAGCACGCCTGCAACTATTTTTAGTGACGGTTCAAGGGAGGTTGTGCCCGGTTGTCACCCATGTAACAATCATATGCATTATTAATATTGTTATTACATTGTTAGATTATTAATGTAACAATGATATACATTATTAATAGAAACATATTTTATTTATTAGCATCCTTCAGAACCGAAGTGATCCCTATGCATCGGGTTGTTCATAAGGAAATGTACTCTGTATAATATGAGATGCTTCCAATTAAAAAATTAAATTCAGTACTAGTCATTAGAAGCAGGGATATTGGCACATATACACTTTTTAATATCATGAATAGAAGTTACTAAATTACATTTTTTCTGGGGCTTCCAAACATTAATCTTGTTTACAGCTAGAATTAAAAATAGCTAAGCATTTACTCTGTTGCTGAATGACTCCGAATCGAAATTGTCCTCCTAATTGTTGAGAAGCTAAACTGGAAAATTTCCCGAAATACTTTTGGGCTGTACAATTGATTTCTGTAATTCATTGAGCAATTGAAACCCTTACATAAATCGAAATTAAGCGAATCCGGAATCTAGTCCACCATTCCTCCTTCCCCTGCTTCCAGAAGAAGGACGTCCTGCAAGACAGAAGATGACGTAAGAAGACCGGGTCAGGGCGACCAAGAGAAAGTCGCCCGCTACCGTGGACCATCCCCCCATCTTCCGCTGCCCTGCACAACTGTCCCCTCCAAGGTCGCCTCTTGTTTTCTTCACCACATCACTATCGATTCTCACCTTCTCGGAACTATCGATTCTTTAGCTTTCTTTCGACATTTATTATAAACGGAATAATCGATTATCTGAGACCTGCTTTCGGAAGTATCCTATTGAGCGCACGTCTATATTATTCATCGGAGGGCGTTATATTTTATAATGGCAATTACGCCTGAAGGTTTCTTCGGTCTTTGTTCGCTAATTGTCAAGAATAAAAAGCTATATTATTCTTCTTAATGCCTTTTTTCCCCTAGATATAAATCTAATGGAAGAAATCTACACAAAAAAATAAGTATAAAAAAATTTGTTTTCATCCATTCCACTCCTCACTCTAAATACGTTTAAAGGACGACAGGATATTAAAATTAATGAAGGTTTAGGAGAAAAAGTAGAGTGCTAGCGATGCCTTTTTATAAATTGGGGTAATGTAGACAGTTTTCTACTTCTGTTAACTGTTCTAATTGTTTCAAAATTTAGTTAGCTTTAACTGAAGTAGGTAAACCTGAGGTTGACACTTTCTTCGTGATTGAAACCCTTTTTATCTTAGCTTATGTTTTTGATATATATTATACCTATGTTATAATTATTTGTTTTGTTGTAGAAAGCGGAGAGGCTTACACAGGCGGAGGAGGAGGATACATGGGACCCCCAACCAACTACTTCGCACAACCACAACCACCATCCCCTCCCAGGGCGTCGGTCATCCAAGCCGCCGCCTCCAGCTCCCACGACGACTTCTACCTCCTCGAGCTTGGTCTCCAGCACCGGATGAAGAAGAAAGTCAAGAGGTCCAGGAGTGGCGACAGTCCAACAGCCACTGGACCCAAGCGCAAGTCCCGCGAAGGTAGGTCCCTTACCTTTTCATCTATTATTCTATCAAACATTGCAGTGAAAAATAAATAAAACCAAAAATGACAGGCCAACAACTAATGAAATCGGGTTATTAATTTGTTTCTTTTGCTTGTTCTCAGGTTCGACAACATACCTTTGGGAGTTCCTACTAAAGCTTTTACAAGACAGAGACTACTGCCCAAGGTACATTAAATGGACCAACAGGGAAAAGGGTGTCTTCAAGCTGGTCGATTCCAAAGCAGTATCTCGCCTTTGGGGTCTTCATAAGAATAAACCAGACATGAACTATGAAACCATGGGAAGAGCTCTCAGGTGTGTATTAAAAAGCACTATTTAAAAAAGAAATGAAATATATAAAAAATAAGCTGTAGATTTATAGTTATGAACATTCTGATAAGACGTGAACTTTGTCATTGCAGGTATTATTACCAACGAGGAATACTGGCAAAGGTGGACGGACAGAGGCTGGTCTACCAATTCGTCGATGTACCGAAAGATATCGTCGAAATAGACTGCACAGGAGCGTGACCCGGCATAGAGCAACCCAAACCCAACACTTAACAAACCGACCCTATTCCTTCCCTCTACAAAATTAAAACCATTCTCTAAAAAATGTCGCATTCTGGTTGTTAGACACATGCTCATTTAATGTGGCTATTTTTATTGCCTCCTATTTTGGATGCTATGATTTTACTAAGTGTCTTTTGGCAACGAATCGACTATATAGTTGAATTTTTAAATATTTAAAACGAGATTCTTATTTTTGTAACATATTATGAAATGATAAATTACCTTAGGTTCGGTTTGGGTTGTATGAGCTGTATGTGTTTGGTGTTGTTTGCTACATTTTCCCTTAACTTCTTTCCTGTCCCCCTTGAAGTTGTGTTTTTCATTTTCTGTTTGATTCTCCTTGATTAAATGCATCCTAATATCAGTGATGCAGAAATAAAAAAAAAAGAAAAAAAGAAAAAAGTTTGTTCAACCATAAAATGCAACATCTCAAAGAAATCTTTTGTATAGGATACCATTTTGAGCATGAAAGTGCTGTCTTTTGAAAGCTGTATTTTAGATGTAAGTTAGCATTAAGTCATTGTATGTTTTTTCAAATCGTTACCTGTTGTTGCAATCTGAATTATATCGAAACTGTTGTATAAATGTAAAATTCGATGTATGTGCTGCTTTCTTAGACAACATTGATTGTGAACAAATTATCGAATTTTTCTCTTGAAGATGTTTGTTTTTCTCATCACTGATATATGTATAGTTTGGTGTCTAATTAAATGAAACGTGTTTTTCTCAAAAATTTCTCAATGTAGTATGTAATTAAAATATTGCTCATGTATCTTATAAATGTTTATTGTAAATGTTAACTAAAAAAACAGAATATGGAAAACATGAGTTACTCGAAGAGTGATGAGAGGAAGGTGGGTGAATGTACCACATGACACTTACCACTCGAACGATATGTGATCTCACGAATGGTAAAACCGGCAAACACTGCCACATTTACGACCAATTCTCTCATTTTGTAAATACCACTGAGCCTACCATGACCATGAGTAGAGTTGTATTTTATTGTAAGAAATTGTTGTATAATTTATTTATTCTCTATCTTTTTTTTTTCTTCTTTTTCTTTTGTGTTCATAATATTGTTCTGTGGTTTATAGTATTTACTTTTTAACATATTATAAATATGAGAATATATAAATATATATATATAGATTTTATATATAGATTGTATAAATGTATCTGGCGATTGTTTTATAAATGTACTTAATTACTGTGTTTACCATATTTTTAGTTTCTATAATTTTGTTAAGTATAAAATTATTTTCTATATAAAAAAGAATATCTTGTATATTATATTTGTCCCAGTGTTTATGAATAAGTGTTAAAACAATGTCGATTAATATAAATATATATATTATTGTATAAAATAATTAAAGTACAAAAAACTTTATCGAAAAAAAAACTTACCGTATTTTGCAAATAGCCGTTGAATGCTGAGTGTTCAATGTTACTATATTCCCTCCAATGTCATAAGGGATTTAACATAATAATATCTTTATCGATGTGGTAGTGTCACAAAAATTATTAAGTGTTATGGAAAGAAATTACTGCCAATTATTTGTGGCCTCCACTGTTTTAAGTTAGTTTAGAGTGGCTGGCTATGGAAAGTTTTGTAACGAAAGCTGTGAAAAGCCTTGGTCGGACTATGAGACTGATTTTGGATTGAGAATTAGAATTTTTGTATTACTCGATTATATTTCAGAATTTGCCTTTTATCACCTCTTATAGCATTTTCACTTTTAAAGATTGTTAAATAATGTTTATGCATAAAAGAAAGAAATGTTTGTGCTAAACAACAGCTCAATGTCCAAGTATTTAAAATACTTATTGAATTTCATTCATTCCATTTTTCAATGTGCTTTCATTAAAAAATATTTCATAATCTAAAACAAACTAATAGGTTTAATGATTGCTGTCTCAAGTCTTGTAAGTTTAAAACAGTTGTGAGAGTATTTTAGAGAAATAGATCTTTGAAATAAAGGATGTACCTTAGTAGTATGGAGAATAGAATATAAAGCTGGTGATATTTTCATATAAAGAGATGATACGATTACGATGTAAATACTATTTTTATGAAAGATGGGATTGCATTTAAAACAGTAACAAGTAGCAAGCATTCAATGTTGGAACTTTGTCCTATGGTTCACATGTTTAATTATACTATTATATATATATTGAAGTTATTCACTGGTTCTTTTAAATAATGCATAATAAATTAACTTGAAAACCGAAATCAGAAGTTTTATTTTCCCACCATATCCTCATCATATGCGGTTTCGTAGCACTTAGAACGTAACCCAAGAATGTCAAGCTGCCTCTTCTCGACCTGGAATAATTTTGTGGACATGATATTTCAAAGTAAATTGGCAAAAAGGGCAGTAGTATATAAATATCAATTGTTCTGAGTTCACTTGCCTTAAGTTACATTAAATAGGGTTGTGTTAATTAAGTACAACACACCTTAAAAACCTCACATGCATCCTATTAATTAAAACAGGAAAAATAAAAGGTACTATTCTTTGACCATTAAATTCAGACCTAATTTCTACAGATCAGATGAATGAACAGAGTCTCTACTTTACCCGAATAATTAAGAATTCTGGCTGCTAAATTCTTCTGTATTATTACAAAATCCAATAGCTCAGACCCATCATGAGACTGGAAAACTAATTTGGTAGAAAAATAAACTCCTCGGTTTTTTTGGCTTTGCAATACTTATAATCAAATTGTTCCTAATTAATATGGTGTTGTTATGAATAACTAAAAATTTTTTAAGATTAATAATGTTGAACAATACATATAAATTTTAATTAAAATGAAGTAATCATTTTTAGTAGACTTATATTTTTAAAGAGGCTTAAGATTAAATTACTTCTTGTTTCGGTTATAATAGGGAAAACTTTGTCTTTATCGGACTAAAAAACGGCGTAGAGAGATGAATTTTTTTTTACTTCTCAAACAAATAAAATTAATTAACGACAAGGAAACTTGAAGGGCCATGCATCCCATTTCTCGAATGCTAGAAGCTTTTTTAAACTGTAGGTAGCAGAAATATTGTTATAGCAATGTCCTGTAAAAAAAAATCCATTTAAGTCTGGAAAGATTCTAAAGTTGAAGAACATCTCCTAATGAAATTAAGAAGTCTCATACAAATGCACTAGGATCAACAAACCCAAAATGGCTTCATAGGATTTGATCTCAATTCTTAAAATATAAAATCCTCCATTATATAAAAAAAATTAAAATCCTCTATTATAAATAAATTTAAAGAATGAAAAATCAATAAGGGACCAGATAATCTGATAAAGAATTGAATATCATTTTTAAAAAATAAGAAACTCCCTTCCATGAGTACTTTATTATCCAAAACTTATTTTTAATATTTGTGATGTACAACGCTTTATAGAAATATTTGTATGCAAGCATTAATCGATGACCCTGTAGAAACATGATTTAAGTAATTATTTACACAAGTAAGTACAGAAATACAGAAGGTAATAATACTTAGGTAGAATCCTCTTAGTTACAAATATTAAAATAATGTATATATAATATCCTAACAGTATAAATAGAAGTATTTTTTTTTATACAAACTCTCAATAAGGTCGTCAGAATGTTTGAGAGACCTAAAGTTAAAAAAAAATAAAGAAGTTGATAAAAGAAATAAATAATTGAGAATAAAATTAAAAGTGAGCAGCTTTATTTAAGGGACAAGCCACAGTAAAGTACACTTGTTCAGCATTAATGAAGACATCAATACATTCTAAGGCATAAATACAGCCCTTAATAGTAATTTAAATAATTTCAACATGTTAACCATTTCAATAAAACACAATGACAATACTTATTATTATCTCTTGTCCATTTAATAGTTATAAAATAACAAACTATCAATAAAAACTCAACAATTCTTAATAAACAAGGCCGATGTATAAAAATAACAAAAGGAGCAGATGTTATAGGATTGACATAATGATAAGAATGAATTTGGTTTATTTATAACAAGGAAAAAAGAATACAGATACGTTACAACAGGCTCACCCAACGCTAAGGCATACAAAGTACATGTGTAAAACTGCTACATATTGTCCTATATTTAATTATATAGAATAATAATTTTTTTTAAAAAATATTAAAAAAAAAAAAGTTCAATAAAATCACAGCACTTGGTTTTTGCCACAATTATGACAACAAAGAGTTAAATGCTATTCCTGAAGGAGTAGAGTAGATAACAAAAATACAATTTTTATTTTATTTTTTTTGGTATTAATACACTAAAGGCAATACAATTTAGATCAGCTTTACTTAACTTCTGCACAATCTAAAGTCAAACCAAAACTCGACCTGTATTATTGGCTCACTGTGAGTTAAGTAATTTGAGGATTCTATTTCCAACTTTTCCACCCGCCCCTTTGTCAATCAATGTATGATTTTAGAAAGAAAAAATAATTATTTTAACATATAACACTGACTAATCAAGATAAATATTGCCTCTATAATAAAAATAGTTGAATATCGATCACAATGATCCCTGGTTAGGAGAGGGATAGTTTTCAAAAAGGGAGCCCTAGATGGGGAGAGCTCGCCTAACACCTATCTATATAACTAATAAAACAACTGCTAACAACTCTTTCGGAATCATTAAAATTCGACCTGCGAACACCTCTTCATTTAATCGTCCTACCATTAAGTCATTCTGATCCAATCTACGAAATGCAAACAGTAAATACTATTTGTGCTTCTTCAGAATGTAGCTAAAATATTGCTAATTTTAGCCTAATGCGACTACATGCTATATACATGATAGTAAAACTACAAAGGCAATGATTACAATTGTATATTTCTTATCAACAACTCTAAGGGTATGCCATATCAAAAAAAATAAAAAAAGTCATATGATAGCACAGTGAAGAAATTGATGCTATATTATGTTACTTCAGTGCTTGATAGATGTATCCTATTAATCACACGCTAAAAGTGTTCATTACTTGCACTGATCACTTAAATAATAATAGAATTTCAGTTAATAGCACTTATTATGGCATATATAAAATGATTTCGATAAAAGAATTTATATCTCTATACATATATATTTTTTAAACTAATCTTAATCTTTAACATTTAGCTCCTTTTAAATCACTAAGTCATCCACAAGAAATATTTATTATACTATGGCTATTCTACCACACTAGGATGGAAAAATTGGCCACGTTTTTCGACGAATGGAAAACTTTAATTCAATAATTAGGGTGACTATCATGTAGGCCAGATCGAAATCCTATTGAAAATCTATCGGTCAAGTTAAAGGACAAATAAAGATACATTTGAAATAACAAAAAGGTACGAGTAAAAATATCACTCAGAAATTTATTTGAATCCTTAGTTGGTCAATGCCACATCAAAAAACTACAGCAGAGGAAATACTAACTTACCTTAGTAATTTTTTCATATCAATTCTGTTTTAATAGTAAAATATGACAGAGATATTAATAATTATATTATTTAAAACCAGGAAATAAAAAAACAAACATGTTTTTCTGTTATCACAGATTAAATTTCGCTACAGTTCAAAGGGGTAATGAAAGAAAAAGAAACATTAAATATTGAAATGAACAAGGTAGTCCTTGATAATAACTAATTTCAAAAAAGACTTATGTTGACTTTAGGAATAAGCTAAATTTAATTTAATATGAAATGATAAGGAAGATTACCCTCATTTTAAGAAATTTCGGAACGGGCCTGGAAACACTACATATATACATAATTTATAATGTGATATAAATTTCAATAATAAAAAATACATAAATAGTTAATTGACAACCATTGATTACCACTTTACTTACATTTATACAAAGTTTTGGTTCAATTTTATATTTTATTTCTGCATTTAAAAGAACTTATTAAAATTAAAAATGCCACTGTACCTTACACAAGTGAAGAAGTTGAACTGCATTGCTACATAAGTGCATAATTGGTCTGAGCAACAATATAAACCACAGTCAGTTAATTAAAAATTATATACACAGTTAACATCCATAAACTATAACAAAACAAATATATAAGCTAATGCCTAACCAAAGGTAATCATTATGACTGCACGTTTGCAAGCGGAATAGATTCGAAATACCCTGAATACAGTTAATTTACTATAAATATTTAATTTCAAACACAAACTGATTTGCGAAAGCACAAACCAAAATGCCTACTACAGCCTTACATCTGAAATACATAAACATTTATATAAATATAAATATACAATAGTTTCTATATTTGGATAGGGCGAAAATAAGCCCATGAATATGAGGCACTAGATCCTTATTAAGTTAGTCATAAAATAAAAATAAAATTCTTAAAAAAGACAGTATAGTAGCAAGATGAAAATTGAAAACATGACATAAAACATACAAAACGATAATGAAACATAATAGCAGTAAAGTGATTTATAGTATGTTATTTAGATTATAATGTCAATAATTGATTTCAATGATATAAATAACCGAATTTGATATTTTAAACCTACAGAACTAAAACAATTTATTAATAATTTAATAAAAAGAACAATTGAAAGATTAAAAGTTACATAATAAAGGCACCATTTTGATAGGATCAAAAAACATGCTAAATAAATTTCTGATAAAAATATTAGAAGTATATCTTGATATTACATTTAAATACTTTAAGTACACTCAGATCAAGAGTAGCTTTTCAACTAATTTATCATTTCCCTTAATGATCACTTATTAAATTTTATTACGGAAATCATCAAATTTAAAACATCGAAGACGTGATTGGATTAAGGTATTATTTAGAAGCTTATCTTTGCCTTGTAACATTATGTTGAAACAACCAAAGATTTTTGGTTAACCATATTCATAAGTGGATTATAAAGATCATATAATTAAAAACATTTTTAATAGTCATTTTCTCAAAACTTGAAGTATACAGCATAATACCTACATCCACTAATGTCTTCAATAATTTATCAATTGTGACATACATTCTGAGCAAACGAAACTTAATTAACCATAATAAAACAACAATTTATGTTCACTTTACCGATTAAAATAACCATAACGGTGAGATAAAAACAAAACAAATAATAAATATTATACGAAAATTGAGGTTCCATTTCTTATAACACTTGTCGAACATTGAAATTATTAGTAAAATTGTGGGATGATATTGAAACTAACACTCCAGTCTTTTGCATTTGTAAAATTGCATCAAATGCTATCACACATTTTTACACAACTTAACGAGACATACATAACTTAAAAATCAACATATACATTGATAGAAGTAAAAATAAAAAGGTAGGCACATAATGCTATCTAAATGTTTCATAATTATACTTGCCCGAAGAAGCACAATTCAATATCTACTGAAAAACTGAACATAAAATAAATACATTTGAATCATCACAGGTACTAAGAAATATAAATAGCACAGCTGTCAGATCACACTTGTCTTAGTTTGTCCATGTTTTTAAGTCTTACTGAGATGAAGCGCTATAGGAAATAAGGTGTTGTGTTCCTGGCTGGTATAACCCTGAAGGAATCATGAACGGCGGAAAACAGTTTTGGTTCACGCGAATCCGTCGTTTTGAATTCTAATATTGAAGCGATATTTCCACACCTGTAGCAATAATTGGGCGCTGACCAGACTGTTACCAGTTTGTCATCGAACATGTATTTGAAACCTGAAAATTGAGTTACGACATAATCTATTAATATAAATATTATGAATATTTGGTAATACTAGGTGGTAATTAATAATTGTATTCATATATTATAGCAATAGCAAAAAGAAGATTGTCTATCAAGGGTGTTGGTCGAGAATCAAGATAAAATAATAGATAACTAATTATTTGATGTAACTATTTATTTTCCCGATAAATAAGTATGTAAGGAAGAAAATAGTTGGGGGTGCAGTTAAATAAAAACACTAAATAAGTGGTTACTTATTTAATTATGTGCCGACGTTTCGACCCACTTTGTGGGTCATCTTCAGGGCTGAGAAAGAAAAACAGACAAAATAACAAAACTATAAAAATGCATTGCAAACTAAGTTTATGATAAATTAGAAAAAATATATATGTAGAGAGGTAGAAATTTAGAACAAAAGTGAGGGATATATATAAATAAAAAAATTACAGAGAAAATGTACAAAAAGGTGGTGATGCAAAAAAATTTTTTTACAAAGATAAAAGAAGGAAGTAAACAGAAAGTTATTTAAAAAAAGAAAAAGTATAAACATCAGAGGTGAGAAGTAAAATTATGGAAAAGGTAGTAGAATATATATAAAAACTATAAAATGTAAGATAATAGACTCCTAGGGAGTTTACATAAGTAAAATGAAAGAAGGTATAACGAAAATGATATTAAAGAGTAAATAAAGTAAAAATAACAGTAGAAAGTCAAGATATAACAAGATATAGAGTATAACAGTTTCTAAAATGCATACATATAGAATGAAGTGGTATAAATATACGACGTAAATATACAAGGAACGTATAGAAATATAAGTAACAATATGGTATGAGCATGGAAATAGAATAAAATATGATGAAATAGTGATGTTTAAATGCTAATGAAATCTTAAATAATAATAACATATGATGGATGCCAAAAAGCTAATATGAGAAAAAAGGTGTGCAAAATGGAGAAGGAAAGGGGTGAGGAGAAGATATGAGTATTAAAAATGTAATTACCTACGAAACATCAGCACATAATTAAATAAGTAACCACTTATTTAGTGTTTTTATTTGACTGCACCCCCAACTATTTTCTTCCTTACGTCTATCTTCCAGTCAACCATCCCCTCGCTTCTCATGAATCAAATAAGTATGTAGTTATGCTTATAAACATATGGTTTGATTTGAGATTTGTAGATTAATAGTTAATTATAGTAGATTTAAAAAGATGTGACATCTTGCATAAAACAACACAAATCAACTGATACAGAATGGACCTAAATGAAGCATAATGGAATGTGTAATACAAATCTACCAGAAGCCATGATGTCAGCTACCAAACATGGCATTTCTAGCTAGTAACATCGATTTTGAAAAGTATACCTTTCCAATTGATGGTAGAAAAGTATGGTATTCATGTTTCACGCTTTATGATTTGTGGACAATATAGATTAAAAAAAATAATTAAACAATGAATACAACCCATTATGATCATTAACATTTTTTCTAAATTTATTATAATTCAGACTCAGAAAGCATCTTATATAGTTCTTTTCTTTTAGTTCACCAACGAAAAGAATATTTCTGGCTTATTTTGGCCAATTTTCAATTCCGTGTCCTTATTTTAATTCTTTATTTTGTTATTTCACAAAATTATTTCTGACTTTTTCATTATATTGCTAAAACCCTTATATTCTCTGAGATATTTTATAACCATATTTTTAAAACATCACTTGGAAATGGGCAAGGTAAGTCTGAAACGCTGTAGAGGTTAGTGAAATAAACGAGAATAAGTATATTAAGGGTTTTCAGATCCTGAACTATAATAAATTTAGAAAATGATTACATACCATTATCAGTGTTCAATATTATTTTTAGTTCCTTTGGTATTAAGAATGTTCAAACTATAGTAACATACCTTCATGCACTAACTGATGGGCTCGACAAATAAGTTTAAGTTTATTGATATCCATGAACTCGTGAGTCACCGTAGCTCCAAAAAGCCAACCTGCACCTCTGGGACTTACAGACCAAGTATCAACTTCTTCGGGATCTGACCACACCAAGTCACAGAACGCACCTTGAAAATAAAAAGTAATGCATTTTCTTGCTTAAACAATTGTTAAATCATTCTTAAAATAATGTCTTCCATTTCTTTATTAACAAATAAAATTACCATAAGAATATCCATTGTTTCATAGTCATTGCAAATATAACAGCTTATTTATCATTGTAAAGGTGTTTTTAAAAGTATAAAACAAAACATATTCCATAAGAATCACTATTAATATAATTAAATCTATACACCTTATTAAGCAAAATAACTTAATCGATAAAATTAAATTTTATGGCATTCAAGACTTTATTCAAGTTTTGGAAACAGTCATCATAAACAAATTAAATTTTAGAAAATATTATTCGATATCATCACCCATTATGAAAAAAGTTACTGAGAATTGAATTGACTTAATAATCAAGTGACATTTGTCATACTTTCATAAATAATATGAATTCATTTAAGTACCTTTGTATGGAATTTCTTGATTCCTTTCAATACATCTAATTTGATCTAAGGTCATTATGTCAGGAGATAGGCCTCCGTGAACACACAGTACCTCCTCATCGATCAGCTGGAAAGAAATCATAACAGATTTATCATTGAAAGAATATGAGTTACAGTCATAGCAAACCAGAGAAAAATTTCACTTACTGCAGCAATCGTTAACAAATCAAAAACTCTGCAACAATATTTCCAAGCATTTGCATTCCCATATTTATTAAAGCACTCATCTAAAATCAATTCAATGTAAAGCATAGCTTATCAAATCAGATTAAACACGCGCACACATATATAAAAAAATGAAGGTATATAAGGTATCAGTTCTGCAGGCTGTCGCTACTAGTTAAGCCACAAGTTTTAATATGATATAACAAATATATCATTAAAACTTATAATAAATAAGAATGAGTTTTATTATGGAAAAAAGAGTTTAGTTATGGGAAATGTGAATATTTATATAATCATTTCATTACATAAGAATGGTCGTTTCAATAAACATTTTCAAGTATAGATGATGATGTAGCCAAAACACTATGTGTAAGTCAATTCATTAATTCGTATAGTCAGTAATAAAATAATTAACTCGAAGCGACAACCAGCAGACATGATACCTTGTTTACATTTGCAAATTAACATACCGTAGAACCCATAAACTTGGGTTATCTGACGAGATTCATGATTCCCTCTAAGCAATGTAATACGGTCTGGCCAACGAGCTTTAAGAGTTAGTAGCCTAGTAAATGTCTCAAGGCTATAATATCCTCGATCCACAAAGTCTCCCATAAAAACATAATTTGTGAATGGAACTTGCCCTCCATTTCTAAACAACTCTTCTAAATCATAAAACTGAAACAAATCAAACTTATTTAGGATAAAATTCCAGATGAATCATAATTGATGTTTGAATATTGGAGACAAAAACACACCTGACCATGAATATCACCACAAACAGTAACTGGAGTTGACACTGGTTGAATATTGGATTCCTCTAATAACAGATCACAAACAATATCGCATAGTTTCTGAAAAAATAAAAAAAACTTCACACTAAACAACACTCAGATGAGTTGTAATTGACCTCAAGATATTAAAAAACTGCACTATTAGTAAACAACATCGTGTTTTGTAATATTTTATCAATAATTTCTACTCACTTTAAGATCGTTTTCAGGGAGGTATTTACATTTTTTAGCTATGTTAATCCACTTGTCTATATCCGTCATTTTTATCAGGTAAGGTTAGAGAGAGGACGGTTCTGGGTTCGTCCAGGATCGGAGTTGTTTTCAAAACTCAGGCTTGCTCCATCCAAAGAGGTCCGACTCGAGAGTTTAAGAACTACTTCCCTCAACACTCTTAACATCAACTATTCCACAACTCCAAAATACAACAGAAATTTTGTCAGTTTTTATGTTGTCGAAGAGAAAACTGCATATCCTATGTGAAGTCTTACGGTGTGTCGAATTATACGCCCATAATGTAGTACCTAATGCTCAAGAAGAGTTGAGGCGTTGGCATGGGAAAGGTATGTAAGCCGTGAAGAGGTAGTTTTACTGAAAAAAAAAAAATGTTTTGACAACAAAAAACTTTCAAGTGGAAAATAGTAATTAGCACCGTTCATAGAAACTACACAACGCCCAGTTTTGACTTACTCCTTATTACTTAATCGTATCATGTTATATGTATATACAAAAGAGTTCGTCCTGACTAATAGACCACCGCAGAGCCAAAACGGCATAAGCTACAGACTTGAAATTTGGACAGTAGGTACATTTTATAAGGCCGAACCGCACTAAGAAAGGACTTTTGAAAATACGTCCACTAAGAGGGTGAAAAAGGTGACAACCGTTTGTAATAAGAAAACGTCATTTTTAAAGCGATCACCATGAAATTTTAGATTTAGCTTCTGCATTAAAAAATAAGGAATTACGTGTTTTTTTTATTTTTGGAAAATCGAGCCCTAAAAGAGTAAAATACGGGAAATTGTAGCATGTTAAGTTAGAGATGTGAAAATAAGTGAGCAGGCTTTACATTTCAACATAATAATAATTGTATTTAAGATTTTGCAAAATCAACCCCTAGATATTAAAGTTTTGGATATTACATGGTGGATTTCAATAGAAAACTTATTGATAGTTCTGCAATTATGCCATTTAATACTTAATAGGACAGTTTATTAAAATCAATCAACAAAGGGATAAGCATTGGTAGCCTGGGTTAGTTCACAAAAGGTTGAAGTCATTGTTTATATTATGGAATTCATTAATGGAATTCAAAATTCACTCTCCGTTTAAACTCAACATAAATTTCTATATAAACTCAACGGAGACGAAGTCGCGGGCAAAAGCTAGTAAGATATAAAAGTAAGACATTTTTTCTACACAATTTATGTTATATTCTTTCGGGTTTTAACGCGATATTGTTGAACCTAAAGTTTACAATACATCTGAGAATTCGCTTAGTTAACAACTGCTCAAGTAGTTGACGAATCACGTGATTTGATGAGACCAATCCCTTACATACCTGTACCACTACGACCCGTGAACGAGTCTGGGGGTTCAGTACATGGTTGAGACTGTACTGTCTCATGGACAACGGTTCTGCAAGGAGGTGACTTGTCCTAGGTCACGCTCAACCGCCAGGTTTTCCCCCCTTATAATGGGTACCCTATTTTTATAATATTTTATAGAGGCTGGATGAGCGCCAGGAGGGTCCTAGATCCTATATGATCCATCTCCGGCTGCAAACAGACTAAATAAAAGTAACTGCCCGGAGCGGGATTTGAACCAGGATTTCTGGCATGGCAACTCAGTACTCAACCACTGAGCCACTCCGCTCCCCAATCCCCTTACATAGAGTTGGAAAATATTGGTTCGATTCCTGCAACTACTCTCATGGAAACCCTGTTCGCTATCAACGGTTCAAGGGAACGAAGTTTTCCTGAGTGGAATTTGGTGAACAATGTCTTTGACGAAAAATGATCTTCTATCGAATTGGAAATCATTTACATGGTTGGTTCTCCGAGAAAGCCGCAAGTTATGTGGCGACTTGGGTTCGAAGAGGTCCCCCCTTTCTGTATTTTTTCGTTAGATTTTATATCATATATAAATTGTATTATTGCAAGAAATCATTAACTTTTGTTAAGCCCTCAGATTAACAATAAATGTTATTTTTCTCTTCAAAAGAATATCATACTCTGATCTTTTTATCTGTAATAAAAGACAATGATAGATTGTTAGTATTCGAGTATTGATATTTTTTCATACTGTTGCGAAAATCGTTTTGTACAAACTCATAAAAGTATCTTTTATTTTGTACATACTAATCCCCCCCCCCCCTCGCATCAAAATATTTTCGAATGCTATCGATATTGAGGTCCAGTTTTGAGTTATAACAGAAATGTATAAGAGCTTTTGATTTAAATACTATTGCTTTTAAGATTTTACGGTTTATTTTGAAAGATTTATTTTAATATCTCATATATACGTACATATAATATTGATATATATATCCTACATGCAAGAAATATCTGTGAACGCGCTAAAGTTAATGAATGTTGAATTGTGAACCTGTGCTCTATAAAGCAAACCTTTGAATCATTGAAATAGAAACTTTAATAATTGTAAATACTATTGTATAAATCATATAATTCAAGGTTAGTTTTTTTTTTATCCAAACATAAAATTTAATGTTAAGTAGTCACCATTGTATTCACTAAAAAGTTATATTTTCTTAACACCTTTAGTACCTTGCCTTCATACCTCCATCTAAATTTTTTTTTACTCAAAATCATTTACTTAATTTTCCCATTAACATTACTTAATTTTCCCATTAACATTACTTAATTTTCACATTAACATTACTTAATTTTCACATTAACATTACTTTATTTTCACATTAATGTTACTTAATTTCAAAACACTACTGAAGTTTCACTATATAATCGCTCAATTTGGTTGATGACATAGAGAATATGACTAAATCATCTGAGACAGGTGATAGGTAGATGCCTCTTATGGTATCCGAACTATTTCAAATATTTTTATCATGGGAAAATTAAAGCTGCACTGGTGTGATGAATCCTCCTAGGATAGGTAGAGGAACACAGTATGGAAAGATGCAGAATGAGTGGGATCCTCTTCATTCAGGGGTAGAAACACAACGATCCATCTGCACCTCAATTCTAAGGGTTCATGGCATCCATAGGATGTTCAGATCTTCTGCTAGAAGAAGCAAATGGAGATAGGAGTGCTATTAAGATAAAAATCAGCTCAAATAAAAGTCTCTGAGTGCTTGAAGGATTTTCCCCCGACTCCTGGTAATCCTTCAAAAATTGTTGACTTAAGATCATTGAACAACTAGCAGTTTCTTAAAACGCAAAGCTTCCCTTCCCCAAAACAGTCACCAGATGTATAGTGGTAACCAGGAGAATAGATGAAGCGGGGCGAGTTTCGTAATGAATGCCTGGACGATGTTTGCAAAAGTGGCAGTGCCACAATCATCAAAATGAGTCGGCGAGGACTTGGAAAAATAAGGAATTGTTAGCACAGAATCCTCTCTGCAGACCAGATGCTGAGAGGTGGTAATAGCAATCGTAATTGTGGGCAGGACTGTCAAGAGAGACCACAACAATCATAGGTACCTATAGGGATCCATCCCTGAGGTACTCCTTAAGAAGGAAGAGAGGTTGGTAGCGTGGTCTATGTACATGGAGCAGCTATCAGACAGTACAAAAATCCCTTGAAGATGGCACCACTCCAATTCGGACCATACAGAAAAGGAAATATCACCAGCCAAACAATGACTAATGGACAAAGAAGAGGCAGGGCAAACATTGCCAGTGTCCACTTTAAAAGGACTTACTGGATTAAGTGTAGTGGATGGAAGGATAGTAGTAAGTAGGAAGTAGTGGATGGAAATAGGAATTATTTATTCAATAATAGGTATGTATTTTTTTTTATTAATATTTATATTTAATTGTTTTATCATTATTCTATGATTGGTAAAAAGTTATTTATTGTGTATTCAATGGTTTTTTAATTTAATTACTTACATGTTTTATTTTTTACAAAAAAATTAAAAAATGGTACATTTATCTTATATAAAAGCCCTGAGTAAAATCACAATAGTCGAAGATAGAAATGACAAAATGTCTTTTTTGAAAGATAAATTACATATTTCTTTATTTTTTTAAATATATCTAATATTTTTTTTAACCGGAAGATCACAACCTTTGAAACATGTTTGAGAAATTGTTTATAATACTTAAAAATACTTGTCACAAAAGCTTTGTAGATTTTGAAAATATAGGTTTGTCCATGAAGGTAACCGTTGCATTAGAATTAGAGTAGTGAAGTTCGACAATAGTCACTGTGTTGCTTGCGGGGTATTTTCGCAAGTAGCTGGCCGGGACATAGAGTGACACTTGTGGACCAATCTTCCAATACCGGCCAAGGTTGTATTCATTTATAAAAACAATACCCTGAAAGTTGTATTAATATATTTTTAGTTTTATAGAATTAAAATTATTATAAATATTTAATGAAATTATAAACTACAATCTTGAAATAATTAAATTCAAACTATATGGTAAGTCAAAGTATCTCTAGTAAAAAATATTATCATTTAAAAAATAAAAAGTACAACCCGTTTCAAATAGTCAGCGTTCCATTTGCAATTTAGTAATTTTAAAAGTTGTGGTAAAGATTTGATGTAGAAATTTAAAATTTGCTTTGACCTTCTTTTTGGTCCTGCTAGTTTAATTGGGTTTGTGTGGACTACTAATAATGAACCAGATAAATTATGTAAAAAGTTAACGGCCCGGAAATTGCTTTTACATAATATACTAGTAAAAAAAAAAAATTATCATTAAAAAAATTAAAAAACCCATTTGAAATATTCATGGTTCTTTTTGCAATTGTAGGAGTTTCAAAAGTGATGCTAAAAATTTACAATTTGCATCGATCCTCTTTCTTGTATTGTTAATTTTATTGGATTTGTGTGGGCTACTAATGATAAACCAGATAAATTATATACTGGTCTAGAAATTACTTTTACATAATACACTAAATCAGAATTCATCCTTATACAGCGTGCGGCAACATAACTTCCTTTTTTAAAAACTTAATAAAACCCATTGTATGAATCAGACAATTTTTATTTTTATTTATAATGTAGGTACATGCCAAAAGTTTTGTCTTGCATAGTTTTGAAGATCAAATCAGGTAGGTGACTTCCCCCATTCTCCATACACTGAGTAAACTGTTTTCTGCAATTCGTCATGGCTCTTACCAGCATAGCAGGCATTATGTTGGGAATTTCTTCTTGGATGTTGGTCTTCAAATCTTGTAGGGTCCTTGGACGGTTCACATAAATACAAGATTTCAAAAAATCACAAGACCCAAATCGGTAGTGCCGGGCACTCCAAATCGCCTCTAATTGAGATGAGGCGCTCTGGGAAGTGTTCCCTCAAAACAGGCATCGATGCTCTTGAAGTGTGTGCCGTTGTACCGTCTTGTTGGAACCGAGTGTCTCCCAAGTCCAACTCATCCAGCCGTGGGAAAAAAAATTCCTGTAACATGTTTACATACCGGTCCGAATTCACTGTCACTGCGACTTCATTTTTCGGTGTCGGGACAAAACTTTACAGTCCCCCCTCTCGAACGAGAACACTAGCGCTCCACTACGACATCAACCGACTAAATGGCTCGCATTTTAAAAAAGGAAGTTATGTTGCCGCACTTTGTATATACAAAGGTATCGTACCAATTTTTAATTAAGGGCTTAAATGAACAGCATCTGAGGCTGTACTATGTGCTTTATTTTGGATTGTATCCCCCAATTTGGCTTGGTCAAATGCAAATAAATAAAACCAATTTTTTAGTATATTTTTTAGCAGTGAATTATTATCAAACCATTCTTTGACAAGGTAAGAATCCATGATAATTATTGAGTCTCAAACTAAGCTGGAAAATTCACTGATTTCTTTGGTTCCATTGACTTTCCGATCTCAAAGAAGAGAAACTCTGCGAGTTCCTACTGTATATACTTTCAAAAGCAGCAGGAGCATACAGGATTATAAATCATTGATATGTATTAATTATAAAATTAATTTTAGCAGCTACCTTTCCCCAGTTTTCCATGGAAACAAATGTATCCAAAGGTTCTTCATGCTTTTTTAAAATGAATTGTCCTCTGAATATGGCAGGATAAGAAACATTTTCAGTTGGTTCTAAATTATCGAGTGCGGCAATGTCTTCACCATTGAATGGATAACCTTTTATCTCCCAATTTTTTAAAACATTACCATCAACAGTTGCATTATCTACCAGTCCCTAAAAAAAAAAAAGTGGAAAATTATTGTATTTGATTTGGAATAATAATAATAACAACAATAAAATCTATTAAACTGTTATTTTTCTCACTTTAGTACAATCACTGAGCATTTGATAGTTCCTCCTTCCCATATTTTCAATCAGAAGTCTTAAATATTGTCCCTTTTTGTAACTCGGTGGTAAAGGTAATTCATTAATAACAGTATATTGTAACGTCCCAACTTCAACCTGCAGTGAAGAAATATTTTTAAAAAAATTTTTATTACTACAAATATTTTTAAGGTGGACTTATTCTTTGATTGTGATCCGTGATATAATAAAATTATATTAAAAATGTTTATTATTCTCATAATTGCTAGAATACTAAAGTGAAAATTTATAGCTTCATACTCACGTCGTCAAGATAAATTATCGCCCTATCTCTGACATTCACTTGTAAAACAGAGGGATCCTGTGGTTCTATTTCCAGGGGTGTCGAGTATGAGACAAATCCATATCTTTGGCCTAGAGCCTCAAAGCTCACAGGGTATGCAGAACTTGGGTATTCCACCCCTGCTCATAATCAACAAAATATTTCTGTCGTTAATATAAATTATACTCAACAACAATATCAATTAACAACAATAATCTTAGTTTTATAACTATTTTAAGTAAATTACAGGTTACTGAAATCAATATAATCATCAACAGCAAATGAAAATCAATATTTTCATTACACAAATATTTAAGTAATTAATTAATATACATTTAACTTTTAAAAACATTGTATTAGCTATTTTAAGCATAATTACTAGTTCAGATAATTAGTAAATATTCCCATCTTCAAGTTCTTAAATAGTTCTTTGTTTTTTTTCACTCAAATATTTTCAGGATATATTTAAGTATTATTAATTCGAATATATAGTTGTTGCTAATATCATTTTAGAAACAATTATTTATTTTTCCAATTGTTTGTCAATTATATATTAAATTATTTTTACTATAATTTATGTGATTTTCCATTCATTGCTTGTTAAACTTTCAATTAATTATTATTAATACTGCATGATAGTACATGGTGAATATGTTTCTTTTCTTATTTTGATTTTTAAATGGTTTCCTTTACCATTTCAGTAATGTTTACAGATTTAGTGTGATAAACATTGGGAATTAATTGTTTGTTTGTCACTTACCTATTGGACAACTGAACAGTGAGCAGATTGGCTTAAGTTGCAATTTTCCATAATTACCCTTCTTTTTCACTTTTTCTATGGTTAATGGGGAAGATATATTACGGTTCTATAGTAGTAAAAAGAAAATGTATATAATTATAATCAATAGGATATATAATAATTTTTTTAATTTTCACTATTTAGCTGACCTTTAAAATTTCGTCCCGGATTGCTTCGTATTTAGGAGTCAAATCCCCAGCTTCAGAAATAGGTGCATCATAATCGTATGAGGTGATATCAGCAAGGTAATGAGAGTCACTGCCGGACCCTAAAAATTAATTATGTATTGTTTAAATTTAATCCTGTAGTTGGATTTAAAATTAACATAGTCTAATATTTCATTCAATTTCAGTTCTATTGTGCCAACATATATACATATAGAATATTAGGGTCCTTAACTATTGGTCTAAAAGACCTAGTCTTTAATATAAACTGATGAAGATAATTTAGTTGAACTCTTTCTGACTATTAAATGTTAATTGTCTTAAGAAGAATTTTACAAATCTGATAGCTTTTAATTAATATTTTAAATAGTTATGATCCTTTTAACATTTTTAATAGAGCATCCATTTTACCACAAATTCCAAGGTACACTATTCTCTCAGATCTCTTCTCGAATAAGTTTAAATTTTATATCCATTAATAATAAAAAGTGAAATCGAGTTGAAAAAAAATTTAAAATAACTATTGTTTAATTTTAGAGTTTATAAATTATATAAATATCTATATTACATGTTTGTCTTTTGTGGAAAAAAAGCTTTTATATTTAATTTTTTCACTAAAATCAATCTAAATACCTCAATATAAAATATGTTGCAAACAAATACTTCTTCTCTTCAACAGATGTGTAGTATTTTATGGTCTGAATTTAATGAGCAAAAGGTTCAAAGACCAGTTTTCCAATTGAAATAAAGTAATTAAAGCATCATGATAAGTGAACATTTTATACAATAATAAATGGGAAAGCGAAATTAAATTGATTTAATTTTTTTTTTGTTATAATAGTTGTAGGGATTTGTAACATAGTTTTAATGGGCTGGAAGAAGTTGCATAGCAGATGACCCATGACAATACAATGTAGGTAAAAACAAAACTTGTAATATCTTTATAAAATATATATAAAAAATATAAATTACCTGCTGTGAAACCAAAATTTGTCCCACCATGTATCATGTACATATTGAAGGAAACATTGTTCTTCATGAGAGATGAAATCGTGTTTACGATTGGAGCTGTACCAGTCTGGGCCAATGGCTTTCCCCAATATGAAATCCATCCAACGTAAAATTCAGAGTTGACCAGGGGACCATTTGGCTGGATTTTCCTTAGTTCTCGGAACATAACATCCATTGAACTGCTTGCTGAAATAAATAAATACATTTTTATACCTTCATAATTAATAATGTATTTATTACATAATTAATTATATTTCTTAAAGCAGTGTACAGGAGATTTGGCATGACATTTATTTCAATCAAGAAATGATAAGAATCGAATATACTAAAGAGGCCTTCAGCTGATTGACTTATGGGAAGAGAAAACATTTCATTAACCTACAACCCCCTATTTTTCCCTCATGTATCTTCAAATTAAATACACAAAGTATATAATCTATTATTTATAAAAAATATCTATTAGCCTGCTAAATATAAAAAATCCTACAAAAAATTAAACTTAAATTTGCTTACGGATTAATTAAAAGGCTGACAGAAAAAAATAAAGGTAGCTTAAAGAGGGTTTCCAGTCCACCTAATTACCCTAATTCACTTTTCTTCGTCTATTGGATTTTTTTTTTAAAACTCCATTGAAGAATAAATTACTTCTGATATCCCATAGCAGCATAAAGTGAAGTTAAATAAATAAATAATCAGGCAAACATAAAAATTTCTATCTGTAAGAGCACTTCAAAAATTCTGAAAACAACTTTAGATATCTATATGTCTTAAACAAAGATATTCTATCTTTTAGTATACCCCCGCCAGTGGTCGTTCTTGGAAGGACAGCTTTCCATTTAAGAATATTACTGAAGCTAACATATGGAAAATACAATAGTACAATTAAAATGAGTTGAAATGTCTGAACTATGCAGCTGGGAATAAAGTATAGGAGAGAAATGGCAACCGTACAGAAACAGAAGTAAGAACGGAGAGCTGAGTTACAAGATACAAGTTGGTCTGGTGAAGAAGAACCAAACAGATAAACTTAAAAGAGGAATTTGAGCATTAGACAAGGGACTCCTCCTGGAATCACCAGACCTCAAAAAAGAGACAGATAAAGAGTGTAAGTGAAATTTTAAATACTCTTCTAATTAATTAAATTATGTTTTATAATTAAAAATGTTTGTGTGTCTGATTTGGTTATAACAATACAGTCATACTAAAGGTTTATTATATGTGTTTTAGTGATTAAGTAATCCTTTAAGAGGAAAATCAATGTAATTAATATAATCATTAGCACTGCAAAATACTCATAAAATATTATTGAGAAGAAAGTGGTCTGGGTTGAGGTAAAAAAAAAAAAATCCTTAATAGTGATCAACAATATATTGGAAACTAGCATTTTGACCCACATTGAATGTCTTCTTCAGGCTAGTCAAAAGTATCATTTGTGACCAGTAATCCCTGAAGAAGAACTGGAATATGGATCGAAGGGTCAGTTCCTAATAAACAGTTGATCACTATTTAAAGAATTATTTTTATTATCCCCACCCGGATCATTTTCTTCTCCATATTTATTAGGTCGACTAATAGTAATTAGTTAGTAAATTAACATAATTAATAAATTAATGCTTCTCTAATCTGTGTCAAAAATAATTCAACATTGGATAAGAGTTGAAGAGATTAGAACACCTACTTGGTCCAAAATCTATCGTCGAAAAAACCCCTGGAATTCTTCCCCTCGAAACCATACTTGCTGAAGGACCATCGGTTGTAAACAAAACGGCTGCAACTCCAATATAGCTTCTTAGCAGGTCTCTAAGCCATACTAAATAATTAGAATCATGTACCGGATAACTTCCATATTCATTTTCAACCTGGAAAAATCGTAGAACATTAGAAGGTAAATAGGATATTCAGAAAACATGGTAATGTTCACTTTTTTTTAAAAATTGTATCGTTAGAATACAATAGTAAAGTTTACCTGAACCATTATAATGTTTCCTCCATTGCCGTAGAGGTGAGGCTGCATTTTTTCCATTAATACTTTAAACCACTTGGCCACAAAATATGTGTGAGCTGTAAAACAGAAATATCAGTTTGGTTTCATATTTTCGGTATATAAATAAACCTTGCAAACAACTAATGAAGGAAAATTAAATTACTGATTTCGGTTAGCACTAATAATAGAGTTATATTGTTAATGTATCTAGTAAGAAGTTAGATAAAGAAAAAATATCATATTGAATATTTACTCGGATCAGATGTTCTTAGTTTCATTTTTGCATTTTTTGTCAAGAGCCAAGCAGGATAGCCACCCTGAAATGTCAAAACATTTCCATGACTCAAATAACATATTTTTCATAAACTTATATTATGGATTTTAAATTTATACTTACAAAATCTCTTTCTGCGCATATATATGGACCCGGCCTTAAAATTACATTTAAACCAAGTTCTTTTGCTATATTCAGGAATTCAGAAATATCAGCTTCTCCAGTAAAAATGTAGTTTCCTGGGGATGGTTCATGGAGGCTCCATTCTACGTACCTACAATAATAGAATTTAATATTACGAATATTGAAATATAAAATGCAATGATTCCACATTATTTATTACTTATATGTAGATCTTTAAAAAAATCATGAGTTCGTTCAATTTTATAAATAAACAAAGCATGAATAATTGTTATTCATTTAATATAACTTTAAGCTGCTGTGGTTAATAGGACAATGCTACATAGGGAATACTAAATTTTACCTATCCAGATATAATTATGATAGGGGTTTTTAAGAGTACCTGATTTGTTCTAGTACCTTTTAAAATTCTAGTGCCCCATGTTGGGCTGCGAATGACCGATCTTGGGCATAGTAGGTTGTTATGAAACATGAATAAATTTAGGTAATATCAAGAATACAATTGGAAAAATCCCCGAAAACATAACCTTAGGTTTCTAAAATACATGGAGGAAAAACTGATTAGTTTAAATAAATGACTAATACAATTCAGTCAAATTTATAGTTTAGAATATAGAAAATCTGTGATGTCTCGCCATATACAACAATTAATTGTTAGAATTATAAAACACAAATGCATAAAATTCAATTCACATGATAAATAATAACAACTGACTGTCCAATTCAGGGGCCTAATGCAAAAAATAAAATTTGAACAAAAAAAATTGTAAACTGAGTTCTAAGAAATTCTCACATTTAGCATCAGTATTTTAAAATTATTCTTTTGGAGGATATTTGTATCCCAATACATTTGAAGGGTATTATTTAAGCCCACTAGCCGAATCCGTGGCCATTACAAATTGTGGCTACAGGGCCACACGAATATAAATTCTGCTCTTCACAAAGAGGCCTACGAGCAGATTTAAAAAATATATAAACCTAATTACTTCTAGTCACCTAGCATATTTATAAAATAAAACATTTATTGTATTTTAAAACCAGTAAATGTGAAGTAAGAGTATAAAACATTTAAATGGTTATTGAAGAAACTACCGATTGGATGCATTTCGTTAGATGTAAATTCTTAATTAATTAATGATTTTTGTGAAAATCTTAAAAGATTCTTACGTGCATACTGTGTCACAACCCGCAGCTTTCAATTTCTCTAACCGATCTCTCCAATAAACCTTTGGAATTCTGAAATAATGCATTTCTCCAGAAATATAACTGAATGGTAAGCCATCTTTCAAAAACTGGTTATTTTCGTAGTCGACTTCAAATGATTGCGCCTTGGTGATTAACTAAAATATTTTTAGAAAATAAATTCTGCTTTACTTGAACAGCAATAATGAACCTTCAAAAGTAAACAAATATATATTTAATAAGTACTGTAATTTCTATAAATATCAGAACATATCTATCATGCACTAACACTTTTAGTGATAGCCTTTACAAATTTATACTTAATAAATCTGCAATCTGACGATATGATTTTTGTTGACCCCGCAACAAAACAATTTTTTCGCGAGTTCCAAAACTCAATTCACTTGTTTTCGGCATGATAGTTAACCAGTGACTGAAGAATTTAATTTCTAATGCTTTAGCATTGTGGGAAAACATTAGATAGAGTAGATAATACTGGTGTAAGAATTAATAAATAATAAACAAAGGATATTAGTGATAGTACACAAAGTGTGGAAATACTTTTTGCCAGACGATTTCATCATTTTTTAAATTTTTTCCCCATTAATCTAAACAGTTAATTATTGTTTTAGTTTTAAATACACTTTTTATTAATGGGAAGTTCAGTGGATTATTATTTCCATTATGGCTGATACTTTTATAAAAACCGGGTGTGCAAATACTTTTTGCCGCCACTGTAGGTTTTTTTTTCTAATTTAAGAATAATTTTTGATTTTCCGTTAATATAAACCTTAATCGTATACTTTTATTATGGCATTCACAACACTTTTAGCAACAAATTACAAAAACAATTCATTTAAACTAAAATAAAATTGAAAGTATTAAAAACTCTGAATCTTTTCTGAATTTTATGAGAATCATTGGCCCTAATACCATAATAGTATCAAATTGAAGATTAATATTATTAATAATTTATTGAAATTCTTCAACTATTAAAATTACTAAACTAACAAAGCATATTTTTTCTGTACATTTATATCTAAAATAGTAATGAAAAATAGGTTTTTTAAATATTTTTATTTTGAAAAGATTTGCCCTGGCCGAGATTCGAGCCGACAGAGCACTGCAGCAGAGACACTGACAACCCGGGCTCGAATCCCAGTCAGGGCAAAACTTTTCTTTTCAAAACAAAAATATTTAAAAATAATTACCATCAAAATAACAATTAATAAAAATATGGTTCTTCCTACTCATTTGTGATTTTCCAATTATTTATTTAACCCTAATAGGTTGCTGATTAAAATATGCGATCATTCTATTAGGTACTGTTTTGATCTAGGTATGTGAAATGTTTCATTTAAATATTTAATTTCCAAATATAATGGATTTTATTAAACTAATGAATTCTCTCTAAGCAGGTTTATTTATTTTATTGAACTGATTAGTATTAAATAATGGCTTTTGTTGTTAAATAATGTACTTTTTTTAAATTTATTTTGTAAAGAAGATATGTATTATGTAAAGAAGTTATTATATCCTTGATCATTTTTTTGTTTGCTGTTATTTATTTATTTATTCTCTTGAATTGCTAATTATTTTATCAAAAAATGTACTTTTTTTATTTACTGTTTTGGAACTTATGTAAATAATCTTTGATTTGTATTTTGTAGCCTTGTGGTCTGTTCAGCTTTATTTAACTCGAATTGACAACCAGTGGAACTGTTACCAAAATGATTTTCATACACAAAAATTATGGGAATTGTGTATATTTGATTAATAATTTTATTGTGAAATAAATGTTTCAACAAACATATATCATCTATACTTCAAAATGTTGGTTGAAACATTTATTTCTTAATTAAGTGATTACCGAAATATACACATTTTCAGTAATTACACTCTTTTTTCATACTAAAACTGACAGTTATTTTTATTTTTGAGAATTAAAGGAAACAAATGAAATGCTATGACTTGTTGTGACTTAACTTGAAGTGACATCTAGTGGAACTGATACCAAAACTAGTTTATTAAAATTTATCATATGCTGAAATTAAGTATTAAACAAAACATTTAACACTAGATCAAAACAGTACCTAATAGAATAATTGTATATTATAATTAACAATCCACAGTTATCATTCTACTCAGAGATGAAAAACCCGATATTCATCAACGCAAAAACAAATGAAAATTTAGAACTTGTGACTCAACTCGTAGTGACAATTTGCCGAACTGATCCCTAATTTTTTTAAGTAAAAACATATTTATAATTGTGGAACAAATACATTGACAATGTTACAATTTAATCTGTAATAACATTCATCTAAATCTTTTTAAGTGTAAAGGGATTTTCATTACATACGTGCGATGGTAATATAAACTGGGGCCAATTATTAGTTTACCTAATTTGTAAACAATTAAATTTTATTTTAGTATTGTAATTTTTTTAAATCTTTAAATTTTATTTCATTATTGTCCATATTTCAGAAGATTTGTCTTCTTTTTTTTTAAGAGTAATAGATTGATTAGACATTGATAATTTAAATGATCAATATATAGATTGTAATAGTTTATCGTCTCACTATGTTCTGAATTTTGTGGATTACAGAAAAGACTGAATCAATAAAAAAAAAATAAAAATAACTTTCACTTAAATCTTAAGATAAATAAAGTATTTAATTAAAATACTTACCGTTTGGGCGGAAAGAAAGGAATATAACTGAGCTAAGAGGAGGAGTGGAAGACAGAGGAATGCCGACATGACAACTACTGGAAGCGGTCAGAGCCGACTGCTGCAATTAACATCTAAAACAGCTCGAGTGGAGGGCGGCCAGCTGCTGACGTAATCTCGGGTCTCCGGAGTCAGGGTCTCGTCCTCTACGTGTCTTATTGTTATATCTATTATTATCTCCTGTAATAATTATAAAGCTATTAAGGGGAGCCGAAATAAAAATAAAATACAAATTCGCGTATCAGTTCCGCAGGTTGTCGCTTCCAATTGAGTCACAAGTTTTAACTTTTCATTCGTTCCCCTTTTAATATTTTCCCAAAATACAAGTTATCGTGAACTTTAGTATGGAAAAGAGTAAGTAATGATGGGAAATGTATATGCTTTGGTAATAATTTTATCTAGAAGCGAACGTTTCAACAATCATAGATCATCTATGATTCGAAATGTTTGTTGAAACTTTTATTTCTTGATGCAATGATTACTGAAATCTACCCATAACCAATAATTACATTCTCTTTTCCATACAAAACCTCTCGATAACTTGTATTTTTGGAATATATTAAAAATGAAAGAATGAACAGTTAAAACTTGTAACCCAACTAGGAACCTGCGGAACAAATAACAAAAATGTATTTATAGGAAAGGTTTATACTTCGGTAATCATTTTATTAAGAAATGAACGTTTCAAAAAAATTTCGAAGTATGAATGATGGGTACTTATTTGTTATGGTATCACTACTTTATAAATTAATACAATTGATTTAATTTTAAATAAATAATAACCATATATTTTTATTAAACTGATTTTAATTGTTTACATCTATCCAAAAATCTCTAATATCTAATAAAATTTGGGCTAATGGGTGTTTACAGTTGAGTTGTATACGCGACATAAACTCAGCAAAATAAGAAGTAAAAAAAGTGCGGTTTGCTCCTCGTCTTCGTTTGTTTACCCTGTGACTTAACTCAAACCTGCCCAAACAACCTCCTGAACTGATGCCAGTATTTGTTTCTGCCTTGTTTCGAAAAACTAAAAAAAATACTTCCACAGTAATTTCGATCAGAATAAAGTCATAAATAAAACCAGAGTCAACGTAAAACGACCTTGGTATAATTAGACGATACAATTTCTTTTTGGTTCTTTCACTATTATTTAAATCAAAGGCCAGATTTTTTTTTTTTCAAACTAATATTTTGAAAATACCTTATTTAATACGGCTATGTTTACACACAAACTCACTAATAAACTATGTTCTCTATCTATTCTCTGTAGTATGCCGGGATTTCTGAAAAGGAAAGGTCGCGCAGCCTAGTAACATCTCTAATGGCCAATTTATTAAACATTAACTTTTATTATATATTTTATTATAATTATTATACACATTTACTTATCAGATATTTATACTTTAATACGTATTAACATCATACTGGTAATGTGAACCACCTGCACTACCTTTTTTTTATTAACGAAATTTTATGTAAGTGATGTAAGAATTTAAACTTCTTTTTTATTAGTAAATATATAACTACCAAATATGAATAATCCATTATGAAAACCTTGCTATATACAAGCATACCAACCGCAATGGCTTCCCATCACACTTACATCCTGCCACTGGCGCTACTTGAACGGGTGCAGTCCGTGATGTAGGGTAGTCAAACCCTTGAAGGTCGTCAAAAAGAAATATATATATATATTAAACAGAAGAAAAGAGTTTAAAAAGTTGTGAACAAAATCTTAAATCGCAGCCCTCCCGAATTTCTGGATTAAGTATTCGCCATTGTTCATTCTAAAAACATGACGAATTTTTCATTTCACCATTTCATCGTTGTATTCTCTTCTCTCAAACTACTAGCGATTTAAGTTCTTGCGTTAAGGAGCGGGAAAGACAAGGTGAGACTGCGTCAGGAAGAATAGGGCCTGAGAGGTAATTAGAGAAGCCTCCATTGAAGAAAATCATAGAAAAGAGACAATTAAAATGGTTTGGACATTTTTTTGTCGAATGGATAATGTGAGAGACAGAAGAATCTCTCATAAAGAGAGAGTTAATGGTGTATTACTATAACGTAAACGGAGTGGGCTAGATCAGTAGATAGGGCACTGAGTTACTAATCTCCATGTCCTTGAGTTAGAGACCAGTTCTATCAGATAAATTATTAACATTTATGTATCGACTCTGTGGGGACTAATTAAAATCAGTTAACTAAGGGATTATTGAGAAATTATTGTTGCATGATCCATTTTAAATCAGGTTTTGAGGTCTGTTAAAAAAAATAATAATACTTTTTCAACATTGCTCAATAATGATTTTATATCAACATAAGCGAATGACAATTTACCTTTAAGAGATATTGCTCGATTGTATAAATCATATTGAGTAATAAAGAAAACTATGGACAACCAAGGTGATTTTCCACAATCGTTTCAATAAAATCTATCTACCTTAAATAATGGGCTACCGCTAATTTTAATGGATAATTTTTGTACTTTAAACATACAAAATATGGAATACAAACATGAAAAAAAAGAAGCAGTACCAACCAAATTCAATTGCCAAACAAAGAGGATCCTAGCACATTCATCCCAACCAAGAGCTCTTGGTGTCAAAAGGATGAGACAATCACTAATCAGTGATGTTACGCAACCATCAATATTGAATAATGAAAACATAGAAAACACAGGATTGAATGTCTCAGAACCAATAATGGAAATTCCTACACGTTCTTCAAAAGAGAATGCAGAAACACAAGTATCATTGACATCAGAAAAACACAATGCTAAAACAGTTCCTGTCAGAAGCAAAGGTGTTCAAACAAAGGCATGTTTGAAAGATAGGGCATCATCGCCTATTTTAATGGTAAAAAATATGCTAACATCGGCCATGAAGGTACCAAAACTTCTTGCCGGTGATATTTATAGTGATGACCAGTAATTCAGATAATATATCATCAAATGTTGATGATTAAACAGACAAAGTATTTTCTACTTTGCCTTTGAGTGAACCAAGTGATTGTGATGAAGAACGTATTTCTGCATTACAAAGTTTTAAGCACACTCAAAAAAAGATCAAAAAGAAACTTTTTTTATAGAAAGGTTATGTAGATAAAACTAAATAATTAACTAAATATATTCCTCACATACTATGAACCGCCGTTATACGCCCCCTCCGAAGGATGGCTTTACAGAGAATTCTCTCTCCCTTTAAAAATTCCAGAAATCCCCGATCGGGTACGAACCGGCGACCTTGGACCTACAACCTGCTATCGTTATGCTAACCATTACAACAAAGGTGTCCCATTATTTATTCTTATTCTTTTATTGCCATATTTAATGTTTTTAGTTTCACCCAACTTTGGGGTACTCCGGATCAATCATTACTCCTTTCTCGAATTTCTCTCAATATTTTTCATCCTCTCTGGTCTCCTATTCCTTTTCCTCATCGGAGATTTTAATTGTTTGCTCCTTTCTCGCATCAAACCTCATCCTCGTCTCAAACTCTCATCGGGTTATGCTCTCGGTAGTTTCCTAAGTATGTCCTTCATAACCCCGAGTTCTCCCATATTCCTCTTTGCTTCTTTAAACCAATTATGTTTAGTTTTCTATTTCTAACGAATTCAAATATTCTTTTCGATAGCCTACTGCCGTTCATTCATTTCCTCATTACATCAGACATTTTTTCTGTTGTTTTGTAAAGGGTCTCCATTCCCCATTAACATTATTATTTCTAGCTGAATTTTACCTTGACCTCATTTTTCAGACAATAATGCATACTGTCGTCATGGGGTTTAGGTTCAATAAAAATATCAGTTGAAAATGATGAGCTTTGTTATAAAATATAAATATATTATTTTCAATATTGATGACTAAGCATGAGTTGAAAATTTGTTATTTATTTGACCATGCATCAGCTCAAAGAGTCAGTTAACCTTTCAGGTATAAATTGGAACTAACAGAGAATTTAATTAATTTTTAATATAGCGATTGACTCTGCACTTAGTGAAAAGTAAATATTTTCATTCTTATCCATATATATATTTAAAATAAACTCAAGTGTTTGTCAGTCGAATGATCAGTAAAGATTCCATTATATCTAAAGGACTTTTTTGTTCCTAAAAAGAAATCACAAACAAATATAGATATTTATTCATGATAAAAAGGAGAAACTGGTATTAGAAAATGGGACCTGGTGCCGATTTCTAAAAAATATACTTTAAAGATCTTCAGTTTACCAAATAAATCCTAAGACCATGTATGTATATATGATTTATTAAAATATCATTCAATTTTAACTTTTAATGTGTTTTTATTTATTTGAGGGAGTGGAGTGACTCAGTAGTAGTGCTCCGAGTTGCCGAGCCGAAGGTCCTTGGTTCGAATTCCGCTTAATAGGCGACTTATATTGAATCTGTTAGCATCCGGAGATGGACCCTCCTGGGGCTCACCCAGACTCGATAAAGTAGAAACCCAAAAAAAGAGGGTAAACCTGGCATTTGAGAGTGATTTTTTACATAAAATGTATAAAGCTTAAAACCTCACAGTCGTTATGGAAAAATTTTAAGAGAAAAAAAATGTGATACATGGTGAATGTACAAATCTTATAGATCTAAGGAATAATAAAAATGTTCTATGCTGTGTTTATTAACAACTAACAAAATTTTGTGGTTTTATTATTTCTTTTTAAACAGGCAGTGAAAGGTACGGAATTCTCTCTACGAATTTGCTTAGGTGTTGAAGTAAAGAAATATTGATAGGTGATGTATCAAATGGGGGGGGGGGGTATAAAATTTTGGAATTCATTGAAATCTGAAATCATTTCTCTTTATTTTGATTACAGTTCTTCTGTATTCACTTCATGAAAATCAAATTTATTAAATCAGTTTTAGAGAAATTCACACTTCCACGATTCTATAAATAAAACTGGACCGATGTTCAATTGCGTCATGATTATCTTTTATTTTATCAATGCGATATTTCCTTGATTTTTTTAAAACCACTTTCACATAGATTTGACTTGCCAAATCTTTTTTTTTTTTACACTTCCTAATCACCCAAAAAATGATAATAATTTAGTCTCATAATATAATTACTTTAATAGTTATGACTGCAGGAACTGCTATCTCAGGACTTTGAGGGGATGCTCGACCATGTCATCTATCGTTTACCAAAAGATCGTCAAAGATTGCTATATTCTGCAACATTTCCTCTCAATGTCAAGCAATTCATGGATAACCATTTGAAGGACCCGTATGAAATAAATTTGATGGAAGAATTGACCTTAAAGGGTTAAAGTCACCCAATATTACGCGTTTGTACAAGAGAGGCAAAAAGTTTACTGTCTCAATACTCTATTTTCTAAGTTACAAATAAATCAAAGTATTATCTTCTGCAATTCTACTCGAAGAGTAGAGTTGTTGGCGAAGAAAATGACAGAGCTTGGCTACTGTTGTTATTATATTCACGCCAAGATTGCTCAGGCTCACAGGAATAAGGTGTTCCACGATTTCCGTTCTGGACTCTGCCGTAATATAGTCTGTTCCGATTTATTTACTCGTGGTATTGATGTCCAACCTGTAAATGTCGTTATAAATTTTGATTTTCCCAAAATGGCCGAAACTTACCTTCATAGAATCGGTCGGTCAGGCAGATTTGGACACCTTGGTATCGCTATTAATCTTATTACTTACGAGGATCGGTTCGCTCTTCATCGTATCGAACAGGAGCTTAGAACTGAGATGAAACCAATACCTAAGGTGATTGATCCATCACTGTACGTTGCTAAATTAGAGGATGGTATTGAAGATGGCAACTTGAATTGGGACTAATCAAAGAAGAGGACCCGGAAAAAAGCAAGAATATTGCTGATAAAAAGATAAAAAAGAATTTTGATTCACCTTAGAGGAGAAGGTTGAAGCGTAAAATTGATGAATTGCGCAAAAGTATTGGACTTCTCTCTAACTATCTCAATAATTCCGACGGAGCATCAATAAAATTGAAGACTAAGATTGATGAACTTATTGTGAAACACATAGGCTCCGTCAACAGATCTGAACTCAATTCGAAGCTGTCTGCACTCTCAGAACTCATGAAACAAAAGCTAGCAGTTTATGCTTACAGGGTCAGAAGATATACAAAAGCAGAATACCGAAGAAAAGAAAATAACGTGTTTCAAACAAATGAGAGAAAATTTTATAATCACCTGAAATCGAATCAGAAGGAAGACTCTTTTTCCATGTTGCAACTTAATGAGTCTGACTTTTGTGGTTATTGGGAGCTGTCCGAAAAATTATAACAATAATGCTTTTTGGCTCAGGAATTTGCATGCAGAAACACGGGGTGTTCCTATGATGGATGTAGTACAAATTAATGGTGATGATGTACAGGAATCTATTAAGTTTGTACACAACTGGAAAGCACCCGGGCCAGATAAAATTCAAAATTATTGGCTCAAACACTTTAAAAGTACTCATGTACCATTAGCCTCTTATTACCAGAAACTATTGTGCAATTCGGTTATACCTACCTCCAAAGGACTTCTGTTTAGGGAAGACATATTTGATTCCCAAAGGAAAAAACAAATCTCCGGAACCGAAGAACTTTCGGCCAATAACATGTCTTAATGGTGTTTACAAAATATTAACGTCTATAATCAGTAATAAACTAATGGGACATGTACAGAAGAACAACCTTATGGCACAGGAGCAGATCGGATGTAAGCGAAACTCTAAGGGGTGTAAAGAGCTTCTAGTGATTGATTCATTCATAGCTTCACAAGTATCAAAAAAAGTATCATGCGTAATATATCGCTTTCATGGATTGACTATCAGAAAGCATTCGATTCGGTCCCCCATGACTGGCTGATTGAAGTTCTCAAGATTTATAAAGTTGACCAAAAAGTGGCAGAACTGTTGCAACGACTTATGAGGCTATGGGAAGTGTCATTGGTTCATCCAACTAAAAGGAACACTCTCGTCGCAGAGAAAATTCAATAAACAGAGGAATATTTCAAGGTGATTCGCTAAGTCCTTTATGGTTCTGCCTTGCGATTAATCCTCTAAGCTCCATTTTGAATCAATCTGGAAAAGGTTATTCCTTGAATCAGGAAACAATGATCTCCCATTCTTTCTATATGGACGACTTAAAGCTTTTTGCAAAGAATGAGAGAGACATGAGAACTCTTCTTGAATAAGTAAGTTCATTCACAGAAGATATTGGGATGAAGCTAGGAACTGAAAAATGTGCAACCCTTAATATACACAGAGGAAAATACAAGGATTCAGCTAACATTAAACTCTCCAATAGTGACATCATTAAGCAACTTTAGGTTACAGGCTCCTACAAGTATCTTGGTATCTCACAGCTGCTTAAATTAAAAAAAGAGTTCAAAGAAACCTTTGAAGAGGAATTTAAGAACCGAGTCAGAAAACTACTAAAAACTAATTTATCAGCAGGAAATCTGGTAAAAGGTTTGAATACCTGGGATGTTCCTTCGGTTACATATACTTTTGGAGTAATAAAATGGTGTGACACGGATTTATAAAAAATGGACCGCTTCTTAATAACTCAGATGGTTAAATCAAGACAGCGTCACCCAAACTCTTCAGTGCCAAGACTATAAATGCCCAGAAAACTTGGAGGTAGGGGACTTATTAGCCTGTTGAAAGCCTGCCGTGAACAAGAAGCAAGGCTTAGAACCTATTTTATGAATAGTAGTTCACCGATGCTGTCGACCATTGGTGCCCTCGACTGCAACTACACAGCACTGAATTTGCATCGACAAGATCCAACAGCAATCCCAACTGAGGAGAGCCTTACAGAATCATGGAAGTGTAAACCACTCCATGGAAGGTTTTACAGTTCTTTATATGCTCAGGGCATCAATTTAGAAGCGTCAGTCCGCTGGTTGACCACAGGAAAAATGTTCCCCGAGACTGAAGGATTCCTTTTGGCAATACAGGAGCAGGTCATGGCAACAAATTCCTACAGAAAGCATATTCTGCACCAAGCAATCGAAGATAGATGTCGCCTATGCAAAGCAACGTATGAATCGATTCAACATGTCACCTCTGGCTGCCAAGCATTAGCAGGTAAAGAATATCTAACTAGGCACAATAATGCTGCATAGATCGTACACCAGGCACTCGCTCAAAAATATAATTTAATAAGCAGTCATCACCCATTTTACAAATACCAGCCACAGGCAATATTAGAAAAAAATGACATTAAACTATATTGGGGTCAAACTATGATCACTGACCATAATGTACCCCACAACAGACCAGACATACTACTCGGACAGACAAAAAAATAAAAAAGGCCATCATCATCGAAGTTGGGGTTCCAGCTGATGATAACGTTTCTAAAACATTGAGCGAAAAAATTCGGAAGTACCAAGAGCTCTGCGAGGAATTAAGGCATCTCTACCGACTGGTGGATGTAAAAGTACTCCCGATCATTGTATCCAGCAAGGGTTTAATTCCTCAGGAAACGATTGCATCAAAGACGTTGGAAATAATTAGGGGACTGAAAGAAGTACAGAAAGCTGTTATGTTGGGAACTGCCAGCATAGTTAGAAAATTTTTAAATATTCCGATTTAACTTTTAAATGAACCATACCCTTGACCTTGGTCCGGGCTGGTGTAATTATCCGGTACAAGCCGAGAAATACAAAATAAGAAAAAAAGTAATAATAGTAGGGAGTTATTTTTTTCGGAATCCTTTAATGTCCAAAATGCGATCCATAAATAAGTATGAAAAACTCCAGGTTTTCTGGGTGGATCTTGAAATATCTTGACAGTATCAAGCTATTACATATATTTTGGTTGTGTTGGTCCATATTATATCAACCTTAATGTTACTATCCTGTGCGGACTCTAGGTTAGTAGAATCAATTTTTTTTCTAAACTATGAAGACTTACAAACGTTAGGTCTTATCTGTTTTGTTATCATTTATTTGTTTTTGGAGTTATAAACTTTTAGTCCAGTTCAGAAAATTGTCGATCATGCCCTTTTGAAGATTTCCAGATTGCCAACATCATCAGCACAGGACAACGATTGGACAAAACTATTTATAAGATTATTATTAAATATATTATATTAATTATGACTTGACAAGTATTGATACAATTCAATTATTTTACCAAGTCATGAAGCAATAAGTATAAATAATTGAGCAGAGGATGCAAACCAATTCGAATATTGCAACACTACAAACGACTGATAACACACAAATTAAGTGTACTCGAATAATTAGAATTGTTTTTAGTGTAATTTTTTATAACAAACCGTTTAATAGAAATAAATTTTCATCTTAACTTATTAAATTCTCCACTAAACTTTCTTCCGTACTTGATCATTCATTTAACGTAATTTTATGCTGCTATTGCTAATCGGAGAATGCTAAAGTAGGCGCAATAAATTTTGCCTATCCAGGTATAAATTAAGATAAGGGCCTTTGTAGTCTTGTCAAACGTCATTCAAACACATGCTTTGTTATATTTTCTTATCTAAAAAAAAACGTTCCTTTTTAATATACATTATTTATAACAATATATGAATACAATGACTGACTTATCACTGATAGTTTGTTTTTCAATTGATTCTTAATATAATTGAAGTATACTATAGTCTTTACTATAGTACGAGTACCTCACGCCATACAGGCTCGGGAACGGCATTTACTTCCTTTCAAAAATTCTGGTCATAAAAAATTGCATCACTTAAAAATAATGGAGGATCTACTTAAACCAATGTTGTTCTTACCTTTTGATAATTTCAAAATGTTTCACCAAGGAAAAGTGTATTTTATTAGGCGTGAAAGATGGTTAAAACCCCCCCAAAAAAAAAAATAATATTCATAAAATGAAAAATACAATGGTACTTGTGTGTTAACGCCCCCGCAGTTATTTTTCCCTACTTGTTCGCATACGCGAGCGGTTACATTTTGTAATCGTTATATTTCTATTTATTGGGGTTAGAATTTTAAATGTTTTAAATAATCGTCAACAATTACAAATCAAAATAATTTATTTACAAATGGAATATATCATGAACAATTAAAATAATGAAAAAATAAAAAATAAAAATAATGAAAAATCAAAATAATTTATTAAAAAAGAAAGTGGTTAGTCGGATTTCGGTGGAAAATTGGTAAAATATTTCGCTCCAGGAAAAATACAGTAGCTTCTTCTGTTTTTGTCAAATCCCAAAGACTCATTTTCGTAGCACAAAAATTAGGGAAATAATAACAACAAAGCTAATAATAAATAAATAAAATAATAACAACAATGAGTCTAGAAAAAATCAGCAAACAAACAATAAATCAGCAAAAAACAAAGCTCAGCAAACAAGAACGAACATATAAGAAATCAGGTGTTAGAAATATAACGGTTACAAAACCGTTAAATGTAACCGCTCGCGTATGCGAACAAGTAGGGAAAAATAACTGCGGTGGCGTTAACAGGTACCAATACAATTTTTAGTGTTAACGCGGAATTTAAGAAAAAAATTGTTTTTTACTTACTCATATGAATTACATATATAATACGACTTTATTATAACAATTGTCATATGTCGTAAGCTGACAATGATTTCTTCCACTTTTCCCGGTCCTGGCAGTCCTCCTCTGTAAGCCCTCTGGCTGCCATTCCATCTTTCAACCCATCGTACCATTTCTTTGCCGGACGTCCTCTTCTCCTCTTCTGCTTAGCAACATAATTTATTATTCTCTATCGATTTTCTGATATTCTCATTACATGGCCGTTTAATTTAGGCGAGATTGTTTCATTTTTTTGTTAAGAAGTGGCTTTATGCGTGGTTTTCTTCCCCATAAACCTTTTTCTCTCAATCTTTTGCCAACTTTTCTCGACTTACTTCAGTTAAATTGTCATCTGCTAAATCTCTAGATATTTTTTTAGACGTTTTGAAGCGATTTTCTAAGGATAATCTCATCATCGTGCGAATCTAAACGCTCATCTGCCTTCCTTTTCCTTCCAGTCCCTTTCTTTCGCTCGGTAGATCCCTGGTAAAGATTTTTGTTGATTATTCTTACCACAGTGTATTGGTTGCACCTCACCCTCCTTGGTATCTCACGCGAAGAAAGTCCAGCTTCAGCAAACGTCACTATTTTAACTTTTTCCTCATTAGACATTTGTTTGAAACTCAGTCTATTTATTTGACATAATAATAAGAAATACGTTATTAATATTGGATACTCTAGGCACAACTAAACTATGAGTCACTGATTCCATCTCACTCTAATACTAGTAGGTAAACAAATACAATCCTACCATTTGTTTACACATTTAGGATAAAAAATGGGAACAATCATAGGTGATGCAATTTCTATGACCACGACTGTAGTAGGTGCTTTCGTATTTTATTTGGTAATAAAAACATATTTCTTTTAATTTTACTAATTATTATCATCTTGATTATGAGTGTTTTATTATCCTTTTAACAGTACCTACCTCAAGCTCATTTTGTCTTTCACAACATATTAATCATTATACATTTGTAACAAAATCATTCCCCTTGTAATTTTACTATGTTTTATTATCTATGTGTATCCTGTTATTACTTTATATATTATCTGTATACTCTTCTAGATTTCTTTCCATTCTTAATATTTCTCATTAATTATTTCACAATTTATCTTTTACTCTTTGTATTTCTTGTGATTCCTATCATTCTGTTATATAACCTCTTTATAACTTCTTTGGTATTGCATTTTGATATGTTTTTTTAATTTCTGTTTTCTGCTCTGATGATGTTCTAAAACTTAGCCCGAAACATAGTCACAAATAAAATAAGTAAAACTTATTTCGTGTAATTTTTTGACTTCACCCCCTGACAGTTTTACACTCTTCTAAACCTTCTCTTCTTTCTTTTGTACAATCCTTTACTTATCATCTTTATTATTATTATCTAGATTATTTTGGAGAATTGTCAATATATGTGTATCATTATTCGGTTATGTCATTATAGTAAAGGTCAATTTAGATAACCTAATCGTTGGTAGGGAAGACTAGGCCTTTCCCAGTGAAGCTGGAAACAACAGAACAATGAACGATATCATTACAGGGATATAGTAGTTAGCATATTGACCTCCTATGTCCAAGGTCGCGGGTTCGCAGCCCGGCAGGTGGCCTTAGGATTTTATGTAGTGAAAAATATTTAGTTATGGGATTCTTTGGAGGGAACGTAAAATGTTAGTCCCGAGCTAGTGTGGTGTCAGGTACTCGTTAAATATACCTGGATAGGCGAAATTTTGAACTTCCATTTTAGCATCTTTCAATTGGCCATTGTAGCATAAACTAAGATACCATTATGGCATTAGTACGTGTGTTATCATCGTTATCATGTAGCAATAAAGATTATAAGGTCGGTAATAACAATACATATAATACATTCTTGTAGTATGATGTAAAGACGGTTTAGAACAAATGTTCAAATTTTATTGTATTTCAATAAAAGTTCATAGATTGAACATCTTATTAATTCGAGGTCCCAAATTTAGAACCGAGAAAAATCAAATAGTGTTGAACCTCATCAATACTGTTTGATCCAATATCAACTATGGTAATTATTCCGCAAGTTGTCACTTCGGGTTGAGTCACATCAAGTTTTAACTTTTCATTGGTTTCCATTTTAATATTTTTCATGGAGTGCTATCGATGGGTAGTTTCTCCACAAGTGTTTTCATGTCATATTCTACATTTTTGCACATTTACTTGATATAATACCATTATAGTTGTAAATATCATTGAATTAAATAAAATAAAAATATTTTTCAAACATCAAATATCGTGAGCTTGAGTATAAAAAAGAGAATGTAATTATAGGAAATATATATACTTCGGTAACCATTTAATCTAGAAATGAACGTTTCAACAAACATATATCATCTATAGTTTGAGTTAAAACTTGGCATTTGACTCCGTCCCAGCACTGAAGAAGACCTGCAATATGTGTCGAAACGTTGGCTTTTCAATAAACATTTTTCCCTACTTGAGAGATTTTTTTTTACCTCCACCCAACCATTTTCTCCCTCATACATCATCTATACTTCGAAATGTTAGATGAAACTGTCATTTCTTTATGAAATGATTTACGAAATTTACACATTATCTATATATGAGTAAATATGTAATCTCTTTTCTTACTAAAGCTGACAATAACATGTAATTTTCGGAAATTTTAAAAATAAAAGGCATAAACAGTCAAAACTTGTTACTCAGTTCGAAACGACAACCTACGGAACAAATACCGAACCCGATATACTGCTCAGTGTGGAAGTGAACTCCGCCAGACTGAAAGTGCGACTTTCCATTAATTAAAAAAAAACGGATTCAAGAAGCAACAATTAGACCTGATAAAAATCAAATAGTGTTAAGCCTCATTAGTATTTAATATGGGAGCGGAGTGGCTCAGTGGTAGAGCACTGAGTCGCCATGCCGGAAATCCTGGTTCAAATCCCGCTGAAGGCAGTTACTTTTATTTAGTCTGTTTACGGTGGGAGATGGATCATATGGGATCTAGGACCCTCCTGGGGCTCACCCAGCCTCTATAAAATATTATAAAAATAGGGTACCAATAATAAGGGGGGGGGGAACTTTGCGGTTGAGCATGACCTAGGACAAATCACCTCCTTGCAGAACCGTTGTCCATGAAACAGTCTTATAAGCAAATCACATGATCACAGTTGTTAAAATATATGAATAAAATAACAGAAAGAACATGAGAGAAACCTTAGTTACGCCGTCCTTCGGAAGCGACGTTAAACGGGGGTCCCGAGCCTGTTCGATGTCAGCTACTCGTTAAAAATCCCTATCCTAATTAAACCTGGATAGGCAAAATTTAGAGCTCCCATTTTATCATTGTCCGATTAGCCATAGCAGCATAAAGTGACGTTAAATGAACAAACAACAACATGAGTGAAACTATTGTTTAGATATTTTAATAAACCTTTGAAACCTTTCTATAAATACTAAAAGTTTATTTCTAAGTTTTGTTGATTTTTTTGCCCGTCTGCCCGTTGTGCCCTCCCCAGAAAAAAATTCTGGTTCCGCCCTTGGTGGTAAATTATTCCACCAAAATAAATTATAAAGTAAATTATACCTTTTCATTCGTTTCCCTTTTAATATTTTCCAAAAATACAAGTTTTCATGAGCTTTAGTGTGGAAAAGAGAACGTAATTGTGGGAAATCTCTATACTTCGGTAATCTTTTCATCTAGAAATAAATGTTTCCACTAACCTTTCGAAGTAGATGATATGTGTTTGTTGAAAAGTTTATTGCTTGATGATAGGATTACCGAAATCTACTCTTTACCCATAACTCCATTCTCTTTTCCATATTAAAGTTCACGATTATTTTGATTATCGAGATTATTAAATATAAAACGAATAAACATGTAACCCAACTCGAAGCGACAACCAGCGGAACAGATACTAAACCTGATCAACTGTACAGTGTGGAAGTGAACTCCGGAATTGACAGTGTGACGTCCCATTAAGTAAAAAAACCGATTCAAGAACCAAAAAATAGGACCCAGAAAAATCAAATAGTGTTAAGCTATGTCCACACTACTCGACCGTTGCTTGGACCTGGTCTCAGAGCGTGGTCTAACCTGGTTTCGCTAGACAGTTGCGGAGCCACTGCTGAGACTAATCCCCGTTGCAGAGCCGTTGTTGAGACCGAAATTGCTAGTCTAAGGTCTCCCGATCTGAATGGGAGACTTCATGAAACGAGACTAGGCACGGCCCAGTCTGAGCAGTATTCAACATTATTATTGAAATTATAACTTGCGATTATACATTTTAATAATAATTATAGTAATAATTATGTTCATTTTACTTTTCTACTTGTTATACTCTAGATTTATATCTTTACTTTCTACTTTTCTTTTTCCTTTACTTACTCTTTGACATCATTTTTGTTAAATTTTCTGCAATTTTACTTATGTAAACTCCCTAGGAGTCTATTAACTTACATTTTATACTTTATCTATATTCTACTAGCTTTTCCATAATTTTACATCTCACCTCTGATGTTTATACTTTTTCTTTTTGTAAACTTTGTGTTTACTTCCTTCCTTTATCTTTTAAATTTTTTGCATCACCACCTTTCTGTGAATTTACTCTGTAATATTTTTATTCATATATGTATCTCACTTTTTTTGTTCTAAATTTCTAATACTCTACATATATTTTTTTATATTATCATTTACTTGGTACTGCAATGTATTTTTATAGATTGGCGTTTTTTCTTTCTTAGCCCTGAAGATGACCCACAAAGTGGGTCGAAACGTCGGCACAAAATAAAATAAGTAGCCACTTATTTAGTGTTTAATATGACTGCACCCCAACTATTTCCTACTTTACTCAGATCTTCCAGTCAACCATCTCCTCGCTTCTCATCAATATCATGTGTATACTTAAAATTATATTAATAATTCAATTATGTTAATTATAATATAATTAAAATGATCAATCTTAATTTATTTAACATTACGATAGGCGCGCGTATCTGTCAGATATGCAGTGGAAATGTTCATTTCAATTTCTTTGATCCTTGTCGGTTTTAATATTTCCCTCTTCTCACGACCCAATTCTACCATAATCTTGGCCAAAAATTCTTACAACAAATAGTTAGGTTAAAGTGTTGCGTACCTGAGGAATACGTAAATTCAAGTATTTTTTTATATCTTATTTTTAATTATTCAATGTAAAATTTGTAATTCATTGGTAATTTAAACAAGCAAATAAATTGAATTTTCACTTTATGGCTCACTTTATTTATAGCTTTTTTTATTTGTCAGATAAGCGCGACCTTTAATCATTGCATCAGTTTTTTAATTTTCTATTTCTTGATAATTTGTATTTTATTTCAATGTGCTATCTTATTTCCTATCAGTATATTGGACAAAAATATTTTTTATTTGAATAATGCTTTGGGCGAGAAAGCTTTGCTAAGTGCAATTACATATGTGTGATAAAGACGATGAAATTGATCTAGATATCCCGACTTTCCTGGAAATAATTGTTAAGTATAATTTGATATAACTCATCGTGTGACCAGATGTCAATATTAGCGTAAGGAAAACTATGTCAGTACTTGTGGATTAATAACGCATTGCCGAAGGAATCCGTATTATTTCAGCGAGTAGTCGGCGCGACCACTAAGGAGTACGTTTTCGCGTTCTTTCATTTTTAAAAAGCATAAAGAAAGAAATCATTCCGCACAAAGCAATGCTCTCCATGGTGTATTGACTAAGATCGGTCTAGAAAGTGAAATAGTAGTGTGGACGCTAGACGAGACTAATCCCGCTGCTCCTAGGCCGTTGCTGAGGCGGACTAAGGTTTGTCTCGTCTATTGCCTGGCAAATATCTCATCGTGTGGACATAGCTTTAAGCCTCTTCAATATTCAATATCATATGTTTTTCTTTACAATTTTTAAATCAATGCTCACTGTTACCGATATAAATAATAAAATACAATTGCCGGATCGCGTGGATACATGGAGAACTGATGAGTTTGTTGGCGGCACTGAGCGGGGTCATATACCTCCGGCCAACGCACTAATTCGCCGTACATCCGTTTTTCAAGGTTAGCAGGAAGTTTATCGAATGCATCTGGGCCGCGGCACACATCTACCTAATCGATCTTCTGTATCGATTGTCTATATCGATGGTCCGTAAGACGGTATCATCAGACTCAGTAGATAACAGTAAAGGCGGACTTGGCATTGTGGTTCCAAGGATCCCATTGTTCACATCGTGCTGACGGTTCAATAGGATTCAATTGTTCTTTCTTCTCTTTAAAGCTAATACTTCTTTAACTAATGCCGGTTCCGAATAAAAGAAACTTCGAAGTTATTCATGAATAGGAAAAAATTAACAAAAATCAATATATATTTATGAGGTAACAGTTCTGGAGGTTGTCACTTCGAGTTGAGTCACAATAACTTTTCATTCGTTTCCTTTTTGATATTCTCAAAATCAAAATAATTGTGAGTTTTAATACGGAAACAATTATGTGACTATGGGAATTGTGTAGATTTCGGTAATCATTTCATAAAGAAATAAACGTTTCAACTAACATTTCGAAGTAAAGATGATTTTTTTGAAACGTTCATCTCTTGATGAAATGATTATTGAAAAATACACATTCCCCATAATTAAATTCTCTTTCCCATTTTAAAGCTCATGATAGCTTATATTTGTGGAAAATAGAAAAAGGGGAAGGAATGAACAGTTAAAACTTGCGAGTCAGCTCGAAGCCGCAATCTGCGGAACAATTACCACAGTCGATATTGAATCAAACAGTGTTGATGAGGTTCAACACTACTTGGTTTTCTATTGATATTCTACGAAAATACAAATAATCCTGAGCTTAAGTGTGAAAAAAAGGGGTGTAATTAAAGGAAATGTGAATATTTCGGTAATCATTTCATCAAGAGATGCCTGTCTGTTAAAACATAAATTTCTCAATCAAATGATTAATCAAATATACACAATTCCCATAGTTACATAATGTTGTGTATATGAAAATAATTTGGGTATCAGCTCCACTGGTAGTCGTTTCAAGTCAAGTCACAGCAAGTTATACTTATACATACTTCGATATATTACTTGAAAAGTTTATTTCTTGATAAAAAGATTACCGAAATGCACGCATTTCCCATAATTACACAATTTTTTCCATACTAAAACTCTGAATTTTTTTTCCCGAGAATATCAACAAATTAAATTTTAAAACGTTTTATTTGAAAAGAAGAGATATGTCCAGGACCGGGAGTCGAACCCGGGTCACCCAGATCGCTAGTCTGGAACTCTACCAATTGAGCTATCTTGGGCTCGATCAAGCTCACTCCTCGGTCATGGCCACATGCTTTCTTTACACTGATCCCGTGTCCCCGCGTTCTCGCAATTTGTGACCTATAGGAGTGGAAGAATGTTCTTTGAACATTTATTTAATTTGGATCTTGTTGACTTACGTCATTATATATTATTTTATTATATTAGTTATTGATTTTTAAATATTTTTATTTGAAAAGAAAAGACATGTCCAGGACCGGGACTCGAACCCGGGCCACCCAAACCGCTGGTCTGGAACTCTACCAATTGAGCTATCCTGGGCTCAATCAAGCTCGCTCCATATCTGGACATATCTTTTCTTTTCAAATAAAAATATTTAAAAATTAATTAAATCAATAACTAATATAATAAAATAAATTATAATAATATATAATGATGTAAGTCAACAAGATCCAAATTAAATAAAGGTTCAAAGAGCTTGATTGAGCCCAGGATAGCTCAATTGGTAGAGTTCCAGACTAGCGATCTGGGTGACCCAGGTTCGAGTCCCGGTCCTGGACATATGTTTTCTTTTCAAATAAAAATATTTAAAAATGAATAAAATCAATAACTAATATAATAACATAAAATTTAAAACTTGTGACTCAACTCGAAGCGACAACCTCCGGAACTGATATAAATGGTATAATTTATGATCTATGATTAATTTGAGCGGATTAACCGCCGATCTAACATAAACCAACCCCAATTTGAAAACTGCATTACCTATGTTGAAAGAGAGCATGTTAATGAATAAATAATGGCCACCTCAGATGTTTGTAGTTACTGTAAGTTAATATTGCCAGCCATATTGTGTAATAAAAAAAGAGTACCTCTGTAATACACTATAATGTTGAGTACTTCAAATAAGTATCACTTTCTACCGCCCTCTCCCCTAATTAAGAGTACTCAACTTAAATGTTGAGTTCGTCACAGGAGGATCTTTATATCCCACATGGTCGGCCCACTGCCGATAACATAACGAATCATATCAATCGATCTGCCATAGCCGGTCTCAGACCCACTACGTTTCGATTAGTAGGCCGTGCCCTTACTTAGCTACCCCTATTCCTTTGTATCGTCTAATTTATATTTACTATTATTTTTAATTACTGCCTAAAAACAATCTAGAGGGCTAAATATACTTGCCTAGAGGATTTTAACTTATAAGAAAATGTTTTCGACGCAATCCATCCTACTCCAAATCTTCCTTGTTCGATGATGAACTTTCGATGACGTTCCTAATGATTCGTTCGTTTCACCTTCTCTCCTTTACTGGGGTTCCTTTGCCTTTTGGATCCGAAACAATTAAAAACTATTCAACTATTAAATTAAAAACCTATGAGACACGTCATGATGTTCCGGGTTATTGTGTAGCTAGGCTATATGAATAATCTGGCCCATTTGTCTTTCTTCAAGGTCCTTCAACATATGTTGTATATTCAACCAAAACATTAAAAAGCGGCAACTTTCCAGGAAGTAATACTACTCAATTCAAACCTACAATTTTTTTTTTATGAAAGACTCTAATGAAACTGAAATATTCGTAATAATTACGGTAGTTATTACGAATATACCGTAGTATATTAAGATAAAAATAAATTCGGACTTTAAATATCGATAGTATTTGAATAAAATGTATAGGATTACGGTGTATGTATTATAATCACCAAAAAATTTTTCCCTTACCTAAAAGAAAAATTAAATTTTACTTCAAATAGTCTACTTAATCTATAATTTTGATTCGGTGGTCTTGTCAGAATCGGCAGTTAAACATCAAACGCACGTCTGACTAAAAAGCTGCAATTCCGAATGAAAAACGTCAAGTAAATGATTATAGTCTATTTAGTAATTCTTTCTTCTTTAATTTCTCTATGCCTTGACTAGCTTCATTTTCCGCCTTATTCCTAGTTTGAAGTCTCTTCACGTTCGACCTCAAAATCACTAATTTTAGTCAAGGGAACAGAATTTTTTTACCTTCATACGTGTCCAAATCGGTTTTGACTTCATCAAATTAAAGTGATTTAATTGTGCCATGGCCTTTCTTGTGCTGTTTTGACTTGAAAATATTCTAAGAACCAAATAATTCCATATTTATCACAAGATCTTGACTTTTCGAAAATAGCATTGCTATAACATTATCAGTGACGAGTTGAATCAGGCTTCTTGTCAATTCAAGTTGAGAATCTACGTGAAAGGCATATAAAGTTAGTGAAAGTGGGCTACTCGTGTTATTTGAATATCATTATTCGAAGAAAGCTAAATAAAGCGCATTGCAACAATTCTCCTACCTTAATAAATTTCAAGCTAGAAGTAAGAGAAACAAATTTATTCCTACAAACAATAAAATGTTATTGAAATGTTTATGTAAGAGTTTGATAAAGTACATGGCTTATAACGACTATAAAAATATATATTCCATCAGCTACATTACTATTAATTATATTATCAGTTGCTATTACGAAATAAAACTCTGTTAAATCATTTTCCATATTTGTATTCATATTTAACAGTGTCTAGTATTTAGATGAAAAATAATATATAACCTAGTTTTTCATTCATAGAAATCTAAAAACTTTGTTTTCATAAAAGAAAAGGCATTCAAACATTTGCAACATGCACCCAAGCGTCACACTCAAGGAGGACTGAGAAAATTATTTACAAGTCGATAGAAAAAAAATCATTATTTCTCAAATTTATTAAAAGAAATTTATAGTTAAATAAAGGTTGCAAATCGAATGTATCTCGCCAACAGCATTATTGAGGTCTTCGTAATTTTTGTTTTGTTCTTCTCTGAGTCTTGCTATCTTATTATTAAGCTCCATTATTGCTGTATAATATGTAAATTTTTACTTATTTCTCAATCAACACGTCTTATATCTCCATTGTATAGCTGATTTAACATTTTCTTTGATGCTGGTTCAAAAGTTTAGGTCGAAACCTCGCCACGAAATAAAAAATATTTCACTAACTGCATCCTCATTATTGATTCAACTGTATTCCACCATACACAGTCGATCTACAAACATCGATAAAAAGTTGTAAACATTGCTTTAGAAAATTCAAAAGGTACATTTCTTTTGATAAAGTTCTCAGTAATAGTTTTGCCTAGATGATTGAGTATTTGTTTGCCACGCTGCATTGGTCTTTCACTTTGATTGGACGTTCTAGAGTATGAGACACTGTACTGCTGACCTTGCTACATGACCTTGGGATGAACAATTATTTTGACTTGTTTGGAAGCCTTACAATTTTTTAGTGCCGTAAAGTGAAAATACCTTTGAAACGTCCTTTTAAAAAATACTAAATCATCATACTTAGCCCTTCTATGCCTAACAACTGATTGATTGCTTGAAAGTAGGTACCTGGGATGGAATGCGTCCTTTAAATATATATTTAAAAATATCACATAATGTTTAGGGACTGGAACAACTAAATTGAGAATCAGACTTTCTCTCTACCATTAGTGGCTTTCGCATCCCATCTCTACTTATAATCAAACTTTGGAAGGAATATTGTCTCCTAGCTGGCGAGTTTTCTACTAACACCTAATTCATGTGTTAGATTTTCTACCGCGCATACGGATTCCGATTTACTAGTACTACTGATGGAGTGTGTTAAGATTGTTAGTAAAGTTTCTGTAATCTATAATACCCACGTGAAAGACCGTCTGCAGAAGATCAATGACTTTCTCTGTTTTCCACTGTGGATGGACGCTATAGAACTTGGAGTTTTTAAACGACAATATTTTTGAATACGCTATTGGTTTATAAATCGCGAATGTTAATTTCGATTTACTTCCTTACATAGTATTAAAGTTGCATTTTTATTTCTGATGCTTTTTATGACCTGTTTATATTTAAATCAAATATTTAAATTATGCCTGTTTACTGTTATAAGGTTGTCGCATAATAAGTATCACTATTTTTGTAATTCACATTTCTTTCTAGTATACTTGCTAATTATACAGCATAATAAGTATACAGCATAATGTACGTATAAGTATACAGCATAATATCTTCCTCGTTTTGCACCGCTTTAAGGAAATAGTATGCTGTAGTAATAAATAGTGTGTTGTAGTTGTCAACAGTATGTTGAATACTAATGTTTCTATCTGCTCTTTGTGACATTTTTGGATACCATGAATATGAGGTACATAATTTTTGTGGCGTAAAAAAGGAGACATATTTACTTTAGCTTTAATTAAAATCCTTTAATATTGAGTTTAAGGGTCATGAAGTGGATAGATTAAGTGAGATCTCATCTAAACCTCAAGATGTTAATGAAGTAATATCTTAAACATTTGATTTAATAGGAACAGATTTGAAATATTTAATTATTGAATGAAAACTGGATTAATTCTTACCTTAATATTCTTAAATAATTCTGAAAAATATTATACTTTGAAAAGTATAAACCCCTATTTCTGTAAAGGTTTTGAAAAGTATTTTGATTCGGAGATTGTAATTCATTAGTGAACGTTCACCCTCATTCCTCTTTGGTGTAAAATGTCATTCAACCGTGAGGTTATATTTATAACCCTCATATTTTGAAATGTTACTATGTGATTAAACTCAAAATGAATAAATTTAAATTTAATTTATGCTACACTAATGTTTTTGGTATAGACAAAATGAATAGAAAATGTTACAGTTTTTTATCTACCAACACTATTCGGCAAACTTTTATTGACTATTTTGCATCTGAAAACCATTCTTATATTAAATCTAGTCCTGTCAAACCTTTCAATGATCCTTCTTTGGAATTTGTAAATGCTGGTATGAACCAGGTTAGAAAAATTTAAGTTCTAATAACTCTGACTATATAATTAACAGTTAAAGCATACCTTTTTGGCATTTAATGTATTGAAGTTAGCTGATCGTTGTGATGTCTTACATGTATAAAACGCAATTTTTTTTTTAACCCAATGTGATCCATTTTTATTTCAGTTCAAAAATGTTTTTCTTGGATTGGAAGGGATTCCTGTAGCTAAAGCTTGTAATAGTCAGAAATGTATTCGAGTTGGTGGAAAACATAATGATCTAGATTCAGTTGGCAAAGATACCTACCATCATACATTCTTTGAAATGCTTGGAAATTGGTCCTTTAATGATTACTTTAAGGTTTGTCAAATCATAAAATATATCTATTCTATTTACGAATTTGTGATCTTTACATAAATTTTGTTAACAATATGGTTTACCTGCATTATATATTTGATTTTGTGAGAGTGGGCTGATGCATTTAAAGATTATTTTAGGCTCCAGCGGTAGAATTTGTGATTTTTTTATATTTAAAAAAAAAATTATTCTTAGATATTGTTTTTCAAAAGGTTAATATGATGATATTTATTGAGAAAGAAATAAAAATCACCTTTGGGTTTTAACATTTATTTTAAAATGTAAATTATAACTTTATTTATTATTATTATTTCGACCCAAACTTGTGAGCAATTATCACCGTTGTTTGTTCTGGAAGGATTGAAGTCAGTCGTACCAGTTCTTCCAGAGTATCTAGCCCTGACGATGCCCCCGAAATTTGATGTGTACTGTGCCATCCTAACAATAAAATTAATTTGACTATTAACTCCTTAATTTTGCCCAGAAATGTTAATTGTAAGGCCAAAAACCCCAGCCCTACAGAATGATAAAATTTCTGCTTAACATGAACTTGTCATATTTTTTAGTCTTTTTTTGTATTTAAAGGTTTCTTTTACATTTAACTGAAATGAGCCAATACTTACGAAATGAAATAATGAGTTAAGGTTGGTTTTAAATGAGTTAACAGCTTTTAGAAAAGAATTACTACTTCTTCAATTGAAACTCCAACTTAAAAAAAAATTGAATGCTTCTATTTTATGAAAATAGACTAAACCATTTACTAATATATTTGAAACAAATGTATATTTTTTTCATATTGTGGATTAGAATTAGGTTTGTATAAAAAAAAAATACTATAAGCGTTTAAGACTATGTATGAGTAAACTTTAGGTTTACTCAAAATATATGATTTAAGGACTGGTTCCTTCTTGCCAACTCTTGCCCACTTTTGACTATGTTAATATTTTCTCATGATGATACGGCTCATTTGATTTTAGAAAGATGCTTGCAAGTTAGCATGGAACCTTATCACATCCAAACCTTATGCCATTGATCCAAACAGATTATATGTAACTTATTTCAAAGGCGATGAAAGTTTAAAACTATTGCCTGACTTAGAAACGAAAGAAGTTTGGTTAGAAATCGGGTAAGTAAATATTTCTTTTTTATTTACCGATTATTTTATAAATCTTCATGGTTTCTTGAGCAATCATCTAAATCTTATGTTACTTTTTATGTAGGGTTCCAGAGGATCGTATTTTACCTTTTGGATTAAAAGAAAATTTTTGGGAAATGGGACTCAATGGTCCTTGTGGGCCTTGTACAGAAATACATTATGACCATCTCGGAACCACACCGAGGCCTCATTTAGTTAATAAAGATTCAGCAAATCTCACAGAACTTTGGAATAATGTTTTTATTCAGTTCAACAGGTTATTATTTTATTGTCAAATTGTAGTTTGTTGATATGGTTAGTGAAGCAAAATAATTTTTTTATGTTTTATTTAAATCCACTGAATTCTTTGAAATTGCTTGCAAAAGTACTGTTTCAATTTTAATTAATTTTTATTTTTTTAATTAATTTTTATTCTTGATTTTGTCAATTTTTATTAGTTTTATTTTTAAGTATTAGTTCAGTTATTCTGTTAGAGAAGAATGGTTATTTACAGGTCCACTTTATTCATTTTAAATTCAGATAATTTTATTCATTTCTTTACTTATTAAAAAAGGCTAAGTCCAAAAAATATCCTTTATTATATAATCAGTGCAGTGCCAAAATGATGTAACTGAGAACTTTGGGTTTGAAAGAAGATATACTTAATTAGTAATATCACCAACTTACTTATCACCAATATACTTAAATATTTGCATTGCACCAACAATATTTCGTATTCGTAACAAAACTAACATTATATAACTATAAAAATAGTTAGTAGCTATTTTTTTTTTTTTTTTTTTATTATTTATTTATTGCTATTTACAACTATATTACAGTAATATAACAAGTAAATTGGCTGAGTGATACATAATGACATGATATAATGACAAGTAGAGAAACTACCCACTGGTAGTACTCAAATCGAATGTTCAACTAAGAAGGTCACGTGGCCATCTTCTTTTCAGACGCCTCGAAGGATTATCGGGAATTGAAGAGGAAGCTAGGTTTGAAACTAGAGGGTTTGAGTGGAAATGAAGTTTGTTATGAAAGGATAGATACCGGGATCGGGCCAGATCAGCAACAAATGGGACATTAAGGTCGTTATGGATGACTATATTCTTAACAAAATAAGGAGCGTTGAGGATTTTACGAAGGATTTTGGATTGTAGGGATTGGATACGAGAAGAATTCGATGGCTTAGTGGAGCCCCAAAGCTCTACTCCGTAAGTCCAAATAGGTCGTATGATGGTCATGTAGATGAGTCTTTTGTAATTGATTGGGAGCTTAGAGCGTTTGTCTAGTAAGTGTTGAAGAAGCCTGAAACGTCGAGCGGTTTCTTGTCTTTTCAGTCTTGTATGAGGATTCCAGGTTAATCGTTTGTCAAGATGCAACCCTAAGTATCGGATCTGTTCGACAGGCACAAGTGGGATATTATTAAAGGATACTGAAGGGCAGGAAGTCATTGGTTTACGACGTAAGGTAAAAGTGATTTGATGGGATTTTTGAGAATTTATTTTAATTCTCCAGTTCTGGCACCATTCTTCAAGATCAGTGATATGGGATTGGAGGCTTTGGGATACAATAACTGGATTGGTATTGACTGATAATACACATGTATCATCAGCATATGTGGTAAGGATAGTATTAGGATGAGTTGGGATGTCAGCTGTATAAACTGTATAAAGGATTGGGCCAAGGATACTACCTTGAGGAACACCAGCAGATTGGGAAAAGAGGGATGAATAGACATAATTGTGGTTTACTTGGAAAGTTCTGTTTGTGAGATAGGATTGAAGGACGAGAAAGTAGGTAGGCGGTAGACATTTACGGAGTTTTTAGAGCAATCCCGGATACCAGACTCGGTCGAAAGCCTGTTCGACGTCAAGAAAGACGCCCGAACAATATGATCCAGTAGCTATTTAAAAGTAAATTCCAAGTAATTAATTTTGTTTGTTTATTAACTAAATCGCTAAGAAAGCAATAATTTGGTATATTATTATTAATTTGTTAATTTAATTGATTGACTAAAATAAAGATGAATTTTGATTTATGCTCAAATAATATTATAACTTAATATAAACTATAGAAATGATGATGAGGAGAAAAAAAAACAAGGACATTTTGATATTAATTAAATATAATATACTGAAGAGTATTTCATTTTTGTTTTTAAACGTTAAAGTTACAGAAGTTCATTATGCATTAGTATTTATAAAATGTTGTTTTATTTATAAAATATATTTTTATGTATAAAATTAATTATTGTTAATATTTAATTTTCTACCTGTTATTATGATTTAATCAAAAGGTTAGAAGATGGAAGGTTGATACCTTTAGAAAAGCATTTTGTTGATACAGGAATGGGTCTTGAACGTTTAGTTGCGTTACTTCAAGGAAAATCTTCAAATTATGATACCGACATTTTTGCACCATATTTTGATGCTATTGCTAAGGTGATGCTAATTTATTTTGTTCAAAACATCAGTGATTATTTATTAAATAAAATTAATACTTCTATTTGACTTTTTTGCAGATTTCTGGGTTACCTAAATATTCAGGAAAATTCGGGGTTGAGGACGTGAATGGAATTGACACAGCATATCGCATTCTAGCTGACCATTCTCGTATGGTGTCTGTTTCAATTGCTGATAATGTCTTCCCTGATGAAAGGTATCTAGCTCTCTACATCCTTTAAAATAATTTAAGCATAAACCAACCTTTTTTTATGTTTGCGAAATTTTGATTGTAATATTCAATGCTTTTGGATTTGTTTTAGTCATGGATTAAGAAGAGTTATTAGAAAGGGTATTCTCGCTGCAGAGAAATTTTTACCTGGAAACGGGGTATCTCTTATGGTCGAATTAAGCAAAGTAGCTGGGGAATCATTTTCTCATATTTTTCCTGAAGTTATTAATAACTTGAGGCAGGTATATCCACTTTATATGTTTAAATATTTAAATAAAGGGGTTTGAACTATAGCTCTGTATACTGGATGGGAACCTGGTAGAAGTCCTCTCTTACAACTTTATATAACCTCTCGACTTAAACTTTGCCTTTAAACTTTTATATTTGCTTTATCAATCTACTTTCTTAGAAAAAAATGTAAACAAAACAGTACTTGACTTAGAAGAGTGGTATAAATCAGGGAGTTAAGATTTATTAGAACTATAAGACAGATATAGTCCTGACTACACTGTCTCTAAAAATACTATAATGCATGTCTACCAGTTGCTGCCAGCTTGTTTCTAAATGGAAAATTGCTGGACTGGTTTAATTTTAAAATTAAACAGCAACGGCTGCAGGTGGAAAATATTACAAAACTGTGTAGCTGCCACTCTTGAAAATTTTGTATAAGTACTGAAGGATGCAAAGTAATTTTTGTTTCAAAATGCCCTTCCCTCAATACAATTAACTTAATTTGGACAAAATTTGACTTGAACAAATAAATCACCATGTCTTAATTTATTATAACGTTGGTTTATAAAGGCTTAGGGGGCGGAGTGGCTCATTGGTTGAGCACTGAATTACCATGCCGGAAATCCTGGTTCAAATCCCGCTGCGGGCAGTTACTTTTATTTAGTCTGTTTGCAGCCGGAGATGGATCATGTAGGATCTAGGACCCTCCTGAGGCTCACCCAGCCTCTATAAAAAAAATTATAAAAATAGGGTACCCATAATAAGGGGGAAAAAACCTGGCGGTTGAGCGTGACCTAGGACAAGTCACCTCCTTGCAGAACCGTTGTCCATGAAACAGTACAGTCTCAACCATGTACTGAACCCCCAGAGTCGTTCACGGGTCGTAGTGGTACAGGTTTTTTTAGGTTATAAAGGCTTGGTGAAATGATAGATAATTTCAATTTGCTGACACCATTTCCTCCGGATTTTAACTCTATTCTTGTTTTATTAATTTATTTTTAGAGTCTATTATTTGAGTACTACCACTGGGTAGTTTCTCTACTTGCCTTTATCCATGTCTTTATGAATCATTCCTGCCATTTACTTATTGTATTTTTGTTATATAGTTGTAAATTTCAATGAATAAATTAATAATTTATCTATGTCTAGTGTAATAATATTATTATTTTAGACAGAATTTGTCCTGAGAGATGAAAATGACCTGTGGCAAGAAATAAAAGCAAAAGTTAAAAATGATTGGGAAAATTTAAAAAAGGAGAATCCTTATTTGGAGTCGTTGAGTGATGTTCAGAGTACTGGTCTCGTTTCTTCATTTAACGAATTAAAGAACAGGAAAATACCTCCAAAAAGCGTTTTACCCGCAGATTTATGTTTGATTCTCTACGACAGATATGGCCTCAACCCCCAAGTTATCGAAGAGTTAGCCAGAGTTTGTGGTAATTATAATATATAAATTTGTGAAATGTAATGTAAATATATTTGATTAGATTAACATGCTTTATCACAGGTATTAAGTTGCAGATTTAATTTAATAATTTATTTATTTATTCTTTAATTTTCATTTACACCTGCGCAATTGCACATTCAGCAAATTTGATCCAAGTGTGATTCTCCTTTCTTTCTACAGGAACATCAAGTTTGGACTGGAAATATCAATAGTTGAGTAGGTCTGTTGGACAATGTCTTTTTAATCTTTTCCTATCAAGAACGGGTAGTAGGGAGTAGGAAAGGGGGAGAACGAGTGGACTTGGGTGATTTTTTGCAGATGAGAGGAATGTTATGTATTTGTTATGAATATATGATTTTATAGTGGGAATGTTCATGTCGTTGTATATGGTGTGATCCGAAATATGCCATGGAGCATTAACAATTTTTCTGAGAATTTTGGACTGTGTTGTTAGTATCTTGGGTATGTGGACTTATTTTGCTGGACTCCAAAGTTTTGTTCCGTATGTCCAAGTAGGTTTTAGTTTACTTGTATAAATAAGTCGTTTGTTTAATTTAATAATTGAAGTTGAAAAACTGGTGATCTTATCATTAATCTTATTGGCCCTCCTTATTTGTTCAGATATGTACTTGAATTAATAATAATAAATTATAAGGAAGAAAATGGTCCGGGCAGAGGTCAAGAAAATTTTCATAAATATGGGGATCTTTTTATTTCTCCTAAGAAAGTTCTCCTGTATAAGAGAATTTTCTCGACCTCTACCAGCACCATTTTCTTCCTCATATATACAAGGTCAACTAATATTATTCAATAGATAATAAATTATAGATGACTTTTAAATTATTATTTAATTTTTGATTGGTTGTTTCAGATTATTCTGTAAATACATCCCAGCTTCAGAAGGACATCCTGATTTTGAAGGAGAAAAATAAAGCCTTAATTCATTCAAACCAGAAATTAGACCTGCCAAGGGACACTTTAAAATATATCAGTAACCATTTTCTTCCGACAGACGATTCCTTTAAAGCAAATTATAGCAAAACTTCGAGTACATATAATTTTGAAAATATTCGGTGCCAAGTGCAAGCGATAATCAAGAATGGCCAGAGAATAAGTAATGTTTCGTCATTATTTGGTTCAGAGATCACAGTCGGTGTGCTGTTAGATAAGACAAACATGTGGAGTTCGTTAAAAGGAGATGGAGACCATGGCATAATTACGTTATTTGATCCTGCTAATAATGAAATTGGAAACATTTTTGTTGAGAGAGTGTTTAATCTAGGAGGTTATGTCTATCATAACGGAAAGGTTCAGATGACAATGGAGTAAGTTTTACTCAATTTTTAATTTTTCTATTAAATCTTAATGCTGATTTTAAGTATTCTTACTTAGAATTATGATTTAGGCCTAGTACACAATATGACTCTCGGAATCAACTCATGATTTTTTCTGGCCAATGCTCGAAACATTAGTCTGTGAATACATATTGAGAAATATAATGAACTTACACATGGAATTTATCATAAACACCATGAGCTGATTCAAATAATTACTGAGTTTACTAAACTTAGTTATTAAATCAGTGGGAACCTTAGCCATTTTAATCTACCACATTTTCTTTTGTTATAGCAATGCGAACATTCCAGTTGAAGGTTTAATGTCAGAAGTTTCAATTGACTATGATAAAAGAATGAATCTAATGAGAAATAACTCAGCTGCTCATTTACTGTCGTTCGCTCTGCGAATGAATTTTTTTTGTAATATACTATCATACAGGATATCGAGTAAAGAGTTTTCTACCAGCTTTTTGATATTTGGTCATCGTTTACAACAGGATGGTATGTTTGATAATTCTGAAATTCTTTTGTTTGAATTTGCATGATTCCAAGAGGAAAGAGGCAAATAAATAATTAATGAGATAACAGATTATGGATTATTAAATATTCAAATGAGTAGAGTATTAAAGATAAAATGAGTTAATTAGTCTTATTGAATGGTATTTCAAATCTAATCTGCTTATATCTTAAACAAAATTTTCTGGGAGGAAAATATGAAAAAAAAAAAAGGAAATCTCTCCAAGATCTTTAATTTCTCTTCCCTCTTTGTCTTCTTTCTCCTCATGTTCAGTGTGAATTTAGATCCTTTCGTCCATGTTTTTTTTTTATTAATTGAAATTAAATTTTTTATTATTTATAACTGATTACAAAAAATGTATTTTTTTTTTAGACATTAAGTCAGTTGAAAAGAGAATTAATAATGTGATAAGTTCAGGATTGAATATAGAGTTAACCAGAAAATCTACAAATGATTTAGTTGGAACTGGGGATTTACATCTTCCTCCTTATGTTAGTCCAGATATGAAATCTATCAATTTGGTTAACATTGATGGCGAAACGAGGTATGAGTAACTCTAACTAAATCATATTTATATTAAAAAAAACAAAAAAACCTGTACCACTACAACCCATGAAGGGTTTGGGGTTCAGTACATGGTAGAGACTGTACTGTTTCATGGACAACGGTCCTGCAAGGAGGGGACTTGTCCTAGGTCACGCTCGACCGCCAGATTTTCCCCCCTTATTTTGGGTACCCTATTTTTATAATATTTTATAGAGGCTGCGTTGGCCCCAGGAGGGTCCTAGATCCTATATGATCCATCTCCCGCTGCAAACAGACTAAATAAAAATCATGGCCTGCAGCGGGAATTGAACCAGGATTTCCGGCATGGTAACTCAGTACTCTACCACTGAGCCACTCCGCTCCCCTTATTTATATTATAATGTTATTTTTTCATCTATGTTTCAGATTATTATTATTTTTATGAAAGTTGAAAATAATTTACTGGATAATTCTAATAATGGATTTAATTGGTCTAGGGGAATTCAATCCCATATAATTCAATTGAATGGCTATCAATTTAAGTATAGGTCTGGATCCAACTAGCGGCTTAAGGCCATTGAAACCTGTACCACTAAAACTCGTGAAGGGTCTAGGGATTCAGTACATGGTAGAGATTGTACTGTTTCTTGGACAGATGACAATTGCAGGGAGGTGATTTGTTCTAGATCACACTCAACCGCCAGGTTTTCCCCAAATTATTTTGGGTACCCACTTTATAGAGGCTGGGTGAACCCCAGGAGGGTCCTAGATCCATGGGGTCCATCTCCGGCCGCCATCAGATTAAATAAGCCTGTCATCGAGTGGGAATTGAAGCGAGGAGCTTCGACAGGGGAACTCAGCTCTCTAGCACTGACCCACTCCGTTCCATATAAGGCCATTTAGTTAGTTTAATTTTTTAGGAACTTATTTGCTATGATGGTTATAAATATTTTCTTGAATAGAGTTGAGTGTTGTAACGGCTAATTTGTGATCACAGAACTGCTTTTGATTAACACACTTCCCTTAAGACTTTAGTATATTTTCCGAATTCAATGTTTGCCAATAAGTGTTTATTTGATTTACCTCTTTTAGATTTAGAGAAGTTACGATTGGACCCAATGTTTTAAACACAAGAGACGTAGAGTCTGTTTGCCTGGTAAATTATGAAACAAAAAATAGAGGAAGGTATGTGACAATATCAGGTGTTTCTGAGCAGAATGGTACAGTTTTTAATAATGCTAAGGCAGCACTTTTATCTATTGAAAACGAGGTAATATTATCTTTCTCCTATTTCCTATTTCCACATTTTTGTCTTTAAAGCTCATTATTTTTTATTTTAAGAACTTGGATGATAAAGAAAAATTGGCTAAGCTTAATTCATTCATGACGGAAAATCCAGTTCCCTTTGAATTAAAACCTGAATTTATGTCTAAATTGCAAGAACTCAAACTAAAAAATAAACAAAAACAAAGGTAACTTTTTAATTTTATCAGAATTAGTAATAGTTCCATTTTTACATTGAATATCATATACATATCATATACAAAGAAAGAACTGTCAATCAGTTTTGGTAAGTAGAGATATTGTCCATTTCAATTTCTTCACAAATCTAATATTGATTTTATAATGTTTACTATTACTTTTTTCATTATGGGTTTCTTTTTCTTTTTTTAATCTATTAATAAATAATAAAATATAAATTACATTTATACAAAAAACTTCATTTGTTTCTTCTGGTTTAGACCGTGTCGGTAACCGACACGGTCTAAACCAGAAGAAACAAATGAAGTTTTTTGTATAAATAGTGGCCGTGGAAACTTGAAAGAGTATAAATTACATTATTATATTTTCAGAAATAATAAAATAAACTTCATTCAAAAATATACCGTGGAAGCCAAAGAAAAAAATGAAAACTGTGTTGTTCTATATGCTGGAAAAGAGACAAACTTAATGAGGCTGATACAAAAATATGTCGAGTTCCCTATCATGTTATTTGCTTGTAATGGAAATTATTTTTCTGCAATATGCCGTGTACCAGAGGTAAGATTTACAATACTTTAAATATATATATATATGTGTGTGTGTTATGAAGTCAGTTAGAAATTCAACTAATGACATTTTTGGATTCACTTACCAAGTAATAAATAGTCCTCGTTCTTAAATGCGCCTAATCATGTTCAATGTGGCTAGTAAATACATTTTTAACCCGTTCTATTTTTAATACAAAATACCATTTATACTCATTATCATAGTCGTTACTCTTTACCGCTCATGCAGTCTGAGGTTTCCTTCTGTACAGTCCTCCACCATTTCCATTTTTCTTCTTGACCTTCTTCTATCAACCTTACCCTCGTATTGTTACCTTGGCCAGTCTATTGTTTTCCATTCTTAGAACATGTCCAAACCACCTTGAAGAGTTTTCCTCAATAACTTTTTCTGCTGCTTCCACTCTGAGGTCTAACAGTTGAGTTATGAATGCAGCATTATCTGGTTTTCCCTTCCATCTTTTTAAAGAATCTCATCCCAACAAATGTAGACTTATACATCCTCAATTTGGTTTCCTTGGATATTTCTCTTTCATTATACTATCATACCATTAATTATACTTTCATACTAAATGATTAATTTTATTCTACTATACATCGATCCATTATGAATTTTAGGGGTCTAGTTTGAGTGCTGGAGCTTGGATGAATAATGTTGCCAATAAATTGGGAGGTCAATGCACAGTTTCTAAGGAATCGTCAGATATTTTCTTAATGAGGCCAATCAGAATTGATAAGGATAGACTTAAAGATATTATCAAGATGGCAGAAATAACTGCTAAGAAAGAAGCTGGCTCAACATAAGATGAATTAGCGTAATTTCCATCAATCTGATAGCCGGTAAGTATTTATTAGGTTTAATCTAATTTTAAAAATATATAACTCCTTTTAACATGTTTTTGTTTTTGCATTTAGAAATCAATATGGTTTTAACAGAACTGTCAATTTCTTTGAAGTTTATTGTTTGAATTGATTTCAATTTGTAGGTTTCATTTTGAAACCACTCACTTGTTTTTTCCTTAAGTTGAGATAGTCAAACATCCTTTTAATTAAAAGCTCATTAAATTCTTTCTCTCATTTTATACATCTGTCTTATTCTTTCACCAAATATATATATATATATATATATATATATATATATTAATTAAAAATATATATATTTATAATTTATAATATATATATTTAATTAAAAATAGGGGAAGGTAATAGTCCGGGTAGAGTTCAAAAACTTAATTCCTTAAATTGTCATCAAATATTTTTTTGAAACCTAGATATATTTATATTTTCTTATAAATAGTTTATCACTATTAAAGAAATTAATTTTTGACCTCCAAGAAGACCATTTTCTTCCCCATTTATATGAGGTAAACTAATAATTATTCAAGGTTGATTAAAAATTAAATAGGACATTCAACAAAAATATTATTTATTTTATGATTAACGAGATACAAAATGTTCATGGTACATTTAATGTAGAATCCATTTATGGCTTTAAAAAAATATAAATTTACTTAAAATATAACACTATTTACAATATAGCCATTTCAAATTTGTTTTTTCATTTCTAGAATATAAAATCTGAGGAAAAATATTGTAAAACATATGTTTTACAACTTTTCGATCATGACGGCAGATGCGCCACCACCACCATTACAAATGGAAGCAACTCCCTTCTGGCCTGGTTTCAGTGCGTAGGCCAAGTGAAGAACTATCCTTGCACCTGACATCCTGTTAACAGAGTGGAATGTTTATATGTAATTAAATTATAATTATCTAATTAATATTGATTTAAATTAGGGTGTTAATTAGATAAACCAAAAAAAAAAATCTGAATTTAAAGAGTTCCTAGTAGAAGGAATTTTTTAACAGTTTTAACAGAACTGTGATTTTTAATTGTGTACATACAATAATTTCAAAAGATTTTTTTAACTACATGTCTATGAATTGTTAAGAAAATATATAAATAAATGGAATACCTATTCCAAATTAAAGAAAAATCATACAGGACTTTTTAGTAACAACCCAATATCAGGTTATATGATTTATTATTGCAGTGATCCATTGTATAATTTATCAAATTATATTAATATATTATTATTAATTAATATATTTAAAAAAAAATTAGTTTATAAATTCTTTTATCAAAATTTTGTAAGTTGTAGGAGCATTATTAATGCTTTTGTTTTTGCTAACAATATAAAAACTAATAGTCATATTTTTACGTATACACACATATATATTACTCTGCTGTAAATTTAAATTTTGTTTACAAGCATGTTTTTGGTTTTCCAATGCCATTTATCAAATAAGCTTACATTTCCCTAGAAATTTTTATTAATCCTACAATACAAAGGTAAAATATCAACCAGTTATTGAGAATATTTTGTACTTTCAGCAGGATCGGCTTTAATGAAAATGAAAATTATTTCTGGTTAATTAAAAACAAAATATTTAGCATGAAATAATTGCAGATTATAATCCTCAATTTTTACCCCATCCTCGACTTTCTTTCCTTGATCAACTCCATATTATTTCTTTTTGTCTAATTGTGACCAATTCCATGTCACCGTGTAAAGATATCCCCATAGTTAAATAGTGAAATAATATCAAATAAAAAGTAGAGTCTTTATGTAATGTGAGAGTGAACTCTTCAAAAAATTAGATCTAATTTTTTACTAAATTGATGGGCATTTGATGATAGAACATTATGAGGTTATGTAATATATTCAATGCTCATTAAATATTTATACTAGCTGTTATCTCAGAATTAAAAAACCAAAATTTCTAAAGAATTACCCAACAGGGTGTCCAAGGCTGACAGCACCACCGTGCACGTTCACTTTAGCGGGGTCAATATCCATAAGTTTAATGTTTGCCAACACAACAACGCTAAAAGCCTCGTTAATTTCCCAAAGAGAAATATCTTCTTTCTTGACACCAGCCATTTTCAAAAGCTAAAATAAAATTACAGAATATTACAAAACAATTAAAGAACCGTTATATGTATAATAAAATTTTAAATCGAAATAACCTTAGGAGTAGCTACAGCTGGGGCAATAGGAAAATCAATTGGCTTAGTTGCTCCATCAGCGAAGGCTACGACCCTCGCGAGTGGTTTTACATTAAACTGTTTGACAGCTTCAGCGCTCATCATGATCATTGCAGCAGCACCATCATTAAGAGTTGATGCGTTTCCTGCTGTTACGGTACCTCCTTCTCTCTAAAAGGTAAAAAAAAATGCAATTGCTAAATAAAGTAGAAACAATTGGCTAATTAAAAAAATATTTTCATATTACATTAAAATGAATTGTTTGTAAAATCAGAACCAATGAACAATTGAGTATTCATCGACAAAAAGTAAGTAATTACAACATATAATAATCCAGTTTAGTAAATAAAACAAGCACATAATAGAATTTCTTTTATATATAGGATCATAATTCTCAGAAATGAAGAAAAATTTTGAATGACTGATTTTTGGAACTATTTTATTTCTTAAGAAACAATAAGATGTTTTTTATTACACTAAAAAAAAAAATGCGTAATAGAAAATAATTGAATCTTTCTAAAACTATTAAAAATAATGGACACCAATGCCTTTAGTACAGATAAGAATCCAGAAAATAACAGAACAATACATAACTTGAAGTACATACTTTTTTTAAAAATCATTAAACTCCATTATAAGAAAACTCAATATGTAGTATGAGGGTGGTTTGAAAAGTTCTCAGAATCACCGCTAGATGTCGGTGGTAGAGCAACAAGGTTCCCGCGCTATAATCACACATCCTTTGTGAGTGAACACGTGGTATGAGTGGTGGTGATGACTCTTTGTTGTTGTTTTTTGTGTAGCAACTACGCCGGCCCGCACACAAGTGCTATTGCCATGGCAAAACTTCATGAACTGAGGTACGATTTGTTGTCACATCCACCTGATTTGGCACCATCAGACTTTCATCTCTTTCCTAAGCTGAAAATTTTCCTAGATGGACGGAGATTTCATTTTCGAGATGGGATCAAGGCATTGGAACATCGCTGGACCAAATGCATTAGTCTACAGGGAGACTATGTTGAAAAATAAAAGCAGTTCCACGGAGGTAAGACCCTTCTTTCTAGTACATTCCGAGAACTTTTTAAACCACCCTCTTACCATTTCAATACAGTTGTGTTTTATATTGTTAGTACAATTACCTGAAATACTGTTGCCAATTTTCTAAACTTTTCAGCATTAAATTTTTTAAACTCTTCATCTTCATTTACAACAATATCTGGCTTTCCTGTTAATGAAAAAAAATAACGTAGTCAGATAAATAAACTTAAACTATTCTCTTATGTTTAGAAAATATAAATATATATGTTTTGATTTCAGAAGTAAAATAGTGTTCCTTTATCTATCCCAGGTATTATATAAATAACTAAATTTGAAATTGGTAAATAATAAATAACTGATTTTTTTTTCTCTCAAGTAATACCTCAGTACATTTTTAGATAATAGCCCCTAGTTTCTAAGTGATATGATAAATACGAGAAACAAAAGGATAATAAACTGGGCACATGGCTAGACAATGACCGAAGCCCAATTATAATATTAATCAGTTGCTTCATATTCTAGTAAGTATTTTGTTATGGAAAATTAGAATTAAATTTGTAATTATTGACCAACTTAACCTAACAAGCAAATATAGCAAGTATTTGATTAAAAAAAAAAAAGGTGATAAATTTAAGATCATTATTTGTTTATTTATTTTATTTGATTATTTTCAAGCAGAACTGTATAAATAAAATTAGTGGGTTAGAAAGAGTATTGACCTTTAAATGTTGCAAAAGTATCTAAGGCTTAGAAAAGAGGAGACCATTGTAATTGTAAGTGTGTATCTTAAGAAATGATTCTTCTATGATGCGGAGTAAAACCTCTTGAGCTAATTTTGTAGAGAATTTTCTTTATAATTAATCTTTGTTTTAGTTTGCCTTATGATGTTATTTATTTGTCAAATATATATAAAGAAGTAATCATTGGCTCTGATTATAAAGTACTTTCTGAATTTCCCAAATATATTTTATTTATCTTTGTATTAGAAATGATACAGCTTTAATTAGAAATGATAATGCATCGTTATATAAATAAATTAAAAATAGATAAGAATTATATAAGATTGAAATAAAAGTAAAAAAAAAAAAGATTATGTATTATCACTCGGCTCTGCAGTCTTCTGAAAACCAGAGCCTTATCAACAATTGATTTTTACTTTTCCTTGTGCCATGTTTGGTTCCTAATTCTTCAAAGGTGGAGTCGGTAAAATAAAAATAACTATTTGAAAAAGGGGCTGAAATATATGAGACAAATCAAAATATGTAAAAATATAAATAATCTAACAAAAAATTTTTTTTAGATGTATTCATGATTAGTTAATTGTATTAATTTGTCTTATTCCTTTCATATAAGAAAACGAGGTAATAGATTTTTTTTTTTTTTTTATGATATTACTTATTGACATCAATAAGATTACTTATGTTTGATTAAATTATTTATTAATATTAATGCATCATCAAATGTATTTACCTCTTTTCTGAGGAACAGAAACTGGGACAATTTCAGGAGCGAGGAGACCGGCCTTAACAGCATCAGCACTTCTCTTGTAGCTGAGTAAAGCAAAATCGTCCTGCTGCTCGCGGGTTATATTCTGAACCTTAGCAGTATTTTCAGCACAATTTCCCATATGAAACTTATTGTAAACATCAGTCAATGTATCATATACAATTCCATCCTATAAAAAAAATAAATACCCTCATTACATAAAAGAAATATATTTAGATCTTGAATTATGATCATTTTTCAGGAACCATTATAACTACCTAAAATTGATAAAGATGTGCTCATAACAACCACAAATAAATTTATAGGTACATTCATACTAGCACCTATATAACAGAATTAATAACTATTTATTATGGCCGGACCAAATAATAAAATCTGACTGGATACGTATCAAAGTCAGTTCAAGTCAATATTATGTCTTAACAATAGGTTAATGTATATGAACATTAGCATTGTCAATGATTAATCTATATTCAATAATCTTTTAATTACTTGTTTTATCAAAGTAAAAGAGCCCTAAACAAATAACATTAGAATATCTTGTGAAGCTAATTTAAATGTTTTAATATTTTTGATCCTCAAGGTAGTATCCTTGGGCCAATCCTTTATACAGTTTATACAGCTGACATCCCAACTCATCCTAATACTATCCTTACCACGTATGCTGATGATACATGTGTATTATCAGTCAACACCAATCCAATTATTGCATCCCAAAGCCTCCAATCCCATATCACTGATCTTGAAGAATGGTGTCAAAACTGGAGAATTAAAATAAACTCTCAAAAATCGCATCAAATCACTTTTACCTTACGTCGTAAACCAATGACTTCCTGCCCTTCAGTATCCTTTAATAATATCCCACTGGTGCCTGTAGAACAGATCCGATACTTAGGGTTGCATCTTGACAAACGATTAACTTGGAATCCTCATACGAGACTGAAAAGACAAGAAACCGCTCGACGTTTCAGGCTACTTCAACACTTACTAGACAAACGCTCTAAGCTCCCAATTAATTACAAAAGACTCATCTACATGACCATTATACGACCTATTTGAAACTACGGAGTAGAGCTTTGGGGCTCCACTAAGCCATCGAATCCCTCTCGTATCCAATCTCTACAATCCAAAATCCTTAATGCTCCTTATTTTGTTAAGAATAAAATCATACATAACGACCTTAATGTCCCATTTGTTGCTGATTTGGCCCGAACCCGGTATCTATCCTTTCATAACAAACTTCATTTCCACTCAAACCCTCTAGTTTCAAACCTAGCTTCCTCTTTAATTCCCGATAATCCTCCGAGGCGTCTGAAAAGAAGATGGCCCCGTGACTTCTTAGTTGAACTTGTGATTTGAGTACTACCATTGGGTAGTTTCTCTACTTGTCATTTTCACATGTCATTATGTATCGCTTAGCCCATTTACTTGTTGTATGTTTTTTTATACAGTTGTAAATATCAATAAATAAATTTAATAAAAAAAAAAAATTTTGACTTTAAAAAAATATTATCAAGCAATTATGATAAAACTGGCCTGTTATAGGATTATTTGCTTACACTAAGATGAATCCACAACTGAAATAACATTAGCTAATACCATTATGTAAGTTTTATTATACAACTGAGTAGAATGCTCATGTATTCCATTAATATTAATAGTTTAGTTCCATTGAACATTCTTAGGCATATTTAAATATTTATTTATTCTAATAAATTTATTTTCAATATATTTCTTAATTTTATTTTTGTATAAAACGCACCCTTATTTATTTTTCAATGTTTATAAATTTGTTGTTTATCAAATAAAAGTAATTATGTAATTTTTAAGAAGCTTTTAAGTCACACATATAACACTTCAATAACCAATTACAAGAATTATAAATTCCTCATTAATAATGAAAACAAAGCAGTAAACCCATAATTAGCATAATAAACATAATGTAGCTTCTTCGTCTGAAATTAGGTATAATAAGTACTCAAATAGAAATAAAAATTTGAATTTTTTGAATAAACATAACTGAAAAAAACAAATTACTTGATATTATTTTAAAAGTAAAATAAAATAATATAAAACTCACAGTCAGGTGAACTCCTCCATAAGGTGTGTCTCCTCTGGCCAAATAATAAGGAACATTAGACATGGATTCCATTCCTCCGGCGACTATCACTTGTTGATGCCCGCACATAAGGACTTGAGAAGCTAACATAACCGATTTCATGCCCGATGCACAAACCTTATTGACCGTGGTACAAATTACACTCTCGGGCAAACCAGCAAAAAGTGCAGCTTGCCGTGCAGGGGCTTGTCCGACAGCAGCTTGCCCGACATTTCCAATAAATACTTCATCAACATTCTCATTTTGTATTCCTGCTCGTTTGATAGCTCCCTGAAATATAAATGCAATAAAAACTACCATAACACTAAAATAAAAACAAATAAACAAATGGTGCGCTATTATATGGTATTATTATTTTAGCACACTGAAATGATAATCAACTATAACTTCATCTTGTACAAAAGGCGAGCATTGCCCAATGAAGACTTTAAGGCAGAAGGTTAAATAATTAAAAACTAAAAATACTTCTTGGACTGCAATAACCTGATGCTGAAAAACTCTTATTCTCATTTGACCCCAAGCTCTTAAAATAGTCATTGCATCTTGAAGATATATTTGTTATATAACAACTAGATTTTTTTTACAATTTACCTGAATAGCTACGGATGCTAACTTGGGTGCTGGTAGAGAAGAAAGGGAACTTCTGAAGGACCCTATGGGTGTCCTAGCACCGCTCACAATAAAAACTTCATTCAAACTACTTGTACTTTTATGCCTTATACTAGCAGTCAAGGGTACCTATAAAACAAAACGGTTTTATGTAATTTTCAATGGGCATGACAAATCTAAATTAAAGAAGTTTTTGGAATCTAAAAAGTAATTACTATTTTAATAAATCTATTAGCCATTGTAGACATATCTAAATGGAACCAATAACGTAATACTGGAACTGTATGATCACCACTACAGTAACTCACTGACCCCTAACTCCTGGCGTGACTGATAACAATTGATAGGGCTGGGCTTTAGCGCTCCCCATTATGTATCCTTGAAATTAATTTTAACTCGATGACGTGGCAAGTTGTCAATCTGTTTAATTACATATTATAGTATTAATTCTAAATATGCAGCTTCAAAGTCATAAGATTTTCTCGGATCCAGTTTGACTGCTTTATAAGCTACTTCTCAAGGCAAAAACAATAAAATTCTCAAGACCGGTTATTGACTTGAAGTACTTGATGTTATACTTTTAACTTTATTATTAACACCGAACTGATTTCATTTAATTATATTTTACCCGCTATCAAGCTTACTAGTACAAGAACGATTTAACTAGTAAAACGTGATTTTCTGTGAATCGAACTTAAAGTATCAGTCAGATTTATAATTACAATATGCCAAATAATTGTTTAAACAATACTATAAATAAACTCTTGAGTTGATTTACTATGAAGATAAGAAGTTAGCAGAATCGCCCAAAAGAGTTAATCCCTAACCCCAAGTCTTTAGTTAAACCCCTTGAGTTTCGCAAGACTTAAACTAGAAATTAATTGCCCCCAATAAGTGCTAAAGGTTCTCATTCTAAAAGCTTCTTGGCAATGATAAAGGGTTTATGAAAATGTTAAATATATGATACAATTTTTAAACACCAATTAAATTGGAAAATATATTTTATAGGAAAAATATAAATAAAAAAGAATATTATTATTAAACTGAACATAGAAAATTATGTTGAATGCACTTCAGTAAATATTCCTTTAAATATTTAAACCACTGAACATGTTTTATTAAACACTCAAATGTCATTAAACCATAATGACATTGTTCAGAGAATCCTTAACTTGCAAATTGAAAAGGAGAGATCGAAAACAATTTCCATACTCTTCCGTGTTTAAAAGTTGAAGAATTTAGGATGAAATTTTTTCATCTTATTCTTAAGATTTGTAATGTGAAAATTCAATTTTCAACCTCTCCATCTTTATTCCATTACGATTTCGATGTTGCCAAACTCAAATCCAAAAATATAAACCCTACGTAAGTATAATAAGGCGATGATGGTGCGAGACTAATTATCAAAGATATTATTACTTTTTGATATAAGAAGAATATATGCTCATATCATTTTTTAAAATCATTAAAACCATTTCTGAACAAATACACAATTTGGCTATAGTTTTTCAAAAATTTTTCTTTATTTATTAAAATTCAATGGGATTTAAATTATTTACTTATGGATAGATTTATGGCTAGAATTTATCAATGTCCATATAATAATGTGTAGTTTAAGAAGGAGTTCAAAAAAGTGATGAAACAAAACTTATCTATCCCCTTCTTTCTTAAAATAAACCCTCCCTTTTCTGGATGAACATACAGTGACTGCGTTAAAAAAAATGCATCTTTTGAAGAAGAAATAATGATAAATAAACTAGATCAATTAACAACAATTGAAACAGGCTTAGTCCATGGTGGCTCTACTATAAAAAAACAAAACAAATAAATGAAATAAAAAGATCTCGAGAAAATAACGAAGTTGTAATAAATTAATCAAAGAAAAGAGGTAAGTACGTACGAAAACATCCTTTTCTCTGATTAATTAATCATTTATATTATTTTATAATTTATGAAGTTCATAAAAGGTATCACTATGTATGAAATAATATTTTAAATAAAACTATTGAAAGTACTCATATACTGAGAGCACAACAAAAAACAATAAATAGAAAAATGATAAAAGAATGCGAAAGGAATGGGTCAGGGTTGAAAATCTTTATTTTGTATCAGGAGAGTAGGAAGTGATAGGAGCTAAACTTTTCCACCGGCCTCCAGCGCCCGACGATTTTGACAAGAAATCTGCATTTTGTATTAGGAGAGTAGGAAATCATAGGAGCTCACTTTGCCGGCTGTATTCCCTGCGATAGTGCTGGCATCTATTGAGAGATTTGAGAACTAATATTTGAGTTTTGCCGGGAGGTGCTGCGCTCTCGCGGCTAGCTTTAAAACTATTACCTCGATTATATCCATAATTGCTGGTGTTTTTTTTTATTAGTTACAGAAACTAATGTGCCAGGGGTACTACACTCTAACCATTTTTTAATATATTGATAATATTATTTATCTTCTCATAATTATTGTCTTTATATGCTCTAGAACAATACAATTATGAGTGTATTGTAAATTAATATAAAATTAAATTAAATATCATTTAATAAGCATTCATGTAATTTACTTGCCTTACCTTCTATTCATTATTAAAACAAGTATGAATGTATTTGGCTGAGAATTTTAAAAACTGTTTAATTACTAAATAACTGGCTAGGGGTAACAACCAGACATAAGTGGGTCTGTCTCCAGCATGTCACAATTTTAATAATAAAAAATGAATGAATATATTCGTATACCAATAAAATGAAAAAAACAAAACAAGGATAAATAAAAATCTGGATAAACTTTCACATTTATTCTAGGTAACTAAACTGTATTACATTTATACACAAAATAAATTTATAAAATTGTATGACATAGGCACTACTCTGTAGACTCAAAGGGTTAAAACTTATAATGTAACTGTCTATAAGTTTATCAGGTAGTTAGAAAATTTGGTATTCACAGTCAATTTCTCATATAAACAAAATTAAAAGGCACAATCAATGTTAGTTTTTTATATATTTAATATACTAATTAAATTTAAAATTATAGTTATTTAATACTGAAAAAAATATATATAGCCAGTCTATGTGTTTTACATATAGTAAGTATATGTATGCGTATATCTTTATATTATTTCATATTGAAACCAACAAAGAAAGTTTATGGAAGACTCTAATGCTTTTGTTTTTAATGTGAATTAACATTAAACAGGAAAAAATGGAATGTAACAAATGAAGGATATATGATTATAATACAATGCAAGGATTAATAAAACAGATATAAATAAAGCTTAATTACATATTTTATGTACATCAATATTACTAACATTATATGCATCTTTAAGTAGGTATGGTACACCTACAACTTCATTGAAATAACAAAATATATAGATATAAATAATATAAAGGTACATATATTAAGTCGAGTATGAAAAAATACTCATACCAAGTATCCATAACAAGGTAAGCAAATTTACATTAGTCCACTCAGTCCAAAACAACTAAAAAACGTTAAGGTGACATTTTATTTCCTTTCAAGTTCTCAACGATTCAACATTTAAAAAAAAAGAAAAATATATATTTGATTAAATAAAACAAGCTATATGTGCCCAACATAAATTAATAAATGAAATAAATATATAAATAAACTATAAACTGGAAATAAACAAAACTGAAACTATACATATAAAACATTAACATAAGATTTTTTTTCATGAATATTTGTGTTTTAAATTTCTTTTTATGAATGTGCCCCTTTCTTCTTTCGGAAAAAGGAAGAAAGTACATTTTGTCTTTTATCTTTCCTTGTGTCTTTTGTCTGTTGTTCGTTCTCGCTAGAGCTCTCACTTGGTCGCCTTGCCTCAGTAGTGGTTCCTCCTGTTGCAGGCGGCAATGTTCCAGATCGATTGCTGTTGCTGTTTGTGTAGGCACCACTCTACATAATGATTAATAAATAAGTTGTAGCAAAAATCATAAACTTTATAAAAATCATAACAAATAAAAAACAAAGACAATAATCTAATCATAATATTCATGATATTAAGATACTGATTCCTTTTACCAATATATTTTTGAAAAATGTAGAAATCGTTTAAAAAGTACACCTTTACTTGAGGCTTTTCTTCATTTAATTGGATAAAAATTAGGAAAAAGTTATATAACTCATCATGTTCTACAATATCATCTTATACCAAAAATATTATAGGATAAATAAACCATTTAGTTTAAGTTAAGTGAGAAAATGATATTCAGAAGCTCAAAAATGAAGGAAAAATATATAACAAATGAGTACAAACGTTTACAATATTTTTTTAATAATTTAACAGAGGGGAAATAAGTCTGAAATATAATGTGAACCTAATTAAGAGTAGTCATTATTTATTGTTGGCCCTATATTGAGGCTTTAAATTCTTTTCCATATATGAAATTGCTCAAAGTGATCAAGTGATTTATTTCACACCAATTTTGGGGCCATTTACCATTATGTTTTCATCATCCCAAAATTTCTGTAATTGTTTCATGAAAGATACCAGGAGATACGTGCAAAAATTGTAAAAACTTCATCCACTGTCTATTGGTGGCCTACATGATTAGTTTTCTATATTTTTATCTTATTACAAATAATTTTCAAAGACTTATTTGATCAAAATGAATCTTCATTCTGTTTCATAAAACTCACGAATATTGCTGATCCTCCATTAATTTTAATGATATAATTATGAATAAACAAAATAGGAAGTACCGATATTGTTTGTACTAGATTTATAAATTAATGGCCTGATTTTAAAATTAAAAAATGAAATAAATAATAAATGAAAATCTCTGAAGTTCTTTGAACAAAAGGTGTTTATTATTTGAACAACAAATAATCACACACTTTCACTGGTATGAAAAATTATATTTATTAGTTAAATCATTAATATAAAAAGATAAAAACATATCGTACCTGCTTCTGAGCTAAGTTTCCATAAACTGAAAAAAACAAAAACAAACATAAATTATTGAAAAACAATGTTGCCTTAACTATTGACAATAATTGTATGCGATATTTTAAGAACAAAATTACCCTTTAAACTGTTTAAATTAATAAATAAATAGATTAAAATATGTATAATTTATCGCAAATTACTGCAATATTTTCTTTGATAACTGTTATATATACTATACATACATTAATGGGATGTGCAAAAACATTCATGGGAAATCTAGTTTTATGATTAGAAACATCAGACCGTATATATATTTTTTAAACTAATAAAAGAAACAATTTAAACAGAATAATTGTTTGTTATAAACATAACTTAATAGAAACTATTTCAGCATTAACAAACAGGTGTGATCCAATCATACTACATAATTGGATATATTTACCTTTCAACAAGGTAATGTTATAAATATTTTTTCTTTATATTACAAACTATCTTCCAATATACAAACATTGCCTTTATAATTTAACTATATTCGATATTTATTAATACTTAATATTTTTAATAACATAATTATAAAATTTGTTGTAATTTGTAAATGTGACTGAGTATTATTTCTGAATATGAAGTTTAAGTCTGCAGATTTCAGACTTGAAACTCTTATCCGTTCAAGTTGATGGTTCCAGCCTTCCTCTTGGTAAATAGCTTACATCAATAGAAATTATAAGGTCATGCACATACTACTAATGCATATAGCTACTAACATGGACTTAATTGTAAATCTATCTCTATCTCTGGAAATTCACTCATAATCCCATAAAAAAATGCACAACTAATAGTTTATTTTTAAATATTTTTGTTTTGAAGAGAAGAGAGAAATAAATTATAAATATAATATTGATGTAAGTCAACAAGATCCTAATTGAAGTAATGCTCAATGAACATTCATCCCTGTGTATACCTTGCAAAAATTGCGAGAACACGGGGATATAGGATTTGTCTGCCTTGGATACAACCCCTGGTAGCTCAGTGGTGGTCCTGGGGACCTTGTTCGAATCCTGGCCAGGAGAAATCTTTTCTCTTCAAAACAAAAATATTTAAACATAACTAATAGTAATTGAAAGTATAAGACACTATAAATGGACATTTAACATCTCATGGTGTATTATATGATCAAAATTTCAATTAATATTAGTAACTCAAAAATACTACATATTAACAAAAAAATAAATAAATAAAAAAAGGATAATTATTTACTCACTTGTTCCATGCCTAAAGGAAGTGGCGTCTGTTGGCCAAGGCTCTCGAGCTGGAGCTGCAGTTACTAACGGCCTATTGGGAGGTGCGGAGGAAGGTAATGGTGGAGGGATTTCTACAATGTAACAAAATATTGTTTAACTAAAATACTTAAGCAGTACTAATAAGCGAATCAAAGCTACAACAAATACATACCAGCCACAGGATAATCTAAATTAGCAGGGGTCGAGTTTCTCCATTCGGGGTTAGGGTTGCCATTAGGACTAATTGGGGTGTTCGGTTGGTATGATGAAACGGGTCTCACTGATATTCCAGAAGTTTCTAAAAATTTATAATCTAATAGTGATTCAGGCAAATACAGAACTGAATGAAATACAAGAAATAAGCGTGTACTTACCGGTTGATGATCTGATCGGTATTGGTGGAGGGGCACCCCTTGGTGGAATTGGTGGTTTTCCCCGTCTATTCACTTCAGGAGTAGACCCACGGCTAGAGTCTGAGCTCTCCTCGGGTCCGACTGGAGCCAACCTGTCTCCGGATGGCGAACCCTAATCAGATGTACAAGGAATAATAAATCAAAGGTCACTCAGTGGTAGAAGGTAACAAACAAATATGTATTTTCATCCAAAGGAAAAAACTGATATAAAGTATTTTAATATTATTAGATCAACAGGGGTAGATAATAAGAAAATTATAAATGGCCCATACATTTGATATATGAGATGATATATTTGACACAATTGTAATAAATTTTCCATAACAACATCGTTAACATGAAACCTGTTAACAATGAACATCGTTGGGCCCGAATGATTTGTCTGTTATGAAGATATAAAAAGGAGTTGATTATAACCAAAAAAATGCAGTTTTTCACTGCCCAAAAAGTAATGGCACACCTTAATTGAAAATATAATATTAGTGCCAAAGGCACATAAATTACTCAATATTATGTAAACATACCATTGGCATTAATAACTGCCTGCAGACGCCTTGGCATGGATTCTACTAAATTATTTAATATTTCTACTGATAAATTGTCCCACGATTCATTTATTACTTGTTTTAAGTGTTCCTTGCTAGTAAGGCTTGTCTGTCGTACCTTTCTGTCCAAAATATGCCATAGGTTCTCTATAGGATTGAGGTCTGGTGACTGAGGTGGGGTCAGCAATCTTCTGGGAGCATTATATAGAAGCCATTCCTTGGTTAAGTTGGTTGTGTGCTTCGGGTCATTCGGGACATCTTGCTGGAAGTAGTTATCATTCTCCAGACCTAATTTAATGGCACTACTTTTCAGGTTGCGTCACAACACCTCCACATATGAGCGAGCTGTCATAATACCTTCAATAATTTCTAAATTTCCAATGCCGAGTACGCCATACAGCCTCAAACCATAATATTTCTACCTCCACACTTCACCGTTTTCGACATATTTTTATTGTATTTAAAGCTGTTTTATTTTTTTGCCAAATTGTCAAAATGTTAGCCGGTTTAAAAACTTCGAATTTGCTTTCATCCGAAAATATAACTTTCTTCGCAAAATCTAGTGGTTCATTTACGTATTTTTTCGCGAACTCAAGTCTCTTTTTCCTATTCAATTCACTATGAAAGGTTATTTATTTTTTTTTTTAGAGGTCTTCTGCCACGAATGCCTTTATTATGGAAAACTTCAGGGATTGTTTATAGAGGAACGTACTTTCCACTAGATGATGCTAGGTAATCGGCAAGATTTTGAGCACTTTTACTGGGTTTTCTTAAAGCTTCTTTAACTACCTGTCTTCTTTATCACACTGTAAGGGCCCTTGGACGACATCTCCGAGGCTGATTTTCAGTTGGTCCAGTTCTTATCTTTTTTTTAATAGATCAGTAGAGAAAGACAATTTCAGTTGTTTAACGATCTTTCGGTAACTTTTACCTAAAGCCGATAATGATACAATCATCTCCCTAACAAACAATGGTATTTCCCTAATTTTGCGTGGCATTAGGGAGTGGAGTAGCTCAGTGGTAGAGCACTGAGTAGCCATGCCGAAAATCCTGGTTCAAATCCCGCTACAGGCAGTTACTTTTATTTAGTCTGTTTGCGGCGGGAGATGGATCATATGGGATCTAGGACCCTCCTGGGGCTCACCCAGCCTCTATAAAATATTATTAAAATAGGGTACCCAAAATAAGGGGGAAAAACCTGGCGGTTGAGCGTGACCTAGGATAAGTCACCTCCTTGCAGAACCGTTGTCCATGAAACATCACAGTCTCTATCATGTACTGAACCCCAGACTCGTTCACGGGTCGTAGTGGTTACAGGTTAGGTTTGCGTGGCATTAGATACTGAATATGGTGGAAGTACAATATCACTGGAGGTAATAAGCAGTAACAGCATTAGTGAGTGTCATAGGTCACTAATTCCTTTCTCGGGTTTAAGTCACTAAGTCAACTTCTCAGTAATTCCAAGTACTTACAATACTTTATGGGCGGTGAAAAGCTACATTTTTTGTTTATTTAATATTTGTTTAATTTTTTTCTATATTATATTTATCATGTTAAGTTGTCTGCTCTTGACTTATTAAAGATATATCAAGCAGACTAAAAAAAATAATTCTATTATGCATAAAACCTCTAATCGCTGGGTGTGCAAATACTTTTTGTGGCAACTGTATATCTTAGTGATAAAATATATGGGTTTCCTTATAGGATTTAGGCTGTAATTAGCAAAGGAATATTACCATGTAGTCATTATGGAATTTTAAAACATCTGTACGGGAGGGGTGTACTTTAGAACAGGTTTCACTGCATATTAATAGGAATTCTCTTTTTTTTGTAAGTTACGAACTTACTTCTTTTTCATTCTTAACATCAAATATTTTATATTTTATATTATTAATGTAAATAATTTTAAAATGTTTAAGAAACCAAAATCCCTATATTTACCTTTCTGTTTTCGTCATAACTCATCAATTGCAAACTAGGAGGAAGCTGAGCATGGAATGTTATTTTATTAACCCAATCTTCCATTTCTACTCCATGAGGGGCCAAAAATAAAAACTCTGATCCATCTGTAGTACAAAGTCTAAAAAAGATAAAAACCGAAAGTGAATTAATTATAGAATTTAATATTACTCTCAATAATATATTTGAAAATCCAAGAAATAACTGACCTGAATACATGTTTCCGCTTGGTATAATCTTCAGCTTTTTCACATTTAGCATTAAAAATTATGATTGGAGAGGTTGCTGCTTTACTAGCAACAAAGTCATCCTGATCCTTGAAGAAGCAAAGAAGCTGCCCGCAGAGAACTAAAGAAATAATGATTCTCAATTAGTAATTATAAAAATAGTTTAAATAATTATACACTGTTGCTATTAAGAGAAAAATATGGCAGAAGAATATCAGATAATAACAATGTGAAAAAAATAAGAACAATTTTAGGTTGTTGAAAAGTGGACAGATAAATTTCCTTTTTACAGGCAGTCTTTGCATTTAAATCAGCTTCTGCTTCCTGGAAATCAACTTATTTCGAGTTTTATGACAAATGGAAATAGATAGTAATGCAGATATATAAAGCTGTATTTTGTAGCCTTTATCTTCTCTGTAAGTCTTTTGTGTTAAATACATATATTACTTCTTTTATTATCATAAAATAATAACTTTAATTTCTTAACAGGGTACAATTCTTCCTTACACATTTATATATTTCTTTAATAATGGGCTCTACAGTCCTTGAAGAACCTTGGCCTCTGCTAATTTCTTGCGCCATTCGCCTCTTATTTATAATAAATGGATCTTAAATTATATTTATAAATTTGCATAAGTATTATTCCTTTAAATCTACAATTATCTGTACAAAAAATAACTATTACCATTTTCTCGATCAAATTTTTAAAAAATTCAACAGAGCAATTCTGAAATTGCCTGGACCAGTCCCATACTAGCTATAAACGATGCCTTCTATGTCTGATAAAAGTTTAAAGTTTTAAAAACAAAATTCTCAAAACTTGAACCATTGGCAACTAGCCTTTTTACAGTACTTAAGTGATTCATATAAGATATAGGATAATGAGGTAATAAGTACAAAAATTTCAAGATTCCTTCTGTAGAAATTGTAAAATATTATTGTTAAAAAATGAAAAAAAATGAAAAAAATTGACAAATAACAATTTATACATATTACTGTGTATAATTTTATTGAGCTTATTAGCCACTCACCATTGAAAGCAATAATCAGATAGAAACTCTCAAACATATTTCCTCCTTTTTTTTTCCAATATATGTCTATTTAACACTTTTAAGAAATGCTATAAATTATATTGCTCTGAAAATTGCATACCTGTATAGAATGTTTTCCAGGAACGGAGAGCAGCTTTCTTGCCACCACTTTGAAGTTCATGTTTCCTATCGAGAATACCTTGAATTTCTACAGGTGGCAGTTGGTCCAATTCATCGCCTCGGAACTTCTGTAATTTTCTAAAGCTCTGGGTCCTCCTACGTGTGGTGAATGATGGCGTTCTCTTTGGCTTCTTAAGGTCAGCTTTCATACTTTCAGCTCGTTTGACATCTCCGGCTAAAAGTTATTTGTATATAAGATGTATCATATGTTTAAAAAGGCATACATGCTTGATGTTCAGATTATGTTATGTGAAATTTTAATTTATGGGATAAAATTATTAAATATGAGAGAAAACGATAACATAGTAACAGCAGTGAATAATAGTGATCAGGGAAATTTAAAATTTTGAAGTTTAAGCATAAACCAATGACATTGCTTTTTTTTTAAAAAATCATGGACAAGGTGTCATAAATTCTTCTAATTTAACAACCAATTAAGGAACATAAAACTGAACATTTTAAGTACCCAATGATAGTATGACAGTCGATGAACTTGCTTGGCCCTTTGAACTAGGTGGAAGAGTCACTGTGGCCCTAAATAATGGTAATAAATAATAACAATAAGAACTAATAAAATTTAAAGTTGTTTTTAATTTATTCCATACTAGCAACCCACTCCAGCTTTGCTCTGGTAACAAGGCATATTATGCCTACATAATTTTCACTAAGGACCAAGCGAATATCATTGGTTAGGCTTCTTTGGGAGTCTTGATTTTCTTTCTTCCTATCTCAGCTAATGTACTTTATTATATAGAAATTATAAAAATAAAAACAAAACCAAATATTTCTTTATATACAAATTTATTATCTTGCACGTTAGATAATTGCACGGGATTAGGCAAGCAGCCTCTTCAGTGAAACCCATCGATATTCCAACCCATTTACACAAAACCTTGACAAATTATATACCTAAACCTTCCTGGTGAACCACTCTATCTATTGGTGAAAACCACATGAAGATCCGTGCAGTAGTTATTGAGTTTTCCATGAACAAACCCGGCCGAGGACTTTGTTTTTTGTAATATGTATAGATATCTAGAGTAAAGATAAATCCCGAGTAAATAAAATGCTAGATAAAAATAAAGTTACCTTTTCGCAGCCTGTCTCCAAATAAGGTAGATATACTTCCAGACTTCTGAAGAGGAATAGGAGACTCCTGTGCACTCAACCTAGAAAAAATATATATATAGTTACTTAATAGTTTAAAATAAAATTAGATGATTTATAAATATTTTTAATGGTATTAATCATTGCTTGAGCCATTATACCTCTTAGTCTGGAAAAAATAAATCATGTAATGTGTTGTAATACTTAAAAAAAAAAATCTACTCATCATTCCACAGACATTTCATATAAATAACAATTACGTATCAAGTAGCTTGTTATTTCTTCCTCATGATTTTTTATGGCTTAAGCAACATATTGTTGTTATACAATCTCATAATAATAATATTAAACTTGAGAACTTTTTTCAATTTTTCAGATGAGATGAATTATATATAAGATGACTAGATCTTCAAGCATGCACAGCTGGAAGAACCATACCTATGTGAATTGCAACAATATAAAAATCTACATCTTTATGAGTCCTTCTTACAAACGTCCTTTAAAATAAAAACCAAAATAAAGATTTAAAACCAAATTTTTGAACCATATTTACAGAATATGACATCCAAAAGAATGCTTCTATATTTTAAAATCACGTTTCTTGAAACATTTTGATATAATCAGCTCGAATTAAATCTATCAGTTTAAAATAATTCCTTAAAATTGAAGTAGGAATCAACATAAGGGTTTTAAATAAAATTTAAATTGTTCGTTATACAAAGACCACTTATTAAATTGCTTACAATAGTATACCAAACCTGGGTAAAGTTGTTGACTGAGATTTAGTAATTGGGTAGGCAGAGTCAGTTTCTGAGAGGTCGGCAGGTTCTTTATTTACTGATGGTAGTCTCTCAGTTTCCTCGGCAAACGTTTCGGCTAATAAGAATCTTAACATGCAACATGCAAAAAGGCATACAATATTCTAAAGAAAAAAGGAGCTTTTCAAAAAATCAATATATCAACACAAAAGTTATGAAATGTAAAACCACCATTAAAAAAACAACATTCCAAATTAAAATAATAATAATAAAACATCACCATAAAAGTTGACATGCATAAATATCTGTCATGATGCAAATGAAATATGAATATAATTCATGTGAATAGTAAAATAGTTCAATAGAAGTGCATATTGTAAGCGCAAAAGTGAAATTTTTAAAACTAATAATCGCCAATTCAAAATATTACATTTTAATGTATGCTTAGCCAGAATTTGAGATTAAAAATTATAAAATCAATTAATAAATGTGGATAAAAATAATCATAGTCTAGAATGTTCTAAAGTGAGAGGGGAAATGAATGGACAAACAAGTGGCTGTTTGGTATTTAAAAATAAAAATAAAAATAATAACAATATTAGAAATATTAATTTTTCGAGTGTAACTAAAAAAAACAAAACTTGTTTGCTGAAATTAGCATAAAAAGTATTAGGAACACAATTTAATCTTTTTCATGTTTAGTAAATTTAAAATTCATCACTATGTAATTTCTATTTTATCTGAGCATTATACAAACACAAAAAAATGTATCTGTTTATTATTTTTTCCCATAAGTACTATAAAAAGAAAAAAAAAAGTAAATTTAATGATTTTTTCTTTTAGAAAAAAATCTCATTTGGAAAAAATATAACTAAAAACAGGAGTTATTTCAGTGGCAAGCAGATACTTGAGAAACATATTATTACACCTATTTTATTTTGAGATATTTTACAATACTTAATTTTGAAATTGAGGTGAAATTCAAACTTTTTAAATACATTCTACTATAATATATTATTTTATAAGTGCTATCAAATTTCAGATATATACATCAGAAAAGGCTCAATGGCTATGTACAATATTAATTTATTTTATAATATTAAAACCGGTTGAGAAAAGAAAAACCATGCAGCCATAAATATCAGTATTTCGAATACATTATATAAAAAATACATATCGACATTTGAATAATACCTTCCAGAAGGAGATGGAGCCTTATTATCCAAAATATCAGGACCACCGTTGATTTCTTGACGTCTCCTTTCATCTTCTTTTTTCCTTTCCTAAAAACAAATAGAAAATATGTATAATCATCATATATATATATATATATATATTATATTAATCGAAAAAATTAATATTTTTTTAATGAGCAGTTAAAAAGTAAAGATTAATATTTATATTATATTATATTACATTATTTTATTAATAAATATTTATATAAATATAAAATTTATTCGCACTTGAGTCATTCGTTGAGCTTCTCTTCGCTTCCTAGCTTCAGACCTTTCTCTTTCAATTCTCTCAATTTCTGCCTGTCTAGCTGATGCTTCTGCTTCCTGTTGCTTTAAGAATGCCTGCTCTAGCTATAATTAAATATTTTAAAAAATCGGATCATTAAAAATAAAATGTGGAAGACAAGATGCTGTTTGATATTTAAAATGAGAAATTAAAAAAATATAATATTATGAATCCTAATATTTAAAAAAATAAATAAATATATATATATAAATATATATATATATATATATATATATATATATATATATAAATAAAACATAATATTTATTTCCAAGACTTAATAAAAACAAAACTTGTTTTACTGAAATAAGTATAAAAAGTATTATGAACCGAATTTTTTATGATAAACCCAGTGGCTGTAAAAATATTTTCCAATATAAATAAATATTTATTTACTTTTTTATTATTTAAGAATTTCTTTGTAACTCTATCCAGATCATCATAGCCTTCAAATAATCATCACAACCAAAAATTTTCAAGATTAAAAACAAAAATAATTTAAAAAGATTTTAAATTTAATTACCAAAGTTATTCTTTTAATGGCACTAAATTTATCTGCATGTGCTTCAATAGTTTTCTCGAAATCTTCATGTCTTCGGATCAATTCTTCGACCTGAGAAATGGATTCTCCAAGCTTTTCATCATGAAGAACAGGCTCTCGGGAAATAATCCAACTTTCCAATAGATTTGCTTCCCTCATAAATATCTAAAAAAAAAAAAATTAAAGTTTAAAGAAACCTAATTAAAATAAGCAGTATTCACTAATAAACTCTTTAAAATGTATGCAGTGCAAAATTGAAAAGTAATCATTAATTCAATCCTATAGAAATACAGATACATAGATTTAAAGAATCAATAGATAGCAACAATTAAATAATTTATGTTAATTATATATAATACTCATTCAATTGACATACCCTTGTGTCTAAACTCAGGTCATAAATGACTTTCCGTTTTTCCCAAGTATCATTCAAAAGATGTTTCCTTTGTTCAAGAATTCGAATTTTATCTTGAATGTCATTTCCAAGAAAATGTCCCTGAAAAATAATATTAGTGTTATAATTATTGGTCACATACAAGAAATACTTTATGATTTATTAATTAAATGAAAACATTTTAATCACCTGTTCAATCAGGGCATTGCCAGTTGTATAAAATTGACTAAATGCTTCCTCCCTGCTGTTGATTTCCGCTCTATGTTCCATATGTCGTGATATAAGTGCTTCAGCGCCAGCTACATCCTGGGCCAATTCAGGGGAGGTGACTTTAGCGATCATTTCACTGATCCAAGCCCTGAAATATTTAAAATTAAATAAAATTAGCTATAATTGTCATATTTATAGCATAATAAATTCCAATTCCAAAAACATACATAAGGTCACGGTAAAGATCGAAGTAAGATTGGAGCTGTTCGGCCTGTTCTAGATTCCTTCTCCTTTGCTCCGTCTTTTCGTAAAGTTGTGTCCAAGCATCCGTAACTTCTTCATGCTTAACTTCGATATGCTCTCTGGCGTCTGGGAACAATCCAGAAAGTCTCCCACCTTCTTCAACAACAGCTTCAACCTGAACAGTTAATTTATAAATAGTACTTCTCAATCACATTTTTAAATATTAGATCAATAATAGATTTATGAGATACTAAATGCTAAAATAATGAGAGTAAAACAATATTTACATAATATCTTGAAAGTAAATAACTAACAGGTATGTTTTGGTAGAGAATCAGAAAATGTAATACAAAAATAAAATTAAAAAAACGAAAAATGTACAATAAAAAGAAATAGGCTTATGGAAAAATAAGTGAATAAATAATAGCATCTAATAATAAAAAAATAATATCATTATTAGTGAGGAATATTTACATTAATTCATCCATCGATCAAGTTGAATATATCTATAAATTATAATAGGATTTAATTAGTTGGGGGTGCAGTCAAGAAAACACAGCAAAATAAGTGAAACTTATTGTATTTTATATGTGGCGATATCTATAAATTATTTATTGGTTATAGAGCATCTGTTTGGGAATTTAGAAGATGTAGGAAAAGTTTGGATTTAAATGAGGTTAAAGAAGACGCATGACGGATATCTAGCAGGAGTGAGTTCCAAAGAGAGATAGAACGGGCGAGAAAGGAACGCTCAAAAGTTTTGGTTCTATGGGAACAGATATAAAGATCGGAAGGGCAAGATCTTGTGCCCTGTGATTGGATAGAGGATTTGAATTGTAGGAGACTATAAATATAAGATGGATGTTGTGAGTTGATGGTTTGATATAAGTAAGAACCAAGGAAATAGAGTCTGCAGATAGAAGGGAAGAGCCATTTTAACACAACGTAACGGCAGGACACATGAGACCTCCTCAGGGTGTCAAAGACAAATCGAAGTGAACAGTTCATAATTCGCCTCAACCTCTCCTCGAGCCTGTTCGTTAACACAACGTAACGGCAGGACACATGAGACCTCCTCAGGGTGTCGAAGACAAATCGAAGTGAACAGTTCATAATTCGCCTCAACCTCTCCTCGAGCCTGTTCGTTAACACAACGTAACGGCAGGACACATGAGACCTCCTCAGGGTGTCGAAGACAAATCGAAGTGAACAGTTCATAATTCGCCTCAACCTCTCCTCGAGCCTGTTCGAGAGGCAACCATATCGAACACAACCATAGTCAAAGTGTGGAAAGATAAAAGAAGTGATAAGGAGCTTAGTGTTAGGAGATGCCTGGAAGGGTGGAATAACTTTAGAGAGCTTATTGCTCGACAGGAAATTTGGGCAATGTGGGGTTTCCATGAGAGGGATTGGTCGAACATAATTCCGAGGTTTCTAACAGAAGAACTGAAGGCAATCGGATGATCATTTAAGGTTAATTGGGGAAGTGAGTTGATAGATTTAAGAAGGGTGTTGGAACCAATTAGAATGGCCTGAGTTTTCCCAGCATTCAACGACACTCGATTCAAGTTTGCCCAGGCACTGATCCTATCTAGGTCAGCTTGAATATTGGCAAATGCAGCTATTATCTCAGATGGAGGAAAGTACAAATAGATCTGGGAATCGTCGGCGTGATATTGAGGGGGATGGAAACTACTCGTTCAAAACAACCTTGTTATGGTATATTTTGGAAAGAGGGGAGAGAAATTCTATCGCCCATGTATAATAGTTGTATCTAGAGTATTATTGGTTGATAAATATTATTTATTTTCACAAGAGATTAATCCATAAATTTTTGTTGTTTAAACTTTCCTGAGGACTAAAGATATTTCTTAGTGTAAATTTTAGGATTAAGGATTATCAACTATTTATTCCACAAACATTTTTGACCAAATTTTAATTAACCCTTAAATAAGTTTTCAGGCTCAAAAATTTATAAATAAAATTAATACCTGTTCTTTTACAGCCGCAAGATCTGTTAGGAACACTTCATGTTTTCTAACCATTGCTTGAATTGATTCGAGATCTTGTCCGTAACCTTCAGCTGTAAGACTAGAATCTTTTTCTTGGATCCAACAAATGGTTTCATCAGCTGTGCGATCGAAGACGTGAACTTGTTTCGCTCCAGCAAGAGCCTAGTACAGATTAAAATTATGTGTTAATTTTGTAATAAATTATTACGATAAGTAATGAATAAATGGTAAGTGTTCAAAGGTCACCTCCTGCCTGGCATGAGCCAATTCTTTAAGATCATCCCATAATTGCTGAGTTTCTTCCATTTTCTTGGCAATCCTTTGGCTCTCAGGATTCCCTTCCGCTATCAATGCCTGTCCGCTCTGAAGGCAATTAGTCACTCTTCCTTCGCTTGAAGATAATCCACTCAGTACATTTTCAAATCTCTAAAAAAGTATATCTCATGATAAAACATGAATTATGTACAACTTGAACACCAATTAAACCCTTAGAATAAAAAAGTAGACAAACCTGGATCAAAAGTTCAACATGCTCCACATCTCTACCATAATCTTCAGATGCTGCAACTGCTGTCTGATCGCTAATCCATTCTGCAACTTCTTCAGCTTCTCTTAAAAACCTATAAAGCTTTCGACTTTCAAGTAAGTTCCATTCTCTTTTCTTACATAGGCTTTCGATTTCCCTCAATTCTTCTTCAATATCAGTCTATTAATACAAAATTAATGATATATTTCATATGTAATAATAAAATGTAATATTACATAGGAAAAAAAAGACATACCTGTTTCTGAGAAATCTTTTCAGAGTCAAAATGACCTCGGTCAATTAAACCATGGCTAAGATTACTGAGCCGCCCGACTGTCTGCCTGAAAGCAGTTATTTCTCTGTTGAAACTTTCTAATTTTTTCAAAAGGCTCTGAACTGAATCCTCGTCTTTTCCAAAATCTGTTGAAACGAGAAGAGGCCTCTTTTCTTTTAACCATGCTTCAGCTTCACTAGCTTCAGCATAGAACTAAATGGAAAAAAAGAAAAAAAAGAAAGGTTAAATTCAAAAACTAAGTGTTTTTAACACGTGTAACTTATAAATTGAAAAAAATTCACTATTTCTGACACTATAACTAAAATGTTGACAACAGAAATCATCATATTAGTTATTATTCTATAGAGTGAATAAGAAAATAATTGTTATAACAAATATCTGTATAGATAGAATGCAATAAATTAAAGAAAAATGTTTATTGTAAAAATTGAATAATTAATAATCAGAACTCAAAAAACTTATTTTTAGATAATAAATGTAGAGTTTGAATACATACATACACCTTCTCAATTTTTAACAAAAACTATTACAATTGAACATCAAACCTGGAAATTATTAAGATAGTATATTATAGTATAAAATACATACCATTTGCGATTCCACAGCATCAAGCAATTTAAGTTTACGTTCCTTCACCAGTTGTTTAATTTTAGCCAATTTCTCGAGCAAATCACTATGAGCCGCTTCAATCCTGGAACTAGCGAAATGCCCGCTGTGGACCATCTGCTGAGCTCTGCTTCCCAGAGCATTAACCACTTGTTCACGTGATACGATTTCAGATTCCAAAACCTTCAACAGATTTGTATTTCTTAATTGTTACAAATAAAATTAAAACAGACTTCAGACTTCAGAACAGTAGAATCCCATTTAATAATTGAAAGTTGAAAAAAATGAACTATAGATCTAAGGTTTTTTGGTTAATTTTGACAACCAAAATGTGAGTATAAAAGAGACATTTGGGTCAGAGATAGTTTCATATTAATACAGTCTTTTAGTACATATTAAGATATTTGTTATTATTATTATATTTACAGACATAGCTGAATGAATTTTATTTAAAAAATTTCTCTTCGATATCAATGGTTATGCTTTATAATTTATTTTTATATATTATACTTTACTTTCAGAAGAGTCCCTTGAAATTATCAAATGGGTCAATTGATGATACATGGGTTTTAGATTGTTAACCGTAGTTGGAAAGGCATACATAAAAACTGTTATGTTAATTAAATTAAGACATAAAAATAAAACATACATGGTGTTTTTTCTGCAGACTCTGAACTGCATTCAAGCTGTTTCCCAAGTCGACGGATGCAGCGAGTGGTTCCTTTTCCTCAAGCCATTGCATTTCATCTTCGATATCCCTCAATAACTGATACAATAATAAAGCATCTTCTAAATTGTCTCGCCTTATCTGCATTGGTTCTTGCAAGGAACGGTACCTACAAAACGATATATAAATACAAGCATATATTAATAAAAATCTGAATAGAGAATAAAACTAAAATAATAAGAGCATTAAAAAAAAAAAAAAAAAATTCTGCTATGTTAATTTTACCTGTCTATCGCAGCTTGAGCTCTTTCTTTAATTTCTTCTTTCATGAAATGATTTGACCTATGGAATGTGGAAGCAGTATCATTTAACTGATTAAATGCATCTTGGTGACCAGTGACGTTATTCTCGAGGAGGGCGTGACGTTTAAGAAGGTTGGCAACACTTGCAAGGTCCTTCCCGTGATCTTCACTAGTCAACTGTCCTTCAACATCATCTATCCACGCCTCCAACTCTTCTAAAGTTCGACTAAAAAGTAAAGCCTAAAAGAAAACAAAAATGAAAATAAATAACAGCAAAACAAATTTGAATTAATTTAAATATACAGAATAGGCAATCTTAAATACTTGGTAAGCTTCATTAAGACGCTCTCTTTTAGTCGAACTAGTTTCTTGCAAGAGCCTCCATTCTGACTCCAGCTCATCGAGTTTCCTTTGAATCTCATCACTTGCAAAGTGTCCTTCCCTGATGAGAGCTTCGCCTTCATTAGAAACACCTCCGACACGACTTTTATTAGCAATTAGTTCAGCTTCAAATGCGATATGCTTCTGTATTTTGCTCTGCAGGTTACTAGCATCTCTGTAATTTTCGTCATCTGCAACTTGCTGTTTTTGAAGTAGCCAACTCTCCACCTAAATTCCCAAAATATAATGGAAATAAATTTTGTATACAATGGTATTTAAATGAAATAAGTCAAAGCCAGCTAATTCAAACCATATCTAAACAGAGTTCATAAATAAAACATTATTTCTTTTGAAAAGAAGAGGAAATGGTTGAATATATGTGTCCTGAGCAATTTGAAAATGGTCAGGTTAAGAAAACAAATATTTGTTTAGTCAAAATCTCTTTGCCCTGATTATAGCCTAAAACATAGGTCAAAACTTTGCCACAAAATAAATAAGATTAACTAATTCGTGTAAAATCCGTTGACCTCACCGTCTGTGACCATTTTCTATATTTCTTATAAAGTATATTAATACTTATCAATTGTCAAGTCTTATAAATTTAAAAGTTTAACATTTTTCTTATATCATCATCTACTTACTTAAAAATTTTTTTTTTTAAATATGCCCGTTTATATTTTTAGAAGTTAGCTTTAAAATAAAATTTTCTTTTGATATTTAAAAGCACGTATTGATAAAAATATTTGCATAACTTTAATAAAGTAGTTTTTTCCATTTAAAAAATAATTATGTGTTTCCTTAATTATAATGGGAAGAAATTTCTTTTATAAAGATTAGAAGAATTAAAACAATGAAATATAATTGTTAGATCAAGTAAGACATTCCTAACATGATTTTAAGAATTCTACATTTAAGGCAATACAAATTTAATCAAACATTATTTCACTAATAATTACGAAAAGTATTATTATTTTCAAAGGATAAATTTAAAACTCCATATTTATTAATATAATTTTACTATTACAAATGTTTACCTCATATACATTCCTGAAAAATTCATGCAATTTCTTAGACTCTAAGAGTCGCCTCTTTCTTGTGGCAGTACTTTCTATCAACTTATCCCTGCGAGAAACCAAGGCTTGAAGGATATTGGATATCGTAGAAGCTGCGTAATGCTCACGAGAAAGGAGCTCTTTACCCAACTTTTCAACTTCTTCAACTCTTCCAAACTGAGCTTGCACTGTTTTTTCAAATGCTTCAGTTTTACGCAATAATTCTTCAACACTTGCAACTGAGTCCTGAAATAGAAAAAAATAAATTAGTTGTTGTTATTATGTAATAAATATTACTATATAGAACATTATACTTATATTTATAATATTTTATATTTATACAAAAGTATTTAGAAATTATTATCTTACCCCGAGATCGTCGTTATTAAGAAAGGCTTCCTTCGAGGCGAGCCATGAATCTGCTTGATCGGCTTGCTGCCTGAACTGCTGTAGCTGTTGAGCCTGTTCCAATCGCTGTCTCCTTTCTTCCCACGCAGCTCCTAGTGTTCTTCGCAGTTCTTCAAGCTTTGTTATTTCATTTTCTCGAGGAGGGTTCAGTTTAAGCCCAGCTTCCTTAATTGATTTGAAAGCCTCTTGACGTCCGTCGATTTCCGCCTATAAATATGAAAAATGATTACAATCGACTGTCTATTTTAGTTGCCAATTTTAACATATGTTGAAATAAATAAATAAAAGATTAATTTATATCAAAAATATACTTATTTATAAGTTTAAGAAAAATATATTCTTAACATTACAGCTTATACGTACATGGATATAATAAGAAAGCTTTATCTAAGTTTGTTAGATGATTGAAGCATTACAAAGTATTAGGAAAAAAAATTATAAAAGTTTCATTTGTAAACTGTCTTAAGAAAAAAAACAAAGTAAATTTTTGTTTGCTTATTAGTCGACCATTATTTTATTTTTTTTAAATAGGTTGTTTTATTAAGACATTACTCTTAAGAATTTAATTTTGTCTATAACTATATATTAAAAAGAAATTTACTCTCATGAATGTTATAACTATTATCATGCCTATCATTTAAGGTTGAAGTTGCCACTTCTTCAAGACTAACTTATTGATACCTAAAGATCTGATCAGACGATAAGCCTCAACAAACATTTAAATAAAATATTAAATATAGTAAACTAGTTACCTTCTTTTCATGATGCAATTCAAGCATTGTATGAGCTTCTGCCATATTTGTTGGTAATTCACTTGACGCCATTCCTTCTATGGTTTCCATAGCCCATGCTTGGAGCTCTCGGAAATCAGCTTCGAACCGATGTCTTGCAGCAGCCGCAGCGAGTATCGTTCGGCGTGCGCTTGCGAGAGAAATCAGTTCACGCCAGTTATCTTGCAGTTCAGTCAATTTACTTCTGATAGGAGCAGACATATCTGGGTATTTGGATACAAGTCTCTTACACTCAACATCGTGTTCCTGAAAAGTAAAAATATTATAACAATTAATAAATATTATCAACAAACATAATATTTACAATTATTAAAAAACAATTCAAATTGAATTGAAAGGAATAATTCACAGTAAATACGAATAGAGGTATCATATGGTACCTTGAGTTTTCCTTCAATAGCAGTCATGTCTCGTTCTAACGCATCTTGCTTTCTCTTCAAGTGTTCAACGCCAACTAAATCACGCCCTGTATCATCTGTAGTCATAGCAACTGCTTTTTCAGAAACTCTTTGAGAAGTATCATCTACATCTCTATTGAAGGCATGAATTTCTAAAGCGCCGGCTAAGTGCTCTCTGTACTCACTCAATGCTCCTTGTAAACCTTTCCATCTAAATAACAAATGTAACACACAGATTAGTCATATATAAAAATAATAAAATAACAAAAAAAAAAATCATGACATGATTACTTATTATAGAAGTGATCTCTTCTCTGCTGAACTGAACGTGTATCACTTCTGCCCTGCCTTATAAGTTTATCTGCCAGATTATTAATAGCTTTTATGCGCATATCGTCAACCCGCATGTCACTATCCACATCGTCGAGCTTTCTTTGTAATGCAAGACAATGCTCATAGTCTTTTCCCATGTCACCAGCTTGAACCATCATCTCCTACAAAAACATAATTTTTGTAAAAAAATGTATCGAGTTCACTAAATATCTCAATATAAACAAAATCTTATTTACCTTATCTCTGATCCATGCTTCTATTTTTTCAAGCTGATTGTTGAATTCAAGTATGTCTTGGGCTTCCTCTAGACCTCTTCCTCTGTTTTCACTTTCCTTTAACAGGCTGTTCCATGAAGATATTAAGTGTTCCAAAGCAGTTTCTATTTCTCGTGAGGCTTTATGTTTTTTCGCAAGAAGCGTTTCACCTTAAAATAATATTGAATATTATTCCAAAGTTATTGATGGATGATAGACAACCTATTTTATCTTTTTAACTAACCTTTTTCTTGTATTGCAGTAATTCTTCCCTTATTGACGGCCAATTCTGCCTGAAAAGCTTGATGCTTCTGTAATTTTTTTATTTTGTCTTCTAAACTGCTAACTTCTGCTTTAGCTTCAACTTCTAGTTTTTTCTTCTTTTCTCCAATCCAAGATTCAGCCTAAAACATAATTGCAATCACGATTACATACGCATATCGTCATTATTTGTTGATTCATTATTTTGCTCATAAAAGACTTGGCACCAAAATTAGAAAAAGAACAATTATCATAGCTAAGTTCTTATCATTGTTATTGAGCCTGCGGAATAATTACCACGGTCAATATTGAATCAAACAGTGTTGATGAGGTTCAACACTACTTGGTTTTTTACTGATATTCTCCGAAAATACAAATAATCGTGAGCTTTAGTATGAAAAAAGAGTGTAATTAAAGGAAATGTGTATATTTCGATAATCATTTCATCAAGAAATGAACATTTCAAAAACATATTTTATCTATATATAATTTATTTTATTTTATTTTTTTATTAATTGTTATAATTTTTAAATATTTTTATTTTGAAGAGAAAAGATTTGTCCTGGCCGTGATTTGAACCCGGGTCACCCACGATTCTAGTGTGGTGCTCTAACCAACTGAGCTAACCTGGCTCATAACACGGCCAGACAAATCCGTTCTCTTCACTGATCAAGTTATGAGCCAGGTTAGCTCAGATGGTTAGAGCACCATGCTAGAATCGTGGGCAACCCGGGTTCAAATTTTTTTTCAAAAGAAAAATATTTAAAAGTTATTACAATTAATAAAAAAATAATAATAATAAAATACCATTTCTTAAAAATTATGAAATGTATTCAATAAAAATAATGCCCCATGGTTTACTTTACAACATTAATTATCTTAATGTCTAAATATGATCCATAATAAGGGTTTATTAAGATTTCTGTGTGAAATAAAACACAAACTATTATTTTTTTAAATAAATGATTTCTTCTTCTTAATCATTAAAAATAAATTAATAAAATTTATTTGTTTGAATTGAACTTGGAAGTTATTCGATTCATTTGTTAAAATCTAACAAAATAGCTAACACGTTTGATTTATAAACATAATTACCTCAGCAACATCTCTATTGAACTGTGCATGCAATAAAGCGTTATCAAGTTTATTCCTTCGTATTTGACACAATTCTCGTATGGCATTTCTACGTTGAGTGACTTCGGCCAACCTTTTAGCAATGATAGCACTTTCAAAATGATTCTGGGCCAATAATTTCGAACCATGCTCATTCAATAGTGCTACTTTATCTTCTTGAGTAGCAAAAAGTTTTTCAAAAGCATCATGCTTTTTCACCAAAACAGCGACTTCATCGACTGAGTCACCTGTGTAAATCATAAAATTAATGTAAAGTAACAATTGATGGCTTTTTAAAACATAATTTAAAAACCAATACAAAAAAAAACAAAACCTGTGCCCCTACAGTGAACAAGTCTGGGGGTTCAGTACATGGTAGAGACTGTACTGTTTCATGGACAATGGTTCTGCAAGGAGGTGACTTGTCCTAGGTCATGCTCAACCGCCTGGTTTTCCCCCTTATTTTGGGTACCCTATTTTTATATTTTATAGAGTCTGGATGAGCCCCAGGAGGGTCCTAGATCCCATATGATCCATTTCCCGCCGCAAAGACTAAATAAAAGTAACTGCCTGCAGCGGGATTTGAACCAGGATTTCCGGCATGGCTACTCAGTGCTCTACCACTGAGCCACTCCGCTCCATTTAAAAACCAATAAAGGAATAAAAATTCTATTACTTAATAAGTGTGTGATACAGAAATAATAGTTATAAGTGAATCTTATACAAAAAGTATGAATTGGAATATAGGTGCATAAATAAATAAACAAGAAAAAATGATGCTTACCAAAATCAGTATTAGATAATGCAGCTTCTTGGGAGTTGCAAATGGTGTCTATCTGTTTAGCATCTCTCAAAAACAGATGTAAATCAATAAGCTGATCAAGGTGGACATTTTTGTGCTGCCAAACAGTATGTAGTTTTTTCCTTTCTTCCAGAAGTTGATTGAATTTCTCTTGGATTTCCTAAAATTAAAATAAATAGTTATAAACAATTGCCCACTTTTAATGTTATAAATAATAATCGAGAAATGATAATAGTGCGATTCACACTCACTTGAGAAGCATAGTGTTCGGTCTGAATCATTTCTTCCCCAAGTTCCATAACATTGCGAAAACTTTCTTCTCTAGCTTCGATTTCTGCCAAAAATCGCTGGTGCTCTGCCTTTAAACTCTGAGCACTCGCTGCATCTCTTACTTTTTCTTCAGTCAATATGGCAGCTCTTAAACCACTTGCCCAGCTCATCAAGTCACGAACCTATAAATATGTAATAAAAATTAATGAATAAGGAAACACTTTTAGAAAGATTTTTACAACATAAAGTTTAATTAACGCATTTAACTATGATGCATTACCTGTGAAAGGAACCTCTGATGGTCACAGCTAGCCTGGAGTATTCTCTTTCGCATTTCAGATTTCTGTTTCAGATCTTCCCAGCTCAGAATAAGGGCTTGTTGTTTTTGTTCAATTTGAGCAGAATTATTTCCTGGGTAGACTATCTTCAATCTTTCAGCTTCATCGACCAATATCTAGCAAAGTCATAATACATATATAATAAAATAATAATTTTATTAGTCTTAGTGATATTTTTGTATAATTAATAACTATAACAATATACCTGGAGTCGATCACCTAAAGCAACAAGATCATTTTCAAATCCTTCGTGCCTTCTGACTAGAGCCAAAGCTGAATTTAGATCACGTCCTAAATCATCACTTAAAACAGCTTTCTTATCACTTATCCTTGACAAGGCATCTGCTACATCGCGATTAAATCTATGGATCTCCCCAGCCGCGGCCAAACGTGTTTCTCTTTTCTCTATTGCACTCAATAACTGATCCCAATAGTCCCTACAAACATTTAGACATGTTTAAATAGATGACATATTTATTAGGCTAACACTTATGCATAAAAGTACTTAATAATTTTATTGAGGAAAGATGAGGATCAGACAAAAACAACAGTGTTATCAATGTAAATACAAACAAAGTAAAATATAATATTGATCTAATACCTTATCATATATTGTCGGCTTTCTATGTCATCTGTATAAGGACTTTCATTTGAAATAAGTTTATTGGCCAATTCTTCACATTGATTGAATCTATCAAAACCAGCTTCAACACGATGCTTTAGATCCTCAAATTTTTTCTGTAAGTTCTAAAAACATTCCAAGTTATAAATACATGTCTTTTATCCTATAGCTAAATTAAATGGAAAAAAAAAAAGCGTATACTTACTAGTAAATGCTCATAATCTTGACCGTAATCCTCGAGGCTCGCAACTTGCATTTGCTCCCTAATCCATTGCTCTAGCTCAGCACTTTCACTAATATATTCATGACGACACATGCTCTCGACGAGCCTTTGCTGCCTAGCGCTAGCTAATTTTTGTAAAGTTCTCATTTGCTGCTGAATCGAAGTCTGTTTTGCAGCAATTGCTTTGCAATCGGGATGTTTAGAGGCTACCATGCTGTTTGCGGTGCGACCCATTTCACTAACAATGCCATTGTAAGTGTCAAGTTCCAACTCTAAAGCCTAAAAGAAAATTAGGATTCATTAAAGTAAACACTACTTGAGAGATGGATAACAATGACACTCAATACATTTAACTTTTGAATGAGTGAGCATCCAAGGGGTACACAATTTATTATTATTACCAAATTTTTTAAAAGAAATATTGTTATTAATAAAAATAATTTCTTCATGTGAACAAATAAAAAATACCCATTTATATTTTTTATAAAAAATTTAATTTTTCTCATGCACGAAATAGATAGAATTATAAAATATTCTTATATATGTTGGCATGCTATTCTCATTGGTTTCAACATAGAAAATAAAATTTTACTTTATGTTTGGTGAGAAGTTTAGATGCTGCATCACGATCCCTTCCGAAGTCTGTAGAACTGAGCACATTATTCTTCTCTGAAAACCAACTCTCAACTTCGTTAGCTTCAGAGAAATATTGCTGTCCTTTAAGAGAGAGTTCTAATTTACGTGATCTTTCCTGAGCTTTTAATTTCAAGTCGTTCCAGGCATCTTCCAAACCGGTACAAAGTGAAGTGACCTAATATTGAAAAATATCATTAGTGAGACAATTGTTATGATACAAAATACAATAATAGAATAATAATTAAGTTGCTATATTTTATTAAATGGAAAAAATCATGAACCTGTTTGGTTTCAGGATGACTCTGATGAATCAAAGCTTTTCCGGATGCAAGAGTTTTATCGATCATCGGTTGGTGCCCTTCTATTTCCGCTTCCAGTTTCTTGTGCTTCTTATACAAAGCCTGGGCTTGGTACAGGTTATTACCAAGAACATCGGATGATGCTAAAGGAAGATGTTCCCTAATCCATCCCAATTCTGTTTCCAGTTCAAAACCAAATTTGTGGAACCTCAAGGATTCTTCCAAAGCTTCTCTTCTTTTCCTGGCTGGTTCTTGCAAAGCACTAAACCTAAAGAAATAATATTCATTAATAGTATTGCCAATAAAAATAAACATGTATTTTTATGTTATTATTTATAAATAGACTTACTTGTCCTGGCATTGCTTGCTGGCTTTCAAAATGTTTTCTGCATCGAAATGCCCTTCGTGGATCATTTCTTGTCCATGAGCATTCAAATCCTTAACCTTTTGTTCCCATTGGCAGATATCAGATTCCAGCACCTAAACAGATATATAATAGTTTTATAAAAAAATAAAAGTATGTAAGTATAAATAGCTGGATAAATATATTACATCTGATTTTCCTTAAATTAGATCAAAAAGTTGTAATTATTATAAAAAGGATTTTTCAAATCAGATAGCACATTTTTTTTCAAACAATTAGCACCTTCATACATATAAACTCTTTTATATAAAAGTATAGATATAGATAAGGATTGATACATGGTAATTAATGGTTCATAAAACAATTCAATTTGTTTTTGTTAAAAATACCAATAAAATTTTGTTAACTGCAAAGAAAAACTTAGTGAAAACAACTTACCTACCTAATTAAATAAAATTTTAAAAGTTCGAAATTACTTTTTCTAACAATGTAAATGATTATTTTCAAAAATCATTCAAGTTAATACTAAAACTTATGTTAAATTTTTTATTAGGTAATATTTTGTTTAAATTTTTTAGCAGCTAAACATCATATAGTATGTGTATCACTACTCTCATTAACGGGAAATTGTTTTTAATTTGGGAAATCATTAATTCCTTTATTTACTGAGAAAGTAAAAAAATGAATCTTGGATAGACTTTACTAAACATAAAATTTACCCCTCACTTTATAGTATTATAGTGTATTGATTGATATTAAATAAAGCTGCGGACCTGATGATTTTTCAGGAGCTGTTTACAGTTTCTCAAATCAGAACCAAGTTGATCGGATTGCAGGGATAACTGTATTTCGGCCAATTTGGCTCGGGCGTCTTCCAAAGTTCTGTTATACGAATGCTGAGCCACCGCCTGCCGTAGCCTTTTACTCTTTTCTAGAGAACTCTTAACCAAAACTTCCCATTTTGCATTGAGTTCTTTCAAAAGCTGTGAAACCTCAGGACTGCGATAGTTACCACCATTGATAAGGCTTTCACCAATCTGCAACAAAAGAAATAATATTAACACATTGACGTGAATGATGTATAGAGGAGGTCCATTGCGTGTGCTTGTAGATGTGAATGTCTATAATACTCTTAGTATTATAAACAAATTAAAATAATGTGCATCACTGTTGAATTTATTATCATCTAAATTCAATAGTCTACTTTTAATTATAAATTATGTAATATTTTTTTCTAGGTGATACAGTCATTTTATATCAGTTATTCTAAGAACGATAATCTTGATCAAACTTCCCACATACCAACTGACCGAAAAAAAGGGTATGTTTCTGGAAGCACCCAATAATTATAAAATGAGCGTCAACGCCTAAAATACAATAAAAATATGTATGCTAGCTATAGTATTTTTTTAAATTTAGAGTTGATAATATCACAAAATATGATAAAAAAAACTTCTATTTTCTGGAATTCAAAATAGTTTTTTTTAAAAATAATGTTTTGAGTTGAATCATTCCTTCATTATCAGGTAAAACTATTAGTTTGTTTATCTTTACCAAACAAGAAGATAAATATAATTATCCACATCTATATTATTCAGCCTAACCATCAATTATAATAAACATACATCCCTATGGACAACCTCAGGTATAGGAGTTCTGTCCTTAGAAGAGGTATGTATTAATTCAAAATTAATTAAATTGATTCAATGAGGTTTGCTTTATTAATTTGTTTATAAATAATAAATTGTTTCTTTTTATTTGAAATTACAATCTTTATTAAGAATAACCACTACTTTTTTAAATTATGATTTTGGCTTTCTGTAACATGCTTTCTTTTATAAGATTAATTAAATAAACTTGGATCATTAAAAAAAATTCAGTTGGCCCTTCAAGTTCAAATTAAACAAATCCCATTGCATAAAGAATTCTATTACTGAATAAGAGTTGCTTCATATTTCCGATAAAAAAAATTATTTTTGTTTTATAGGAAATAAGAAATATTCTATAGGTATGCTAAAAAATACCTCATTAATTGTTCTTAATTGCCTTTCATTTGCCTTCAGCTCTCTTTCAAATGCCTCATGCTTTTGCAATTTCTAATTAACATTTTGTAATTAATTAATTATAAAAAATAATTTTTTAAATAGGAAATATGAAATATTCTATAGTTTGTTAAAATATACCTTATTAATCGTTCTTAATTGTCTTTCGTTCGCTCTCAGCTCTCTCTCGAATGCCTCATGCTTTTGTAATTTCCTTTCAATGTTATTCAAGTCTCTATAAGATTCATCTCCAGCTGTTTTTAGTTTTTCCGCAAGCCAGGCTCTGAGATCATCGACATCTGCTGCGAAGTCATGGAAATTCCTGGATGCTATGAGAGCAGCTCTCCTTTTAGCCGAAAGTTCTTTAACCTTTTGACGTCTAGCCAAGACCTGCTTTCTTCTGTCATCGATGCTAAAAATTATATATTGCCCATTAAAATAAGGAAAATTATTAAAGAAGAACACATGATAAATTTGTTAAATTTGTAAGTTGATTGAACAAACATAATCAGTCAAATTGAGTATTATGTAACAATTTTAAAAATTCTTAGATCAAAAACATATTTTTGATAAAAGAGCAATACAGAAAGGTACTCACTATTTTGAATCATAATGGTTAGCAGCTATTAATTTATCAGCTATTTCACTAAACGCCTTTAAACGATCATCTTGAGCAAACAGAGTATTTTCAAAATCATCATGTCTTTTCAAAAGAGCTTGAATATCGTCAACAGAGCCCTATAATTAAAATGTAGTATAAAATTAATAATGATTCTAAAAAACTCATGCCAAATATAACAATATTTAGATAAAGAAACATACGCCCAAGTCAGTGAATTCAAGGAAAGCTTCATGAATGGCGGTAGTTGTATCGATGTGATCAGCTTCTTGGTTGAAACATTGAAGATCCAGGCACTGCCTCAGCCAATCACCTTTCTCGGCAAAACTCTTTTCAACCGCAGCTTGTTCAGCTGAAAGCCTATCTAACCTGTCTTTAACGTCCGTCAATCCGGGATTATTAAGGAGCAGTTTATTACCGAGAGCTGAAACCTCTCTAAACCTATAAAATTTCAACACAAGGAAAACTTCATTTATAAATATATATTTTTTGTAATGTATAAATTACTATTTATTATTAAAGCATATAATGTACTTTAAACTCAAACAATATTTATTAATAAAGTTTAACTTTTAGACATACTCGTCATTATGAGCCTTGATGTCATCAGAAAGCTCTTCCTGATGTTTTTTTAACAAACTTTCGGCAGTAGCTACATCTCTAGCTGTTTCATCAGCATTCAGAGCTTCTTTTACAGTTGTTAACCAATTCAGCTACAATATTAAAACAATTATGTTTTTCTAATCAAATAAATTAATAAGAACTTTTAAAATAAATTTATTTCATAAAAATACCAGATTTTTAGAACTGTTTGTAAATATTTGCTGGCCAACAGCACTCTCTAATCTGGATCTTCGTTCTGTCGCTTTTTTCTATAAAAAATTAAAAAAAAAAACATAATAAATAATTTAAAATACGACAAAAATCAGTGATTCAATATTAATCTATGAAATTACTTTCACTTTATCCCATAAATCTAGGACTTCTTTCTGGCGACTGTTCACACTTGATTTTTCATTCGGATAAGATGATTTTACACTAAAACAAACATTTCATTTGATGATTCCAAATGTGCAAGGATTAATTAAACACTTATTTCATATTTCTTATAAATAAATGATAATGAAATGGAATAACAGATGAATAATTATAACATTATTTCTCGGTTTATTCTAAGCGTTGAAGTTATGATAGGAATGGGTATATGAAAAAAGCTATAGTTAAAGGTAAGTGTTTTCAATACAAAATGATCAAAACATCAAATTAGACTTAGAAATACATAATTGGTTAATTACTTACGTATTAGCAAGATGATTAACTCTGTTGACTTTTTCTTCGACCGGAGCTAGCTCTCTTTCAAGATTTTCATGCCTCCTTTGCAAAGCTTGAACAGTCTTAAGATCTGGTCCTACCTCTGCAGTTTCTAATTGTGTCATCTTTTCAAACATCCAGTCTTTAGCTTCGTCACACGTCCTATGAAACAGTTCAACGCTCGATGCACCTTCTAAACTTTTTTCTTTTTGGCTCTTGAGCCAATTCAGATGTTCCCATTGCTGGTGAATTTGCTGCTGGCGAGATCTCACCTTATCGAGTTGACTGTGGCCCTGAAACATTATTAACCAATTATTAAATCAGTTTATCTACTACATACTTTACAAGTATTCAATCATGTATAACATATTATTTTGTGATATTTGTAATACAATAAGAGAAATTTTGATTAAATAAATACAAATATAAATTATGAAGACAAAATGAAATTATAAATATATATTGTAATAAATTAGGTTCCAGTACGGTTAGTTCTTGCAATATCACACTGATATTATAAGAAGTAAATACAACCTATAAGATGAAACAAAAATCATAAGCTAAATCCTTCATTTTTTTTGGAAGAATAAATTAGCACAGAGATTAAAGGGGAAAAATTTGGAGAAATTCAATGAACATGTATCTGCAGCTTAACATTTTTAAACCAGACACTAATTTGCTATATAAAAAAGCTAAACTTTGTCTGTAGCATCTTCTGTATATAAATATACACAGCTTTAGTTTTACTTTGTGCACAATGACTTTGGAATTTATTTAGTTACAAGTACCATCCTTAAATGGAGTATAGACATGTAAAAATCCCCTTCTAAGAAGCAATCCAATTTACCAAAGCAGTTTTTACCAAGTTTCTTAAAAATAAAATTATTCCAAGTTGTTAAAATAGCTGAAGAAGAAAATTTTGGGTAGAAATACAATAATTATAGCTCACCTGTCTTACAAAGTTGTCAACAGTATTATCCAAGGCTTCAATCCTTTTCCTGCTAGCAGATAGATCAGTTAGGAATTGCTGAAAAAAATTACAATTATTAAATTAACAAAAGTTAAATATATAAACAAACTAACTATTTAGTCCTCAATTAAAAAAAATATGATTACAGAAAGAAACTAACTTCAAATTTCCTTTTGGCTGTTTCTACATTATCAGACTTATCCTCAGCTCTTAACATCTTCTCTTTGTCTTTAATCCACTTTCCAAAATCATCACATTCCCTGTAGAATCCAAACAATCGAATGGAATCCTCCAATAAAGCTTTCCTTTTCTAAAACAAATAACAAATCTTAGAATTAAGTATGTAGTATCGTCTGCATTAGGTATGGGTAAGGTTGTATCAATCTGATACTGAAAAGTAGTTGATACAAGTATCAGATAAAGTCTAAATGTACCTGATACTTTTGTATCAATTGACACAAGTAACAGATACGGTCAGATTGATACAACCTTACCCATCCCTAACTACTAATCACGGTCCTTTTAATAATAAATAAATAAATAATAAGCAATAGTCAACCACTGATTTAAGCTCCCCTGATTTGATTACCGGTGAAAGACCAATTTCGCAATAAATCACATATGTAGAAACAAAAATAAACTATGAAATTAGTAAACAGTAAAGGGTGGTTGAAATAACATTTGCCTCCTAATATATGATTTTTCACGAGCAACTTTCGCAAAAAAAACCTCGACCTAGGTCCGGGCAAATATGGGTTCATTAATGGATATATCTATACTATAAAGTAAAAGCAATTGACATAAATGATTGAAATCGGGTGCAAAAAAACAAAACAGCTATAGCGTTTTAAAGAGTATAGCGTGCGGCGGCGGACAGACAAATTTTGTATTACAACCCAAATTCTACGTGTCTTGGAACATGAATAGCAAACGTTTGAGGTAGGGTTAAAATATATTTTTTATTGTTCAATTCCATAGCTTTAAAAAAATAATTAACCAATAAAAAACATTATTTTAATCATTTGATGCCTTGTGCAGGTTACTATTTTGGCGAATAACTCTTTTTCCTTTAAAAATGATAGCAAAAACTGATGCCCAAAGAAAAGCTTCTGTGTAGCGTATTAGAAGAGTAAGAGTCGGTATATCTGTATTGAACTACAAAAGTATCAAGTAAAAGTATCAGATACAGAAAAGTATCAGTATCACTTGTATTCAGATACAGGAAAATCCAATATCTACCCATCCCTAGTCTGCATTATTTTAACAACTAAGTACAGTATAATATTTTTGCTTATAATCAATTAAATGTGACAGATGGTTTTGTTCTATTTATAAAAGCATGATAAAACTTTTTGCATATATAATAGGGAGATTAAGTAATAGTTCTCTTACCGCAGCCAATTCTTTAAGCTCACTGTAGGTATCATTAATTTTCTTTTGTCTTTTCTGAACATGTTGACTATCATCAACTGATTTTTTCTTAGTTTGAACTGAAATAGAAAAAATAACAAAAACATAACAAAAAAAGCCATTAAACATATTAAAGCACTAATACAAATTCAATACTTTATTTTTTTAACTGAGCAATTATTGAAGTAATAATTGTTTTAAACACTAAAATAATTAACTATAAATAAAATTATAAAAAAATGTTTTTCTTCTCAAATGTTAGATAGGTTTTTCCAGGATTTCGAGGTACAGTCAATAAATATAAAACTATATTTTGATCATGTTTTGAGATTTTATTGTGCTCATATTCGGGATAAATCGATGACAAAATATCTAGAAGTACGTTATGTTATTCAACAGAACATGTTCATATAAGTTTCCAGCTAATACTGATGCAGTGTAGTACAACTTATCGGATCATCAATTAGGCAAGAATATGAAAAGAATAAAATATCGGACACATTGAAAAAATATAGTTCATCTAAAAATACAGTTGAACAATGTAATGAGAGTTGAAGATAAGTATATCAGAGCTCACAAGAGATTATGAGATTTCCTAAATAGTTTATAATAAATTAAATGTGTTATACATGTTTTATGTTAAATGTTATATTTGCAAGTAAACCACTCTTTTACTATCACCCAAATCTCAGCTCTTTTATAGTCTTTTGTAACATTTGAAGAATACCATAATATTCTATAATATCCTTACTTCTTACTTGCTTGTGATATTATTCTTATCATTTACAAAGATCTAGATTAAAAAGAAACACTTTTTTGTCTTAATCCCATTTCGATTAAAAATCATGCAATAATACCAGAATTAAAAATTAATAAATAATCATAATAATATTAACATTAAATTTTAAACATAAAGTTACTTTTTGGTTTAGGAGCTATTATCTTCTTAACAGGAACAACGGTTTTAACCAATTTAGTTTTTCGAACCTTCTGCATAGTTTGAACTTTTTCCACCTTCCTGACGGATACTTGCATTATTTTAGGGTCAATTTCTTTGACATAATTGGCTGGGACAAATCCATCTTGTCCGTTAGCTTTTCTTACGCTCCACCAATCAGGATTTGTTTTACTTAACAGAAACATCACCTGAAAATATGAGATAACCAATGAGGGCATTGTTTTAAAGAAATATTAACATACAGGTAAATAATTAAACTTTGTTTACTATTGATTAAAATTAATATTCTAAATTTAAAAAATCTTATAACAATCGTAGCTTTTTCTAAATTTGGAACTTTATACTTAATTTAATTAAACCAGTATGATATATATATTTTTAAAAATTGGCTTTGTAAAAAGTCTTACCTCTCCTTTGCCCATGACCATCCCTTGGCCAACGAATGGATACAGGCCCTTTACTTGCGGCACTGCTCTGTCCTCCAATACTGTTCTATGTTCGACAGTCTCTACCGGTTCTTCTTCCCATACTTCTGTCGGAGTCAGACGAGTTTCATTCACCCACTCCTCAATAGCTCCTTCAACTTCGAGAACTTCTGGTTCTGCCGACAACTAGAACCAAAATGAGATAATTATGATACAGATTTAAATTTCTAATAATTTAAAAGTTTTTCTTTATAGTTAATTTAACGGTGCCTATTGATCATCTTGAACAATTAAATGGTTTTGAGAAACATATCCTAGTAATATTAAAGATAAATTTAAGATAAAATAGAAAATATTTTTAACATTTACTTCCAAAGTAGATATCCCAGCCTGTATTAGCTTTTCAGCTTGAGTATTTAAACTCTGTATATCACCAGTATATGCATTGATCTCGCCTTCTAAATCTTTGTGCCTCTGGAGGAGAGCCTGAGCACTTGGTTCATCAACTCCGTAATCATTTGTTCCAACGAGAGCTAAGCACTCGTTCAACCAAGATTCAGCTTCATTGGCATCTGCATAAAACTAGAAACAATATTTTATCAATAGTGGTAATAAATAGATGCACCATTACAATAATGCTTTTTGTTATTGAACATAAGACATTTTATTCAGGAAAATCTACTACTCTAATTAGGTATTTAATGAGAAAATTACTTGATAAGCTTCAGATGCATCTTGAAGTTGCTTCATCCTTTGGGTGGCAAGATCGGTAAGTTTTTGCCAATGCTGTTGTAAGCTCTGAATCCTAAGAAGTATGTCATTGGATCTTGTATGCTTCTCATCGACTAACTGATTTCCTACTTCACAAATCTGATCAGACTTTGGCCTTCGGACCTTCATCTCATCAAGCAACAGCTAAAACAAATGACCAAAATGAGTAATTTAAGAGCCCTAAAATAGATAATTTTTTTTTTATAATGGCCAATCAAAGTGATTCTTAAAACTATTGTAAATGTCATTCATTTAGACAACAATACATTTACTAACCTTATGTTTCTGCTGAAGATTTATAACTGCTCTTAAGTCTTTAGCAGAGATGCCAGTCTTACAAATTCTCTGTTTTTCTATTAGCCATGCTTCTTCATCTTCATGGTCTTGGACAAATTGATAAAAATTTCTGGCTTCTTCCAATCTTTCTCTGCGTATTTTACTCTTCTCTAGCAAACTACAAACAAAATTGTTTTCTATTTTAAATAACATTAAGAGATTAAGCAATAAGATTTTTTTTAAATAAGACTCCCAATATCATAGATTCTGAAGGAGTGCCCAATGACCGGAGCCAAGATTTTATTATATTAGGCCATTTTAATTAATTAAAACATTTAAATAAGAAAATTTTGATGCATTACTTAGTAAAATAAAAATTAATAATCATGCTCACAGTTTTGATTGATCACTAATGGTTTAGCCTTCTGTTAATCAGCAAAATATTATAAAAATCTAAAACCTTTGACAGAGTACATTGTTCTCCAACTAGTTACTATTTGTGATTTAGATAACTTAAATGATTAAAAACCAAAATATAATTTTTAATACGATACAAAAATAGAAATAATGAAGTGTATCTTACTTGGAATATGCTTTGTTAAGCCTGTCGATGCTCGCTTGAAGAAGGGCTGATTCTTTATGGTCGGCTGATATATATTGTTGGCACTGGCGAGTCAATTTTCTAACCGTTTCACCCATAGCAACAGTAATTTGCATTTCAATTAAACTATGTTTTTGAAGAAGATCCTCGACACCCAGAAGATGAGGTCCTACATCTTCTGACTGAAAATTAGCCTGGAAAACAGTCATTCAATTTAAAAATAATTGTATAACATGAACAATTCTGATACCAATAAACTTTACTCAATAAATAGAAGAGATTTTAGATAGGTGTAGATGTAGGAATAAGTTAAAATCATTTTAGTAAGGCCTATTAGGTGTTTTTTTTTTAAAATACAATATCTTTACTTGGAACAGATAAAACTACCTCTAAGTCTTTTATAGTCGACATGATAGTATCAATTTCCCTTAGCATTGACATGAGCGTACACATTGTGTTGAGATTAGCTCGATGCTTGTCAAGTAATAGCAACAGTTCTCTCCACTTTGAAAGCACTTCAGTTTCCCTCCTCTTCACTCTTTCATGTCCATGATAATTTTCTCTTACTAATTCTTCGCTCATATTTGTCAAGTCATGAAATCTTTCCTCCTGAAAAAATAATAAATTATATACTTAATTAGAGTTTATTGTACAGTATTTTAAAAAAAATTATAACATTTAAGTTAAGATAATTTAACTGAACTTAAACAAAAAAAAAAAAATAAATAAAACCTTACCCTGGCCATAATATCGGCACTAATGGCTTCATGTTTTTTGACAGTGGCATCGACTTGAGCCAAATTACTGCCGTATCTTGGGTCGGATAAAACCTGAATCATTTCTTTTAGAAATCCTTCCCGAAGAACACTCTAAAGAAAAAATATTGAATTATTTCATCATAAAATTCAATAAAATATTTTAATCCTATTTTTTAGACTTAATGAGTAATTACTTTTCTTTCGAAATTGTAATTAAGCTGTTCCAATCTTTCTTGTCGCAGCAGTTCTTGCCTCAGCGCTACTTCCCTACGATGTTCTGCCGCCTCTAAAAGCTCCCAACCCCTCTCCAAATCATGAATGAGCTGACCATCCGGTGGACTATAAGCTGGCTGGTTCAAAGATTTTAATTGAGTATTTATATGAAAATAAAGAGCTTCAATTTCACTTCGCTCCTTATACCTGTAATAAAGTGTTTTGATTATATATTTATATTTGATTATATATATTATATTTTGATTATGCTTGTAAAAGGGACTATAATATTTTAAACTTACTTTGGTGGTTTTTCAATGGTTCTGTATTGCTTGAAGGCAAGTAGTTCTTTTTGAATGCCTTCTAATGAGTTTGGAAAGTTATGATTTTCTAACTGAGCAACTTTTTGTTTAATCCATTCTAATAAGTTGGTTGTCAGTTTTTCATAATGTATTTTCATGTTGTCTGCCTCCATCATTTGCCCAACAATCTGTAATCTCAAACACAACCATATTTAAAAAGTACACATGGAAAATAGAATCAATAAATACTTATAATAATAAAAAGTACAAACATTCGCTATTCTTCTTCCACTTTTCATTTCATTTTTCATCCTAGCAAAAGTATGGTAATATGAAGCGACATAAGTCATTATGGACTTTTCATCAGGACGATTTGTGTCAACATCTGAAAGAAATAAGAAATCAATAAATTGAACTTCATTTACATATTTAAACAAATAGGATAAAGGAAATAATAACAATTCAAAAATTACCTTCGGCATCCAGTAATTTTGGAATACCCAACTCTTGGTGCGCTGTCTCAAAAGCATTATTCAAATTTTCAATGTGTTTTCCTTGCTGGAGAGAAGTGAAGTCAATAAGATCCGGGCGATGAGAATGAATCAAGGCATTGAATCCAAGTCCGTTCCTCCATGATCCTAATGAAAATATACTTTTATAAATTCATGTACATGTAACACAAAAATGCATAAATAAACTACGAATTTGGTCTAAGTAACAAGGATTATTACAAGTTTATTATAATAAGTAATAATGAAAATCAGTATTTAAAAGTTTTTATATTCAATTGCAGTCATATACCATTTAGAATAACACAAAAAGATATAATTGCTGAGCTACTAGATATTATTCACTTTATGTTATGGAAACATTTTTTTTTTAATAAAAGGCATTTAGTAGAAGATTTCTTTTAAATATTAAATAAGGGAAATTAAACTTCATTTAATAATAATTTGTTCTTTGATTACCAACAAGCTGTTACTGTGTTAATAACACTACAGTATAGGATATTTATATATATAAAAAAAAGTTGAGAATTCGACTAACGCAAATCAATTTCAGACTCACCATCCTATCTTATCTTGAAATCTAATTCCTACACATTAGGTTTCACAATTTCAAAAGAAAACAAGAAATGAGGAGGAATTGAAATCCACACGTGGTGCCTAGTTGGCCAAAAAAAAAGGGGAAAAAAGTTTAAAATTATGTAAGCATAAAAAAAAATTGATTTTTATTTGCACTAGGTATAGGTGTAAATTTAGTTTGAAAAATTCTTGAAATAAAAAAAAACCTATACAAGTAAAACTAATGAAGGTTATTTTGGTTCAGTATTTGGTAAGGACCGTAATGTTTCTTGGTCAATAAAAGGCTCAACTTCCAGATTTGACCACAATTAGGGTTTCTGAGGCTGACTAGGACCAAGAAGGTTTCTCAATCCTCAGCTGATAACAAAATAAATAATTATCAGCATCAACAGGCCTCAAAACCAGGACTTTAAGATTAGTAACAAGTTATTTTACCCAGTGAGGTACTCTGATTCTTATTGAATAATTAAAAAACAAAATGAATTTTCTAAAAGTTTCATGAAAGGCAGTTCATTAAGTAGTTATGATTAGATATTTTATTTTTTAGTTTTAATCAAAGGGCTATAATAATTACAACCAAAAATAACAATTACCAGTAAAGTCTTGAATAGCGACTCCAGGATATCCAGTAGTTTTTCTTTGGCACCACAAAAGGAGGGCATCTTTGGCTGACTTTTTCTCACTACTTTCATTTTCTTCATCCTAAAGTAGGTAAATGTTATATTAATAAATAAACAAATGTCACCAAAAAGAGAAAATTAAAAGAGAAATACTTACAACATCTATTTCGATTTCTTGGATTTGGAAACGAAGAATAATAGTCCAAATAAGACCAAGAATCAGTCGAGGATTTCCATCTACAATATCTTCTGCTCCAATACTTTCGAGCCTTACCTAAACATGAAAATTAATAATTTTAATTGGACAGTAAAATTAAAAAGTTTATGAGTTATTTAATGAAAAATTTCTGATTTTAATAACGAGAAAAAAAAGACTTTTCAGACAAAATTGTGTCGATAGTGTTAGCTCAATTTTGTGGACCTTTCTTTCATACTGTTCATTGATGGCTACACTGTAGCAGGATATTCAAGAACTAGGAAGCTTACGTTTGTAATGTTTTATTTTTTTATCTATATAAGTGTTAAATTTAAGAGTGATCTGGTGGATTCGGGTTTGGGTAGTGATTCCTGGACAGAAGTCTGTAAGCAGAGATTGGTGGTATCCATGTAGAGCCTTCGGGGTTGCTAAGCCTTATTATTATTATTATTATTATAAATGTGCTAAATAAGTATTCCTCTATCATTGAATTAAGTATCATAACATGTTCTCGGTCTTTTTTTTCAAACTTTCACGGGTTAGTTAGGTCAAAAGTAAAGGAGATAAAAATTTATCATTACGATTATTTTTTTAAGTGGAATGCTTTTATCTTTATATTTACTAAAGAAGAAAAGGTTAGTTTTGAAAGCTAGATTAACGTAATTGACTTATTTTTATCATATCCTAGTATATTTGAATTTAATAATAAAGGTACTGATGCAAGTAAGATTTTTTCATAATTTAATGAGTTTTCAGTAAATATGCCTATTATGTTTTATGAGGAGTATATAGACCAGTTTAAGAACGGTTATTTTTATATCAAGAGAGAAAAATAATTTATCCAAGACAAGAGAAAAGATTACAAATTCCTTCCACAATTCAATAACTCGTTGATTCGGGTAATCAAAATATTTCGATTTCGTCCGTAAACGAATTCCAAGCTTGAATGAAAACTTGAGCTTTTGCCTAAATTAAAGTTAGGCAACCTTGCAGGCTGTTAACACGAGGGGAATCAATTATGACCAAGCCGTGCCTTGTGTACTGGAAAGTTTCGAGCCCGCTGCCCAGTTTCACCTAACCATTAATATTAAACAAAGGTGCAAGAGAGAGAAACGGAAAGCCAAGTGCCATTGTAATTCTAATTTCATGACTTTTAAAACAGGATTTTAGATGGATAATTTTTTTAAAGTATGAAATCTCTCTTATTAGCTTAAGACAGTGTTTCCAAAACTTCCGACGTGTTTGTCTTCTTTAATTTTCGTAATACTGAGAATGTAAAAAAAAAAAAAATCGTACATACTTTATTAAAAATAAAAAGTCCACACAGACATATATCTACAGCCCCCTTAAATTCGAATTTTGTCTAGTTAACTTTATTGATGAAAGCGGAATCGTGTTATTATCGTAGTTTTTGGCTATAAATGGAGTATAATACCAGTCTTTCTCAAGGAAATAACACGATTCGGCTAATTTAAGTACAAGAAACTCGTCGGGGAGAAAATTCGAATTAAACACTTATTCACTACTTAATTGATTTTTTTTTGTCTTAATATATAAACAAAAAATCAAGAATCACGAGAAATGTGTTTATATGGTGACCACGGATCCAACAATTCGAACATCTTTAGTAGATTTCCGGTCGTTGATAAATGATATTCTTTGATTTAACATTTTTTCTTATTATTAGGTTACTTTATTTTTTAGGACGGTTGAATACAATCACTGGTATGCATTAATACGATCATAGATTTTTCAGACAGGATGGTTTCTGAAAAGATGAAAAGGTGACAGCTTTTATTCGAGAAAATCAAAGATTTAGTTCAGAATCTTCCAGCAACAGTTTTTCCCTCTATTTTTTAGTTAAGTGTTAATTAGTAAATTAAAAAAAAACACAACTCGCATTTTTGTTTGTTCAATTAACTTGACTTCATGCTGCTACGTCTAATCGGACGATGGCTACAGTGGGAGCCATAAATTTTGCCTAGACAGGTATATTTGGGATAGGGATCTTTAACGAGTACCTGATATCGTATGCCCATTTTATGTCCCTTCTGAATGGTGGCATAAACTTTACAACATATATAATATATAAATATAGAAAGGACAGTAACTGTTTACAAGTACTAGAACGGTGGACAAAGGCTGTCGACCCCGAGCACGGACACGGAGGTTCTAATAGGCGGCACAATTTGCTAACCTATCTCATCCAGATCTCTTTGTCTAATCTCATCCATCGCATCCATTCATCGGCTCCGTTTGTTAAGCGTCTTTCTCAAAGAGATACCGTGAGGAGAAATTGAGTCATACTGATCATTCTAGAACGCTCTTATAAAAGAAGAGGGGGACCAGTCGTGAGGAATGGATCTTGGCAATTTTGAGGAAATGGATCTCAAATTTGAGCTGATTCCTAAAAACCTAACTAAGTGTAACCATTTAAGTAGTCAATTTTACCGTTGTTCTATGGTTAGGCATTACCCATTAACCAATACAATTTTATATCTTTTAAGAGTTTCCTCAGATCTTTTTTTTCCTTCTGTCTTGTATATCTTCCTCTCTCAGACCATAGCCGGGCATACTTCCTTCAACTCTTATGTACCTATTTCGTGGTCTTCTTCGCTGTTTCTTCCCTCCAGCATTCTAATTGAAAATTAAGTAGGGCAATATTTCCTCCTTCATTCTGTGGACCATCACCATATCACCATTCCAATATCTTATTTTTTATATTTTGTGGGGGTTTTGTTGGATTTTGCATATGCTCTCTGATTCCTTCAACTGTCCTATGTAGCATAATGCTTACAATGAACTTGTAATTATATGTAATGGTTGTAATTAGTAATGACTTGTAAATGAGCTTTTTGGTACCTTCCATTACTGCTCCAAAGCTACTGCATACTTGGTACCTTTCTTCACCTTGCTGCAGCCCAATACATTCCATTAAAAATATAAATTGAAAAACTATTTTGGCCACAAACGCTTAAAAGTTAAAAGTTAAAAAATGGTTTCTACTAATGTAAAGTATTATTAATTTCCCAAATAGTAAAAAAAAATTTAATTCATTGAACCCGTCAATTGTTCACTTTTAAAGGAACAGTGGAGTATTTAGGTAATAGGATTTCGATGTAGACATTGAGATATAAAGAATACAAATATCAATAAACTAAAACGGATATATAACTATTTTTTAAACATTCTTACCTCAGACAGACATACCTTAGGGTATACGGTCTAAAGTAAGAATAAATTACAATCTAAGGAATGGCACTAAAGATGAGAAATGGCATCGTTAAAATTATGCTTACACTCCCAACCTCCACTCACTTCCCATAACCATTTTCCCAATAAATCCCAATACTTGCCTCCAAGCAACATAGACAGCTCACTACGGGCAGCAATAAAGGGGACATAAACCAAGGAGATAGGATCGTAGGGTAGGACAGGGAAGGAAGCCTTTGAAGGGGTCGTTCGTGACTGGACGATTAGGCCGGTTTCCTTCTAGGGTATCTAAACAACGGAAAACTTCATTTCTTTTACCTCCTACCTACGGCATCTTGTTTGCTTCTGCTACTTGCATTAGCGCAATGACATTATCTACCCCCATCCTCCTCCCTTACAAGGTTATGAGAAAAGACTATGAAAATGTGACGCACAATGTCGCTATAGATATAGTAATAAAATGGCTTCAGTTCTGCAGGTTGTCACTTTGAGTTAGGTCACAACAAGTTTTAACTTTTGATTCGTCTATTGTAATATTCTCAAAAGGAATAATAACAGGGAGTTTTAGCATAAAAGACAGAGTGTAATTATGGGAAATGCTTATATTTTGGTAATCATTTCATCAAGGAATGAACGTGTCAACAAACATTTCGAAGTGTAGATTGTGATATAACCTAAACACTACGTGTAAGTCGGTTCTTTAATCAATATACAGTAAGAAATTGTTACTATATACAAGCAGTAATTGTGACTATATACTTTTTGTTTCGAAATCTCCGTTTATTCAAAAATAATGTTACATTACAATATATATATATATAATACATATATACAACAATTAACAACAATCATTTTCTACCCGTAGGTATTTTAAGTGTTTGCAATACACGAGTCCGCTGAAGGCGGGTTCTCTAAACCGGCACATGGCCGTTGATTGTACATAAACAAAGCAGGGAGAGACCGCTTTACGAGATTAGATTAGGTAGAAAAGTTAAAACTTTTCGTGACTTGATTCGAAGCGACAACCTGCGGAACTGATACCCTTGCATTTATTTCGGGACGTGTCCCTAAATTAAAACCAGTTACAAGTGGTAAATTGTAGACAGAGATTACAATTTAAAATGAACAAACGATCTAACAAATGAAAAAATGAAATCATCACTAGCTACCAGCGCGTAACATCTAACATCATAAGTATCAATGACTAGTTATTGATGTAAAAAATACACATTTTTAGTAATAATAAAATGAAACAATAACTAAAAAAGTGATATAATTATAATTATTAAAAAGAGTACTATAAATGTTGTAGTGCATATCTTTAAATATTCATTGTAGTTAAGTAAATCCATTTATAAGATTCTTTTGAAGACTAGGTTTGATTTCCTTGATATCTCAGAAAATTAAAAAAAAAAAGAGTTTTAAATATTGACCAATAAGGGTTTGCAACAAAAGCTCACATAATTAACAGGTGTTCTCAGGTAGGTTTTTAATGTTTAAAGGAACACATAAATTTGAGGTATTTTCTTCAGTGTTTAATGTCTTTGAAGCATGTCCCTGGAGAAGCCAATTTATTGAAGGATGAAATAAAATAAGTAAAAACTAATTGACAATTGGTAATTAATTAAGTAAAAATTAATAAAAGGCTTATGGTATGAAACATTCTCTCAATGAATGGAGAGATGATGACAATTATCCCAAAGCCACAAGAGATATAAAACAATGAGTGTTTATTTCCTACCTTTCACTGGTTGATGTTCATAAAGGACAATTATCTATCTTCTATCTTCTCCATAATTAGAAACTTACAATCATTACTAGATCTATTGTCCGGCAACTGAAAGAAATGGACTCATTGACCATCGCTGATGAGCTTAAAAACAAATCCTCAACCCTTACTTGTTGCAGAGAAGATAAAACTTGGATAAAGTAAAGAATAAACACCATAATCCAGTATGTGTATTAAAAAATAAAAAATAAATGCAGTAGTGGGAATACTGCATTGATGGGATGATACCATTAGCTGACGGCATTTTACGGAAGTCCTTTAATTATAATAACTTGAGATTAATATAATTTCATATGAGGGTCAAAGGTCATGATGTGTCTTATATATTCATTTAACCTCTTCTTCCCAATTCCATTTTTACCTACTCGTATTGCACCCTGTAAAGCCGAGCAATCTAGTTCGAGTTGGCAACCAATCCCTTAGAGGAAATGAATAGGTGAAAAGAAAAGAGGGTCCGACGTAAAACTGTATGACAATAATCTGGGACCAGGTTATGACCTTATTATAGGTTAAGGGGTGTGTCCACCATCACGACGCATCTAGGGAAGATAGGGTCCAAGCGGAAGAACCATATTAGTGACTGGTTAAAGGCCATCGAGTGTAACTCATTAAATGGTTAAAGGCCAAGATATCTATCTACCTGATACACTTCAACTCCTCTAATAATCTTAACGCCGATAAATATCTTCTGGCATCTCAACCGTATATAAAATAATCAATGACCCTATTTTGTTCTCCGATTGTGATCTGATGTGAGGGTAGAAGAAAATTCTTATTGTCATAGTTCTAACCTTTCTATGCCTACTTCAATGGTTCCATCTTGTTATAGCATTGAAGTCTCTCACAATTATAAACTTCCCAGTTTCTTGCTTCTGGAGAAACTATTTCTTCTTAATCTGCGTAGAAGAGCTCTTTGTCAACAACCATCGGATCTTCGTTCAGAGCATATAGCTGAATGAAGAGCTTAGAACTCTTCGAGAGTAGTTATAACACCATTCTTCATGACAATACAAATCCTTGCGACAAAAGATCATAGTAAGCCTGTCGAGTAACTGTAATTATTGTCACTGATTTTCGAGATGAGGATGATAAAAAGAAGCGGAGCAAGACTAGAACGTTGAGCCAGATTGTCAGATGTGTCGAAGGGATAAAATGTTAAAACCACGATACGGTAAGCGGCTTAAGGGTATTAGCCCCCTCACCTAGTAGTATATAAAGTAGTTCTAATGACAGGATAAACCTGAATGAAAATGGATAAACATGATCGGAAAGAAGATGATAAACAAAGAGAAGAACCTTACATTATGGCCAATATAAATTGAAAATACAAATGTGAGCGTGTTATTTTCTAAAATAAATCTGGTAACTTGTAAAATTTCCTCAGCTAGCCACTACTAAAAATTTATACAGTGCAATTAAGAGTATTACATTTATTTAAACATATTGATGTTGCTTTAGTAAATGCCTAGCGTATTTTATTTACTGCAAGATATTGATTGAAGTTTAATAATATTTTAACTAACTCAATTAAGCTCATATTTATTTGCGGAGTCTTAATATTCACTCTTTTCTAACAAAGATCTAGGTATTGCTTTTTTTTTTTTTTTTTTACATTATTTAATTTATTTTAAACTAAAACATCTAGACCTTGGGGTTCATTATAATGGTAGCTACTGCTGTTTCTAGGACAAAGGTTGTGCAGGGAGGTGATTTGTCAGAGTTCACGCTTAACCGCAAGGTTTTTTTCTCTATTATGAGTACTCATTTTATACTTTATACAGGCTGAGTGAGCCTCAGGAGGGTCTATTTTCATGGATTCCGAATGATCCATCCCCCGCTCTTCACAGATTAAATAAATCTGCCACAGCCGGATTCGAATCCGGGACCTTGAGAGCGGCTCCCAATTTCTTTTAAATATTAATTAAGTTTTTTTTCATTATGGCCATTTTACAGAAGTTCCTTAAAACATTTTCGCAAGTTCTACCAGCATCTCTCAAATTTCTCACCCCGAGTATAGTTCGATCATCTTCCGCCACACTAGCCAGTCAGTGCAGATTCGGCCTTCATACTGTCTTAGTGGTCTGGTCTTCTAGAAGTAACACTCACATAACGAGGGTTTAATAGACGAATACTAGTTCCGTACAAGATAAAATGTTAATTTTCTTCGACCAAATTGGAACAACACAGCTATATTTACTTTGATTTGAAATATTTATATTTTCTGTTGATTTATAGAAGCGGCTTCGAAATAAATTGTTGACAGAATGAAATGCCGAGTTAATGAATAGTAAAGACAGTAGCTCGTATCGTAGTAAACATTTCATCAATTATAACAGACATTAACTTAAATTTATTTAATAATTCCTTCTCTCAATAAAAACCTTTCTCCAGTCATTTATGACATATAATTTTATTATATAAAAGATTTCGACAATTACTTCTATTTATGGACAGTTTTTATAAATTTGTATTTGTTATATTGTTGTTGTGTTTGACAATTTACAGATATTTGTGACTTGTAACTCTTTTCAAGATGATGATAAAGAGGAAATTATTTCACCATCGAAAGGATTTCAGGACTGGCAAAAGTTGATTAGGTTCTACAGAATCGATAAAGAACAGATTAAAAGACAGTTATATCAATTGTGACCATAGCAACGCTAAGAATGTTACACCAAGTCTCTAGGGAGGGTGTCCAGCTACCTGAAGAAGAACGGAAAAAAAAGAGCTTTACCACGTGTTTCGAACCTTCACGTTGTTCTAATAATTAAAAATATCAAGAAAACTGGCGAAGAGAATGAACAAGATGGCATTCCTAGAGGGAAAATTAGTCGCTAACTTAGAATTTTTCAAGACAGTAGGTAATCGATATTTATAAACCTCAGGTCGTGAGAAACTGAATGGCAAAGGTATTTAAATTCACTGTCTGATGATATTATGGAAATCAGCTGTAATTGTTGGCATCCACAGTTCTCAGTTCCACAGAATTATACGCCATATTGATGAGCTAATAGTTGACTCCATGTATCTTGGAGCAATGTGGAAAATGGTCAGAGGGCGCAGTATAACTTGCTTTATTTTGTGCCAACGCTTCGGCCTAATGTTTGGGCCATTATCAAGGCTGTGGATCTTTTGTCTTAATCTTTATCGGCCTATTAATTCATTTTATTGGTCTAAAAATGTATTTGATATAAATAAATACAATAAAGAATTTATAAAAAATACCAGAGGATGGTATTTTTTGTATGGCCTCTGACTATACGAAGTAACCCTCTTCAAAATTTATATCTACCCTTAAACAATAAATCATCTCTAGTAACAATTAACTTTCTCAAGCAACGTGAGAATTATAAAATATAATTTAATAATTATGTTTATTATATGATACAGAATTTACTTCAGATAAAACACTTGTTATTTTCATGATTAAGATATAGGACAACGATTTTTTGGAAATTTTACTTTGGATTCAATGGTCCTTAAGTTCAATTTCATTCATTAAAAAAACAAGAAAAAAAAACTGTACAACCCTTCGAGGGTCTTGGGTTCACTACGTGATTAGAGACTATACTGTTTTTTGGTTATGCAGGGAGGTGAATTGTCCTGGATCACGCCCAACCGCCCGAATTTCCCCATTAACAGACAGAATAAAAATATACCAGCAAAAAAGATTTGAACCCAGGACCTACGGCACAGCAACACAGCGCTCTACCACTAAGTCCACTCCCCCAATTTCATTCATTAATTTGTTTATTAGAATATAATGTTAATTTAGGATTGAAATAGTTGGGGGTGCAGTCAAAAAAACACAGCAAATAAGTTGAAACCTATTATATTATATATGTGCCGACGTTTCGACCTACTGTGTAGGTCATCTTCAGGGCTATGAGAAAACAGACAAAAACAGAAAGGACTGTAAAAATACATAACATACAGATGCAGAAAACATAACATAATATAGAGATATAGAAGTGAGCAAAAAAAGTGAAGGATATATGAATACTTAAATATGATTACATAATAGATGTACAGAAAGGTGATAATGCAAACAAAATACAAAGAGAGAAATGAAGTTAAACAGAAAAAATTAAATGAAAAAGATATAAATATAATGAGTATGGAAAACTTAGTTTAATTAAGATAGAATTGTTAATCATACAATTATTTTCTACAATACAATTCTATCTTTATTAAACTAAGTTTTCCATACTCATTATATTTATATCTTTTTCATTTTATTTTTTCTGTTTAACTTCATTTCTCTCTTTGTATTTTGTTTGCATTATCACCTTTCTATTCATCTATTATGTAATCATCTTTATTCATATATCCTTTCATTATATATCCTTCACTTTTTTCGCTCAATTTTTCTAGATCTCTATATTATGTTATGTTTTCTGCATCTGTATGTTATGTATTTTTACAGTCCTTTCTGTTTTTGTCTGTTTTCTCATAGCCCTGAAGATGACCTACTGTGTAGTAGGTCGAAACGTCGGCACATATATAATATAATAGGTTTCAACTTATTTGCTGTGTTTTTTTTTACTGCACCCCCAACTATTTCAATCCTATATTAGTACCTACCAGTCAACGAATTTCTTTCCTATATATAATGTTAATTGACAATTAAGAATTACTTATAGTTGTGATTTGACATAACTACGATATTTAAAGTACCTACCTCGCATTATACGACAAAAGTAGAAGATTTTATAACATTACAAAACGTTCTAACCTCCTTGAGATTAATAGACAGATTGCTTCAAAAGGAAATAACTCGTTAAGAAAATATTGCTTTAAAAATGGGACTACTCTTATCAGGAATGGTATATTTAATAAAATCATAGATACATAACAGATTAACGATGTACTTGAAGAATTTACTTGTTTCCAAAATAAATCAGGGTAATGTTTTTTTTAAGGCGGATTCGCAGCCCGGCCCGTTTCTTATTAAGGGGAGTAAAAACTAAATAATACGTTCTTCGAAAGTGACGTAAAATGGCGGTCCCGAGCAAGCGAGGTGTCAAGTACTCAATGAAGATCCCTATCCTATTAATTTATTATCATTACTGTTTTAACAGCATAAATAGTTGCTTATGCTCAACCTTATAGCAGGTGAGATTATAGATTTGAAATTTAAAGTTAATAGTTAACGCTTAATGAAAGAGATTTTTTTAAATTATTATTTTATATTTTAATTGTATCTGCACAGGTCTGTAAAGGAAGTCCAGGTAATAGAGAAGAGGAAAGAGAAAGAACAAGATTTTGGTGATGTGTTGACGAGCGGAATGTTGAGTATTTGCTGTGGATGTAGGATTTTACAGTGGGAATGTTAATGTCGTTGAGTATTGTGTGATTCGAAATGAACCAAGGAGGATTTACGGACAATAAATAAATAACAATAAGAGAAAGTTTATATATTTAGTTGTGAATAACCCAAGAATCTGCACATGAGAAATTATTCCCTTAGAAACGTAACTTAATGCTCGACTTACTATAACATACTAGGAACTGAAATAGATAAAGTTTGTTATGATACAATAAATAATAATAATTAATTATTTAACAATAAGAAGGAAACAGATGCTAGTTGAAAGACAGCAGCTGGCGGACTGGCTATTCCTGTCCCTAGGAGGAAGCCATTTGGAGCGCCGTGGTTGGAAGAATCTCCAAGCAACAGGATCTCGAGACCGCCACCGATACCCAGTCCAGCTTTTTTTCTCTTGACGAGTTCAAGCCGGCATTTCGCGGTTTATGGTTCATATCATCTCTCGTCTCTGTCGTATCGGTAATATTCGACGGTGGAAATTATTGAAGTAGAAGATTTTTAACACAAAACGCTGTTCTACGAGATTTTGGATGAAAGAGGTGGGATTTACTACAGTGTTACGATTTAAAATAAACAATAAACGTAAGGTAAACTGGGTAATACCCTGAGGCGTTTTTTATATTCTTGAAGTAATAATTCATTTAAGTTTAAAACATTACCACTTTTTGTTTGTTAATTTAATATCACTTTATGCTGCTATGGCTAATCGGACGATGCTACAATGTGAGCTATAAATTTTACCTATCCCGGTTTATCATTCCTTATGTGTTTACTTAACTGGAATATATTCATCATGTTCCAATCCAATGTCTAAATTAAAACAATATCTCAGATTAAAATGATTTAATTAACTAATTATCTAACTACAATATAATTAACTAGTTACATAACAGCTATAATGTTATAACTACTTACATCTCACGTATCAGTAATAAAATACAACTGACATCTTTCCTCTTAAGACACAAATATTTCATTATATTTATAATATCATCGTAATAGATTTACCTATAATGTAAATTAACCTGTATTTAACAAGTGCATTCATGACATGAATAGTTCCGTTTTTAAAGCAATATTTCTTAACAAGACATTTCCTTCAAAAGTGATTCGTCTATTCATCTCAAGGAGGTCAGAACGCTTTGTAATGTAAAACATTGAGTTATGTCATGTATCGCAATATCAATTATTAATCTTTATTAATTATTATATTAAACTTTACATAATTTTACAATAGATTCAAAAAGTGTCAATTTCAAATTACTAAGAAACGTTTGTTTTTAATGGTGTTTCGTTGCCTATGTATGTTTAAAGTGTCCATAAAATGATTATCCTAAACGATTACACTCCGATCTAGTCCATTTTGTTGTTTTATAAATCAATTTATCATAATACTAAGCATACATTTTTAGCCTTAAATCCTTACAAGGTAAGTAGAAGACCCATTATTTCAACAACAACAATACTCGTTTTCCTGGATATTTTTACAATAGTAGAAATCACCCTAAAAAAAAGTAAAACTCATCAAACCAAACTAAACTGAGATTCACATTTAACATCCTTCATTTCCTCATGAACATGCTATACGAAACATAATATAACGGAAAAAAAAGAAAATTAGTTTTGATGAGTTGCATACTGTTATGATAAGAGTACAAATGTCTCAAAACAGAAAAAACACACTATATTTTTGTTTTGTTGAATATAAATTTTAAAACATTGCATTTAGTTTCAATGGAAACTACATTCTGTCTCCATTTGAATAACAAAATAAAAGTATGAATTAATAAATACAATAATAATATAACAATTAACTCTGAGGTTTATTGGTTTTTAATCAATCTCTATTTACCTCTTACATTTTATATGTTTGTATAGTATATGTTAGGTACTATTTCCACCTATATATCATTATATTACTGCTCCAATTAAAATGATGTGTTTCCCAAAGTATATACCATCTAAGGGAAGTGAAACATATATAATGATACAAAAATAACACACAAGTCAGATGTTTCCCAGACCCTTATCACTAAAATACACACCAAGTTTTACGAATATACAGAATTTTATCTTATCAGCGAACAGAATAAACTCGCTGGAATTCCTTCAACCATAAAAAGGTATACATTAGAGAGGTAAAAAACTTAGACGCGTAAGATATTAAAAACTGGATTGAGATAAAAAAATACTTGGTAAATTAGTAGAAACTGCAAATGCAATAAAATAATGAGAAAAAAGTAACGAACTTATAATAATCATTAAATGACCGACTTAAAACTGAATGAGTTTTAAGAGGAAGAAAATGGTCCGGGGTTAGGTAAAAAAAAAATTGCTTTTAAGTACGAAGCAGAGAATGTACTGTTTCTATGATAACGGCGATACAGGTTTCCCCCCCAATCAACGATACCCATTTTATAGGGCGTAGGTCTTCAGATTTCCCAGGGTACATCCATGACTGTAAACAGATAAAATAATTAATCAGCCACACTCGGACTTGAACCTGGGACCTTCACCATAGCAACTCAATATTCTATACACAGATATATTCCCCTCCTAAATGGCTTTCATAAAAATTTTATTTATGAGACTAGAGAACTTTATCTAATTTTTAATTTTTCCTAAGAAACAGAGTACAATGTGTGATTCTATGATACGTTTAATTATTTAAACGGCACTAAAAATATGGTTAGAAACTTATTGGTAAAAAAAGAATTGAAAATAAGTTAGCTTGATAGGAGATGAATTCTAGGAAAAGGGAAGGCACGATTAAAATAAATATTTATTGTTGAAATACGAGCTATGTTCAATAAATCATTTGTTTATTCAATTAACGTAACTTCATGCTGGTAAGGCTAATCCGACGATGCTACAGAGGTAGTCTTAAATATTTTCTATTTAGGTATAAGTATGATAGAAAACTTTAACGAATACCAGACTCAGAACTGGCTCGGGACTGCCATTTTCACCTTTCCGAAAGGCGGGATAACTGATGATTTTCGACTCCTTTTACAACTCCTAAAGCCACATGCCGGGCTGCGAACACGCGATCTTGGGTACAGAAGGTTGTAAAGCTAACCACAACACAAAAGGTTACCCTGTTTAATAAGTTAAAATCCCATATTGACAATAATCGATCAGCTACATCATTTTCTTTTCGTATAGGATCGATTTTAAACTTCTTTTTTTTAAATTACACTATTGGTTACAATCATTTAAAAAAAAAGTCAAATAACCAAAGAAAATCAACGTATTTAGGAAAAAATATGAAGTAGACATCCTCCACTAGTGAGGTACCTATGTCCTTCCTAACAGAGAAGACGAAAGAACTCGGCAGCATTCTTCTAAGCCATTGGTTTAAATCAGTAGCAACCACTGACTTTAATGCCGAAGTGACATCTCCGCCGCTTGGGATGATCCTTAAGGGGAAAAGAAATCCGAGGGATCGTTAGGAAGCGGAGGGGATGAGCTTATTAGGAATGTAAAAGAAAATGTTGATGATTAAACTTTCTCTTTCAAGATGCGAAAGTAAGAGCTCACTGTAACCACACCCAACCCTGAGTACATACCTTACCGTACATATCTGCCAAGAGGAATTGACAATTAATTTAAAAAATTTACGAATTGTTTTGAAATACCAGGGTGGCTAGCAGCTGTTTTCTATAATGAATCTTTGAACCCGATAAAAATAAATTGACTCCCCAATCTCGAAGAAGAATTAAAAATCGGATTAAATTGGTCAGGGGATAAAGATGACACAAAATAAGCAAAAGTAATTTTATTGTGCCGCCGTTTCCGCCTAAGATGTAAGCCATCTTCAGTGTTGGGAAAGAAACATAGAATAACTGTAGTTGTTATATATTATATAGTTATTTTCTGTTTCTTTCCCAACCCTTAAGACAACCTGTAGGCCGAAACGTCGGCACAGTAAAATAAGTTATATAGATGTTAACAGTCGGGGGGGGGGACTGTGATCTGGAGACCTTCCTTGGGCTCACCCAGCCTCTACAAAGGCGTACCCTTAAATAATGAAAAACCTCCTGGTTGAGCGTGATTTAGGACAAATTATATCCCTGAACAACCGTTGTCATTAAAACAGTAGTCTCTACAACGTACTGAACCCAAAATCCTTCATGGATTATAGTGGTACAGTTTTTATTCACAGAATACATAGTGAATAAGAAAATCAAAGATGAGTAAATGAGAACTTAAATATTTCTCAGGATGTATCCGAGAATTAGATGAGATGAAGGTACCTGTTACATCCAACATCCAACCTGGTGGCGTAAGTGGCTATTAGGCGTTTGCACTCTAGAGAGCTGAAAGATTCTTTATCACGACGGATATGTTTTCCATTATTTCACAAATACAAGCAACATGCAACGCTTGAGCAAATCTTTCTAGCGAAATCCGAAGTAGTTAGCAGAAATGCAATTGTAAATGCATGAGGGTATTTTATTTTAAGCAACATTACTATCAGGTATGGAAACTTTTTTTAAATCTATGAAACATACTTTAGGACTCTAATTTATACTACTTAGGTTATCCAGGCTATTGCTACTGTCTGTGTTCTTAACGGATGCGAAGCACAGTCGCTTACTTTAAGGTAGAGGGACAATTTCGAACAGATTTAAAATCTGGCACCCAAACTCAAACATTTCTTCTCCATGAAATTCATGCGAACTTCCTTAAGAAAATAATATTATTATATTTATTTCGAAGAGAAAAGATTTAAAAATTAAAACAATTAATAAAAAATTATAATATTATAACTTAAATTTTATTGCAAAATAACATTACTCACGAAAATAATTTTAGTATAAATTGTCTATATTTTGGATGTATTAAACAGATTAAATGGCAAAATTTTTAATTTTCTAGATAGTTATCAAGGCAAAAATTATACATGCGACGGCGTCGTTGGTTTCTTGGAAATTAATTGGGATCGATCGAGGTATAGTGATCGATAAAAAGTATTTATATTCGTAAATTTTCATTGCTGTTGTTGTTCTTGTAACGACTTTTTTATTAAACGTAAATATTATTTTCATATGTAACAACTGCGAGTTATTCCCTCTAAGTTGAAACAAAGAGGTTGGCGGTTGGTTACAAATGTGTTTTTAATAAAATGATTTTGTTGTTTTAATTATGAATTTTAAAGCTAATGTATTATTATATGGGCAATTCATTCTACGAATGTGTAAAAACTACAAGAGTTTTAAGTTTTAAGATGTACTTAAAAGAGGAAGGGTACCTCTACTGGATGAACAGAAGAAGGCACTACGTGAGGGGCTGAAGAGATGCTAGCAGGGCATCAACGCTGATAGAAGAAGAAGATCAAACATGGAAAATGGATTGTTAATTCCCAGTTCATAGTGGATCAATACTGTGAGAATCTGCTTAGGCCCTAAATAACATTCAGACAACCAAGAAAAAATCAGGAAGAGACAGCTGAAATATTTGCGGAAGCTTCTTTCACAGTCTAAAAACAAACAAAGGCAAAAGGCGACATCATAAGAAGGAACATTCGTGACTAAAAGTGGTAGCGCTAAACTGAGGAAGAAAAGTGTAAGAGTTTGCTTTATAGTGCGGACGTGATGGGGAGGAGGGAGCACGGGAGCACAAACAACCTTCGTAGCGACCAGCTTTCTAACCTAATCTATTTAAATGGGTTTGCTTACGTTTCTAAAGTAAGCGATCTCAGCATAGGGAACGGCTACCAATGCTTTCCATCAGTTTATAAACTTTCCAGCCGTGGTAGGCCTGGAATGTATATGCAATGTAAATCTGTACCATTATAACCCGTGAAGGGTCTGGGTCTCAGTACATGGCAGAGGCTGCACTGCTTCTTGGACAACGAATGTGCAGGGAGGTGATTTGTCAACCGCTAGACCCTTTTTAACTACCAACCGCTAACCCTTTTTGGTTAACCAAGGAATAGAGGCTATTCCTAACGAACTAACCAGGTGAGTACCAGGAAGGTCCTAGATCCCATAGTATCCACACCGCCCGCTAACATATTACATTACAGTCTGCCAGCGAACTGGATTTGGATGTATATATCTACAGCCCCAGTGAGTAAGTGGAATTTTATTCAAAATGAGTTTCTTTTACTCAGGGAAACAGAATCGCGTTATATTCGTAATGGACAAGGGGCCAAGTCAGGCATTGGCTTGAAAAGGAGTTATTGCTTATTTTACAACTCCATTTGTAAACCAAATCTACGAGAATAACATGATTTGGCTCCCCTCAATAAAATGAACTCTCTTTGGACAAAATTCGAATTATTCATCTAGGCTGCAGATATATAAAAAGTGAATACTTACGTGGCACATTTACAGTAAGTTTATTCGTTGTTTGATTGTTTATTTTATTTAACGCCACTTTTATGTTGCTATGGCTCATCGGTGGATGCTACACTGGGAGCTCTAAATTTTGCCAATACGGATTTAATTAGGATAGAGAATTTTAACGAGTAACTGGCATCGTACAGGCTCGGGATCCCCAAATAACGTCCCTTCCGAAGGACGGCGTAACCGTATAAATGGCATAATAGTTTATTCGCTTCTAGTACCTGACCTTTTATTATTTAAATATTTCTTCAGTTCTTTTAAGTCAATTAAAATTAAATGTATTCATATATATAACTTGCTGACGTTACGGGAATGCTCCATGGACCTCCCTCCTTCAGTATTTAATTTCTAGTAATCATGAATGGGTAATATTCATATCTAATCGTGCATCCCCGAAACATTAATAATACTGTTTAAAAATCAATTCAATATATTAAATTTTAATAGCCCTAAAGATTGAAGAAATTATTACTACAAGTATTAAAATACTTAATAATAAAATATGGGAAGAATGTGTGTATACATTTATATACACACATTTAAAAAGCAATATAGTTCCAACGATAAACAATACGAGATTGAACACCATTATAAAACACTGCCATGTTTGTAGGTATACTTAAACTATTCAATGTAAAATATTCACAAAGTTCAATGTCTGAGACGGAATAAATGTCCTCAGTACTGAATAAATATTTAGAATTCCGACATTCCAAAGTAAACGTTCCGTTAAATATCAGCAGTTAGTAACAGAACCTCATTAGCAAAGCCGTCGAGGCTCAACTACAACATAGAGATAGCGAGTTTATTGTTAAAATACTTAACAACAAAATAGGAAATTAATAAGAAAATAAACGTAATCATTTTAAGAAATAGATGGTTCCACCAAGAGATAAGAAGCATCGCCGAAACCTCAAATTAAAAACAAGAAATATATTACATAAATATATATATATATATATATATATATATATATATATATATATATATATTTATCTTTAAAAGTAGTATAGTTTCCACAACATTTCTTTTCTATTCGAAAATACCTTTAAGTAGTAGTGATTACGATGATTGTTGAGAAAAATTACGAGATAGGTGACATTTAAACGTGATATATCTCTATGTTGTTGTTGAGCCACGACAACTTCCTTGTAAATGAGTTTCTGTTACCAAGTGCTAATATTTAACGGAGTTTCTACTTTGGAATGTCGGAATCCTAAATATTTATTCATTACTGAGGATACTTATCCCGTCTCAGGCTTCGGACTATGTGAATATTTAATATTGAATAGTTTTAGTACGCCTATGAACACGGCAGAATGTTTTATAATAGTATTCTACTTGTATTGATTATTTTTTAAATGTGAATATATAAAGCTCGTTTCACACTTATACGGTTTGGTTCGGTTCGGTGCGTATTTGATTCGTGAAAACTCATCACACAAACCGGTTAGTATCAGGTTCGATTTCACAACCGAATCATCGAATATGCAGTGGCCCACTATGTCTATAATGTTTTTGTCAGAAAATCAGTTAAACATATAAAACAATTTACCTATATTATGTTAACGGGGGTGAATCATTAATACCTACTAACAATAGCTTAAACTAAAATCAAATCATAATTATAAAGCTGGAAAATACTCATAACATATAAAAAATTTGCTTGCCGAAAATGTAACCGAACCGAAGGTAAACCGTATATGTGTGAACGACCAATTGTATTTGAGAACCTTGGACTCGAATAGAAACCGAACGAAACCAATTCGTGTCGAGGGGGCTTTCGGATCTATCAGGTGTCTATTAGGTACCGAACACACACCGTATCACCGTTTTACATTTGTCCGGCGGCTACCGTAAACGAATCGAATACGCTCCGAACCAAACCGTAAGTGGGAAACAAGCATAAAGGTATACACGACTGTTAGAGATATAGATAGAGATAGATTGATAGAGAGAGGGAGAGAGAGAGAGAGAGAGGGAATATGTTTCTCTATTACATAAAATTTCCGATCAGTAATAAATTTATAAGACTGGAGTGTTGTGCAGGTAGTGTATTGCAAAGCCCCGATCTACAATAGAAAATAAATATTGTATTCAGATAAGTTTATAAGATATAGATATACGGGTTATTGGACAGGTAATAACCAATTAACTTACCATGAAAAAACCCAAAAGTTTCTTTAAGAAAAAACAAAACTTTGAGGTATAAAAATTACAGTAAAAGAAAAATATTAAATTTAAAACTGTGTATAAAATGTTCAAAATTGTATATTAAAAACTTTAAAATCTAATTTGACTGAACAAGAACGCCAAGAATGGGTTTTGAGAAAGAAATAATATTAAAAAATATAACAATTATACAATGGGAATCGATGCAAATTATACAAAATAATAACATTATTCGTGAATAATTGTGAGTTATTATTCATCAGATAGCGGGGAAAATAACCTTGATCTTGTCCCACCTAGAAAGAAATCAATAGTAGAGTTGTCAGGTACTTGCGAGATCGACTCTTTTCATTAATTCAAAAAAGATTAAAAAAACCTGTACCACACAACCCGTGAACGGGTCTGGGGTTCAGTAAATGGTAGAGACTGTACTGTTTCATGGACAACGGTTCTGCAAGATAGGTTACCTAAAATTATCTTCAACTATCTTTTAATCAATATATTACATTAAAATTGTTACATATTTCTTAAGTAACAAGAAATTACATCACTCATTTAAATGGCATTTTAAATAAAATTATTTTTTTAGCTAGAAATAATGAATTTATGTAACTAAATTGAAATTTAATTGAATTTGAGATAAGAATTTTGGAAAATAAAACAGGAAAACATGGCCAATTATATAAGCTAATCAAGACAGGAGGAAGGGCTGTGCAATACTCTCAATCATACCTCCCATTTCCAAATTAATTTCCTGACTACCTTTAGCAAAAAAATAATATAATTTTTCTCCAAACTTATTTATTTATTTTTTCGTTAAAAAACGGTTCCTGATTGTAATGGCAAGATAAGTAATCGACTAATTAGTAACACGCGCATCTCAAATTGGACACATGGCTACTCCCTTACCGAACCCAATTACAGCTGACTCTCCTTTAGCCGACAATAATGGTACTAGGGTACTTACTCTTGTTAAACTTCATTTTTGATAGAAAAATAACAATTCAAATAAAAAAAAAGAAAAGAATTATTCATTATGTTGAGAACTGAGCGATCATTTAATTACAACGTATACTTAAAGAATGGTTTTTAATTACTTGATGAGATTTTAATTTGAAGTTATTGGTGTTATCAATTTAAACTCAACATATATTCACGTGCAAATCGCTCCTTCAAAAGAACAATATCTTAACTCAAAAAACCTATTTTTTCAATAGAGGTATTTGAGAGTTCCATGCCTTGTCAAAATTAAACTATACTGCGCAAAAATTAACAGGGATATTGCTAATTTTGTAGTATATAATTTTTTATATGGCACTACAACCTGCTAGCGAGTCATGGCCTCCGCCAACTGAAACCGCCAGGCGCTCCTTTCTTTTTTTCTGCTAACATCCAGTCTCTCACTCCAAACTTCTTTGCATCGGTGTCCACACAGTCCCTCCATCGCAACTTGGGTCTTCCGGCCCATCGTCCATCATGAAGGATCTCAGAAGTTTCTTTGGGATCATATCATCTTTTATTCTGGCAACATGGCCTGCCCATCTGAGTCGGGCTGCTTTTATAAATTTAACGACACCAGGGGCATCAAACTTCTTGTAGATATCCTGATTCTTCCTCCGTTTCCTTTCTCCATCTGCAAGTACTGGATCTCAAATTCTTCTTAGTATCTTGCGTTCCAATATTAGAAGATCATGTTCCACAGCCTTTGTTGTTGTCCATGTCTCGCATCCATAAGTCAGAACCGGTCGGATGAGAGTCTTGTACAGGATGAACTTGGTACGCCGGGTTACTAAGTTACTTTTCAAGTATCCATAGCAACAAAGGTTAGCCATCAAAATTCGTTTCCTTACCTCTACCCCCATCCGGTTATCTGCGAACCAAGGTAAGAAAATTCTTGAACCTGCTGAAACTTGTAGGGGCCAAAATCTACTCTATCACAATCCTGCTGAGGGATCTCCTGGGTTACCATGTATTTTGTTTTTTCCTCATTGACAACCAAACCCAGATTTCTTGCTGCAGCCTCCAGTTTCAAGAAGGATTCCGTAACCGCCTTTCGAGAGCGTCCAATTTGTCAATGTCATCAGCAAATGCGAGTATCTGCACCATCCTGTTAAATATCGTGCCCGACGTTTGAATGTTGGAGCCTCGAACAGCCTTTTCCAGTACTATTAGGAAGAGGAGGCACGCTAATGCATCACCCTGTCTCACTCCCCTTTTTGTTGAAAATTCTTCAGAGATGTTGTCCCGAATTTTCACAACACAAACAATGTCTTCCATCGTCATCCTTATCAATCTTATAAGCTTTCTGGGGATTCCGAAATGAGTTAATGCTTCGTACAGCTTTAACGAACAGATGATGGGTTTTAAGCTTGTAGTATATACTTTATTTATATTTATATTGTTATGGAAATTATTACACTTCGAATGCGGTATAATTTCTAATAAATATTAATGGTTTTTATAATAAAAATAATATTAAAATGCTAGGCAAAGTAAATACAACAAAATTAGTGGTATCCTTATTCATTTTGGCGCAGTTTAAATGAGATAAAAAAATAAAAAATTGGGCATTGGTAAAGTAAAGCATTCCTATTGTAATGATGGTATTGAAATTATTTTATTAATAATTAGAAAATTTTGTTATTTTACGTATGTGATTATTCCTATAAAACATCAGATTCAAACATGTTACAACTGAAAATATGACTCAGTTACAAAAAAAAAAAAAAAAGAAAAAAAAAGCCATCAGAACATGTCATGGAAATGGAATATCAGATATGTCGTTCCTGAATTGAAAAGCTCCAACTAATACAATTGCTACTACACGCTTAATTCAAAAATGCCAATTTTTGAGTTATGTCGTTGATATTTTGAAGAAGTGATATGGCCAATAAATTAATGTTTCTATTACACTATTTACCCATAAAACTATTTAATATATATTGCATTTTTTTTTCATTTTAAAACCCGGATATACCAAATTTATCTGTAAAGTGACTAAATGTTTCAAGTAAGCCATCCTGAAGTAGTTCTAAGGTTAGCGAAATCACAACCCGCCTGCGAGATTTTGCGTCATTTCCGTTACAGTTAAGAGTATTTGCAAATATTTTAAAATAAACTATAATGTTTACACAATGATAAGGTAAGAGGATCTCAAGAATCGGATTTAATTCGGACCACTTATTAGTTTTTAATAAGTCACGATTTATAAAAGTGATTTTAACGTAGTTTATAGATGACAGTAATGTGATATTACGCGAAATGTTAAAAAACTAATTTTTTGACACTATATTAAAAACCGTACGTCATGTGCAATGTGGCTTTTTACACATACCATCGATACAAATGAAAACTATGGAATATGAATAAAAAACACATTTTTCTTTTTAGATCTATGGCGATTACTTTAGGATTGATATCCGATAGCATTTTTTAATGTTCAATGAACATTCTTCCCCTTGTATACATCGCAAAAATGCGAGAACACGGGGGGATGGATTCGGTGAAGAGAATGGATTCGTCTGACCGTGGTACGAGCCAGGCTAGGTCAGTTGGCAGAGCACCACGACGGAGACCCGGGTTCGAATCCTGGACAAACCTTTTCTCTTCAAAATAAAAATATTTATAATTTCATTTATTTATGCAGTTTTACAATGATTTAATATTTATTAATCAGTTAAATTTAATCAATACCAATTATTTTACTTTTTTTTTTTTTAAGGGTCATCTGGTTTTAGTTGTTTCCGTATTGGTTAGCTTAACAAGCTACTATGACCTATTAGCAGCCCGGCATTTGGCCTCATGATTTTTTAAGGGAGTAAAAAAATCCTTAGATATGCCATCCTTCGGAAGGAACATAATAAAATGGAGATACCGAGCCTGTGCGGTGCCAGGTACTCGTTAAAGATCCCTATCCCAATTATACCTAGATGGCCAAAATTCGGGACTCCTAATAAAGCATCGACCGATTAGCCATAGCAGCATAAGAGACGTAAAACGAAACGAACAAAACTAAGTTCCTTATTAAGACGTTTATATTTTTTTAAAATGATATTATAATAAATATTTATAACAAAGGAATAGGATATTAATGTATAAACATTTTAATCCTTTCTTTAAAAAATACAAAAATAAAGCAAGAATTTTATTAGTATTAGTATATTATAAGTAATAATAAAAACCTTATACGAGTACAAATATAAGAATATTATATCTTATATAATAAGTAGTAAATTATAAATATATTAGTATTAGCCGTTTAAGGTGAAATCTTATATTAAATAAGATTAAGTAAAGTGTAATATTAAGTACAAGAGCCTAGCTGGCAAACTATCATGGTAGTATTTTAGCTACTTGGTTCGACGTGTCCTGAAACCCAAGCGTATCTTCCCTGGAGCTAGCCAGCCACCCACCCAGTTGACAAACCAAGGTCTCAAAATAAAAAGAGATGGGTTTATATTCATGGAGGGTCAGGGACGATCCTACTACCTCAATCCCAGCCCACGCAGAAAGTAGTTTTTTTTTGTAAGGCATTGATTTCTATAAACTACAATCAGAGTGAGAATAAATACGAATTGCAAATTTCTTAATATAAAATAGATATCTGTATAGCTGTCTCAATTATTATTTTTTATAGCTTTTTAATACAACTTATTATTCGCTTCGTTTCATTAGCTTACATTCACTATCTGCTTACAATCATATGGCTGTTCAGGTTTTTGTTAATTTAAATTTATTAAATAGCACTTTTTTAAAATTCCATCCTATCTTTAATTTTAGTGTTCACCATAAATTTAATTATATGCCTTAAAAACCTCTAATACAACAAACTGCCCAAATCCGAATAATCAGTCTATATTTGCTTGTCCTCAGTTGCTTGTTAGGAAATTAATGAGAACTGATTAAATTTTGGTTGCTTAAAACTTTCTTTTAATATTATCTCCGTAAGTATTTACTAATATAACTCTATATAAGACCCTCATCCACCCTTTACTTAGATATGGTTGCGAAATTTGGAATACCATCAAGCCGGAAGATAAACAGCTATTAATTTTTGAAAGAGAAGTACTCCGAAGAATCTCCGGCCCCGTTAATATTAGAGAGATTGACAACGGAGAAATTTATGATCTACTCAAAGATATAGAAAACACTAAATCGTCGGTGAGCAGGTTACGTCGCTAGAATGAAAATAAACGCCTCCCGTGGATTGTAATAACAAAAGAGTTGAAGTACGTACAGTGATCGCTGGGCCAAGAAAGCTGGAGTTAACAGCTGGATGACAACAGCCAGGGAAAGAAGAGCAAGTCGATTGGCGTTGGAGGAGAATGTGTATGAAGTTAGGCTTAACCCAAAAGAGTTTTGAAATAGGCCTTTCGAGCTACCATTGACAAATTCAAGGGTTTCCAGGAAAAACAAAGAAGAAAAGCCAAGAATATTTGGTCTGAGGACATGAGGAGGATCAACAGCGAAAGGGTGAAGAAGTTCTGGGAGAATTCTAATCGACAAGTCAATGTAGTTGATGTTCCCGTGGTCCAAAGTAGGCCAACATCGAAGAATTATAAAGAATTTCGTTTTTATTTCAAGTTGTCGCAATAGTTCTTACTATATTTTCTGTAAACCTTAAGGAATAATCTGTTCGATCTTTATTTTTGACATACTTTAATGTTCTTATGTTTTTGTCGAATCTCTGGCTTGCATTAAAAATTTGTTCACTACATGAATAAAATAACTATAGTGTTATAAACTGTAATGTTCCGCTTACCTTGGTATGTAAGAAGGCGAGACTCTTGTTGACATTTTCCACTTTGTGAACTCGCATTTTCCCATTGTTGGGTTTCCCGAGTTTTTCGCCGGAAATGATCTCCAGCAACTTGAGAAGCTTCTTCCCATCTGCGAGGTCGGTGAAGAGATCCTCCACTTCCATCCGGGCCTGTAAGTCAATAAAACAAAATTAATGGCTTTAAAGTAATAATAATTGCAATAGCCATACATTTTATCAATATAAAATGAGAATAAATTAAAAGAGCCATAAATCATAAATTAGAATTCAATAGGAAAAATTGCAAAAAGCAAGACCTTAAAACACTGGAAAAAACTAACCACCCAACGTTATTTAATATTAAAATAAAAATTTTAATTTACTAGAGTGGCTCCATGTTTGCTAGAACCGTAGTAGTTATGACGAGATTTAAATTTAGCATACATAAAATAGATACATTATTAGTTTAATAATAAATACTACATCATAAAGTATATATATATATATATATATATATATATATATATATATATATGTATACAAATGAATAAATAATTAGATAAACATAATTATCACGCGGAGATAGTGTAGACTTTTACAATACACAACTTTTCGTAAACTCATAAAATGTACATTAATTAACATTAAAGGGAGCGGAGTGGCTCAGTGGTTGAGCACTGAGCTGCCATGCCGGAAATCCTGGTTCAAATCTTTTATTTAGTCTGTTTGCAGCCGGAGATGGGTCATATAGGATCTAGGACCCTCCTGGGGCTCACCCAGCCTCTATAAAATATTATAAAAATTGGGTACCCATAATAAGGTGGAAAACCTGGCGGTTGAGCGTGACCTAGGACAAGTCACCTTCTTGCAGAACCGTTGTCCATGAAACAGCACAGTCTCAACTATGTACTGAATCCCCAGACTCGTTCACGGGTCGTAGTGGTAAAGGTTTTTTTTTTAATTAACATTAACATGATACAGTGTATTATTCTTATTATTATCTTCGTGGGATGTATTAAGAAGGAAGGAAACCACATTTTCTAAATTGGTGGTTGAGGAAAAACCACTAATATACAACGCAATATATGTTAAACAAATATTTAGAATAGTTCTGATGTCACTGATGCATTAGGAAAACCATTAAATTAGATTGATGAAACATGAACTTCATAAAAACATTTTTTCCTGAGATAATAGATTAGCCGCAATAAAAAGAATAATGGAAGCAATTAAAGGTGTTGATTATTGTTATTATTTGAGGTTAATTGTTCTAAAATGTCCTTGTTATAGTAATATCAATCCCTTTGTTTTTCGTTTTTAACCGATGGCTATTAAATAAATAGAAGAAATAGTTTAAACCTGGAGTGTTTTTAACTAATGTTTAGTGAATTAGTCATTCATCATTGTCGAAAAAAAAAGAGAAACACTATAAATACATTAAATTAAAATGATTTTATTAAAACAAATAGGAATTAGTAAGTGGATAAACAATTAGAAAAACAAGATGCTATATATCACTATATATATAGCACAGACTTACGCAATTACATTTCAGGCACAAAAGGATAATATTTCAATTTTTTTAGTCTATTAACACTTAATTATGCAATTTATTTACGTTTTGATATCTGCAATAATTTGTTCAATATATTGCTCATATACTCTCATTTCAATTCAACACTACTGTAATATTCGATAGTAAAGAAGAATAATCAACCTTAGTAACAAAAACAAATTCATTAATTAGTTGAAATTCTTATTATTCTTTTATGTCATATTTGAATCTGCGCAGTATGGCATCCAATAAATTATATTTCAAAGATTATTTTCTCCTCAAACTGCAGGATATGAAAATTTGGATGACTTAGGCTATACCTACATTGGATCCGGTGTGATGCGATGAGACGTCGCTAGCAAACCAAATGACTGAAATATATCGAGAGTTATAACATTTGGTTCTTTAAATTTATAAAATAATTAACAAATAATCTTAATTTTATAAATTTAAAGAACCAAATGTTATAACTCTCGATATATTTCAGTCATTTGGTTAGCTAGCGACGTCTCATCGTATCACGCCGGATCCAATGTAGGTGTAGCCTTATGGTTTCTGAGCAAGTTCTAGACAAGGGCCTAGACTATTTAATATTCTCTTAGGAAGTTAAGGTAACAGTGAGTAAGAAAGGAAAGAACAAGAGGGATTTATAGATGTGTTGAAGAGTAAAGTGTAGTGTATTTACTCTGAATTTATAATTTTACAATGGGAATGTTCATGTCTTTGTGAATTGTGTGATACGAAATAAATCAAAGAGCATTTACCATAGTTAAAGTTATAATACTTAAATAATTATTCTTTTAGATCTCAATGTTAATTTATAAACTCATTAAAAGTTTAAGTGCCTTAGAATGGTTCATTACTTCAATTTAATGTACATTTATGTGATCCGATTTCTGACCCAGACCACAAGAGACGAGAATGTTGGAAATAAACTGGAATTTGTGAAAATTTAAAAGGAATATTCAAATAAAGGAAAATGGTATTTAGGATGCTAATTACCTCATGACCATTTTAAAAAGTACATCCCCTCTTATTACACATACAGGAATGTTATGGTGTAAGTCTTTTACGGCCACTTAAAAGTTACGCGTTCGTTAATTGTTTTCCAAATGCCCTCCAACTAATTTTAACCTTTAAAACATTAATTATAGTTTTAAACCTACGATTGTCGGCAACTCTTTTCGAAGTAAAAAAAAATTGTTGAGATGTTTAAATAAGCTGTAACACTGGACTCGATATCTTAGATATTTATAAAATGGGAAAAAATAGCCAATTTATCAAGTCTGTTTATATCCTTCTTTTTTTAAGACGTTTCGACAAAATTTATGTAATTTTAAATCTTTTTACATACTTTTTCTATATTCTTTAACAATCAAATATAACTTGAAAAAGTTATAAGTCATACATCTTATAAAAAGCATATTCAATGTCATTAATGTTTTTCCTATATATATATTACATTTTTATATTATAGTTTTACATTTTAATATTAACAATGACCATGGATGGCTTATAGATTTGGGTAGTAACAATATTTTTATAAATATTTGATTTGTTTTTTTTCACCACTGATAGGGAAAAGTGAGCTTCCCATTTGTGGTAAATATCTCATTTTTAGAAAAATTGGATTTTTTTACCTCTAAATCCTCAGTTAGTATTGCAACCGATTGGTTACTTCCCATAAATTCCGACCAAAAAAAAATACTACTGACCACACCAGCAATAAATAAACCCATTTAAAGGTTGCAAAATATGAGGAGTAAAAAAGAAAATAAGGCAGTTAATAGATTGTAAATCAATGGACAATAACCGCAGAGGAAAAAACAAAACAAAGACATTGTATATTGTGCTCGGAGTTAAATCACATCGGCAGGAAGTCTTGAGATGGGAAAAACATTTTATAAAAACAGAAAGAGTACCGATGAACTTTCTACAAGTAACTTAGTCATTGAAGAATGACTAAGCATCGAGAAAATGCCCTTTCTAGTCAAAATAGGCCAAGCAATTAAACACCTCTGCTTGGAATATCCAATCGCAAAACAAGCAAGCAGTCCTGTCAGAAAATACTATATCATTTCTCCATACAAGTACTTGATAATTTCAATAAGTTAATTATTTTGTTTTTATATAATTATTATTATTCGATGGCGCTATAACTCGGTGACGAGTCCTGGCGACCTCTACCAGCTTCTACCAGTCCTCTCTATTTTTCGCACCTGTCATCCAGCATCTGACTCCCAGAATATCCTGAATATATTCTTCTCGTGCTGTACAGAGCTTCTGTTAAACCCTTTTTTGTTTTTTTGGAATGGCCTCGTCCTCCATTCTAGCCACATGACCAGCACATCGCAGTCTTCTAATTTTTAAGGAGTAAACGAAATCTGCTTCTTTGAACATTGAGTAAACATCGTTGTTTGTTATCCTTAGCCAGTTTCCATCCAGGTATACTCCACCGAAAATTCTTCGGAGGATCTTTCTTTCGAAGACTAAGAGATCATGCTCAATTTTTCATTAATCAAGAATAAATAATACAACAGTAAACGGCCAATGAAATAACGTTCATGAGAAACAGTTATAACACTAATAACAATAATTTTTTTTTCATTGGGGTTATTTAATTCTTTCTCATTTGTTAATTTACTTTTATTAATAAATTAATTGTAATTACATTATACCATATGTTATAATGGCTTACATATTAATTCTTGTATTGCTATTCAAAAGGAACTTGTCCAGAATAATTAAAGAGTTCATTACTATTATTATTGTTTTATTACATAAGTTTAGGACAGTAAAAAAAATAGAAAACATTCTATTTTATAAAGTTCTAAGGTGTCTGCGTACTATTGGGTCATTTCAACTTTAAAAAACGATATAAAACATTTTTATTCAATATATTTGCCCTCATTTTCTATACATTTTCCCCAGTTTGACCAATTTTTCAATCCTGTAATTGAAAAATTCAGGGTTTTGTTTAAAATAAGGTCTAAAAATGCGTTTTTGACTTGAGAATCATTTTCATCATTGTATCCTAAAGGAAGTTGTCTAAATTTCTGAATAGGGAGAAATCTGTTGGAGATCAGTCTGGGTGCGGGAGTACTTCGTAACCCAGCTCGTTTAGTTTCTTCGCTGTTATGAAACATGAGTTTAGTTGTCGTTTACAAGAAACAGCTCGCCGTTTCAGGCTACTTCAACATTTACCGGATAAACTCTCTAAGCTCCCAATTAATTACAAGAGACTCATATACACGACAATCATCAGACCCATCTGGACTTACGGAATAGAGCTTTGGGGCTCCACTAAGCCATCGAATTCCTCCCGCATCCAATCTTTACAATCCAAAATCCTTCGGAAAATCCTCAACACTCCTTACTTTGTTACGAACAAAGTAATCCATAATGACCTAAAGGTCCCATTTGTTGCTGATTTGGCCCGAATCCGATATCAATCTTTTCATGACAAACTTCATTTCCACCCAAACCCACTAGTTTCAAACCTCCCAACCTCTTCAATTCCTGATATTCTCAGAGGCGTCTGAAAAGAAGATGGCCTCGTGACCTTCTAAGCTGAACTTTTTATTTGAGTACTACCACTGGGTAGTTTCTCTACTTGTCTTTTCATGTCAATTTATTCAATCATAATATTTACTGGATGTATTCTGTATACAGTTATAAATTTCAATAAATATATTTAAAAATTAAAAAAAAAAGTTGTCGTTTAAGAGTTTTTGATTAACCAATATAGGCTGTTTTTTCACAAGTTGTTGCATTTAGTCGATATCCCTGTAGTACCACGTGGATGTGATGGTTGACTATTATTTATGAATTAATCTGTGGATAACAATAAATTAAAATAATTATTTTCATGGAGGATTCTGTTGCAAATTCTGTCAACATATTTTTGAACGAGGATGAGGCCTGGCCCATTGGAAACCTCCCACGACCATTTAGCAATTAATAACGAAATTAGATAGCTGAGTCTTTCTTCTCCAAAGAGAGCAAGCCTATCATCAGCATAGGATTTTAAACAAGCTCCGAAAATCAATTTTAACTCATTTAATAAAAATACTACATGACCAATAGATTTTATATTCACTATTAAATGAAGGCAATACCTTATAAAATGAGGTTGTAATGTAAGGTATGGTTAGTACGTAATATATGGAGCATTAATAATTGTTCGGTTAATATCGATTAATCCGACAGTCTGATAAGAACGGATAAGTTGGATGCTCCAAAATTTAACTATTTTCCACAGTTCAAGTCCAAAGTCCAGATAGGTTTCAGTATGGTTTTAAATATTAGTAAGTTCTTACTGGAAAAATAAGATGATCAATAGTCTAGTATATAGAAAGTTGATTCCATGTTAGTCATAGTCTCGAAGGAAGTGTGATTAAGGACTGTGTCAGAAAAGGGAAGTGATTTTTAACTCAAACACTTCTTGGAAGGATCTGTGCCGAAGGGTGAAAGTGGCATACTTGCATCCGATTCGTTGATCTTGATGCGCTAATGGTTGCACCACCATTCAATCAAGGAGATATAGTATTGCATCCTTTATAGGTTAAAGGGTGAAATTTCAGGATCTGAATGTAATGATTGATGGCAGCATCATCGGCAAATGTTGCAAGACATGAACATTAATAGGAATACCAGAGGTGAAAAATATGACCACACGCCTCAACGAAATTCGGCTCCATGAGGAACTCTGTAGAAAAGGATAAAAAGGTGGGATCGAACAATCAAGCATAAGTATTGAGGAAAATAGTTATTTTGAGCTTGAAAAGCAAATCATCGTGTCACGCTTGGAAAGCCTCTTGTTGTCTGTGTTAAGAAAAGTAAGAAGAAAAGGAAATATGAACTACACTGCTTTAGGGGAATTTTCATTAACAATGATTATTTTTCTTTTTAAAATAATAAAATAACCAGTACCACTTCAACCGATGAAGGGTTTTGGGTTGAGTGCACGCTAGGGACTGTACTCTTTCTAAACAATAGTTATGCAAGGAGGTGATTTGGATGAGACGCCAGGTTTTAAGGTTAATTACTTACTACAGACTGAGTGACTACTCAGTGGGGGACTCCCAGGAGTGTCTCTAAGTCCTACAAGGTCGATTCAGGGCTGTTATCAGGAATAAATAATTTATCCTTCACAGCCGGTTTCAAACTCAGTGCAAGGAGATTCCAAATAACCAATAAAATAATTTACTCTAAAGTTTTCGGTTTGAAATAGGGTTGTAATTTAAGTAATAACTCCAATTCCTGACAGCCACTTAAACACGAATATTCCTAACGAAAATAATATTATTCCCCTTCCCTAAGTACAAGAAACTCATTTAGGAGAAAATTAAACCTATCCCTTATTCACCGGGGCTGTAGATATATGAAGATATGTATTATGTAATAAATAGAAACAAATGTTTAAATAAATGTCGGGTGTCGTCTTAATAACGTAGGATAATTCTCATCTGATTCTAGAAGATAGTGGCAAGTGAAATCCGGGATTCAAATAAAACTAAATCCAGTGCTCCGACTGCCCTCCTTTGCTTTGAACTAAGTTTCGATGCTGAAATAACAATCATTTTTTATTAGTTTCTCTTTACATTTTTCATCAATTCTTGCAATTTCTCCTGCGAATAAACTAACCAATAAATAATCCGATTATTAACAGAGCCTTTCATTGTAATTTTGCTAGGAATATAGTATGTTTTATACAACTTTTGTGCAAACTAGATGTAGATACGATCGGACACTATTGGCAGTAGGGATAATGCGGGAGGAACTGTGCCGGACTTCCGGGCGGTTGTGCCTCCTCAATGACTTTCCCAACGTCCTCCCTCCCCGTGCTTCGGCTGCACCGGCTGACCCAGTTACCCCATCGTCCTTTGGAAGGATCTCAGGCTCATCTTTTATTCAGGCTGTCCGAAATGCTTATGATTTTATCTGACATTTCCTAGGCCACACTAGCGCGTCCGCATTCCGATGGGTACTTAAGGAGATAGGGCATCACGAATTTCGAACCCTATGCCGTTAAGACTTGATTGTATGATTTATTGTATTGAGATGGAGTTGACTTTAATTAATATTCATAAACTGAAATGAAAGATATGCAAACAAGGAAAAAGATCAGTTTTATCAATTAATGTTTAATTGAGAAATAAATATAGATAAATTTCAACAGCATTGGGAGAAACATGAAAATACTGATATCTTCTTAAAATAACAAATTAAATACCTTAAACACACAATTCATTTGATACCAAGACGTTTCGACACTATGTTGGTCTCATACTCATGCCAAGTTTGATGAAGAATGGGTATTAATACATTAACCAGTCAAATACCTTCCAATTCTTGCATGTGATGTAAATATTGTAAAGAATGTGTGTTGAATATTGAACACATTATATATACATATATACTTACACCCCTCTCCGATGACCTTTAAAACAATGTAAAAATCCATCCATCAAAAAATGTTTAACAAACATTAACTTCGGTAATATTTCTACAAACATATATCCTTTTGGTTTATTAGTAATTTAATAATACGTCAAATAAAACATATAAAAGCAAATCCTTAAAACCCAGCATAACTCCGAAGGAAAAAAAATTCCTGATACTGACTCATTTTACATAGAATCAAATGAACTCAATCTTGTGGAGCTATAGCGATGCACAAAACTTCGAAAAACATCGAGATCGTAGATAAAAACGATTGAAGTTATGTCTGATATTTCAATATCACAGACAATACTAAATTTAACCTCATATATCTGCATCCGGAAAATAAGTGAACAAGTAATAATTATTTTGTCCGAAATGAGTTCATTTCTGTATGTCTGTGTAACTGAGTGAAGCAGAATCGTGTTATTAACGTAGTGTGTGGCTCTAAATGGAGTTTTAATAAAAGCAGTGATCCCATTTCAAACCAAAGCCCGACTTACCACTTAGATACTGCCAAAACGACACGACCCCTGAGTACATAATGTAGATATTCTATTACATTTTCGCAATCGCGGAAATTTGATTTTTAGGATAGTTTCTGGATCGGTAAATAAACAAAACAGCCATAAATAAAGAGATAACAGAGTGAGAATAATGGCCTTTCGTTTTGAGAGGACAAGGCCGGTGGAGCAGAGAGCACAATTGACTCACATTGAGCCTCTATCACTTCTCTACCACACTCCCTGTGAATACTCTGTATTTTCATGACAATAGTATTCAATTTCGGTTTTCATTTACTGCACAAACAATATGGTAGAGACGAAGCTTCAGTCTGACACATAAAATCTCTAGCTGGTGAAGATTTTATTCAATATGATTTTTTTGTTAAAAAATAAGAACTGTATCACAACAATTCATGAAGGGTATAGGGGTTTAGGGTTCAGTAAATGGTATAGACTATTATGTACTTGTATAGAACAACGGTTGTGCAGTTACGTGATATGTCTTAGATCAATGGCAACAAGAATTTAATATATTTTTTTTTTATTTATTTATTTAATTCAATGATATTTACAACTATAATAGTATTATATCAAGTAAATGTGCAAAAATGTAGAATATGACATGAAAACACTTGTGGAGAAACTACCCATCGATAGCACTCCAATATAATATTTTTAAACTTGAAAACTGATTTTATAACGATTAATAAAGCATAAAAACTATCAAGACAAAGACAGATTATTAATTTTTTTTAAATATGTTACTTTAACATTTACTAACATGAATGCTAAGTAGTTAGTGCGTCAATACAAAAAAAAAAATATATATATATATATATATGTATTCATATACATATACACATATATATTTAATAGCTCCAATATATGGATGCACTAGTGTAAGTGAGATAGCATGACGTTCTTGATAAATAAGGTTTGCCCTTACACGTCTTGGAACCATTATATTTTAATGACAAAATGGATAATGTAGTGAATGACAGAAAAGAAGCAGGTGAAATAATTAAACTATATTCATCTGTTATTTTAAAGTTAAAAAGAAAATGATAAATAGGATGTTCTACTTTTTAAAAACACAGAGAATATAACCTAACACTATAACCTCCCAACAGTTTCCTAGATATCCCTTTTCATCTCATCTGATTTATATAAATTAAGAATGTATATAACTGATAAAAATGTATTAAAAATAAAATAGCGTTGTTAATTTAATAAATTTTATGTATTGATTTTTTAATTTGATTATGGTATTTGTAAATAAAAAAATGTTTAGTATTAAAATGTAAATCAAATGTAGTATAAAACAGACCAAAGTTTAAACTATTAAACAAAACCATGGAGGATAATTGACCTCTAAAACATTTTAAACAGTAACAATGACAATAAAGAAAAAAAGGTATCTATAATTACTTCTATTTGTGGACATATTTTATAAATTTGTATTTATTATATTATTATTGTTGTATTTGATAATTCACATATATTTATGACTTGTAACTTTTTCAAGCTATTAACAAAGAAGAAAGGATACAAAAATTGTTTATATGGATAATTGAAAATGACATTAATGTCGAAACGTTTTATTAAAAACATGCATGACTGGATAAAGGTTTTTATTGTGTGAATGAAATATTAGATTATTATATATATTTAATAGCTCCAATATATGGAATGGATGCACTAGTGTAAGTGAGATAGCATGACGTTCTTGATAAGGAAGGTTTGCCCTTACACGTCCCCGGTTCAATGAATATGATAGAATAAGACTTAAAATAGCATTGATAACGATCATTGAATGTACATCAACGATTCTTTTCCTTTAACAGAGAAGCTATTATTCACAATTAAATCATAGCTCGTTCTTCGTATTATTCTCTGCAAGAATTCTTAGGAACGAAGTATTCATGAATTCTGGTAATGTGAATGATGAAGATGTTCCCTAAAACGGGGTATGATAGCGTTAATTAAGAAATATTAACATTATTTTATTTTTTTATAATAAAACCTAATATTAAATTATAATGCAATTGTATTCAGTTATATTTTAAGATAGTTTTACAATTATAAACGGGAAATAAAATCATAAAAACATATTCCTTCCAACTAAAACATAAGAAATCGATAAATATTTTTGTATACATTATCGTCCCCGTTGGTAGTAAACTGTATTTCTCACTTCTATTACTTATCATCATTGTTTCTTATTAACATTTTCATTTTTATTACACTATGCCGTATTTTTATTACTTACTTTATATATTACATGCTGTATTTTTTATTTTATTTTATTACTTAATGTAGTTTTTATTGTTATGGTTATTAATGCTCCACATGATCATCCTTGCTCTTTATTGATACATATCTCATGTTCTCTCTCCCCATCTTTATTGTCCACCTCTCAGATACCTGATACTTATGTACTTTAACGTAAATATTTACCCATTTTAATTTTTAATTTTAATCTTTATTACCTTATTCTTTAATTGTTAACACTTTCTGTTTTATTCTTTGGTATGTATTTTACTACCTTCCTGTCTCTTGGTTATTAATACTATGCACTCATACATTTTAACATTTATATTTACCATGCTTAGCTATTTTTTAATTTTCAATAGTCTGTATATTGCATATTTAGCCCTGAAGAAGACCTGCAAAGTAGGTCGAAACATTGGCTAATTAATAAACATTTCTCCATTTCCAAGAGAAATTTATTGACCTCTACCCGGACCATTTTCTTCCACCGATAGAAATATACTTTGATGTAAGTACTATTAATTCAAGTCACCGAATCCGAATACAACGAAGCATGAATTCGAACATTTTTTCCCCTTTTTCTTTACAGCAAAGCAATACCGACTTCTACCTGTTGGAAAATGTAACCTGAAATTCGAATTTATAGGCCTCAAAGAAACTACAGGTGACTTGAGCCGGTAAATAAATTTGCATTAACTATTATTTCACGTTAGAAAAAAATATTACAAAACAAAAGTATTTTTATTTAAAATTGTGTTTATTTCATTTTATCGAAAGAATTAAATATAAGAAAACACTTTTATCTCTGTCAAATGGGTACTCATTAAAATCATTTTTATCTAGTGATAAATTATACAGGAAAAAGTGATGCATTCCCGCCATTTTAGTCTGAAGAAAGATTATAACAATCTTCGATGAAAATAAGATATGTTTATAGACTGCAAAAATTTCGAGTCGAGTGCTCCTAGAGAGTTGTTGGGACATGCCCCATTTTCTCTGTCCCTACTTTAATAACGCACAGAGATAAAACAATTTTTTTTTTTAAACTAACATTATAGTTAGGTATTTTTAATAATTCAGAAATAAATGTTCTAATTAATACATTAGTGGAAAAATTCCAACTAAAAAACTTAATTCTCTAAACTAAAACAGGAAATTGAAAATAGCTGCTATTGTGTTTTGTTAGTTTAGAGACTTAAGGTTTTTAGTTGGAATTTTCCCACTAATGTATTAACATTTATTTAATGTCTCTGTTGACCTTTCCCCTATCCAATAAATGTGTTTATCTTCAAAGAAAAAAAAGTTATACTACCATAATATTTTTTAGATGATTTTTACATAGGTGTACTGCTGAATTGGGAATTGAGACGCTATTCTTAAATATATTAAATAAATTATTGAGTTGAAGATGATAATTCGATGCGTTATTTATTTATTTTTTGTTTACTACTACATGCATGGACATTCAAAGAATGCTCAACAAACACCACTAAACTAAAATTTTAATTTTAATTTTTAGCTTACGAAGAATTTTCTAAGCAGAACGAAGTATATATTGAAGGAAGAAAGGTATTTATTCATTTATTTTGCAATATCAATTGGAAGTAAGCGCTGACTCTACAGCCACTGAAGGAATGCATCGGCCTTGGCCACTCCTCCCAGCGCAAAGGTGCGTGTATTTTGAATCAATTACCTTAAAAAATACACACGGTCAGTTCGGTGTGTTCATTTCTAACTGTCACATCCAACTGAACGCAACATTCGCATCCACACGCTCACTTCGGTGTGTCAGTTCAATGCGCTATCCCTTGGAAGCTCCAGTCACTCTTATTGTGTTTTGTATTTAACATATTAAACACAATTTTGTGTTTACATCATGTTTTCGGACGATGAATTGTCATTTCTATATAGTGCAGTGGCTTGTGTTATTTCCACAAACATTCCTCCTCTCTGAACAGTTCCATAAATTCTAAAAGAAAATCTCTGCCCAATCATTAACATTATCAATCATTAATAACAAACACACAAAACGAAGGAATACATACGAGGTCTTGAAAAGCGATTGAAAGGGTGATGTCTATCCAAACGACACCTGTACGCATGCTCAGATAACTAATGTGACCAACTGAACTGACGCGACGCGACACACGCTCACTCCGGACTGTCGTCAGTTCGTTGTGTCACACCGAAAGGAAGTATTTTCATCAGTCTATCAGTTCACTATCTCGATGTGAGCACACATCAATTTAGCTTACTTACGGTCAGTTCGATGTGTTAGACTGATACACCGAACTGACCGTATGTAGCGGCCTTTATAAGTAGTTTTGGAGAAAAGAAGTTGTAACACATCCGGTTTATATATAACGTATGTGTTATATATGGAATTTCAGTTTTATACAATTTATTGTTTATCAATTCTGGAGCTAGACATGCCACGTTACTACAAAAATGTAATAAATTTATTTTTAATTACATAATCACCTATTGAAATAAACGACCAAACACAGTAAATAAACAAAGTTCCGATTGGAGGTTCTTCTGCTTGTGATTTCATCAAACCTTGCGAAGTATTAAACCCACAATGTTTATACAGCAGGATTATCCGATCTATAACTTTAGTCACTCGGTGGGCAAAAATAAATTGATGAAAACGTAAACATTAATCTCGAAGACACAGCTTACCTAGCTGGGATGGAAGTAAGCAGAACACTCTCCAATGCAGTCATAAAGACAATGCTTTCCATAACTCCTTTGCCTACTGGGATACTAAAAGAGGCACAGACAAGTGCACTCAGATTACAGCATATATTCTTGGAACTTATCAAAGGAAAAAAAGAATATGAACTTAAAAACAAAGGGAAGAAAGTGATTCACCAAACTAAGTGATTTAACTGAAAAGAACGTCAAAGTCCTTGTTTTTACTTCTTAAGTACTTAAAGTACTTCCAATGAATATGGAAAGAATGATGGATCAAGTTTTAAAAAAAATGTCCTTGTCTGCGTTTCAAATCTGAAAGAAAATAATTCAAACGCCTTATCTATTCGTCAATATAATAGGTTTAATTATTCCTACACTTGATAAAGAATGTGGTACGAACATCAAAGGAATCCTTCATGGACCACTTTCAGTTAAAATAATATTTCAAAGAGGCATTCATGGGAGGATTCCACTTGCAGTCTATGAATGGAGGATAATATCCAGTCTAAATGTGAAGTATTTGCATCTTACAGACTAGAGTAATTTTTTAAATGGAATACAAAGTCCTTGGTTATGCTATTCTAAACGGTACTCGTTAAAAATAACTATCCAAATTAAACAGGCAAAATTTAGTTCTCCCACTGTAGCATTATCCGATTAGTCATAGCAGCATACAGTGAAGTTAAATAAACAAATTAACAGACTAGAGTACCTTAAAAAACCAAAAAACAATCTGTTCTAGACTGAAGTGTATCTCACAAAAGCATGTTAATCCACCACATATCTTTGGATTCATGCACAAAACATAATTTTAAGAGCGTGCTGAAACAGAAAGGCCTAGTAGTAAAGGGACATAAATGAAAATAAAATTTAATGTAGCAATAATCAACAACACTAAAATAAATATTTACAATTGCAAACCATAACGATAAATAAATGGTGGAAACAAAGTTGGAGCCTCTTGGGCTTGTAAGGGAAGAAATAAGAGCGAGATAGTAATGGTCCTCATAATAAAGGCACAAGGTTCCAAGAAGTGATAGAGATAAGCAATATATTTATCCCTGTCTCTGCCATAAACGAGATTCTGGTAGTTTAATTCCATCCAATTTCCAAGTATCCTCCCATTAACGATATCTAACATCTTAGCGCATAAAATGTGAAAACATTGAGGGGACATACTAACGCTGTAAAGGGAGATAATCCAAGTGTATCGATAACCATTATTTTCGAACGACTCAAAAAATAAATTACTGTCAAGTTCTTTACCAGAGAGAAAGAGCATATCAGTTGATGTAAGGTAGCTTTAGCGTGATTTAATTTTGATCCAACTCCAGAAAACTGCGGCATTATCTCTTCACAACCCCTTCTAGTTAGCTACATTTATAGATAAATTAATGGTATGTGTATTCAACTATAGAATTCGTGCTAATTGGAATCAATTAAAATTACTACTGATTTGAAACCAACCAAAACAAAGTTGTAGTACTTAACAACGAGAAATAGACTGTACTGTTTCTAGGACAAAGGCTGTACAGGGATTTGATCTGCAGTAGATCTCGCTTAACCAATTTGCTGCTTTAGTTAGATTATTAAAATTCGTTTTACCGTCGACTTCCGCACGTTGCAATCATTCAATAGATAAACAAAACAAACTGATACTTTTTAGGTAAGGTTTTATAATTTTAATTTCTACCTCTATAATCAGATCCCAGTCATAATGAATCAGGCATGTCCCATAATAAAAAAAAACTGTAGTACTACAACCCGTGAAGGGTCTGGGGATCAGTGCATGGCAGAGACAGTACTGTTTCTTGGACAACGGTTGCGCAGGGCGGTGATTTGTCCTAGATCATGCTCAACCGCCAGATTTTCCCTCCTTATTTTGGGTACCCTCTTATAGAGGTTGGGTGAGCCCCAGGAGGGTCCTTTTTCTCATAGGACCCGTCTCCGGGCGCTAACAGATTAATTAAATATTCCATAATGGTTAAAGATAAACCTCTGTAAGCATCTAAGCATTGATAAGTTATGCTCTCCCTGTGTTGGAGATGTGCTAGACCTACGTGTAGGGAATTATTAAATAGTCAAGGAGCAATTTAGGAGGAAATCCTTCCTCTACCTCCTTAAGGCCTTCTATGTGAAACACCCAAATAAGGATAGACTAGCAGTACCGGGCCATGGGGGTTTAACCATTAGGTTGTAGGTTGAAAAACCATCCTGAGGGCAGACAAAATTCTAATAGGTAATAAAGGCGACTTGTCTAGGGCACAGGGTTCCGAATACAAACTCCTGTCCCAGGCTCGGGTACCTGTCTAACTAAAAAAGATAGCTAAAATCAAGGTCTCAGAAGTTAAAACAGCAAAGAAAGGGCTTATGGAAGGAATTGACATAAAGATAACCAAACAGAATAATCAGCTGACAGATTACCTTTTGAAGGAACGAGTTCATCCATTTTGTAAAAGTTTTCTTCTGAATGTGAAGCCGCTCCTCCTGAAGTGCCTTTATCCGTGACTGCTCGAACTTGATGACATCTTCCCTCTGGGTCATCTCTCCACCCCTCGTATCGTATTGGGATCCTGAAAAATCAAATATTTCTTAAATAACAAGCAAACAAAAAATAAAATGAAGTAAAGAGAATATTCATACAAATCTACAAAACATTTCTAGAGCCTTTAGACCTCGCCAAGCTTTAGCCTCAGATGGTAATCCTAAACCTCGTAGCGTGGATTAGGTTTCAGATTCACCTTCACAAAACAAAAGAATGGAGAGTTTTTTTAAGCTTCTTCATCTTACCAACCGCCTGAACATAACCCAAGAAATAATTAAATGTTTTTTGAAGTGATGAAATCACTGAATTTATTTCCTAACCCCAACTTGTAAGAACCTACTATTAATTTGAAACACTTTTTAAATTGTATTATTTTCTATGTGCTCTGTATGTTATATAAAGTGTTATGAAAAAAAGGCATTATTTAAATTAAAGAGCAGTGTGAATTTCCCTGAGAAATTCAACCACTTTTTTCTTACTTTGAAAAAACCAGTTCCTGGTATATAATTGAAGTAATCAGTTAATAATTCAACGATTAAAACTCTGGAATAAGATATAATTCAATAAAATTTTAAATGACCCATCTTAAAACTTTTAGTGTTTAGTAAAACATAAAATTAATTAAAATTTATACAGAAGTTTAGAAATTTGGGTTCAAACAATATATCGGTATTAATGGAATTGCACTTAGGTGTTCAGATTACCAACATTTGGACCTTAAAATGGACCGAAGACTGACAAGAAACAGGATTTTAAGAATAGGTTGAATTACCAACTCTTACTCTTAAGATGACAACTTCACCATAAAAGTAAACTATCACTAACAAAATTATTATTACTATTAATAAAATTATTAATATTATATGTATTATATTATATAGTAAATTAAAATTAACAAAATTATTATATACAACACGCTACATAAAATAATATGGACTTGTGCCTCATAGATATGGGAGGGGTCATGCAAAAAAACTTACTTACAGACCATTCAAATCTTTCAGTCAAAATTCTTTCCTTTTATGGTTCGTTGTCCTTTCAACGTAACTAATAAATCATCACACAAAGACCTGAACAAACCACTCGTGACTGACAAACAAGAAAAACTACAAACAATTTCATAACTTGATGAATACCCAAACTTACTGAAACAAACATTACTGACAGACACATTACCACAGAATCCGACAAGGAGACTAAAACGTATCTGGATCTACAACAGAGATGAACCACGGTAGGAGTGGCCTTCAGTGGGAGGTTTCGCAATCCACGCTTCCATGTCAATCCCTTAGGGGAGGTTTTCAAAAGAAGATCGAAAATACAATATGAACCAATTTGCGTTTATATAATATTATCTAATAATAGAAAGCCTAAAACTGAGAGTCGAACCAGACTAAAATAATTTCGACAGTTCCATTGAGCATCAGAGATTCGGCTCAGAACCTGCTAGGTGGTTATTAAAAACAAAACCATGGGGTTATATAAATGAATACATCATGGTAAGTAATGCAACAGGTGTTATAGATGTTTGAGATAATTAACGCCTGTATTTATCGACCAACAATTAAGAATACTAATCACGGCACGAATGGTATATATAATTCCTTGATTTCCAATTAGAGAGGAATTAAATACCAGAAAACAGCTCTGTAATGTAAGATTTAATAAGTTGCAGAAGTGCAAATCAAGGGTACCGCTGGTTGGCGAATATAATGACTAGAAAAGGTACACTTCGAGCTAAATGTTGACTCTCTCGCGTCATTAGTCGCATTCGTGAAACGGTTAGGGGAGAAACTACTACGTGATGTTGCGTTTTCAGGGAGAAAATAAGATTCTAAGCAGTGACAAGTATCGAAGGTTTCGCTCAAAAAGGAAATTTGTATGTTTCCCTTGGAGCGACAAAAGGATATTATGGTTAAAAGCCTGCAGCAGATACATAAGAAATGCCTGGGGGTGTAGAACTTGATATGGAAGATAACTTTCTTTAGCTTCCCGTAGCCGACTGATCTATTTGTATGTAGCACATCGATTTTAACCCGTCAGTTCCCAATGCACCCCCTAGGGTGCAGTCACTTTTTTTTTTATGTGCTATAAAAAATTTTTTTTCTCGAGGTTATAGCGATGTTTTTGTGTACTACTGGAACTAGGTCAAAGGGTAGGACACATATGGAGTTGATATCAGGTGTGGGCTAGACAATATAATCTTTCAAACTCAGTGGTGTTCTGGTTTCTGTTGGTGTTGACAATTTGTCTTCTCTTTTCACTCACAATGACGAGAAACACTTAAGTACTCAAATATTTTTTGCATTTATAGTTAGGTGGGCATTTTCTGGAACAAATGGTAGCAATATTATATATAAGCCACCAAAAATAAAACTTCAGAGCCAATCTAAAAGTAAGCATCACCTGTAGGGTGCATTGGTCACTGAGGCACAATCATACTCTGAACGTAAGTGTAGAAGAAATGAAAATTGTTGTAAGTATCTTGTTACTTACGGGTTACATGACAATTAAATATATTAGAATGTTTTGGGAGACTCAAAGTGATACCTATAACAAAACAGTAGCCCAAAGTGTGAGAAGAAATAGATTCCTCGAAATCCAAAAATACTTTGCGACAACAATAAGCTCCCAAAAAAATGATAAATTTTCAAAAGTCAGAGAATATTTTACAGTTCTGAACGCTGCTAATAAGTAAGGATTTATTTTATTTTTAGTAGGACTGTTCCTTGATTTTATTTTATACGACATGATATTTTTCATATTTTTTACTTTTAGGTATATGTAAGTGAAATAAACAAATATATATTTATATTGATTTTTGTTAACTTATATCCCTACATCTCACAACAATAAATTTTAAAAAAAGTAAATTGATTCAATTCTATTATTCAGGATAATTTAATTTAGTTTATGAAATTGAGTGATTTTGTTATCCGGATGCCCAATGCACCCTACAGGGGGCACCTTCCCAGCGGATTAATTAATGCATAGAAAAATTTAAAACTTGTTTATTTATTCTTCTTAGAGATCAATAAGCATAAATAAGTTAAAAAAAATTAAAGTTCATAAGTGGTTCACATTTGGGAACTGACGGGTTAAGGACTCTTTTAGAACTAATTATAAAAATAGAGACCGTGGTAGATCACTGGTAGAGTTATGAGTAACTGTGACGAATGGCACGGGTTCGAATCCGGTCTGGGCAAAAAATATAACAGCTAACAGGTTCTACAGACCCTCCTGGGGTTGACAAGCGTCTTTAATGTGAGTACTATTAATTGTGGCAAAAACCTCGTTGAGTATAATCTAGGACAAGGCACCTCCCCGCACACTCTAGAAACAGTACAGTCTTACGACTTACTGAACCGAAGACTCTTCATGGATCGTAGTATTACAGATTTCCTTTAAGTTTAGAACTAATATAGACCGAAACGTTGGCAAACAATGAGTCGTAAATAAGACATATTAGCGTATTCCTTTCCTTGCCTGTACCTCCACCAATTTCTATACGCCCACTTATGTTTTAACTTTTCCCCGTCTTAACTGTAACTAGGGAAAAAACCACAAGTCATGAAGGGCTTTGGGTTCAATACCTGGTCTACCAGCCTTAGAATATAGCGGTAGACTACACAGTTTACTGTTAGCCTATACTATCTAAGACAACGGTCATGCAGGGAGGTGATTTGTCTGAGACTACGTTCTACCGTTAGGTATTTCCCCCAATGAAGTAGTACCAGGAGGGTCTGCAGTTATCAAAGGGTCAATCCTGTTAAAAAAATAATTTATCTGCCACAGCTGGATTTGGACAAGAACTCTGCACACTACCCGCTATAACTAGGAAAGCCGCTTTTAACCGAATTCTCTATCTCTGTTTAATCAATTAAATACTAATAATCTTTTCCTTGATTCAAAGCAGTACATCCTCTCTGTTTCTAAATACAAATGTATTTCTAAGATATTCGGTATGGGAATAAGACATCGGGGGCCTGTTTCGGAAAAGGCATGCAGATTACTTATTCGGTTATTATGATTACTTATAAGAAATAACTCCATATGTTTGAGAAATTTAACATGTAACTTAATTATAAATCCTAATATAATCTGGGGAGGATATGCCCGCAGCAATGGGTCTTCTGAAGCGTATGCAGGCAAACTAGGCATTCAAAAAATTTTGTTGACTTAAACACATGTGCTCATACCCAGAGGGTGGAATCGCTTCAGTCAAATGAAGAAACAAAATAGAATGTGGAACGAGTAGAAATATGTTGGATTCATATTTATGCGAATTCAAATGAAGGAGAAGCTACGAAAAAGAATGTATGTTTACTAAGATTTGAGAAAGCATTGGTGATTTTGATCCAGAAATTAAAATACCATTGTTTTGTTTTGAGGTTATTTATAAATATACAAATGTTTTGTTATGAGTATTTAATAGACTAAATATCAGTTATCTAAAAAATAATCTGCATGCCTTTTCCGAAACAGACCTGACATCGGAACGCACAGAGAGAATAGACAATGCAATGATGAAATAAAAGATCATTTGAGGTCCCAGGAAGAATGCAGAAGAAGAATGGGGGGAGGGGATTTTCCAAAGTGTGGCGTGAAATCAAGAAAGACATTGTTTACGTTGCGGCGGTGAGCGGCGGCCGGTGCAGCCCAAGGACATGATGCAATAATACCCTTTTCTCTTAGTCAGGTGTGCCAACCTATCCGTAGTATCAGGAGGGGGATACTTTCTGTTGGTTCTCTTCTGGAGTTCTTAGATCAGGAATCTAAGGTTTAATCACATTAAGTAAAGAACTGCACGATACAATGTCTACTTGAGGACTGAAACATAAATACGGCTACATATGATTAAGATTTTTGTACAAGCAAGCCCTATTGCTAGAATAGTCTAGTTTTTATTTGTAGATAACCGACACCTATACCTTAGTTCTATATGAATATACAAATCCAATTCCCACTTTAACAATGAGCTGAAGTAGGTATAGATATGCAAATCCATTCCGACGGTCGGATATGGTTATGAGATATGAGCAATTTTCGTTTCCCGGTTCAAGTTTTCATCATTAAATTTTATTTATTTGTGAGAATAGATTAGGCAGCTAGAGACTAAAAAATCACACTCCCTTCTATTTGTTTAGACTTTTCCTCTCTTTAACATCCACCTTGTCTTCAAAGTGATTTTTTCCTATCAGATTCCGGATATCATTAATAAATACAGAAATGAAGATTACATATGAGGGCAGTGAAGTGACCAAGGATGAAACAAAGGAGTCCAGCCCCCCCTCCCCAAAATTCAAAAACGTTTTTACTTAATTTTATCTGCAAAAAGATGCATATATATATATTTGAACGTTATTTTCGAAATATACCCAAAGGAAATATTATATAGAGAAAGGGATCCCCTATTGGGGTGCGTTTCCTAAAAGTAGGTCTTTGAATAAACCTCTCCCCCAACAAAAATGGAATTTTGGCTACGCAATATAGTGTGATTGATATCTTCTTCTTCACACAGCGATATGTATTAGGACCTCCTCGACATTTTTCCTCCACTTTGACTGATCTTCCGCTAATCTTCTCCATGCTCTTACCCCCCAGGTACCTAAGGTCACCTTCCACATCGGCCATCCGTCGCAGTCTAGGCTCGCCTCTTCCTCATTCCTCCATTAGCTTAGGGAGCCATTTTTTATACATTCTATGAACATGGCACAACTATCTTATTCTTGCTTTTTTGATACATGTTAGGTTTATTTTACAAAAAAATTAAATACCCCCAATCGATAGCCCCAATAGATGCAACATGGCAAGCTTTCTTTTTTTTAAAGATCATTTCAGCAAAGTAAAAACGAAAAATAAACCATGAACGGAGACTAAAACCATAATATGTATTAACATTTATTGATATAAACGTCATTATTACCTCAAGAACTTTAAAATAAATATTTCTCAAATGACTTTAGATATATTACGTACCAGCTGAATTTAGAAAAGGAATGACTCGAACTGGAAAGAAAAGGTCGATTCCGTTGACAGAAAACCCTTGACCTAAAAGACATGTTTACAGAGAAGGCACCTTGATGACCTCAAGCCGACATACCAGTGGCCTTACAGCCTTCTGAAGGATGCAGCGTTCATTGGCTACTTACACGGAATGCACATCCATATAAATTATGATTATTACCTACATAAAATATTTAACATTTATAAAACGTTTTTATAAATCCACTTGTATGCACTCGTAAATAACTAAAAATGATAGGTATGCAAAAAATAAATGATAATTTTTTTTTTTAAAGAATTAATTATATTATTAATTTAGGCATAGTGTTGTTTTATAATCAATCCTCCACTGCCATCTTAATTTTTGCTTAATCTCTTTCAGTCTCTCCTACATATGTGACTCATTGTTATTATTATAATTGACTTTTTAAAACTGCTTTTTAAAACGACACTTCAAAGACGAATAGTTAGGTAAAATAAAATTATTTCAAGGAAATAATAAAAGGAAAGAGTTTTGTGACATAGTTCATCAATTCAATCATTATCGGGAATATAACTATGCGCCTAAAAGCTTTAAAAAAAAAAGTTCCTTTAAAGATAAAACGAATTTCGATCGTTTCGAGTAGTTTTAAAAGAAACAAAAACACACATAACTATGTGAGTAAAACAATCAATGATCGCTGATGAACAAATGTAGCAAACAAAATCACACACCAACAGCCAATAGTCTGTTTGAACAGAATCAAACAGATTACATACGTTTTGGAGTTAAGTCGCTGTTTCTGTTGATGAATCAGTCTAATAGGAGATATGCTACAGTCAGTCATATTTGATTTTAAATATTTTAAGTATATGTCCTGATGATGCCTGAATAAAAATCCTCCATCTATATAACTATCTATCTATTTCCCGATAATCCTTCGAGGCGTCTGAAAAGAAGATGACCTCGTGACCTTCCAAGTTGATTATGTGAGTAATAGCACTGGGTAGTTTCTTCACTTGGCTTTATCAATACCATTATGTATCATTCATCATATTTACTTGTTGTATTGTTATAGTACAGTTGTGAATTTCAATAAAAAAAAATTGTTATTACAACGAAACCTATGTGCTCAAATACTATATAAAAAAAATATGGATGTGATTCCTCAGGGTTAAAGACCTGGATCCAAAACAAAGAGGTCGGTACGATGAAGCTATCTTTGGACTCCAGACAGTTGGAACATACAGTGCCTTTAACCTCACTATAAATAGGGTCAACCTAGGCCCTTGTCAGCCCTATGTAGGCATCTAAGGAACTAGAAAATCGACGAAGGTAAAATATATTTGTTTAATTAATTTATTCATTGAAATTTACTACTTTATTATAACAATACAAGTAAATGGCAGGAATGATACATTGAGAAAGTATCCCAGTGATAGTACTCAAATAACAAATTCAACTTTAGAGTCACGAACCAATCTTTTTTTCATTCTTCATCAGGAATTGAAGAAGCAGCTAGGTTTGAAACTAGGGGGTTTGAGAGGGAATAAAATTTGTCATGAAATGATCAATATCGGGTACGGGCCAAATAAGCAACAAATGGGAAATTGAGGTCACTATGGACGACTTTATTCGTAAAAAGTAAAAAGTATTATGAATTGTAAGGATTCAATACAAGAGGGACTCTATGGATTAGTGGAGCCCCAAAGCTCTTTTCCAATAGATAAGATCAAATCCATATATTCTATGCCCAAATATGTCTTATAATAGTCCTGTAAATGAGTCTTTTGTCGTTAATTGGGAGCATAGAGCGTTTGTCTAGTCAGTATTGCAGTAGCCTGAAACGGCGCACAGTGGAACGAGCGTTAGGAGCGTCTGGACATTCATTAATATCTCCACTTCTGGTTCTCCTAGAATAAGGCTATTGGTACGGTTTTAAAGCTTTTTGAAGGAACTATTTAATTATATGATAAACAGGATCAAACCTTTTAGGATAAACGTGTAAAAATTCTAGATTTGATATTTCGATGTTAGATTATTTAGTATCAAACATTGTACCATTTATTGTACCAACATACTACGAGAATAGGTACAATACAGTATTCTATGGAAAGACAGATACATAGGTATTAAATAAAGTTACACAAAGGAAAAAGTAACAAACCAAATAATTTAATTATTAAACAAAATTAATAAAATAATTGATAATTACTTTTGTTAGTTAATATACTAGGTATAATTGATACATCAAAATTATAATAAATGTAAGTGCCTATATAAAATTGTTTTATTTAAATAACGAAATAAAAATTAAATAAATCAAAAATTAAAAACTTCACGATTTGTTGTAGGGACTATTGCACCTATGTGCACCATTACACATATGTCGTTCAAATACCACACGCAAACTGAGTTTCATTGTTAATACTATTATGTTAGATGAGGGTTGTTCGGATAAATGAATGTAAACAAAAACTGGCAAAAAAAAGAAAACTTGCGAAAAGTAGACGCAAATATCAACAGAAATTATTTTAAATTAATTCTCAAGGGCCAGAAAATAAAAAGAAAAAATCATTTTCTCGGAAAATAGCACCTAGTAGCAAAATCCGACTAATGACTTCAAACATTCTAGTTATTTACTGTGAAGGTAGTTTTTTGGGCGATTTTGAGCGATTTTCGCAATTGATTATTTAATTTTATCACCCAATTTTTACCGAAAAATCCCAGACGTTTGAAATAATCCCAAGTTTTATTTGCCTAAAATATCTTATTATGGATGAGTTTTTTTCCAGTAGGTGCACGATTAGTTTAATGCATTACCTCAAACAGTGGATTGCTTTAAAAATATGAGGTTTTAGAAAAATTTATATTTCAATACAGAATTTTTTATATAAGATTTAATTTCACAATTAATTTATCTATGGATTTTGTTAAGAAGAAGTATAAAGTATAATTTAAGATCAAAATAAAGGACAAATTTAGTTATTAGAGAATTGGTCCAATGTCCAACAAATGCGTTGATTCGTTCCACTGTGCGGCGTGGGATTAAAATATAAAATAAATAAAAACCATAAGAACAAACTACAATGTTATACCTCTGTAACATATCATCCCATTAATATAGAATAATCAGACATAATAAAACAGAAAAAGAGAGATGGATATTGCAAAACAACCAACAATAAATAAAAAAATTGCTTAATAAAATCGATAGGCCCAAGTAATTGAATGCAACTAATGTAAAACTTAATGAGATAAGTTTAACAATAAATATTCCTCATTGGAAAATAATGAGTGTAATTTTTTTTCTAATTACGGAGCAGCGTGCGGGCAATTTAAGCCTATGTTTTATACTTAGGAAGGATGGCCACTTCATTACAACCGGTAGTTAAAGAAACCGTTAAAGGCGGTATATATCTCATTACTTCAGCATTTAATTAAGGGAAAATGGATACATGTACAATGTATCATCTGAAGAAAAAAAATCATATTTTTCTAAATAAAAAACTGTAGTCAGATACTAATTACGAGTAATATTTATTAATTAAAATGATATTTTGTATTTTGGGAGATTAATAATCTAAAGGTGTAATATTTTCGTATTATCGTTCTCTTGGTTTTAACTGATATAATGTGGGAATAAAGATATAATAATAAGTGTTTTCAAATTCTGTTTCCCAAAAGATTAATACTTTCCTGGGGAAGGTCTTCCGCTCTTGAATAATTAATAAGAAAGATGCTGATGAGTGAAAGTGGCTCTGAATTAGTTTTAATAACAAAATCGATAAAAACAAATAAGTTACTAACGCATTAGGGCAAAAATATTGAATCGACGTAAAAATGAAAGATAGAAAACAAATACATTAAATTTTGATATTCACATCAAACATATTTATCGGATCATGTCATGTGTTATGGGTCATCGAGGATTGAATGCATATTACGAAAGATGGGAACTACTGAATATGGGATTTATAATGTAGAATAATTATCCATACAATTATAAAAAGATAAATTTATTTGTTTTTATTTATAATTATTATTTGCTAATGAGTCCATTAAGATTACGCAAAGTACTTAGAGCCATTTGCATTTCTTTGTGGCCGAACTTCATTTATCTTTTTACCTTGGGCTTCCTTTCTGGAGCAACATGGCTCTTGATACCACATTCTTCAAATATTTATCTTTAGTTTCTCCTCTTGCCCAACTAGCCGCTTATGAATTTTGAATTCTCAAATGGTTTACGATATCTTCTGATGGAATTTTGCATCTATTTGATTTCCCGAATCCATTTAGTTTACATAAAACGTTAAAGAGGACTTTTGAGAGATAAAGACTCAAATTATTATTATGAAGTTTTGAGGTAGCGGGTGACAAGGAGGAGGTCATGGTAAACGTTTAAACAAGTTTGGAAATCCCTGACGTTAACAATCTTTTAGAGAAATCTACGAAAATGTTTTTCCAAAGTGTTGATAAATCCACTTTGGATAGAAAATTCCTCTATTGCAATTTTTTAGGGGTTTCGTAAATAACAATTGCATGACGTATCCGAATTATTTATAAGACTAATCTCAGAGGACTGTTTAACAGGAATAATAATATTGTAACATTTTTAACAACTTAATTATGAAAGTATTAACATCTTATAAACTATAGACCGGTGAAGCCTCGTTACCGCCATGTTACGGTCCACACAAATACCGCAGAGTCCAATTAACAGCGCAACGCCAGCACCCTTGCACTGGCACACTCGGAATGCACCCGCACACGGAGAGAGAGAGGCATTACGGAACGTCTCCTACACTCGCGGATTTTTTTTTCTTCCTCAAAATTAGCGGCAGTGTCGGGTTCCCGTTTTAATGAAATAATAGCCATGCTACATATGAGAGGTAAATTGCCGTCACGGGCGGATATGAAATTACTTGACAGGCTAATTAACGTGGCAGGAGTAGAGCGCGAACGTGGAAGACCGCGGCATAGCGGCCTCCGGAACACATAAGGGAACAGAGACAATTATTTCCGATTAGGAGCATGACAATGGAGTAGGAGTAGCTATCCTCTCTTAGGAGTGTCATCCCAAGGGGCAATGTACTTCTTTTAACACGAGGTTCAAATTTAAAATAAGAAACTTCAGTAGTTACTTTATAGATATGAGGGATCAGCCCCTTACAAAAAATAAAAATGTTAAAGTAATCTGATATTTGGGACTAAGTGCCTATATAAATTATCATATACAGGCTATTTAAAGTTAAACTTACAGACGTCTTCAAAAGAAGTAATAAACGTACAGACTATGTATATGTATACATATACATGTATGTATGTATACATATTTTCGATTCAAATGCTGTGTTATTGTTTATTCATGTAACTTAACTTAGTATACTCCTGAAATAAGGAAAGGAGAGCTTCAGAAAAGTATTAGAGCTTCATACCTGAATCCAACTGAGACAAATAACAGAAATCTAAGTACAGGAATGATTTTGAACCATGCCGTATGGAATGAGTGTAGATTTCAAGATTAACTGGGTGGAGAGAAAATCTTGTAAATCGAATAAACTTGATATATTTATTATCAATTCTAAGTTTACTAATTCTTTATTAGATCAAAGTCTTGAAGGTCGTTAGGCCAGTGCCTGCTAGAACTTTTGTAATTACTTAATTGGGAGTTATAGATCGGATGCTATAACTCCTTAATTGTTAAACACGAATTAATCTTTTAATAAATCTAAAGGAATCTTTTAACCCGACATTAGCATGTTATGATTTGCATTTAACTATCACAGATTACTTCTCCATTAAAGCAAGTTAATCAACATCTCTAATGGCAGAGGTTTTTCTGTAACTAAGGCTACTTACCATTGTACTTAATGCATAAACTGTGCAAGAGTATCTGTAATTCTGTACGATTTAAAAATGTTGAATTAAGATAGGATAGGGTTGCCTACATACTTTACGAGATACTTATGATCAAGTACTCCCAACGAATGACAGTGTGCAGCAAACTAGTCAGGAAGTATAAGCAGTCAACTCGGGTACTGATATTATTGTAGTTTACGACCCAAGTCAACAGGAGAATTCTATTTCGAGCACTCAAGAGCCATTTTGCTTTAGACAAAAAGCATAAAATTCAATCCTCAGGAGTAAAAGGGACAGCCTTGAATTAGATAAAAGGTTGTAGCACTATTTTATGGAAAGTCGTGTTTTATGCAGATCAGAAACGTGTCTTGAAAGAGCAGTACCAACCAATTAAATTTGATCATAAAAGTAGTGTTCTCTGAGTTTACCGTTGTAGCCTGATAAGGAACCAACAGGAAACAGAAAATCATGGATTTGATTTGTGAGGAGACTTAAGTCGTTTCTATTCGTTGCTAGTTATAGAAGTTAGGCATGGCTGGTTGGAAAATAGTACAGTTTACGAACAAAATGTCAGATTCATACAACACATGCCTATTATTTAATCAGTGAATCCTCAAAACACAGGGTATTTTTAATGATATTTTCTATTTAATATTTTAAAAAATACTGTTCACATTCTCTGAAGACATTCTAAATCATAACACAAAGCTTACAGCTGTGTTGGTTTCAGTAAAAGGAAGATACTGTTCTGTTTCTAAACCAAGAGTTAAGCAAGAGGGTAATTTGGCAACGATTGCGATCAACCATCCATGGTTTTCTTCCAACCAAGGGAAAGAAGAAAGGGAGTCTTCATATACTATACTTACGATCAACGGTTGATGGAATAAATAATATATCTGCCACAGTAGGCGTTAAACCCGGGATTTTTAGATAATTATACAGCGCTGACAAGGGAAACGGGAGGAAGGATAGGGTTTTTTTATCTGTTTTTTATTTAATATACAATCTTTTGATTTGAATAATATAGTTATAATAAGGATATTAGATAATAAGTAGTTGGTGTACAAGGGAGCGGAGTGGCTCAGTGGTAGAGCACTGTGTTGCCATGCCGGAAATCCTGGTTCAAATCCCGCTGCAGGCCATGACTTTTATTTAGTCTGTTTGCAGTGGGGGATGGATCATATAGGATCTAGGACCCTTCTAAGGCCCACCCAGCCTCTATATAAAAAAAAAATATATATATATATATAAATAGGGTACCCAAAATAAGGGGAAAAATCTGGCGGTTGAGCGTGACCTAGGACAAGTCACCTCCTTGCAGAACCGTTGTCCATGAAACATTACAGTCTCTACCATGTACTGAACCCCAGACTCCTTCACGGGTTGTAGTGGTACAGGGAGGGAGGTGTTGATACACAAGAAACCAAACAGAGGATATATATGCATATATAACAAACTATTTTTATCATGATTTATTTACAGCAATGAGTTCGAATAGGCAATTCTGTATATCCTGGATACATACCATAAAACGTAAAATGTTTAACAAAAAAGTGAATATTTATTTGAACTGACAATCAATATGGTTTTTCTTCTGTAATCATGATCGCAATAATTGAGACAATAACTTTAAGTTTTGATCAATATTGAGTTGCAATGTTAAATGGGAATAGCACTTCAGTAAGTCAATTAAGTTCAACAGCTACTTTCCACTCCAAGGGGATCTGATATGTTATCTTCATATCGTTTTTGTTGGGCCTCCAGATGTTACTCGGTCCGGCATTAAGAAGATAAAACATCATGAAGATAAAAGTAACTACCAGCGCAACCACCCTCTTGTGGTTATCGAGGATTTCTCTTTAAGTGTTCAGATGAAAACTTTCGTTATTTATTGAGATGTAATTATAAAACTAACGACAAAATAAATAAATGAAAGGGCTTAGGCATGCTCTGTAAAAGATTCGCAGACTTTAAATGTTAAAGGTTTCTATTTTGAAGCTTAAAAAACGCACTTGACCCAATTCACCTTAATTGATTTTTAATGACAGTAGTATTTACTGCCACTTTAGTGTCCATTTATCGTTTATCATTCATTTAACTGAGACGCTCAACTTACGTAGCCTAAACTTACAAATATAGTCTGGTAATAAATCAAACAATGACCTCGCAGTATTAAGCAAACACGAGATGGAATCTGATACCATATTCTCATTCCAAATATGGCTTGCAAGATTAAATAACATATTAAAACTTATTAAATTGTAATACAAGTAATCCGAAGGTCGAAATATACATAAGACAACACCGTTCGAGAATGTGCAACGGAATATACTCGTACAACATCCCACGCTTCTCCAAGTTCCGGTTCATTTGTAAATACTGAATATAAATACTTGCTTAGCGCCATTAAATTACTTTTTTGCTTTTATTTGCACTATAATTTTCAACTGAGATTCCGTTTTACATAAATAAAATTTTGACAATAAGGAGGAAATTGAGGTAGCTAATGGGCTTCTCGAAGGAAATCGGACAGACACAAAGAGGAAGCCTTAGGACACAGCCTCGTATTGAATTTCATTGGTTAAAAAAAAAGTAAAAAGCTCTGCATGGGCGTAAAAGATTTATTCTTCAGTGTCCCGTTTATTTTAAGAAGAGAGAATTATATGTGCATTTATCATTTTGTTTCACTCGACATAGGAATACATAAAATCAATCAATTTCAAATGTACCATTATTTATGATCTACTTATATATATTACGTATTATTATTATAAAACGCGAAGCATCCATGACTGCTTGTTCTTCCTGTACTCTTTCATTCTTTCATCTAAGCCCTCTTCCTTTCTTCGGTTTACTTAAGTCTTCGGGCTATGGTTGCTGTCTTCTCTGACATCACTTACTACCCATTTATTTAACTTTTGTGAAAACAAACTTTAGATTTCCTCTGAAATTTTCCCAGATCAATTTTTACTTGTACCATCCAGGGTGTAGTAGTCTTCACCTGTATGTATCCAAGAATTTTGTTGGACCAAGACTGGTCTTTAGAAGCATGCTGATATGGCCGTAAAATTTTAGCCGGATCTTTTTGACGTCGGCTGCGAGGTTGGAAAACTTCTCCGTGTTGTCTCTGGGGTCAAGCCCGTTTCCTTGGTCTAATAATTTTCCTTATTATTTTTCTTATCTCTGTGAGGATCTTTTCCAGGCCACTCTTAGTGTATAACGCCAATGTCTCACAGGTTTAACCACCGAGTAAAAACGAAGAATTTCGGTGATGGCAGACAGACATTTTTGTTGACAGGCATTCAGGCATTATAAAGCCTTATTATGTGGCTAATAACATCAACAATTTACTAATTTTTAAAATTGTTTTAATCTTTTAAAAATGGATGCACAAATTCGTTCATTATGTATTTAACGACATGTAGCCAGCTACGTTATCATGTTCTAATATTGTGTAAATGTCGGCAACATTAAAACAATACAATAAAAATGAGGAAAAACTTTAAACGAGACAAAATAATTATTATAATGCATTTGGATAATTACTATAAACAAGATATAAAATACTGGAGATAAATCAACAATTTTGCCTATTCAGGCACTAAGGTGACATTTAAAAAAGCATTTTGCTGTGGCTGGGTGAGCCCCAGGAGGGTCCTAGATCCCATGGTATCCATCCGGGCCCTAACAGCTTAAATAAAAGTCTTGCCTGCAGCAGGATTTGAACCCAGGAACATTCGCCAAGGCCACTCAGCGCTCCTCAATCACTGAGCCCCCACTTTTTTTTTTGTAATATTGTTATTAACTCTGTAGTATTTTTCAGATGGCTTACTGTCTTACAAACGAGAATTGATTGCAACCTGGCTAAAAACAAAATTCACTTAAAGTAAAGGAAATTATAGCGGTTAGCTGACCACTGTTTACCAATAAGAAGATTGTTTATAACAAAAACTGCAAATCAAGGACATCTTTCTTAATTATTTTTGATGTAGTAATATATTACTCGATTGGATGGGAACTATGTAATCTTTGGTAATCCTAACAACATTGTAGGCGAGTGGAGAAAGTCAATGCAAAATAACAAATACTTGCCGAGCCAGATTTACCCTATTACTAGTGGATTACCTAATTAAGTAACTAACCATACATTGAAATGGACTTTACGTTCAAATAGTATCATTAACCTATACCTGTACCAGACAACCCATGAAGGGATTTGGGTCCAGTATATGATAAGAGTGGTACTGTTTAAAGTACAGCGGATGTGCAGGGAGTTGATTTGTTCGGGAGCACAAACAATCGCCAGGTTTTCCCCCTGATCAAGGGTACTCTATAAAGTGAGGCTGGATGAGCTATCATAGGTACCATCATGGCTGATAAACGATTAAACTATTTAATTGCCATAGTCTGATTTGAACCCGGAACCTCGGGCATTGCCACAGTGCACATTGCACTTTTACGGCCTAATTAGACCACTTTGTCAATTTATTTTCGTTCTTCTTCAATGTTCTTTATTGTTTTCCCCTTTCTTTTCTTTCAGCATTTCTTCTGAGACATATAAGTCATGGTTGTATTTAGCATTAAGATCAGGCGTGTTATAGTAGTATAATTCTATAATTTATTAAATCTTTTGATTATGTCGGTTTAATCAAAAAACGTTTCTTCCAGAAGAAAAGCAGAGAAAGGCCGTACATGAGGTGGAGGGATGAAATTACCCGAAGAGGGAGAACCAACTGGATGAAAGTGGCCAGGGACAGAGACTGTTGGTCCAGAATTGTGAAGAGTCTATAGAAGGGAAAAAGTTTTGTTTTGTTTTTGTGGTATCTATTGAGGGTTGTATGTTTTATTTTATACACCACTATATTTAGTGGTAAAAATATAGTTTTATTATTTATTTATATTTTTTTTAAAAGAACGTTTTTGTAGTTTATAATGAATGTTGTTTATTTTATTTTATATTGAAATTTGTAAAGATTTAGTTTTGTTATTTATTTATATTTTTTTTAAAAGAATGTTTTTGTAGATTGTGATGAGTGTTGGTTATTTTATTGTTTATTGCTACTATTCTGTAAAATTATATTTTGAAGGTAAACTCCACTTTACTTTAAGGGTAAAAGAGGTTTTTGACATAATATGACGTCAATAAAGCTTTATTATTATTATTAATCCATAAACTTACAAAATGGAAGCAAATATTAAAAAACAAGTGTCTCTAACACATATAAACGAGGGATAGTACATCAAAAGATTTTTCCAACGACTTAATATTCTATAGATGAAAACTATTAAGTCAAATTATAATATTCAATTTTAAATTGTCAAATCAATGTTACCAATCGACGTCAATAAATACAGTCGATGAATAAGTGGTTTAGTAGAATTTTCTCAAAAATGATTTTCTTGTACTTAGGGAAGCGGCAACATGTTATTTTTGTAATGAATGAGTGGTTAAGTCAGGTATAGGCTTAAAATGGAGTTATTGCTTATATTGCAACTCCATATCAAGCCTTAAGGAATGATACGACTCCGCATCTTCCGATACAATTAACACACTCTGGACAAAATTCGAAATAACCACTTGGATAACCAAGGCTGTAGAAATATTTGCCATATCTGTGAGGTCTATTCCAATGAGGCTCGCAACCATCCTGAATACTGCGAGTGAAAGGCGATTCATAACACACTAGCAACATCAACCTCAGTTTCCTCAGGGAGATAAGACCCGACCGGAAAACCGCAGCCTGTGGGAACTCGGGATTAAAGAGAAAGTTAAAGAATTAAAGCAGGTGTGGCAATGGAAACACCTGTCGCTATTCTTTCAGAAAATCCGCAACAAGGTCTTTGGAATCGTTCCTGAACGAGCGGTGCATACTCATGAAAGGCTGTGTATCAACAATATTCACTTTAATTTATATTTTGAACACTATAAAAAATAAATTGCCAACATCGAATATAAAAGGTGCACTCACCTCTAACCCAACTATATAGATAGGGAGTTCCTTTAAATAAAATATACAACATATCTTTCGAATGGGTCAGAACAAATGAAATCTTGTCTAGCTTTTAGAACAAAAAAAATGAATGAAAACAAACAAATAATTTGAAACTAAGAAGAAGAAAAAATATGTTTCAATATTTCAGCAACTGATAGGCTTATTATTAAGGGTCAAAACTAACGCTATGAATAACAACGTTAGATTCTACATCGAAAATAGTTATTTAGTTTATACCAAAACATGAATTTCTCAATGTCATATATTACTATACGGCGCTTGAGCAGCTCGGGGTTGACCTTGGTATCAATAACAATTTTATTCCAGTCTTCTCTGATTCTGGGCTTTTGGTAACGCCTTAATTGAGTAACCTTTCAGTGACCCTTAATACATTAAGATCCTCTTCAATTTCTCGCACCCATTTCCTGCGTGGTAGGCCGACTCTTCTTTTTGCAAATTATAGTACCCTGCAGGAGTTTGCATTTTCATATTCTTATTATATGGCATAACCATTCCATATTACGGTGACATATGATTGCAAGAAAGAAATCTTTCCCGAAGCTACCTAACAATTTTTGTGTTGTTTTCTTTAAATATCCCGATTTAAAGACCCTCCCGGGACTCACCCAGTTGATATAATGTGGGTAGGCACTCTTAATTGGGGAAATACCTGACGACAGGGTGTAATTTCGACCTAATCAGCTCTATGGACTACAGCTGACTTAGAAACAGTACAGTCGCTAACTTGAACTGAAACCTAAATGTTTTATTTTAAAAAGTAGTTTTCCCAAACTTCTGATAAAATGCTATAATTATATCTTACATTCCTCAACACATCACCATAGTCCTCATGTTCTTCCCCTTTCCTACTCACTCCAACACGGACTATCTACAATAAGATTAACAAATAATGGCCTAAAGACAGGACAGAAATCGTCAACATCAAATTTGCTGGGTGCGATACCAAAGAATAAAGAATATTTATAAATTAAATCTTAACATATTGGTGTCAAAACTGGAGGATTCAAATAAATTTCTACAAATCTCATCATATCACCTTTACCCTTTGACGTAAAACAACGACTTCCTGTCCTCCTGCATGGTTTAATAACATCCCTGTGATTCTTGTAGAACAGGTCGGGTACTAAGGACTGACAAACGCTTAACTTGGAATCCTCATACTAGACTAAAACGACAAGAAACAGCTCCCCGTTTCAGACTACTTCAACATCTCCTAGATAAACGCTCTAAGCTCCCAATTAATTACAGGAGACTCATATACATGACAATCATTAGACCCATCTGGACTTACGGAATAGAGCTTTGGGGCTCCACTAAGCCATCGAATTCCTCTCGCATCCAATCTTTACAATCCAAAATCCTTCGGAAAATCCTCAATGCTCCTTACTTTGTTACGAACAAAGAAATCCACAATGACCTTAACGTCCCGTTTATTGCTGATTTGGCCCGAATCCGACAACAATCTTTTCATGGCAAACTTCATTTCCATTTAAACCCACAAGTTCTAAACCTAACAACCTTCTAAGTTGAACTTTTTATTTGAGTACTACCACTGGGTAGTTTCTCTAATTGCCTTTGTAAGTAATTAAAAAAAAAAATCATAATTCAACTACTGAATGCTAGTAGGATTTGACCAAATAACTTCGATATTCTAAACACCGTACAAGAAATGTTAAGCAGCATAAGAATAACAAATAATGTATAATTGATTATGCGCACCGATGTTTATGTTTCGACCAAAGCCTACATTGGCACAATTGTAACTTACAAAGTCGAGACATGCTAAATAAAAGAATAGAATGCTAAGTGTCTCGCTCAAAATTCAAGGTGAACCCAGTGACCTAAGGACATGAATATTATTCGAAAGTAGAAGGCAGCATAAACAAATCCACTCCGATTGTTGTGCAAAGTTGGTCTCATTTGAATACCCATATCAGAGAAAGTTGTTTCTTTCTTTTTGTCTCAGGTTATTCAATGCCAAGACGAAGCGGTGCTAAGTCTTTAACCGATCTGAAACTTCACTAATACTCTGCATTATTTATCAGATAGATTATATTATATTAAAATGAAGAAAGAAATCTTGTGTGAATGAATGTCTATTTTTATAGAATAAATTATTTATTTCTTAATAAAACAAAAAAAAAACGAGAATAAATAGCATCACAATAAAAATACAATGAGGTGTCAAAAAGCATTGTTTTATTTATTCATCGACTTTCTTTATATTTCCATAATGCTAATTACATGACATTTATGAAAAAAGTATAATACTAGCGGTTATAATGTTTTATTCAATGTAGGTTATGTTACAAACCTACATCGAATAAAAAATCTACAAATATTCTTTATTTTTTTGTATCGCGTGATAAATGAAGGATTATGGTTTCAGTTCAAGTTAGCGACTGCACTTTTTCTAAGATAACGGTAGTGCATAGAGCTGATTTGGGTCTGACACCCAGTCGTCAGGTATTTCCCCAATTAAGAGTGCCTGCATACCCACCCACATTATACCAACTGGGTGAGTGAAACGAACCTTCTATTTTTTAAGAGAAAAGTAAATTTTTTTTTGCTTAACTTAGTAGATTCCTATTTTCTGTAACGCAATCTACACTTGCCCAAATCGAAACCGATCAAGGCGAAACGTTACATCTTCTGGAACACAGAAATGCTCATTTGATTGATCAAGATGTTTAGACTATATTAAACTGTAGATGAGGAAAGCAGGGTTAATGACACTCATTCGAAATATAACTTCTATGGAAATAATGAATCATTGAAAAATAATCAGCAGCGTTTTTGAAAACAGATTGCCTGAAATATTAGATGCCAAGATAAATGAGTTGACACGAGAGTCCGTTCGGTCAAACAACACGGTACAGCGTGACCTACACAAAGTAAATATTTTCTATAACACAACAAAATGACAGAACATGAGATAAAGCTTTACACAAGAGGAGGGATTTCGCTTTTAGTTGAAATCGTGGAGTTCTCCTCATAAATAACTCGTGATATACTCCATGTTTTAAATAAATAATACTGTAAAAACATTGGATTTTGGATTAGATGGATGAATTTACAACTCTAACATAATAATACAACAAGTAAACAGTATCAATAATACGAAATAACATGAGATATAGCTAAGTAGAGAAACCACTCACTTGCTTATACAGATTAGGTCACAACGCTTCTTGTCTTCAGACGACTTGCAGGATTATCGGGATTGAAGAGGTAGGTTTGAAACCAGTGGGTTCGAGTTGTAATAAAGTTTGTCGTGAATGAACTGATATAGGGTTGGGGCCAAATCAGCAACAAATGAGACATCAAGGTCATTAGAGATTACTTTATTCGTAACAAAGTAAGGAGCATTGAGGATTTTAAGAAGGATATTTGATTTTGATAGAAGGATTGGAAGCGAGAGAAATTCGATGGCTTAGTGAAGACCTAAAGATCTACTCCGATTATTCTTTTTAAATCGTTTTTTTAAATGAAACGGAATGAGTGTTTTCTGACAGCACCTTCATTCCTACACCATACTTTTTTTTTTTTAAATCATATAATGAAAATAACAATATTTCACTTCAATATTTGTATTTTACTGATAGAATATAAGTTGTATAAGAGCATTGTGCACAGTATCATTTCACCTTGGATTACGTAATAAACTATTATTTTCTGCCAGTAAACAAGAATATTATTTATATTCAACTGCTGTTTGATGGCTGTACGGTAAATTCCAATACCAAAAAAAAACAACTGCAGTTTGATGGAAATTAACTTTTAAAAATTTTAAATAATAACATTTATTTAATTGTTTCGATCAGTTATCGTTGCTAAGAGAGATACGCTATTACACCATATGATAATGCACATAAAACAGGTGTAGATGACACATTTCAAAAACAAAACATGCTATTTCATATGACCACTGAACTTAATTGGAATGGCAATACCCGTTAAACTGTTCAGAATTCTGAACCATGCATTCAGAATTCGTCCAAGGACCAGTAGGCGAGTACTCTCTTTCAACAAGCAGAACAACTTCTCTTTTTGTGCCGGAGACACCAAGGAGGAAATAGAGAAGCATATTGAGAAATTGGAGGGTGCGAAGGAATCTTATAGATCGGGGGAGGCGAGGATCGATGATCCCAAGACGATGGAAACTGTCTTGGAAGAAATCGATTATGAGATCGCAGAGAGCAAGAAGCAATTGAAGAGGTTAGTAGAAGGAGGCACACAGCAATGTAAAAAAAAGAAATCCGATGAAAATTCACAGCCATGTACCAACACCTTTTGAGAAAGATTTACAAAATAATAAAGGAACAATCATTCCGATAAATATTATAATTTAATTTAATACTTCTAAATAATTGTTATATTCTTCTAATCGTATAGGGAGCGAATATTTAGATTAGCATAAATAATATTTTACTCCAAGTTGTTGAGTGTGCTCAGGCAGGAACATATTAGCATGGAACAAAGCCAGCATAATTCAAGGATTTCAACTGTAAAATCCAAGGCGCTTTTCGTCAATTTGGATTAAATCGTTTTATTGTTGATTTATAATTAATTTAGTACAACTGGTACTTGGGATAGAATTAGCATAGGTAAAAAAAAAAATGTAGCTGTGTGATGATAAAAATTACTAAATAAACAAATACTCAACAAACTGTCAAAAATAAAAATCCGCTTAAATAGAAATTAAAATATGTATGGATTCAAGTATGAAATGAGCCCTTGTATAAAGGAATACGGTAAAATATTTATAAAACAGTAAGTAGGCCTAATATCCAGAAAGAAAAGGGATACAAAATTGATAGGTAATTTTTAGCATGAGCGCTAAACCTCCATTAACACGTCGTTGGACTAAAAATCAGCTTACAATTTCAAGTAAAGCATAAATTCCGGTTTATTAACTAAATACAATATTTCATTTGTTACTCCCATTGTTAAACAATAATGATAAGGTTTAACGAACCCGAAGGCTTGGAATTAGAATAGCTAGGTTCGATTGCGAATTAAGTTTGTCGTGAAAGGACTGATATCAGGTTCGGGACAAATCAGGAACAAATAGGACATTGAGTTCATTACAGAATACTTTATTCGTAACAGAGTAAGGAGCGTTGAGGATCTTACAAAAGATTTCGGAAGGTACGAGAGGAATTTGAAGACATAGTGGAGCCCAAAATCTCTCTTATGTACGCCATTATTTACAAATTCATTTTATTTTTTGGAGGAAACATTATTGCGGATAAAATCATATTTTTATAAGGTTTAATATTTGGTGTGATCCCCGCCATATCACAACTCACGATAACCAAAAAAATGGTCTTGGCCGGTATATTGTTCAGAGCGTACTCCAGCTGTGCAGGGAGGTGGTTAGACCAGATGAGAGACCTTGAGGAAACCTCGGGTCAGGAGTATGTTACTGTATTTTTTCAGAATTCAAAGTAGATAAGTTTTATATCAAACGTTAGCAGAGACAGACTGGAGACGAGAGCTCTTGTAGTTTAACTAAGAAGGGTGGTAGCGGAGGACTATGAGGAAGTAAAGAAGAGCGCGCTAGCTCGCTCTTGACCTTGGCCGCCCTGACGTAATCTCCCGCCATGGGAGAACCTTCGCCAACATCACCTCCTTCATTCTCAAACTCTCCTCTCACAATATCAGGATTCGGAGGCTGGGTCCTAGGTGTGCATTAAAGTCTCCAACGAATACTCTTCAAAACTTGGAGGAAAAGGGGCTATTTTATAAAACCCAGTACTTACCAATAACAAAGCTCACGGTTACTTGCAAGTGTAACTTATTTTAGAATAACAATTCCGCAGGTTGTCGCTTCGAAATTAGTCACAATAAGTTTGAGCTTTTCATTCGTTTCCTATTTAAATTTTACAAAAACACATGAGTTCTAGTATAGAAAATATCAATGTTTCAACAAACATTTATCATCTAAACTTCGAAATGTTAGTTGAAGCTTTTATTTACAGATCAAATGCTTATCGAAATTTATTCACAACCCATAACTACATTCTCTTTTCCACCCTAAAGTTTACGAAATTATTTTATTTTGAAAATATTAAAAAGGAAACGAATAAACGGTTAAAACTTATTGTAACTCAACTCGAAGCAACAACCTGCGCAACAGAAACATTAGATTCGAAGATAATCTATAAAACATACTTTGTTATAGGCTTTAATGGTAGGTATTTAAATATAATCGGTACATCTGTAAAGTAGACCTTCGAACTTATATGGTTAGTATGAAATCATTAATGGGCAAATCAACAAAACATTATAGCGTTCTACGCGACAATAATCAAACCGCTTTTATCCGGAATGACTCGGTAATTTGTGAGACCGAGAAATTCACTGACTCAAGGGCAACGGAAAAGTCAGTTTTCTTCTTAACAATTTCGTTAAGGAGTAAATTGCGGCTGAGAGGTAGAGCGCTGAGTTGTCATGCCGAAGGTCCTGGGCTCAAATCCTATTCGCTGGCTGACTTTTATTTAATCTGTTAACAGCCGGAGATAGAATCTATGTGGTCAAGGACTCTCCTGGGGCTCACCCAGCCTCTACAAAGTGGGTACCAAAATAAGGGGGAAAATATCGCGGTCCAGAGTGATCTAGGACAAGCTGATTTGCCCTGCATAACCGTTGTCCAAAACACAGTAAAACCTTCACGGGTTGTAGTGGTACACGTTTCTTTAATGTTTAGTAGATGTATTTGAAAGTAATAAATGGTGTTAATACTACTAAATAAGTAGTTAAGTCGAATTTTTCCCGAAAATGATTTTCTTGTTTTCAGAGAAGCGGAATCGTGTTATATTCGTAGTGAATAAGGGCGTTGAGTCGGACATTGGCTAGAAAAGGAGTTATTGCATATATTACAACTCCTTTTCGAGCCTAAAACGACGAGAATGATACGATTTGTCTTCCATCTTGACAATTCACCCTCTCTGGGCATAGTTCGACTTAACCACTTATTCACCAGGACTGGAAAAATTTAACCAGTTACAGGATAATTGTGAAAGGCATCACCAATCGGTACCAGAAAAAGTCGGGTACCAAAAAATACGAACGAGGAAACCTTGACCATGGGACTTCGATCATTAAGCTCCATTTATGTGTTATTAATTGATACGTGAAAGTTTAGCCATTAAGCCTGATAAATTATAAACGGGTGTTAAGACTGTAATAACCCTCTATCAATCCCAACATTAGTGACGGGAGTACCGCGCTGAGTTGCACATTAGTTAACTAATCTCTTGATTAACTTAATTCGTAACTCGATAACTAATAGTTGTCCCATAAATAACAATTAAAATGCAAACAATTTCATAATTAGTAACAGTTTCATGACTAAGTTATCAAAAATATAAACAGTTTAAGTTTCTATGAGAAACTTATCATTTTTAGATGTGAAAAATAAATTGTTTGCTTAATAAATACCTACTTTATCTTTGATTATCGAAGTAAAAATTAACAATTAACATTTATTTTTATTCTGGTTTAACCTTTGGAAAAACTGATTTGCAATAATGAACTGAAAATAAAGTTTTATTAATTACAAAAAAGAAAAAAGAAATACTCTTCTTACATATTCTTAAACCACGGAAATTCATTTATTAAAGTAAATAATTTCGATTTAGGCATCGACTAAGGTCTGGGTGGTGCTAAAAGTTCGGAGAAAATTCTTCGGAAGTTCCTTCCAGCTAAGTCCGATCGACTCGTTGAGAATTTTACCATCCTACTCATTAAACCTTAGCTAAAAAAAACACGATAACAGTATGAATCTCTCAGATGTAAAACTATATTCCTCTAAAACTGCCAACACAAATATTCTCTTTTCACGTTTTATAACAAATAAAATTGATAATTAGAAAATATGATATTTGATAAGAAAATATCATATTTATATTTTTTTAATGTATTTATTGAAATTTACAACTGTATACAGAATACATCAAGTAAATATAATGACATAGAAATCATGTCTACCAACAAAGGCAAGTAGAGAAACTACCCAGTGGTAGTACTCAAATATAAGGTTCAACTTAAAAAGGCACGAGCCCATCTTCTTTTCACTTTGAAACTAGGGGTTTTGAGTGGAAATGAAGTTTGTCATGAAAAGATTGATATCGGATTCGGGCCAAATCAGCAACAAACGGGACTTTGGATTGTAAGGATTGAATACGAGAGGAATTGGATGGCTCAGTGGAGCCCCAAAGCTCTGGGTCATATTTATTTGATATCAAAATACCATTTTATTATTATCTCTATAAACAATTCTAATAATAATATTTCAAAATAAAAATATCAAATGTTTTTTCACACATTGCAAGGTGTTTACTTCTAATCTTGGAGCGCTGTTTACAGAAGTGAAAGTCGCCACATTCCTTATCTTCGACTGTAATGGATGGTTTACTTATGAAGGTGATATAGACTTAAGTGAGTATTCATATGAAAGGCTATTTGTATATTTTGAACGCTAAAGGAAGTAAATATAAATTAACAAACAAATGAGCACTACAACTTGAGCCATTTTCTAAAGCATACACAAATTCCAACTATAACCAAGACAGTATAGGTTAGATATTGGCTCTTCGGACAAGGGCATCCCCAACGAAATGGTTTTTATAGTATTATTTAAAAAATATTGTGAAAGTACTCGTACACAAAGTACACCAGCAAAGGTCTTGCCTAAACTAGATATTTTTCTAAGGAGCACTAATATTAAAAATTAAATAATTTTAAATATATTCCGGAAACAACCGGAGGATCCTCTCAATGTTGATTCCAATCCTTCGATCAACCGCCTAAAATCATATCTGCCCTCTCAAAATTTTAAATCTAGCTTTTTCTTAAACACCTTCCGACCCGAAGAAACAAGAAAAAGAAACAATAAATAGACTGAGGTTAATATTTTATTCTCATCGCTTAACATAAACTGCAACAGCTTGGTCATGCAACTTTACTCACGCACAGCATCTACGTATAGTATGATGTTATATCCTTACCTGAAAAAAAAAAATGAAAGTTACTATCAAGATAATTTATTATAAAAATTATTGTGCTATAAAGACAATTAAAATACTATTGTTTTGAAGAGAAAAGACTTGTCCTGGCCGGGATTAAATTAGAATATATAAAGGGAGAAAATTAAAATTTATCTCATAGTTAATAATTAAAAAAAGGCTTTACACTAAATAGGAATTATGCATAAAAAAAAAATATATATATATGGGTAAGTTTAAATATTTTTTACATCTTGCTGAAAATTATAACTATATGTTTACAAATGGAACACGTTCCTTCAGCTTCGAAACATTCGCTTTTAGCTCAAACAGCCATAAAAAAGATGCTTTTGAAATGTTAACAAAGCTGGGATTCGCAAATAAATACAAGTTACCACAACAAAAATAAAACATAAAAGCACAAAAAAATTAACAAAGATTTACATATAAAATAATTTAAATTTTTTAATTTCGATAATAAAGAAGATTATTATTAGCCTTTTAAGCTGAACTTTATATTTGAGTACTACCAATGCGTAGTTTCTCTACTTGCGTAGTCTGTGTAATGTATATAATTTATCTTTCATTATATTTACTTGATGTATTGAATATACAGTTGTAAATTTCAATAAATACTTTTTAAAAAAATAATGTCAATAACAAATAAGGCAAAATTGAAGAGTACCACAAAAAATAATTTAATATTCTAAAATACTTTTTAAGCTCAGGGAAATCAATTATGTTCTAAATAACAACTGGGCCAATAAAAGAACATAGCTTATATAAAACTCAAACTACTAAATTATTTTTTGTTAAGAACATATTTAATTTCCTTCAGATTAAAAAATATATTAGTCATAATAGAATTATTGAATGTTGATTTATTCTAAAAATTATAAGACACCTTAAGCCAAGAAAAAATGTTCAAAAATAGCTAAATATATAAGCAAATGTATAAATTAAAAAAATGGACATGGTAGTGTCATATAATGATAATTGTAATCATACTTGGTAAAAATTATAAATTAAAAAGGAAAAATCTTTTAATATCATCGGATTAAAAAATTAGGGTAAAATTACTTTCGCTGATAATATAATCTGAATCGTAATCATAATTCGTTATCGAGCAGCCTATAAAATTTTAACACGACACAGCTCTTAAAATAAAGCATGATCTCATGTTGACATTGAAGCATTATATTTATTCATCGTTAAATTTTATAACCGAACAAACTCTAATAAAACTGATGTAATAAATATTTTGGTGAGATAAACCCTTGTTTTAAATACTTAAAAGCGTCAAAATCCATGGAGATATGTAATTTGTTATTTGATACTAATGAAAATAATTAAATAATTTCTGAATGAATTCACAAATAAAATTTTGACAGCTAAAAAATCATTTATACATTTTTTCCAACAAGGGAATTATTATTTTCTTCAAAACTTGATATTCGTAGATTTAAAAATTATTAGTAAATTGAATATTATATGTTAATTAAACCTTGAACAAAAGTTAGTATCATCCGCCACCGGGAATTTTTAGCGAAGTTATTATTAGTACTGATTAAAATAATTATGAAGTATTGGCATAATTATAAGCTTTTAGATAATTGTTTGGGGCCGATAATACTAATGTTAAATTAATATTTTTTAATACAATTCCACCAAATACCAATACAAATTGCTATGTAATTGTCAGTAGTTTACAACTTTCAGTTACATAAATCAAAATCATTACGTATGTCCTTCCTTTTTATAGTAATTCATATTTTAAAAAAATACTAAATTGGAATAAATATATCAGCACAACAGGTTGGAATTGGAAGCCATGCATGAAGGTCAAAAGTTTTAACATCATCAAGGCAGCTCAGATAACAATACAATGTGTCCAGGTTTGAAAGTATATTCAAACATTTTAAGGAAAAGTCTTAACCATAAATATAACGTTAAAAAAAAAATATAATTTAAAAATTTGAAGAATTTCTTGTTGTTGGAGCTGGATATGAATACTACTCGTATAGTAAAAGTATCTGAAAATTTAAGGAACAGTGAACAGTGGGTTTGAATAATGTTTGATCAAGTACAGTGGCGAGTTCTGTTAAACTGTAACATAATCCCTAAATAGCGAAATTTAATCATACGACACTTCGGAAAGGGAGCGGTAATATTATTAAACAATCATGAATAAACAAAACTTAAAAAATATAATAATAATAATTTTAATCATAATCAAACGAGACTAATAAGGGCAGTTAAAAGCAATTAAATTAAATTAAAATATAACCTTTAGAGTCCTTTCATAAATTAAAATCCTCTAGGCACCTTATAGTGTAATAATTAAATAACTAAACAAAGTAATAAATAAAATAATAAAATAAATAAGTGTAATAATAAATATAAATATGATGAATCTATAAACGCTTAGAACTCCGGTTTGTAAACAGATTATTCCTTGAATACAATTTCGATTTTATTTTTAGTGTAATGGCGTGTCTTTGTACTTAAAAAGTCTACGTTTTGAAACTATGATTTAATTTATTTTAAATTACTCTTAAATAAAAATATTTTAAACTGTAAATGAAAAACTCTGGCTTCATATGTCATTTAAAATAGCACAAAATTTTACTTATCTATTCAGTACTGTTTTTCTAGTGACGTAGAGAGCCATACTCACGTCATCACGTCACATCCGTACTTTAACTGACATTTTTGTATTATATTTTTTGACGTATGTGACACCGTCAATTTATTTTATTCCCTCACTGCTTAAACTTAACTATTCAATTAACAACGATTATTACTCGCAATGTTAATCAAAATAATGAAGAAATTATTAAGTGGTAATATGAAATATTAGCACAGTGATTTGAATGTTACCACAAATGTTACTTACCGACATAAATGCGTTGATTTAGGAATCAGACACATGTCAGTTACACTATAGCCCATATCACAAAGTGATGTGAGTGATGTGATTCAGCAATATGTAATAAACATAATAAATATATATATATATATATATATATAGGTGTGTGTATATATTTACGAATAAAACCTGTAACACAACAACCATGAAGTGTCTTGTTTTCAGTACATGGTAGAAACTGTACTGTTTCTTTGACAGCGATTGTACAGAAAGGTGATTTGATTGAGGTCGTGCTCAACCGCCTGGTTTTCCTGGAATTAAGGGTACCCTCTTTATAGAGATTTCAGCTAAACGGTTCAATTAACGTCGCGGCAAGAAATCTTTTAAGCGCTGAAGAGAGTAAGCAGGAGAAATGATTGAAAACGCCGTTTAAGGATGAAATCCTGACACGGTATTCTTATCTAGAGAAGATAAGATATTTTCAATTTCGTTACGTAATGATAAAATATCTTAAAAACCAGTAATTAAAAAAAGAATAATGAAAAAAAAAATTATGAGTTTTTTAAATATTCATACATGTCAAAAACGAGTGTATTTAGGCTAAATTTTTGGTATTGCAACATAAGCATGGTAGAGAGAAATTCCCACCGACATTTTCCTCTCTTGAATCACAATATCGCAATCAAGAGATCTCTGGATTCTTTTCAGGCTTCAGTCATTATACATGTTTATATCCGTGTCTTATATATAGTTCAGTATGTCAGTACGTGAAAGGTATCGTGATATCCTTTGTAGTCCATAACTGGAGGTACATGATATGGTGTACATAATCAATGGTGCCAACGCACCCTATCCAAGTTATAACGTTTTACTTTCTGAATATTTTTGATATGTATTTAACTATTGTATATGAGTTTACGTTGTTGAAAAATATGAAACGATTTTATTTCATTTGCGCTAGTATGACCGCTAAAATAGTGCATTTAATGCTATTATAAAAATATAAATCATTGATATTATATTATAAACCAAATAAATATTAATGAACAAAAGAGGAGTGTTATTATTTTGAGGTGGAGTACCGGTACAGGGCGGATAGTCATTTGCACGCTCTGCTTCTCACAACTACGGATTCTCTTACATAACCTTCATTCTACTTGCAAACCCAGCTTTCACAACGTCATGTATATGTATATTTATAATAATATATAAAGCATAAATTATTATATGTATGAAGTTATAATACTTTCAGTAATGGAGATTACGGGGGTTAGTGTACAACGTTTTTAAGTTTTAACCTTTCATTTTTATTTTCCTACAATTCTTCCTTTACATCACATTACCAATTTTTTTTCAAATATTGCAATAATAATAGGTCAGTATCGTATATCGTATAAATATGACATGTTACAAACATCGAAGTAAGTTTCAAAATTGAAGAGTTCAATACTTGATCAATACTATCAAAATCAAAATAGTTATATTTTTTTAAGTATGAAAAGTGAGTTCTGTAGACGAAAAATAAATTAGAAAAAGTTTATTTAACAAGCTAAACAACTTTTTAAAAGTTGCAGTCTTCCATGAGTGCTGAAATGTAAAATCTGCAACAGGTACCTGCAGAGTAGGAGGTCATATGGCGACAACATGGCATTTCAGATCCCTAGGTAGTTGTACATGAGTTGGACTACACCTGATGCCTCTTTTATGCCCTTCCTTCCTTGCTAAAATGTTTTCTAATTTATGTAAAATATCTATTCACTAAGTCTAGAGATAGGTTACTGTATGTATGTATCCAATGATTATAAAATAAGATGTAAAGTAATAACCTGAGAGAAAGATAAAATCAAAGAATACTTGGTTTGAAAAAAGACATGGAGGAACTGAAGGTTACTCCAGAAGATATTACAGAAAGACCATCTATAAGTCAAAATAGGTTTTCAGGAAGCACCTAAAAAGAAGATGGGATGCTGGGTCAAAGAAAAAGGATAGAGAAACATAGCACAAGAATGAAGGAGATTTGGTAGCTGAGGAGACAGAAAAGAAGCAGAACTTTAGTAATCATCATTTTAAAAATTTCTTCTTCTTCCCCCCGATGAGGCCAGCTGAGGACCACATGCCAATTTCAATTCTTCCACTTGGCTGATTACTCTTCCGTCCCTTCCAATATTTCTTCATCCTTTCACTATGGTGCTTCCTTCTGTCTTCAGACCATCTCACCCCGGGTTTCCTCCTCACTCTTCCCTGGAATCCTTCCATACTCAAGATCTTCTTTCTAAAAATCTCTCTGTCCATAGTGTCGTCTTCCCTTATATTGAACGTTATATAGAACGTTCTACCCCGGATATTTATAAAGAGATCAACTTTTTACATCAACATAAAATTTTCACAACAGTTAAGTGATGCACGGTTTCAAGTGTCTCCCTCCGGAATAATACTGATGATAACGCTTGATATATTTTTGGGTAGGATTCGAAACAAAGAACTTCAGAAGCAGAAAATTAATACGACTTTTTCTGCAACTTTGAAGACGTGTAATTTTCTAACAACTAATTGTAGAGGATAACTACATAAGAATATTTTAGAACACGTAGGGGGCCATCAGAATGTTTTCTACGTTCCTGTATATTTCATCATTAGATCTTAATTTCCATACTTCTGTGGTTTTCACTGGGCCCCTTCCGCATCCCCCAACCATCGTAGTCTTTTGAGCTGGATGACTTTGATTATATCAGGCTCTTCATGTAGGTCCCTTAGCTCTTTATTGGACCTAATTCTCCACTTGCCCTCCACTCTGATAGGTCCACAAATTTTACGCAGGACTATTTCCCCACATACTTCAAGGATCCTTTTGCAATTTTTTGTCAGTGACCAGGCACCGCATCCATAAGTCACAATTGGTCTCACAATTGTTTTATATATGAGACACTTTGCCTTTCTTGATATAATTTTACAGCACAATATTTTCTGTATGCCCAACAGACATTTATTTCCCGCAGCTATTCGTGCCTTAACATCCTTATCTACTCTGTTCTCATACGTTATCATACTGTACAGGTACTTGAATTCGTCGCAAATCTTGAAGATCCAGTTCCCTACCTGAATTTCTTCTTCTCTCATTTGGCCACTTCTTGAAGTTCGCATGTTACCGATCTTTTTTCCCCGTTAATTTCCGGGCCTAGATCCCTAGCTTCCCTGATAAATTCTTCAAGAGCGCCTGCAAGTGCTGGTACCGTTCGGGCTGTAATGAGCACACCTGCTACATACGCTAGATGTGTTATACGGTATCGATATACGGAGGTAAAATAAACAGAAATTAACTTAGAAGTTTAAAATAAGTCAGTAGCTACCATTCAGTCCAGCCAAGATTTCAATGGATAATAGAAACTAATAAAATAAACCAGGATAGAAATTTATTTTAATCACACGGTCCTTCTGTTGAACGTTTATCAACAGAAATAGAAAATGAGTATCAAAGAATGTTTACACTGATTACCATAAAATGCAAAATCTGGAGCGACAGAACAACGGAGAGTAGTATAGGATTGAATGGTGCCGATGATTGCACAGGTGTGGATAAGCAAAGAACAACGGCGCCCAGAATCATAGCATAACCTAATGGAAATTGCTGTGATGCCAACAAATAAACAAAAAAGGTTAATAGATACAAAACTCAGTTATTGAGATCAGCTTAAAAAGCTTAAGCCAACACTACAATTTTACATCACATTTCTTGTTGAACATAGAAACGTGATTATTTAATCGACAATACTAATGACATAATGGTGTTGCCAGAGGTCGAACAGTCGAGAACGTTCTACCCCGGATATTTATAAAGAGATCAACTTTTTACAACAACATCAAATTTTCACAAGAAGAGTTAAGTGATGCACGTTTTCAGGTGTCTCCCTCCGGAATAATACTGATGATAACGCTTGAGATATTTTTGGCTAGGATTCTAAACAAAGAACTTCAGAAGCCGAAAATTAATACTACTTTTTCTGCAACTTTGAAGACGGGTAATTTTCTAACAAATAATGTAGAGGATAACTACATAAGAATATTTTTAGAACACGTAGAGGGCCATCAGAACGGTCAACAAAACTAAAATTGTAGCTGAAAATGTTTCTTATGTCCATAGGAGTGTTATTATGTATATTTCTTAATGATACCGAAAGGAAGTTACAAAACTGCACTTTTTTTTTTGGTAGACCCAGCACTTAGTTTTTTCGCTTAATAACCAAAAGTGAATATAATCAAGAGAACTACCCAGAAGATTACCAGCACTCTCGGAAAAACAACTTCTTTTCATAATACTTTCACACCTGTGGACTCGGTCACAGTCAAATTTTGTGTGGAAAACAAATGCTTTGTTGAGGTTTTTGGGGCTACCCTATGTGTTATAAAAAATATCCTTCCGACCTTATTCTCTATATTTTATATCAAGCAAGCTACAGGACTTTAAATTTGCGCTGTGTCAATTCTCAGCTTCGGAAGGGCATTGTTTCGTTTCCTGGCCTCATATATATTGAAGATTAGCATCCAAAGAACTGAGTAGGAAGTTCCCAAGAGGCCTAAAGATTATCGTCAATAATCCAAGGGATACAGTTTATACTAAAAAAGTAATAGCCCTTGTAAGTTCTATGAAGTGTGAGATTGGCTTTCTGCATCTTTCTTTTTTCAAGGGTGGTGAGCTACGAAAGGTCAAAAATTTTGTAAAAAAAAAAAAGTTGCAATTTTGTTTCTTTAGGTGGCTAACTTTCCAGGGGTTAATCGATATTAACTTATATTAGTTGCTACAGATTCCCCAGCCAGACGTATTCTTTATTCCCTTTGAAGGTCATTAACAGGATGTGTTGTCTATAACGTGCCTAAAGCAGGTTTTGGCCATGCCCATGTCTATCTGCTCTTCAATCTAGCAAATGACGGAACGATTTTTAGGTCCACTGCGATCTTAAAAGCCTGGAATGATTTTTCATCCTGGTCCAACTTCGAGTTTACACGACTACAAAGCCGACATGGATCTCATGGCCAGATAAGTGCTCTACCCTAACGAGGTTTTTATGCCTGTGGAGGAGGCTGTAAAGGAACTTGGGCTGGCTATAAACGACCCGAAGACAAAACACGGGAGTGTTGCAGGCGGCGGAATTCAGGAGCCACTTTCAGGAACAGAAACCTATAATTTGGAATGTACTATATAAATGTTACCGTGTTACATCGTCTATCTTCCAAGGCAAGAAACCTGTAACGAGCTTAGCCTAGATATTGAGGGAAAATACTGAAAGCTACTGAGCTATGTTTCATCAGCCTATCAAAACATCTCCGAAGCAAAATCTCTTTGGTGAAGAAAATGTTCTGGTTGGAGGTAAAAAAATATATTCTTAAATGAATCGCTAACTGCAAAAAGGCAACTATTCCAACTCTTGAGATTTTTGTTTAAAAAAAATTTAACTTGTATCAGAGACAACGCATCGTTTAATACAGAAATGACACTTGTCTAAAAGATAGCATATCCCTTGAAAATACCTTCAATATTTTGTTTAGGATGTAAACATCCTTCTCATGAAGGGTGAACATGAATATTTTGTTTACTGCAGAAAGATAAATATTCCACGGTAGAACTCCTTTTTTTTTTTTTTTCTTGTAAAATGTTAGCAATGTGGATCAGTTTCCTTTATGTACTTAGCGATTCAAATAGACATAAACTATTAATTAAAAACCAACGTTCCGACCAACACTGCAGGTCTTCATCAGGGTTAATGGCCACAAATCTGAAAATCCCTCCCATTTACTTGTTAACATTAATTCATCCCCGTACTTGCCCTGAAGAGGCCCGCAACGAATGTCAAAATAATGATTGAAGATAAACTGTTCAAGAATTTATTTTTGACCTTCCCTCAAATAATTATTCAAGATGATATATCAGTAAAATAAAACTAAAATTCACATTACCAAGATCCAAAAACAACAAGTGCTGTTATAAGCAATGAGTAAATTTAATATTTTGAGGCGTTAGAAGAATTTAAATTGTTAAAAAATAAAGGTGAATGAAAAATAGGCCGGACCGAATAGTTTCTGGTTCCACTCTACTTCATCAGCAGTTTTATTATTCAGCCATTCTCAATTTATGTGATCGTCAACAAACAATTGGGGAGCGGAGAGGCTCAGTGGTAGAGCACTGAGTTGCAATTCCGTAGTTCTTGGGGTCAAGACTTTTATTTAACCTAGCGGCCGGAGATGGATCCTATGGGGTCTAGGACCATTCTGGGAGTAACTCAGCCTATATAAAGTGGGTACCCATAGTAAGGGGAGAAATCTGGCGGTTGAGCGTGATCTAGGAATTATCACCTCCCTGCACACCCGTTGACCATGAAACATTACAGTCTCTACCATGTACTGATCCCCAGACCCTTGTAGTGGTACATGCTTTTTATAATTGATGGGTAATTTATGTTAAACCAAAAGAACTGAACGAAAGTCTGAGTTTTCACTTCTGTCGACAGTACTCGTGACATTTAATTTTTGTTTTTTAAGAATGGTAAAAAGGTTACATTGTTACAACCGTAAGAAATCTATTTAATTGCGTTGTTAAATAGCAGCGTGAGCCTATTAAGAGGAAGATGATTACCGTAACCGCTGGCTGACCCAATTACAAAGAACTCTTACGGAAAGTTTGTAATTATAAATAAATAAAGCAGATTATCCACTTGCCGATAAAAGGCGTAGTAAATAGGATAAAACAACCGTAACTAAAACCCGGGTTATATATCAAGATGTTTTTAATTTATAAGAACATGTTTTTAATTAATGAGTTGGGTTTCGCACTACTAAGTACCAAAACGAGTTGAGGAAAAAAATAATAATTTTAAATAACAGATTTTTCTCATCTTAGATATATGATATATACAACTATAAATTGTAGAAGTTCTCCAGTTAAGTTCAACTGAAAGTTCAGGAATCACCAGAGATTTTCTTTCCAAAGAAAACAGACAAATTTTAAAATGTCGACTTACAATCAAAGGTTTCTAGAAAAAGTTGGGAAAAGAAAATGGACAGAAGAAAGGAAAGAGCAATACAGATTAAGAATGAAAATATTCTGGAGAAAAATATTCCAAATTATGCGAACTTGATTCTTAGATGGCCTTAATTTTAATTATTAATACTTATTAAATAAAGTATTATTTATGCGAGATATTCAGGATCAAAAGTGGGTGACTCCAAATTTCAAAAATTGAAACTTCGGGTTCAAAACCGGACTAAAACTTCGAGAAATAAGACCTTAAAGAATCGTACTAGAGATAATTGTTTGAATAAACTAGCGAAAAATGTCTTTATTTTTGATCCTGAACGCCTCATTTATAAAATGTTATATTTATTTTATTGAAATGTGTAAAATATATTCATAATTTGCTTAAACAATGATTTTAGAGGGAATCTGGACGACAGAGTTATGGGGAAATTTTATTTTTAGGTTATGTGAAGTTATGTACGGTGCAAGTAATGTAAATTAATATACAATTGTGATCGTGTTTACCCAATGTATCTGTGCTGGTTAAGTTCTTTTAGCTTAGTATAAAGAGGATGACATTACATAAATATTTATGACGACAATACATATATGTTTTCTGTGCAAATATTGGCCGAAATATTGAGTCGAAAAGACAAGATTTGTGAACTTTCGTACAAACAAAATAATATTATAATTTACACATATACATTTTTCAACCAAGTATATTTTTGTTTTTCTAAATGAATTCATACGAGCATAAAAATTACACTTCCATAAAAAAAAAAAATATTGTGTTTATAAATAAAATACAGAATTAAATTAAAAATTACATTAGTTTAATTTAATGAAATAGTCTGATTTTTTTTTTAGAAAACATTTTTGTAGCTACTTTTCGGCGGACAACCTTTGCTATGTATAGGGAGTTAGATTTCTTGAGCTGAGATGTACAAGTGTATAATATAACTAATGCATAACTCAATCCAACACTCTAAGAATGAACTATAGTTTTATTTTTTTAATTAATTGAACTAATGTCAACAGATAAAGAACTAATGACTTGAATTAATAAGATATACTCGGCATGTTAGACGAGCTACAAGCAGTTCCTTTGTTCCTCATTTAGCTTATCTGATATTTATTATTCCAATTCTAATTCAGCAAGGAGAGAGGTGATGTCATGGCAGACTTGTACAGATGTCACGTTCAGAGGAGCCATAACAAAGTTCTTTATTTTATTTTTTTAAATTTATCTGAAAAGGATAGAACATGTACTCTCGTCCATTAACGAGTATGCAATATTTCACTGATTGATTTAATCAATAAATGATCGAAATGCTAATAACATCGAGAACTCGCTGGTGAAAGGTATCGTTGAAAACAGGATAAATACTTTACGGCACGCTGGTTTTTAGTAAAATTAAATCTGACATTTATTAATAAAATAATTGGTTCATGCCGGTCAATTAATTTTCTCGTAAAACAACACATTTGTTGACCCAAGACCCTTCATTTGTTGTAGTGGTAAAGGGTTTTTTTTTTCATTGTTGATTTTACCCCTTTCCTGTTTTATTTACAGTTTCATTTAATGTTAAGATTAAAGGTGCTTGGACTTACTTCAAAGGCCAATGGAATATTCCACCACAAAACCACGAACTTCAGCGGAAAACAGGATCTGAGAAGGAAAGCGAAGATTATGCTATTCAAATGAGTTTTTCTCCCAGTGCTACTATACGGATCGGAAAGCTGGACATTCTTGGACCGCCATGCCAACAAAGTTGTATCTGCGGAAATGAAATTCATACAGAAAATATTAGGAAAAACCAGGCGAGACCGAATAAGGAATGAAAGGCTGCGAGTTGAACTAGGAATTATATCCATCATAGAGACGATTGAAGAAAGACAGCTGAAGTGGTTCGGGCATGTTAACAAAGTGGGAGATGACCGTAAGGTCAGGAGGTTTCTAGAAGCAAGACCGGGAGGAAGGCGACCTCAAGGCAGACCAAGGCTCAAAGTATGCAGACTTGATTGAGAGAATTGGCAAAGCGAGCGGAAGCACCGTGCCGGAGATGAGAAGCCTAGCACAGGACGGGGACCGTTGGACAAGATGGTCGGAGCCAGCTACTCCACGCTTAGCAGCACTCAGGAGATAGTGGTAGACGAAGAGAAGGACTTACTTCCAACGGTGAAGCCTATGAAGTTCTACCATCTCAACCTGTTTTCTATACCGAAGTTTCTGTTTATAAGTTTAGTAGCTGATTATCGGTAGTTAATTAAAAAATAATTGAAAAAACATCATACATTTAGTATGTATATACTTGCTGAATTGACAAAAAGTTGAGTCATTTCATTAATAATTTTTAATATGTTTTGTGCGTAATAGAATAGAATAGAATAGAAAAATAATTTTATTCTGGGACCAGGTCCCTTTAGAATAACAAAGATGAACAAATTAAATGAATATATATCTGGCCAAAGGCCTACATCAAAATAAAACAATAATTACATAATATCCTGAAAGTAAATAACTAAACAGGTATGTTTTGGTAGAGAATCAGAAAATGTGATACAGAATTAAAATAAAAGAACAGACATATTTACAATAAAAAGGAATAAGCTTTTGGAAAAATAAGTGAATAAATAATAGCATCTGATAATAAAAAAAAACAATGCCATTATTATGAATGAGGAATATTTACAGTAGTTCATCAATCGATCAATTTGAATATATCTATAAATTATTTATTGATTATCTGATTGGGAATTTAGATGATATAGGAAAAGTTTGTATTTGAATGAGGTTAAAGAAGACGCATGGCGGATATCGAGAGGAGGAGAGTTCCTAAGAGAGATAGAACGGGCTAAAAAGGAACGCTCAAAAGTTTTGGTTCTGTGGGAACGGATATAAAGATCAGAAGGGCGAGATCTTGTGCCCTGGGATTGGATAGAGGATTTGAAATGTAGGAGACTATAGATATAAGACGGATGTTGTGAGTTGATAGTTTGATATAAGAAAGAACCAAGGAAGTAAAGTCTACGGATAGAAGAGAAAAGCCACTTTACCTCAGCGTACACATGAGACCTCCTCGGGGCCTCGAAGACAAATCGAAGCGAACAGTTCATAATTCGCCTCAACCTCTCCTGGAGCCTGATCGAGAGGCCACCATATGCACACAACCATAGTCAAAGTGAGGAAAGATAAAAGAAGTGATGAGGAGCTTACGTATGGGTAGTGTTAGAAGATGCCTGGAACGGTGAAATAACTTTAGAGAGCTTATTGCTCGGCGGGAAATTTGGGAAATAATACTACTTACTGTGCGTAGTAAGATCCAGTATTAGGATAAGAAAAAAAATTAGGGTGTTGTACATTTATGAAAGAGGTGAAAGCTTAAAGTCATCACCAATATTGGCTTAGATATTCAGCTTTTCCTATATTTAAAAAAAATATGGAGTTATTACTATATTTCATTCTGATTTACAAAAACAGACTATTTAGAAACAGTTATACAATACTTTAAAAATGATAAAACTTAATTCCGATAGTAAACGGATTACAGGGAGTATAAATCAATAAACGTTAATATCCACAAAACTCCTTCAGTTGATTATTTACCAAGGGTTATAAAATATTCATAGAATTTAATAATAAATGAAACAATCAGATGTTTTTTAATGACAATCTAGCAAGATAACAAGTATACACAATTATTCCTATTGGTTCGAATTAATTGCTTAGTAACTAATTAACTAAAGAAGATTAAACACTAGTTCTAAAAGGATTGAGTATTGAAAATAAAAAGAACATGTAATTTTAAATCATAGATACAACATCTAAACAATATTGTTAGATCTAAAATGGGAATACTTTCAGGAAAAAAAACTGAGTAGAAAACCTGCTGGCGACCTTGACATCTAGCCAGGATACAGTTAAATCTTTGCAGATCCTGCGAACCGAAGAATGGTTGGAAGGCTTCAGGTCTATTCCTGGATAGGGTCCAAAAGATTAACATCGACAATTAGCAAGATGCGAAAACCAGCAATTAATTTAATTAAAATAAATCGCCCGGTTAATGGAGGAAATTATTTAAAAGCTAATATTTTAAGTAGGCAATTAAGGAATCGTAAATCTTAATAAGAATATATAATTATTACCAAAATGAATTGTAAATAATTTATAAATATTTTTATTTATTTAAACAATAAATAAACTTCTGAAACAATAATTAAACTTCTTGTTTGAATTTAGCTCTTGGCAAGAGCTCCACGCCCGTGACGCGGGTGACCCGGGTTCGAGTCCCGGTCCTGGGCATATCTTTTCTTTTCAAATAAAAATATTTAAAAATTAATACAATCAATAACAAATAAAATAAAATAAATTATGTAAAGAATTTAGAACGAAATAAAAAACAAAATATAAAATATTTAAATTAAACAGAAAACCTAAATAACTTAATAAACGAAGTACTTCTTTAACTGCCTTAGTGTTTTTATTTTAATTTTATTGTATTGATCTAGCATAGTTCGTTTATATTTTTATATTATTTTATAAGATTATAAATTTATTTATAGTCGAGGAGGCCAAGGTCCTCCAAAGACCATAGCGTTGTTTGATTATAATGATGATATTTATTTATCCACAGACATACATATTAAGATTAAAAATGCAATGTTATAAATTATTATATAGACATAAATATAATTAATTATAATATAACATTAATTTTCTATTACATATTAATCCCAAATCATAGGCCAGGTTTTAAAGGTATTCCGTATGGTTCATGTTGTAAGTCGGCATGTAAAAAAGCATAATATAGACTTTATAATAAGCAAAAATTACATGGCTATATTGAAAGACATATAAGTGTCATTTTTTATTTATTTTGTAAATTTAAATAAACGAGCAGAAAAAGGAAATTTAATCAGCGTTTCGATAAAACCCCTAAAAGTGAATATATTTTACTCGTTTTAATTTAAATTATTAGAGTTCAATCAAAATAAATTTATATAGAAGCAAAAAGCATAAAATCATAAATACTGAGGTAGGTTTTAAATATTAGGTTTAAAAAAGAAATAAGATTCAATTAAATACAATATAATCTATATTATGATTTATTGAATTATAAAAGTCCTTTTCACTTGGAATATAAATACGTAAATATTTCACCTTCACATAAATATTTCTTAGGAAAAATCAAATAAAATACTAGAAACAGCAAATTTCAATTTAAAGATATATTTTCTGTGGTGATATTGACCGAAATATTGAATCGAAAATACACGATTTGTGATTTTAAAAAAAAAATGATTTTAGATATTTTCGCTTTTTTTTTACCACCAATTTTATTTTTTCAATATTACTAAGAGTTCAATACACGGTGAATGGATGATTTATAATTGTTTGCTCGACTACAGCCTAAGAAACTCTTATAAAACAAATATAAATTCTCCACCAACATATTTTCAGCAAGAATATGAAGAATTGTTTTTCTTGACCTGATAGATAAGATATATGATTCCTTAGGATCATTTTAAAGGCAAAAAAAGTTAGCACAGAACAAAAGTATTTTACCTCAAGTAGATTTTACCACGAATGTGAAACTCATTTGATTTCGCACGATAGGAGAATGTAAGAATTGAAATTGCACTTAATAGAGACTGATGATCGGTGTATCAATTAGTGGATTTCCATAATAACCCTTACCGGAGAGGGAAAATCAATTACCGAGGTAGGAAAATCCCTAACCAATAGAGAGAGAGAGAGAGAGAGACAAGAAGAAAGCTGTGAAGACATAGACAGGCCGGGATCTCCTAGCGCCGTGAGAAGTGTGCCACCTCCATTCACAACCTAACTCCATTAGACTTTCAGATAGGACTCCCTTTCAGCCGAGTCAGTGTCCAAGTTTCCAATGTCACCATCTATTCTCGTTCATAATCTAGGATATTTTTAATGGATTTATTTATTTTTTTATTGGTGTTTAAGATCCTTTCCGGTTCCTACTGAGACAAAAAAAAAAAAAGAACGGATTATACCCTCAGGTTACTAGCTTATTCTAAATTGAGTCGGAAGGAGATTCATTCTGAAAATTGGAATCCGTCCAGCGCCTTAGCAGATTCGAGGTTGCTAAATCAATACCTTAAATTTTTTTAAAATTAAAAATTTCATGTTCTTCAAGTTTTGTTTCTGGTAGCGTTGTCAATCATACAGACCGACGTCACCTTGCTGACAGCTACTTGGAATAAATCTACTGAAAACATTCCTGTCCACTGTCTCAATAATACATCTTTCTCTTTTTCTTATAATTAAGGCAGTATCAACCAACCTGCCAAGTTTTGTGTGAGTACAAAACTTACAGTAAAGCATCTAATTGACGTAAAAAGTATCAAAGCATTTGCATATTGAAACAAGTCTACCGTTTAAAGAAAATAATAAAATACAGAAGATGCTGATGTATTTAAAAGTCACAAAGTCTCCATACAAGAAATTTAAGAAGAGCAGTCCTCGCTAGTGTCCCGAGCCGGCGTTGAACAAAATCAAAGAAAAATCCAAGTTCATTTCATTTTTCAAGAAACTCATTCTATTTGAGCTCAACTAAAACATTTTATTAAGATAAAGTTCTCACGGTATCACTCTTTCGACGGTTTCTAACACATTTAACCATACTGTTTAACGCAGATAACCAGCTAAAGTTTGTTTAAAGTATGGGAAGATATTTGATTTAACAATTTTCTATGCCACCAATTTGAGGACCGCAGTTACCTCCGTGTTATCCAGGAAATTAAGTAATTCTGGGATCCTGAACAGCCGATTTAAATATTATTCAAGAAAAGATGTCCGAAAAGCATCATTATTAAGTCATTTCATACATTATAGGGTATCTGTTCCGCACGTTGTCGCTTCGAGTTGAGTCACAATACAAGTTATTGTGAGGAAAAGAGAATGTAATTGTGGGTAATGTGTAGATTTCGGTAATCATTTCATCAAGAAGTAAATGCTTCAACTAACATTTCGAAGTATAGATGATAACTGTTTGATAAAACGTTCATTTCTAGCTGAAATGATTACCGAAGTACACACATTTCCCATAATTAAATTCTCTTTTCCATACTAAAGCTCATGATAACTTTTATATTTTGGAAAATATTAGAAGAGAAATGAATGAAAAGTTGAAACTTGTTGTTACTCAACTCAAACCGACAACCTGCGGAATAATTGCCCATTATAGAATGTATTCATTCAATTCCTTAACAGGCACCTCAAGTTTTCGAATTTGCAGTTGACTCAACTATGCATGAAAATAAAAATAAATAAATCAACACTTGATGAATTAAAGAAACAATTAGTTATCAGTTCCAAAAGGTTGTAGCTTCGGGTTGAGGCAAGTTTTGACTTTTCATTCGTTTCCTGTTTAATATTTTCGAAAAAAATAATAATAATCGCGAGTTTTGGTATATAAAAAAAGAGTGTAAGTATGGGAAATGGGAATATTTCCTAAATCATTTTATTTAGGACTGAATATTTCAAGAAACAATTCAGATGATATAACAAAATATGATTTTAAACAGTGAGTGTGAGTTCTTTAATCTATATGCAGGCAGTAATGATAGTTACTTATGCACCTAGGGACTAAAGATCATTATTCCCTCAGCTGTGAGTTTGTACCCCAGCGAATGCGAGGGAACAATCGAGTTTATTTCCGAGCGAATGCGAGGGAATAATTATCTTTACTCACGGAGCCAAGCCGAAGGAGTAAAGTATTGCTGGGAATAATGTTCAATTTAGTCCCGAGGGGCATACAAGAGTTTATCTCCAGATGAGATGTAAAAATGGGATGCAAACTATACGCTATAATATTGTATATTATGTTATGCTTTACAATAAATTCAAAAACTGAAATTAAATGTGGAATTATTACAATTTTGAATTGTTGTTTTGATTTAGCTGGTAATAAATTTGAAATTTATTTGCTTCTTGTACAATATGTGGTATATCCATAACTTACACAACCTGAACACAAATGAACTTCTGTTTATCAGTTTTGGTGTTTTAAAAATAACTGATTTTAATGGCCGGTGTGACAGGTGTACCAACCTAACCCTGAACTTAAGACGTTTATTTAGACGAATTAGGTTGCCATCTTTTTACTTTATTCCCTAGGGAATAAAGTTAACTTTTTGACTCAATTTCTAATGCACGGTGAGAATAGACGTTCTTTAGTCCTATTTAATTGAACCAAAAACACATGTTTTTGTACCAGCTGGAGATAAAATTATTTTAATTTACGAGAATATTAAACAGAAAACGAATGAAAAGTAAAACTTGTGACTTAGCTGGAAGCGACAACCTGCAGCACTGATACCAACAATTATTTTCACGTAATTATTAAACTGTCTAAACAGGAAGTCATCTAGCTCTTATGATAATTAAAAGTGAAAATCTTCTTCAATCTAAGTTATTAGCAGAGGACTGGGCAAAGGTTAAGGTTATGAAGAATCAAATATGAGTGGGAAGAGAGATAAAGGTTAAGTATTGTTGATAAAAACCTGAATAATTCAAAGAAACAGGTTCAAGGTTCAATAAAATAAGTAATTTTTGTTAAAATGCAGAATTTACATAATTTTACTTCCCGAGAAGACTTCTTCAGCCAGTCTTTAGAAGAATTCGTTAAGCCTGATTTACACGAGCAGCCTTTACGGTCCAAGTCTTGATCGAATTCGCTTAAATCAGAAAATTTATCCGTGCAAATGGACTCCGATCAGTTTCGTGGTCAGGAAAGGAAGAAACGGATACTACTAAGTGTATATTAACGATACTAGTACCATTTTGAGGAAAGACAACACAATGTAATTGAATATACTTTGCCATTTGTCATTAGGAGTGAAGAAAATAATGAAATCAACAAGTAAATTATTATAGGGTTAGTTTTAATTACTCTACGTTTAGAAGCAGTATTTAACATCTTGTCGAAATGATCGAGAGTTTGCCATAGTATTAAAAACCAATAAATTTCTATCGACCAATCATCTACCTTTCTTTAACAAAGCTTTCCTAAAAATTCTTTATAGCATAGTTTCCACTTCAATTACATTACCAGCAATTCGATTTAAAATGAAAACATGTTCTTCCAAAATTAATAAAATAAGTAATATTGCAACATTATTCTAACAACAATTAAATATTATTTTATCTGATATATTATTTTTTAAAAATACTGAACAAAGGTTTATGAAATAATTTGATTAACATATTTGTATCGTAATAATTATGTTGCCTTCGTAAACGTTAAAAATATAAACTGCATGTTTCATGAACCACCTTTACTAATAATGAACGTAAATAGATAATTGAAAACCGTGCACTGTCAAATGTAATAATTCACAAAGCAACTAACACTGACCATGTATACTATAATAATGTCACTTTGAGTGAATACCATTAGAAATTGCTATGATGTAAACCATTAGTTAATATGTTTTTGAGGAGATTTGACCTTTTTTTTTTTTATTACTGCATATAAAACATTACAGAAATTAATTAAAAATTCAAAATACTCCACTTAAAAAGTTATTTCAGAATTATTACATTGTAGAGAAGAGCAATACGAAAGCTAATACATGGATGGATTCCAAGTTAGAAATTGCAAGCTAAGAAACATCACGACTAGCTGTGGCAGCGTTTTATCACTACGAGAACTCTAATTGAATAATGTTTAATAAAAATCTAATTCACAACAGCAAATCAAAAAATAAATTTCTTTATGAAATAATCAAAAAGATTCGGAAATGTTATTCTTGATTCTTCAAGAAATCATTATTAGTAGCAAATGTACAATGTATAAGTGAACATCTCCAAACCAGGGAGTACCTGTATCTGATATTCCCTTGAACAAACTTCAACTTTTGAATTATTTATAAATTGCAATAGTATAATAATGTGGAGAGGAAGCCAATCGCAGTGCCATGTCCAATGTTAAAAATAAAATGATTTATGACAGCGCTCTTTTGCTTTTTGCTTCTGAGATTATCCTGATAACTGAGTACTTCACTTGAACCTCTGAAAATATGATAGATAACCCAGATTTTAAATGTAGCATTCAAAGATACCAAGAGAGTATTATAACAGAATGACATAGATTCTATGAAAAAACATGGCGAAAAGCCTCTCTATTCATATATAGTTTATATGAATGTTATATCAATCTAAAGCGATCGCAATTGATCGAAAAAGAAAAAAGTTTTTTTTTCATATTCGATATTTTGCATTTGTATCGATACGGTCACTCGTTTACGGTTCTTATTCGAAGAGAAAATATATCTTTTTTTTGTTTTACATAGTGCATCATATTCGCAGCTAAATTACACTAAGAACGGTTTCTCCTAAGTCCCGGAGATGACACAATCCCCTCAGCTAACAACTACACAATGCAAGAGAAGAGACGGTACCCGGGGAGAACGGTACATCGGGAGCGGACCGCTAGGAGAGGATCGAGAGAATTGCTGCCGCGGTGCCGTACCTAACGCTGTCTCCATCGCTTTGTCCACTCTCGTCTCCGAAGCCAACAGTACCTCGCTCCTGTATCGCCTCTATCAATGGAAAGGAAGGCTTCCAACATTCCTTGTTCAGATAACAAGCATTTCTAGATAAAAGTGTCTAGAAGGTTGAAAAAAGCATGTATATAATCTACTTTGGTAGACTAGAATCCGAGGAAAAACAAAAGCGTACAAAATTGTGCAAATAAAAACCCTAAATGATTCTGCAAGATTTTGAAGATGTCAGGTAGCCTTCATACTCATTGGTTTATTCACTTAATGCCACTTTAGGCTGCTAAGCTTATCGTACGATGCTTCAGCGGGGGTCCTAAATTTCGCCAATCAAGGTATAATTAGGATAGGGATATTTAATGAGTACTTGAAATTCCACAGTCTCTGGACCACCTTTATACGTTTCCACCCGAAGGACGCCATTACTAAAGGTTTTTTTACTTCCTTTATAAAACCCTAAAGCCACATGCCGCTCTGCGAACCCGCGATCGTGGGCATAGTAGGATATAATGCTGACGACCACACCCATGTGACCTCTAAAATCTTATAAATTAAATTATGTAATTTTCAAATGGAACAGTGATGGAAAAATAGGATTTGAATATGTCCACATATAACATGACAAATGATTAGAAGCAGAGAATTCCACAGAAGGAACTATTCATTCTAAGCGCTGCAATCCATCACTGAATCTTGGCTCTCTAGAAATGCAGAATTATAGGATATAGCTCAGAAATCTTCTGGGGTAAATGGAAGATTGGAACTGGAGAAGTACGTAGGTAAATAATCATGTGAAATGCAAAGTTATAAATACATATTATCGCATCACATACATAATTGTAATAATATAAAATAATGGATTATATATTGAAAACAAGGAAGAGGAAGATCCTAAGGCCCGACCAAGAAAGAAAATAGCATCCTATCAAAAAGAATCAAGACGATAAGAACCTAAAGAGAACCTGGTAGAGTATCTAGAGTATTAAAAAAGCAAGGTCGAGACTTAATACGAATTTTCGTAATAATGGTTTTTGATAAATCATGATTTGATTATAAACAAAAATTAAATAATTATCAACTTTCAATGCATGAAGCTTACTTCATTTGCTGTATAGTTCTGATTATTATTAATAACCATATTTAATTAATAAAGCAATTTATAAGCGGAAATATTGACTCATTTCACCGCAGATATTTTCTCTCCCGATAGAAACTGATATTTTATTCATTACGGAGCTGCTCTTTAAGGGCAAAGGAGACTGAGATGGGGAAAAATGACAGCGATAACGGTGAAATGGAGAAAATAACAAGTTTCTTATTCTTTAGAAATTAAATAACTTCTAAGGAATTTAAGCGAGAAATAACTGTTCGTTTAAACATGGCGGCGGCGGATTTATTCAATTATTAAAAATATAATGATATTTACGAAACCACAAAACAGAAATTATAAGAATTGTTATTGAATTTAATTTCTAATTTAAGGTGTAACCCAGAATTGCAGAGATTAGAGTCCCGGTTCAAATGCAGCTGTGGCATATAATTTATTTAATAGGATGTTGATAGTTGGGAGTGCAGTCAAGAAAACACGCAAAAATAGGTGAAACTATTTTATTTTAAGTGCCGACGTTTCGACCTACTATGTAGGTCATCTTCAGGGCTATGAGAAAACAGACAAAAACAGAATAGACTGTAAAAATACATAAAAAGAGGTACAGAAAAATTAGATAAAATGTAGAGATATAAAAAAGAATGATATATAATGAAAGGATATATGAAGGTATATGAATATATATGTACATAATATATATATATAATAATGTATGTAGGTATATGAATAAAGATGATTACATGGTAGATGGATAGAAAGGTGATAATGCAAAAAACAAAGTACAAAGAGAGCAATGAAGTTAAACAGAAAAAAAAAAAAAAATAAAATGAAAAAGATATGAATATAATGAGTATGGACAATTTAGTATAATAAAGATAGAAATGTATACAAAGAAAACAATAGTATGAAAATAGACTCATGGGGAGTATCATAAGTGCAATGAGAGAACATGAATTAATTTATTTAATCTGATTATATTCAGGTATGGACTCTGTGGGACATGCAGACCTTTCTGGGGCTCACCCAGCCTCTATTAAGTAATTACTTTTACTTGGGAAAAAAAAAATAGGCGGAAGAAAGTTATATCATCTTCCTGCACAACCGTTATCTTAGAAACAGTACGATCTCTACCACAGTCACTACATACTAACTCAAAATTAGCATTCTCGTTTAAACAATATCTGCCAAATGGATTAATCTTGGTTGGGTATCATGGGGTTCTTTAAACATTAAAGGGAATCAAAACAGTTGGTTTTCATCTGTTTTACAATTACACGATATAGATAGCACTACCCTTGGAAGACATCCCCAGCAGCCATCTATAGAGTTCCTGGATGATTTGAGGAGAACCTGAATGCGGAGATGGGAGAACCACGCCCTGGACAGGGAAGAATGGAAATAAAATGTATGAGAAGGTTCTTGTTCGCAGAGGACCGTAGAGCCGAGCGGAATTAGATACACCATAAAATAGTACAGAATACGTTTCGTTTACAAAAAAAAAAAAAAGTACAAGCAAAACCCATGTAACTCAAACCTTCCTTGTCTTGAGTCTTTTGATGCGAGTGGGTAAAGAAGGTCTCTAGAATTCTTTATTTAAGAAAAACAACTGTAATAAAGAGGCACCAAGTTTTTTTTCATTTTTAAACATGCTTTTAGTAATCGGAGAAGTTTAAACGGGGAAATGTACCGGTGCGGATAGGCTTAAAAAAACACATATTTTTGAGACCAAAAAAAAAGCAAACTTATTATTCCAATGGAAGAAAAGTTAAATGTCTTCCAAGAAACTTTCTGGTTATTGAGGAAGCAGAGAGCGGAAGTGGAAGATAAAACGTTTTTGCTGAGCTGGGTGGGACTACCTGAGTTAAAAGCTGGCGGTCCCGAGGTTCGATAACACGACTTGTCAGCGAGGGCGCAGACAGTTCATAGCTAGGCGCAATAAACAAATTTTCTTTACTCCAATAAACGAAAAAAGGCACCTAAGGTATTATTGAATTTATCTTTTTAACCAAGAAAACATCAACTTAACATATATATATTTATAGAATAAAAATCCAACTGGGGCCTAAAACTAGCCAGTGCCTACGGCCATTTATAACATTAGCGATCATACTTTCAAGCGTTGAATCTTAGAGAAGGAAGGAAGTAAGTACGACATATAACAAGTAGTGGAATAGTTCTTTATTGTTTATATTAATTAATTAAGGCATAATTGTTGGGTTGTTTACGTTAAACCTGTAGAAGTGTATGAAAGCTCTTATATCAGAGTCATTCCCTTTAAAAATGACCAACAATGAGGTAATTCGAGTTAGAACCGTGCTGATCTTGAAATTATTTTAAAAAGCTCAAGCGTGGTTTATAATTTTATTAGGGCAAAAGCTTTATAAATTAAATAAATTGAGTACGGGAGGAGAAGGGAGGTGGGGTGGTTCAGTGGTAAAGCGCTTTTTGATGGCTAAGAATTTAATCCAGCAAAGAGAAACATAAACAGAGAAATAATAAGAGTGTACTGAGATTTTTGACAATTTTTGATGAGTTTGCTATGGCATGACGGGTTTGTACTTAAACAAAAAAATATAGGCATCCTGGATGTCTAATTCATTATTATTAACTTCAACATTAATAATTCTTATGTTACTTAAGCATGTTGAATCTGGAAGTATCAAGTGTCCAATATTAAAAGTTCCAGAAATCCTTTGGAATCCCAAACTCCTTATTATCAAGATCAAGATCAGAAAAATATCTATGAACTGTCGGTTATAAGTTCCATATAACGCTAATAACATTCTTGTTTTCTCAGAATAAACGTGATAAGATTGAACAAATAGTACGTTCCAGACATTATAAATATGCCTAGTTTCTCCAGGATTTACTAGTTTCCTCAGTAATAGTTAACCACACTGCAAATATGGCTCTTCAGAAAGTAACATTTGGAAATCAAATTGCTATACAATATTGGTCTAATAATAAATGATTTACTCCTTGAAGCTAAAACATTTCCTAGATATATCGCATTTCAATGTTTAATTTTTTTTTTTTCAAAATGAAACTACAACTCCAAGCACATAAGGAATTGGTGGGAAGCCGCTCAAGTTAGGGAAAAATGGAAGGAGATCCTTGAGCCAGCCAAGATCCAGTGATGGATTGTAACACCATAGATTTTTCAGAATATTGTGAAAAACTTCGAAAAATAATTTTCCCCCTAGTAATTTTCATCCTTTAATGTTTCTTATGAGATTATAATATAAGTGTAAGGGATCTCTAAATAGGATAATTTAACAATACAACCCAATGAAGGGTATAGAGTTACTACATTATAAGGACTGAACTTTTTCTATGCTTAGCATTTGTGAGGCCGAAATCATGCTCAACACCATGATGATAAATTTAAAGGGTATTCACGCTTCCACAGAGTCAATCCACGTCTGCTAACTGATTAAATAATTTATCTACCATAGCCGGATTCGAGCATGGGACATCAACACAGCAACTCAGCGGTATAAAATCTCCGCTAACTCGCTAGGACAAAATATGACAACTATAATATTAATACAAATTATCAAATAGAAGTGCTAAGGAGAGAAATAGAAATGAGCCGTAAGAAGCGAAGCGTGACTACAATAGAATAGCTCGTTACATTACAAGATAGCTCTGGAGGTGTACTTAGGTGTCACATCGTGTAGGTCCTGCCTAATAGCTTTGTCGTGACGCTACCCCGAGGGTCGAGGAGGAGGAAGGATGTACAGCAATATAGAGTAGCAGAAGGACTCTATATTGTATACATTAATTAATTAAGGTATAATTGATATATAAAAAGGTAAATAATGGAGCGGAGTGGCTCATTGGTAGAGCACTGAGTTAACATGAAAATCCTAGTTCAAATCCTGCTACTGGCAAGCCTTTTTTATAGTCTATTGGATGGATGGAGTATCTAGGACTCCCCTGGGGCTCATCCAGTCTCTATAAAGTGGGTACCCAAAATAAGAAATAGTATAGTCCCTTCCACGAATTGAATTCAAGACTTCATGGGTTTTAGTTGTGCAGGAAGACATATAACTTTAATCGATTGCAGGGGTCCATAACCCCATTTTTGAAAATTTAAATTTAAACTAGAAATTGATATTTTTAAATATCGTTACACCTCTCCTAATTATCTACTCCATTTATAGGCAAGGGAGAATAGTAAGTTACAATTAATGAAGTAATATAAGTAATTAAATCTTTTGATCTAAATATAAATCACATTATCACTTTCCCAGATTAGTTAACTTAAATATACATTATATTAATTTAATTAAATATAAATCAAAGTAGAGCAAATACTCAAAAGATAAATTAAATACTTGTTAAGACATTATAATTCCATCCATAAAACCATAAGTCTCCTAATAAAAAAAATACCTGTCAATATTTCGTCTATTCAGGCATCTTCTAGACAAAAAGAGAACAATAGCAGAGGAAAGAAAAATTTATATTGATTTAAATTTAAATAAATTTACAAATGATATAGGAGACTTTGTGATGTAATCAGAATTAGTTCAATAAAGAAAATAGCTTAGCCTAGAAACAGAAAGGATGGTAATTAACGATTAATAATCGCAAGAATAAATCTCGAAAGTGACTTTTAGAACAGAATAATATTTCATTTGCACCGTAACTTAACTAGGTAAAGACATGAAGCTCGGAGTTTCATTCATTTGATATAAACAAGTCCTCCAAGTCCGCCTTTAAGTAAGCCAGCAGGTCGCCGAGTCTGCATAACCGCGCCCCAAAGGATTCGAGGAATGCAAAAGGAGCAAAAATCTCTTCCTGTACAGCTAAGTGGCCCTCAACCCAAATTTCATATTTATATAATAAACATACTTCCATATTGAATTGATGTATTCAAATTTTTGTAATCAGTTAATACTTTCAATTGTAATTAATTAATACGGATAGTGAATTAAAATGGGTTAACTTCTATAGTTAATAAATGATAGTTAAAGAAGAAGTTCAGCAATTGAAGACTTGTATCAAATAACGGCCACAAAGCGTACTAGGGAAACAATTATTATTGTAGGACTATACAAGCTGATAAGGTCACAGTCATTGGGGAAGATGGAGGAGAGCAAGATCTTCACAATTATTTAATTTAAAAAAATAATTAATATATTAATTAAGTTCAAAACAGATAATAATACTGTTACGGTCAGAGCGGAAAGCAGGACCGGCTTCTGATCTGCCTAGAGCGGATTAGGCAAACAATGGGATTAAGCGGAAGGGATTATAGAATGGCGTAGAACCTTCTAGATCGGTCTAGGTGGTCCTCGTCCGTGTTCCGAGTAATGCCCCACCACGACCTACCTTGCCTATATAAAAAGGACAGCGTTTTCGGCCGCGGCAGTAGTAATAAGACGAGTCTGTAATAAGCCAGTGAGTAGCAGTCGTTAACTAGTGGCAGTGTGTGTGAGTTAGTTAGTATTAGTATCAGTCTGTAATAAGTGCTTAGTGAGCAACAGTGACAATTAGTGACCGTGTAATAAGTGTAATAAACTGTGTGGCAGTTTGTCATATTTGGAGAGTCTTACGGTCGGTGGACTTTAGTTAGCGAACTGTAAGTGTTAATTTGTAATTGTAAACTATAGTGTAATATTATTGTATTTGTACAAATTTATATAAATAGTTTAGTTACTTAGTATAAACAATATCTTATATTATTTGTATATTATCTTAGAAATTAGATAACATTTAGTAGAATATTATTATTGTATATTGATATTAGTTTAATAATTCAACTGTTTTAAATAATCTCATTGTATTCTTGTTAATTTGTTAATAAATATTAGATTCTTGAATTAAGTAATAGTTTAGTCCATTTTACACCCAGTAGCCCGTAACAAATTGGTGTCAGAAGTGGGATCTTGTGTAATTATTTTGTCTAGCATTTTGTAATAATTGGGCTACTGTTTGAAAAATGGCTTCTCAAAGTCTTAAATTGATGGATTTAAAAGTTGCGGATTTAAAACGGGAATTAGAAGAACGTGATCTGGATTCTTCCGGAAATAAAAGTGTACTGCAACTTCGCTTGCGTCAATTTTTTGTAGAGTTAGGGGAAAATCCAGAGGACGTTCTGTTTGAAACTGATTTAAGCAAGTTGTCTGCAACTTTTAAAAATGAATTAGGCAATGTAGAAAATAAGCTAGGTAATGAATTAAGCAGTGTTAAAAATGAATTAAGCAATGTTAAAAATGAGCTAGGTAATGAGTTAAGCAATGTAGAAAATAAGCTAGGTAATGAGTTAAGCACTGTTAAAAATGAGCTAGGTACTGTAAAAAATGATTTAATGGATACATTAGAGTCTAAGTTAGGCACATTAGAGACTAAGTTAATGGAAAATGTAGATAATAAGCTAGCTAATGTAGATAATAAGTTAGCTAATGTAGATAATAAGTTAGCCGATGTAAATATAAAAGTAGCTGATGTAGAATCTAGGTTAGGAGAAAAATTGAATTCAGTTGAAAGCAAACTTAGGCAAAGAGTAGAAGCTCTAGAGGGACGTATGAGCAACCCACCGATGAACGACACCGACCGTTCCCCCGAGGTCAGTCTTCATAAAACCATTCTGCCCGCCAATAATGGGACGCCACCAGCTCACAACACCATTCCAGTATTCGACGGAAAGACGCCGTGGGAGGACTACATGACTCTCTTCGAGACAGCGGCTTCGATCCACGGGTGGTCACAGGAGACCCAAGCTTCAGCGTTGTGCCTGGCCTTGCGTGGAGACGCCTTGGGAGTTCTGCAGGGGATACCCATGTCGGAGCGGTCCAACTACGGGGAGCTGATCAGAAGACTGGAGATGCGTTTCGGCCACCGCCACATGGACCAGCTGTATCGCTCACAGCTGAGAAGCAGGGTCCAGAAGACCAACGAGACTTTGCAGGAATTTGAAGCGGATATTGCCATATCACCAGCCGGGTGAGGAACGCCTATCCATCGGTCACCGACGATGTTTACGAAAGCTTGGCTGTCGACAAATTCCTGGATGGACTTCGGGATCCAGAGACACAGCAAGCAGTGAAGCTCGCCAGGCCGAAAACTTTGGGAGACGCATTATCCCAGGCCATGGAGTTTGAGGCTGTTAGGCAGTCTGTACGGGGCCATGCGCGAGTACGAGCAGCAGAAGCGGAGCCAAATGCGTACCTCAGCGTCGAGGACATAGTGACGAAAGTTTTGGAGGCTCTCAGGACCCGTAAGAAGGAGATACGCTGTTGGAGCTGCGGCCAACTTGGACACCCTAGAAGCAAGTGTCCATCTAAGAAGCAAGAAAAGCCACAGGAAAACTAAATAGGGTTGATGGGAAGGGGCAACTGTCAACCCGTAACGTCAAAGGCCCCAGGAAGACCACCAGGGTTGCGTCAATAGGAAGCAGAATGAACAGTTTCTACGTTGATGGGATGGTGAACGGACAGCTGCAAAGTCTGCTAATAGATACCGGCGCAACCATGACAATCTTGAACTCGAAGACACTTCCAGCTGAGAAGATCTTACCAACAACTTGGGCATTACGGACTGCCACGGGACAGCCAGCCAAGGTCTACGGGGAGACAGTTGCCACCTTCATCATCGGGGGTCAGCATCTGAAGCACCGCGCTCTCGTGGCAGAGATCGATGAAGATGTCATATTGGGCATGGACTTCATGATGGCATACGGGATCAAGCTGGACATGTCGAGAGGTGTGCTGACGATGGGAGACGAAGAAGTCATCCTTCGGCAGGGAAAGGATCTCTACGCACGAGTGCTCTTACTAGAAGACACCACTTTACCTGCACGGAGCCAAATCGTAACACATGGGACAGTCGAAGGACATCTACCGGAGGGTCAATGTGTACTAGTTGAACCCGGAAGGCACGAAGAACAAGAGATCGGGCGCGGCGTACTGGTTGCTAGGTCTCTCATCAAGATCGGACCTACCACTCCAATTCGGCTAATGAACCTGAACAGCTTCACGGTAACGCTGAAGAAAGGAACACCAGTCGGGGAGTGTACCACCGCTACCTCAGTGGTTCGTCAGCTGCAACGTCATCCCACCGAGCTTCGAGGACTCCCAGAGGAACTTAAAGGATTTTTGGACGAATCATGTCGCGACCTTTCGCCCGAACAGAGCGAGGAAGTGAAGAATATGATTATCCGATGGCATGACGTCTTCGAGATCGGACCAGGACCACGGGGCAGAACGGATATCGTCCAGCACAGGATTGACACCGGGGATGCGAAGCCCATCCGACAGGTCCCGCGGAGGCTGCCGTTAGCCAAACGGGAGGACGCCGAGAAGATCATAAAGGAGATGGCGGCTGATGGTGTCATTGAGCCTTCGAGTAGCCCCTGGATGTCTCCCGTCGTATTGGTGAAGAAGAAAGACGGCACAACGAGGTTCTGTGTAGACTACCGTCTTCTGAACAATGTCACCAAGAAGGACAGCTATCCGCTTCCCAGGATTGACGATACGCTGGACACCCTAGAGGGGTGTAAACTCTTCTCTACTTTGGATCTCCGCAGTGGATATTGGCAGGTTGGATTGGCACCTGAGGATAAAGAGAAGACGGCGTTTTCAATTGGCACTGGGCTCTGGCAGTTTACAGTAATGCCATTCGGGCTTTGCAATGCTCCTGCCACATTCGAGAGGCTGATGGAAAACGTGTTAAGAGGTCTCTCTTGGGAGGTATGCCTGGTATACCTAGACGACATTATTGTACTGGGAAAGTCCTTCGCTCACCATCTGAAGAATCTGGAGAAGGTCTTCGAACGACTGCGTGCAGCAAACCTAAAGTTGAACCCGAAGAAGTGTAATCTCTTCCGAAGGCAAGTCAACTACCTGGGGCATATTGTGTCAGACAACGGAGTTGCTGTTGACCCAGAGAAGATAGCAGCGATCACCGACTGGCCAGTACCTCGAGATAAGCACCAGGTGAGGAGTTTCCTCGGGCTCTGCACCTATTACCGGAGGTACGTGAAAGGATTCGCTAACATCGCAAAACCTCTTACCAGGCTAACCGAAGAGAAAAGGTCTTTCCATTGGGATCACGAGTGCCAGGCATCCTTCGAGGAGCTGAAGAGCAAATTGAGTAGTGCTCCTATTCTGAGCTATCCACGTCCCGAGGGCAAGTTCATACTTGACACAGATGCCAGCAACATCGCCATTGGAAGTGTCCTCTCTCAGCTCCAAGACGGAGAAGAAAGGGTGATTGGATATTTCAGCAAAGCACTCTCAGCTCCGGAACGCAACTACTGTGTCACAAGGAAAGAGCTCCTGGCAGTAGTAAAATCCATAGAGCACTTCCATAAATATCTATACGGAAGAAGGTTCCTGCTGAGAACGGACCACGCGGCTCTAATGTGGCTGCTGCGATTCAAGTCACCGGAGGGACAAGTGGCGAGGTGGATCGAGCGCCTTCAAGAGTACGACTTTGAATCTGCTCATCGTTCTGGAACGAGCCACAGGAATGCGGATGCGCTGTCAAGAAGACCATGTGAAGATGAAGAATGCAGGCATTGTTCCCGACAAGAAGAGAAGCAGGGAACAGTATTGAGGACAACGGTTGTTATCGACAGTTGGCGGGACACAGAGGTGTCAAAGGAACAGGACGAGGACCCGGACTTAAAACAAATAAAGGAATGGAAAATATCGGGGCGAGGAAGACCGACCTGGCAGGATGTGGCTCCAATGTCGAAGAATGTAAAAACGTACTGGGCCCAATGGAACTCCATTGTAGTGGACAACGGGCTGCTGAAACGGGCATTGGAGAACGCGGAAGGAGATCAGCGTAGGCTACAGCTCATCGTTCCAAGGAATAAAGTGCCCGAAGTGCTTAGAGAACTACATGACGGTGTAACTGGCGGCCATCTTGGAGTTCACCGGACATTGGAAAAAGTTCGTGAACGCTTTTACTGGGCAAACCTTAAGGACGATGTGTTGGACTGGTGCAGGCGTTGTGCGTCTTGTGCGGCTTCTAATGGGCCAACAAGAAGAAAGAGGGCCCCTATGAGGAAGTACAACGTGGGAGCACCGTTCGAGAGGATAGCAATCGACATCGCTGGCCCTTTCCCTGTGACGGACGAAGGCAACCGATATATTCTCGTGGCCATGGACTACTTTTCTAAGTGGGTGGAAGCGTATGCCCTTCCGAATCAAGAGGCAGTCACCGTTGCAGACGTACTTGTGAAGCAGCTCGTCAGCCGGTTTGGAGTACCCATGGAACTTCACGCTGACCAGGGAAGAAACTTTGAGTCTGCAGTCTTCTCCGGGATGTGCGAAGCACTGGGAATACGGAAAACCAGGACGACACCTCTTCACCCTCAATCGGATGGCATGGTGGAGCGCATGAACAGGACAATGGGTCGATATTTGTCTAAAGTGGTCTCCGACCATCAGCGAGACTGGGACCAGTATCTTCACTTGTTCCTGTTAGCCTACCGCAGTTCAGTCCATGAAGCAACGGGGCAGACCCCCGCAAATGTGGTGTTCGGCCGAGAACTTCGTTTGCCTTGTGATCTGAAATTCGGGTTCAAGCCTAATGAGGAAGTTGCCGGAGAGGAGTACGTCACGAATCTACGGGAGCGGATGGATAACATCCACGAGAAGGTTCGTGCAAACATCCAGGGAGCCAGTGACAGAATGAAGGAGCGTTACGACATCAGGGCAGAGAAAGGTGGATTCCAACCTGGAGATTTGGTCTGGCTACATGATCCTCGAAGAAGGCGAGGCTACTCACCTAAACTTCAGAACTCCTGGGATGGCCCGTTTGAGATCATCAATAGGATAAACGACGTCATCTATAGGATCAGAAAGCAGCCAAAAGGAAAACCCAGGGTAGTCCATTTTAATAGACTGGCCCCATACAAAGGAGACCATGGCCCGACAAAAGACCAGCAAGTCAGGTACCTCAACAACGTGTAGGCCAGTAAGGTATCAGTTGCACAACCTAAGGTACAAGGTTCCCGTGGAGTAACTCAGGCAGTATACAGAGATATCTTCTCGTTACCCGCGGACTATTCTCTGGCCCATTGTGTAGCCGAAGATCTGAGGACTTCCCGAGGGATTGCAACCGTCTTCAGGAAGAAGTTTGCTGGAACTGAGGAACTGGAACGCCAAGGACCACGCGTCGGGAAAGCACTCCACCATACGCACGAAGGACGACACCTGTTCTACTTAGTTACCAAGTGTGCTACTGATCAGAAGCCCACATATGACGCACTGCGGCGAAGCCTCGACGACCTGCGGAGTAAGCTTCTGAGACTGCGTGTCACCAAGCTCGCGATCCCTAAGTTGGGCAGTGGATATGACGGCCTGGAGTGGAAGGTTGTCAGGAACATGCTTGCACAGATATTCGCCAACTCTGGAGTCGCCATATTGGTGTGCACGTTCAACCCCTGGAAAGGAAATGCGTCTCCATCGAGGGAAGCTCATGACCGCCCGATTTCTCCGGACTATGCTCTGGGGCAGAGCACTTTTAAGGAGGGGGCAGTGTTACGGTCAGAGCGGAAAGCAGGACCGGCTTCTGATCTGCCTAGAGCGGATTAGGCAAACAATGGGATTAAGCGGAAGGGATTATAGAATGGCGTAGAACCTTCTAGATCGGTCTAGGTGGTCCTCGTCCGTGTTCCGAGTAATGCCCCACCACGACCTACCTTGCCTATATAAAAAGGACAGCGTTTTCGGCCGCGGCAGTAGTAATAAGACGAGTCTGTAATAAGCCAGTGAGTAGCAGTCGTTAACTAGTGGCAGTGTGTGTGAGTTAGTTAGTATTAGTATCAGTCTGTAATAAGTGCTTAGTGAGCAACAGTGACAATTAGTGACCGTGTAATAAGTGTAATAAACTGTGTGGCAGTTTGTCATATTTGGAGAGTCTTACGGTCGGTGGACTTTAGTTAGCGAACTGTAAGTGTTAATTTGTAATTGTAAACTATAGTGTAATATTATTGTATTTGTACAAATTTATATAAATAGTTTAGTTACTTAGTATAAACAATATCTTATATTATTTGTATATTATCTTAGAAATTAGATAACATTTAGTAGAATATTATTATTGTATATTGATATTAGTTTAATAATTCAACTGTTTTAAATAATCTCATTGTATTCTTGTTAATTTGTTAATAAATATTAGATTCTTGAATTAAGTAATAGTTTAGTCCATTTTACACCCAGTAGCCCGTAACAATACCTTTGAAGTAAAGGTAAAGGGTTAAAATGAAATAAATTATATTATTTATTTGAATGAAATACAAATTGTATTGAAATACAAAACAGGGAAAAATAGGTCTTGCTGTACCTGTAATAAATTTTAGCTACAAATACTTCCCACATTACCCTACAGTTCTTATCAAATTTGATAAAAGTAATCATAAGCTCAAAAACAAAACGATAAAATAATAAAGAATTACAAATTTGAAAGAAACAAAATACGGAGTTTTCTGTAGTTCTATCGTGTCAAATTATTTATTTATTTTTCCCTTGTCCTGTTTTTTTTTGTTATTGTCTATATAAATAAGTAATATAAAATATAATAAATAATTGAACACTGTTTGTGGAATACAAAGAAGAATATTTAAAAAATATAATGAAGATTTATGTAGGAGCAATTTTTCAAGTCTGCATTTTTTTTGTGTTTTTTTTTTGTAAAAATTGCAAACTTAGCATATACATTTTTATCGAAGAAGGCCGAGATTGGTATTTTTTTTATAAACATCAAATACGACTTTATTGTTTTCTAAATGGAAGGTGGACAATTAGAAATCCCCCCCCCCCCCCGAAAAAAATTTAAGTTCCTGCAGCGAACAGATTTCAGATTCCCGCTGAAATTAGAAAATTGAGACCTTTCTTGATTACTAATACATCCTTTACAAGGGAGACGAAATGAATATTTCTAAGAATCTGCCAAGTAATCATTGGAACAGAGGTTTGATAAGTGTGAGTTAAAAATTAATGGGAACAAAAAAAAAACAATATCTAAAGATAAGAATGAAGCAAACAACTTTATATCATCTAATATAAATATATTATAAATATTATAACTGATTTCATCGTTATGTATACTCAGTGGAAAAAAAACGATGAACCGGTGTTTGTCTTGGTACCACTTCTAAAAAAAATTTAATAACTCGGAATTCTTTCGTAGGTCAAGTAGGTGACGAACATGATGACTTCAAACTATATTTATATAGACAAACAAAATTCTATGACTTATTGAAAATTACCAATTTAGTTAAACGTAAAATTATATTCGACTCTATTTGTACACTTTCTTTTATTAATTTATGAACTTATGCAGATGATTTTCTCAACCTACAGTGTATCAGAACCTTTTAAATCATTCTAATATATTATGTTTCAAAACTTACATTCTTCTGAGGTTTAAAGAAACAATGGACTGAAAATTATGGCAAAATATAATCTTTTTAAATCTAAGTATAACACTATCACAAGTATTTTTTATATATTATTATGCTTTTAAGCATTAATATAATACTACCACAGGCGGGGAAATGGGAATTTCTCCCGCTTAAGTATAAACAGCATCAGTGATATCCCTTAACCTCAGAAGCTTTGGGACTCAAGAGGTGTGTCTACTCAGTGTCTGCTCGAGGTATTTTCAAAACATACGAAATCATTAATTTTTGGACAAAGCTCCTTGATAAATAAGAATTTTCTTATTGGTCTATGTTTTGGGAAAATTTTATATTTCTTGATACATACATTATCTATGATAATAAACACATCCGCAGCCCCGGTGAATCATTGGTTAAGACAAATTTTGTCCAGAGTGAGTTAATTGTATTGAGGGAAACGGAATCGTGTCATTTTCGTATTTTTAGGCTTAGAATGAAGTTTTAATATAAGCATTAACACCTTTTGAATTCAGTGCCAGGCTTACCTCCTTATTCACTTCGTAAATAACAGGATTCCGCTTCTTCAAGTATAAGAAACTCATTTTGGAGAAGATTTATTTATTCAAAGGGGATGTAAATAAACTATTTTAAGAAAAATATTTCATTTAAGCGCAAGCATATACTGAAGCGGGACTACAGTCAGACACTAGGATGCAGCTTTTATAACGGTACGTCGTATAACACTTCATTGACTGCTGCCTGGAGAAAGCTGCTTTGAAAGAATTTTGAATAATCAGTAAAATTAATCATATATTAAGGATAAAGATAATTTAAAAAATGTGAAAAACAATCATTATATAAAAAATTTAAGTCCAAAAATGATATCAAATTAATAAAAACAAAAATATACATATTTATAATACCGATAAAGATGTTTAGAAATATTAATGAATGATTTATCAGATGTTGAATAGTAGTAGGTCTGAAATAATGGTTTTAAAATAAAATATTATTACTTATTATTTTTATGGCAAGATCAGGTACAATTGTCAAGTACAGGTATGAAGTTAAAATAAATAAGGAAATAAGAAAAAGATCTTATTAATTGTTACTAATATATTGTTATTAATTGTTGAATACATTGTTAAGTTACTGAAAAAGGAATGGATATAGACATACGACAGTGTATTATTTGTCCACTACATCATTTCTTAAATTCAATTTTAAAAATTGAAATTCTGTAAAAGCTATTAAAAATAAAAATTGAATGTTTATATTAATAAATTAATCTCTTATCAAAGGAACATTAATGTGATAAGCGAACATGCTCGAGTGTTGATCAAACATGAGCCTATATTATAGCGGATATAAATGAATCCACATTCCTTAATACTCTGATAGAAGTTGGATAACAATTTCTGGTCTACTAGAAAAATATTCAGTAAATACCATAAATTATTTCCACAAGGCATAATAACGTAGAAATGTATTAAGCAAAGCGGCTGATAAAAAGAGAAATTCGATAACTAGAGATAAGAGACAATCGTGGTGAATACAACCGCGATCAGTGTGAAAAGGCCAGAGATCATATTAATAATAAATAATAATGTCAAACAATGTCACTAACAATGAATACTAACATGTCAGGATAATTGCTTTATGCATAACATTTTTTCATTTTAAACGTATGAATAAAAAAAAAAAGAATTACTATGAGACAATGTTAATCAAATTTTAAATTCATAACAAACACTTCAATGAGAATCAATTAGTAAAATAATACAATTTTCCCTTCTAAAAATAAAAACAATTTTCCCTTCTAAAAATAAAATCAATTTCCCCTTGTAAAAAACAGGGACGAAGAACGAAAATAATAATATAAAAATAAAATCAATTAAAATCATTAATTCGTTTAATTGAAACATATAGTTGATTTTTTTTTCTGGCAATATTTTAATTTCTTCAAGATTAATGCAATAATTAAGATATGAACTGATAATTATTATATCTGTTTACGGGTTTGTCAGACGCCTTTTCTATTTGCGATTTTCATTTCTTATTATATTTCTTTAGCGATTTCCCAATGCCCTGCAAAATTCATATAAGAAATAAATCAAAGACACATATCACCAGTTTATATTTTTAAATTTCTTATATTCCTATTCGAATGCTGAAGAAATTCTGGCCAAAACTACCATAAATTAAAAGACCTGAACTGGCCATACCCACATCAAAATGCAATGAAGTTAATACATCGTAAATACTATCGAATATAATTACTTATTTATAATGTTTTCTTATAATTAATTAACAGAAAAATATTTACCAACTGCTCCATATTTCTTGTAGTAGAGGTTTCTGATCATATCAGTAACGAAGCGAACATAGAACTGACGAAAGGTACCTTATCAGCGGCAGTTGAGGTAAACACTGATAAGGAGACTGCATCGGAGCCATAATTACGTAATAAGGTAGTACCTGCGGAATGGCGGGTGATGCCAACTCCTCAGTTAAATAGATATTATGAATCACAAAACTCTCCCGAGATCTTATTATCACAAGAGTTAATAAAAAAATAAGTTCTTAACACTTCATACAGCAAGTTGAAGAAGAACTTATTAGTGCGCATGCGCCAAAAATAAGCTTTTGTTTATGTACAAGTAATGAAAAAATAAATAAATCAGTTGGCAAAAAAACAACGAAATCTACAACTAATTAGTATTGTAGAGCTCGAGAATAAGGATCTTACAGAGTGATACATAATCAACATACCACTCCTGGCTGGGACAACCAAGAAAAAATACAAAAAGATTCACGATGTGATTCATGAACTATTTTATAGTTTGTAGCTGGACACCCAAACTTACTGGTACAATCATTACTGCCAGATACATTACCACCGAATCCGACAAGGAGGCTGAAACGTCTCTGGAGCAGGGATCTACTACAGAGAGATAAATCCTAAGGGAAGAGAGAATCCCTAAGGGGAGGTTTTCAAATGAAGAGCACAAATACGATATGTCCCAAATGGCACAATTTCTCAAATAAATATTTATTATTATTATGATTAAATAGTACTAGTTAATGAAAACAAATCAAGATTGTATATCTAACAAAAAAACTCTCCAAAAAAGGTTATTAGGCGGGAGAAGGTTCTTCAAAGTAGAACAAAATCTTGCGACATCTAAAATTGGAAAACAAAAAAATGCTGTGACGTCAAATATTTAATAAAATATTATTTTTCCTTAAGAAACGAAACAATTCGGTACAACGAAAAATGTAAACTAACGTATTAGGCAATAAACTTTATTTTAAAATAATTACATATGAAATTATTTTAATAATATAAATCACTTAACGGACACATCATCTCAGAGAATAGCCTCGCATGATTCAAGTTCCCGTTAAAGCTTTAAATTCTAACTAAAATACACGAGTTGAACAATAAAATCAATTCAACTTATTATATCATACGAACTTAAAATATACTCAAACAATATAAAAATAAAATAAAAACCTATGGGAGGATTATCATCTGAACTTGATGTTTAAAAATTCTATGATGATCAAGGATCATGCCATTAAAAACGAGAAAAACCTTTGAAACATGAGAGCAGATCAATTTACATGCAAGCATTAAATTACACGGTAATTTCACATTCAAAAGATAAAAATACTCTTTATCCTAAGGAAGGTAGTCTTCAAGTACTAGGTTCTAGAATCTATTAGTCATCCAGAAACAAAGCATTTCTGGAGCTTTTTTCTTAATTTTTTTTGTTTATGATTGAGTGGGAGTCCTAAATTTTAGGATACCTATCTAGGTATAATTCGTATAGGGACCTTTAACGAGTACTTGACCCATAATTTACGACATTACCGAAGGACGGCATAACAAGATTTCTTTTACTTCCTAAGGCCACCTGCCGGGCTGCGAATCCGAGATTTAAAGTTTTCTCTTAATTTCTCGACCATCTAACAAACTCTGATGCTAGCACATAATACAGTCAAAATGAAGAAAAATGAATAAAAAAGTGATTATTGTGTATTGTTATAGTCGTTCCATACCTATTCTAAAATTAACAGTAGCATGTTAAAGTATATCTAATTATTTTAGATAACTATTATAACCTTGCGATTAATAGTATAATACGGAAATATAAATATAAAGAAATAAGAAGTTTTACATAAAGAAGTAATATCCGATTAAAAAAAAAAACTTGAGCATTGATGCATGAATATTTGTGAGAAATTATTATTATTATTAATTTACGGAGTAGAGCTTTGGGACTTCACTAAGCCATCGAATTCCTCTCGTATCCAATCCCTACAATCCAAAATCCTTCGTAAAATCCTCAACGCTCCTTATTTTGTTAAAAATACCGTCATCCATAACGACCTTAATTTCCCATTTGTTGCTGATTTGGCCCGAACCCGGTATCTTTCCTTTCATAACAAACTTCATTCCCACTCAAATCCTCTAGTTTCAAACCTAGCTTCCTCTTCGATTCCCGATAATCCTCCGAGGCGTCTGAAAAGAAGATGGCCACGTGACCTTCTTAGTTGAACTAGTGATTTGAGTACTACCAGTGGGTAGTTTCTCAACTTGCCATTACTCATGTCATTTTGTATCATATAGCCTATTTACTGGATGTATTTTTTTTTTTAATACAGTTGTAAATATCAATAAATAAATTTAAAAAAAAAATTATTAATTAATTTAGAATATACAAAGAATTAAATAATATTGACTTTAAAAATACTTCGAATTTCATTACTTTAGTAATGATAGATCTACACGAAAACCATTTACAAAAATAACTCTTGATTCAATTTAAAAAAATTAAATAAATAAAAATGGAGTCTTGAAATGAGTATTATAAAAGTAGGTCACTATAAAAACATGATTCGAGGGAATAAGGACCGCCATCTAAGGAGAGGTAGGTCAAGCATACCTCATTAGTGGTGGCAACGGGAAAGCCCGGCTCAATGGCGGCGAGTTTAAATGGAGGGAACGTAAACTGGAACCGAGATAAGAAATATATATAATTCCGTAACAGACGATTACATAGACGGACGTTCTGAGGAATATTCTGAATCAACGAGGTGGTGTCTAGGAGAATGGATCTTGTTTATATGAAAATAGTTCAGCCAAGATTCAAAATTTAAAAAGGCTCCAGTGTATTCTAGGTAGCAAGGTAATACAGAATGTAGGATTCTCAGTCAATGAACTCAAATAACCGTGTTCAAGATCGCTAAAAACAGTATGTGTAAGTCCGTTCTTTAATATATACATATCTATACAGTCAGTAATAAAATCGTTTAATTTTCGAGAATATTAAAAAGGAAACAAATGAAAAGTTAAAACTTCTAGTGACTTAACTCGAAGCGACAACCTGCGGAACTGATACCAAAATATGTAATTAAAAAATTTACAAAAAAAGGACTAAGGAATAACAGCTGGACATGAGAAGGAGCAGAAGAGAAGAAAGAGAAAGAAAGATGAAGGAGAGTAGAGATGGAGGAAGTAAGCCGGGGTTGTGCATGACACACTTGCCAAATCCGTTATTCAGTTCCTCATGGCGGACCCTCGGCCGATTCCGTCTCGGACCAATCGCTGCCACTGTTTTTTATATATTTTTTCTTTAAATGCTTTCAAAAAAGAAAGGGTCCTTTATCATTCCCAAGAGAAAAACAGAAAATGGGGCACGGATTCCAGGCAGGGTATGCTCCGGAATACATAACGTTATGACAAAGGCCTGGAGGTGGAATTGGCAACCGTTCTACCTGGTGTACCATATGTAATACATAAATACATGATTCAACATGTCCAGGATATTTCTACCTACTTGTCCATGCAGGAGCTGTGGAAATAATAACAAACTCAACCTGCTTTCCTTTATTATCATGGAGATGCATTATGGAACAAGTAACAGTTTATGAATACGAATTAAAATAATTTAATTTAGTAATTAAAATAATTTAATTTAGTAATTAAAATAATTTAATTTAGTAATTAAAATAATTTAATTTAGTAATTAAAATAATTTAATTTAGTAATTAAAATAATTTAATTTAGTAATTAAAATAATTTAATTTAGTAATTAAAATAATTATTTAGTTTAAGAATAGGAACTAAAATAACATGATTCAGTAAGAAACCAAACTGACAAGTAGAAAATAATTGTAAGATAGTTTTGTTTCCTTAAAAAGCATATTTTTTAGTTTCTAGAACTACTATTTATTTTTTAGTCTTTAACAATTTAAACAACCAATCCATTTGTCTATGGTTCAACGATTGAAACTCATATGATTATTTTTAGATAGATCGATCGTTACAGGGTGTATTTTAGTTTTTCAAACTATAATTTTTTTTTTTTTTTGCAAAATATACGAAACTCCTCAGTTCTCCCTGCCAGTAGCCATGTGGTCGTATCCAAGATTAAGCAATGTGTATATACTTGGCATAAGACACTACCGACTCTTGGGACATGAAAAATCGCTAATCCTGAAGATCCTGTTCAGGATAATGTGCAAAGTTTCAATTTGATTCGATAATTTGAAATGGCCGAAAACGGGTTCAAAGATTCCGTTACAGGCACACAGTTGAAGCTGATAACAGTGTGTTGAAAACATTTTTTTTTTCGTTACACGGATTTATATATTTTTTTAAAACTTTTAGTACTTGTATCATATTTTTTAAATATTGTTTTATTGGAATTTAGAACTTTGCCTCTTGAATACTAAGTAACTAAATATCTTGCAATAGTAAATCCAGTTGTAAACCTATTCGATTCACGGTTCAATAATTGCAAACGATTTGTACGGATCGTTTAGGGATTCAATAGCAAGATAAGAAGATAGTTCACACGCTGTATCTGAATATAAACCGTTAAAATTGTTGTATAGCTTTCCCAAAAGGTTTATATAAAAAACGAAAAAGTAGAACGAATCTATAAGCAGGTTAGTTGTTTCGGATAAGTTAAAAATTCAACAAGACAACTAGGATTTTAGTTTAGAATAAGAGAACAATGTGATATTATACGAAGGATAGTTACAAGTTATAAATAACTTAATTAAATTAACATACGAGGAAGGAAATGGTCCAGGTGAGGATTAGAAAAATTCTCTCAAATAGGAAGAGCTGTTTATTGGAAAACCAAAGTTCGAACCCATATTGAGAGATGGTGGAATATTAATGATAAAGAAGAATTTGATATAATATTGTAAAAAAAAACCCTATGCCACTACGGGTCTGGGGGTCAGTACATGGTAGAGACTGTACTGTTTCAAGGACAACGGTTGTACAGGGGGGTGATTTGTCCACAGATCACGTTATATTATTGAGAAGGGTACATCAATAAAATAATTAATAGAAATGCTGTTGGAAAATGTACTGTATGAAAAAATAAAAACAGAATAAAATAAATATCAGAAAAGCAAAAAACTTTCCCTAAATTACCAACTTTTTTGTTATGGGATTGTTTCACAAATTACCAACTTTTTTATTTAGTTGAACATTTATTTTACCATTACTGTCAAATGTTTCTCACGATTTTCTAAAAAGTTAAATACACATTTTATGTAATTACTCCATTGTTTAACCGAAAAAACATTACATCACCAAAATGTTAGGGTATATATATGATGTTCAAAACTGAGGTATTTCCAGTTCAATTTGAATTTCATAGATTCTTAAACAGTCGATAGGGATCATAAATCATGAAAAATTATTTGTGTGCTATCAATAGTTTTTAAATAATTTAAAAATTACCTCTAAGATAGGGGTAGTGTAAAATTGCAAGCACAAAACAACTTAATATAACTCAAACTAATCAAATACCAGTAGTTGTACCATCTTAAGTAACTTTGGTGAGCGATAAATACATGAAGAAGGAATTTCGTAAAAGTATAACTGAGGTAGATAGTAAATCTTAATTAATGAAAACACCTGGAGCCCCTACAAAGTCCTTTTTTTTTTAAACTCCGTAAATTTAACTCATACATAAAAAGTTCTTTAAAACTTTTAAACTTACAAGTTTACGATCAGATTTAATCCTTATTCCTTCAGGCTTAAGTGCTTATAAGTCATTAATCCTTACTTATACTACAATGGAATGTCAATGATTTTACAACATACCAACAATACAGGAACCTGCAAGAACCTAGTGGAAAATGCTTTTAAGACTATCCTAAAATAATTGATTTTTTTTTAAAGAAAGATTATTACCAAATAATCATTGACGTATTGACAAGTTTTATATATATCATATAATAAACATAATGGATTCCATTCTAATCCATCTTTTTTTTAATAAGCGAATGATTTCGACATAACAGTTTATATGATTGTAAAATATCTTGAAAGTATTTACAAATTTATCAGGCCTCAAATGTCCACTTTCATTTACCCAATCTGTCGGGAAAAAGATTGTAACCTTCACTTCAGATAACCGGTCCTCATTGTAATATTAGAAGATAAAAGTCTTATATCTCAAGCCACGGTGAATGAGTGGTTGTCGGATCTTGTCCAGCTAATTAGTTGTATTGAAGGAAGAGGAATTGTTCTATTCTCGTAGTTTTTTTTTGCATGAAATGAAGTTGTAATGTAACCAATAACTCCTATTCAAACCAATGCCTGAGATAGTCCCTTATTTAGTACGAAGATAACTTGATTCCTCTTCCCTAAGTACAAAAAATTCATTTAGAAGAAAATTCGACTTAACCACTTGCTCACTGTAGAATATAATCCATCACATAAATGGATTTTATTTGTCCATTTTTTTAATCATACATCTAATGTTTATCATTGAGTATTGATAGGATTTTTTAAATTAAAAAAATATATGCCAGTCTTCTATACCAATATCCATGGTGGATAAGGGATTATGTCGAATGTTTTTCAAAATGAGATTCTTGTATTTTCGGGAAGCCGAATCTTGTAATATTCGTAGTGTTTAAGGGGTTAAGTCAGGCATTGGCTCTAAATTGAGTTATTGCTTAATTACATTGATAAAATTTTATTGTACTACGCTAGCCATTATACTACAATAACATATGAGTACAACAACAGTTCAAAGCTTATGAGTCTGCATTTCCGCTGAATAAGTGGTTAAATCGAATTTTATTCAAAACGAGTTAAATGTACTGAGTAAAGAAAAAATGGAGTTATTGCTTATTTTATAACTATATTTCAAGCCAAAAACCAGAGAGCGGCACGATTCCGCTAACAGTTTCTATGTAAAGAACAGTTCAACTGTTTCTCTTGCTCTCGGAATAAAATTCGGATTAACCACTTATTGACCAGGGCTGCTGATATAAAAATAATTTGCAACGAAGATAGGGTTGTTAAAACGTCAATTTATGTAAATACTTAGAATATAGGTCGAACTAAAGCCCATACAAAGTGAGTCAAAAGTAGTTAGATATATTATTCAGAGCATGCCAAAACACAATGCAAATGCAATCTATGTCAACGCATACGATAAAGTCCATTCCAACACACATGGACAGCTACAAAAAAAAAAATGTTTAGTATGCAAAAGGCATTTTCTGCAACAGAAAGTGGTTACACTTACAACTGATTTACAATCCATTCAGTGCAAATGATTAACAACAAATAAAAAGAAAAACCATAAATAGTTTTATTTTATTTATTAATTTTATTATTTACGATAAATTACTTACTGTAGATCCATGACTGGTCGTTATCAGCGGTCCATGGGGCAGCCATGTAATCAAACCCCTTGACACCATTGGACACCATCAAGGGAATCTTGAAATAGAAAAAAAGAATAATAAAACAAGATATTTAACAAGCAGGGCTTCTATTACATAAATAATATAAACCCATGGTTCAATCATGGTATGATCCCTTAAAAGAATATAACTTTCAATTGAGGAGTATGATTTGAAATTTCATTGCTCATAAATAAAAATGTCATTACTTATAACGAATTATTTATTATCTTGAACAATATTGGTTGAACTTATACATCTAAAACCCCGGTGAATACGTGGTTAAGTCGAATACTGGGCAGAGACAGTTAAATGTATTGAGGGAAGCAGAATCGTTTCATTCTCGTAGTTTTTGACTTGATATAGAACAATATCAAAACCAAATTTAAAAGTTTACTTTATCTTAAATTTATTAACAAAAGAAGATAAATAAAAATATATATCAAGTTTAAATTTAAAGCATTAAATATTGAAAGATGGATAAAATAAGGTTATATATTTACAGAGAGTTTTTGGTACCTATTAGAATAGATTTTTATTTCTTAAGTTATAAAAAGAAAAAAAAAGGCAATTATACGAACTCCAGAACCAAATAGAATTTACATAATTCAAGTATAATGTAAGTAGAGTGAAAATTATAATAATAAAATTGTATACTTTGTTATTTATAATTGAATCGACAAAACCAAAATCAAATTTAAAACTTGACTTTATCTGAACTTTTTTAACGAAAGCAACAAAAAAAAATAGTCTTAATTTAAAGCATTAAATATTGAAAAATGGATAAAATTAGGCAATAGATTCATGGAGAATTTCAGTACTTATAAGAATAATGTTTGTTATGAAATATAAGTCTATTATGCAGGATATATTTTTGGCTACTATAAACTATAGAACAAAAAAGTGTATGGGGTCAGTAGAGTGACATTTTTCATAATCAAGTTCTATATTATCAAATTTATTTATCTATTTATTTTTTTCAAAATTTCTTACTAAGTTAAACAGGTTGCTATAATTTTAGTGTTATAATTCTAGAATTGTATTTGCTGTTGGGATTATTACCGAAGCTTCTATGTCTCTTCTTCGCTTCATCCTTCTCACTCCCCTGTCTTTTTCATTTTCTTTTTTTCCCATAGAACCCTGGGTGTATAAGTTTATAATTGGCAATTTTTAGCGACAAAAGAGAATTGTTAAAGAAGGCATTGTATTGAAAAGCGACGAGGTAGAACTATCATAAAGCGATCAATAGCCAGATCCTTCTCTATTCATCGGGGCCCAGTGGCGAAATACATAATCGATATTCTATGCCCTTGACACATATATAAGTACATATTCAACTTTTTATGTATATATATATGTTTTTAAGTATTTTGTAAAGTTATTTTTAACACTTACAAAACAGTTTGATTAATCAAACGTTGACCTTAATAAATAACTAATTAAAAAAATTAAAATTCAATATTTAAATTCAGTAATAGAACCCTTTCACGTTTGGTAGTTATGAAACTTCAAACATAAATATATACATTTTTTTTTGGTTTTATATATATTTGTTTACTGTTAATGATTTTAATGTATATGAACAATCATTACAATACAGTTAATTCATCGGAGCTATAAACTATTGTACTCAAGTGTTATTGACTGTATTGTAATGATTGTTAATATAAATTCAGTTAATTAATTGTTAATGATTGTTAAGATAAATTCAGCAAAAAATTCATTCTCAAAGCCAAAATGTCAGCTCAAACTTGAGAGCCTTCATCACAAAAACATATGAACTTTTAAAACAAAAAAATATTTACGAAATCCAATGCATATGTTCCAAGGCCATATACATATGTATAAAGGGGAGTTACATTAACCAATCCTCAAGAGACTAAGTTGGAAGTCACCTAAGGTGTAGTAGTTAGCATAACAACCTTAGGCCCAAGATCGGGGGTTCGTAGCCCTGCTTTTAACCTTCCTTCGGAGGGGACGTAAACTGGAGGTTCCGATCCTTTCCGATGTTAAAAATCCCCATCCCAATTATACCTAGATAGGCAACATGTAGGACTCCGACTGTAGCATCGTCCGATCAAACATAGCAGCATAATGTGACGTCAGGTGAAACAAACGAAAGATTAAGTTTAAAAAAAATCAATTACATCAAAATATGATAAAAATTACAGGTCCAAAAAAATTCGAATTATTACAGTAAGAGGAAACCAAAATTACATAACTTTGCATATTGGAGGTCAACATAAACAAAAGTTAAAACGTTACATAAAAGGCAGCCTTGAGCGATTGAGCACAGAACCATTGTAACCACCAGTTCCTCTCTAACCCTAACTAATCAATTAACTATTAAACCGATTAATTATATTTAAATATATTGTTTATTTGACAGAGAAATAAATAGGTTACAACATAGTATAATACTATAAATATTGCTAATATTTATAATTAACGGTTTCTTGAAGTTCAACAACCCATAATTTTTACTTGTAGTTATTTCAAAACTAGTTGTTCCCAATCTGAGCTAGACGACTATATTTTTACGATATAATGACTTTTCAATCATTAATTAATTAAGCAATAAGATGAAGGGATGGTTCAGATTCGAAGAGCTAATAGATTCATGTGTGGGTAGAATGAACCACGAATTCTGCAGCATCCTCTAAGTGCCTACAGCAACAGAGCTTAGAATAATAAAAGTAAATGATTAATTATGAGAGGACTGAGGGAGGGGGAGATCAATAGATTGAGTCCTGAGTTGAAGTGCTAGGTTCTGGGTTCAAATCCAGTAGTGGCGAATAAATTATTTCATCTGTTAACAAACACGGATGGACCCCGTGGGATTTGTACCAGCTCCTGGGGCTCACCCATCCTATATAAACTCGGTACCCTAATTTCGTGGGAAACTGGGCTGTTGAGCGTGATATCGGCCAAACTACCTTCTTTGCACCCAGGTTAAAAAATTAAAGTCTCTCGACCATGTGCAGAACCTAAGGTCATTTGTGGGTTGTAGTGGTGTATAGGTTTTTATATAGAATTACGATTGATAATTTGTCACACCTACCGAATTGTCAATAATTGCATTTTGAAATTAAAGCGTACATGGATTATTCCAAAGCAATCCCAAGACACAGGTAGAATCTAAATATATAACCACCAAAATAATGTATTCCTATCCCAATCCAAAAGAGCATCTTATGTATTCAGATAGTTCCTTGTTAATTATCTCTATCGCTTGGTTTTTAATACAATCGCTGAACAGAAAATCAAGTGATAAAATTCAAAGAGAAGAAGGATTATGAGACACTATTTTCGTCATCAACTCCAATCTTAAAAATGTGACTAACTTGATTTTTTAAATTCATTATTTCTTTACTTTACTTTATAGGCGTTCCGACAAGGGTTGCCTCAACTCAGAGGTCCATACCTCCCGAACCATCCAATCCTCTTCCTGGAGACCTGGACCTCTTGGACTCCTTCCTTCCATCTGCTTCTTGGCCGTCCGCGTCCTATCCTCCCTGGTGGAATCCGATCCAGGACTCGGTTTGGCCAACATTCGAACGCCATTCTCTTCACATGACCGTACCAGGTTAGGCGGCGTTAACTTGTAGCATTATTTCTTAAAAGCTAATATATAGTGACAATCTATCGAATTTTCATACCTTAAAGCGTACAACATACGTTAAGCTTAAACTCCGTGGTTAGGGAATAGGATCTGACAAGGGAGCCCTGGTCAGATACAATACTCCATCCTCCTCAATATCCCCCTGAGCAAAAAAGCGAAAAAAAATACACCCGCAATAGGAAGCTTCTAAAACACATAAGGAAAACTTGTGCACTTGAATGAATGAGAGGATGAGGAGCCTGCGATAAAAAAGAGATAGGAAACGGAACTGCAATACATTGTTTCCAATTGCGTAACGATTCACACAAAGAATTGTGAGAACTAACTCTTGCACAAATCCTTCCATTGTGTTCCATTTGCAAGTCCTAGGAGACTGTAACCCATTAAATAAACTATCCAAGATAAGAGGTCCCTAATTTAGAAAACAAAAATTTAACTCAATATCATATGTGTTACAAGGGCATACATAAAAAAAAAAAAAAATTGGCAACAGATATTCTATGTTTATAGGTTCAGTAGAATACAGATGTATGTTTTTCGGTGGAAAACATACATCAGCCGTAAATCGTTTCCTGCCCCCTACGTGAGAAGAAACACAGAAATTCCTTAATAAGAGGAAAGAGCACCTCAGCATGACTTGAATCTATAAATAAAACGATGAACACAACATTTCATTCATAACTTGCGAAGGAGGGAACTTCTAAACCCAGCGGTGATGTCATGGCTCTAGCCAAAGCTCACGAAAAGTAAATAAGATTAGATAAAATGTACAAGAAACACGATATAATAATATAATAATGATGACATAATATAATAATGATATGAGCTCCCCATTTCAACGCTTACTAGACAAACCGTTCTGAACTCCCAATTACAAAAGACTCATATGCATGACTATTATAAGACCCATTTTGATTAGGAATAGAGCTTTGGGGACCCACTAAGCCATCGAATTCTTCACAATCCGACAATCCAAAACCTTCGCAAAATTAATGATCCTTAGTTTGTTTTTAATATGGGCATCCATAATGATCTTAACGTCCAAATTGTTGCTGATTTGGTCCGAACCCGATATCAATACATTCATAACAAACTTGAACCCACTAGTTTCAAACCTAGCTTCCTCTTCAGTTCTCGATAGTACTCCAAGGCGTCTGAAAAAAAGGTGGCCTCGTGACCTGATAAGTCAATTTGTTATTTGAGAACTATTACTGGCTATAGTTTGCCATAACATTAGTTAACAAATGCCGTTCGTTGAGAAAGCTAAACAACAATAAAAAAAGTTACAGCCCGGTAAAGCATGATGAAACTTGATCGACGGGGTATGCTGATAGTTCTTTTCACTTCATCTTAGTGAACTATGGTGGTCGATTTGAAATACACCTGTTGCGGATTTGCATTTCGCGAAGTCGATTAAGCATTACCTTTACCACTAAAAAAAGGGTCCAGTACTTAGTAGAGACTATAATATTTCTCAGAGAACGGTTGTGCTGGGAGGTGATTTATCCAAGAACAAGCTCAACACCAGGTTTCCACTTTACTTAGTAAAGAGATTCTGTAGATCTCCCAAGGTATATCCGTGGCTGTTAACAGATTATATAGTATATCTGCCTCAGCCAGTTTTTAACCCTGGACCTTTAATATAGCAACTTTGAACTCTACAAATGGAGTTATACCACTCACCTCACATTACAAAAAATACTTCAAATAAGTTATTTAAAAAAATAAAAACAGACGTAAGGGTAATTTTTATGTAAGACTCTATACAAACGTTCAAGTAAACCCATCACAAGTCCCAGTTTCGTAAATGGAAATGAAATGTAACACTGGAGAAGAATCCCTATTAAGTTTTTTATAATAAAAAAAATGTTTTTGGTCTGACTTTGTTCTTAAAAAAAGTAAAATGTACTTCTTTTTTAATATTTAATTTCCATACGCCACTACGCAACAAGAAAACTGGGAAAGCCTATCTATATAGAGGAAAATAGTTTCCTCTCAGAACCGTGGGAGATATGCATGTGAATGACGCCTGTCTACCAGAGTCCTATAACTCGATTACGATACATCGGTATCATAAGTATTACAAGGGAGTACATCAGATCGAAATGGAACGCGTTAAAAAAAAAAAACCAAAAAAAAACGGATTTACAATAGTTATCAGAGAAAAAAATTGTCAAATTGTCAAAAATTGTCAACTACGTTCCATAAATTTACATGGTAATTAACTTACGATTATACTTATAAATATCAATTAATAGTTTCACTACACATAATTTTTTTTTTAATTGTGAATTTTTGACACAAGAAAAAAAGTTTAAAGCCAGATTACTTATAAAATAATGCGAACCTCATCACCTGCGCTGGACTCATAAAATCTATTAGAGAAGACCACAAAGGGGGTTAGTTATATAATGGGAAGAAACCTTAGGGAGGAGAATGGCAGGCTATGTGTGTTCCGTTCAAAGATTTAATTCTTGAAGATAAGTTTTAAGAGAGTTTTAACCGATGATGTGTAACGTACAATTTATAAGCCAACAGTTGCACAGGTAAATGTGGTTTAGCCAAGATCTAGCTAACCATTGGATTTTCCTTCCGACGTAAGCGGTATCAATATCCGTTCCTAAATTTTCGTAGCTTCGCTTGTCCGTACAAGTATAATGAAATCTCGGAAGTCGACTTACGACCACTTCAAAACCTTTAATTTTTTTATATAATGGATGACTTTATTCGTAACAAAGTTGTGAACATTAAGGATTTTACGAAGGATTTAAATTAAATTTCACACTTTTTCAAGGAACGATGATAAGACAATAATTTAATAATTTATTTTTTTATTAATTGTTATAATTTTTAAATATTTTATTTTGAAGAGAAAAGATTTGTCCAGGGCCGGGATTTGAACCCGGGTCTTCCAGACAAATCCATTCTCTTCACCGATCCATATCCCCGTGTTTTCGCAATTTTGCGATGTATACAATGGAAACAATTCTTTAAATAGGATCTTGCTGACTTACGTCATTATATTGGTTATAATTTATTTTATTTTATTTATTTTTAATAAGAGGGGAGACCCGGGTTCGAATCCCGGCCCTGGACAAATATTTTCTCTTCAAAATAAAATATTTAAAAATTATAATAATTAATAAAAAATAAAATGAAATAAATTATAAATAATAAAACGATGTAAGTCAACAAGACTCTAATTAAAGTAATGTTCAATGAACATTCTTCCCCTTGTATACATCGCAAAATTGCGTGAACACGGGGATATGGAATCGGTGGAAAGAATGGATTTGTCTGACCGTGGTACGAGCCAGGCTAGCTCAGATGGGATAGCACCACGACGGATACTTGGGAGACCCGGGTTCGAATACCGGCCCTGGAAAAATCTTTTCTCTTCAAAATAAAATATTTAAAAATAATTTAATAAGTTTGGCTCGTTATTCTGGCCAGCGTCCTGAGGATTAGCGATTTAACATTTCCAAAGACAGGGTAGTGTTTAGTGCCAAGTACTAAGGCGTGTACTTAGGCATACGTGGCTTAATCTTTGAGACAAGCGTATGATTTCTGGCAGGATCCTCTGGGGAATAATAAATAATAGCTTAAAAATCAATAGCCACGCGTTTACAGCCATAAGTTTAAAATAGAATGATGATGAACGAAAAAATTCATTCTTTCTCAAAAAAATTGAGGATGGGGTGCTTTTTTAGATATTTTCATAATGACTCTACTGTTATCAATATTAGTTAATTAAATAGTTACAACAAATAGAGTTGTGATTCTACTAAAATGCAAACCTACTGTATCATTCTACTGTTGTAGCATATAGACGGTTACCTTAAAGGTAGCAAGCATTCCAAGGGTACAAATTTTAAAATAAAATAAAGGTCTATTAGGCAAATGATAAATAGGAGGAACAAGATCCCCTCGCTTTGGTTTGATAAACCTCCGCCTTTATCTGCTACTTTGTTTCCATAGTAACACTCTGGTGTGGCTCTTATGTATTTATTATACACCTTAATTACATTATAACACAAATCAAATACCATATTTATTTACAGTTTGTTTGAAGAATTAATTGTATTATAATGCCAAATAAATAAACAAATAAATCTGAGCAAAAACCTGAAGAAAAAGCCATATTTCTTTAAAATACTTAAAATACTACTCAATCAACGTTTCATATTTATTTGAGAGGTAGAAAAAAAAAACGAAAGGAATTTTTGCAAATAAACGATAAGTTAATGACGTGGTTATGCATGAAGAGGATAGGGTGGGATCATTGTGAGAGCAACATCAATTATTATTCATACAAGGAAAAAAAAAGAATACAGTGATAAATAGTTTTCCATAAAATATTAAATAACAAAACAAAAAATTTAAAAGAAACTTGATGAAACGATAGATTATTCAACATTAGAGAATAAAATGAAATATACATAAGCAATGACCTTTTACCAACGGGGAGGAGATACGGCGGTAAAACTGTTGTGGTTAAGGTCGGGATTCCCGGAGGAATAATCGAAAAGATAATTTTTGTAGAGGATTCCCAAAAAACAAAACCGAACAAGTTGTCCGTATATTTACAATAAAAAATATACATACATACATCTTCATAAAAAAATAAATAATAATAAATCAAAAAATTAATCATTCAGAGCTTTTTTTAGATATGTACTTAAAATGTAGATAATAACTAAACGAGTGCCGTTGAAATTTTTATGAATGGGCCAAAATACGAAGATTGGGTAACAGAAAAAAATATAGTTTTTTTTTTTGTATATTATTTATTAAGTCCAACAGTGAGTTGTTTTTGGTTTACGGATACTCGCTAGTTTTAAAAATCTGACAAATTCAAATATAATTAAAAAGAAATAGAAAAAGAAAATACTGTGGGAAAGAAAAATAATTTTACAGGGTAGAAACCAAGAAAGTATAGAAATAAATAAATTTCTATACTTGTCTATATAAACGCGTCAAATATCTAAGCGAGAAATAAAATTAAAAGGACCGTGTGTATAAAAATATCAACAAATAAGTCTTTCGGGTTTTTTTTGCTCGTAGAAACATTAATAATGAAGACAGTACAAACACTTATTAAAATTGTTAATATTTGGATGAAAATTCAAAAATACAAATACGGGATTGTTTTTATACAAATAGCTAATAAGAAAAAGAATAGATTTGGTGTTTTATTATGATTATAATGAGTTCAAATGAGTAATTTTTGGTCCACGGAGACTGACCTGTTTTCAACGACCTGTTAAGTTCACACATAATTAAAAACAATGCTTACCCGATTGACTAAGTGTCGTTAACTTTTTGTTTTCTTAAAACAGAAAGAAAATACTATGGGAAAGAAAAATAATGAAAATTCCTATACTTGTGTATATAAACACGTAAAATATCTCACCAAAAATGAAATAAATAAAATAATAAAAATAACAAGTAAAAAGGTCGGTCTGAATATAAAAATAAATCCTTTAGAGTTTTATCATTATTATTTTTTTTTTTTTTGTAGATACATTAAAATGTGAACATCAATATTGAAAACAGAGCAAACTCTTATTAAACGAGTATCGTTGAAACTTTAATGAAAGGCAAACATACAAAGATGGGTTTTTTTAAATATAAAATATATTATAAAAATTACTAAGTTTTTGTACAATATTCGATTCAAATGATGAGGAGTTTTTGGTCCACGAAGACATAAGAAGGCCGACTAAAATCTCATTTATACATACTTTCGTACAGTTTCCCGACTCTTCTAAAAACTTAATTATTATTCTAACATACAAGGATAATTAATTATTATATATAATTAATAATCTGCTTTAACAACTGGAGATAAAGAAGATAAGTTACCTTGTTGCGATTGGTGAGCATGGTTGGGATGGGCATGTGCCTGGCAGATGTCGCCCTCCGACTCACCCTTACGGGTTTCCGCTGCTAATCATAGAAACGGTAGAGGGGGTAAGCTAAGGTACCCACCTTTAGGACGTCTTATCATAAAGATTTGAGCTTATGGCTAAATTTCATGATAACATCACTAAGTTATCAAACTTCATAACAATGAAGGTAACTTCGGATATACTGACAAATAGTGTCTTAGGAACTCCCTGGAATTTCCAAAGAAATTGGAAAATAAAAACTGTTGTTTTTTAAATTAATTATTTCTTGAGAAAAATAATGAGCTGAGGGCTAAATTTTATGATTATGACTATAGAACTAAGTTTAATGAGAAGGTACCTTAGGGTTCATTCATTTCATTTTCAACCTTTGACCCCATTATAAGCCCTGAAGAAGATCAGCAATGTGATTCGAAAAGTTGGCTTTCAAACGAATAGTTCAACCCTTTCAAAGGATTTTTTTTTTACTTCCACACACACATATTATGTTTTGGTTCTTGAGTTTTAGTCAGTTCTTTTAACTTATTTAGGCTTATTTATATATATATACACATATATAAAGTCAACTAATATTATTCATACTCTACTTATAACATAATAATATTCATAGTATACTGATTAGTCTGAGACCAACCTTGGATTTTTACAACAATTGGAGAAGACCGGAATTTGAGAAAGTACTTATAAATGTACAAAATACAAAATATAAAAATACTTATAATGGGGCGACCTGTGGTCTACTGGTTAGCGTAACGAACTACCTCTGAAAAGATCCCGGGTTCGTAGCCCGGCAAGTGGCCCTAGGATTTTTTAAAAAGAGTAAAAAATCCTTAGTTATGCCGTCCTTCAGAAGGGACGTTAAACGGGGGTCCCGAGCCTGTACCATGTCAGGTACTCGTTAAAAATCCATATCCTAATTAAACCTGGATAGGCAAAATTTAGAGCTCCCAATGTAGCATCGTCCGATTAGCCATAGCAGCATAAAGTGACGTTAAATGGACTAACAACAACTTATAGATGTGAAATGATATTCGGTTCTCTTTGGTTTCCGTAGAACAAAAACACCTCATTAATGGACTAATGAAATAATACACATAAAGCTATTTTTTTAAAATTCTATTTTATATTTAAAACAACTCCGTCTTTGCATTTTAACCCTTTCGTCAAAATTTAATTTTTAATAATAGTTTTCATTGTTTTTAATATTAATGTTTACATTTCAAAATATCTACAACCAATCAAAATTTATCCAATTCCGGTGTTACTCTTACATATTATTATATTATATAATAATATAGAATATTATTATGGTATTAGTATATTATGAATAATATTAGTTGTCTTATTGCGGAACAGTACTTTACCCAAGAATTCACGATCTCAGCAAAGCCTCCAGGCAGACTATAAATCCGGAAACAAGGTGATAGGTAGTTGTGGATGGGGGGTTCCTCCATCAAACAGAACTGTGGTAAAGCAATGTAAAGTAAAAACTAAGAATGAAAGTAAATATCGAGGAAGATGGAAATCAAAATGAGGTGAATCAACAGAAAGACAAATTATTTTGGCACGGAACTTAGTACATGAGGGGCAAGCTGTGGTCTAATGGTTAGCACAACAACCCTACTACTAACCCCAAAATGGAGGGTTCGTAGCCCGGCAGAAAGGCCCTAGGATTTTTTAAAATGGAGTGAAAAATCCTTAGTTACGTTGTCCTTCGGAAGGGACGGTGGTCCAGAGCCTATACCACGTAAAGTACTCGTTAAAGATTCCTATCCTAATTAAACCTGGATAGGCAAAATGTAGGGCTCCCAATTTAGCATCGCCTGATTAGCCATATCAGCATATAGTGATGTAAAATAAAGAAAAAAAACTTTGTAAATGAGGAATAGCTACAATGACTCCGAGTTAAAATTAAAAATATTTATATAAACACGAGACATCACAATTTACTCGTCGCCCTAATTGTCAGGGAAATCTCATGAAAACAATTCTTCCCTAGAAGAATTAACCTAAAAGTGATCATATAAAAAATATTAAGATGCATTCATCAAGATCTCATTTTTAACTGTTAATATCCGTATTAACAATAGTCCCAAAAAATAAAACTCTTCTAGATATAACAGTCAAAATCGTGTACAATGCTATTTTTTAGACATTATTTGTGAGATGAAAAAGAGAACGTAATTACGCGTAATGAGTAGGTTTTGGTAATCATTTAATCAATAAATAAAAGTTTCAACTAACATTTCGAAGTTTAGATAATATATGTTTGTTGAAGCGTTTATTTCTAGATGAAATGATTACCGAAGTATATACATATCCCATAATTACATTCTCTTTTCTAAACTAAAGCTCACGATAACTTGTATTTTTGGAAAATATTAATAGGGAAACGAATAAAAAGTCAAAACTTGTTGTGACTCACTCAAAGCAACAACCTGCGGAATAATTGCCAAAGAATGAATTACAATTTCAGAGACAAAATATTAATTTCGACTATCTTTTGTTTTAGGTAGATTATGAAGTAGGCTCCCTCATTGTGAAGAAGAGTATCATTACATTTAACGTAATTAAGATATACTCAAATTAATAAATAAACTAGTCAGCAATGGTTTACTTAAATAATAAGGTGGAGATGAAAATAAATTCTGAAAGAGTAAAAAACTAATTTAATACCACAAACCAGACCATTTTTCTACTTCATATAATTTATACGGTCAACCAATAATTATTCAATAAACAAATAAAGAATTCATCGATTTGTTTGGCCATGGTGCGGTGGTTTCCCGCCAAAACATGACCATTATGATGTCATGACTATTTAAAAATCGGCTTGGTTCAAGTTAGAAAGCTAACAAACTAAACAGCGATTATAAACAATTTAGGCTGCTTAAAATAACAATGACTATATAACAACATTTTTAAACAGTTTAAATAATATTTTTACTGAAAAAATTAATAATTAAAAAACTATGACTATAATAATACATGAATGGAAGAAAACTACATTAGTCTGCGGTAAACTCAAGAAAATAACTGAGTCCTGGATCATCAAACCATTAACGAATATACAAAGAAAATTGGAATTAATGATATAAAATTTCATCCAATATTAATAAAATGTAATTAAAGCCGTGGAAAATATTAATAGTTGAAAGTAACTTATCAAATTACAATAATACTTGTGTTATTCAAGAAATAAGAAATATCTGATAATAATAATAGTTTGATCAACATACATCGATTATAAAATCTTTATACATACGAAAATATTATTGATTTACATTTCTTAACATTACACAACTAAATTGACTTCGACATTTATCCATTTCATGCTATTAAAGCATTAGAAAATGGCTAAACATGTGAACAAAATTATTAAAAACTTATGTAATTAATTGCATTATGTCTTGTAAAGAAATAAATTCCCAACTGTGAGAGAAATGATTCCCTAAACTTATGTGCCGTAATTATAAATACAACTAACTACAAAATATTGTGTTCCATTGTAGACGTGGTATTATGCTAGATGGAATGAAGAATGGACACAAATACCTTTATATTATTCAAATAAGCATCAGTGCATAAATTACAGCACATAGATTAAATTTGAATATCAAATATTTAGACATTGGTATTATGGGAAAAGAAAAATAATGAAAAAAAAGCTGTTTAATAATACTATATTCACAAGCAAATCATTATTAATAAGTGGGGTTAGTTGTTTGAAACATAAAATGAAAAACCAAACTATAAAGATCTTTCTTGTAATTCATTACTCAATTACATCTGCGCAAAGAACGCCCCTTCACCTGTTGATTCAAAGGTTTTCCCGCCCTCAAACCGCAATCAAATTTAATATAAGCTTACACAAATTTAATGAAAAAATAAAGGGTCATAATGTACAAGTGCTCTTGCAGAATAACATTACTGTTTGACAGCAGCTGTCAAAGTAAATTTTAAAAAGTAGAAATATATGGTAACATACTAACATGGCCAAACTGTTCTTGAAAATGTATTCGAGAATATTAATTTTCTATATTGATAAATACAATTGGAATAAAAACAACAACAAACACACAAGCCAGTAACATGAATGAATGAGAGGTGTTACCTTATATCTTCCACGAGTCGAACAGAAAACAAGCTCCAATAGATAATTGCACCTCCAACTAACTAATAGCGAAACTTAACAAGTTATTATACACTGGAATGAGATTAAACACACACGATCACATCACAACACTTGGCTACCAGAAGAGGCAGCGCCGCGAGCAATGGAGTCCTTCCAGTCGAAATGAACTCTCCAGAGCGAATACACAACATTCCTCGCATTCCCGAGTTCAAGTTTATTCCATCCCCTCCCCTCCTACCATGGCGCCATCTCCCGGTCATCGCTAATACAACTTGACACCGCAGCGCTAGTGTCGCTTCCTGTAACCTTACCTTACAGTATTAACCTTACGATATCGTTTGTGTTCATTTTCTCAAAAGTAGTTTTCGTGAAAATTAAAAATATGGATTTCTATCCCCAACCAACGTCTTTTGATATTATCAGTACGGCAGGAGCTGTTCCAGTCAAAAATGAGAAAGGTTTGTAGTCATCCTAGGTGATAATACTTAATTACATCAACTATCTATTCCCATATCTTCATTATTAACAAAAAAAGAAAAGCAAATTACATCTCTGATTAATTATATTCTGCTTATTCTCTTATCTGCGTTGAACGAAACCAAGTTATCTTAAATTAGCTTTACACTGTGGTGTGATGTTTGTTATGGAATCATTAAACTGTGCCACATTTTCCCTATTCCTGTTTGAATTTATTTTTTACTTAAGTTAATCGCTGATTGTGTATTTATGTACTACTATTCTGAGTATTATAGCCTGTATTATGATTTAAAAGTTTACCCTTCTGTAAATGTTATGATTGGTATAAAAGCTGTTGTTTCAGTTCCGCAGGTTGTTGCTTTGAGTCGAGTTACAAGTTTTAACTGTTTATACGTTTCTTTTTAGTATTCTCCAAAAATACTAATTATCATGAGCTTTAGTATGGTAAAGAGAATTCAATTATGGGTAATGAGTATATTTTGGTAATTATTCCATCAAGAAATAAGCGTTTCAACTAGCATTTCGGATTATAGATGATATATGTTTTTGAAACATTCATTTCTAAATGAAATGATTACTGAAATATACCAATTCCCCAGAATTACGTTGTTTTTTTTCATAATGAAGCTCATGATTACTTGTATGTTTGGAAGATATTAAAAATAAAACTAATAAAAAGTTAAAATATGTTGTGACTCAACTTAAAATAACAGCCTGCGGAATAGTTACCAATTTGGTTTCTGAAGATTTTATGCTTTTAATTTCCAATTCTATACAAATCTATTGTGTGAAAATATTATCTTATAGTTTTATCATTTATAAAATATTTGGTATATTTTAGTTAAAAAGAGTAGTTAGATGATACAGAACTATTGTTGAGCCATTGACGAATTCTAAATTTGTGTAATTTGCTATAGTTGTGATGGTTTGAGGAGAAACAATTATGAGCAGCTTAGTGACAAAAATGTATATCTACAAAATTAAGAAAAATTAGGTTAAAAATTAAAAATTAGAAAATTTCATGTTCTATTTAGAGTCACAAGATCTTGTGTCCGTGTTGCGATCTTGTGTAAGTGTTTTGCTTTCTTAAATAATTCTTAGATTATTAGATAATAAAACAGAATAAAATTAAAATTGAAATAAATAATTCTTAAATGAATCACTATTTTATTCATTTCTGAAAAAATGGAAATTTGGCAGATTTGTTTTGGATCACTAAAGTGACGAATTATGTTCCATATTTCATTAATTTATATTGACATTTTTCAACATAATTTAGGTGAGCTGACGATGAAAAAGGTAAAAGTCCATCGATACGTTTCGGGAAAACGTCCAGAATATGCTCCTATGTCAAGCAGCGATGAAGATTCAGATGATGAAGATTTTATTGCACAGCGTCGTCATAAAGCTCCCTCGCCTGAAATTAGAGCCGAGAGCGATGATTCATTGCCTGATGACCCTCGTTTAAGGCGTTTAAAATCTAGGCGTTTGGATGACAGAAAAGAAAGTGAAGATGAAGACGAAGGGATTAAAAGACATAGGTAAGGTGCAAATTTTAAATCTATATATATATAAAATGCTTTGTCCTGAATGACTGAGGTATCAACGCACAGCCTAAAGTGTTAATTGTAGAGACCTGAAACTTTGAGGGTGTGTTCTTTGTATGATGTAAGCATCCGATAAGAAAGGATTTTCCGAAATTCTATCCCTAAGGGGGGGGGGATTGGGGGGCAAAGTTTGTATGCTTGCTCATGTGTTTCTTACTCGCAAAATCTACATATTTTCGCTGAACAAAACAAATCAAGTAACCGTGTTCACTTCTCGCTGCTGCCGTACGACAAGTGAAACCGTTATTCTAAGTAATTCTTTGCAATAAATTCAATAACATTAAATACCAATCGTTTGCTGACACGAACAACAGTAAAATTCTGTCTGTCCCATTTGTTAATCAGTGCCAATGTATGTTTCACGGCTGTGCTGATCCGTCTGTAATGAAATTTGATATGGATAATCTCAAGCCTGGGGAAGGATATAGGGTACTTTTTATCAACACACCACACAGGCGAAGTTTATATAAAACTGTAACCTGATTACTAACACACCCAGCGGTCAACGCACAGCAGTAACTCTGAACTTAGGATCTTGAAATTCGCAGGTAGGCTCTGTATAGCTTAAATAAGCACTAAGAAAGGAATTTGAACAATTCCACCCCCAAGGGTTTCCCCCTTTATATAAATAGGGGTTCAAAGATTTTATGGAATCCACCAGTTTTGAAGTTAGACATCTGAAATTTCGAATGTATGAGTAACTTATAGTTTAAAAAAATTAAATTATTTATGTTAAATGATCTGTCACAAAACTTTATGTGGCAGACCAAATTCCGTGGGGCAAAAGCTAGTTATACGTAACCTGAATAATTTATTTGAATGAAATGTATCTAAATGAATTATTCACTTTTTATTGTTTCCTAGCATAATAAAATTATTATTTTATTGTTTGTTGAGTCTTCTGGACTACTTTAGTCTCCTTTTCATCTGGGTTTCTTGATGTTATTAATTTTACCTGAGTACAAATTTTATCATTCTAATTTTTCTTATATTGCCTATAAATGTAATAAATAAATAGAAATAAAAAATCTATTAAAAAAGATTGCTGGTCTAATCATTTATGTGTACTTTCTGTTTTATATTTTAAATTTAGTATCCTAAGCTACTTTAAAATGAAATAATTTATTGCTTCTAATAACTAAGGTCTTTCTGCAGTCTGTAGTTTAAAAAAAAAAGATTAAATATGACTGTTGATAAATTATTAATACAAGTAACTATATTAATTTAAGTAATTTCTTTAAATTTTTGTTAGCAGTATTAATATGTTATTAGTATAATATCACTTATTTTAAAGGCATATACATGAACCAGAAGTTATTGAAAGCGGCCATAGTTCAGAAAATGAAGCAGAGATGAGAAGAGGTAGGGAGAGCAGTGAAGAAGAAGAGGAAGAGGAACTTAGCGACACTGAAATTGAACGTAGGAGGCAAATGTTAAAACAGAGGGTTCTAACTTTAAAGGAACAAATGGTGTGATATTATTTTTTATTAATTAATTTAATATTCCATTAAATTATGTAGAAATTGTTGATCATGAATTAGAATTAATCAGCTAATGATTGATGCTGTGTTAAAAAAATAAATAATTAAATTAAATCATAAGCCTTCTTGGGATTGATATAAAGCTGAAGAACCACCTCATTGCATTCTAATTTTTTCTCTAGTATTTAATGAAAACAGATGATCGATAGTCATCTAATACCACACTTGTAATCTCCAATAATTTTCTCAAAGTGAAATGAAAAAAAATCTAAATATTTTTATTTGAAAAGAAAAGATATGCCCACGTCACTAGCACTGTACTCTGCCAAATGAGCTAACCTGGCCCGCTTCTCGGTCATACATATCCTTTCTTTTCTCTGATCCCATATCCCCATGTTCTCGCAATTTGCGATGTATACAAGGGGAAGAATGTTCATTGAACATTACTTTAATTAGGATTTTGTTGACTTTACGTCATTATGTATTATTTTATTTTTGTATTAATTGTTATAATTTTTAAATATTTTTATTTGAAAAGAAAAGATATGCCCAGGACCGGGACTTGAACCCACGTCACAAGCGTGGTGCTCTGCGAACTGAGCTAACCTGGCCCGCTTCTCGGTCCAAAAATCTTGTTTCATCGAGAGGCCAGAAAGCTTTCTGGTAAAACCACGATTAAGAATGCTTTCACTTCAATTTTTAAAGTAAAACAAAGTTATATGATAACAGAATGCACAATAAAGCAATAACATTTTATAATTTAATATATTGCCATAGAAAATGGCCATATGAATTATAAAAGTCCTCTTGAATCAAGTTTAGTCCATATAAGTTTGATCCCATTTCTAAGCTGGGTAACCAGCTAGTTCTTAATTAAATATATATTTCATTTATTTATTTTCAGGAAACAGAAGTTCTTGATAAAGAAGAAGAAGGTCAGAGTGAACAAGAAAGTGAAGTTGAATCGTCTGAATATGAAGAGTACACAGGTAATTTATGAAATGCAAGTTATGATAAAAATATTTAGAACTTAAATATGCGGTAAATTTATTAATTGCATTACAGTAGTACAAGTAATATAAATAAAGTAAATGTGTTTTCTTTTATTTTAGATAGAATTTCTAGTATTGTCGGTCTTTTTTTTCTTTTAATCAAGTGTAATTTCTTTATTGATAACAGATTCAGAAGAAGAGGTTGGTGTTCGTTTGAAGCCAGTGTTTGTTAGGAAAAAGGAAAGAGTTACTATTCTGGAAAAAGAAAAAGAAGCTCTAAGAAAAAAAGAAATAGAACTAGAAGCAAAGAAAATGGCCGAAGATAGGCGAAAGCAAACTCTGAAGGTATCAATATTATTTTGTTTATTTTAAAAAAAATTCATTATGTGCTGAAATTTACTTTAGTAAGCCCTCTGTTAGTAATATAGAGATGTTATTATATCCCTTTTTACTATATGGGAGTGGGTTTTCGCAGTGGTAGTGCACTGAGTTGCTGTGCCCAAGATCTGTTTACAACTAAGGATGATAAAGGGATCTGGAGACCATCCTAGGTCTCATACACACTGTAAAGTGTGTACCCTTAATGGGGGGAAAACCTGGTGGGTGGGTGTGACCTTCACCAAATCACCTCCCTCCACAACCGTTGTCCTAGAAACAGTAGTCTGTATCGCATACTGAACCCAAAACTATTCATGAGTTGTAATGTAAAGGTTTTCTTATTCTGATTACTATCAATCCATTAAGAAAACTAAATTCCTCATTTTATTTCAGATGGTAGAAGAAGAAATCAGGAAAGAAACTAATAAGGGTAAACTCAATGGCGAAGACCCTTCAATTAATGATGTAAATACTGATGATGAGAATGACGAAGTGGAATATGAGGCATGGAAACAGAGAGAACTGAAGAGGATCAAAAGGGACAGAGAAGAACGAGAACAGTAAGCTTCATTATTTTAATATTTACTGCCTGATATTATTTTTCATCATATTTTCAAAATTTAAAGTGTTAAGTATTATTAATTAAATGAATCAATCTATTGGTATATCTTTATTATTTATCAATAACTCAAGTATAAATCCAAGTTCTGGTGAGGGAATTATTTATACTGTATTTTTTGTTTCTTCATTACAATCTCTAATTGCAATTTTATTCACGCTTTATTCAAATTGATTGTTGAAAAATCTTAGAAAATCATATATGGTTTATCCAGATTTTTTTCTATTGAAAATATATAATTGTTACTGATTAAAAGTAACTTTTACTCGCAAAAATGGTGTTTGCCAGTTATCTTGGGCATAGGGATTAATTGCTTTTCAACCGTTAGTAAAAAAATTCTTTTTAATGAATTTCATCTACATAAAGAACATACCTACACCAGATTTACTTGTAGATAAATGAATACAATTTTGCATAGATGAAAATAATGTGTTAATTACAATTTTGATTTGATGACTACATAATTTATTTTGTTGTAGTTTATTAGGTTAATATTGTACTTCTTATGGTACAAGTTTTAAGGTTTATTTTAAATATATATTTAAAACAAACATTTTTTATCTTGTAGGCTCGAGAAGGAAAGACTTGAAATCGAAAGGATAAGAGTTATGACTGACGAGGAGAGAAGAAACGAGTTTAGGAACAACCCTAAACAAATTACCAACAAAGGGACTAAGGGCAAATACAAATTCATGCAAAAGTATTATCACAGAGGAGCTTTCTTTCTGGTAATCATTTTGTATAAAAAATCAAAAAGATAAGAGTTATGACTTATCTCATAGGATAAGAGTTATGACCTCCTGAAGATTCTGTAGAAGGTTAGGGAGGAGTAACAATATTTTCAAAAATGGATTTATACACTTCAATATAGTAATATCATTATGTTTAAAAAAGAGAGTAAAAATATCTATAAATATTTATGGTCGGGTTGTTTAAAAATACCCATAGTCTGAAGTCAGAACCACTGAACTTCAAAGCTTGATTTTCCCAAAATGCATTACATGTTTTATTCCCACTTTCCTCCACAGAATTTTCAAAATTTCTTTTTAAGAATAATGATAATAATTTAAAGCATTACCATTCAAGGTAATCACCAGTATCTCTTCAAATAAGTTGGTTGGTAATTTTGAAGATAAGGCATAAAACCTGTTAGTTAAATAACTTCAGTACAAGAAGAGTAGCAACATTGAAGCCATTTTTTCAAAATTTACTGTACTCAATTTGTTCCCTATATTTTTTACTCCCCTATTCCTAATGTCCTCGTACGGCTGTAAAGACAATCCAAGACCCTAGATTGTAATGCTACAGGATTTTCTTAACTGTGAAAATAGTTCAGAATTTATTTATTTGTCTTTTTAAACTAGGAAATAATTTACTTAATTTTTATTTCAGGATCGGGAAGAAGATTTGTTCCGAAGAGATTTCTCGGAAGCCACTCTGGAAGATCATTTTGATAAAACCATATTGCCTAGAGTCATGCAGGTAAGCTTTGTCTGGAACTAAAATTTTAATTAAAATGCAAGAGAAATGAATGGAAGTTGAGAATGAATAATAGGATAGGGGTTGTATTAATATATATATATATATATATATATATATATATATATATATATATATATATATATATATATATATATATATATATTACTAGCTACCGCCTTGGTGGTAGTAGTAGTAGTAGGCATGTTTTGTCTGTCGTAGGATCCCATCAGTTAGGGGTGTCGAATATGTGGATTAGATTTAAATGTAACATAATGTCTACACTACATGAAGTATTTTATTATGTAAACATCATAAACTTAGAAAGAAACTAAAATATTTCTTGAGAAGCGAGGGATGGTTGACTGGATGATCGATGTAAGGAAGAAAATAGTTGGGGGTGCAGTCAAATAAGACACTAAATAAGTGGTTACTTATTTTAATTACGTGCTGACGTTTCGACCCACTTTGTGGGTCATCTTCAGGGCTAAGAAAGAAAAACAGACAAAATAACAGAATTATAAAAATACATTGCAGACTAAGTATATGATAAATGAGAAAAATATATATGTAGAGAGGTAGAAATTTAGAACAAAAGTGAGGGATATATATGGATAAAAAATTACAGAGAAAATGTACAAAACAAATGAAATTTAATGCTAATGAAATTATTTATACATTTATTAAATGTAAATGCTAATGAAATTTGAGATTTCATTAGCATTTAACATCACTTTTTCTTCATATGTCAGTCTATTTCCATGCTCATACCATATTGTCACTTATATTTCTATATGTTCCTTGTATATTTATGTCATACTTTTATACCACTCCATACTATATGTATGCATTTCAAAACTGTTATACTTTATACTGTTATATCTATATCTTGACTTGCTACTGTTATTTTTCCTTTATTTACTCTTTAATATCATTTTGGCTATACCTTCTTTCATTTTACTTATGTAAACTCCCCAGGAGTCTATTATCTGATGTTTATATTTTTTCTTTTTAAATACTTTCTGTTTACTTCCTTCCTTTATCTTTGTAAAAAAAAAAAAAAATCTTTTTGGCATCACCACTGTTTTGTACATTTTCTCTGTAATTTTTTATCCATATATATCCCTCACTTTTGTTCTAAATTTCTACCTCTCTACATATATATTTTTCTCATTTATCATATACTTAGTCTGCAATGTATTTTTATAATTCTGTTATTTTGTCTGTTTTTCTTTCTTAGCCCTGAAGATGACCCACAAAGTGGGTCGAAACGTCAGCACGTAATTAAAATAAGTAACCACTTATTTAGTGTCTTATTTGACTGCACCCCCAACTATTTTCTTCCTTAAAATATTTCTTTATTAACAAATTTATTTTTTAAATTATATATTGTTTTTGAAAGGATGTAAACTGGATTGAATTTATCTAATAATTCCTTCACTCAATGAAACCTATTTCCAGTCATTTGTGCCATACAACTTTATTATATTGATACGTTTCGACTATATGTCATTTTCCATCCATCTAAGAACTTCTTTAACATCTAAGAAGAGTTATAAGAGTCAACTTTTCTCTTTTTTATTATTCATTGTCCTTTGCTAAAAAAAATTTTCTTGGAGGTCCATTGTCCTTTTGTTCTCATGAATTTAGCAAATGACAATGAATAATAAAAAAGAGAAAAGTTGACTTATAACTCTTCTTAGATGTTAAAGAAGTTCTTAGATGGATGGAAAATGACATATAGTCGGAACGTATCCATATAATAAAGTTGTATGGCGCAAAAGACTGGAAATAGGTTTCATTGAGTGAAGGAATTATATATTGTAATATATTATAATAATGTGCATGAAATGCTTAGGGTAACTAAAGTATTTAAGTTGATAAAGATTAATACTGTATCCATCTAAATAGCTTTCCAAATACCGCATTGTACGTAAACAATTTTTTAGTAGATATAATGGGTATAGTAAGCTATCCTTAAGAGATAGATGTATGCTATCACAGAATTTTATAAAAGAGGAATATTCCACCATGCATTGTTCTATCATATCTCAAAGGGATTAGGCTCAGCATCTTGAAAGCTCCCAGGCGGCTTGACTTTTCCAACACTTCCAACAATTTTATTTTCCAACCAATTTACACAAAACCTTAGCAGATTATGTACCTAAACCTACCTCATAAATCACTCTATTGTTGGAAACAGTATGAAAATCCGTGCAGTAGTTTTTCAGTCAATCCCGAACAGACAGACCGCATATATCTATATGCTTATAGTGTTCAATAGTTAGTATGAATCTTGAGTGAATGATACCTCTTTATTATTTCTAATTGTTGATAGTATTGTTATTTTTATATTTTTTAAGGTTAAAAACTTCGGTAGAAGTGGAAGAACTAAATACACGCATTTGGTCGACCAAGACACAACACAGTTTGATTCTCCATGGATTTCAGAAACTGCTCATAATATAAAATTCACAAATAATCAAGCTGCTGGTTATAAACAAGTTTTTGACCGTCCATCAAATAAAAGAAAATAATTTGAATGTTAATAATAATCTGTAATTGTGTATATATGTACATATGAATATTATCTGTTATTTATCACTTACTGAAAATAAAATATCTTTTTTATAGCAGATAAATCCTGCCTGACTGAAATTTGATCTGCCTTAAGGACTTGTTGACATAATATCCTTCTATTTAATATTATTTAATTTTTGATTGTTTATTTAGTTATTCAAAAAATTAGAAACAATTGACCCTTTTGGAATATGTTTCATGATTGACATTATTAGTAAAAAGAAGAAAATAATACATTTAATTTGAGTGAATTTTTAAACTTTCATTTATCAAAAAAAAAATTGTTTATGTTAAGAGGCAATAAGTCATAAAAAAAAATTGATATTTATTGTTTAATATACTGTACTATCTCAGTATAGATTTGAAAAACATGCTTTTCTTACTACAAAGCAAATATTAATTAATTTAATGGAGGATGGAAATAGTTGGGGGTTGCAGTCAAAAAAACACAAAATAAGTGGACTTATATTGTGTTTTTTTTTACTGCACCCCCCAACTATTTCCACGGTTCATCCAGCAGGCACTCTTTCTATTAGCCCTGAAGATGTCCTACAAAGTAGGTCGAAACGTTGGCACAAATAAAAAATAAGTCCACTTATTTGGTGTTTTTTTTACTGCACCACCCAACGATTTCCATCCTCCATTCAACTATTTTCCTCTCTAACATTAATTTTTTTTTCTTTATATTTATATCCACACCTGTCAAATAAAACAATGACAATCAGCAGATTGACTGCCGTAAAATCTAACATTAATTAATTTAATTTTTAGTAAAAAATTAGATATAAATTCTATGTGTTGGATTCTCCATGATGCCTGAAATAATTTTTTAAGAACCTGTGAATGATTTTGAGCATTTCAGTTTAAAATATGATTTGTAATATTTTAACTAATGGCAACTTTTTGTAGTTGTTTCATAAGTGTAAATTCATATCATTTAAATAAATGTAAATATTTGAAAAGTTAAAAATACATTTTGTTTTTATCAAGTGGTCAAATTTTAATGAAACAACTCCAAGGTGCACCATTTTGATTAAAAAAAGAAAATCATAGAAACTGAGTCAATAATGAATTTTTGTGTGAACATACAAAAAAACAAAGTCTCCAGTTTTGAAGTTTATTATATCTCCACTTCTACAGCTATCAGTAATAACTTAATTTTTAGAATTATTTGTCTGAAACATAACCTCTTTGGAAATGAAAACAGTTTTCTCAAAACAATTTTTATTGGTAAAATATGGAATTTTTACTAATTATAATGACTTAACTTTAATAAGTAATAATGATTTTGCTACTTAAACAAATACAACACAAAAGAATAATTATGATATAATATATCTTAAGTCCTAGTGAATAAATGGTTAAGTAAAATTATGTAGAGATTAATAAACAAGACAAATTTATTAATAAACAGAGGGAACCGGAATCGTGCAGTCTTTCGAGTTATAAAATAAGCAATAACTCCATTTTAAGCCAGTTAGTCATTTATGCACTACAATTAACTCATTTTGGGTAAACTTTGACTTAACCACTAATTCATCATTATAATAGATATACACCTGAAAATAAAAAATATCTATTCTTAATAAAACATCTATTTTATAATATATTAAAATATATATAAAAAATCTGCATCACTATAACCCATCAAGAGTATGTATTAAGTTCATAGAGTGGGGACTTTCTGAGCCAACAGTTGTGCAATGAGGTGATTTGGCCAAGATCGCACTCAACTGCCAAGTTTTAAATAATAATTAAGGGAAATTTTGAGACTGGGTGAGCCCAAGGAGGTTTTACATATCCCACAGATTCAATTTATTACTGTTAACATGTTGACATAAATGACATCTATGTATATCACCTTTGGATTTATAATAAATAAAGGTACATTTTTTCCCTGGTGATATAGTTTATTTACTAACAAATTAATGATGTGCATAGCCGGTAATATTTCATAGTTTTTATTTTGGTATCTCTTTTAGTGTTATACACATCGTGAGAAAAAAAAAGTTATATTTATAAAAATATTAATGTTTTTAATTATTTTCAAAAAATATCGTTAGATATCAAAACATCTATAACCAGCTCTTTTCCTTATCAGGGAAATCAAAGATGTTAAAAACAAATGATGACTATAGACCTAATTTTTTTTTTTTAAGGAAAATATAATTTAAAATACAATAATTTTAATGTGCAATTATGAAATCTTGATTGAATTTATCAAGAACCAATTGACAAAAAAAAAGAGTTGTGCTTTTGGAAGCACTCACCTGGTTTAAAATGAGTATCAACATGTTAACAGAATATACCTGTCACAGCCAATCTGGAACTTGGAGATCATTATGTATGTATAACAATCATAATTTGCAATAATTAAATGGCATGCATGATTTCCTTGTTACATTCAGTCTTCAAATATCATTTGATTAGCTACTGTTACAACCATGAACAGTATTACAATAATAATATATATATTATAATATAAACACTTCAAAAACTTAAAAATTATAATGATTGTTTTAAATTTTAAAAATAATAATAAATATTTACAATAAAAAATATTAAACCTTTTAACAAATACGATTATAAAAAACATTAATAATTAATTCACAGTGGATCCATACAATAATGTCTGAGAGCTACTTTGGCAGCCGCTAGCTTTGCTTGGTTCTTATTCTCTCCTACTCCAACAAAGGCCTTCTTCTCATCTTTAGACGTAACGATAAGAGGCACCATGACAATGGTTTTGTTCTCATTTAGAAATTGCGGTTTCCTGAAACAAGTAATGCTACAGTAACTGATTTTTAAAATTGAGCATGATTGGTCCATTGGATACTCAATGAAATTATCACGGTTAATTAATTAATATGTTTTTTTTTTCTACCCTTCCAGTGTAGTAACTTTATTGGATTTACTAAGCTAGAGGAAGAGGTTATACCTAGCTAAAATAGAAATGGATATCCAAGATATTTATATGATTAACTAAGCTTAGATATCCAATAAGCTTAGAGTGTGTCATATGTGACTAAATTTAGCATTTATTCCACAGACTAATTATTCTATGTCACTGTTGATAGCATTTATTTGGAATTTATCAAACATTAAATAAAATTCTACAAATGAAAAGGGGAGAATATTCTTTCTTTGTTCTATAATTGTAATAAGAAATCTTCTAAAAAACATAAAAATACTCACTCGAAGGACGGTGCCGGATGAGGAAATTTTTCATAAAGGAGACGAATACTGTTCTTAGGAATATTTTCACTGAATTCTTCTGGAAGAAAAATAGGAAATAGCTCAGTGATGAATTTTATTACAAATTACTAACAATAGATAAGATTGGAAAAAGAATTTATTCTGGAACAAATATGTTACATTTTATGTTATTCCTTTGTAATAACATGAAAGTATATATCTACATATAACACAGACCCTAATGGTCCAAAATATCATATATCCTTACGTCATAGTGGATTTTAAAAGAAAAGGAATCTCATGGGGTAGTGGATCACCCAAGAAGTAAAAGCTAAATGTTTCAAAGTTTTTTGGAGTGGCTATAGAAGTCAGAAAGACATTATTATGTTTTTTTAAAATGGATACTATACATAGACCGCACTTTAAGAATAGGTGTGTTATGAAAGTGGATAATAAGGGAAGCAACAAAGGATTTTTGAAGGTACATATTTATTGACAGGAAATTGTGTAACCAATTGTTGTTATCAGGAAATAAAAAGTTACCATGGTTTAGTTAATAATAATGCTAAGGTTTTTAATAAAGGAGTTGAAGCAATCGATGATAATTTAAGATTTAAGAAACAATTATTATTGTCATAGTCTTCTCTGAAAGCAAAGTCAGCAATTACAAATTTCTAGTCATAAGTGGGAAGGTTATTAATATAAAAACCAAAGTGAGATACATTTTTTTTCTAAAAAAAGTAAACAACTCTGATCTCTGGATATTCATAATTCTTTTAAACCAATTTCACATAATGAAGGAAATTGAAATCCATTAAATGAAGAAAGACAATAATGTGAACAAAATTAAAATTAACATTACCTATTTCATTGTGCATTAATTTATAAAAAATGTTCCAAACAGTAGTAAGCGATTTTCCACTGTCTAAGTAAACAGCTGCAGCTAATGATTCAAACAGGTCACCTAGAACCTTTGGCACATCCACAATTTCGGCAGCTTCTACCTCATTTTCACTCAGAAGGAACAAAATCTGGAGTAAAAACATAAAGTAATGAGTTAAGAGACATAAATTAAGAAAATAGGTTATTCCAGTCATATTCTTTTCTTTTTACCACTAAATATGGTGCTGTACCATTTGGTAACACAGGTTACTAATGAAACATATATTTATAATAATTTCTCACAATTTACTTCTCTATTCACTTATACACCTTTTACAAGATACTTTAAATGATAAAATACACAATAAATTATATATCAGAGAAAAACAAAGGAATAGTATCAACTCTCAACTCTATATATGACAGATGTTGAGTGGTTGCAATGTCAGACTCAAAAACAAACCAAATGAAATAACTTGGCTGTTTGAAAAAATGTTTAACATCCAGAGATAAGATCTTCTCTATTTTACTACTAATGAAATCCTGAAAATATCTAGAAAGGTAGTTAAGGGTACAACCTAGCATCAATTTTAATAAGCGCTATGAGACCCCATCTGTTACAAAAATTTAGTTGCTGCCTTTTCGAAATTCGGACGTTTTTTCAATTTTTTACATATCAGCAAAAGCTACATAAAGTGTATCATTTTAAAACTATATTATCGGGGGAAAAAAAAAATTTACCTCAAAGCATTGGTACTATAATGCATTTTTAGTACAAATGCAAAATATGGATATTAAATAAAGAAAGTTATGTAAATTAGTACATACCTCAGCACCAATTTTATGGTTCCGCTTCTCTTGATGTCCAACAAACCTTTTAATGATGTTAGTTAGTTTACAAGCCTGAGTAAGCATAAATTTATGGAAGCCATACCGCACAGTCAAACAGGCAAATGTTACGTTATTCACTAAGGCAGATCTGAGATCTGTCAATTCCCCAGGCGATATATTTTTACATTTATTATATATATGGGAAGTTATCAAGAAATCTAAAAAATAATTATAAAAAAATAATAATTTCTAAATATCTAGAAAAAACACATTTAATAATGGATGAAATAAATACCTAAAATTGCATCACCGAGAAATTCTAGTCTTTGATAACAATCAGTATAGTACTGCCTATAAGAGCAATGTGTAAGTGCTTGCAAGAGGAAACTTCTGTTTTTAAATCTGTAGCCCAAAACTGATTCGATCATTTCTGGCATAATGAGTATATCATTTATGTTACCCATATCGGATACTTGAGCGGTAGGCGCTGGTTCATGCAACACTTTATCAATATCTGTCATGTTTTCAGGGAGAATTTTCAGCCATTTACATAACTTGAATGCTCCTTCAACTCCACATGACTTTTAAAATAAATAAAAAATATATTTAATTATTATGAACATTAAATCAATAAAATGTTTTTGCTCTGTTATATGTAAATACCTCAAGATAGACTCCTATTAAAGCTTCAATAGCATCAGCGATAACTTTGTCAGCAACAGACTGCTGACCGATGACTCCTAAGCTACTATGAGCACTTTCATCAGCCAAGGAGGAATTAGAGAATAAATCGTGAAGTTTCGATCTTGTTTCTTCATTCAAAATAGCAGTATCTCTTTCTCTGATTAAAAAAAAAATAAAAATAAAAATAATAGAGGGTCAAAGTAAAAAAGGGGAAAAGACATTTTTAAACTACTATATCACTTATACTGTTATTTGAAGTAAGATTAAAAAATATTATAATGATGGCTTTATTATTAATAAAAGTTCTTTTGCATAGAGTATTACTCACTTCTTTTGACAGTCAATTTTTTTTTTTTTACAACACACATAAAAAGGGGGTTGAGAAGAAAGAAATTCCCAGGAGGGTCGTATTTTTGAATAAAATTAATATTATGAAGCACTTATAAGAAGCTAGCATGAATTGTGATCATTTTTTCACTTTAAAAAGGCATTAATTGAAAACAATTTGTTTCATATATATTAATTAAAATATTTTCCATCATTTTCTACAACTTCATCCCATCTTTCTGACAACATGGTGATACCACGTCGAAAGAATGATGTTGGTTTGGTAGCAATCTAATTGTTGTTACATTTTCACACTTCATCGACATTTTAAAACCGCGTGCCAGCCAATCCATCCTGTATCGATCTGAACAACCTGATCATCAGAAGGTACAGACTACTTAGTATGCTGGGTCCAGCAGAACTACCTATTCGAGCCAAAATAGTGTATATGAGCATTGTCAAGTGAGAGGATGACTTTGTGTCTGTTACTCACTGCACTGGTGATTTTTGCATCAATTCATTTTTCAATTAACCTCAGCAGACATCTACAGTAACAGTTACATTCGATCTTAGCAGCTCACAGTACCCTGCACCTTGCCGTAGCCACCATATATACAGCAAGATTTAGTAGCCCAGAATATCCCATTTCAGCGTCATGGGAACAAAACTCATGACTTTTTGTGCTTAGGATTGTCCTAAAATATATATTACTCATCATTAGTCTCAATAAATTACAGAAAACTCTAATTTTTCTTTGCATGGCAAGGAATGAAAACGTGATGTTAAATAGTTTGAAAAGGGTATTTTAATTTTGTTTGCAGCCATTTTTCCTCCTTTTGGAAGTTTTCCTTAACATCTGAATACAGTTAATTGCAACTGCAGCAGTCTGAAAGTTTTTCGAGTGGCTGGGTTTTATCTAATAATTCATTATCTTCCAACTTTTTGGCCCATCGAAGTTGCTCTTTGCCATTGACATCAAAATCACCAATTTTAAATTGTTGAACAAAACTTGGGATATGATGGAGCAGCATAACCATAATTTTCTAAAAGTGTTTTATGGATTTCAGCAGCAGATTTATTAAAATCAAACAACAAACATAAAGAATGCCAATCATGGAATTTTGCTGATCAAAATACATGCAGGGACCTACTATGTTTAAAAAAAAATTATCCATAGACCAAAAATAAAGGTGATCGTAGAAGATAGACTGATTAACAAGCTAAAAGCTTTTTCTTCTCACGGTCAAAGTTCCTTCAATTCACCACGGAACTTTGATTTTAAATTTTACAAAAATTATATCTAATGTGTAAATATATAATACTTCATGTGTACATTCCAAAATTAAAAGCTAAAAATATAAATTGACAATGATGCCTGATTTGGTGAAACATAGAATGGTTAGTTATTTTACAATATTTTAGAGTTGATTATTTTTAATTTATTTTCCATTTGCTTTCTAATAACTATGTTTTGTATTTTTCAAGAGAATAAAACAGTCCTCGGGGTGGAACCCCCACTCATAACATAAAAAGATTAATAAATATCATTGAATCAATGGTAACAAAATTTGAGAATACTGACATTTTTGAGAGATTTATTTGGTAGAGCACAGATGGCGGAATTTTAGCATCTTTTATCATTTCTTTTATACTTTTCAAAATTGTAAATCCAGGTACTTCCCAGTCATCGGGAATAAAGTCGTTAACCTTTAAATAAAATAGAGAATATACAGTAAATCAGATACAAATTAAGGAAATTTTTTTATTGAAGTACAAGGAAAAAAGTTGCAAACCTTCAAAATTTGTCCAAGGTTTAAATGTTTTCCACTGTAGAACAAATTTTTGTTGCCGATTATTTTTCCTTTGACACAAGTCAATTTACCTTCGTCCTTATTATCGAAGTAAACGAATAATATCAAGGAAACTAAAAACTTCAAAAAAGAATCACCTAATGTTTCTAGCCTTTCATAATTCATAACATCATTAGAAGATCCTGCAATGAGAGCCTGAAACAAAGAATAAATGAATAAAAGACTTGAATATCTATGATTCCTATACCGTTCTTGAAAAGATAATGAAATTTTATTATTGATTGTTATTACTTTATTAATAGTTGGTTGTGGTGTCATTTTATAAAAAATGTTGAAAAATCTATTAAGACATCATAAGTAAAATCAGGCTTGTATGGGCAGCAGGAGCCAGCACAATGAAATGCTATGGGAGATGAACATTTCTCGAGTTGGCAAGATCAGTATCAGACCTTATATCACTATCTCAACCCTTAAATAGAATCTATTAAGACATCATAAGTAGAACCAGCCTTGTAAACTGTTCTTTAGTTCCTACCTTCAAAAATTGTAACAATTTATTATTTTTATTTTGTAAATTGTTCAATCCTTGCTCACAATTTTGAAGATAACTAAGAATACAGAAAGACATGATAATAGATTGAAAGATGGAATGAAACTGAAAAACGGAATGCAAACTCATCGAAAATAGCATGGTATTTATGGTGATGAATGCTTAAGCGAATGTCAGAATCAAAATTGGTTTACTCATTTTGAAATTTTGTAGTAAACGATTATCCAATTCCAATGAAATTCTTTTAAAAAATGCACATATATTATTGACTAGTAATTGTAATTTCAATGAATTAAGTTTTTAAACATATTTTTTATCACTCATATCCCAAGATGAATATATATTTTCTTATTCTTTACAACATATATTATTATTCTTATCAATATACTACATAATTGTTATTCTTTACCATATATTATTTTAATTTATATGTATCTTGTATATTTAGCCCTGAAGAAGACCTGCATATGGGTCGAAATGTTGGGATTAAAAATAAAGTTTTTCAAACTAAAGAGAATTTTTTCTGACCTACACCTACACCATTTTCTTCCACGTATAATAAAACATTATAATCTTGTTATGAGTGGATGGGTTGTTTTGGATTTTTTTAAATACCCAAGGGTAGTTAAGCTTGATGAAAGATTTTATTAGCCTGTTTATAAAAAGGGTTAAACAAACATTATTATCAACGCTGAAGGCGTTTGTTACCAATAACTTTTCTTATTAACAGATATGTCTTCATAAACGTTTAGTATCATACAATATTTTATTTCCGCTTTTCAAAAAAACCACTTCCCAGCTAAAATAAGTTTCATTCTTAGATTAATTATAATGATATAACTTACCTTCAAAACAGAAGACAGTTCTGGCCCGAGAACATTGGCATTATAGGACAAAATAGGAATGACAGGCGCGTTAACTTGTGGTGGCATTATTATATTGCTCTGAAAACAATCAAATGTGAATGAAATTTAAAATAGTTTATACAAAAAAATTTAAATTTAAATTTAAAATAGTTTATACAAAAAAATTTAAATTTAAATTTAAAATAGTTTATACAAAAAAAACAACAACAGATACATTATACTAGGCTAGTAACTGAAGAATAATGAGAACTAGATGAAAAATAGAACAATGATCCTTTTTATTTATACAATTAAGAAAAAATGAAATAAAAAAGCTAGTGATGAAGAACGATATTAATAATATAAATAATTAATTAAGATCCAAAGTCTCTATATTATTATTAAAAAAATAGTAATAATATTATTAATTATTGTAGTAATTAACTAATGACTCTCATGGATCTATAGTGATTATCTCTTAGATCATAAAGCATTCAAAACTCAAAGAATTCATAAATTAACAAGCAATTTATACCTGGAATTCGCTCTAGTTATAAACATTTCAACATTAAGTAACACCGATCTAAATCTTTAAGCACTGCTTTTATTGAGCTGTGGTAGATGAGAAAAATAATTATTGATCACAACTCATTCCTTTTTTAAATTAATCTTAATGTAGTCCTTTAGCAATAAAATAAAAAGTTTGGACTATTTTTCTCAAAATATACTTCATTCATGATTAAGTCTTATGAAGTAAAGACCTGATTTTATAAAGTATTGTCTGGAAAAAAAAAAAATTTCCTGTGGAGAAGATAGAGAGGTGGGGCTTAAGAAGAGATTACCTCCATAAGTAGTACATAACCCTTTCAAAATCAAACACTGGATTAAAAATTTTTGGTAACAAATTTTCAAAACCTAATTATATATATCCACAGTACTTTTGGGACTTAACGGTTGAAATGTTCATGGGAAGGAAGCATTATCATAATTAGGAAATGCAAAGAAAATAAATGAATATTTCCAGCTGGATTATAATTATAAATTCTCCTGTAAAGAATGTTCTTCATCCACTGATTATTACAACTTTGATTACCCTTATTTCTTCCTTGTACCTTTCAATTATAAAATTTATGATGTAATGAATACAATGGAAAACAAGAAGAAATGTCAATAAAAATCGCATTCATGGCTAATAGCATTCAAAACAACTCTTAGTAAAGAGGAGCGTGAAAAAAGAAATTCCATAAGATCTTTAATTAGTTTTACAGTGTTTACACAGATTAAAAAAATTACAGTTAAATACCCAGTAGCTAATATCTTTCCATACTTAATTATTATTTTTTTTTATAAGATGATCACTACAGGTTCTAAAAGTCATAAGATACAGAAGCAAACCTGCCTTATTAATCTACGCAAAAAATTAATGTTACAAAATTAAATAATACGTACGCTTCTTAAAGATGAGTCGATTCCAAAAAGCATTCCATTTGATTTCTAAATAAAATTAAAAACAACATAATAATTAGTTCTGAAACACAAAAAAAACAAAACTAATTTAATGATAAGCCAAATTGGTTATTTATTTTATGTTGTAACCACAATATTTACAGATTAAAAACCATTAACTTTGAATAAGCAACTAAGGTATACCTGGGGTCGGCAACCGGCGGCCCGCGGGCCACATGCGGCCCATGGACCATCTCGGTGCGGCCCACGCAGCCTGAAGTCCGCAAGAAAAAAATACCGAAGCAAAAGACCTTATAAATTCACTAGGATTTATGGTCGAATTATGGACAGAATTATATTTTTTTATCGAGTTTAATGGAAAACTGTTATGCTTGATTTGTCAAAAGAGTATTTCTGTATTAAAGGAATATAATCTGAAGCGACGTTACGACATTGAGCACAAAGCTAAATTTGACTGTCTTGAAGGAGAAATACGAAAAAGGAAAATTACCTTTTTTGTTGACTGCGTGACTTTTGCCTTTAAAGGAGGCGCTTCTCCTGGTCTTCTCCATTCCATGGACTCTCTTTTGCTGAATGGGTCATAATATAGAACCATTGTCTCATCCCCAGTTACAACTGAGTCCAAAAAATTCTTTGGGTCGGCATTATACTTGCAAAAAAAAATCATTGCAGCAGTGAACTCGTTCCTGTTTTTGAGCAGCTGAAAGAATTGCTGGAACCCATCTTGCGCTAAGCTTGTTCATATGCAAATGTTCTTTGATGATCCTAAAACCACTTGTTTTTGAAAGCCCCAACCTCGCTGCTATTTCCTTGGTTTTCAGTTGCCGGTCAGACAGCAATTCAGATTCCACAAGTTGGATTGTTTCAAAAGTGACAGCTTCCAATGGGCGACCGGGGCGTGAGCCATCTTCTAGACGTTCTCTCCCTAACTTAAATAATTTTGCCCATTCTTTCACTGTGGAATACGAGGGGGAGGACTGCCCGTATACACAATCCAAGCGCTCTTTAATTTGCGCAGGAGTAAGACCCTCTTTACAAAATAATTTAATTACCGCACGGTGCTCGAGTTTGAACATTGTAAAAATGGGGAGTTTTCTTCAAGCCTGGACACTGACTGACAGGACTGAGGTAGTGTGGGTGATGGGTATGGAGTGAGCAGGCACGGACCTGCATAGGTGTGCAAGTCCCGGCACGTTTGAAGGAGGGGAAGCAGGACAGGCCGGAAACTTATAGACCTTACTAGGTACATCAAACTTCTATATCCAATAATAATTTAATAACAAAATCAGTGCTCACAATAATAAACAAAATAAGTACTCACTTTAATTTGATCAGGAGTAACTTCAGTTTTTGCAAATTTTTCATAGTGAAGTATCGAAAGCAGATCTAGATTCCTCAAATTTCTTTCTATATCTATTGGCTCTTCTTCTTTCTCCCAAGTGCAATCTTTAGGCTGGAGTTCGACCATTTTATCTGCCAGCATGTTACTTACCTCGATCGTACTTCTTGCATTTGTACTTTCGTCACCAACTAAGGCTGTATCATCGACTTCTACAGGTTGCCAATAAACACCTAAGCACAAAGTTAAAATGTTATTAATCAACAACTAATTAAGAGCTAAAGACAAAACTAAAAATAAAAAATCATTTTTTGGTACTTTCTTAGCAATATTAAAGGACTATAGCAACATCAGTATTGTCATGATATCTGTATGAATGTTTATTTGTTTAAGCTAGTCAGTGTATAAATATGAAAATTAAAATTAAATACTTAACAATCAGTAAAAACCTAATCAAATCGATAATAATAATTTCAACATAATAAGAGAAGTGCTAAACTAAACATAAGTTAAGTAGAATGGACATTTCTTAATTTGTATATAAAATTGGATTTTAATATTTTGTTTTCCTCAAGGTAGTATCCTTGGCCCAATCCTTTATACAGTTTATACAGCTGACATCCCAACTCATCCTAATACTATCCTTACCACGTATGCTGATGATACATGTGTATTATCAGTCAACACCAATCCAGTTATTGTATCCCAAAGGCTCCAATCCCATATCACTGATCTTGAAGAATGGTGTCAAAACTGGAGAATTAAAATAAATTCTCAAAAATCCCATCAAATCACTTTTACCTTACGTCGTAAACCAATGACTTCCTGCCCTTCAGTATCCTTTAATAATACCCCACTGGTGCAGGTAGAACAGATCCGATATTTAGGGTTGCACCTCGACAAACGATTAACCTGGAATCCTCATACTAGACTGAAAAGACAAGAAACTGCTCGACGTTTCAGGCTACTTCAACACTTACTAGACAAACGCTCTAACCTCCCGATTAACTACAAAAGACTCATCTACATGACCATCATAAGACCTATTTGGACTTACGGAGTAGAGCTTTGGGGCTCCACTAAGCCATCGAATTCCTGTCGTATCCAATCCCTACAGTCGAAAATCCTTCGTAAAATCCTCAACGCTCCTTATTTTGTTAAAAATACCGTCATCCATAACGACCTTAATGTCCCATTTGTTGCTGATTTGGCCCGAACCCGGTATCTTTCCTTTCATAACAAACTTCATTCCCACTCAAACCCTCTAGTTTCAAACCTAGCTTCCTCTTCGATTCCCGATAATCCCCCGAGGCGTCTGAAAAGAAGATGGCCACGTGACCTTCTTAGTTGAACTAGTGATTTGAGTACTACCAGTGGGTAGTTTCTCAACTTGCCATTACTCATGTCATTTTGTATCACATAGCCTATTTACTGGATGTATTTTTTTTATTATACAGTTGTAAATATCAATAAATTAAATTAAAAAAAAAAAAAAAAAATATTTTGTTATTGGAGATAAGATTATTTAAAATTATATTTATTACTTTTTGGATATTACACAATTCATAAAAAAATTTCCCCAAAAATACAAAAACTAGTAATGGTCCTATTTTTTTTATACCAAGTTCCTGGAATTAGTACCCTCAATAATTGTAAAAGTAAACCTTTTTTTGATTATTGTTAAGTTATTTTTTGTGACAGATACTCTATCAGGATTAAGACACTATATGTAAATCAATATATAGTTCATTGATAAAACTCTACATCAGATCTTCTCAGTTCGCCTGAAAGAAGAAATCAGAAGGGCATTTGTAGTTATCGATTAAAATTAAAATAGATTTCTTAAAGATATATTTCATTATTTATCCTTTTACAAGAAATCGTTTATGTTTCATATTTAAAAAAATAATAATAATGTATTTTTACAAAAGGCTTCAGTGGTTTCTTCTGGTTTACACCGTGTAGCTGAATTTTCTGCCAACGTTTCACCAGACTCGATTGAGTCTCAAGAAAGCCTTAAGGAAGCCAGCAGCATGTCTGGCGAAACATTTTCCATTGTAGTGGTATTGTAAATACAACATTGTATTGGTGGAAAATTCAGCCAAACTAGAAGAAACCACTGAAGGCTTTTGTAAACATAGTGGGCGTGGAAACTTGAAAGAGTATTTAATAATTATGTATTATATAAGAAATAAACCTTGTGGAAGCTTAACAACGCCTAATCCTGTTTCATTCGCAATTTTTTGACGTAGTTGTTCAGCATTTAGTAGCATTGTGACACGATGCAATATTGATGGTAGTACAGTAATCTTGAGCATATAAACTGCAGGAAATTCTATAAGTGTGCACAATTCAGGTACCAAAGTTTCTTCAAAATCTTCCTCATCACGTCGTCTCTTTTTACCAATACGATATTTCCCTCTGAAATAATTTTAACATTTTATAAATGTGATAGTTATGTGAAAAATCTATTAATAATACTGATAAAAATATAAAAACTAGACAAAAGAAAAATGATACGTGACAATAATATGTGGAGGGAGAATATGTGTAAAAGGAGTTAAACATTTTTAAAAATAGCAGCATGCTCAGTTTTCTTTAAAAAAGGTTTCGGTAAAAAAGGATTGATTTAGAAAAATGTGACATGGTGCGTAAACGTTTGGCGGTGTACAGACATTTCTCTTATTAAACATTATCTAAACAATAGTGGAAAAAATTCCAACTACAAACCTTAAGTCTCTAAACTAAAACAGGAAATTAAAAATACCTGTCCAATATTTCGCCTATTCAGGCATCCTCAGGGCAGAAAGAGAATAATAGCAAACCAAAAGATGAATAATGCACCCAAAAAAAAAAAAAAAAAAAAGACACATCCCACCACTTCCAAGGCTCAAATGCAACTCATAGAGTGTGTCTTTTTTCTTTTTTTTTGGGTGCATTATTCATCTTTTGGTTTGCTATTATTCTCTTTCTGCCCTGAGGATGCCTGAATAGGCGAAATATTGGACAGGTATTTTTAATTGTTTATTTCCTGTTTTAGTTTAGAGACTTAAGGTTTTTAGTTGGAATTTTTTCCACTAATGTATTAACATTTATTTGATGTCTCTGTAAGGGTTTCCATTTGATATAGTTTAAAAATATGGGTTAAAAGGCAAATGTTTTTATCACTTAGCAAAGAGTGATGATTTAACCCTATATATAAAAGAACAAACAATTTTTTTTTTTAATCGAAATGTACTTATACCACTTTCAAAAATAAGAGACTAATTAATGATTATCAATAAAAAAATAAGACTTTAAAATTATTTTGAAAAATTGGCATTGAAGCCCTCCTAATGGATTTTAATGAGATTATAACTTAGCTGATATTAAAGACCATTTAGGTATGAATTAATAAAACAAGAGTAATTGAAACGGGCACGATTCATTTTTAAGAAAATAAAATATCAAAAAACATTAAACTTTAGTTACCAATTTAAAAAAAAATGTAAACTATAAAAATTTGTAAACCTAATAGTATGGAGTGAATTTTTCTGAAAAAGTTGATGTAATATTCTAGACATGTATCTAATATAAATAGATAATTCTAATTTCATACAAATTTTCATTTTGGAGCTAGACTTCACACGCCTTGAAAAATCTTTCTGATTAATAGAAGGGGATAAGCAGCAAGGGGTTAATAAAAAGGAAGGAAGAATAAGATTCACTTGGCAAGCACACCGAGATCCCGTACTAATACCAGTGTACTTATTATACCAACACCTGTACCTGTTAGTTATCTCGGGCTCTTGTTTTTCTATTAAAGTTAACAAAATATTAGCAATACAAGTGAGTTATAGTGTTAATAAACATAAAGGATGTTTAACTTCTCAGAGTGAAAAGACTAAGTCACAATGTTTCAAAGACAAAGATAAAAGTTGTGAAAGTCTAAACAATAAGCCAATTGAACATTAGCGGTTCTATTGTATAAAAATAAATAATCATTCAGTCCATAAATGGAACCAATTTCTTCAAAGCCTACAAACCATTAATTGTCATCCTACTAAACTTTCCTATCCTATAAACTAAAGACTTTCCTAAGTACAAAGTTTATAATAGAGCCTATGATTTATAGACTCTCTTATAAACTTTGTAGTTTGCAGCATCCATTGTTGTTGAAGCTCCAAGTATAATTATTGGAATATTTAAAAAAAATTGTATCACCATTCTATTAATAATAGGAAGTCAAGTCATAGTGGGTTCAAGCATCTCCTATTATTTTTAACTGCTATATGATCTTCCTTTAATCAGTCCACTGTTCCTAAATCTGTCCCACACCTCGACTTTTCACTTTTAGAATCAGTTTGAAAGTTTTAAGTTATGTCAGCATATCAAAGCAGTGTTTTATTACAAGCACAATGGTCCCTGGCTTAATTGATTACAGTTTCATTACAAAGGCTATAATGAAGATATGCATTTCACATTTATTTCTAGTTTAGAGTTCTGACAAAACAGCTGTTTATTATTGGTTTTCAAAATGTTCTTCAGAAATTAGAAGATCTAAAGGATGAACAATATCTAATATTTAACATCAGTGGACAATATTCAATATCGGGGACTGAGGTTTCAAAGAACCTGTGGGAGAAGAGCCACGTAAAAGAGTAAGAGAACCTACATCAGATCCAGATACAGGTCAAATAAACATTTCCTGAGTTTTAAAATTAATTGGGAAGACTAAAAAGTTTCTGGATCCGACATTTGCTGAACGAACAGCGGCATGTGAAATGTGGGACATCTTATATTAAAGAAGTTGGGCAAAATTGTGTCTATTCATAAAATAAGACAGCTGTGTATATATGATCTGGCAATACAAATAAAAAAAACTTAATAATTTGATTTAACAATTTTTGAAACTATGGTATTTAGTGCAGGAAGTGGAGTAATTTCAATGAAATATACGAACAATAACAGCTGGTACTAGCAGTAGGCAGCATTGCTGCCTCTATGGTGGGCAGTTCCAGCAAATTCTATCGTAAAATTTATAATTATTCATTCATAATTGGGTGTATAAATGATAATAATTAATTAAATGATAACACTTACAGTAGTCCCTAAAAATATAAACAAAGCATTTCAAAGGACCGAGTCAGTAACTTCATCATACAATAACAATTTACACACCTGCAGTAGTCAAAATTTGTTTATGGTAATATGATTATTATTTAAATAACGATAATCATTTTGTATAAGGAACAATATATTGTTTCAAAATCAAGGCAATACTTACCTTGGCAATAAACAGTTGTTTTTCCCTGATATGGCCCTCACTTCAATCAATTTCTGATTTTTATTGACAATAGATTGACCATACCGCTTAGAAAAATAATCAGAATATGAACTGTATTGCTCCGAAGGAAAAGGTGACATGGGTGTTTGCTCTTCACACACTCTTGTTACAACATATCTCTGAAAAAATAAATAAATAAAAAGGAATCAATTATAATCAATATATATAAATAACTTACGAGCTCAGGCACATGAAATGTTAAAAAAAAGAGAAATGTTAGGAGAGAAACAACACGGATGAAGGGTGATAAAACACTGCTTTATTCAAAACTAAATCCTCTATACCAATTTGCAATACTTAAAACGAAGGACACTCCAAAAACGTCAGATAAAGGCTACCCCTGGCTCAGCGGGCTACTCACCCAACACGAAAAAAAATAAATCAGCTGTGTCAAAAAAGCCAGTGACAAAAACCAACAAAACACCGGAGCCTCCCATAACCCGCAGCAAAACTACTGCAGTCAATTAAAAAAAATCTCCAATCGCCTCAACTAGCAGCAACCCTGGGCCTACAGAAAGCGACGAGAACCGAGGGTTCATTGACTCTAACCCTCCTCCTATTTTTGTCACAAATGTTACAAACTTTTATAACTTCGCTCAAGAAATAGCTGAATTTATAGGGCAAACTAATTTTAAATGCTTTTCTAGAGTAAAAGACATTAAAATAAACACATCCAATAAAGAATCATATAAAAAAATAATTGAACATCTTACAGTGAAGAACTATGATTTTCACTGTTACCAACTGAAACAGGATAAATCGTACAGAGTGGTTTTAAGAGGACTACACTCTTCAACGCCCACAACAGCAATCAAAAGTGACCTCGAAGAAATATTTCGCCTGTGTTTCATCCCACCGAAAAGTACCCCCTCCATTATTTTTGTTGAAATTGAACCAGCCCGTAATAACCCAGAGATATTTCAAGTTATAAGACTGGTATATTCAACAGTAAAATTTAAAGAACCTAGGCATAAAAATACTGTAGTCCAGTGTACTAACTGTCAAGCCTTAGGTCATACCAAGACGTATTGCCATCACCAAGCTATGTGCGTTAAATGCGCTGGACAACACTCATCTGACACTTGTCAGAAATCGAGAAACGAGCCAGCAAAATGTGCTCTTTGTGGTGACGATCACCCAGCGAACTATAGAGGCTGTTTAGTCCATAGGAACTTTCAACGTCTTAGAACCAGGAATCATCAACTAAAAAGTCAAGAGAAAAGCACAATGCAGGCTCCTGAAGTTGACAACACTGCCACCTTTCCTGAATTGCCTAGACCAACCGTATACTACTGTAAACCCTACAGATAGACTTCCGGACAACAAACCTTGGGAACCTCAAGCATTCAGCAGCAGCCTCGAACTCAGACGCCTCAAACCTCCCAAATAAAATCTCAGCATTCCTTTACCAAACCCCGGACCTCCCAACCCAAGCCTCAGAAACCCATATTCAAGCCCAAGGCAGCCAATCCCAATCCTCAACCTCCGAGTCAACAAATTCATCCCTACCATACACCCTTACGGGTCAAATTACCACCTCAACAACCAAATCCTCTCCCTTGCAATCACAACATCCAAACGAAAGCTGTAGTTCATCAAAAATTGAACGAAAATCCAGCATCTCGAGTACAACCCCCAGCCAACCCTCCTTTACCCGTTAATTATCCTTATCAAACTTAAGTCTCATATCCATTCCAAATACAAAACCCGATCGACATAAATTCTATCCTGTCATCTTTCCTGAAAGACCTTCAAGAGACAATCAATCCTCTCATCAACCTACTCACGTAAACAATAAACTGTTTACCTCATATTAGACAATATTCATCTAACATAAGACAACTACCTACAAAGTTTGAAAAATATTAATAAAATCAAATTTGTTCTTAGAAAATGCATAAATACAATTTAGAAAACATATTTTTCCATAAATAATGAAATATTTATTTTATAAAGTTTATCCTTTATTGGGTACAGGAATTATTAAAGATGGCAAAACATGATTTTTATTTAAAGTAGCCATTTTTTTTTATAAGTATAGAGAGTGAGAATTAATAGAGTTTGTTTTTACATCCAATAATGAATTGAAACTTCAATTTTAAATTTTGAAGCCTAACTAGTTTGTTAGATTAATTTTTGTAGTTTCTTATTATTTTATGAATAGAAAAAATGATAACGTTTAATAACATAAGAAAAGTACAACTGGTTATCTGAATTTAATAAACTCAAAGTATACGTATGTTAATTAAAAAAAAAAAAAATGAATAGAAATTGTTTACCAGCATGTATCCTTTTGGGCGATACCAAGGAATAACTATTTTATTGAGATATTTATCTTTTGTCACAACTATGGTTCCTCGAGAATCCATAGGTACTGCTTTCACTGGAGGAATCTGTTTATGATTTTTTATAGTATCCCAATCAATTTTAATATTATTTTCATCTAAAAAAGAAACACAACATTAATCATTAAAAAAAATATCACAACAACCCATGGGGGTTTTAGTAATTCTTGCTAACACGTTTTAATAAAAAGTAAGGATAACCTGTTTCTAAGCCAATAAATGAATTATTACATACTAAAGTGATTAGTTGGTTATATATCGTATTTAGTATAAATAAAAAGAATACAAGACATACCAACAATAGTAGGAACTATAAGATAAGAATTTTCTTTGTTTTCTAATTCTTTAACTAAAAATTCTTTCTTCAGTGACCAAGCTTCTGTGAATAACAAATCATGGAAAGCCAAGATGCTTTCATATTGTTCTTGATTGAGAGTAATCCGTCGCACATTTTGTTGTATATTAATACTAACTTCACCAACATTCATGAATAATGGGAAATCACAAAGCTGAAAAAAATATGTTTAGTTTATGAATAAAGAAGCAATTAGGGTAATATTTTAAAAGTTAACAATTCTTCTTTTGTAGTAACTAAAACCAAATGTTCTAAAGGTTATTAAATATTAATTTTTTATACCAAATTTAGTAATGCTATATACTAAAATTATCATTAAATGTAAATATCATTTAGATTAAGACCTACATTTTATTTTCAATAAATAAAAAATAAAATAAAATAAAAATTTTACCTTCGGCCACTTTTCTGAAGTGAGTACTGCAAAATTGTTGTTTGACATTAGTAAATTATAAAATGCTAATAACCTGTCATTATCAGGTTTAGGAAAGTTGGGTAAAATTTTTAAGACATGTATGTAGACAGGCTGGCTAACTTGTGGAAAACCACCACAGATCCACTTTGGAAACTACAGAAAGAAAAAAATTAGAAGACTTTATAATAAAAATTATTTAAGTTCAACAAAGATTTTAAAAATAACTTTTAGACTAATTACTGTATTCATTATTTACTATGTGTAAGCAATTAATATCAAGTTGGATTAGCCAATTTTTAAAATAAAAATAATTACCTGTTTATCATAAATCCTACGACACTTTTTGGTTCCAGGTTTATACAAAAAATTTTTCTCTTCATTTTCCCAGAGAGGAAGTAGTAAGTTTTCTTCTAGATGTTGAACCTTATTGCCAATAGGAAGTAAGTGATGATCAAGTTCACCGAACTCGTACAACATTTTACATACAACTAATGCCACAGCCCCCTTTGCAGTTAAAAGATTTTCACAAGGTGGACCCTAGAAAAAATAAATGTTTAGTTGAAATTAATTACATCAATATTTTTAAAAACAATTACCAGGAACATCCGTTCAGTATAAGTAATATACAATAACTTATTAAAGTTTAATTTGCACTAAAAAAAAAAAATATGACTATTTTCCAGGCAACCCATATATGGAATCAGCTGTATTTCTGATACCAGGGTCTTTTCCCACAATGTCACTACCATACACATACTTCCTTATTCTACAATCATTCCTCACCAATAGATTTTTGTTTGCTAGTGAGGACATTGATGGAATATTGTCAATTCAACCCACAGTAGGAGTACCTCAAGGGTATTAATTATTACATTGTATATTTGTATTATTCAAATATAAGTACATTGATATAAACAGACAACATATCAGATAGAATCAATATCAAATGCAGCCATAACAAGAAATCAAGCCCTATACATAAAAATTAGTTGATTGGCTCAAGTTATGGAAAAGAGGGTCAAATCATGACATAAATGCTAATTACAGCACATTTATATTTAACAAATGAAACATACATCCCCTTATATAGTGACAACAAAGCAACTCTTAAACATACATTATAAACAACAGGACTAACCCTTCATAGGAGATTGACTTGGGTTCCACATTACTCAGATGACAATAAAAATAAAAATTAACTACATAGGCCACACAGCTTGTCTTATTTTTCTAATACAACTCGAATTACTTCAATAAGAATTAAAATAATTACAGTTTACATTCATACTTTACTCTCTACCAGTCCGAAATTATCACTGAAATTAAAAAAATCTCACCTCAATTATCCCTTTCAATGGACAATTTATTGGCATTTGAACAAAACAGACAACTTTAGTTTTATCATCTTTGATGACATTCTTCTTCCAAAAAAACACTGTAAGTCTTGTAAATTTATCACAAGGCAAAGATAAGCAATACCTGTTAAAAAGTAAAAAAATAGTTGATTATTACTGAGACAAAATGATGATAAATATAATCATAAATATATATTGATTGCATACAGTTTTATTTTTTCCTTTAAGATGAGTATTATTTGAAATTATTTATAACTAATATTGCATGCCTCTTTTCTTTGAACAAGGTATAACATAACTTTACTTTATTACATAATGGTAAATAAATAATACAGCTAGGAATGACTACTTAGTAATTTCTAATTTGTTTTGTACCATTGCTAATTGTCATAAGGATAAAATCCAGTTTATAATATTCATAAATGATTGAATAATTTAAGAATATTATGTATTTTATGCTTCTTAGGTCTTCAAAGAATCAAACAACTTGCCAAATTTAGATATTTAAATATCTTCAAAGTTCTGTTTAACAAAAAAAAAATTTTGAAAGAAAATGGTTGACCTTGATGAAAATTGTGGAAGAAATTTGTTCCATCAACAAACAACCAAAAGATAAATTTTGTAAAATAATAATGCTAGATACCTGTTCAATAATGGAATAGCAACTTCGACCGTCACTTTGGGTCCGGTCGGCCCATCAAGGTAGAAAGGTTCGACTTCTTTCGTGTAGAGAAATTCTGTAGCTCCTTCTGCTCCACTCTGCCTAAGACGATCTCTTCCGTAGCACAACTCCTGTTTTGAGAAAATAATGTAAATTTAAGAGGAAATTAACCTCATGCATCAGGAATGATAAACCCTTTGCCGAGCGTTAGGGTTATCATTACATCACCTGATGCTAACTGTAATTTGGAAGGCGTGTAACTCTTATTCATACATAACATTCACTGTCAGGTGACAATTCTATGGGTCAGGATTAAACTATTATTATGTCAATACTTCATTACTTTTTAAGATAAAAGAAAACAAATTTACACAAATATTTATTTAAAAAAAATAAAACCACAAACAATATATCTAATCTTTCTATTAGTACCAAGTGTCATGGCCGCAACTAATGTTAACTCGTTAAATCGCTCTGTGCTTGTTACATTATTACAACAATAGTTCTCAAAATAATATCTCCAAACTGCGTCAGAAGAAACCATAAGTACTTTAAAACATTTATTCAAGATCAGTGAACTGAGTGACTGCATTAAACAGTAAAATTCAGTAAATAAATTGGTGACCGGCTGCTGAAGCTAGCAACGTGGCAAATAATCCCTACAGGGGACTTGAAATATTTACCTCCTCTAGTTCACAGTCAAGGCTTGGCAACCAGCCTCTCGATCGAATCCCGCAATCGTCAACTTTTTTTTTTTTCTTTTCTATTCTTTTTAAACATATATATATATATATATATATTTTATTATTATTATTTAAATATGAAAAGTTTTTTTAATTTAAACCTCCGCGTCAACAAATTCATCCCTACCATACACCCTTACGGGTCAAATTACCACCTCAACAACCAAATCCTCTCCATTCCAATCACAACATCCAAACGAAAGGTGTAGATCATCAAACATTGAATGAAAATCCAGCACCTCGGGTACAACCCCCAGCCAACCCTCCTTTACCCGTTAATTATCCCTATCAAACTCAAGTCTCATATCCATTCCAAATCCAAAACCCAATCGACATAAACTCTATCCTGACATCTTTCCTGAAAGACCTTCAAGAGACAATCAAGGCTCTCATCAACCTACTCACGAGAATCCTTACCGAAGTTCCATTTAATTACCCTCGATGAGCGTGAAGGCCCTAGCTATCGTTCTGTGGAATGCTAATGGACTGCAAACTCACCGTGACGAGCTTGATATATTTCTACACGACAACTAAATAGACATTCCTTTACTAACTGAAACACACTTCACTCACCGCACACATTTCTACATACGAGACTACTCACTCACAGATCAGACCACCCAGACAACACTTCACATGCCGGATCTTGTATTCTCGTTCATAAAAACTTATCCCATTCCCTTATTCCTTCCATTCCTACTGGTGCTATCCAATCAACCTCAGTAACCATAACAACTCATCCTTTCCATATCACATTTTCAGCTGTATACAGTCCTCCCGGAATTTCTGTTTCTTATAACCTTCTTTAATCCTTATTCCAATCTCTTGGTCCGTGCTTCATTGCTGGAGGGGACTACAACGCTAAACACCAACGATGGGGTTGTCGAACATCCAACTCCCGAGGAAATATCCTGTCTACTGTAACATCCACAAAGAGTTATTCCATCCTGGCACCAAACAACCCCACCTATTGGCCTACATCCATCAAAAAACGTCCCGACATCCTTGATATATTTATCACATCCCAGATTTCCACCAACCAAACCGAAATCAAATCCTTGGACGACCTTTCATCAGATCATAGCCCAGTTCTCCTTTTATTACATTCAAGTTTCGTTCCCAAGCCTCCCCTTCCTAGATTGATTACAGGACGTGTAAACTGGGACAACTTTTGTTATGATTTGGAGAACAAACTGGACTTAAAAATTTCACTTAAGACAAAACAAGACATTGATACAGCCATAGAAAAACTTACAACATCAATAAAAACCACTTTAAACGATAATACCTCAAATCATAAAATTAACAATTCTCAGAAGACTGACCTCCCACAGCATATTCGTACCTTATTGAGAGGGAAACGCAGAGCAAGAACGAAGTGGCATAGAACTCGGTATCCAGCAGATAAATCTATCAATACTAAATTGATTAACCAACTAAAAGCAGAAATTAGAAAATTCAAAATTCATAAATTAACGAACCTAACTGAAAATCTAATGTCTTCTGACAAATCATTATGGATAACCACCTAAAAGATCCTTCACTTCAAAGACTTTAACCATCCACTCCTTACTGAATCCAATGACTGGACAAGATCTGATGAAGAGAAAGCACAGTTGTTCGGTCAATTCCTTTCTAAAACTTTTCAGCCTCATCCTGATATCATGAATCCATCTCACCATGAATATATACAAAGAGAGTTAAATATTCCCCTTCAAATGACCCTTCCTTCCAAAGCATTCCATCGTTCAGAAATATCTAACATTATTCACAGACTACCTTATCGCAAAGCTGGACACGACCTCATCACGATTCACATCCTAAAACATCTTCCTACAAAAGCCATTCTATTCCTCACCTACATATATAATGCTATACTCCTCACTACATATTTTCCTAACCTCTGGAAATTATCCGTCATGAAAATGATACTTGAACCTAAAAAGAAACCGGACTACCCTTCCTCTTACCGCCCTATCTCACTTTTACCATCAATGGGTAAAATCCTGGAAAAGCTCATCCTGAAACGATTGTACCCCATCCTAAATGCAAATCACATTATCCCAGATCACCAGTTTGGATTCAGAACATCCCACTCCACTATTCAGCAATGCCATCGTGTGGTGGATGTTGTTTCCTCAGCTTTGGAACGTGGATTGTATTGTCCAGCGGTCTTCCTTGATGTCAAACAGGCTTTCGACCGAGTCTGGCACCCCGGGTTTCTTTACAAACTCCGTAAATTCCTACCTCCTACATACTTTCTCATTATCCAATCCTATCTCTCCTACAGATCATTTACAGTAAATCATAATAATGTCTACTCCCCCCTCTTCCCTCAATCTGCCGGCGTTCCTCAAGGCAGTATCCTCGGCCCAATTCTCTACACAGTTTATATAGCTGACATCCCAACTCATCCTAATACTATCCTTACCACGTATGCGGATGACACATGTCTATTATCTGTCAACACTGATCCAGTTATAGCATCCCGTACTCTTCAATCCCACATCACTGACCTTGAAAATTGGTGTCAAAACTGGAGGATTAAAATAAATTCCCACAAATCTCATCAAATCACCTTTACCCTCCGTCGTAAACCAGCGACTTCCTGCCCTCCTGTATCATTTAATAACATTCCTCTAAGTACTGTAGAACAGATCTGGTACTTAGGACTACACCTTGATAAACGCTTAACTTGGAATCCTCATACTAGACTGAAACGACAAAAAACAGCTCGCCGTTTCTGGCTACTTCAACATTTACTAGATATACATGACAATCATTAGACCCATCTGGACTTACGGAATAGAGCTTTGGGGCTCCACTAAGCCATCGAATTCATCTCGCATTCAATCCTTACAATCCAAAATCCTTCGGAAAATCCTTAATGCTCCTTACTACGTTACGAACAAAGTAATCCATAATGACCTTAACGTACCGTTTATTCCTGATTTGGCCCGAATCCGATATCAATCTTTTCATGACAAACTTCATTTCCACTCAAACCCACTAGTTTCAAACCTCGCAACCTTTTCCTGATAATCCTCCGAGGCATCTGAAAAGAAGATGGCCTCGTGACCTTCTCAGCTGAACTTTTTATTTGAGTACTACCACTGGGTAGTTTCTCAACTTGTCTTCATGTCAATGTATTCAGTCATTTTATTTACTTGATGTATTTTGTTTATTTCAATAAATAAATTTAAAAAAAAAAATCTTTCTATTCTATTATTTTGTTATATATGTAATCTTACTTCATGATTAATTGCAACAATGCTACAAGAGAGGAAAAATTGGTGAAAAACTAAATAAATTAACATAAAAAACAATGGAACAAAGTGAAATGTGAAAAATGAAAAAAGTAGCAGATTTAACATTAAAAGAACATGAATCAAGCAATTTGCCACTAGCCCCCCAAAAAAACATATATAGGGTCTTTTTTTAAGCTAGATAGAACTTTAAATTGTAAAAAGTAACACAAAAAATTAAATTGTAATCAAAAATTTTTTTTTATTTGTTTCAGTATACTCTGACATTTCGTATACTTCTTTCGCCGATTGGGCTCTAGAGCAGTTGGCAACTGACCCGTTGTTTTATCGCAAAATTGTGTTCAGCGATGAGGCGCATTTTTGGTTGATTTCGAGAAATGGACCTGTCAATTGGCCTCCAATGTCGTGCGATTTGACACCTCTCGATTATTTCCTGTGGGGCTACGTGAAGTCACTGGTTTATGCTGATAAACCAGCAACAATTGACGCCTTGGAAGGCAGCATTGTTTCGTGTTATTCGTGACATACGGCCAGCAGTGCTCGAAAAAGTGGCCCAAAATTGGACGTCCAGAATGCGCTTCGTCAAGAACAGCCGCGGTGCCCATATGCCCGAAATCATTTTCAAATGTTAATGTCACGTATTGATCTTTCGAATAAAAAAAAAATTTTGATTACAATTTAATTTTTTGTGTTACTTTTTACAATTTAAAGTTCTATCTAGCTCCAAAAAACACCCTATATATACCAGTCATTAAATTTAAACAATATAATTATATATCAGTGGAGGAAACGAAACACAAAACCAATCACTCTTTAACTTTTTAACACATAAACCATTAAATATGATGTTATATTTCGAGCTTTAGGAAATTGTTGCAATTTGATATCAATCAATAAATCTAATAAAGGATTTTTTTATTTCTATTTCTATTTTTCTATTGATAATAAATACATTAAACAGTTTAAAAAAAATTGTTATACCTGCTTTAGAGTTTTTTCAGCTATTATAAAATTCGTATAGATTTTCTGAAATGTGTCAGAATTAGAGTTTGGGGCAAATACAAAGTATTTACTGTCTTTGTGCCTCGCACGCCCTTTAGATTGAATGTAAGATCGTACAGTTTTAGGATGATCGAATTTTATGACAAAATTACAATTCTTAATATCAATTCCTTCCTCAATGACATCAGAGGCAACCAATATGTTTATTTCACCCAAGTTGAATCTGAAATTAATAAATTCTATTTATAAAATTTAAAAAAATAAATAGTTTAAAGGGAATCAGTATTTCATACTAGCTATACAGCATTAGTTAATGTACAGTTTTTATATAATAATTAATATAATTTCAATAATATAAATTATTTGAAAAATTCTTTTGAAATGTAAATAGACATGGAGAATGGAGATGGCAAATTTAATGAAGCACGGGCATTCTGGTGCCAACCATATCATAAACAAAGCTGGCTAATTCCATTTATGATGAACTCAAATTTACTAATGTATAAATTAATATGAAGTGAATGAGTTACCAGAAGCAGCTTACTTTTTAAGAATCTTGTGATTTTTTATCCTTTCAAGAATATATTCTCGGGTGATATGGTAAGGATTGCAGTGTATACCGACTATAAAATCAGGTTTTATATATTTATATTCCTCGATAGAAGTTGCCAAATCCTGAAAATAATTATAAGAAATTAATTAGGAGACTGCTACACAAAAATTTTTAATAATTGGCTAAATAAATTTAAAGAAAGTAATCTAAAGGCAACTCAATTTCAAAAATATTGAACATGACATTATGTATATTTTCCTAAACTTTAGATAAAGAATTTTAAAACTTACAAAAAAAACTTAAACTCTTGGAAACTATGGAGAGGCGTACCCCAGTGGGTAGAGGACTGATTTGCTAAGCTGAAGGTTTAGGGTACAATTTCGGCTGTGACAGATAAATTATTTAATCTGTTCACAGCTGTGGTTGGACCCTGGGCATTTGAGGACCCTTCTGGCACTCACCCAGGATCTATAAATTGGATACCCTTAATTAGAGGAAAAACATGGGGGTTGAGCATATTCTCAGACAAATCACTTCTCTGCACTACCTTTGTAATAGAAAAAATACGGTTTCTACCATGTACTAAACCCAAGACCCTTTATGGATTGTAGTGGTACAGGTTTTTTCATTCTTGGTATGCCATTGATAGAACTCGAGATATTTTATTTACAAAAATTATTTGTTATAAATTTTTATTTAATAGAAATATATATTTTAATTTTAGATAAATGTAAAAAATGAAAGCAACTTACTTCAAGTACATAGTATAAAACTTTAGCAGTTGTTTTTCTTTCGACAAACAAAAGAGCTAAATTATCCTCTTTGAAGTCCTTCAGTAATTTAATTAGTTCTTTCACCTTAGAAGAAGAATAATGAAATATTTTTCCAGGCTTTTTTTCCATAATCAAATCGAGTTTTTTTCTAAACAACATCAGCAAATTAGATACGGTAACAATTAAATATTATATTATTATTAAACAAAAAATATCTAGTAATTTGAACATAAAACGATACCGTATCAAATGAAGATGTATTATAATATGGCCTAATAGTTTAAGCAATGTCGGATCACTAGATGTAATTCTCATTCTTTCAAAGTGAACTATTCGCAGCAATAATGCATAAGTAGAAGCATATCCTCCCAAATCTTTTGTGATTATCTGAAAATGCAAAATGTACATTTAACTAAATATAAATTTCAAAATATTCATTAGTTTAAAAATAAATTCCAATGTGTATCGACTGGATTAAATATAAACTTCAAAGTTTACACTTGAATAATACCAATTTATAGAAATATAAAATTATGATGCAACATGTAAATAATAAGTAAGCATAAGGTTTTTTATCCCTAACCAAATGTAGCAGAGTCTACAACTAAAAACAACTTTTAATCTTTTAATATAATAAGCACACTTGCAGTTTGTAACACCAAGATAATAATAAGCAATTTACCAATCTTCAAGGGAAACAAGCACATCTTTGGCAGGTGGAATAACGTATATGATACCCGAGGAGGAAGGACCCAATCCACAACCTAACAGCTTATGGATTATCACCTGTCTTAATACCACTGATATCGATCATAAGTACAAAAATAAATAATCATTTGACGAATAATGAACTCTTACCGTCAGTGCAATTAGGTTGCAGGAAAGGAGCAAAAGGTTGCAAGGAATTGTTAGTGATCGATCCATTTATTACAAACCAAGTTTGCAACAAGTGCTGTAATATATCAATGGCATGGATCGATAACAAGAGAGCTTTTGATCCTATATCTCACAGTTGGTTACTGTAAGTCCTCGAACTTTATAAAATCCACCGAGGCACATTAAACATCTTGAGAAAGCTTAAGGAGCCGTGAAGCACAAAAGTGAAAGAAGGTTGGGGCTGCTCTGGTTATAAAACTGAGGCTATAACAATTCACAGGGGAATTCGCCGAGTTCTGTATGTTTTTTCTTAGCCTTTTAGTCATATCCCACAAAGCAGTAACATTGGTTACCAGTTGAAAATAGGCGATAAAGAATCCACCATCAGCCATAGTCTCTTTAGGAATGGAATTAAGTTATATGCCAAAAATAAGAATCAGCTATAATACCTGATAGAACTTGTTTCAAGATTCAGTAACACCAACACTTTTTTGGAGGTAGAAAAGTGCGCTACAGTTACAGTTACAAAATGAAATATTTGGGACAGAAGTTCTCTACAACTTTTTTCAGGAGCAATCAATCACTGGGAGAATTTTACAAATACCTGGGCATCAAGCAAGCTATAAAATTATCCAAGAAAGATGTATTGAGTGAAATATCTGTCAGGTTAAAAAAACAATGCAGATAATTCTTAAAAGTCAGCTGATACTAATAAAATCCTACTATGATGATACTAATCAAAATAAAATCAATGCCATAAACAAATGGTGAAAACCAGTGATAGTGGTAGCACATAGTTTTGGTATAATAAATTGGTCAAAAACTAAACTACAACAAATGGATTGCATGGTGTGCACAATGATGACAAATGTTAAAATTGATCCCCCAAAGGCATCTGTAGCTAGACTCTATTTATCCAGAAAAGAAGGTGGTGGAAGAAGTTGATTTTACCATAAACTGAATCAGTCTGAAATTGATAGTCAACTCTCAGTTGAATGGCTAAAGGTAGGACAACTGTTTGGAGGGACTAAAGGGTTTATCCAAGCCGTATGGCTAGGAGGCTGGTCAGGCATAATAATGTAGCGAAGATATATCACCAGCGTATATCCCGACTATTGGGACAGTTGGGCGGAAAAGAGGTGCCTTACTATCACTATCAGCCAGAAAGGCTTCAAGAAAATATACAATAAAAATTGAATGGGAATTTAAAATTTGATGAGATGAACTAATAATCACTAATAAGGCAGTTCTGTTGAACACCTGTAGAATTGTGAGAAAACTCTTGAATCAATGGATATATCTGTAATCGCTTGAATTTTGAACTCCGCGATATGAATTTGGAGCCAGAAAAATGTGAATAAAAAAAATATATATAATAATAATTAAGGAACTATATCTTGCAATAGGTCATTTATGATAAGTATGGTCTTTCTAAATCCACAAATGAATCAATAAAAAATGTGACCTCAGGCTGCCAAGTACTTTAGTAAGTACTAAAGTTTTAAGATAAAGAATACCTTCAAAGACACAATTCATATGTGACTAGCAATTGCTGAAAGTCATCAACTAGTTAAAGATCACCAATCTTTCTGTAGGTATCATCCTGAAGCATTATTAAATACTAATATGAAATTATATTGGAACTAGTTGACAATAACGGAGCATCAAGACCTGACATCTTGCTTTCTTTAAGGCAGTAAAGAAAGCTCAAATCATCGAGATAGAAATTCCTTCCAAAAGTAATGTGCAGAAAACAATAGGCAAAAAAATGTGGAAGTATCAGGAGCTTAGCGAGGAATTGAAACATTTTTACAGGCTGGTGAAGGTTGAAGTATGATAAATAATAGTTTATATCAATGGCCTTATTCCTGAAGAAATAATAAAATTCTTGAAGATCCTTGCCCTTAATAAGGAAGTTCAAGTACTACAAAAAGCAGTGTTATTATGAACTGCAATTTTTAAATAATGATAAATATAATGAGTTGGGATCGGATTCGTAAGTATTTACATATGTTTTCTAGGCAATTTACAGATGTTTTTCAACTAGAAGTGTTCATACTGACACTTTTTAAGCCGTTTGAGCCTACTTTTTGTACTACTATATGATGTTAATCATCACTTATAACAGTTTATTAATCTTAAAATATTATACTGAAAATGGAACTTTAAACTCCGTGGGTTCAATGAAAACAAATTAATTTGGAATAATAAAAAACAAATTCAAATGATAAACACAACTTTTATAGCACAAAGATTCAAATAAACACTACCATATATTATCATCAAACTTCGCTACTGAACCTCCTCCATCATAAAAAAGCTGAGTCACAATATAATACTAATTCTTCTTGAGAACTGGAAACAGGTTCTAATAAGGTATTAGGTTGATATACATATACACATTCATAGAGAGTCTGCACCCGGGAGCTCCTTGCACCTCAGCCCACATTTACAGAGAGAGCAATAACTACGAGGTCCTCTCGGACGCCCATTCGTAGAGTAGAATGAAATATGGCGGGAGTCGCCGGTAGCCAATGCCATTTATATAACATTCAAATCAATTATGCATACATAAATTGTGTTTTCTCTGAATAAACCTGTTTATGAAATTGATAAATAATTATTTAAGAAGTTTTAGAATATTTTTCAATTGTTAAATAAATTCTTTTCAAATTTATGATGGTCCGCTTTCCATATGCTAAACATCGATAATTATTTTGATTTATGACGACCAATTTTGACCCTCAACAATATATATATATATATATATATATACTTGTGATATGTGTTTATATGCTATTATCAGTTACTTACTACTATTTCTTTAAGAATGTTTGTAATCTCAGCAATTGTGTCTGACTTAGTATTTATTAAGACAGCCTCTGGAGGATTGTTGGATGGTTTAGTAGAAATATCAAGTAGAACTATTGATTTGAACAATGAGATAATTTCATTTATTGAAGAATTAACAATTCCATAACATTCATCCTCTTCTTCCATAACATCGTAGTTAATAATCAATTCTTCTGGATTAGTCGAAAATCTATAAACAGATCAAATCAATAATACTTTATTAATATGGAATAAATAAAATTTTTACCGCTTGAAAACCATGATAAAAATACATCATAGAATAGAAAGTTTACATGCTACAGAATAAAACTCCCACAACAGTTAGAACTATTTTTTTAAAATTTTGTTTCTGATTCCCACACGCAACATATTAATCTTGAGTTAACAACATATGAACACTAAGATCTTTGTTACTAATACTATGAATGAAAGTAAATAAACGTTTATAAATACGTTTTTCTATAATAGTTCTAACTATTCTCTGGTGGAAGTTTTCAAAGATTATGTAAATAACTGAGTGCTGGACACTTATTTCTCTTTTGCAATTTTTAATAAAATTTTAATGAATAACAACATAATTTATAACCTTCCAAGGGGAGAGAGCTTGAGATAATGCAGATAATAGAGATTGTTTGATTGTTTTGGTATATCCTACCTTCCTATCTATCAATACAGATTATTGGTTAATTATTGAAACTCACGCCAGAACCATTTCTTCATTTTTAGCTCTAGCAATTTTAGCACGCATTGTGGCTTCCAAGCTTTGAATTTCCTTTAAGATGCGATCTGGTTTACAATTTGAATTGAGCAGAGTAGCAGTTAAACCTAGAACACGTGGCCTATCCTTTAAAGGGACCGCTTCAAACTCATCCATGATCTAATCAAATTAATAAAATAAAAAAAGTAAGATAAATATATTTCATAGGAAAACGCAGACAACAAATCAGAAAAGCAAAAATAATATAAATTACTGACCAATTTCATCGGATGATTATTAACAGCATGATGACATTCATCAATAATTAATAGATTGACACGAGATATAGTGATGAAGCCATGCATAATCATCAGTTGAAATATACCAGCTGTCATAACCAAAACCTAAAAAACAAAACAATAGAAAGCACATCAATTAATAGAAATTTAAAAATTAATAAATCTCCGGAAAACAATAAAACATGGGTTAGCAAGAAATAAAGGGTCAATCCATTTCAAATTAGCCAGTCACTTTTGCTCAACATTTTTTATTTTCCTGATTCTTTTATTATAAAACTCCAATTGAAAAAATTTACGAGGTATATTCTTGAGAACGAACCCCTTTTTTTTGACCAAAAGCACATTCATGCCAATATTCATCCGTCAACATCTGAAAAGGGACTAAATAGTGAAAATTGTACATAACATTATTTATACTAATAAGAATATTTCACAAAAAAATTATGACTGAGACTCAACTAAATTTTGAGTTATAGAGATGTGAGTTTCAATAAAAACGCTACCTCTTTATTACACTCATGGAAAGCTAAATTAGCAACTATAGGCTCAAAATTATCTTAACTGACAAAGTTAAAGACGCTTCAATCACTAAGTTAACGTAATAATAGACTAACGGGCAGTAATAATGGTAGCGCAGGTAGTTGGGTAATTGGAGTTAACTTACTCATTTGTTTCACGGACTACACTGGCGTAAAGTAGACACACAAACACTAATGCTTTTCTCTATTATTTTGTTGCCCTATCTTTTTGAAATATGTGGTTGCTTTACTTGATGCCTAGTTATCTTTACCATGTATTCAGATGTACCAAAGTCCTCGACTATTTTTTTCTTTGACCATGAGCTTGGCAATAGACTGATTATCTTAACTTTATCATCGTTAGAAAATAAAAATAGAAATAGAAAAATAATTTTATTATGGGACCATGTCCCCATAAGAATAACAATATTGTACAGAAATTAATATAAAATGTCTGGCAAAACAACTACATTATTGGAATACTACAATTAAATATGAACTAAAACGTATGTTCTGATAGATAGAAAAAAATATATATGCATATTTAGAACAAACAAAGAAAATATATAAAATAAAATGATAGAGTATAAATTTACAATCAACAGAAATTGGCTAATGGAAAAATAATAAAATAGAAAAGAACATCTAATAATATGAATAACAGTATCATAATGAGTGTGGAATATTTACAATCTTTAATAATAATAATAATGTTATATACACACACCCACCTACATACATTCATATACAGTGGAATCCCTATATTTCGTATCCCGATTATTCGTATTTCCGGCTAATTCGTACAAATTTGCCGGTCCCCAGAGAAAATCTCGATAAATGGTATAAAATCAATGCACTTCAGACCCCTCGATAATTCGTATTATTTTTATGCTCAAGGTTACTTACAACGTCATGTAATTTGTATTTCCAGCTTTAAAATTTCGTTACTTAGTACTGTTTTCGAAAGGGGGGGGGGGAGAGAACAGTGAAGCAGATATGCCAGAGAGCAGAAAGAGAATTTCTAGGAAATCACTTAATTTGTATTGTTTTTATACACAAGTATGTTTGTATTGTTTAGAGGCACAGTAGATCCTATTGGTTTTTACGGGAGAGCGAGTGAGGGAGACATGTTTTATAAGAAATCTCATAAGTAATTCGTACTGTTTTCACTCAAAGGAAATTAGGGGAGTAGAGAGGGGAAGTTCTATGAATTTTATTAAGCTTTTCTTACAATCACACTTTTATTTACAATTCAGTCTTGTTTTTGTTACCGTTATGACACGTAATCATGCCTCAAAAATACGTTAGCGCCTCTATTGAAGAGAAACAACAAATCATAAACGCCGTGACCAGTGGCTGTAAGCTAATTAACGTATCCAAGCATTTCATCGTCCCTGGTTCCACGATCACATCAATCCTGAAGAACAAGGACAAAATTACTTCCCAGACTTGTAGATAACTTAAAAAAGTGGTTCGTACAAGCAAGGAATTCAAATGTACCAGTTGAAAGTAATATTTGAAGGGAAAAAGCCCGAGTTTTCACAGAAAAATAGGAATTGAAGACTTTCGTGCAACCGATGGATGGTTCGATAGATTAAAAAAAATTGCATTAATACGTTTTTTTATTTTGTACTCCCGATAATTGGTATTCCCGATAATTCGTACCAAATCATCAGTCCCTTGACCATACGAATTATCGGGATTCTACTGTATTACTTATTTACATATAAGAAATAAATAATAGAAAATGTATATATCCTGATAGAGAAAATTAAAATATATATATATATACATACATATACACATACACACAGATCTTTCTAGACACTTTGAATTTTTCTGTCAGTTTAGTAACGAGTATGTCGTACTCACTAATTGAAGTTTCTCTAACATTTAAATTCTCAGTTCCTAAGTCATTATAGAAATATTCTTCCAACTTTGGCTTGACTGTGCTCGTAATTTTATCAGTTTTTCTTTGCAAAGCTGGTAGTCGTTGTTCTGTGTTAAGCTTTGTTATTTTACATAAAGGAGACAATTCTAAAGTTTCACAAAAGGATTCCACTTGATGCAACGGATTCTCCTCTATTGATTCAAAAGGGCCAGGAAGAAATTCAGGATCCTTGTCAACATTATTTGTCTCATCTTCAGGCAGTTTTTCTACAAATACTTTTGATGCGCAAGTTGGACATAGTTCCTGTCCAGGAATTAGTTTAATGTCCACAGTTTTACCCTTGGAAAGGTGTTCAATTAGTAATGCAAACCATTTTTAATGTGCCTTTTATGGCGACCAAATGGGCCACAAAATTTTTTCCTATAAATGTGGTCGTTTTTGTCTAAGTATTTATCTCTATGGTAATGGCAAATATTAGTAATGTCATTTGAAATTCTTAATTTTAGCAAACTTTGTTCTTCAGTTAGAAAGTCACTCCCCCTAATAAAATCTTCAGGCACTTCTTTCTTTGTAGTGTTGTTTATGACACTGTTCACTTATTAGTTCACCCACAAAACAACTCATACTGAATAAGTAAACAATCGAATATTCTTGAAAGCTAAAATTAATAATAAGGGTAAATTTAATAAAGCACAATAATGAAATGGAAAATTACAATTCCAAACTACATTAACATGTTCACTAGTCAAATAACTATCAGCAACTGAGCCTCATCCATACCATAGCAATGAAGATTGAGGGGGGAGGAGCTGTTCATGTCCCCACTTGCAGAGACATGAAGTAGCTACAGGAAAGATATAGGCTCTACAAGCAGTTGCAGATGGAAGAGTTCAAGTCGAAACTTCTAAAACTCACATTAACTTGTTGGAACATGAGAACTGATGTGTCAGTTGATATTTGACAAACGGTTTTAAATTACAAACATACTTACATTTTTTTAAATAAATGGGCATTTTCAACTCAAGCAGTGCATTTAAATATAGACTAAGTTAATTATTTTTGGATTGAAACATCATTTGAATTTGTCATTTAAGATCATTTTAAGCCTATAGTTGCTAATTTAGCATTGCACGAGTGTAATAAAAAGGAAGCGTTTTTATTGAAACTCATAGCTCCATAAATCAAAATGTAGTAGAGTCTCAGTCATAATTTTTTTGTGAGATATTCTTATTAGTATAAAGAATGTTAGGCACAATTTTTACTTGCTTTCATTCAGTCTCTTTTCAGATATTGACTGATGAATATTGCCATGAATGTGCTTTTGGTAATTTTTAAAAAACTGTAAAAAAAAAAGAAGTTCAATTATCAAGACTAAAACTTATGCTGCTGGTAGTATTATGAGTACTCAACTCAGAAATAAAATATTATTAGTGAGTCTCTTTTCCTTCCTAAAAATTTATGGTCTTAAAAATTAATGTTTGTTAAATGTTTTCCAATTTTTTTTGGGAAAGAGGTTGACTGACTTTCTTGCATGATAGGGGAAATTAAATAATGTCTTTTTGAAGGTCATTTCATGTTGAACACAGTAGTTTTTAAAATAATCTGATATATATAAAAATGACTTCGCATTAAATTACTGCCAAACCCTATTTTTACATTAAACTCGCTAAAACATGATTTTAAAAATGGCTGCCAAATGAAAAATATGGCTTACATTTTTTTTTCAGATGGATTTTTGTGAATATCTACCCTAAAGGTAAACCATGAGAAAAGAATCAGGAAAATTAAAAATGTTCAGCAACAAATTATATTTATATCGGGTGATTTAAAATGGATTGACCCTAAATAAAGCTCAATATCAGCTATGGATTAGCAACAAAACACATATGAACAGAAACGAGTTGCTTGGAAATTTGGAATACTCTGTTATGCCAATAATAAAATAAAGGAAGTTCTTTTATTACCACCCAAAACTCTGTAATAAAGTGGTTAGTTGGTGTTGACAACAAAAGTAAAGTAAACTAAAGCCGAAGTGAGGATCTGAGGGATTACGGTACAGAGCATTAAGAGATCAATTTTAACCTAGGTCAGTCGTATATAGTAAAGAACATTTGAAATACTAAGTGCATGAAATAAATCTTGGTATTCCCACAATAATAAGAAAATTTATATAAAATGTTTATATAACTATCAAACTTATCCTACATAGGTGAGCAACTAAATCTGACATTCAAAATCCCACTATCTTTGCTAGTTGATTCTCCCAGTATGTATCAAAACTGAAACCAGTTGAGAGATTTAGAATGATAACATAGGAATCAAAACACATAATACTTTTTGTATAGAAGGAAAATATCACAGTGTATGCAGTTTTTGGAAACCTGATATGGTACGCTGTTAAGTTAAATTACCCAGTATTCAGGGAAGTTGGGAGCTCATAGATCCCTGGTAGCAGGTAAAAACTGTTACATGATACTACTAATCAGTAATGAATTTAATATTTTTAAGGGATTCCTTTTATTTTTTTGGTATAGTAATGAAAATATGTACTCAAGATGAAGCCACAAATGGTCTATCTTTTCTAATTTAACAAGGGTTTTTTATTTTATTATTACCAATACGCTCATCTGTAAATGACCACAGCCTGAAGCAATTGCATTTATTTATTTTCAGCTCATGCTAACACATGACCCATTTCCCCTTTAACGTATGACTTCCACTGTAGCATTTGCCAATTAGCTACAATAGCTTCAAAGTGACTTTAAAAGAATAAACAAGATAATTTTTTTATACCAAATAAGTGACATTTACAGAATGTTTAGATTAATTTCTTTAACTTAAATAAATCTGCAGCTGAGGCACAGAAGCACAGTAAGTTAGTAAGAACAAACAGAAGTTAAAATAGATTGCACACCGTACAAGCCTCTAATGAAGTAAAGAAATACCTGATGGTTTTCAAGTTCTTCATGCCACCGGTTAATTTCCCAATGATCCAGACCTTTATCTCCAGAATATTCTCCAACTGTTAAGGGAGTTTGCTGTCGAATACTTTGAGCCTGCTGAGCTACCAGTGCTACTGTGTCCACCAGGAAAAAAGTCCTTTTGCCTCCTTCAGAATATAATCTATAAAATGTAAGAAAATCATAAACTTAACTCATTTGAGCTAGAGAAAAAATAATTTAAAAAAGCATAACAAAAATACACAATTTTTTTTTCTCTAGAACAAAATCTTCCACTGCTCATAGACAACTTAACATCTTCAAAACTAAGTTTGCTAATTATTCCACAGGCTGTCACTTCGAGTTGACTCGCAACAAGTTTTAACTTTCAGTTTCCGTTTTAATATTATCCAAAAATGCAAGTTATGATGAACTTTAGCAAGGAAAATAGAATTTTCTTTATAAGATATTTCTTTTTTTATAACATATTTCTTATGTACTGGACTCAATCTTCGTGGTATATATAATTTAATAATGAAGAAAAAACCATATTCTAGTCAAAAATTGTTATTCAAAATTAACAAATGATTAAAAAAAAACGTTTCAACACTTATTTGTCATTCTCAATTTAAGTAATTCCTCATACAACTTCATTTAAAATTTACAAGTCCAAATCATTACTTGAGGTTAAACAAATTAAAAGATCAAAGTTTGGTTTTCAATGTAATATCTAATATATTTGACCATGGAAGATAGTTAAGTTCCAGGATTTTATATATATTTTGATTTTTTGACTTTTAAATTGTTTGACCTCAAGTAATGATTTCGACTTGTAAATTTTAAATGAAGTTGTATGAGGAAATACTTAAATTGAGAATGACAAATAAGTGTCGAAACGTTTTTTTAATTATTTGTTAATTTTGAATAACAATTTTTGACTGGAATATGGTTTTTTCTTCATTATTAAATTATATACACCATGAAAAAATAATGTAACTCAGAGTAATGCGCAGATTTCAGTAATCATTTCAATTAGAAATGAACATATATCATCTATACTTCGCAATGTTAGTTGAAACTTTTATTTACTGATGAAATGGTTACCGAAATCTACTCATTGCCCATAATTACATTCTCTTTCCCATACTAAAGCTCGCAATAACTTGTATTTATGAAAATATTAAAAATGAAACAAATAAATTGTTTAAACTTGTAGCTCTACTCAAAATGACAACCTTTGGAACGGATATCAAACCAATCTTCAATGAAATTGTCTTTATATTTTCAAAAATAATCCATTGATTAAAATAAATTGAATTATCGAGAACATTCATAATTGAAATAATGTACTTACAATTTTAATTCATTTGATTTATGCTTAATAATCATAGTAGCAATAAATGTTTTTCCAGAACCAGTAGGCAAGAAAAGTATAGTGTTTTGTCTCATCGCCCTTTCAAAGAGTTCCACTTGGTACTCTCTGGGTTTAAAATCTTCAATACTGTCACCCATTTCTGATCGCTACAACAAAAATTAATATGTGCATTTAAATGATCCACTAATACAAACATTACAATAATTCAATCTTCAAAAAAACTTACATAGGTAAAATTGACGAGGGTTAATAAGGAATTTATATTAGATTAACTTTAAAAAGTAACAAAAAAAAGTCGAAACTTAAAATTTAGGATGGTGACAGAAAAAGCAAATAAAAACGAAATAAACAATTGAACACAAAAGTAACCTGCACTTCTACACGCGATAAGGTTCGCATCGCGACTGACTCTCCCCACCATCTTCTCAACACGTTTTTACTGATTTATTTATTATTTTTATATGGAAAAATTTACTTCAGTAATTTAAAACATTTTTATAATTGTTTTAACTGAATTTCGTTTAATTTTTATGTTTCTAAAAGGAAATATTAAGTTAAAGCTATGTTATCAGCAACTCTTGGTTTCTGTGATTCCCATAACACTATTATTATCCTTATCACTTTCCAGCAGCTAATTACATCATTATAAGTAATTAAAGAATGTATCGGGTCTGGTTTAAGAGCAGTAAGGTACATATATATTTAATTTTATTTGTTCATTTCACTAATTATCATCCATACTTATTTCATCAACAATAATTATTCTTTAAATCGATTTCCAATTTACAGTTTTAATCATAGCATTTAACATTTTATTCGATTTTAATGTACGTAATAAAATTTATTTAAATACGATTATTTGGACATAATGGAGTATATATTTCATAATGGAATAGGAACTGGATCTAGGATGAAATTATAGATGTTACAAAATTAAGGTATTTACTATAACATTGATAATCTGTTGTCATGCGTTTATAATGCTATGTAATTGTTGACGGTGCATTAGAAACTAAGTTGATGTCAAACAATTTAAAAGTCAAAAAATCAAAATATATATAAAATCCTGGAACTTAACTATCTTCCATGGTCAAATATAATAGATATTAATGTGAGAAAGAAATAGTTGACTGTGGGTACTATAATATCAACATCCTATAATAGATATTACATTGAAAACCAAACTTTGATCTTTTAATTTGTTTAACCTCAAGTAATGATTTGGACTTGTAAAAAAAACTATATTCTGAAGGATGCAAAAGGATTTTTTTCCTGGTGGAAACAGTAGCGTTTGTAGCTCAGCAGGCTCAAAGTATTCGATAGCAAACTCCCTTAACAGTCGGAGAATATTCTGGAGATAAAGGTCTGGATCAATGGGATATTAACCGGTGGCATGAAGAACTTAAAAACCATCAGGTATTTCTTGTGCCATATAGTTTTAACATATGACTAACGTTTTAGACATTTCCAACAAAATTCAAATTGATCTTAATAATCTATCTAATATATAGGGATGTCAGAAAATACGAAATATATGAACTCATGTATTGCAGTTCCTCTGTTTACTGAGTCTTCTTTTGCACTAAATTAATTCCCAAGTTTCCAACTCAAAGTTGCATGTAAACATAGACTTCTAGAAAATGGCTTCTCGGGTTTCTGAACTCAACGATTAATGTAATCAGTGACTGGGTGATTCTGTTGTCTTGTTGAGTAATGCGGGTGGAGTTTGTATTGTGTTCAGTTCTCGTAATACGGTCCAGTAGTAATTTACAAATATTTTTTGGCTCGGTACAATGAATGCAAATACACCTGTCACAACTGATATTGTAAACATCAGGTACAAAAAGAAGGTACATATTTGTATTGTTTGGTTTAGGAAATGTTAGCACCTCGAAACGATTTATTGAATAAGATATGTTATACTGTTAAGAATAGTAGTAAAAAAACAGGTAAAAATAGTACACAATTAAAAAAACAAAACAAAGATTTAAGTGTCTAATATACAGGAAATAGGTGGAACAGGAAAAATATATGTATTTTTATTGAACGTCATGAAGTAGCTAGTTGGAATTATGAGTTTGTTTGGGCTTTTAATGTGAAGTGTGCTGCATTGATGCGCATTTTTATTTTGGCGCATGTGGTGTGTGCCTGAATTGGCAAACCAACGTTTTGCCAATTCATTATTATATAGACTTAAGGGTTAGTTTTTTTGTTTTTTTTTTGAGCGATTGCATTATATTAATAATTATGATTTTTAAAATTGAACCACTGTTCAACTAAATTATAAGTAAATATTTACTTTCAACTCACTGCCAGTTTTTCCTTGATCCTCCCCACAAATTTCACAAATGCTTGCGTTTCTTTTTCGGATCCAGCTCTCCTTCCACGTTACGCTTCTTTTCAAGGATTTCCTCTGGTTCCTTTTCCACCAATTCTATTTGCGAAATTCCTATTGATGTCGACACCAAAGCAGTAACCATTCTTAGATCTATTCTTCCTTCACAACCTGTCCTCTTTATAAGCGTATTCATATCCGTCTGGGTTGAAAACTGGTAGGACGTGAAAGTCGAGATTTAATAGTTCCGAAGGAAAACTATCCATAAGGTTTTCGATGAGTTGATTGATGATGAAGGTGAGGGCCGCATGAGCGATCCATTCCCTGGCGTGGATACCTGTTGGAAAGGGTTAATTGTTTATTAGATACGTGATAAATCACCTATTACTAGCTGTTTAATTATGAATTGTAAACATAAGGTTAATAAAGTTTCAGTTAGTTGTTGGCTATTAATGAGTAAACCATACAATATCTTTAGCAAATATCTTTTAGTGGCGACGAGGATGGGATCACAACTCTATTACCCATGTACATGCAGCCATTTTGTAACATGAGTTCGGATTCCCGATTTTTAAATTTTGTTTCCTGTAATCCTTTTCCTTTAGATAAGCATGTAAATAAGGTACGGAATTCGGTATCATTTTGAGTTTCTTTTGCTATTTCGGCACTTGTGACCGGTAAGACTTCCTCGTGCAACTGGTAAATAGACATTATTTCTGATCCGGTCTCTTCCTCTGTCTCTGCCAGTGGGGATCTAGATAGTAAATCCGCGTTTGCCTGCGCTGATGTTGGCCTATGTTCTATTGTATAGGCAAATGCTGTTTTGCTCAAATGCATTTTAACAATGTCCTTTTTCTTCTTGGTCATCACCTCTCGCAATGAGCCAACATTTGCAACCGCTATTATATTTCCTAAATCTTTAATCCATTCCCTACCAATAACGGAGTCTAATGGGTCATTAACTATAAATAACCTCCCGGCAATGCTTTTATTTTTAAAGGAGACATGAACATTAACCTTCCCTAGAACCTTTAATATTTCGCCAGAATAAGTTTTTAATTTGATATTGGTAGGTAACATCTGTTTATTCGGAAATAGTGATTTGAACTGTTTCATGCTCATGGTGCTAAGCCCTGAGCCGGTATCGAGTTCAAGGTTGCACTCCTTCCCATCGATTGTAATAGGGACCATTATCCGATTGCCTACTTTCCCTTGAAGTGCATGGATAGTATAAATTCTCGAGGAATTGTCATCAGAATCCTCTGAAGAATCAGAGCCCTCTAATTTAAAAGCACGTTTCACCTTTGGCTTTATCTTAGATTTACAAACCGTTGCTAGGTGACCTTCCTTAGAACAGTTATCACACGTTAGCCCAGTAGCAGTGCAAATTTTTGCCAAGTGATTACCACAGCATCTGAAACACTTAATATTACTATTTGGCGGTTTTTCGACACGGTTTTCGGGAAGTAAGCTTTCCTAGTCCCGTCTATCTTGTTAACCCCCAGAATCTCCTGACTTGCTACCTGAGCAGCCTCTATGGCTAGCGCAATCTCCAGTACCTTAGCAAATGTCGGATTTACTATCTAGATCCCCACTGGCAGAGACAGATTATGAATTGTAAACATAAGGTTAATAAAGTTTCAGTTAGTTGTTGGCTATTAATGAGTAAACCATACAATATCTTTAGCAAATATCTTTTATTGTTAAAACACACAGTATTAATTGTAATAAATATTTTATTAATTGTAATATCTATGTTTCAAAGCACATACCACCATCATTTAAGAAGGCCTTAGCATTCTCTTTCCCTGAAGAAATCTTGATCATTTTTAGGGGTTTTCCCTTGCCTGTGTAGCCAATGATATCTACGCTGGCTACCTCGGGGTGACTATTGGCTAAGTGGTCCAAGTAGTCATGAATTTCATCGAGTTCTTGGTAGCAACTGAATGTGGGTGTATTGGGATCTGAAAAACATGACTGCAAAAAAATTTGTTTGTTTGATATAGCAATTTGCAATATTGTGGGCTGAACTATTATATTGCTTTGAACATGTTCTGAGATCAATATGTTATATGGTGTAGTAGCCCTCTAGCTCCTGTCCATGAAGAAGGTTCCCGTTTTTACCTAAAGGGCATACTTTTGGAAGTATATAAGGGCTGGAAGTTTCCGCCCTCTAAAAATTTCTAGAGCAGTCCAGTGTTGTTGAATATTATAGGACATTGTGGACCATTCGAAGACTTTTTCGGATGAGTGGAGCTACCTATTAATTAGAATATAAAAGCATGAACACGACATGATCTGTCGTGGGTTCGAACGTTTCTAGAACATTCCTGAATGTTCGGGAATATCCCAGATCATTGTGGAGCATTCCAGAACACTCTCGAATGTTGTGGAATATTCTGGAACATTGTAGAACATTCGAAGGGGTATATAAAGCATGATGCGTCCTGGGTTCGAACGTCGAAGTGAATGTTCCTCACTAGTGAAGTGCAGTGAATGAATAAAAACAAACAGTGAAGTGTGAGTAATCAAAGTGATACAGTGACTGAATATAAATCGAAAATAAAGTGTGAAAAGTTTTTAAAGTGTACTTAGTGTATTTATTGATAATACGCTTTGATTTATATTTTATACAATGCCTAAACGTAAAAGAGGAGGAGATATTGACAGTTCCGAAACAAAACGGCGAAAACAAAAAGAACAGCGAAAAAACGAAACAGTCGATGAGCGCGATGGACGTTTACGTTCCTTACGTACAAGTATGATCACTTTGGGAAGTAGAGAAACCGAAAAACAACGAAATAAACGAATTAAAAAATCAAGAATTGTGACACAATCTTATAATAAAAGACTCCAAACGCAAGCCACCAATGAAAATATCACTCTACGAGAAGCGCGAACGAGGACAAGCAAAAGGTACAACCTAACAAATGAAGCATTCCACTACGACCCGACGAAAGAATATAATAAGCACAAAGACGTCGTAATTGGAATCGGAAAATGGATAATATCTGCCACTTTTGCAACTAAAGTGCATCATCTGGTATTGCCGCCACTCTTATGGAAGGAGGATGAACTGCCCATTACGCCCTACAACTAAAATCTCAAGAGCATCTGGACGAGGTGAACTTCAAAACAAGCTAAATGTTCTGGGACGAATGCACGATGGCACATAAAAAATCACTCAAAGCCATGGACAGAACATTACAAGACTTGCGAGGAAACTCTGAAGTGATGGGAGGAGCTCTACTCATACTCTCAGGAGGTTTTCGACAAACACTTCCAGTTATCCCCAAGTCTACACCAGCAGACGAAATCAATGCATGAATAAGAACAAATTTTGTTCCTGATTGATTTGAAAATTTATCCAAATATTGTTTATAACTGTACCGTTCCGAAATGGCTATTTCAGAGAGCAATTTTAACAACTAAAAATAATATTGTCGACGATATCAACTTTAATATTCAAAAGAAAATTCCCGGGGAAGAGAGAATATACAAATCGATCGACAGGATGGTAAACGTTGAAGAAAGTGTCAAGAATTTTAAAGTTCTTTGCAAGTACCAGGATTGCCTTCGACTGAAAATTGGATCTCCAATCATACTACTTAGAAATCTCAACTCACCAAAACTATGTAGTGGAACAAGGATGATCGTCAAACAGCTATCGAGTAACCTCATCGAAGCCGAACTGATGACTGGGAAGGACAAAGGACACACAGTATTTATACCTAGAGTACCACTGATCTCTATTGAATGGCCATTCCAATTTAAAATACTGCAATTTCCAATTAAATTAGCCTATAGTTTTACAACTAGCAAAGCGCAAGGACAAACTTTAAAATATTACGGCATCAACCTGAAAGACTCCTGCTTTTCTCACGGTCAACTATACGTAGCTTGCTCTCGAGTAGGAAATTCGAAAAATGTATACATATATACTCCGGATAACAAAAAAATTGTATCTCATATATTTTAAAGTTTATTCTTTTATTCCAACCACCACGCAATCTCATTTCAACTCCCTGAGCGTAGCCGGGTACCCCAGCAAGTTTACATATATTCCGTAGTTCAGATAGTATTATTTTTCTCAAAATACTGTAAGCATGAAACAAAATTAATTTCAAGTCTTTACCCCAGAATTTTAATTTGTAATTTTTTGAAACCACCCATTTTTTATACTACTCCACCTTAGATGTCAAATAAAATATAAATATAACAGAACGTCGGTGGGAGGGCACTCACTGGTGGTTCCATACATATAGAAAGATACTATATAATTAAAGAGGATATATACTTGTTTGGCTCAGCATATTCCTAACAATTGTGGGAACTAGAATTAAAAAGGCCTGGACTATCTCCAACAGTGTTTTCATTACAGATACATGTTTCAAAACTCGCCTTGTAACACTTCCCTATCAACTGCATCAACCTTTTAAACGATCTATTTTTTAACCGGCTGGTGACCCTAGTATTTTTTTAAGGGAGAAAAAAAATCCTTAGTTACGCCGTCCTTCGGAAGGGACGTTAAACGGGGGTCCCGAGCCTGTACGATGTCAGGTACTCGTTAAAAATCCCTATCCTAATTAAACCTGGATAGGCAAAATTTAGAGCTCCCACTATAGCATCGTCCGATTAGCCATAGCAGGATAAAGTTACGTTAAATGAACAAACAACCTAATGACAAAAACTTAATATTTTCTCATCATATAGGAATGACAAAAAAAATGTATACATATTTGAATTCGATTTATATCTGCTTGCATTGAAAAAATTCGTTTTCAATAATTTTTTCATGGCTGCTTTGCTTTGGTAAACTATAGTCTTAATGATCAGATTAATTTCAAAAATCGAAAGTGATAATGTTGTATCTTGTAATAGTAAAACTAAATGTTTTGTTTTTAATGTAAGACCTGTTTTTTTTTTCATGTAATCCATTAATATTTTGTGGAAGGCCTTTATTTGAACAAGGGGGCGTGGTACAAGAAAAATGTGAGCCACTGTTTGGTGTAAACCACGAAGGATAGTTGAGCGAGAGATCCGACTGAGGCGACCGATGGCTGTTATAATAAAAAACCTGCCTCAGACGGTCTTCAGAACAGCAACTCAGCACTCTATTCACTCAACTACCTCCCTCGATGCACCAGAATGAGATTATTGATTTTAAAGGACCATTAACTGATAATTGTAACTTTTTTATTCAACTCTTACCATTATCTTCCAGGATGCAGTTAAATTTCACATGATATGCCATACTATTAAACTTTTCTTTTTATTGTCATAACACTTTCATCTTAAGCATTGGTTTATTTAGGCGAGTGAATTATCTTTTATATGATAATCTTTGGGTAATAATTCCGAAGGCTGTTGCATCGAGTTGAGTCATACCAAGTAGTAACTATTTATTCGTTTAATTATTATAAATAGAATGTAATTATGAGCACTGATTAGACTTCAGTGTTCGTTTCATCAAGAAATAAAAGTTTTACTTAACATTTCGAAGTATAGATGATATATGTATGTCGAAACGTTCATTTCTAGATGAAATGATTACTGAAATATACATATTTCCATAATTACATTCTCTTTTCCATATTAAATCTCGAATAATATTGATAACTTGTATTGTTGGAAAATATTAACAATGATATAAAAAAAAAAAAAACTGTACCACTACAACCCATGAAGGGTCTGGGGTTCAGTACATGGTAGAGACTGTACTGTTTCATGGACAACGGTTCTGCAAGGAGGTGACTTGTCCTAGGTCACGCTCGACCGCCAGATTTTTCCCCCTTATTTTGGGTACCCTATTTTTATAATATTTTATAGAGGCTGGGTGGGCCCCAGGAGGGTCCTAGATCCTATATGATCCATCTCCCGCTGCAAACAGACTAACAATGATATAAGAAACTTTTATTTCTCGATGAAATGATTACCGAAATATACTCATTACCCATAATTACATACTCTTTGCCATACTAAAGCTCACGATAATTTGTATTTTTGGAAAATATTAAAAATGAAACGAATAAACAGTTAAAACTTATTGTAACTCAATTGGAAGTGACAACCCGCGGAACAGATACCCCATTTTGGTTTAGTGTTGATCTCATTCAGATATGATTGTGTGATACCTGCGTAATTATTCCTATTCTTGTGGAGTTGATAGCGGCTATTTTAGTGACGTCAGTGTTACGTCACTATCCGACTACAGAACGGTCCTGCCTTGTCTTTCTCCTCCTTTCCCATAGTTTTTGTTATTGATTGTAATTTTTAGATCGTTAATATAAAAAGGATATGGTGATTGCAGGGGAGAGGAAGAGAGATTTCACTTATTTAAAAAAACTTATGATGAAAACTTCATTATAAAGATTAAATAATTAGTGTAATAAAAATATTGTGTTGTTTTATCTGTTATATCTGCTGATATAATAGATTAAAATTGTATTAGTTGATGTAAATAATATCGTTATATTTCTTTATGATAAGTATAATTATTGTTAATAATTACTCTCTTAAATTACCACGACCAATATTTTTAATGCATTCATGAAGTGTTCTTCTGGTTTGCTTTTTTTCAGGCAAAGGATTTTACTACACGGTCGAAACCAGAAGAAAAACCTGATGAATGGATTATAAACAATATTGTTAATTATATTACGAAAAAAGAGCGTTATAATGAGATATACATATATTTCGGTAATACTTTCGTGAAGATAAAGACGTCTAAACAGTATATTTGTATCCTACTGTATGTTTGTAAGTATAGCGAAATATACAAGATAAAAATATTATCTAGAAGTCGGCTGTTTAAAGGATAAATAGAAAGTGATAGAGGGGTGGTTAGGGTCGAGAACGTGTCGAGGTAACACCGACCTCACTAAAATGGCCGCTGTCAAAAGCCACAAGAATAGGAATAATTACCATTTATTAAGTTTAGGTATTTAAAGGACAACTGTGGAGCAGATAAAGTGCAAAGAAGATAACTAACGCTTTATTCCTCTATAAGAAAGTGGTGAGAAGCGCTCAAGCTCTGGCAGCGGCACTAGCTATAACCTTGATGGCCTCGAAGGCTTCCTTTCCAGTGGCGAGGATGTACCTCGTCGGCAGGACGAAACCATAGTCGCCCTTATCCCTCAGCTCGATCGTGTAGACGTACTTGGTTCCGATTTGGTGTTTGGTCCAATCGTCTGATCCACCTGCAATCACAGTGACAAGCTCTGAAAAACCTTAAAAACTATATTCATTTCTCCTTGTTGGAGCAGAATATGGATTAATGATTACACCGTTTCTTAGGATTTTGTGTTGCTACTTTATTTTTGTATGTTTTCTGAAGATTACCTGCGGCAGGATAGAGGGTATTAGCCGTGTGGCCGACCGTGTATTGCTCCCCGCCGATTCTTCTCATCGCCCATGCAGCATCCTCCGCCACCCTCTTCATTTCATTGAAATCATCAGGGTAAGCATCCCTCGTGTAGCCGTACGGAACCAAGATGTACTGTCCGTAGCTGTGGAAGGTTATGTAAGCCTGAAAATTGAGTGAGATAAGTTGTGGTGATATATTTGTGATATAATCAGTTGCCTCGAACTCGGGAGCGAGCCCTCAGCTACTCTAGCTACTCCAAGCTCAGAAATGGTAGGAAATATTTAACAACAGATCCCCGACTGATGCCTGTTATAATAAATGAAACAAAATGAACATCAAATAGAATCTTAGCACGTTCGTGATTTTGTTTTAAAAATATCCGCATTCTTGAAACAGTTTATTCTTCATGAAAATAGTTTTCGAAAATCCAAATAACAACCTTGGTCAAAATTTGTTATCTTTAAAATGTAAAAATGGATAAAATCTGGTCCGAGTTGGTTAATACACTGTTTCATTACTATTTACATTGAAGTTAATTTTTGTTAATTTAGCAAACTAACTTTAGTTCCTTAAATTGCTCGTTGTTTCATAAACGCCTCAAAAAATGAGTCCTCATATTAGTCATGTCTCGGGTATGGTTTTCTCCACTTGCTCGAGTTCCAAGTTTTTATATCTATAATGTTTGTGCATGTATATTATATTTTCTATATACTAAACATAATTTAATGATCCGTTACCTTCAGACTATCTTTAAGTCCCAGCAAGAAGTTGGAAAGTGCTTGTGTTTCCAATTCAGAGTGTGCTGATCTACCGTGGTAAATTTGGGAACATGGGTCGCTACTAGTTCCTTCACCTGCAAAGTGCATGTTGAAATTTCTGTTGATGTCTGCTCCATAGCATCGGCCGAACTTAGACCTATTCTTCCTCCACATTCTGTCCTGCGTGTGTGTGTATTCGTAACCATCTGGGTTGATGACTGGGAGGATGTAGAAGTCGAGGCCTAACAATTCCGATGGAAGATTACGTCGGTTCTCCACAAGTTGGTAAATGATGTATGTGACGGATGCGGGGGCAGCCCATTCCCTGGCGTGAATACCTGTTAGATATCGAAAACTGAGTAACATCCAACGTATAAAAAAAAGTTATACAATTCTTTAAAAAATAAATAAATACTTCTAAGTAACATTAAATTAATACCCAAGGTCGCGGGTCCGCGGCCCGGCAGGTGGCCCTGAATAGACAACATTTAGGATTTCCACTGTAACAGCGTGGAAACAACTCAATGGAGGATCTTGGATTCATTACATGTTAGAGACTGTAGTGTTTATGAGCCAACGTTTGAGATAATATTTGACTGCCAGTTTGTTCCCTAATCAAACGTACCGACTTTAAAGAGGATAGTTGAACCCCAGGAGGGTCTCCATATCCCACAGTATCCGTACATGACTGTTAAGAAATTATGCAATTTATCTGTTACCAAAGGCGGATTTGAACCCGAGACCTTGAGGACCGAGCTACCTGCACACTGAGGTATCACACCCCCTTATAATAAAATAAATAATAATTCATAATTCGTTACCTCCATCAATGAATACAGCCTTCGCATTTGGGTTCCCTGAGGAAATCTTGATGTACTTCAAGGCTCTCCTTTCTTCTGAGTAACCCATGATCCCTACGCTGGCTACTTGCGGATATTTCTTGGCCAAGAAGTCCAAGTAGTAATGGATTTCCATGAGTCGCAGGTACCTGTCGAAACTGGGGGTGGCACCTGAAAACAAGATTCCTTACACAATATGTTTGATATTGAAAAAAAAACACATAATATTTCATTCATTCAGCGGTGCAATTCGATTTCGAGTCTTGGCCTCCTGTATCAGCTTCCACCGATTGTCTTGATTCTGAGCCGCCACCATCCAATTTCTCACACCCAACATGGACCTAGCATCACCAGCCACACCATCACTCCATCGAAGCCGAGGTCTTCCTCCGCGTCTTGTTCCATATATCGCCACTGTCATTATTTTCTTTGGCAGGTCATTCTCGGCCATCCGAGCAACTTGCCCGGTCCATCTCAACCTACCGAGTTTCGTAAACTGGACCACATCTGATTCTTTGAATAAATCTTTACTCAATAGAGTATTCTCCTACTGTGATTTCCTCACCAGGCCTGGGGATTTCCTCTGTGACCATACTTGGTCTTTGCTGCATTTACTTTCAGCCCTATGTTTCTTGCTGCTTTTGCTAGTTCATATTTAGATCATCATAAATACGTTTCTGCCAAAGAAAACCTAAAATTTTATGAATATAAGAAAAATATTATTATTTGTGTAATTATATTAAAAATGACTATAAGTGGATAAAATCAATGCTTTTCACGAATTACTTGGTATTGCTTTAAGATGGATTTTTATCACTGATACTTAAGTATTAAGTTGTCTTCAGCTTATACCAACTTACTGACCAACCGCCTCCTCACAGAAGGGGGATTCTCTGCCTTTATAGCGTCACCGAGGTCGTGGATCTTGATTCTGGATGGGATGAAGCTCTTGGCAAGGATGGACGAGATGTTGAGCTTGTTGCTTGGGATCATCACTTCCACGTAGTCGCCGATCATTCTCCACACCTCCAACTCTGAAACACACATACATATACATATAAACAGTAACAGACAAACACTCCATTAAAATGTGTATATTAAAAAAAATACCATTATCTTTGATGATTTGATCGAGAGCTGGAACGTTCTTTATCATGAGGACTTGCGCTCCACTGTATGGCGAAGCATTGTTTGGCAAATCTGCTGAGAAAAAAGCTGGAAGAAACAAACTAAGCAGAAGGATAGAAGCAGACATAAAGATGGCCATAGTGGAACGAAAGTGAGAGTGTGGAGGTTACGAGGGTATATATATATAGATTGATAGTTGCAGACATTTGAACAGCCATTTTTGTTGGTTCAATAAACAACCATTATAAGATGAATTTATAATGAGACCGTTGCGAATTAAAAAATGTCTCAAATTATATTTAGCTATTAAATTATTCATGGAAGGAATTATTTACAAATCGTTTCCAATTAATTTGTAGAATCTATAAAATCAATGCAACAATAACAACACTCTTATTTATTTTCTGTAAATATATTAATAAATTCAGTTGGAAGATGATTTTCAAACATTTTCACACTTAATAAAATGCTAAAATTTGAACTAAAAACTACTATGTTGAATCATATTAGAGGTACATGTGGCAGAAAATGGGGCGGGTAGAGCTCAAGAAAATTCTCTTATAAAGGGAGAACCTTTTTATCGGTAAGCCAACGTTTTAACCCACATTGCAGGTCTTCTTCAGAGTTAAATGTACAAGTAAAAATTTTTTAATTTTATTTGTTATTAATTTTTTATCTACTATAATTATGCTCTATAAGTTTTATTATAATTGTTAGTTATTTATTTTATTTGTTATCACGTAGCGGCCACTAAGGTCCACGCGAATATCATTGGTTAGCCTTCTTTGAGAGACTTGATTTTCTTTCTTCCCATCTCAGCTTCATGATTTTCGACTGCATTTCTTTTCTTTCTTCGGACCACTTTGTACCCCTCATTTTTTCTCTTCCAATATTAGTGAGATTCTTTAGTGTTTTTCAGTATGTGTCTCTATCTAGGCAGTCGCCATCTGAAAATTCTTCTCTTATTTGCTTCGTGTATCCTCCCACGCTTTTGTAGCTAAAAATTTTGTTAAAGATCTTTTTGTTCAATCTTTCCTCCTTCATCCTTTTCATGTGCCCATAGAACATCAGCCTTCCAATTCTTATCTCGGTTTCCAGGTCTTTGATCTCTCTTTAGATCTCTTCCTTAGATCTTCGCCTATAACCATCAGTTTTCCTCGGCCCTTAGATTTTTCTTAAGATCCTCCTTTCTATTCTTAGCAGTTTTTCCAAGTTGGGTAGGCATCTGGTCTCCATCCCATATAAAATCACAGGCTTTATCACAATGTTGTAATGCCTTAACTTTGCATTGGATTATTTATTTTTATTTTTAATAATTTTCATTTTATTATTGTAATATCTACTATAATTCTGTTCTATAATTTTAACTACAAATATTTTTTATCAATTTTTAGTCTTTTTCTACTATAATTCTGCCAAAATTCTTAATTTTTCATTTATTACTTTTTGGATAATTTTTCATTTGGTACTTTGTTCAAATTTTAAATTTGTTGGATTTAAAAAATACCAATTTGTTAATACATAGTACCTTTTTCCCATTATATAATTCAATCCCCTCTGGTTTTTATTTCAACTACTTACTACATATAACATTATTCTATCAATATACTAGTGCTATTCTGTACCATGTATTATTTTAATGTATTTTTATCTTGTATATTTAGCCGTGAAGGAGACTTGCAATGTGGGTCGAAATGTTGGCTTACCAATAAAAAGTTCTCCCAGTATAAGAGACTTTTCTTGACCTCTACCCGGACGATTTTCTTCATCTCAAAAACTATTATTTATTAATGTAAAGAATTCAAACGATTACATATACAAAAAAAAGAGATAAAAATTAAAAACTTAAAAAAATTATTTGGTAATATAAAATTGGTCACCCTCCTGGAGCTCAATGGCTACCCAAAATGGTGGGAAAATCTGGCGGCTTAATGTGATCTAGGACAAAGCAACTCCCTGCACAACCGTTGTCCAAGAAACAGTCTCCGCACTGTACTGAGCTCAAGACCTATGGGCTGTAATGGTACAGGTTTTTTTTTTGTTAGATACTACCCAAAACAACGTTTGCTATGCTCTAGTCTGGATTTTGATGGTTTTTATTTTAATTAACTCATTCTCAAATGCACCAAATAATTAAAGGATTATCCATGTGGTGTGCTTATTCAATGTAATATTTTAGCATTCGTAATTGTTATTAACCGAAAATCTATTAGAAAATATTACGTCAGGAAAAGAAGTCGAAAAAAATTTAAATGTTATTTATGATCACTTGAATAAACTGAAGGAGGTAAACAACGATTGGAATAGAACTAATAAGGAGAATAATTTATTCATTTCGTTAAGTGTAGTTTAATCTGACAGCAGTACAAACATAATTATCGTCATTAGGGATCTAATGTTTACATATAATATTACATGCATTTTTAATGTAATATTTTCAGTTATAAAAGTTCGTATTAGAGAATCGCATAAAAATAAAAATGCCCCATATAAAAGAAAAAAGTTCCGAAGTGACGTAAATAATTAGTTGTCGTCCTAAATTTTTCTCAGGGTAGTTAAGCTTTGAATATCATTATTGTGGTTTTTTTTATCAAATGTCGAAATTATTCAGAAATATATTAATTTAAATTGGTTTGTTATTGCAATTATTTAGATGACATAGTTGATTATATTGTAACACTTGCCGAATCCTGCGTAACCCTGAAGAGAAGAATAGAATAAATTTATAAAATATTTTAGGGCAATGGTTATGACGTAGGTTGCTTAGCCTTGTAACCAACAGAGTACGTTGCAATACTTGTTCGAGAATTTGCCTAAGGTTCCTCAAAATTAATTATTTATATATATATTTTTTTAATTGTTTTAATTTTTAAATATTTATATTTTGAAGAGAAAAGATTTGTCCCCGGCCGGGATTCGAACCCGGGTCGTCCGCCTCACCGTGGTAGCGCTCTTACCTTTTGAGCCACCAGAGTCACCCCCTCCTAGGACAAATCCGTTCTCTTCACCATTCCCATATCCTCATGTTCTCGCAATTTTGCGATGTACGAGTATACACGAGGAAGAATATTCATTGATCATTACGTAAATTAGGATCTTGTTGACTCACGTCATTATATTATTTATAATTTTGAATTAATTTTTTAATATTTTTATTTTGAATAGAAAAATATTTAATTATTTATATATATATATATATATTTTTTTTTTTTAAGGCAGTATATCTCTTTCGCTAGCCGTCCCTATCCAGCGCTGCAGCTTTATAATTTCTAGTACCTAGGAAGGGAACCTCTACCGGATCATCCAGCCAGTGCAGTTTCGGCTTTCCTACTCTCCTAGTTCGATTCAGCTTGTCTTCTGAAAGTTCCATTGGTGTGTCACTCACATCTATACCTGCGTTACCTGTCCAACGCAATCTGTCTTAATCACCTTAGATTTATCTAGCTCCAGATGCAGATCTCCGAATTCCTGGTTGGTGCGCCTACTCTAGCCTGAGGAATCCTGTTCCTCCATAAATTCTGTTGAGGATCTTACTCTCAAATATGCATAGCATCTCTGCTAAACCTATGCCTCACCTGTCTGGAGTTCAATCTGCGCCACAAGTTATAGAAAGTTTGAAAGGGTACAAAACCTATGCATGAGGATTATTAATAATTAACCCCGCTACACGAAAATATCGACTATACTTAGTGATCTTGAACTTCCCACTATAAAACAATATGTTTCACCCCAAACAAAAGCATACTTCGAAACCCAACTTAGCTTCCGAAAACCCATTAATCCGAGAAATCGGTAACTATGATAAACATTCGTTACGACACTACACGCAAAACAGAACAATACATATACTACTTTCTTAACAAATCACTATTTGCAGATATTGTAATCTAGTTATCTGTATTTATTTTATAGTTATTTTTAATTGTTTACTTATTTTCTATTTAATTATTATTACTATATTTATTTACTTTATTATTATCATTTTATTTATTTATTTTATGATTATTATTTATTTTTTTATTAAGCGGTTTTTTTTTTACATTTTTCCAGCTATTGTAATACTCATTTATAAAAGATAACTTTAATTAATTAAAATCACTATTCTTTAAACATGTACAGGAAGTCCGGAACATGTATTCACACTTATGCTGCTTGTATATGTAAAATTGCAAATAAAGTTGTTCTGTTAGCTAGCACAATCGAGAATTTCCTCGAGAATGCCCGAACAGGACATTGTTAGGCGTCTCATCGAAACGAAGCTATTCACGAAGATTGAGCTTGATAGTAATCAAGTGCAATAATGGACCATGGACCCTGGACTGTATTGTTTATCCTAACCACCAATTACATGATATTCTTAGATCATCATTCCTTTCCCGAATCAGTGAAAAATGGCTCCAGATGGGCTTTACTTGTCAGGAGGACATCATTACTTGACAATCGATAGAAATATTACAAAAATAAAAATCCTTATTACTTCACTAACTTTTTATTATTTTAAAAATATACTAGCGGTGGATAAAATGGATCCCTTATTCTCTTGAATTCTTTTCGCTTTCTCCTCTTCGACCTTATGCAAGTGTGAGATTCACTTGCTGTTTGGCCCACTTCGTCGGTCGACGCATCTTTCGTACATCCTTCTTCCATTTGGTGAGTATCATTCTCTCCCGATTGTGTCACTGATGAAGCGACAGATTCCTCGTCACTTTTCTAGAAAAAAAAAAAAAATATATAACAAGAATCATTGTAAATGTGTTAATATTTCGGATTTCTAATAAAATTCACCTGATTATTATTGCAAGATTGTTTTTGAAAGTTCTTTTGTATTTCTTCGAGTTTTTCATCTTCCAAGAATAGTAGTAAAGAGTCGGAATGGCAAGTGATAGCTTCTAGTTCCACTTCTGACATCCCTTTATTTTATAGCGAGACAACAATTTTCTTTAAAATGTTAAAAAGAAAAAAAGAGTTGATGTAAATTTTATATGATTTGCTAATCTAATGAAAATTACCTTTAACAAAAATTAAAATTAGTTTTAGTAAAGTACTCGTTAAAAATCCCGGCTCCTACTATTTATTTTTGAGGTTATCGTTCATTGAAAGCTGCTGTTGTCGCAATTTCTGAAAAGTCCGTAAACTTTCTGGTCGTGAGAAGTTCGCGGTACGAATTGAGACAGGCAGGTAAGTAATTTTAATTACATATTTGTTCACCCTGATTATACCTTAATACCGATTTGAAAATCATTCATTTTTTTTTAAGTTATACGATTTAGAAGGCTAGAACGCAAGTTTGCGTGGTGAGAATGTGCCATTCATTGGAGCATTTTCACTCCATATTTTTAAGTCCAGATTTTTTATATGCAAGGAAAATACAAGTTTTCGTATTTATTTCAGGATGCCACATGTCAGCATTAGAAAACCAGGAACGAGGGATTACAGTAACTATTATCCAGAGACTTTTTAACAAATTTTAACAAAAATTAGATAATAAAGAATTTCTGTTCAGGAGCTGCTGCTAAATATGGTATTGACAGAAATGTGGTAAGTAAAAAATTAAAAAACAATGGTGTTAAGAGGAGTGGAGTGAAATTTTTTTCGCTAATAGTTGCACACATCATCAGTCCATCCAGTTATGGATTTCCCATGAATAAACAATCTTCAAAGTTCCTGAATTATTTTAATTAACTTTATACCTTTCTATATCTACCTTAGCGGAATTTGATATAAAAAATTGTTATTTGTGTCAACCTTAGAAAATAAACTAGCTCTTAGTTTGAATATCATTTGTTCCTAATAAAAGATGTTTTAAGTGCAGGATCGTGTAAATATACTTGGCCATATATTTATTTTTTCAGAATACGCAAGGTTAGAATATGCCAGTTGCATATAAATTTTCATTAAAAACAGGCTTGACACATAGTCAACCCATAGGCCGAGGTGAAAATGTGCCATAAAAATATCAATTTTTTGAAAAAACTAAAATTATAATGTATTATAATTTTTTAATCATTGCTTTAATTTTTAAATATGTTTATTTTGGAAAGAAAAGATTTGCCCCCAGCCGGGATTTGAACCCGGATCTCCGCCTCACCGTGGCAACGCTCTAACCATTTGAGCCACCAGGGTCGCTCCCTACCTAGGACAAATCTGTTCTCTTCACAGATCCCATATGCCCCGTGTTCTCGCAATTTTGAGATGTATACACGATGAAGAATGTTCATTGAACATTACTTTTAATTTTAGGATCTTTTTGACATACGTCATTGTGTTATTTATAATTAATTATAATTTTTAATCATTGCATTCATTTTTAAATATGTTTATTTTGAAGAAAAACGATTTGCCCCCAGCCGAGCCCAGATTTGCCCAGTAGGGGTGACCCCGGTGGCTCAAATGGTTAGAGCGGTCCCACGGTGAGGCGGAGATCCGGGTTCAAATCCCGGCCGGGGGCAAATTTTTGCCTATCCAGGTTTAATTAGGATAGGGATTTTTAACGAGTACCTGACATCGTACAGGCTCGGGACCCCCGTTTAACGTCCCTTCCGAAGGACGGCGTAACTAAGGATATTTTACCCCCTTAAAAAAATCCTATGGATTACGTACTAGGGAACAATACGTAAAATAATTTAATAACGTACACACAACTATTTTAACTGGGACAATTATAAGAAGAGGTTGCAGTAGATAAGGTTTCATGCATACCAATCATTTAATACTATTTACCCTTAGAAATATGATAACAAGAATTATATTTTCGACAAATTAACTTCCGAATTGGATTAAATTTAAATTGACTAACATAATTATTCATCAATATTATTATTACCTGTAACCTAAGAGTTAATGGTGATAATTAGCATTCTATAGTTCTAAGTCACTACTTTACAACACTGGCAACTAACATATGTAAACTTCACGTTATGTAATATGTAACATAAACTGCACATATGTAAACAACAGGAGTATGTAGCCATATACAAATGATGTGTTTTGTAAAGTATGTAATCAGGCTTGGTTTCGGAATGATCAATACAAAATAATATCAATAATAAATGAAGGATTAAATACGTACTTCATGTGAGAGCTATCTTCCATATGATTGTGATGAGTTGCCAAAAATACAAATAGGTTATTATTTTTGTAATTGCTTATTAAAGGCCATAAGTTATTACGTAAATATTGTTTAATTTTGATTATTAGACAGATGTTTGCTGTTCCTGGTAGGTCAGGAAGAACGGTTTATACCAACAAATTTAACTACCTTATTTTACCCCGAGGCTGTTCGGTCTTGTTCTGGTTATTTGTTGTAAGCTGATGTTTATTGATGAACATAGAGCATAGAAGCTTTTGTACCATTCCACATGACTGTTTAAGGACATCAACTTAACAATTAGGGATAAACATATAATTACCAAAGAGGCTCCCAATGCATTATGATAAAGTTTTCACACAATGGAGTCTGTGTTTTAATTAATGGTGCCAATTCATTCGAACTACCTTTATTGTAAAAGTAATAAATTAAAATAAAAAATTAAAAGAGTAACATTGTTTATTTCTCGGTCGATTACAAAAGTTCATTATTGAATACAAGCCCAAAATACTAATTTACATTTTTCTAAAGTCTCATTATTTTAAACAAGTTTTATACTTTCCCTTTATCTTTTGAATGTTCCCTCATATCGGCTGCACTTTGGATAAAAAAATGGTAGTAATGTGGGTAAGTTTTATTAATAAATGGACGATTTTGGATTACAACAGTATTTATTAAACAATTCACAATCTGACTCCATTTAAATACACTGATTACTAAACAGCTGTTTCCTTCATTAAGTTATATCGATTAGTTGTAATCGGTATATCGAATTGATTTAGAACATGGATTTTATGTTAATTTAAAATAATTGACTTCAATCTCTTCAAAAACAGCTTTTCGAACTGTTTCGAGATTACTGGCAACAATGAAATTGGTCTGTACGACTTCGTTTCAGTCATTGTTTTGTTAGGTTTTAAAAGCATCATAATCTCGGCCACTTTCCACAGAATTGGTACATACTTCAGCCTTAAGGCCGCGTTTATAAGGTGTAATAATTTTCTCAGAGGTTTTTTCTGCAGTTCTTTTATTGTTTGACCTGTCACTAAGTCATATCCTGGTGTTTTTTTCAGGTTTAAATAGCTTTTTATCTCCCCTTTCAAGTCTAGAAGTGTTACCTTTTTTATATTGCTTTCATCCACTTTTTGGCTCTTGGAAGTATTTTCTACTTCTGCCTGTTGAGGTAGTGGTTGAAACGTCTCTTCAAGATAGTCAGCATAAAGGACTGCCTTTTCCCTATCGCTTTTTTTCCACGTTCCATCTGGCATCCTGATAGGCGATAATTGGGTATTTGGCCTCTTAAATGCTTTAATACATTTTCAGGGTGAATAATCAGTGCCCTTCTGGACTGTAATATTGCTTAGATATCTTCCAAGCTTTTCGTTCTTATCTTTTTTAATCGTCTCTTTAAGATCATTACAGAGCTTTCTAAATGAATGCTGAGTGCTCTCCCATCCTGCTTTTTGAATGTGAGAGTTGAACCTTTCAACTTCCTCGTCTAGCTAGTGGCTATCATTTAGTAGTACCTTTAGGTCTACTGTTTCCTCCAATATCTGCCTAAAAAGGGTCCAGTTAGTCTTGCTATTTGTCAGCCTAGCCGGGTTTGGCTGTGAGACTACCGTTATCACAAAGAAATCTATCGCTTCAGGTGTTTTATTTATATCAGTAGGCCAGTATACTGGTGTGCCACTGGAGAGGAGTCCAGCTTTGACTTCGCACCCTGCTTTGTAAAGTCCTCTACCTCTGGTTGCGGTTAGTCTTGAGCCCCAGAAGGTGTTTTCAGCATTGAAGTCACCTCCGATGATATATCGATTTCCTAACGTTCAAAGAAGACTAACGTAATCGTCTTTTCCTACACGTTGCCTGGAAGGAAAGTATATTGCGGATATTGTGAAGTTCCCTTTATCTCATGAAACAGTCTCCCTCTTTAAGTCCCCTTGAAGGTCCCTCTTTAGGGCTCCTATGTTCTCCTCTACATCCAGCATCCATCCCTTCTTGGGTCGCCTATCTGTCCGGCGATAGTCAAACTTGTTTAGGCCATCGTTCCACAGACAAAAAGTGGTTATTAAATGTATACAAAACAGTTGAAAACCCTTTTTTCATTAAAGAAAGGTATGCCGAAAACCGTGTGGCTAAGAGTCAAGAAAGGGTAACGATACGATAAAAATATATATATTAATGGCCAGTTTTGTAGTTTTGAGATTTGCTATATTAATATAAAAACAATATTAAAATGTTGGAGTATTTTATAAATCGGAAACAGCGGATGCTACGGCTTGGAAGATTTGGAGAGCATCGGTGGCGGCGGGGATGATCTCCTGAGGTGGCAACATGAAGGAGTAGAGCCCGGTGTCCCTGAGCTCAACCGTGTAGCTGTACTTCACTCCTCCGGCTCCTTTGGCCCAGTCGTCCGAACCACCTGGGGGGAAAGAAACAAAACAAATTGTCATAATTCTTTCAAATGAATGTAAAGCAAGGAATTTATGTTGTCTTTTTTGACCAAATACCATATTACCAACCTATAGCACATAATACATTTATCATTAGTCAATTCATTTTTAACACGTAGATCTTGAAAGAATGTAAATGTTGAAACAGATGAAGTGTCTGGACCGAATGAGTGCGGAATTCGGAGACTATAGCTTTGAAAAGTACCAAGGGTTTATGTACATGAGCTCCTTGGTGATCCATGATGATGATGATGGGAGAGCTCAAGTGAAGAGAAAACAGTTCATAAGAAAATATTTTATCAGAAACATTTTATCTAAACAAACTAAATTCCACCTATTTAGAAACCTGATTGGACCTGTTCTGCTATATGGACTGGAATTTATAACTCTGACAAAAGGAAATGAACAAGATCTTATCTTAGAACAAATATTATCCTCCGAAGAATATTTGGTGTAGTTTTAGTTCATGGGATTTGGAGAAGACAGATTAATCAAGAAGTATATCAAATATTTATTGAGCGTGACATCGTCCATATTTTAAAATTAGGCATATTGTGATGGGGAGGACATCTGGCACGGATGGAAAACAATGAAGTACTGAAAAGAATCCTTATAGAGCCACTTCATTAGATGGAGGAATGGATCGACGGAATGGTGTCTGACACGTGGAAAATCTTTGCATCAGGAATTGGATGACAAGCAGAGACCAAAACCAGCCATCGGATTGTAGTGCTGGAATAATAAAAAGAATATGTAATAGTGGAAATCTTGATGTTCTCATTGGTACTATAGTTGATCTTCAAGCTTAATCGCAGTATTATAACGAATGGTATTTTGTTATTTGATTTCTCGTTTAGTTTATACCAGTTTTTTTCCCAACGTTTCTTAAAATCAGTGGTGCTAGGATATTATAAAATAACAACGCAGGGTGGAGCCCGCTATCAGAGGTATGTGCCCTTAGAGCTGAATACAGGGGCAAGCATTCGAGATTATGGTGCTGTAGGCGTTTGCTGAGAATTTCATGGGTGCACCACGTTAGCAACGAAAGCATGCTACAACGAATGCAGGAGCCGCTCGAGATATAGTACAGCAACAAAAGATATAAATTGGCATATTTTAGTCATGTGATGCTAAATGAAAAGTACAGTATGCTGCATGTTAATCGCACAGAGCAAAATAGAGGGAGAGGTCCAGGTCGCAGGCCTCACTTCTTATTGAAAAACTCAGGCAATGGACCGGATGAACATCGAAAGACTTGTTTCGTCCAGGGAATTTCCTAAGTTTAATTATAATTTTCATGTGCAGGAGTTAGCTAAATCATAACGTTCCCTAGCGCTTTATAAAAAGGACAAAACAGGTTATATTATAATGGGTTTCTTTAGACCGAAAGCAGGGCGACAACAGAAATCTTTACTTAGGATACTAAAAAATATTTTACTGACTTACTCAACAATCGATTATAACATTGTTACCTGAAGCTGGGTAAAGTGCAAACGCAGTGTTACCAACTGCATACTCCGCACCACTCTTAATCTTTATATTCTTCTTCGCCGAAAGCGCGACGCTTTCCAATTCATAATAGTCGGGGGGTAACTTGTTATAATCATAACCGAATGGTATCAGAATTAACTGACCATAACTGTGAAAGGTAATGTAAGCCTGAAACGGAAATAACCTAAATTGATATAGTTTCAGAATAAAATAAAAAAATCGGTGTATTAACGATATTAAATTTTAATTATGAGATCTTACAGCTATTTTTCCTTTCAAGCTGAGTATAAATTCGGAAACGGCTTTTGTCTCCAACTCGGATGTCGCAGCCTTACCCCTGTAGATCTCAGAGCAAGGGTTCAAACTTGATCCTTTGCCGGCCCAGTTGAAGTTGAAGTTCCTGTTGAGGTCGATACCAACGCATACTCCATTACCGGAACGATTCTTCCTCCAAAGCCTGTCTGAAGTGAACGAGTACTCATAACCGTCTGGGTTCATCACGGGTAGGATGTAATACTCCAAACTTTGCAAAGAATCCGGCAGTTCTTCGCGATTCTCGACAAGCGATTTGAGAATGTATGTGACTGAAGAAGGAGAAATCCATTCCCTCGCATGAATACCTTTTCAAAGATGTAAGTATAACTATCTAATAGTAAGCAAAGTATCCTTATTATCTCTATTGAGTAATTAATTATAGCCATTCTTAACATACTTTTGCTCTTTCATAAGCGAATGTAGTCTATGGAATGGATGGTATTGATAATATCCAAATCGCTTCCACTATTGGACCAAATAAAGGAAGCCATTTTGTTATATAGACGTGTCTAGGAAAATGTGTTTGTGGAAGCAGAGGATGTAGTTTTATGAAATTCATACGTAACCATTTTGAACCAAATCCGTAAAATTATTTTTGGAATTTGGCCGAGAAAAAGAAAATATTTCCAATATACAATATTTGCAAAAGCGAGTGCCCTCTCCCTAGAAATCAGGTGATGAAATTTGTAACATATCATCGTATTATAATTTCCAAATTTTCACTTTGATTTTGTACCAAATCGGACTAGCCGTTTTCGAAAATGCGTGTTATGCCCATGATTTGGATTTGAATACAAACAGGTAGACACGGAAGTTAACGTTAAAAAGGGAATGGAAATTTTCGATTTTGAGGATTTCAATAAATATCGATATAAATATAAAAGTATAAAATGTGAAAAAACACATTTTTCGTTTTCCTATAGGCCGAAAGCATTTGTTTTAGGATTGGTAATTGATATAAAATTAATATAGTGTCAACTATAAGGTGCCAAAACAACGTACACTGAGATAGATAAAAGTTTGCCTTATTTTTAGTCAACCTTGAAACAGTTTTTTCACTCTCCTGAAAAGTGGAGTTCTTTTCTTTCGATACTTTGCATCTTTATCGACGGATTTAAATTTTAAATTACTTTTCAATTTTGTAATTACCTCCATCGATAAATACTGCTTTGGTCGAGACATTGGTACCACTCGGCATTACCTTGCAATATTTGAGAGGCCGGCCTCCGCTGCTATGACCCATCACGCCTACCGTGACAGTACTTGGGTAGTTCCTCGCTAAATAATCCATATATTCGTGGATGACACCTGATCTGTGGTAGCCGGTCCAGGTCATTCCGTGATCTGGAAGAAAACTTTTTTACTTTTTCATAGGAAGAAGATTAATTGTAAATACACAAAAGGAGCCGTAGCTTTAAGCAGTGGTTGTTTTAGATGAGGGGTTGGAGGAGATGTATTCTTCCGCGATCGTCGGCATTAGCCATCTAGCAGCTTGACATATAAGGCGGAATACAAAAATAATGTTTTTAGTAATAATTAAAAAAAGCTTTGAAATGGTTTTCTTTATTAACGCCTTCTTTTCCATTACGCTCAATTTTAAAACAGAGAATTGCATCTACGAGACACATATTTACCAAAAGGACTTACTTTACTCCATGTCTGGAAGATAATGAAAATAGAAAGTATAGCAAACATGATCTACTACCAGATCTCTAATCCTGTGATTGGGAAATGAGAGTATAGTAGAAGAGTGAAGCTGGACATCTTCCAAACCTACTTATACTCTTACATATACATACTATTATATAGTGTTGAAAGTTGGTTACTAGCGAGCAGACTGGAAAGCAGTTACGGCCACAGAGATGAAATTTCTTCGAAGGATTGCCGTAAAAATGAGAAGAGATCATATTCGCAATACAATAACAAGGGAGGAACCTCGATGAAGGAATTCCCAGACCCACGTTGGTTTGTCAATGTAGTCAGAATGGAAGGGCATAAGGACCTTCCGATAACGATTGGCTAAATCCGCGAGGGTAAAGACATTAAGGGCGTTCAATGTCGTATCTGGCCTATGGTGAGTTGTGCAGAAAAAACCCAGAAAAGTTCGAAACCTGGCTAGAACCAAGGCTAAACATTTCCGTGCGCTGAAAGTTGTGTTGCGAAAGGAAGAACGGTTTGAAAATTATTTATTTCTCCATACATATCATGCTTACAAATTTTCTTCTTTGACTTTCCATACATCGTTCAGTAATGAACAGGCCATACACATATGTTGTGATGTGAAGTATTAGGTAATAGATGAAATAAATTAAAGTACCTACCTCTCCTTTCCGAACTAATATTTTTTATTTTGATCGATCCGAGGGTTTTTATAAGATTATCGACATCTTCAATGATAACTTGGTATGGTATGAGATGCTTGGAGAGTTCTGATTTGAATAGCTCGATATTCTTCTTGAGTACCATGATATCCACATGAGTGGCATTCCCAGACCACATGGTAAACTCTAGTTTAAGGTAGGAAAAAAACAGTAAACGAATAATTATTGTTATTAGTACGTAGTGTAATTTAAGTCTATTTATACAATTTAATTATTTAACTATATTGGTATAAAAAATGTTTTCAGATGAACCAAAAACATTATATTCTTATATTTGGAAATCATTAGGAATTATTTCTTAACAATATAATATATTTTCTTTGTTCAGAAACAGACAAAAATACTCGCGATCTCATACAACGATTAACTAAAATAATAAATATTTATTGCGCTTGGAAGGAGAAGGATGGAACGATGGGTTGATGTATATTCTTAAAAATAATTCTTTTACACTCCCAAGTGGTTTTATTATCCGCAACTTGGGTACCTATGATAAGTTGACAACTTGGGTACCTCTGATAAGTTGACAACTTGGGTACCTATGATAAGTTGACAACTTGGGTACTTATGATATGTTGACAACTTGGGTACCGGTGATAAGTTTACAACTTGGTTATGATAAGCGGCCAAGAGAAAGGAATATTTGTTTGTTTGTTTATTTATTAAACTCTGGTCTACTTCTGTTATGGTTATTCGGACGATGCTGCAGTTGGTATCTTATTTTTTCCTATTCATATATAATTAGGATAGGGATCTTTAACGAGTATCTGACATAGCATAAGTTAGGGACCACCATTATACGTCTTATCCAAAGGTCAGCATAACAAAGGATTTTTTTACTTGCTTTAAAAAATCCTGAGGCCATCTGCAGGGCTGTGAACCCGCATAGAAGTTTGTTATGCTCACCAGTACATCACAGTTGACCACGAAAGAACGGTTTCATCAGGGCAACAGTTTCCACAGATTCACAATACTTGAGACTCGAGGAGTCATCCTACAGGGAGATGTTGGCTTTTAACACACGTACATAGATGGTTATACAAGGAATTTCAGTTCCAGAAAAATAATCAACAGCGAAAATTCAGATAGTAAAAGTAAAATGGCCCAATTATTTTGTTTGTGAACACCAAATCCCATACACTCCTTGATCTTAATACACACCAATTCAAAGTTGGATAGGTTCGTCGCTTACAGAGAATGATCGGCCAAAATCTCCTGATTAACCTTATAATAAAATATATTTTAGTTCTCAGCAAAACCAATAAACATATGATATATTACATCAGAATAGCATTAAAGTTTCCTTAAAGTATAATTATGCAATAGTAGGCCACTTTCTCGTAACATACCATTTTCATTTGCAAGTTTAATCAGCTCAGGAATCCGCTTGATTTTGAAAACCTGAGCACCTGTGTAATCAGGGATTATTTCTTCATCTTCCAGGCTAAAGTGACGATACTTCAAAGTATATGGATGACTTCTATCGACGAGGCTTGCGAAGCTAATAATGGCATGTATTATTATGAAACAGTAAAGAGCCATTGAAGGCAACGTTCAAAAAGCCAAAAGCGATCTGAGGTACTGAACGCTATGGACATTATAAATGGATCAACTACGTCATTAAATAGGATTATGGGATAGTTCTAAGAACAATAAGAACTAATTATATAGGAAAGAATAAAAAAAAATTATTGTAAATAACATATGATATATATATATATATATACATTCAAAATATATAAAAAAGCGCGATTTTACTCAATCAATGTTTTTATGTGGTTTAACTAGGACGGATGGTTACCCCGATTACTAATATGTTCTCGAAAGAAAGTACAACATGAGAGAAAAGTAAAGCTTTCAAAAAGTAAAACTTTCCAAGCAGAGTCTCAACTAAGCAAGCTATACCAGCAATATATTCCATTATACCAAAATATTAAGGGAAACATTCAAAAATTTAAATACATGTCCTCGATCCATTCCGTACTTTATTGGATAATATGCATGTGATGGTGTATGATCCTCAGAGATATAGTCAATAACTATATTGTAACGTACTTTATATCAGCTTCGAGATGGTCCAAGTAGCTTCTGTTGTATTTTGTTTAATTGCTTGCTCTGAACCATAGGCTTCTTCCGTTGAGTCTCGAAGTTCTTCCGAAACGTTTCCTTTAGGAAAAGGGATGCACTTGTCAGTCTTTTCTTATTACCTTACTTAAGATGATAACTCAAGCAGTATAAGGTAGGTTATGAATGGTTGCTGACTTGCTTACATTAATTATTCTGCATTGCGAGAAGCTATGATGTCAGAATATAAGGTGAATATGTATTCACGTTATATTCTGATATCATAGCTTGTAATATATCTTATAGATACAGCCATAGTCTGCCTCGCTCTCTCGAGAGTTGATGTATCAGGCTCTGTTTTACTCAACTTCTCTCACCAGGTACTGGACTCTTCAGAACCTTGTTTCCCAAGTTCTGCAATGCCAAACCTGTCAGTAAATGCCCTCTGAAGGCTACTGATCACTACTTCTGCCAGTACCCTGGCCATGGGCCTGAACATCTGCAAACTCTGTGAGCAGGGCTGGCTTTACCTTATGTGCAGGTTGTGCGGGGAACACGGCGCCGGGTCTCAAGGGGCGCCGCGAGGCGTCTCAGGATCTCAAAAAATTTCATTTCATGTTGATCCCATAGCAAAATTTGTTTAGTTTCATGGGTACATTCGCCTCCTTAGGAGATTTTCCGTTTTTGTAACACCTTTTATAACTGTGAGTATTCAATTTTAATCGCGTGCCTACTAGAGGGCGCTTAGGTCACGATTAGACACGGGGCGACATGGGCTAGAGCCGGCGCAGTGTATTTTAAAAGATAACCTCAACTTGAAGAGCAGCGGCTCTATTTACAACTTAAAATAAAAAAAACCTTTATCACTACAACCCATGAATGGGTGTGGGGTTAAGTACTTGATAGAGACTGTACTGTTTCATGGACAACGGTTCTACAAGGAGGTGATTTGTCCTAGATCACACTCAAACGCCAGATCCCCCCCCCTTATTTTTGGTACCCTATTTTTATAACATTTTATAGAGGCTGTGTGAGACTCAGGAGGGTCCTTGCCCCATATGATCCATCTCCGGCTGCTAACAGACAAAATAAACGTCTTGCCTGCAGCGGGATTTGAACCAATATTTCCGGCATGGCAACTCAGCACTCAACCACTGGGCCACTCCGCTCCCACAACTTAAAATAAAAAAAGCTGTACCACTACAATCCGTGGGAATATGGGAAAGAACAAAATGGCAAGACGAGTTAGTCAGGTAGTGAGGATGATGAAGATAAAGATAACAATGGAAAAAATATTCATCAAACACATATATATAAAGTCACTCTAGTATATGTTAAAAAAAATTCAATTATAGCTTTTTTAAAATACCCTCAATTTAGCATTTGACTCACAAATTTCTAGTAAACCTGCTCCTCAAATTCTTTTCATATATAATAATTTTAAAAGAGTGTAGATGATAAGGAAATTGAAAAATATCATTGGTTCACAAGATTCTGGGTATTAGTCATGCTGCTCACTGCGTATTCTGGAAATTTCGCTTGCACACCTGAGCACCTTTTTTAAATTGACCATCACAAAGGATGTCTTGTAGGACACCTGAAAAAGGGTCAGCAAGATTTACAGGACCTTTCTGCCCCTTAAGTACTTCTTCTCAAGTTCATGGGACTAACTTTTTTTCCATGGATATATATGAATATATAAAATCTTTACTCATAATTGAAGATTTGTAGCTGTATTATTTGTTGTTTATTGTTCAAACAAAAAAAAAATGAAAGAGTTATTAGTGTGGAAGCACTTATTTCTTGATCCAAATAATGGAAACATTTTTAATTTATTATATAAATCATGATTATGAAGTCTATCCTCTACAGTTTTTATGAAATGGGAAAACAAATTCTAAATAACAACTCTCAAGTCAGAATATCACACCATTAAAGAGTATGGTTTGTGTATATTATATTTTTAAAAAAGCCTGTACTATTACAACCCAGAGAGGAGTCTTGGGCTAGTACGTGGTAGAGACTATACTGTTTCTTGGACAGCGGTAGTGGAGGGATTGTTTGTCCTAGCTCAACTCCCTATTTTGGTTACCCATATTACAGAGGCTGGCTGAGCCCCAAGTCTCCAGCCACAGATGTATAAAAGACAGATTAAATAACAGTGTGTCAGTGAGCAGGATTTGAACCCAGGACCTTCGGTATGGCAACTCAATGCGCTACCACTGAGTCACTCTGCCCCCGATACATATACAAAAATAAATATTAATAAAACTTTTACTTTTGTTCTATTATTTTTTCTTTTTTCTGATATATGTATATTGGTCTAGATATTAGTCATAGAGATGTAAGCCATAGTTTTCTGATTTTTTTTACCTCACATTGATAAAATTATTAATGAATAAATACCCAAAATAAAGGATGAAATAGGTAAACAAATAATTCAAGTTGATACAAATAAATACTTTGGCCAATAAATAAATTTCAAAATCACTTTTTATTTTCAAAAAAAATTGCTAGTCAATATAATAAAATAACATTAAAAACAGCTAATAAACTAAAATTGAATGTATAAAATTTTATACAACTTACAAGTTATCTTCATAAAGCATTAAGTACAATAATCCATTGTACAAAAAATACACTGCTTATGCAAAATAAACAATAATAAAACCAAGTTTTTAATAAAATATTTCTAAACTAATGTACATTATATATAAATATGCATATATTACAATTTCATGTAATTAAATATATATATATATTAATACAATTAACCAATTTAAGAAGATGATTTTACAAGCTCTTTTTAGGGGTGTAAATAAAACTTGTAGATTTCAGAATAATAAAATATATAAAATAATATTATACAGAATATAATGAATGACAACTGTGGAAGTTAAAAATTAATGGCTGTTTTAGGGAGAAAATCATCTTATGTCTTTTATTACACAATTTTATAAATGCAATAGCCATCGTTTAATTGTGAGGAACTGAAATATGCATATAAAAAAATTTTGAACAGGTCAAAATCAACAGTTGTTCTTATTTACAATTCTACACTAAGTAATATACAGGCAACTATGACGAAAATATAACATTATTAATATTAAAAACATTTGTACTGTATCAGAATTTTAAAAAAATATTGGTTCTCTGCTGACTGAGATCTTATGAAGTCATGAAGACCAAATGAAATAGTCTTTGGTTTTGATTTCATTAATAGCAACTATCACAATTATCTAATGTCAAATCTAATGTGGTTATATAACGTAGAAGGCATTGGAATACTTTTGAGGCAATTATGGAAGCTTTCCATTGATTCTTCTGCTTTCGTTTGTATAGACTTTCTAAGAGTGTGCCTGCACATCTTCTGCAACGACGCCACACGGTTATGTGACTCTGCCATTTTGCAAATCTTAAGAAACGTTTCGTATTTACGCCAGATTTTAGGGCTCATAGGCGATGCCCCAAACCGTAGGTTCTGCGAAGCCAATGTTTTCATTTCTCTGCAACCAAACAAAATATGGTTATGAAATCATGACAAATGAATTGGTACTTAAACTTTTCAACATCTTCAAACATATTACCTCAAACAATGAAATTACTAATGTTTCCATTTCTAATCATATGCATCGTGTTTTATGTGAATTTACTTTTAGCCCTAAATCATAGATTTCTGGCTATATATATATATATATATAAAATATTATATTATATTAAATATTCTTCTATTTATAATCTTATATCTAATTCTTATAGATAATCTTCTCTAAATTTTAAATTGACTTACTAACATTTATAAAAGACATAGACTTCGATCATCTGTGTAACCAAAGAAGGCCAATGGGCATAAACTTTCAGGTTATTAATTGTAACTTCTATTTGTGCATAAAATGATACTATATTTGTATTTTGAATTGTTTTTTTAATTCTTAAGTTGATTGCAAATTTAATCCTAATTTTACTTGATCATATATATTATTAATTTTGTTCACTTGTAAGTTTTTAGTTCCTTATATGGTTGCTTTTTTGTATAATACAATAAATTGATCTGTAAATATAATTAATATTTAAAAAAATCACATGCAATGACATGGCAAATGCTTGTTTAAGCATGGTGCATGTCCTAATCTTAATAAATGGTCCCTCAATGGGGTTACCATGGGAAAAAGAAAGGATATATATAAAATGTCTGGGCTGACCTGAATAAACTAATGTTAAATGCTGCTAAAACTCAAGCCATTCTAATCGGTCCCAACACCCTCCTTAAATCCATCAACTCTCTTCCCCAACTAATCTTAAACGATCACCCTATTACTTTCAGTATCTCTGTTAAAAATCTCGGTATCATTTTCGACCAAACCCTTTCCTGGAAACCCCACATTCCATCGTTCCTGGCACCTTTTAACACTACCTATCCTTAAGTTCCTCATCACTTCTTTCATCTTTCTACACTTTGACTATGGCTGTGTGGCTTATGATGGGCTCTCGAACAAATTGAGGGAGGCCTGAGACGAATTATGAACAGCTCACTTCGGTTCGTCTTCGACGCCCTGAGGAAGTCTCATGTGTCCCACACTTCTATGATAAGTTAAAGTGGCTCCTCCCTTCTATCTGTAGACTTTATTTCCTAGGTTCTTTCCTGTGCCAAACCATCAACTCACAAGATCCATCGTATATCTATTGTCTCCTACAGTTCAAATCGTCTACCCAGTCCCAAGGCACAAGATCTCGCCTTTCCGACCTTTATTCCCATTCCCACAGAACCAAAACTTTTGAGTGCACTTTTCTCACCCGGTCTGCCTCTCTTTGGAACTCACTCCCATCTGATATCCGTCATGCATCTTCTTTATCCACATTCAAATCCAAACTATTCCTACATATCCTTAATTCCCAAACAGATGCTCTCTAATCAATAAAATAAATAGCTCTATCAAGACAATAGAGTGAGAAAATACTGTAAATATTCCACACTCATTATGATACTGTTATTCATATTATTATATGTTCTTATCTACTTTTTTATTTTTCCATTAGCCAATTTCTGTTTATTGTAAATTTGAATTCTAAAATGTTTTTTATACGTATATATATATATATATATATATATATATATATATATATATATATATACGTATATATATTATCTATCACAACAAACGTTTTAGTTTATATTTAATTGTAGTATTCCAATAATGTAGTTGTTTGGCCAGACATTTTCTATTTATTTCTGTACAGTATTGTTATTCTTAAGGGACTTATTAAGGGTCCCAGAACAAAATTATTTTTCTATTCTATTCTATATTTTTATTTTGAAGAGAAAAGATCTGCCCCCGGCCGGGATTCGAACCCGGGTCGGCCGCCTACCTGTGGCAAGTATGATAATGGGGTGTATCAAAAAAATGACCGTTTCACCTTCCCCATGGAGAGAAGATGACGACTAACAGCATCTTTCGACATCCCACACTCCCTGGCGCGAGTACTTGTGGACGGATTTGACTCAACAGCTTCCTTCAGAACCTCATCAATATCCATTAATGGTCACCTGGAGCCCTTCTTCCTTACCAATGTCGTATCTCCACTGCTAATTTTTTCAAACCAACGCTGCGCAGTGCGCTGGTCAAGGACACCTTCCCCTTCCTATTTAACAATTTCACAAGTTGCATCAGCGGCTGTGAAATTTATTTTCCAGCAATGTCTTAAATTAACGAGAATTTCGTAGGACACTGTCATGTTTCTTCTTTGAAATAAATAACTAAAGTGAGGCTTTTTTTAAAGAAGTCCAGAGTTAGTAAACAAGCTTAGGGAATGCTCTAAAGGGACTATTAAGTGTTAGTAAATAATTAAAATATTTACAGACTTTTGAACTCTGGAATTTGATAAAACGGTCATTTTTTTTTATACACCCCATTAGTATGTTTTAATCCTACAAAATATTCATTTTATTTTCAAAATTTTAAATTTGAATGTTCAGAAAAAAGCCGAGTTACAACATATGGTACTTGTGTGTTAACGCCACCGCAGTTATTTTTCCCTACTTGTTCGCATACGCGAGCGGTTACATTTTGTAACAGTTATATTTCTAAAACATCTTGCATGGTTTTAAATCTTTGAAATGTTTTAAATAATCATCAACAATTACAAATCAAAATAATTTATTTACAAATGGAATATATCATGAACAATTAAAATAATGGATAATATAGAAATAAATAATCGAACAATCAAAATAATGAAATATGAAAAATCCAAATAATTTATTAAAAAAGAAAGTGGTTAATCGGATTTCGGTGGAAAATTGGTAAAATATTTCGCTCCTGGAAAAATACAATTACTTCTTCGGTTTTTGTCAACTCCCAAAGACTCATTTTCGTAGCACAAAAATTAGCGAAATAATAACAACAAATCAAATAATAAATAAATAAAATAATAATAACAATTAGTCTAGAACAAATCAGCAAACAAACGATAAATCAGCAACAAACAAGAACGAACATGGAAGAAATCAGGTGTTAGAAATATAACGGTTACAAAATGTAATCGCTCGCGCATCCGAACAAGTGGGGAAAAATAACTGCGGTGGCGTTAACACAAGTACCCAACATATTTTTTATAGTACTGTTTATTCATTTCATTTTTTAATATTTTCCAAAAATACAAGTTATCATGAGCTTTAATAAGGGCAAGATAATGTAATTGCATTCTCTTTTCCATAAGCGACAACCTGAGGAACAGATAACAAAATTAATAAATAAGCGTGTAAAATTAAACCTTATGAACCTAACTGTAAAAAAAATCATTAAAATATGTGACACCATCATCCATAAAATGGATGATTCAGTGACATACTAACAAATAGAAGAAATTATAAAGATATTGCGGTACTTATCTGTTAAAGGGCACCACTACTGGTAACAATGCAAGATGTAACAATCTTGTAACCTTTTATCCTTTGTGTACAAGTGTGTTTACCCGTTTTTTTTTTGTTTCAAGAAAAAGGGATGTTACCTCGAAAGATGCGTTGTCAGTAGGGCCACAATATGAAATTGTGGTACTTGTCCGATATAGGGGCGCCATTATACTGGTAACACTGAATAGTCTAGGGACTGTCAAACAAGAATCAAAGCTCGGCCGAGATCGGCTCCCTTCGGATTTCCGAACCCCTATATTAGACAAGTACCCAATTTTACGTTAGGATTCCACAAACGTGTATAACATTAAAACGACCGTTTTATTAATGATAATAAGAAGTATTTAATTCTAACACAATTTAATAGTAATAAAAATAAAAGGAAAGAATGATACAACATAAATTACATCAACAAAATATAAGCACTGGTAATTTAGATATCAACTGCCCAGTTCAATGATATAATATTCAATATTTCATTAAATATGTCCTTTTTTTTATTCCTTTCTCGGAACATGAACTCGATCAAACACGATTCCAAATGTTCTCTCTTCCTTCCTCTTTCTTTTTTATTCCTCCACTTTGCAGTGCCCCACATTCTCTCTATACTTTGAGTATGAACACCGTTTTCAGGGTTTATAAAATTGTAGGAGTGGTTAACGGTATAGTGATCGGAGCCAAGTTTCTTTAACTCCTTCGTCTTGTACGATTTCCAGCAATCAGTATAAATTGTAGAGCCTTCCCTCACATACACCACAATTAGTACTCAAGGTGTGAAACGACCTGTGCGGCACTTCCACTAAAAAACATTCTTGTGTTTCACGGCAAATACTTCCGAGAACTCACTGTGGCGGTAATAAACGACCAACAGTGTTTTTTCTTTTTGTATAAAAGCTTTCATCATCCTCAACAATCATATTTCTCCCTCCTATTTTCAAATAACCATCTTCGTTATCTTTAAAAGCGACTGCGCACACCTCCCTTAAACACATTTTCAAATTTATGAATGTTCCTTTTGACATTTGAAGTTGTTCACGGCAAAATTTAACCGACGTCATTTTTTTACTCCACCCATAAGTAAACCGAATGACAATAAGAAACGGCACTTTTGTTGATTCGAACCAAGTTCCACTTCTGAAACCACACTTACCTCTGCAACTTCTAAAGTGCCACCTCCAAATCATTTTATTTCTACAAAATTTCATATTGTGGCCATTCTCACAATGCTTCTTTCGTAACCTGTAATGATATTTTGCGGAAAGGTTACAAAAAGTATAGCCTCCTGGGAGCCGATCTCTGGTGAGCTTTTATTCTTGTTTGACAGTCCCTAGACTAGTCAGTGTTACCAGTATAATGGCGCCCCTATATCGGACAAGTACCGAAATTGTTTACAAATAAAATGATATGGAGGTATTGATTAAGAAGTTGCAAATTAAATTAAAGAAAAGGAGCTATTCAATGAAATTTTAAATATTATATCCGTCAATTGGCCTGAAGATATCTAAATTACTATTGTATATTTTTATTGGTACTCGTGTATATAATGCACGCCCAAAATAGGCCAATGTTCTACGAATGCCCAAGCAGTTACATTTTATAACAGCTACATTTCTAACAGTTACCTTGGATAACCTTACATTTTTGACAGACATTATTCTTTGTTTACTAGTGTGTTCGAGAGTTGTATCTTCATTTTTGTTTCTTGCTCATTTGTAGTTTGTTTGGTGATTTATTGTACATTTTATGTTGTTTGGTGATTTATAATTATAAGACAATGCTTATCTTATGAATCGTATGTTTTTAAATAATTATTTTAATTTTAAATTGTTTATATATTCCATTATTTATTAATGTTATTATTATCCACCCAAATGCGATTGAATAGTATGTTTTAAATAATTATTTTAATTTTAAATTGTTTTTATATTCCATTATTAATTTATGTTATTATTTTCCACCCAAATGCGATTGAAAAGTATGTTTTTAAATAATTATTTAAATTTTAAATTGTTTATATATTGCATTATTTATTTATGTCATTATTATATTTATTTACATTATATACTTCATTATTTTATTATATGTTATATATTCAATTATATTATTATTACTTCGATTTATTTATTTCCATTATTATTACATTCCATGTTATATTTGGGCAAGAAGTATCTAAGTGCCTGCGGGGGGGCCGGGGTCAAATCTTTTCTCTTCAAAATATCCGAAGAGAGCTGATCTCGGCCAAACGTAGATCCCAATAAAAATATTTGAAAAGGCTATCCAAGGTAACTGTTAGAAATGTAACTGTTATAAAATGTAACTGCTTAGGCATGCGTAGATCATTGGCCTATTTCGGGCGTGCATTATATACACAAGTAAAGGTACTTATTAATAAATGATTATTAATTGTATATAATGTTCTATCGTTCCTTCTTTTTATTTTCATTACTATTAAATTGTGTTATTATTAAATTCGTCTTATTATTATTAATAAAATGTTCCTTTTATTTTCATTACTATTATATTATTGTGTTTATATATCATCATCATCATTATTATTAACATCATCATCATTATCATTAACATCATTTTTACACATTATAAGCTTGTGATATGTGTGGTTATGTCGAAACTCCTAAACTGCGGCGCTAGCGTCAGAATGTAAGGTTAAGCAAAGTTATCAGTGTCGCTCCTCGAGCAGACATGTACGATAATGCCAACATGACAGATGTCGTGTTCAAACGTTTTGGAAGAGAATAAATTAATTTTAAACATTATCTATTGGATCAAACCAAAATCTGAAAACACACAAGAAATTTCAGCAAAATCGACATAGGAAGCATTCAGTACATACACATCTACAGATTAATTTTTTATATAAAAATGGCATATAAAAGGTTGTGGAAAAAGAAATCTCATTATTTTCTCAGTAGATGGCTGTAGTGATCGATATCTCGTAAAGTTTCGATCAAACAATTGTACGTTTATGCTCGATGTCAAGGGGACATTTCACACTAGAAAAATTCGTTGGCTGTTTTTTGTCTGTTCCATTCAGTTATGAGTTACAGGGTGTTGACAATGGAAGTCAACAAAGAGAAAATTCGGTACATTTGACAGTTTTTCTTTGATAAAGGCAAAAATGCAAGCCAGGCCGCTGAAATTGTGAATGGGTTTATGGTCCCGACACTGTCACAGCTGATTACGTGCAATTTTGGTTTCGTCGATTCCGTTCAGGCATCTTTGATGCTAAAGATGCTCCTCCCACAGGCAGGCCCGTCGTCGAAAATATCGATAAAATCACAGAAATAATCGAAGTTGGTCGGAATGATAGTATTCGTAACCTCGCTCAGGAGCTAAAGATCGACAAGAAAACAGTTTTAAACCATTTGCGCAAAACTGGATTCAAAAAGAACCTCGATGTTTGGGTGCCACACCAATTAACACCGAAAAACCATATAGTCCGGACCTGGCACCAAGCGATTACCACCTTTTTCTCGCATTGCAAAACTTCCTGAGTGATAAGAAATTGGGATCAAGAGAAGATTGTGAAAATTGATTACTAAGGTTTCTCGCCAATAAGGACCAATACTTCTATGAAAGAGGCATTATGAAGCAACCTTAAAATTGCAACAAATTATACAACAAAACGGTGCATATTTGAGCCAAATCGGACAATCCGAAACATCTTAAATAAAGTTTGGAATTTCACGCAAAAATAATGGATTTCTTTTTCCCCAACTTTTTATATATTGATAGTATCTACCAAAATGAAATGGTACATTTTTATGGGTAGTTGTTGATAATACTTACAAAAATGTCGTCATGAAGTTAGTAGCGCACTTTTTTAGAAGGAACTTGATAGCACGTTCTTCATGACCAATCAATGTAGTAAATGGATTTGACATTAGTCTCTTCAGAAACTCTTTCAGAACGTCATCTGGATTGACATATTCAGCATACTTCAGAAGTTCGAGGGCTTGAAGAAAACCGTATAGGGCACTATTACAAAAAAAATCCAATTGCCTCGAGTAACCATAAGGGAGCATTTCATTATGCGATACTGAATGACTCAGTATTGTCGATAAGTATAATTTACAATAGCAATAGTCATACCAATCATCAAAGCAATTTTGATGCCTGTAAATGACAGCTTCGACTGTCTTGAGCCGTTTTAGCCACATCTTCTTTCCGAATTTATATTCATCCTGAGGGATTTCTACCACAGTTTCATTAGCAGGATCTATTAGAAATTTATAAGATAATAGAAATTTCAAAAACTCCATGAGTGTATCTTCGTCTAGTTCATAGTAAGAAGACACCAGAAGAAAAGCAATTGGCGATAATAATAGATTATTTGTTTCATCAGGGCAGCTCAGAATTGCTTCACTCAGACCTGAAGTGTACAATAATTCTAGACTTTCGAAATTATGGCTTTCAATAACACAGCAAGGAAGGGAACGCCATTTTTCTGAACCAGTTTCAAAAGTGGAATACTTTTCTATGGCATCTGCTGGCGTATGTTGAAGCAGAAGTTTAAATATTTTATAACCAGATAACGCTGCCATGTGGATAGCGAGTAATCCATCGTTATCAGTTAAAGTCACGTCAGCCCCCAATTTTATCAACTCCTCCGCAAGGGTGCATTTTCCTTTGCTTGCTGCATCCATTAAGGCCGTACGACCTTTTGTTGTCTGGTCATTTATGAACGACAAGCCATAAGATTTTAACAAACTGAATGTCTCAGGATCCAAATGAGCTCTACAAGCGTGATACAAAATGTTTCCTCCATAAATATCCTTTGTAACCAAATCGGCACCAGCGTCAATCAGCAACCTCAATATGTCGGCATTTTTTTCTCTCAATGCATAATAACATGGTGTTCGTCCTTCGCAATCTTTAGCATTCACATCAGCACTTTGTTCAATAAGAAATGCTACCATGTCTTTATGACTGCCAATGCAGGCGACGTGGAGCGGTGTAAAATTACTAGGAATCTTTCTGTTAAACTCATGATCAAATAGGCATCTTTCGTTCACATCACAGCCAGCTTGAACCAAAGTCTCGGCAATTTTCATGCTCCCATACCTGGATGCTACGTATAATGGAGAGACGCTCCTTTCTGTCTTCAATTGGATTTTGGCTCCAGCCGATATGAGATATTCGAAAATATTAAAAAAATCATCGCTGACGGCTGATTCGTGAATTAGGGTCCAATTTTTACGGTTTGGCACGTTGATATCATATTGATTGATTAGTTGGCGTACCCTCTGTAGATTCCCTGTCCTAACAGCTTGCCTCAAGGGAGAATCAAGGGACAAACACGGATCATCCATTTTATCTCTGAAAAAGAATAAGAAATTGCACAAAGTATTTTAAAGATCAATAAACCAATCAGGAATGTGTAATAAGATATTTATTAATAATAATCATAAATTCTTTATTTATTCTGGAAACTAGTCCCAATATAATAACAATATCTAATTAGTAACCAATTATGTCTGAGGGTGTAATGTATTTAAATTTAATTAGTTATTATAAATAATTTAATAAGTGAGAAATAATAAAAAAAAATAATGAAAAAATACCGATTACCTACAATAACAATATTTAAAAAATACAGATTATAAGAAGAGATAAAAAAAAATAGAAATAAGATAACAATAATCGGTACTTGTGTACATAACGCACGGCACTAGCAGGCCAATGTTCTGCGCATGCCCCAGCGGTTACATTTTATAACAGTTACATTTCTACCAGTTACCTTGGATAACCTTACATTTTTGACAGACATCATTGTTTGTTTACTAGTCTGTTCGAGCGTTGTTGTGTTTGTTGCTCAGTTGTTCTTTGTTAATAATACAAGATAATGTCGATATTTTGTTGTTTGGTGTTTCTTAGTTATACGACAATGCTTATTTGGGATTTGGCAAGAACCGAGGAAGATGCAATTCATTTTTGCCAGGAGAAAAACATTTTGCAGAAAAATAGGAAATGTAGGAATAGAGACTCTTTTCAATCCATGTTGAACTGTATAGCAACCCATTTTCCACCGAAATGCGATTGAATGTTAAGTTTTTAAATAATTTTTTGAATTTTAAATATTTTATATATGTTGCATTATTTTACATCCTACACTTATTATTTATGATTAAATATACTTATTATATATTTATTATACTTTATACTAGTTTTAGATAATTATTTTAATTTTAAATCGTTTATATATTGGAGTATTTATTGATCTCATTATTTTATTTATTTACATTATATACCAAATTATTTTATAATATGTTATATATTAAATTATATTGTTATTACTTCGATTTATGTATTTCCATTATTATTACTCTATTTATTGATCTCGTTATTATATTTATTTAGGTACATTATATACAACATTATTTTATAATATGTTATATATTAAATTATATTGTTATTACTTCGATTTATTTATTTCCAATATTATTACATTCCTTTTTTGATTTGAATCTGAGATCGCCTCCCTCCGGATATTTTGAAGAGAAAAGATTTGCCGCCGGGCGGCAAATCTTTTCTCTTCAAAATATCCGGAGGGAGGCGATCTCAGATTCAAATCAAAATATTTTAAAAGGTTATCCAAGGTAACTGGTAGAAATGTAACTGTTATAAAATGTAACCGCTGGGGTATGCGCAGAACATTGGCCTGCTAGTGCCGTGCGTTATGTACACAAGTACCCAATAATCATATAAGAGAAAGAATTGATAGTTCCATATGTATCAAGTTTTATGCCAAGCAAACGTAATCATCCCACGCTTCATGAGGCAATCAGTGAGGGATGACCTGATCGATAAGAGGAAAGTCAAAAACGATTTTTTGAAAATCAACCCCTAAAAGTGTACAATACCGGAAATCGTAACATGTTAAGTTAGAGATTTGAAAATAAGTAAGGAGGCTTCACTTATAAACATAATAATAATTGTTATCAAGATTTTGCAAAAATCCCCAGAAGCGAGGAATATGGCATAAAAGTTGGTAGGGACTTACTCAAAGCAAAGCAGGATGGCTCACGTCTTGAAAGATCGCAAGCTAATATTTTGGGATGAGTTCACTATGGCTCACAAGGGTGGTTTTTAGCCCTTCATAGCCCCCTGAAAGATATTAGAACTAACGATAGGCTAATGGGGGAGGGGGGAGTTACTCTGTTTCTAACTACTGATTTTCGCTTATACCCATGATACCCAGATGTACTAGAGGAGACGAGGTTAAATCATGCTTTAAGGCCTCATTTACAAAAACTTGCACAAGAAAAAAATATGAAGGTTTATTTAAGAAGTGACAATGACGACCTAAATGTGATCTTTGCTAATCTTGCATGTCTTGTTTACAACTTTCAAATACCCCTCTCTGTTGAAACATAGCTTTTTGTTGAGTTCTGACATTGTTCTTTTGAAGAAGCGATATGGAATGAAAAGGTAGAACTTCTTGTGACTTGCCTCGAAGTGACAACACGTGGAACTAATACCCTAATGTATTTATAGTTAATGTTAATTTAATGTTTTGTAGTATATTTATTCTTAGGGGGATATTTTACTGTTCTTTAATGATATTAACTTTTCAGGCTTAAATTGTATTGCAAATGATTGCACCCTAGTTTCATCGGTATGATTTCCGCAGGTTGTTGAGTCACAAAAAGGTTTACATTTTCTCTTTGTTTCCATTAATATTCTCCAAAAATAAAAATAAATAAATATGTAGAAGAAAATGTCAGGGAGGAGGTCAAAAAATTTCTATTCAGTTGGAATAAATTTGATAAATAAATGTGATCTTTGCTAATCTACTTCTAAAGATAGCCAGTCTATCAGTAGCAGCCGCAGTGTACAGAGTGTCGTTAACAACTAACAATTCTGGTTTCTTTTACAGTTTTCATTATTTTAGACTATTATATTTCTTTTCTTTATTTTTCACCTCAACACGTGATTATTTTTTATTTATAATTGGACTAAGAAATCCTATACAATGCCCCTAGGGGGGGGGGCGGAAACCGATATGGATGCGGCCACACCAGGCACATCAGGTGTTAATAACCCTCCAAAAAGAAAAAAGGGGTGATGTTTTACAATATAATATAGATGTTTCAAACGACGAAGAAGTTATCGCCGACTTATCAGCCGCCAACATTAGACGGAAAAAGAATAATAAATTTCCCCCTATAATTGTAAGTGGCTCATATAATAGCATGAAGGAAACAATTAATAAAATAAATGAAGTGCTTATGGAGTGCTCTGGAAACAAAACAACCTTTTATGTATATAGCAGCGAAGATTTCTGAACTATCAAAAATGAACTAAAAGAAATACATTTCGGTTTTCATTCCTACAAACCAAAAAATGAAGTAAAGCCAAAGGTTATCTTAAAAGGAATGCCACCAGAAACCACATCAGAAGAGATCACAGCCGATCTACGGAACCAAAGTTTGGAAATTTTTAAAATATATCAAATGGAAAAAAAATGTGAAAATGGGCCCATAAAATTGCCAGTAGCACTAGTCATTTTAGAAAATAAGGAGCAATTGAACAAAATAAAATAAATTACAGCTGTAACATAGTAATAAAATGGGAAAAATACAGGTCAAATAAAGAAATAACGCAATATTTCATTTGCCAAGAATTTAACCACTTAGCACGAAATTGCTTCAAAAAACCGAAATGCTTAAAATGCTCGGAAGAGCACCTATCCAAAACTGTCCTAATTCTTTAATCGACGGATTCACCCCGAAATGCTGTAATTGCTCTGAAGCACACTTTTCCAATTAACCACAATGCACCAAATACAGAAGGAATTTAGAACTACAGTTAAGTAAAAAGAAACCTACTCTAAAGGCAGCACCTCGAAATAATTTCAAACCAACCGAGCAAGCATTTCCCTCCCTTCCAACACCGAAATCACAATGGCCTCAAAATACCTTCTCAAGAAATCAAATTCAGAACAATAGTGAACCTTCATTTTCAGACTGTTTCAAAGAAATAAAAAACATTTTTAGTTCATTAAACATATGTAAGATTATTACTAAATTTAAAAACACGTTATTTCAACTAAAGAATGCTGATGACGGTATGTCCAAAGTATTTATTCTAATAGAGGGATTAGTCTCTTTAATAGATTAATGATCATGATAATTGATATAAATATATATATATAATACTTACAGTTATATACATTTCATAACCTCTTGTGATGTAGAATAACGTACGTACTTGGATTTCACTAATGCTATTCACAATAGGCACAACAGCAACATTTCGTCAATCACGCATAATCCCTTACTTTCTCAGTACACTTTGTCTCGTTCCTCTTATCACGAAGGCCAAGGCCACACTAGTTTATTATATCTCACTCAAAACAAACTGCTTACAGTCTCCGCTCTTTATCAATACAAATATCAAACAAACTCTTATTTTAGTGCCTTCACTGCTTTTTTATCTTGATTTATTCATTTCTAATACCAATTGCAAACAAAGAATATATGACAATTAATAAAAAAAAATTAAATTAATGATGCGGAACGCACAAACTATTCGTGGTAACGATGTGGAATTTAAATTATTCCTAGAGGAAAACAAACCACACTTGGTTTCAGTATGTGAAGCCCGGCTGGCTCCGCAGGACAGATTTTCTGTTACGGGATACGATATTTATCGTAAAGATCGTAACAGGGCGGGAGGGGGCGTCATGCTGTTAGTTCTTTCCGACACTCAACATCACTTCATACAGGTGCCAAAATTTGAATTTACCGCAGCAGTAGCCATTAACACAATATTAAATAATAAACTAACTACAATCATATCGGTCTACATACCTCCAAATAAATTAAATATTAAAGACATTGCTAAATTATTTCGGTTAAATAAAAATATATTAATATACGGTGATCTGAATGCCAAAAGCTTACAGTGGAACTGCCACAGCACCAATAAAAATGGTAAACTCTTATTAAACTACATAGTAAACAATCAAATAGAATTACACAGCCCTTACGAACCAAAACACTTTCCCACCCAACGCGATTACAAACCAAGCATAATAGACCTAGCTCTTACCAAAAATATACATAACGTATCCCCACACATCGCATTATCATGCCTTAACTCGGATAACAACCCCGTGATTTTCTGTTTAGGGTCATCTTTATCCATTAACCCGAAAACAAGTAAATTTGCATTCAAACAGGCTGACTAGCAAAAATTTCGAAAAATAATAGATTCTAAAATAAACTACAATCCAATGATTAAATAACGAGATTGATTGAAACCTTAATAATTGAAACCTACTAATCAAACAAGCCATGACAGAAACTATCCCTCAACATTCTCCACAGTCTTACCGTTATTATAATTTACCCTCTCCTCTACTAGCACTCATAAAAATTTAAAATAGACTAAGGAGAAAATACCAACGTACCAAAAGCCCTCAAATTAAGACAGTTTTTTATAATTTTAACAACTTCGTTAGATCCCGTATCAATCAATGGAGAAATGATAACTGGGCAACAACTTTAAAATCATGTAAACCTGGTGAAAATAAAATGTGGAAAATACATAAAATTCTGACCAAGAAAGCTACTAAAATTCCCACACAGAAACAGAACAATAGTTCTGTCTACACGGACAAAGACAAAGCCGATTTATTAGCCCGTAATTTCCAATACACGGACTCTACAACTTCGAATTTTGGCTCTAACCATCACAATCGAAAAATAAATAAATCTGTCCGGAACTATTTAAAAACGTAATTCGAAATTAATTTCCCCGCTATTTCACCCAAAGAAACAGGAAAGATTATAAAAAAATTAAAAACAAAGAAAGCCTCAGGAGACGATGGCATCCCTGTACAGGTTATAAAAAACCTAAGCAGGAAAACCATCTACCACATAACGAAAATATTCAATTCAATTCAATATTAAGGCTTAGTTACTTTCCCCCCGCTTGGAAAATTTCCAAAACAATCGCCCTCCCAAAACCTAATAAAAACCCAAATAATTTTACATGTTTAAGACCAATTAGCCTGCTAAACATTTTATCCAAAACGCTTGCTTTTAAACCGAATTCTTAGGCATGTAAATCAGAACAAACATATCAAAGATGAACAGTTCGGTTTTAGAGAACACCACTCCACTGTCGACCAACTAGCTCGTCTTACCGACTTCATAACACAAGGATTCAACGATAAAAAAGATACAGGCATGGTTAGATCTCGAAAAAGCTTTCGGTACAGTTTGGCAATACGGTCTTATTTACAAATTGATCTTGTACAAATTTCCTCCATACCTAATACATATCATATATTCCTTCCTTTCTAATAGAAAATTTTTGGATGTTGAAATAAACATTTAAACTCCAAAGCACTTCCCCTACCCGCTGAACTTCCTCAAGGCTCCTGCTTATCCCCAATCCTATTCAAGCTATTCATATCCGATCTCCCAATATATACGAAAGTAACCACATCGCTTTACGCAGACGACGCCGCTTTGTACACAGCATCCATCATACCGAATCGATACAATAGTATACCAATTACAACAATCTTAAAAAAAAATCCATAAATTCTGTCAAAAGTGGAAACTAAAAATCAATCCAATAAAATCGGCCGCCATAATCTTCACAAAGCGCAGACCTAACATAGACCAGCACATCATCTTAAATTCCGAACACATCCCCTGGTCTAAATCCGTAACATACCTCGGTTTAATTCTACATAAGTCCTTAACATTCACAGAGCACATCAACAGGAAAACCGAAAAAGCGAAAAAAACCATCTACAAAATGTTTCCCTATTTTAATAAAAAATCCAAGCTAAGCCCTAAAAACAAACTAATCCTTTACAAAACAGTAATCCGTTCATTGATAACCTATGCCTCACCTGTCTGGAGTTCAACCTGCGCCACAAGTTATAGAAAGTTTGAAAGGGTACAAAACCTATGCATGAGGATTATCAATAATTATCCCCGCTACACGAAAATATCGACTATGCTTAGAGATCTTGAACTTCCCACAATTAAACAATATGTTACAGCTCAAACAAAAACATACTTCGAAAAAACTCCAGCTTCCGAAAACCCATTAATCCGAGAAATCGGTAACTATGATAAGCATTCGCTACGACGCTACACGCACAAAAGAACAAAGCATATAGTTCTTTCTTGATAAATCACTATTTGCAGGTATTGTAATCTAGTTATCTGTATTTATTTTATAGTTATTTTTAATTGTTTATTTAGTTTCCATTTAATAAATATTATAATATTTATTTACTTTATTATTTTCATTTTTATTTATTTATTATATTATTTTTTTATTTTTTTTAAGCGGGTTTTCTCTACATTTTTCCTGATATTGTAAAACTTATTTATAAAAGGTAACTGTAATTAATTAAAATCACTGCTCTTTAAACATGTAAAGGTAGTCCGGAACATGTATTCACACTTATGCTGCTTGTATATATAAAATTGCAAATAAAGTTGTTGTTTTTTATTTGTTTTTTTTTTCTTCTAAAGATAGGTTAACGGTATGTACCTTTTACTAGAAGGTAAAATTGAAATATCTTCCGACTTAGCTATAATAGTTAAAGTTTTGTCTGAACTGGCTAACTTAATATATCCTGATAATGTAAATATTAAGGAAAAACATGTAGATTGGTTCTGTGAGCGCGCGATCTTGACGTCGAAAAATGAGGATGCATCTAAAATCACTGGTTCTAGAGGCATTCGAATATTCCATACTTCTAATACCATCCGAGTAAACATTTCAATTCAAGAGATTACAGTTTTGGCTATTACATTGAGAATTTCAAACGAAACCACGTCGAAATTTCTGTAATTATGGCATTTAATAGGACATATTATTAAAATCGATCAACAAAGGGATAAGAATTGGTATATCATTGCAGAACAGGAAAACGTTCTGCAATGATATTCCCTTTTCGTGCTTTGAATGTTTTGCGGATTATTAAACCTTAGTTTCATCTGTAGGATTTCCGCAGGTTGTCGTTTTAACAAAATAAAAGTTTTAACTATTCAATTGTTTTCCATTTTTAATATTTTCCAAAAATAAAAATAATCGTGAGCTTTAGTGTGGAAAAAAGAAAAAAATGGTAATTACTCAGTTATGTGAGTAGTTGGTGACGAAGCGACACCGGACCCCCCCCCCCCCCTCCCCCTCCTCAAATTTAACCCACCCGGACCTTTTTCTTCCACACACATATGTATGTATGTGTGTGTATATATATAATATTTTCAGTACCATCATTCCAATGCTTTGTTTTACCGATTCACAATTTATTTTCAAATTTTTAAAAAAATTTTAACGTCTGGTTTATTTAATATTAATGTTAATAAATTAAAAAAAAATGGGAATCCGTAAAACAAAGCATTGGAATGATGGTACTGAAATTATTTATATATATAATATATATATTATATATATATATATATATATATTATAATTATATATATAATATATATATCATTTTAATATAAAACTTCAAATTCAAATACAATAAAACTCAAAATATTATTTTCTTTTATAAATAGGAAAAAAAAAGTCGTATGTCATACAAATGAAATATCAGATACGCCGTGCTGAATTGAAAAGCTTCAATACAATTGCTAGTATACTCTTAACTCAAAAATGTAAATTATTTTTATTTTTGCAAAATATTAAAAATGGAAAACAATTGAAAAGTAAAAACTTTTTGTGACTCAGCGACAACCAGCGGAAATCATACCGATGAAACTAAGGTTTAATAATCCGCAAAACAATCAAAGCACGAAAAGGCAATGTCGTTGCAGAATAGGAAAACATACCCGTAATTTTAAGAATAAATAAATTAAATAAACATTATCAATAAATACATTAGGGCATTAGTTCCCCAGGTTGTCACTTCGAGTAAAGTAACAATAAGTTTTAACTTTTCATATGTTTCCTTTTTAATATTCTTGAAAATAAGAATAATTATGAGTTTTAGTATGAAAAAAAGAGTGTAATCATGGAAAATGTGTATGTTTCGGTAATCATTTCATCAATTTTATATTAGTTATTTTTTAAAGTGGTAAAAGTATATTTCTTCTTTTCGCGATATCTAATGGTTTCCATTTGAATTGGTTACAAATATGTGCATATGGGCAAAAGCTTACTAAGGTTTATAACCCTATACACCTTTTAATTTTTTTTATGAAATAAAAATCATCAAAAAATTAGAGTTCATATAATGAAACGGCCTAAAAAGTATGTGTAAATCGATTATTAATCTATACACAGTCACAGTAACAAAATTATTTAAAAACTTGAGGAATCAAAACTTTTAAATTCTTATGACTCAACTCAAAGTGACAACCTGTGGAACTGTCATGATTTTTATAGCAATCGATTATTCCATTAAATAATTATTAAAACAACAATAATAAATAATTATAGTATTATGATAATTATTTTTATTTTCGAGAATATTAAAAAGGAAACGGATGAAAAGTTAAAACGGCGACAACCTGCGAAACTGATACCTTCATCAGTTAAACAAATGTTATAGAAAAATAACTTACTCTTGGTATTCCTGGTCTAGATGTCGTCTGAACAATTCGGGATCCATGATTGAACCGACTTCTCGCACCACGACTTCAACACACAGAACGTCAACTAGAAGAGTGGCAATGGCATACAACAAAGTCGCAAGTCTGCAAACACTGAGAGAGTGTCGCCATCTATTACAACCGAAAGTAAGTAGACAGGTTATTGAAATAAGATTATTTTAAAAATTACCGTCCGCAGATTTCGACTCGAAGGTTTTTCTTCGTACCCTCGCATAATCTATCTCTTGTTAGAAAACATATTTCAGTTTTAATAAAAACTTTTTTCATTAAACTTTAAAATTCGAAAATGGCAACAGTGTGTCCAGGTTTTAGGTTTGAAGAATCTACCCCAACAATAGATGTACGGTGGCTCTACCTATCGGCAATGTTTTCAAGCCTGCTTTATTTATTTATGATATTACATATAAATAGGTTTTCACCATATACCATTTTGATAAATAAATATATATTTGAATTAAAGGTATCAGATCTGCTGACTATGGCATCGAGTCAAGTCACAATTCATTCATTTCATTTGTTTTCTTTTTAATATTCTCGAAAATGAAAAGATAATTTTATTTCTGATGGTATATCGATAAGAACCGACTTACGCAGTACCGTTTAGATTATACCATCATCTATATTTCGATATGTTTGCTCACACTTTCATTTCTTGGGGTGAAATAATTACAGAAATATTCACATTTCCCATATTTAAACTATCTTTTTGTAAGGTAAACCTATACATATATATATATAGAGAGAGAGAGAGAGACAGAGAGAGAGAGAGCGAGAGAGCGAGAGAGAGAGAGAGAGAGAGAGAGAGAGAGAGAGAGAGAGAGAGAGAGAGAGAGAGAGAGAGAGAGAGAGAGAGAGAGAGAGAGAGAGAGAGAGAGTGGGAGAGAGAGAGAAAGATAAATTTATTTTTGATCATTTTTTTTTATAAATATTAGTCGTAAAGCGCCTAAAGTGGAAGACGCTAAGTGAAGATGGTTCACGTTCGCCAGCCAGGTGCTCATTCTTTACAAGCATTCAGCTTTTCTTTGCTTTTCCTTCTTTGTTCCAGTCTCGCCGATTTTGTTTCTGGGTTAAACTCCCATTTTTCAACTTTAAGTTTAAAAATTGTTCTTGTGTTCATGTCTACATCAGTAATTTTGGCTAACCTGAGCAGAAGAAATAATTATTTTTATTATTTGGACTTGGCAGTAGAGGCCCCTTTGTTCCAAGTCAGCATGACCCACGTGCACTGACATGAACCTTTTTGGTCCTTCTGATCTGAGTCAGGTATCCTGGAGTACCTAGTTTACGACAGTACAATATAACTCTTTTGTAAGGTCCTTACAAAGGATAGGAGTGTCCTACAATTTACAGATATAATTCCAAAAGGATATCTCTGAGATTGTAATATTTTCACATTTACAACTAAATAACAAACTTAAAATTTTAGAAATTATTTAACGAATGGGAAAAAATGAGTAACTAATGATTTCATGGAAAATCGAGAAAGAGAGAAGATCTTTTATCAAAAACAAATGCCAGTTATATTTAAAAAATAACATTTGGTAAACAATCACATATTATTCTAAAATTAAACATATGTATTTTAAAAGATAATCTCAACTTGAAGAGCAGCGGCTCTATTTACAAGTTAAAATTAAAAAAACCTGTACCACTACAACCCATGAAAGGGTGTGGGGTTCAGTACTTGATAGAGACTATTGTTTCATGGGCAACGGTTCTGCAAGGAGGTTACCAGTCCTAGTATAGATTAGATCAGTATAGATTAGTACTGGTATAGATAATATGGATGTATAGATCACGTTTAACCGCCAGATTTTTCCTCTTTATTTTGGGTACCCTATTTTTACCCCTAGCCAGCGGTTTAAGCAGTGCGCTGGTCCCTCAGTCATTCAGGAAAAATCTTTTTATATGTATTGATAGTTGTAAATTTCATTAAAATAAAAAGCCACGGAAAGGACGTTCCTGGGACAAAGAAACCTCAGGCAACGTGGTAGAAATATTTTTAAAAAAAATTAATGTTAACCTACTAGGAATGTTTTTTTAAAGAATTTATTCAATGAAATTTACAACTGTATTATACTACTACAACACAGATGGTGTGACTGGTACAAATTGACATGAAGAAAGACAAGTAGAGAAACTACCCAGTGGTAGTACTCAATTAAGAAGAAGGTCACGAGTCCATCTTCTTTTCAGACCCTTCGGAGAATCCAGGAATATTAAGTTGTCAAAAGTTCTGGAAAGATAATAAGATTATTGGAAAGATAAAAAAAATGGAACAAAAGTATTTTGTATCAACAAAATTAATTTTTTTAAAGAGTATAGAATTCTTACAGAAAATCAATAAACCGTTAAAAAAATGTTGGATAAATTTTGTCAGAAATTTATAACTTATGAAATTTTGAAACACCTGATTTCTTCAAATCCCTTTTGTGCACACAAACTATAGAAGAAAAAAAACCTTTACTACTACAACCCGTGAAGGGTCTGGGGCTCAGTACATGGTAGAGACTGTGCTGCTTCTTGGACAACGGTTGTACAGGGAGTTGATTTGTCCTAGATCATACTCAACCCCAAGATTTTCCCTCCTTATTTTGGGTACCCTATTTTTATAAAATTTTATAGAGCCTGGGTGGGCCTTAACAAAAATAAATAATAAAATAAGGAGCTATGGAACGCAAATCTGTGTCAAAAAAAGAAAAAGGTTCGCCAAAAAATTTAAGTTTTGGGCATTTCTTAAATACCAGAAACATATACATTTCGGATGAAAACAAATCCTTTAAAGTTAATAAAAAATTATTTTAAAAGATTTCCCCAATTTGAATCCCATTATACTGAATAATTACAGCTGATTCTATAACCTTACCAGCTGTTTGCGTATCACCTGCTTTTCAGTTTTGGGTTGAACGTCTTGGGGCGGAGGTGCGGTCTCAGGTTATGAGTCTATTTGAGCGATTATTCGTTGGGATGTATTGCACCTCTGCTTTGAGATGTGATTGATCTTACTCTTTTTTGTGCCTTGATAATGCCTGAATGGGTGAAACTTCGACTGGTAATTGTTTTTTACACCAGATTTGAAACAAAAGGCTCTGCTTGTGTTTTTTTCCATTTGCATTCTAATAAAATTTAATGTTTAGTTTTGAGTTTTGGCTCAATGTGAGTTAATTGTACTCAGGGAAGCAAAATGGTGTCGTTCTCTTAATCTTTATCTTAAAACTAGATTTATAATATAAGCAATAAATCCAATTCATGCCTAGGCCTGACTTAGCCATTCATGTGCTACGGGAATGAAACAATTTCAATATAGGGAGGACTTTTTATTGTATAAAATCAGTATAAAAAAGTCTACATGACCACTTCATCGCGGCTGGAGGAAAATACAACCACACACTTTAATATTTAAAGATATATTCATTATTATTACTATTATTATTTGTTTTTATTTAACCTTTCCCAGTTGTTCTGTAACGGCCCCTTTGCTTTGTATGTAAAATCAAGAAATTGAGTTTCACAAGAAAATCAACTGGGGCTGGGACAAAGGAAAAAGTACATTTTAACCAGAACATTATTATAAATGAGGGTATAAGTCCCCCAGTTTGTCACTTCTCGTGGAGTCAACAAACATATTTCATCTACATTTCGAAATATTAGTTGAAACATTTATTTCTAGATTTTTTTATTATTATTTATTTCTAATATAATTTGTTACAATTCACAAGAGTAATATGCCGTACCAAACAGACCATTCTCAAACTCGAAAACTTAATAGACAAATTTAAATGTATCTATAAAGAATCACGTATACAATGAAAGAAAACAAATTATACAAAAAAACTTTCAGCAGTGAGAAAAAAAAAATTATAATCAAAATAAACAAAAATTGTATCTATACATTCTTAGTAACTTATATACATCCACATGAACAATAACAATAATGTAAGGTAATTTGGTATCCTACAATAATAAATGCTTTGTTCTTTTATGTACGTACCGCTTTGTACTATTTTTTGTGTAGTTCCCTATATTTTTTTGAGTGGGTTTTTATTGTGTTTTCACTTATTAAATAACTAGCTGACCCATCGCGCGTTGCTGCGATAGGAAATTTTTAACAGTGTTGCACTAAATTAAAAAATCTGAAATAATTCATAGTAATTGTTCTATCATTCCCTCAACTTATATTTTTTTGTCGAGGAAAAGGAATTTTTTTTATTGTATTTTTAAAATTGTAAACGTTTCCCGTTCATTTGAAATTGGCGCCTAAAATGTTTAAAAAAATATTCAGTTGTAAAGTGAAAGAAAACCTATTAATAAAAAAAAAAGAAAAAAAGGAATCTACCATAATAACTGGCAAAGTTATGAAGAAAAAACGATTTTTTAAGTTTTATTTTATTTTATTTTTTTAGGGTGAATTTTAATATTTGGAGTTAAAAATTTGGGAATCTTCATTACTTTTTATGGCAAATAAGATCCAATTTTTTTGTTCCAAATATCGCCTGGGGCATTTTTTACCTTCTTATCTGGCTATACCCTTTGGATAGTATATTCAGAACATATATTGCTTAATAAATTGGTTGTTAATATTTCCCAACATGATCGCTCTTATGTTATAAAAAGAAAAAATAAGTGAAGCTGAGATTTTGTAGAAAATAATTCTTTGAATCGAAAATAACATTTATAATTGAATTCAAAATAATTTATATTTCCGATTTGTTCTCGCCTCCACTTTTTCTTTCATTTATTTTCTTGAAAAAAAAGTGATCTTATCAAATAGAACTTCCGGTGTATCGTAAGTTAAAATGTACATAGAAGGCTATAAGGTGGAAGAATGTTACTTGACAGGTATTTCTTCCCAATTTGTGCCAGAATAATAAAAAGGTAGTTTAAATAAAACAGTATTCAGTGATGGCATCTATATTTAAGAGTTTTAAAAACGTTTGTAGCACAATGTACAGTTTCTGCTCTTGTTGTATCTAGCTGACCTGCCGCGCGTTGCTGCGATAGGAAATTCACTTGTAATATATCATTTTTTTTATTCACAATCATTTTTATATATAAAAATCAATTTTCTTTATTTTCTCAAGTGCTTTTGGATACACAATATTTTTTGTTTTTCCTACTGGTGTGTAAACGAATAAATCTGAAGGTTTTCCGACGCGATGTGCGAAACATGGATGCTCCAAATCTAGACCACACACTTGTAGTGACTGCCCTTGCGCTTTGTTGATGGTCATTCCAAAAGCGAGTCGAACCGGAAATTGTAAGCGCTTGAATTCAAATGGCATATCTGTTGGAATCATAGGAATACGTGGTAACAGTACATCTTCACCCTTAAATTTCCCATTTAAAATTGTAGCTTCGATGACATTCTTCATCATCTTTTTAATTGCAAGTCTCGTACCATTGCAAAATCGTGGTGGATTGATGTTTGAGTAGAATGATAGGCACGCTAATTTTTAGTGTTAAAATGTACGATGGCATACCTGACAAATCAAGGGAATTCAAGAATTCGGTTGGGTACGGGACAATTTCGTCTTGATTAATCACAGTATCGATGGACTTATACGTTGTTGCTTCACCTGGTATTCGATTCTGAATGCTAAAATTGATGACATTAACATCGTTATTCGTAGCTGCTAATATAGCACGTGAACTGAGCCAGTGATGGTTTTTGTAATTCTGGACGATATTTGGGAAAACCCCTCTAATTAATTTGTCGTTTTACAAAAGTTCGTTGGCAATGTGATACTTTGTGTTGATTTGTAGATTTCCATCTTTCCATTCCCAATATCCGCCAATTGCCTTGCGAAAATGTTGGCTGATGCATCATTTTGCAAGTGAACACGCATATTAGTGTTCAAACTTAATTTTTTAACGTCTCAATCGTGCCTTCCTTCACACTTCACTGTCATTTAAATTTTTATTCAAATTTCTCTTCACATATATTTATTTATTTCGTACGAAATTTGTTCCTACTCTCCCTTTACGATTGACTCGATTTGAAGAAACTTGATTTGTGACAAATAATTATTTTTTTCAAGAAATTTTTAAATTCTTATTTCAAATCAAAAAAAAAAAAAGGAAAAAAAAAAAAAAAAAAGAAAAGGTAGAAACCTTCCCTAGAGTGTACTGAACAACTTCCCAAAGTTTCATGATGATCGGAAGATTGGTGTAGTAGTGCATAACGGACAAACAAACACACACATACATTCATTTTTATATATATATAGATAGGCGACCTATATCTAATAAGTATAATAGAGATTAAAATTTGTTCCTACTCTCCCTTTATTATTGACTCGATTACGAAAGAAATAACTTGATTTGCGACAAATAATTATTTTTTTTCTAGAAATTTTTAAATATTTTTCAAACAAAAAAAAAAAAAAAAAATGGTAGGTAGAAACCTTCCCTAGAGTGTACTGAACAACTTCCCAAAGTTTCATGATGATCGGAAGATTGGTGTAGTAGCGCATAACGGACAAACAAACACACACATACATTCATTTTTATATATATAGATTTGTTGCATAATTTTTTGATAAATTCATTAATATAGGGTATATATAATTCTTTGTGCATAATTTTAACTCTAGTGTAATATGCATAGGTTTATTTCTAGATGAAACGATGACCGGAGTATAGATATTTCCCATAAACATATCCTCTTTTCCAAAATAAAGCTTACAATTACTTGTATTATTTATTATCATTGATAATTTAATATTTGTTGGCGTATTTATTGTTACAATTATGTGCGAGATTCCTATGCAGCAATGATATTACCTTTTCAGGCCTTAATTGTACTGCTAATTATTGATTATTGTTGGGACTCAACTCGAAGTGACAAGCACTTTAACAGCACTTTTGCTTTATTTGTAAAATCACAAAATAAAGTTTCCCCAAAAAAATCAGTGGGGCTGGGACTAAGCAAAAAATGCATTATAACCAGAACATTATTAGAATAGAATAGAATAGAAAACAAACTTTATTCTGGGACCTGGTCCCTTTAGAATAACAATAATGAACAAATAAAATAAACACAATATTCATCTGGCCAGAAGGCTACATAATAATACAAATCATGAAGTAATCACGATTGACAAAACAATAAAATTAGAAATATAAAAAAAATATATATGAATGAATATAAAGTACAAACCTTGACAGGATTTTAACTAATTGTCGCAAATAAATAAAGGTATTTATATTAACAAAATAACATTAATACAACAGTTAACAACGAAATTGCTAAATAAAATAAGTGAATGGCATAGCATGCGATAAAGTATTTACAAAGTCTGTATCTTCTTTTTTGTTGGAAAAATAAACAAAACACGTAGGTAACAAGATCGAGTATTCAGTACTGATTTATTCAAGCGGAAGATTGGCCAGCCTGGAGAGCGTCTTTTTGGGATGCCAAGAGATGAAGGAAAAGCAGTGATTTAAATGAAGCCAATGAGGAAGAATGGCGGATGAAAGGAGGGATTGAGTTCCACACAGTGGTGGAGCGGGCGATGAAGGAACGCTCGATGCCTTGGTTCTGTGGGATGGAATGTAGAGATCGGAAAGGCGGGATCTTGTTTTGTGGTGCTGGACAGAGGATTTGAATTGGAGGAGGTTATGGATATATGAAGGGTGTTGCGAGTTAATGGATTGGTATAGAAAAACACTAAGGAAATATTGTCTACGAATGGGAGGGAAGAGCCACTTTAACTCGTCATAGTGATGTGACACCCGGGATCGCCTCGGAGTACCAAGGACAAATCTTATAGCGCAGTTCATTATTCTTTTTAAGCGGGCCTCCAGCATTTTCGAAAGGCCCCCGTACAGCACACTACATTATTAGGTAATTATTCCGCAAGTTGTCGATTCGAGTCGAGTCACACCAAGTTTTAACTATTCATTCGTTCCCCTTTTAATACTATCCAAAAATACAAGTTATCATGAGCTTTAGTATGAAAATTAGAGGGTAATTATGGAAAATGTGAATATTTCGGTAATCATTTCATCTTGAAATCCAAGTTTCATGTAACATTTCGAAGTATAGATGATATATGTTTGTTGAAACTTGGATTTCAAGATGGAATGATTACCGAAGTATACACATTTCCCATAATTACATTCCATTTTCCATACTAAAGCTCATGATAACTTGTATTATTAGAAAATAAAAATAAAAGCGAAACAAATGAAAAATTAAAACTTGTCGTGACTCAACTCGAAGCGAAAACCTGCCAAATAATTATCATCGAATAATTACCAAAGAATCTAGATGAAAACAAAGCTTCACAAAAAATACTTAAATATTCTTTACATTTTTAAAGATTTTAATATTTCTCTATCCGCCAGCATACAGTTAGGGATTATATTCAAAGGGAAAGAGAATATAAGTATGGGAAATGTGCCTATTTCCATTATTATTTCATCTAGAAATGAAGGTTTCCCTGAACCACGTGCACTGACGAGAACATTTTTGGTCCTTCTGACCTGAGTCAGGTATCCTGCGGTACCTAGTTTATGAAGGTAGAATATAACTCTTTTGCAAACTCCTTCTTGTTCTTCTTATTTGCCAGCCAGGTTTTCATTCTTTGTTCCAGTTCACGGCGATTTTGTGTCTGGCTTAACCTCCCATTTTTCAAATTTAAGTTTAAAAAATTGTTCTTGTGTTCATGTCTACATCAGTAATTTTCGCTAACATGAGCACAAGAAACAATTATTTATTATTATTTGGACTTGGCAGTAGACCCCCCTTTGTTCCATGGCAGCATGACCCAGGTGCACTGACACGAACCTTTTTGGTCCTTCTGATCTGAGCCAGGTATCCTGCAGTACCTAGTTTATGGCAGTACAATATAACTCTTCTGTAAACTCCTTACAATTTACAGATATAATTCCAAAAGGATATCTCTGAGATAATTTTGAAAGTGCCTTAACTTGAAGAGCAACGGCCGATTATAATATTTTCACATGTACAACTAAATAACAAACTTAAAATTTTAGAAATTATTTAACGAATGAGGAAAATGATTTCATGGAAAATCGAGAAAGAAAGGGGATCTTTTATCGGAAACAAATGCCGTTAAATTTCAAAACTAACATTTGTCAAAAAAATCACATATTATTCTAAAATACAACATGTATTTTTAGGGCTGGCTTTACCTTATGTGCGGGGCACACGGCGCCGGGTCTCAAGGGGCGCCGTGAGGCGTCTCAGGATCTCAAAATATTTCTTTTCATGTTGATCCCATAGCAAAATTTGTTTAGTTTCATTGGCACATTCACCTCCTTAGGGGTTTTGCCATTTTTGTAACACCTTGTATAACTGTAAGTGTTCAATTTTAATCGCGTGCTTAATAAGGCGCCTAGGTCACGATTGCACACGGGCGCGACATGTGCTAGAGCCGGCGCTGTCAGTGAATACCTTGTTGAGTACCAAACATCATAACTTGTTATTTTACGGTACGAATGAATGAAAATAATATTTTTTCCATACATTTACGGGGGAGAAGCTATATTTTCTAATCAGTCCTCTGAGTGGATGATTGTAGAAAGCTAAGTGGAAGAAGATAAGATCAACTACAGAGGAAATCAAGGAAATGAGATAGACAGGATGATAGATTTTTATTATGAAAAATATTATCATTGTTGGATTGAAGCAAAAACATTCCAACTAATTAATATTTATTGAAAATATGTCAATAATTGAATTGGTACAAAATAAACAAAAAAACAAATAAAACATTGAATGATGAGCTATTTATTGAAATAAATAACAATTTATAAAAAATTAACATGGACATAAAAAGTTGAATAAATTAAATATATATGTAAACTATGAAATAACTCTACAAAATATCTAACAACGAACATTGATTAAAATGTAACCAACTATGATTAAACAAATTAAGTTTAATGGAATTGAAATCTCTTTACCTGGCAAATCATATTTGAAGAGATCACTTTTATATTTCTAACCATAAACAACTAGTATATATTGGAATAAATTTATTAGATAAGAAATAATAAAAATAGTTTGAAAATATATAGTCTATCAATAGAATATAGTTAAACTACAAACATTTATTAAGACTAGACAGCGAAAATTCATTGTAATAATTTGTGAATCAATTTGAGCTTGGTGAATTCTACAGTTACTAACTTAAGTGTTGGAGGGCATGTTTTAAATTCTATCCTACGCAATCGTAAAATTGATATCTATCTAACAACTTTGAAACAGCCAAGTATGTATGTAACTACGTAAACATTAAATAAAACATATGTAATGCCAATCAGTCTTCAAACAATTTATTCTATTATTTAAGTCAAGAAAACACATCTTTAAGAGGTCAAAACTTTTAATCTAAAAACAGCGACAATGGCAGTGCAGCGTGCAATTAAAAGAAAAAAAAAAGAGTTAAAATTTAATAACTGATTTAATGATTTCAGAATTTTTTTCAATTGGCACTTAACAACTAACTTATCTAAAGAGGCTAATTTCATGGGAAAATAATTTAGTAGTATTGACTATGAACAATATAACTATCATTATTATACTGGCAAGAATCTTAAACTATATGAGAAGACTAGAAAATGATGATCACACCCACCCTGAGGGAAATCTCAAATATTTGATAAAGCTAAAATACTGATATACCTCGTGTCAAAAACTTCAATGGAGTTGATTACGAGCCGAGTACAGTCTTCGAATTTCAATCCGATATTGGTATTAGTCGTTAGTCGTAAGAGGCAACTTTGTTCAAGAGCCGATCTTAATCGCTCTACTTATTCCATCTAAATTCAGCTAAGGTGTCAAGTATTTTATCCATTTCAGCTCTATAATAGCAGATCTCCCTGTTTTTATTTAACAATTTATCTCTGCAATTCGAACTACAAGTCAAACCTTGTCCCTGCTTAGTAAGGAGATCACGTACGATCGCTTGCAGTTTCTGTTCTCTGACTTCATGCCTTCGTTCCAAGAAATCCAGTTTGTCGAGTAGCTCTGAATACTGCATACTTTCCTGAAAACATTAAGAAGTATTTAAAAGATATGAAATACTTATAGTCTCCTCGATGCTAGCAATGGCATAATAGGAAGTCAAAGAAGAAGAAGAAATACCAATAGAACAACTACTAAGAAGCAGAAGTAAACAAAAAAACTTGTCTAAATGAGAGCATGGTAATGGCCACATCGACAGGAACTTATCAAATGTGAAGAGCCCCCCCCCCTTAATAGAGAACAACTGGAGACAAAATACTAGACCCTTAGTTCTATATAAGCAAACCCTCGCAGTCCTTCTGTTACAAGACAATTTTTACCTATATTAACCATGTTCAACAAATATTAAAATAAAACAGTAAATTCCTCATACAAAAAAAAAAAAAAAATATATATATAAATATAATATTGTAGTTACTTATATTTCTATACGTTCCTTGTATATTTACGTCATATATTTATACCACTTCATTCTATATGTATGCATTTTAAAACTCCCCTTACTTATATTTTCTACTTTCCATGTTCAGTTTATTTTTCACCTGTTATACTCTAGATTTATATCTTGACTTTCTACTGTTATTTTTCCTTTATTTACTCTTTGATATCATTTTCGTTATACCTTCTCTCATTTTACTTATGTAAACTCCCTAGGAGTCTATTATCTTACATTTTATATTTTTTATATATATTCTACTACCTTTTCCATAATTTTACTTCTCACCTCTCTGATGTTTATACTTTTTCTTTTTTAAAAACTTTCTGTTTACTTCCTTCTTTTATCTTTGTAAAAAATTTTTTTTGCATCACCACCTTTCTGTACATTTTCTCTGTAATTTTTTTATTCATATATATCCCTCACTTTTTGTTCTAAATTTCTACCTCTCTACTTATATATTTTTTCTATTTTATCATATACCTAGTACTGCAATGTATTTTTATAGTTCTGTTATTTTTTTTGTTTTTCTTTCTTAGCCCTGAAGATGACCCACAAAGTGGGTCGAAACGTCGGCACATAATTAAATAAGTAACCACTTATTTAGTGTTTTTATTTGACTGCACCCCCAACTATTTTCTTCCTTACGTCTATCTTCCCGTCAACCATCCCCTCGCTTCTCATGTTTACATATAAATATTAAAATACATTAAATCTAAAAAAAATTATATAGGAATGAAACTTAAACAACATATCTAAAACACATAAGCAATGTGAATTCTGGTGTTTTACGGAGGTTCAACTGTATTTTAGGTAATTATAACAATTTTAATAATTACCGGAGATTGCAGATCATGGAAACGCGCAATTTTTTTGTTAGCTTCTATTAATGTCGACTCCAGATGATCTCTTTCAGCTTTTAAAACTCTCACCTCTTCAGCTGTTCCTTCAAGCCTAAGCAGATATACAAGATAAGTTTTTAAAAACATTATTACCAAGAATAAAAATTTCATGTTGGTTATTGTAAAGAAATTGTAAAAATAAAATAACTAATACCTATAAGATAACAAAATATGATCTTATAGAGTTTAAAAACAACAGAAAAACCCAATTCCTCGCGATCAAAATTAGGAAATTCATAAATACCTTATATAAGCCCCCATAAATTTTTGAGCATTATAATGTATCTATTTTAATTTATACTGATGGGTTTAATTTAAAAATCTTAATGGGTTTATATTTTTTAACCCAAGTCTCAACCCATAAATTACAGTATTTTTACACTGTTTACTTTTTTAATTTTATTAAGTCCAATTTTGTCCAAATGAGTTAATTGTACTGTGGGAAGCAGACTAAGACCTAGGCTTGAAATGGTGGATTCTTTTATCAAATCCTTTTCAAGACAAAAACTGATACAATGATGGTTTCTTCAGAACAGCTAACTTATTTTAGATAAAATTCTACATAACCACTTATTCACATATTCAGACATTATTGTTACTACTTTAAATAAGAGAGGTTCATCAAACTTATACTTGAATTTAGATAATAGAACATAAATGAATTTTCAACCGATATTGGATAAAAAATAATAGAAAAAATAAATAAAAACAATTTATATTACAATTCAATAATTATTTATAGTACTTACATTTTAATTTGTTCTTTCAAGTGATGAATGACCAACTGCTGAGTGTACAACTGGCCCTGAAGGTGAGCGACAGTGGAAGATGAGTGTTTAGCAGCATGTTCCCTCACCAATCTACTAATTTCTGACTCGTGCTGCTCTTGTAAATCGCTAAGCTACATGAAGTATATGAATGGCAGACAGGTTATTAGGAATGTAAAACAGACCATGGCACAAACTTCAAATGTTAGTAGTAAAGTTATTATTTGAGTTAATTCATTTGAAATAATCATACTAACATCTTGAATTCTCTTGTTATGGAGGCTGATAAGGTCTTGTTCCAATTTTTTAATTTCTTCCTTCAAACTCCTGTTTTCTGATCTTAAAAACAATATGTTTTCTTGTTCCTCTAAAACAATTTAAAGAAAATTAAACCAAAAAACAAAATATTGTAATAGTGTCATGAATGATGAAAAGCAAAATAAAATAAGATGATAATGGAATTAAGATAATTATTTTCTTGCCTGCATATAAACCTGGGTTGTAATCTTTGCTAGAGCTCTGATCTGAATCAGATCTTGAATTTTTATCCACATCTTTAGGTAAGTGTATGCCTGGAACATTTGATTAAATTAAATAATTAATAAATGTTCGCATTCTATTTACTTTTTGAATTAGTAAAATACATTTGTAAATTTCATTGAATAAATTAAAAAAATAAAATAAAAATGAATAAATGTTTGATACTTTGGATTATGCATTTCTGTCATTAAAAAAAAAAAAAAATCAATATGTAATAACAATGAGGAATAAATCCAAACAATAGGTTAAGCTATATACAATGGAAGTACATTTGTTTTTATGCATAATTACTTGAGATATTATGAAAAAAAAGAAGTAATAAATAATATAAATCATTAAATGAACAATAGAGAATTAAAGCTCAAAAAGTGAAAGTACTTTACAATTAAGTTATACTTATTAGTAAGTTATACTTACCATTACTTCGGTACTTGTTTCCGGCATTGAGAGCTTTTTCTCTTTCCCTCTGAAGTCTTCTGTTGGTTTTCCGAATTTCATCTAGTTCCTTATTCAACTTTACGATATCCTTATCACGATTACTGATTTCCGCTTTGAGCCCTCGTATAGTAGCAAGCAAATGGGCATCTTCCTTGGCTGCAGTTACAGGTTTCGGACCACGATCACGTTCTTCCAAAGAATTTTTCAATAATACTGAATCCTTTCGGAGCTTTTTAAGTTCTTGCTCAAGTTTAAATATGTCCTGGTCATATTTACTCTAATAAAACGGAAAAAAAGATTAATGAATTTTTTCAGCAAAGATGGACAGTTAAGATATATGTTTTCTTAACCTGACTATATTGACAGTGGTTCTTAAAGATCAGTTTTTGAAACATTTTAGCATAAAGCTTCTAATAATCAATTAAAAAGTTAAAGGTGAGAAGAATTAGAAACTACATCCTAAAAATGAAAATTTTTAAAAATAAGATCATTTTCTACAGAATATCATAACTCTTCCTTACTTGCAATTCATTTAGGTGTTGCTGCTTTGTTGCTACTGCAGCTTGACTTTGAGAAAGTTCAGCGTGTAAAGCTTTATTTTTTTGTTCATAACTTTCTCGGTTGCTATCTGGATAGTAAGCCTCACCGATGGGTAGGCCTGAACCAGATTTAGACCGCTTTATCAAGATGTTTTCCATCTCTTTAACCTTAAAAAATAAATAAAGTTAGAATAGTAAAATTAAATTAATTTAAAATAGCATAAATTAAGAACAACGGTAATATATTGGGTTATTACACATGAAATGTCTGATTTTTTAAATCTTAATCTTTATAGAGGATTAAAGCGTTGCCTGTTGATTCCTAGCAAAATATTTACTATCTATAATTAGCACCTGTTAATCCTCTATTTGCAAACTGTGTATTTATTTTTTTCCCAAGTAGGGATACATATTTTAGTATAACTTTAACCGTGGGAACGGAAACACGCGATTTCCGATTCATTTTTTATTATGAGTATAAACTTAGTCATTCCGCTGCCCAGCCAGAAAAAAATATTAATCATGCCTTTGGTGAAGGAAGTGCTAATGAAAGATCCATCCATCGTTGGCTTACAAAATTTTCCTCAGGAGATACGACATTAGAAAATCTGCCGGGTGGACGGCCTCAAACATCAATAGAGGACGAAGATCTTAAGAATGCTGTGGAAGAAGACCCTCATAAAACATACAGAGCTATGCACAAGTCGTACAACAGTTTCCAGGCATTTATAATTGATCGGAAAGCCAAAAAAGCTCGATTCCTGGGTCCCACACAAGCTTAACGAACGTCAGCAGTTGAAACGTCTAGAGACTAGTGTTTCTTTGCTTGCTCGTCAAAGAAACGAACCATTTCTCGGACGCTTAATAACTTGTGACGAAAAGTGGATCATGTATGACAATCGATGCCGATCTGGTCAATGGTTAGATGCCGATCAGCCTCCTGGGCACATGCCAAAACAGAATCCGAAAAAGTTAATGGTTACTGTATGGTGGTCTATGGCCGGGGTCATTCATTTTTCTTTTCTACCAAAGGGAAAAACAATTGATTCAACATCATACTGCCAAGAAATGGATCAACTGCATCAAAATTTGATCAAGGAACTGCTGGTACTGGTAAACAGGAAAGAACCTATACTCCTTCATGATAACGCACGACCTTATGTTTCAATACAGACAGTGAATAAATTAAAGGAGTTGGGCTGGGAAGTCTAATCACACCCCCCCTTCTTTATCCCCTACAGACTACCACTTTTTTCGGAGTTTGGACAAATTTTTGCGAGGAAAATTGTTTACCTATGATTTAGACATTAAAAATGCATTTTCTGAATTCCTTTCATCACGTGATTCAACGTTTTTCAAATCTGGGATAAAAGCTTGGTAAGCCTTTGGCAGAAGTGTATCGAAAATGATGGTAAATACTTTGAATAAAAAATATGTTAGATTTAATCTCAAATTTTTATTTTCTTCCTGGTTCTAAAAACGGTCATTTCATGTGTGACAATCCAATAGTAATATTACACAATGTGTAATAATATGTATAAAATGTGTAATAATATCTTGATTTATACATGTCTATTAAATTAGTAGAAATAATAAAATAAAATTTTAGTAGCAACCAACAACAGAAAGAATAAGACGTGACTTACTTGTCGCCTAAGATCTAAAATTTCCTTCGACATTGTTTCCTTTTCCTTAACGAGTTCTTTACTATTTTCCCTTTCTATCGCTAAAGCAGCCTGTAGCTGGCTAATAGTTGATGTTAAGTTTTCCGAAGACTGGTTAATAACACTTCCGAGTCTGATCTTTTCCAATTCCCCTCTCAATTGGCCTATCATTCCGTTCAGACGAACAATCTGCAATTTAATTAATTGATACTTTACGAGTATATTTTTTCAGCAACATAAAAACATGATTAAATAATAAAGTTAAAAACTACCATAATGAAACTAATGATTTTTTTTATTCTATCCAAAAAGCCTAAACTGATATGAGTGAGATAAGAAGTGCTGGAATAATGGAATGTATCAAACAATAAGAAAAATATAGCACTAATATTGATAGAACATAAAATCTAATTAACAGAAAATTATGAAAACATTATTTGATAACAAATTAACAAAAATATGCAATGGAATTTAAATAGTTAAGTTGTCATGATAGGAAACTCTCTAATAGAGACACATAAACTTACTGAAAAATAAAAATCTATCTATTTATATATTGGCTCTATAATATAATCCGAGAAGAATCCCTTGCATTTAACATTATCCATGACCACTTGCAGTTGCTCTAGTAAGGTGTATTTATAAAAATTAAAAGATAACTACAACAAAGATTTCAAACTTGCCTCAGTTTGTTTTCTAGTAACTTCCGTATTTGCTTGAGACAGTTTTCCTTGAATTGTTGCATTTGTTTCAATAGCAAGAAATTTTTCTTTTTCAGCTTTTCTCCAATCCTCCATTTCTCTTTTATATTCTTCGATCTCACAGTTTAGTCGAGTAATATCGACTGTTAACTCTTCATTCATTTTTTCTACTTCTATTTTATCTTCCTAAAAAAGAAATATGAGTCTTTAAAAATAGAAGAATGTACCAATAAGTTTTGGAAAACAAACTTGACAAAAAATATATTTTTTATTATTAAACCATCATATCACTGGTAAAAAGACTCAACTTATAATACAAAGAACATTATTTGAGACTATTTTAGGAGTCATAAAAGTAACAGGTCAGTTTTTAGTATTTTCTAAAGTTATGTTTAGAACTTCCCTTTACTTCTCAATACTTCACTTACTTTATTTCTTCTTAGTGTAAATACCCTTTTTCGTCAATATTCTCTGTTAATTGTTAACCATCCTCACAAAGTGCCTACATGCACTGTTCACCAATTTATATATTTTTAAAAACAGAGATATATATACAGAGTTTTCCAATTTTATTCTTAATATATGTTAGGAACCATGATAAATTACAAAAAATTGTGCCTTTACAGAAAGATTAGGACTTTGGAAGACCAATTACATAAAATTCTGACTTTATTTTAACCTTCAAAAATTGTTCTTTATACCTCATTCATGAATAATGAATTATGATTAGAATATTATTACAGTTTACTTTGAATTATCAGTGAGAAATTCGAAAATCAGGAATAGTGGGATAAATTTAATGAGAGGGAGGAAAGAAAGAATACAACAGAGAAAAGTTGGGAACAGATTGGACAAAAAACGCACTACATATAAACATAAAAGCACAACAGATAAATATTTCTTTAATTAAAAATACAAAAAAATTAACTGGAATACTGTTATAATCAAATTAGAAAAAAAAAGAAACAGTTGAGTAATGGGGATCATCCAATAAATTTTCAGATAATAACTTTTGCAAACCTTTATAGTTTTCAACTCTAATTGTAAGACCGCAATAGTTTCCTCTGCAGCTTTGAGGTTCTCTTTAAGTTGCATTATTTCAGTATTGGTTTTATTCATAATCACAATTTTTTGTTGTTCATTTTGGCGTGCTTTTTCTAGCAGTTTCATTTCAGTCTCTTTCCAAGCTTCCTACATAGTATAAAAAAAAAAGAAGAACATTAGAATGGAAGAATTATTTACTGTTTAAGAGTCATGAGAATGTTTAGAAGGCAAGTATATTTACATAACTTTATTGATATACATTTCCTCGCTATAAATCTTAATCAATACTTTCAATAATAACAGTAATTTGTTCTGAAAAGTTTTAATATTTCAAAATTGCATAAGAATGGTAAACATGGAATTTGAACTCTTTGAAAAGAGAAGCAGAGAGAAACAATCTGGTTAAAACAGAGTACCGACAAAATAGACTTTTAAGAAAACAGCCAGATCAGGAACAAATACAACTGCCTCTCTTGTACTTCTAGTAGTCAAGGCTTTGGTAGAACTGATCTAAAGGAAGTTTGGTTACATAGTTGGAAATTGTAATAAAATGGACTAACAACACATTAGTTTTTATAAAATTTTTATTTTACAGTAAATAAATAAATAAATATATAAACATAAGTCAATCATGATCTGGCCGCAGCAGCGGCGATCACTTTGACTGCTTCATATGCTTCTTTGGCAGTAGGAAGAATTTGTCTTGCAGGCAGAGTAAATCCATAATTGCCCCTGTCCCTTAGCTCGATTGTGTAAACATAAGTGGCACCGGTTTGTGCTTTGACCCAGTCATCAGATCCACCTGAAGCGAAAAAATAAAGCATTATTTATTTACCAAATTTGAGGTTGATATGAATCAGATTAGGTTGACAAACGACTAAAACAATGACGTATGTTGTTAGTAGTAAACTGTCATAGGTAACGTTTGCAAAGCTTCACAGAAGAGCAAAGTTAGTACTAGCTAATATCTGTAATTTTGCATGTTTCATTACCATTTTAGTTTATTTAAGAAACTTATATTAGAAAAATACTACCAGATACAACAACCAAATACAAATTTGCAAACTTGCACACTTACGACAGAATAAAACTGAGGTGGATGGACTATCCAACTGTCATTTTCTGTTATACTTCACAATAATTTTATTGTTTTTTTTATAAAACTAATATTTCTTTTTTACAACCTTTCTGTTTTGTTATAAATACAAAATATTTACAAATATAAACATTTATCTACAGGTCCTTTGTATAAGTATTTAAGTTGAATTTTCTCCAAAACAGGTTTCAAAGCGGAATATTATTTTCAAAGAGAGTGAAGGGCTTAGTCAGACATTGGCTTGAAAATTAATTATTGCTTATATTACTCCTCCTTAAAGCAAAAAACTATGAGAATCACACAATTCTGGTTCCCTCAATACAGATAACTCTCTCTGGACTAAATTTGAGTTAACCACAAACTCACTGAGGCTGCAGATATAACAATATTATATTATAACATATTAATATTTGTTTGTAAATATTTTTTAAAATAAAATTGGAGGGTGATGAATGAAAAAGAAATAAGATCTAACTATACCTTATGCCTTTGTCATTGTTATGTCATCAAATTGTGGACGAACTATATTTTAATGATTATTTACACTATATATAACGAATTAAATAAAAAACAAATATGAATACATAAAGGTCAATAAATTATAAACAAATTTACCTGATGCAGGATACAGTGTATGGGCGGTGTTTCCCACAGTATAATGTTGACCGCCTGATCGAGCCATGGCATGAGATGCACGAATAGCGACTCGTTCCATTTCTTTAAAATCTTGTGGAAAAGCATTGTAGTCATAACCATAAGGAATCAATATGTATTGTCCATAACTGTGAAATGTTACATATGCCTGAAAAAAAAATTAAATGAATGACCATGCCATGTTAAACCAAACAAACAAATAAGTAATAGCATTATAAAGATTTTTTATGGATTATTCCAATTTAATTTAAATATCAGTAAAGTTGATTATGTTTTTAATCAGTAAAAGATATAAAAATACCTTAACGTTTCTGAGACCTTGAACAAAAGTGGCTAATGCCCTACTTTCGTTCTCCGAAAGAGCTGATCTTCCTCTGTAGATCTCGGAGCAAGGATTGCCACTAGTTCCTTTGCCGCCCCAGTTGTGAGCGAAATTCCTGTTCAAATCTGTTCCGGAACAGGTAACATAATTTCGAGATTTATTTTTCCTCCATAGCCTGTTTCCTGTGTGGGTGTATTCGTAGCCGTCAGGGTTTACTACAGGTACAATGTAAAATTCAACTTCTTGAAGATCAGCCGGAAGATTGCTCCTGTTTTCAACAAGCTCTCTAATAATGTAGGCGGTAGTAGCTGGGGAGATCCATTCCCTCGCGTGAATACCTATAATAATTATTTTAATGATAAAATTAAGTAGAGCTTAACAAAAATATATAGAGAAGTTAAATATAAAACTTTTATTGAAAATAATGAACTTTAAACAATTCTATTTTAATGAGGAAATTAGTAAGCCACAGCTGGTTAGAGGTGCACCATCTTGAGAAGTAAGTAGCATCTTTTTTTTAGAAATGTTGAAGGTCTGTTTTTCATTGTGAGCTGATCTAAATATCTTAGAGTGAGCCATTATCAAGATAATATCAAAGGTGAATCAGTGTATGAGTTAAATAATTAAAATGTAAATAGTGGGAGTAAAGACCAAATAAATTGCAACATCTAAGCATAAGACATCTTTGACAGTAAATATGAAATATTTTGTATATAAAATTTAATATTAAATATTTACTTTTTAAGGTTAAGATAATTTTAAAATTGTTATTATTACTATTTAATAATCCCCATTAATAAATTGATCCAGTTTTCTTTGTAGAAATCCAAATACTAATAATTTGATTCTTTTATAAATAAACATATTTATTGATGATTTGATTTTTTTTGTTATTGTTTTAATATTAATAAATTTCCACTAGAGGGTTATATTAATAAAGAAGGATTTATAGGCCAATAATCTTTTTACTTGTATTCACCTCTTTTTCCTATTATAATTATAAAAAATATCCAATAATGCCTACAGGTAAATGAATTGTCAAAATTGTAACAAAGTAAGTACAGGTGAAGCTTAAAAAAAAGAATCAATAGAGTAAAACAACACATAGATAATAAAATTATTAAAGCCACATTGGTGACACAACATAGAACAAAAGAATAAAGGATACCTCGATAAACAAAAATATAAATTATACTGTTAATTTTAAGGCCGACAATAAAAACAAAACAATTTTTTTTTACAGGCATAAATATAAAAATACATATGTATTCGTCTGTTTCTTACCTCCATCAATAACAAAAACGTTAGGGTTTGGTTTTCCTGATGAAATCCTGATATATTTGATTGGCCTGTTTTCATGGCTATTACCCATCACCCCGACGGTAACCAAGTTAGGATAAGTTTGAGCTAAATAATCCATGTATCCATAAATAACATCCAACCTTTGATACTTATCCCAATTCATCTTGTGCCCTGAAGAGACAAAATATACATAATTTGTTTGTTAGTTCATTAATAAGAAAAAATATTTCAATTTGGTTTGAGGGTTTACCTTTTCTACCATCTAATTCCTCATCTTCTTCGGAGGATGGCGGGTTCTGTTCCCTGATAGCATTATCCACATCAGAAATTTTGATTAAAAAATTTATCTGATTTGCAGAGAATTTACTTTTGAGTACATCGACCTTTTCGCCAGGGATGAAAACATCCATGTGAGTTTTATTTTCAGCCCAAATATCGATATCTTAAAACAGGAATATATACATTAACTATATAAATTCAAATCTGTTTTTAAAAAAGCATGAAAATCAAAAAAATGTTTGAAGCATTATGGTATTGTAATTTTTTTTACATAAAAAAATTAATTTGAAGAAACTAGTTGCCACTTTATATTACTATTGACCAAATTAATGATTAACAGAAATAGTTACAGTAATTATTTGAAGTAAATAGCCAAACCAATGAAAATATCACAAAAATAAACTATTTACTTACATAAATTTTAAAAATAATTGTATAACTTATTTTAATGATTTAAAAAGAATTATCGGCAAAGATTTTTTTTTTTGTTTTCAAAGAAATAAACTAAGAGTTTAGTAAAAATGATGAAGTCACAAATCATTTCATACAATTGTTTTTTTTTTTAAATGTGGTAAATCAAATGCACTTAAAAAAAGAAATCATAAGGATTTCGACAAAATATATTGATATGTCAAAGAGATAGGAAAAAAACACTGATATATTTTCTAAAAAATTTGGTGCGAATGAAGAATATTTTTAGGTAGCAAAATTTTCATTCTCTGGATTAATTTGAGATCCACATTTTAAAAAATACATAAATTAAAAAGAAATAGCAAATAACAGAAAGTTAATCATACGTCACAATTGACAGTGGGGTAAGGAGGAGGAGAGATCAGAGGAATATGTCCCTCAAAATAAGATTAATTGACATAATATTTCTACTTTTGAGTAACACCTATACAATAAAATAATAAGTAATAAAAAACAAATCCATTGATGACAATTAGAATTTACCATGGCCATCTTATTATTAAATACCCTCCTACATCAATTTTTTATAACATCCTGTATATTTCCTCTTTTCAAAAAACCCAATAGTACACCAGCATAATAATAACTAATAACTAACTGTTGCATGAAATAAATATATTTTTTTGTAAATTGGAAATTATTTACTATTTTATAAGGAAAGAGAATTAATTAATTTCCCATTTATTATTTTTTTTATGTTAATAGTTATTTAAAATGGAAGAGGGATGTTCATGGGTGTTGGGACAAATAAAATGCATTTTAAGTAAATAAAATGATGAATAGACAAAAAATAATTTTTTTATAGAAAAAGTAGTAATTAATCATACTAATAGTATAGAAAGATAAGTACGTCAAAACTGGGAGTGGTTTAGTTTCCATGGACGGTGATGGTTACTATTTTCCAACTCAAAATTTCATTTTCAAATTTGTCAAAACAGTTTTTTGCTAGTTCTGTAAAATTACTTTTTCCATCTGTATGCCTCAATTTTTTTTCATCTCTTAAATACGAATAGGATCGGGGTATTGGAATTTCACCTCTCCACTACCCATTATAAACTGCCCTTCTCAAAAGTTTGATCCTATTTCTAAACACTAACAGACAAACATAAACATGAGTCTACTTACTCTCCTCTTCGACGATCTTCTCGATGACCGGCCTGTTCTCGGAAAAGATGGCGAGGACCTGGGCACCCCTGAAGGAGGCGGGCTCATCCTCGAGAAGAGGCGGAGGAGTGGTGAGGTCCTCCGCGGCGACAGCGGCCACCAGAAAGAAGAAGAAGAGAGTTGCCATGGCGATGGCGACTGCCGGGAAGAGGACAACCTACTTCCTTTATATCGCTTCTTCCCCACCATCCACGACCGATATATTCCATTCTCCTCCCACTATACAACATCTAAGCCATAAACATACTCTTAAAAATTAGATATAATAATAATAATTTTAAAAATATTCCGCTAATCTTAAACACTTACCTTTAAATTGTTAAAAGTTTCGAAAATCGCCTTCTTACTTTTGTTCTTCCTTTTTCAATACACGCTATGATGATAAGGAACATGTCTCTTCAATATACGATTATGGGATGTTGAATTTTTTTTAAACTAATACATTTTGTAATACAAATATAATTTGGGTGATTAAATAGCACGACAAATAATTAAACGGAGGTAAATCTATAAAAACAAGTTAAAAAACCAAGAGTGATCATGAAGTTGATATCTACAGCCCCAGCGAATAAGTGTTTAGTCGAATTTTCTTCAAAATGAGTTTCTGGAACTCTTAATCGTGATTTCCTAGTAAGCGGACTAGTGTTATTTTCGTAGTGAATAAGGGGCTAAGTCAAGCATCGACTTGAAAAGGAATTATTATTTATATAACGACTCCATTTCAAGCCAAAAACTACAACGATGGCACGATTCTCCTCGCCTCAATACAGGCAACTCACTCTGGACAAATTTCGACCTAAACCACTTATTCACCGGGGCTATAGATGTGTTCCATCAACAAGGAACCATATCTCTAGAACATGAATCGGTAACAGAATCATGAAAAAACTATTAGAGTTGGAGATTTTACTAAGTAGGATAAAAGCCTTCGTTACATCACACATAATCATTATATCACGAATATGTGTCTTGTGAAGGGAATACATACACGGCTTCCGAAAATCAATTTTTCGTCCAATTTATTTTTTTAGAAAATTGATAGTTTAAAAAATCAGGACGGTTTAAACCGTATTGAAAAATAGTAGTTGGGAACCTCGACCATTTCAGCTTAGTTTCTTGTACAAGATGAAATCCTTGTAAAGTATCAGTTCTACACTAATCAACCGAGCATTAGATTAGCGGAAAGACGGAATGTCGCAACTTTATAACGTAGAAAGAAAAACAAACCTGTACCACTACAGAGTCTAGGGTTCAGTACATGGCACAGACAGTACTGTTTCATGGACAACGGTTGTGCAGGGAGGTGATTTGTCCTAGATCACGCTCGACCTCCCCTTATTTCCTCGAGATTTTCCCCTTTATTTTGGGTACCCACTTTATCAGATTAAATAAAAGTCTTGCCGGTAGCGGGATTTGAACATAGAACCTTCGGCTGGGCAACTCAGCACTCTACCACTGAGCCACTCCGGTCCCCATAACCTGGTAACTAACCTCGTAAATAATTTTTAGACAGGCAGAGGGCATTACTTTGGCTTTAAGCTCATTATTATATACTCACTTATGAACAGGTATACATAATTTACGTGTAGAACAAAGAGGCCGTGATCGTTGAGAGAGTTAATCTTTGGGAACCTCAGCTGTGAAGACGCGTCTATTCGAATTCGGCCGGGGGGAAAATGTTATTTCAATAGCCTTCCTTTTAAAACTTCTATATATATCCAATATCTCCATTGAGAAAGAATGTAACCACGGGACAGGTGACAACATTTTTTCATACTTCACAATTAAAAAGAGCAAAAAAAAAATGAAGGGCAAATACAATAATTCCACAAACCCCTTTTTCTATTACTTACAATAAACAGAACTGTAATTATGTAAGCATAGATTTCAGTTCTGCATTTTGCTTGTATTAAATACTACTAGGGACATACATAGGCATCTACGTATTGTCTATACATCCTCACTACTGAATAATACTGTTATTATACAGTAAAAACGACAAAACAAGGCAGCTAAAGACTTTAATGACCCACATGTTTGAGAGGATAGGGAGAACAATAGATGATTACCAAGGTGACTAGGTCACTTCTTAAAGCTCCTATATGTCAGCTTTCCTTTCCCGATACGATATATTTTCAATCACTAATTTTTGCGAATGTCTATCTAATTATCTAATATCAGAAAAATAAAAAATAATTCGCCCGATCATGCGCTCCAGGGATTATATCTACAGTAAATATGGTTAAGTAGAATTTTGTCCAGATTGTTAATTGTGTTTAGAAAAGAGTAATAGTGCCATTCTCGTATTTTTTTGCTTGAAATGGAGTTGTAATAAAATTAATAATTCCTTTTCAAGCCAAAGCCTGAATTAGCCACGTATACACTACGGAATTATCACGATTCGTTTCCCTAAGAATGAGAAACTTATTTTGGAAAAAATTTTACTAAACCACATACTCACTGGGGCTGTATATATATGTTATAGTACTATTATTAATACATTTAATTTCTATTTAAAAGGGATATTTACGATGAAAATATAGGGTAGAAGCCTACATTTATTCAACTCATATGAAATGTCCGTCGTTGGTAGTCTTCAGGAAAAACCTATTCTGTTAGTCTCAATAGGAGCAGGAAATGGCGTTAAAACCCAAAGCAAAAGGAGTTCTTTTCCGTTAACTGTTGTTAAATTGAAAATGACTACTTAAAGTAAAAACCTTATATCGGTGGGTATAAAAGTAATATTTAATTTCAGGGAATATATCCTCCTAATTTCATACTCCTGCATTCCCCATTACACAATATATTTACAAATATATACATATTCAATTCATATGATACTGTAATCTAACATATCTATGTACATATATTTTAACAAAAATACAGTACAACTTATGAAATGTCTTGGGTTCAGTAAATGATAATACTGTACTGATTCTGGGACAACGATTGTGCATGGATTTGACTTGTCCAAGAAGGCGCTCAAACGTTAGGTTTTTCTCCATTAAGGGTAACCACTTTATAGAGGTTGGGTGGACTCTCAAGGGCCCACCTGTGGCTGTTAACAGATTAAATAACTTATCTGCCACAGCTAGATTTTAACCAAGGGCCTCCCGCATAGCAACTCACCACTCTACACACTTAGGTATACCTCACCCTTATCCATAGGCGTAACGAGGGGGGGGGGGTTGGTTATTGGGGATGTAATTGCTTAGAAGAAATTTTAAAAAACATTGTAACAATTTAAAAAAATAAAAAATTGTATGATTTTGCATTTTCAAAGTTATTATTGTGGAATAACAGAAGTAAGGGTCAATAATGGCAAAAACAGAAAGTGCAACCACAGTTATTTTAATGAAGTGTTGAACGAGTTAGCAAAAACAACTCGCCGACTTGAATTTAGATTGTCCTGAGTGACTATGTAAAACTTCTGTAGACTGGGGAACAGGGAACGGTCGCAATTTTATACTTATATAATTTTTATTTAAGAATACTTCTTTCTTTTCTTGTCGGATAATGTAATTTCATTTTATTTTTATGATGAGTTCTTAGTCTAAATTTGTTGTTTATTAAGTGTAGTAATTTATTGTAACCAATAAATAGGGTTACTTGTATTTAAAAGCTATTTCTTGATTGCCCTCCCAAAAATAACATTTATAACTTCCAAAATAACATTTATAAAAAAATTATAATCTATTTATTCAATTTGAAGCTACATGATTATAGTATAATATATATTATACCTATATTACGAGACATCTTTTTTTAAGGGAGTAATATGTTGGAGTGGTTGACTGGTGGGGGTACCTTAAATTAGCATCGCATGAATCCATGCATGCAGCTGTGCGATCCATGCAGAGAGCTGAAGATCTAAGTAGGATGGTTGTCGAAAAATACATACAAATAAACAACATAATGAAAGGATTTTTCGATTCCAAGCGTCAAACATTAATTTTTTTAATTGCCATAACATGCAACTTACTAATAATTATTGCGTGATACTGCAAGAAAATGTTAAAGGTTTAAATAACGTTTACCTTTGACAAGTAGTCGCCCGGAGTTGTGGAGAGGGAAGCTTTCTCATCCTTAGGTGTTTTCTCAATAATTACGACCACAATGTAGTCCCTTAACGTTGTTTATTTTACATGAACACGGTTTGCAATCTTCACCAATATTTTAAAGACTCTTGGGCGATAAAATTATTAGGGAACATAATCATCCTGGTTCAAATCACGCTGCAGGCCACGAATTTCATTTAGTCTGTTTGCAGCTGGAGATGGATCATATAGGATCTAGGACCCTCCTGGGGCTCACCCAGCCTTTATAAAAATAGGGTACCCAAAATAAGGGGGGGAATCTGGCGGTTGAGCGTGACCTAGGACAAGTCACCTCCTTGCAGAACCGTTGTTAATGAAACAGTACAGTCTCTACCATGTACTGAACCCCAGACCCGTTCACGGGTTGTAGTGGTAGAATAGAATAGAAAAGTAACTTTATTCTGGGACTAAGTCCCTTTAGAATAACAGATATGAACAAGAAAAAAAATATAATATTTATCTGGCAAAATAAATCATAAAGCGTGTAAAAAGTGACAGAAAACAATTAAAAAAGATATTAAGCAATTAAAGAGAATAGATAAATCCATAGCTTTTGTTAAATGCATGAGCTAGCAAGCAATAATATCTTTACATGATGTACAGCTTCTCAAAAAGCAAAATTAAAAGAATTAAATAGCACAATGAGTTATTCTATCCATTACATTCTAAGCGAATGACTAACCTGCTTAGAGAGCATACTTTTGGGAAGCAAGGAGGTGTTGAAAAAGCAAGGATTTAAATGATGATAGTGAGGGAGCATGACGGATGTTAGAAGGGATTGAGTTCCACACTGTGGTGGAGCGGGCGAGAAAAGAACGTTCGAATGCTTTAGTTCTGTGTGAACGTATATAGAGATCAGAAAGGCGGGATCTTGTTTTATGGTGTTGAACTGAGGATTTGAATTGGAGGAGACTGTAGATATATGAAGGGTGTTGGGAGTAAATGGATTGGTATAAGAATGAGGTATAAGAAATATTGTCTTCGGAAGGGAGGGAAGAGCCACTTTAACTCATTATAGAGGTGGGAGACGTGCGATCGCTTCGGAGTAGCAAGCACAAATCTTAGAGAGCAGTTCATTATTCTCTTTAGTCTGCCATCAAGCATTTTAGAGAGGCTTCCATATACCACGCTACAATAGTCAAAGTGGGGGAAGATGAGAGAAGATACGAGAAGCTTACGGGAAGATTGTGTAAGGAGATGACGAGAACGATGGAACAACTTCAGGGAACTAATTGCCTGTTGGGATATTTGGGCGATGTGGGGTTGAACAACTAAAAATCTAGGAAAGATTTTGAACAATAGTAAGGCCTAGGTTACTTAGATAGATCAATACCTTTTTTAGTATTTTTAGTTTTTAGTAAGGATATTGCAGAGGTGGGGATGTGGGGTTTTAGCCATGTTTCAGAAATTCCAATGGTATGATAAAAGTTTTTGGTAAAATATTGAAGGAATTCATCAAAATGGGTAGGTAAGGATTGGGTGTTGACGAGACAGGGGGTCAGGATACTGGACATGATGGTGAAGTAGGAGAGAAGATCCCAGTATTAGAGGAGAAGATGCTGTGAACAATTAATTTTAGCGGGTAGATTAGGTAAAAAGCTATGAAATGTTCCAGATAGTTAAAGAAATGCAAGATAAAACAAAAAACAGATAAGAATATTAATAGTAAAGACATGATAATACTGTTAAAATATGTAATAAGAGAAAATAATAAATAAATAATGAGAAAAGTGAGGTAATAGAATATATATAGCTGCTTGAACATGAACAAACATAAAAATATAGAACACAAGATCCTAAGAAATAAAAATAAAGACCAATAAATGGAGATTAATTGTATAGAGAGGACGTGAGCAAAATCTAAAATTCCGTGGTGGGCGCCATAGGTTGTCACTGAGCTAGCGGGGAAACAGAACTTCAGTAGTCACCCGAAGACGTCTAAATCCTGGGCCTGATCTAAACCTGGGGTACAGGTTTTTTAATTTTTTTTTTATTATTGAAAAAGGTTGAATTCAATTGACCTATTAACTTTGAACCGGTTGCTTTGAAAATCATGTCGACTCCAAACTGCCGGCGCTTAGCCCACTTTCCCAATGATAGTAATACAAAAAAATGTAATAAACACAATGTATATTATTATATTTTATGGTTTTATTAAAAAGGTCATATATATATATATATATATATATATATTGAAAGATTATTGACGATAATGTTAAATAGGGTTGATATTTCGGACTAGTATTTATTTAAGACTTCTCAATTTCTCAATAAACATAAAATAATATCGCAACATTAAATATCAAATAACAATCAAATTACTGACATTGTATTGAATTATATCGGCTTACAACAAAAACAATGCGTAATAGCGTGTATTTTATTCAACGGGTATAAGATTATATAATTATTTTATTTTTTTTATTGACCACATAATTATTCTCAGGTCATCTTGATCAAGCAACTTGTAGTTTCGTAAAATATAAAATAGAGTTAACGCACTGTTACAGATATATAATTAAGAGGTACGATTCACAGCCTTCTGGATCTTCAACAGACAGGGGATGTAAGGTTTATAAATGGAAACATTACTAACTTTTTAAATGTAAACCAATCCATTAAATAGATAGTATTAATACTAATAAGGCATAGCGAACTCAGAGGCTCGGTACTGATACCAACAATCTCAGCTTAATTCCGTCCACGGACGACCATCCTAACACAAATCCGTTAGATCGCTTTTAACGCAATCCTCCCACCTATGTTTCGGTCAATCCCTTAGACGTTTTCATCGGCACCGCGCTTATTAACTTTGTAGGAATATGTTCGTTACTAAGCCCAACAACTTTACAAGCCCATCTTAATCTCCGCGACGCTATCCTTGCGACAATATTAACTTGCCATTGCAATTGCTCGTAATAAAATGTCCTAAGTTCTCCAGTGGTCTCGTCCTGTTTTCGGGCATAAAATAGATGCGGTTGAATTATTATAATGAGAATTACATTAACTTATCTCAACAGAAACAGGTAAATAATCGAGAGCATGTTCTGGTGGTCAAAGAAAAATATCAAGTAGTAAAAAATAAATTATCGATAACCTCTGTTTCGTTTACGTTGTTGGTATTTATCACGGTGTGATAGTTCAGAGAGTAACCCGTAACCACCCGTTAATATCACACAATACAAACTTTGAACCAGTCCTTTGAGCCTGAATGAATATAAAATAAACTTCACAAGAAGTTATAAGGTACTCTATTCTACGATATTCACAATTTAAACAAAAATTATATACATGGATAAAGGCAATTAGAGAAGCTATCCAGTGGTAGTACTCAAATATCAAATTCAACTTAGAAAGTCACGAGGGCGTTTTCTTTTCAGACTCCTCGGAGGATTATCACGAATCGGAGTGGTAGCCAGGTTGAAAGTAGTTGGTTTTAGTGGGAATAAAGTTTGTAATGAAAAGACTGGTATCGGGTTCGGGCCAAATCTGCAACAAATGGGACATTGTGGTAATTATGGATGACTATTCGTAACAAAGGAAGCAGCATTAAGGATTTTGGATTGTAAGGATTGGATACAATAGGAATTCGATGGCTTAGTGGAGCCCCAAAGCTCTACTTCGATTCACAAAATAAAACGATACGTGGAGCGGACTCGATTCCAAGATCGATACGATATTTGGAACTGATCAACAAATCTTTGCCAAGGTAGGCCTCCGAATTTGAATACCCCAGGAGACCCCTGGCATAGAAATTGGTTGCCTTGTTTTGGAATGGGATTGATTAAGCTGGTCAGTTCTCACATGGCGACCCGGTGGGAACAGGTTGCATCTTACGGTACTCCTGCCTTGGACGTTCCGTTATTTCTAGATAGTTATTTTATTTTTTATAACCTTGTTCTGAAAGTAACAACTTGTAATTATTTGGAGAAAAGAAAGTGGTATCGCATCCGTTTGGAATCGACTGAATTGAAGTCAGTTTAAAAAAAGTTCTCCGAGGTTTAGCAAACAAATTGGTTTCTTAAATATAGCACACTTATTTATAGAATTTTATTTTAATTAAAAAAATACGAGGTTATGAGTAGATATAAAATAACGTTTAAAATAAGTTAGAATTGTAGCTTAATTTATCTTACTACAGAAGTAAACCGAAAGAGCATTGGATGAGTATGTAATAAAGACTGTACGTACTGTTTCTAGGACAACGGTTAAGCAAGGGGATGATTAAATAAACAGTTATAACTCTAGGCTTTTTATTTATTCTACGGAAAAAAATTGTTAGTCACTAAGTAACCCCGTAGGTACGTAACGTATTTTTATAGTATAAAAAGAAATTAAGATATTATTTATTGAATCTAGATTGGCAAGGAAGTGAAGTATCGATTATTGAAACTTTCGTATAAAAGAAGGAAAAAGATAGCATAGTTTTGAACAGAAGTTTCACTAACCACTTTAGATAAAATAACTAATTTTCGTTAATATTAATTCGATTGTCTTTTTGAAAGGGTTCAGTAGTTATCAGTAGGCTTTCAAACCTCAAATTTTTTTTAAAAGAAAATTTTCGAGCTTTCAACTAGTTTTTTAGAATACTCCCCCACTTTTTCTTCATTTAACGCCACTCTATGCTGCTATGGCTAATCGGACGATGCTACATTGGGAGCTCTAAATTTTGCCAATCCAGGATTTTTAACGAGTACCGACATCGTATAGGATGGGAACCCTCATTTAACCTCCCTTCTGAAGGATGGAATTACCAAGGATTTCTTAGGGTAGGTTGTTATGGTAACCACTACACCACAAGTGATGGAATAATGACTAGGTCATTCTCCCTCTATGAGCATCCATAGGTTTATATCCCATAAGTGACAAAAAAACAAAAAACTTTCTTAACTTGCATTTATCATTTTAAGGGGAAAAACAAGGTAACTCGATTTTTTCTCAAAATTTGTTAACAAATTTGTGGTCAAAACTGGAGAAAAACAAGTTCAAACGGCTCAAAAACATCTCCCTAAATGGCAAAACAACTAAATTCATCCGAACGTGGCTGGGGAAGAACAAGATAAGGCGACATCCACGAGTTTGCCTTTGAGCCCCTCAAATATCCCCTTCATTGTCAGATTGACAGGACCAGCAATCCGGATCGACTTGAATACAAATAATGGTACCGATTCCGCGGTGAATTAGCTTTCCTCAACATTTAGGAAAAAGGGAGTTACCACTTTTTCTCCAGCAGCCATAACTTATAAAAGGATATTTATAAAAGATTTTACACCTATCAACAAACATCTCCTTAAATTAAATATTTTTTGCAAGTTTCTTATATGAGTATTATAATACGTAGGCCTGATTAGTTTCGTTATTGCGTCCTTTCTGTTCATAAATCTTATATTTTCTTATACATTATTATAATTCCTTAGATGACATTATGTCATTGGAGATTAGGAGTTTAGTACAGAAATGAATCGAACAGTAAATGAATGCACTTCACACACGCTAATGCCATTCTATAAGGCTATTCCCTTTCTGAGATTAATGAATCACGAATAAACGGTCGTGACGTATTTAACCATGAATAAGTCTTACTGATCTCAAGGATCGCTAAGCAGAAATATATTAGTGCTTCGTTCTCTATCAGAGGTTTAAGGACACAAAGCCCTTTTGAATTGTCACAAGGGCAATAGCATGTATCTTCAATATCTTTTGCACGTCTCTCACCATAAATGGTAAAGCTTAGAGCTTTACAATATGTTAAGGTAATCTGTGTTCTAAGTTGTTATTAAAGTTGATTAATTGAACCTTAAGATTAATCTAATTCATTATTCCTCTAACTTACATATTTTCGGAAATATTTCTTAATTTTAGAAAAGAAAAATAATTCCTTATGTTGGCATTACTTATTAACAGGTATTCTGGCTCTACAGTCCTGCGAAAACCCAAGCCTCTACCACAGCCCACGATCCAGCGCTATTCTCCATTCTTGTACACCCAGATGCTTTAAGTCCTCCTCCACATAATCTAGCCATCTGATCCGAGGACATCCCCCGACTTCCGTCTAGTTTCCCATAGGACATTCTCTTTGGTATCCATGTCTTCCAGCATTCTTTCTACAAATTCCATTCGTCTGATTCTGGCTCTCTTTATCAATGCCACCATGCCAACCTCTCCTCACAGATTTTCGGCCACTCCACCTCATATTCTACTTAACATTTTTCTTTCCCAGGAGTTGACCATAAGTTCTGATTTTTTGGTCATGGGCCGTCATGCATCATCGATACATGACTACCGGTCTTACAATGGTTTTATATATTTGTTGTTGCACTCTTTGTAGTAAGGAATAATACCTATCTCCTGTTCTTATTCTGGCTTATAATTCGCTCTCTACTTTGTTGTCAACTGTAACCACACTTCCCAGGTACTTGAATTGGATTACAGCTATAAAACTGTAATCTCTGAAACTCAGTTTTCCATTCACCAACTTTTCAAATATTGAGTTTTTCATGTATACAGTCATATCATTAATCACCTTAAGACCCATTTGAATGGCTGCATCTACAAATTCTTGGAATGTTACTGATAGTGCTCCTTGGGTTCTAATAGTAATGACGACAACATCGGGTTGTAAATAGTCCCTCCAGGATCTGTTTTTAATGCACGAATGGATCCTTCGAGCGTTAAATTAAAGAGGAGAGTTGTTGGCAGATCACCCTGCCTCAAGCCAATGGTTACTTCAAACTCTTCCAAAAATGTATTTCTTCAATAGTCATATTTCTTACCCTGGCTAATTTCTTGGGTATGCCCACATTTATCATGACTTCCACAAATTTTTCTCTATCTAAACAGTCAATTGCCTGTCTGAAATGGACGAAGACCAGGTTGCACTAATTTTTCCCCTATTTCCCACCCTCAAAATCAACAAAATGTCAATACAATCATTCAGTTTGTTATCTATAATTTTGAAATTAATAATTAATTTTAACTGAGCAGTTAGTTGTTATTGCTAAGACAAAATTAAACAAATGTAACCATTTTTCATCGCCTGTGAGAGATCAGGCCCAATATGTTTGTAGGCCGCTGTATAATTTAGTCATAAAATAGATGCCCAGCCATCTATGCATCAATATCAAAAAGTGTTAAAGAATAAAATGAGTATAAAAGATAGACATGTTTGGCCTGAATTTACAATCTGAAAATCGGCTCATGGCCAGTTGATAGTATCTAATATTTAAACGATTGCGTGAATCAGCTTGTTATTGATGAACTTTCATACCCTAGTTATATAGAAATGTAGGGATGATCACACCAAAAGGCCCAGCAATAAAAGTCATACAATAATTTTTTTATTACATCATCAAATTATCTTACAAACCAAAAAAGAATCAAATGGTAGCTCACAGTTCTTAGTACACCATTAAATTAATGTATTTTCTGATTTACTGATTGGAAATGGCATATTTGAGATTAAAATATAGGTACATTTAAAAAAATTTAATTATTAATAATTTGAAACCAAACCCCTATATCATTGACTTATACTATTACTGCGGTTAACACACTTAGTTATTGTTCTGCTGGGTACAGGCCTTGGACTAGTAGTTGAATGTAAATAGTATTGAATGAAAAATATCAATTCAAATTGTTTTTTTAACAAAAATATTGTTATGCTATATGGACCATGTCAACCTTCTGTTTCTTGCACAGTCTCAAATATCGATTTTGTTTTTCCATATTGTGTTTGCAAAAAAGGTTACTTTCAGTAGTAAGTAGTAGTCGAGGTTCCTTCCATCATAATCAAAACTTCTAACATTTTCTAAACCATTTTCAAATACATCTAAATTTAGAAGCACAATGATATTTATGAAGCATATACCAGGTGGTTAATAAATATCAACCAACCAATATAACCAATATTCAAGTGATAGTGTCACAAAAATTAAGATGGGGCTGTAAAGTTGCTGGGCTTAGTAACGAACAAATTCCTAGAAAGCTAATAAGTTCTGTGCTGACTGGGAAGCATCTGAGGCGTAGGTGTGAGGATTGCTTTAAGAGTGACCTGGCGGATTTGGGTTTTGGTAGTGGTCCGTGGACGCAAGTGTGTAGAGATTGGTAGTGTTGAGCAACCTAGAGCCTGGGTTTGCTAAGCCTTATTATTATTATGTTTATCCATATAATGTCAGACAAATATAACTACAAAGCAACAAATTTATTGAGATGCAGAGTCTTAACAGTTTACATGAGGACAGATGTACTACAAAACATTTGAACCAAATAAAAAAAAAAAGGTACTTTAAAATAAGTTAATTGTTTTTAAAGAATTAATTATTTAAAATGAGGATAATTATGTGCCTAAAAACTGTTAAATATGACTAAAAGAGAGATTTCGTGAAGTAAAAATACCATTAAGCATTAGAATTACATAGATGATTACCATGCAGATAAGAGGCAAGGATCTCGGTGTAGTCTGTGAGCACTCTGTACAGTCATATACAGTGGAACGTCGATTATCCGAACTAATATTGTCAGGGGTGGTTCGGATAATCAAAATTTCAGATAATCGAAATTTGCTAAAAAATAAATACCAACCAAATGAATAGGAAGGGATTCAGAAAACCAACTGAAATTTCCTACAGTTATTAGGTTTACAGTTCTTAGTAAACAAATATGTATTGAAGTCTATGTTAATTTGTTTGCTGTTTCTGAGAAATGATTAGGGCCCCTTATTGACCTTCATGGATTATTTTTCATCAAATTTTATTTAAAATAATAATTTTAACAATACAAATAAGTAACTGGATGATCTGATTAAATTAACTAAAATTAAAAAAAAAAACATTTCCGTTAATTGAAGTTCGGATAATCAACACTCCACTGTACTTTGTGTTTTATTTTTTAATCTTATAAATTAGCAGTTTGTAAAAACTATGTTTATTATAATAAGTATAAAAATATTTAATCCATAATACCTTTTTTGTTAGTGTCAGTTAATGGTCAAGATGTTCTAGAATAAAATTTATTTTTAAGTGATTCATTCATCAATAACAATAAAACAATAATCTACCTTAGCATTAATGATGTCACTACAGAGCCGCTGATTCTCTCGTTGATAACTAGCAATCAGTTCTTCTTGGCTTAAAATTTCTTCTTTGAGTAATGTAAGTCTCTTCTGGTCTGCAATACTTAATCTATCTTCGGACGCAATTTTTACCTTGTCTTTCTTTTCGTACACGGCTATCTGAAAGTTTATAATTTTATAATTGAAATATTAGAATTGATAAAATTCCAAAATAACTTATAGAAATTAAAAATGTATATAGTTTTTTATTACCAGTATTATTTAATATAATTAAAATTAAATTGAAAGAGAACTATACAATCTATCATGTCCTTGAGGTAAAAATGAATTGTACTGTTGACACTACCAAGAAAATAAGGCTATCATTTTTGGTAAAACAGCAAATTTTCTATGAAAATGCAATAGGACTAGAACTGACTTTGAGTCGTCAGCTTGGCAAGAAAAACTGGGGTGCACACAAACAATCAAAGACTCAGCTTTGAAAACTGAAGGATAATACGAACTATGGATAGCTGAATAAAATAATAACTACTACTTAAAAAATTGTTACTTGATGTATTCAATATACAGTTGTAAATTTCAATAAATACGTTTTTTTTTAAATTGTAAGAAAATTGGTTAACTAATTTAATAAGCCTTATCCCTTTCAAGAGATGTTGAGCCATTTAATACCACGAATTAAAACTAAACAAATGCCTTGAATTTGATATGCTTTCAAAATAATTAATTTGTAACAGCGTGATCAGTCTTTACAAGATACAAAGTGATGGAGTAATGAAGATGGACTAAGGTAATTAAAAGAAGTTACCTTTTATTCTGGGTTTTTCGCCTCCTAAAAATATTTCCGAATAAATATTGATGATTTACTTATACAATTTGTAAGACAACAAAAAGATTTGTTAATTTAAAAAATACGCTAGTTTAAAAAAAAGAAAAGAAGAAGACGGGTATGATTGGACAGAAGAGAGGAAGGAAGAGAATTGAGCAAGAATAAAGGAAATTTGACAGGAAAGAAACAGAATGTTAAAAAAACATAGGCCATAGTGGCTCATAAAAAAAAAAAGTAGTATTCAGACATTCAGAAATACTATTGATCTTATTTCAAGATATAGTACAGAGGCTTTCCAGTTCGTTAATGAATAATTTGGAGCATGAAAATTGAAAAAATTCTTCTGTCCGATTTTTTATTTTTCTTAACAGATAGTTGCTGTATTACAATGGTGAAGTTTTAAAAATGCCAAATTTGAAAACTACCCTGAGCTGTTCACAAAGCTTAAAAATCATTTTGATCTTTGGATATGTCTGTAAAAATTATATCATTAATATTAATTTAATAATCAATAAAATTGAAGATTCCCAAGGAAAAATTAATCTTTTGATTAATTCTTGATCTCAGTCAAGAATCCCCCATAAAACCTATAAAATAGAAACAGTAAAATTTAAAATTTGATATTACCTTTAAATTTAATGATTCAATTTCTTGTTTTAATAATACCGCATTATCAGTGTCTTCTTCACTATTTACATTCTTGTTTGTTGACGTCATATTATCATGACTTTCAACAGTATTTACTTTCTTGCTCATCATAACCACACCATCTGAAAAAAATTGTAACCGTATAATATAAAAAAAGAAAATACCAGATATTGTTTTTTTAATGTAGATACTCTAGCATCATTAATTCAATGGTTATTAAACAATAAAATAAAAATAGTGCTTAAAACTATTTAAAATGATTCATTGCTTTGGGAAAGCACAAAGATTAATGTGAACCAATTGCCTATATTTTGTTTGGGGAGTAAAATGAGAATAATAAGACACTATCTAACACTGTTTTATATATTAAAAAAAATTCATTATACAAAATTATGATAAATACCTGTTGCATCTGAAGCCTTTACAGTACTACTACTGGCAGCTGGAGTCTCTGATGGTGCATCAACATCTTCATATACTGTAGCTAAATCTGACAATTTTAACTCATATGCTTCAAACTTTTTTTTGGCAACTCTACCATTTTTTCTAATATCATTTCTAATATAAGGCCTAGAAGGAGAAAATACTGGCCTATCGAGCTTAGTAGCATCATCGAGCATTTTGGTTTTCTCAAAATCGCTAAAGCTTTTACTCCGTTTAATCTGAGGGTCTGCATGTTTATTCTGTGGCTTATTAGTAACTGGTGAAGATTGTTTAGTATCGGCTGCAAAGGAAACACTGCTGGCTACTTTCTGAGAAGTTTTATCTTTTGTACTCTTATTAGAACACGAACTCTTGTTTGAATTTAGGACTGGAGATTTTTCTTCTTCAATGTGAGAAGTGGCAGAACATACTAGCTCCTCTGCATCCTTTAGAATCTCTTCTACACTTCTGCTGTCACTTATACCTTAAAAGTACAAAACAATAGTATTTTAACATTTTATCTAAGTGTTTAGTATAAATTTGCAACCCCCGTGAATAAGTGGTTAAATATAATTTTGTCCAGAGTGAGATAATTGTATTGATGGAAGTGGAATTGTGTCAATCTTATTTAGCAATGCCTGACTTAGACACTTATGCACTACAGAAATAATACGACGACACTTTCCTAAGTACAAGAAATTAATTTTGGAACAAATTCGGCTTAAACACTAATTCACCTAAGCTTGAGAACTAATTTATTTATTATGCTAATAGAACACTGCATACCGTCAATAAGTAGTAATTATTAAAGAAACAAAAATGATAAAACTTATAAATAATTTTATACAAGTATTTAATTTAATATTATAACTAAGAATTGTAAATTAATTAGGTGATCAGACACTGTAAAAGAAAAAAAATATTGGTTTTTTCATGTGCCAATGAGTGATTCCCTAACAAACACATGAATGGTCAGATGCCAAGGAATCCAAGCAATAAAAATAAATTGTAAATTATTTTCATTTAAATTAGTTTTACTCTAAATTTATCTATTACCATATTTGTACTTTTTTTTCAGAACAATAAACAATATCAGCTAAAAACAAATGTTACAGTAGGTAATAAATATTTCTTGAAGCTCTACAAAGATTATTTTGGATCTGACCCCAAAAATACTCTAAATATTTATGAATGCAATAAATAATTTTGCTGATATTTCAAAATATTCAATACTATGATAGTTAAATATCAATAGCACATTCAATGTGGAAAAAATTAAATACCAAAACAATAATAAAATCATTTACTTCAAGAACAATTTAAATCTATCAACTTCTGAAAAAAGAATTACTAAGCATTCACTGAATACAAGGCAAATGAAAAATATTTAGTCCTTAAATTAATTAAAACGAAAACTTGTGTATAACTGATGAAACTTGTCTCTTGTAACACTGAGTACCCAAATTTTTTTTTTCATTTTTCAATAAAATAAAAAAACAAAAGAATAGTTTTGTATACACATTTCCCAGTGGTTAAAATTATTTTAACCTTTGAATTTGGTTTTGTTTTTGCCTATGTCCAAAATTATATAAAAATAGTATCTAGTTTTCTCTTCTTAGGTAGACACCTCATTCGTGAAAATAATTTTTTTTTCTTCTAAGAATTCAAACATCCATCATATTTTACATTTATTTGAGATTCAACTGTCATTTTCTAAAAATAAGAAGTAGTGATCAAAGGAGGAATGGATATTTAAAAAAAAAAAGTTAAATACAAATTTACCAAGTATTTTTAGTATAAAAATTATTACTAAATTTTTTTTTCTATTTCTAAAGTAGTAACTTTAGGTGCTTCTTTTTTACATAATTATTTTTAAATATATTATAATGTATTTTATTTTCATACAAATAAAAGAAAAGGTCATGCCTGACACCACAGGGAAATTAAAATGATCCCAGCCACACTTTTCAAAGAGAAAAAATGTATATTATAAAAAAATTCTCGTATTTAGGATTCCTTTTCTAAATATACTACAATAAATAAAGAACTTTCTAAATATTCAAGATTAAGATTTAATTTCAATAAACTAAGGCACCTGTTAAACTAAGGAATACTTTAACAATGTTGTTGATGTGAAAATCATTGACTAAAGTTGTAATAAGCACTTAATCAATAAGTTATAATTATTGGAGTGCCTAAGTTGAATGACAGCACACCCAACCATTTCCTATGACACTCATTATAATTTTATTATTTGTTGGTATAAAGTAATTAATATAAATTTTTAAATTACCATTATCAGTGCATTGAGAATTGTCGGCGCTTTGTGCAGCCAATATTTCTGAAATTTCATGTAAAATTCCTTCGATATCATCATCTGAAATAAATCATTGGTAAGATTATTTTGTGAATAAACCAATACATCAGGAAATGATTTATTTTTTATATATAAAAAAATAAATACATTATTATACATAAATTATTACTTTAAATAATTAATAAGGGATATTATATATATATATATTAAAAAATGTGTGACGAGTCGCTCAATTCAAATTTAAGACTGGGCTCTCCGAAAGGTAATTGTATATTCAAGACAATACTCTGAATTTTAATGAAAAGCTAGAATAGAGCCAAAACTGTGTTAATATATTTTTCCTAAGAGTAAGCCTTCAAGAGGTCCCAAAATATGCTCTCCAATCGAGACAAAGCATTTCCTCATTTAACTCCATAACTATTTTGCAGGAGATATAGCAATACATGGGAGACCTAATAATCCCGCCAAAAAATTCTTAAGTATTGGATGCCGAGAGTTGTCTTAGCAACCTCAAGATTGATGCGGCACCAGTTTGGATATGTCAAAACCCCCATACTGTTTACATTTCGAGATTAGAAAAGGTCATTAAAATTCGGGGAAAAAAAAAATGGTGAGGTTCGGATAGATTTCAATCTGCTACTTTTTTGTAATTCTAGAAGGTCAGAAAGTCAAGAACTTTAGGTCAGAATAAGTGGAAATTAGAATAATATGATGGTAAAGCCAAAAAAAGGAAAATATTTTAAAACTGACTTGAAGTTAGTTATTAAACTTCAACTTAAATCTTTTAATAAAAATATAAGAGCTGCTAAAATTTGTTTTTAAAAAATAACTGAGAGGTTCCAACAGATTTTTTAATTTAATTTTAAACAAAATATGTTTTTATACATAAACTTAGATATATTTCTTGCAGAACTTATAAAAAAATCAAAATTATTAGTTGAATGAGGTCCTAACAAATAAATGTGTGATAACACATAATCTAAAACATTATTTGAATAGAATAATGGAACTTAAAAATTTACTTTAGATAGGAAAGTTGAAAATTATAAATGAATAAATCATATATTAGAACCAAGTTCTCTCCGGGGGAGGGAATAGAAGTATTTGGAAATATGAAGTATACTAAAGCAAACAAGATAGCAAAGTAGTGGCTACTAACGTAACAAAATTTACTAGAATATGTATGACAAAATATTCTTTTATTCTACTAATAAACAATAGTAGTTATAATTTTCTTCTAGTAACAATACTTTCAGAATCAAAAGAAGCTGATCATCTAGAGATAGCAACATAAAAAAGATTTCTTGGTGAATAAATAAATAGTCAAACTTAATCAGTGATATTTCAAAGGAAAACAACAAATGAATGGAAATTACTGGTAGATTAGATTAGCTGAGTTGTAAAGTATACTGGGAACTATTAACAAAAGAATTATCAACCAACAATCTCAGTAAAAATAGAAAGGGTGCATTATAGATTTTTTACTTATTCTGTCTGGTAAGATAGGTGATGAGGGAGAGGTTTGAGTGAAAGCAGGTAATAATTTTGAGAATTTAATACTTCAAATTACTGCTAGGTACTAAAGCATAAGGAATATTGCTGTTTATAACTAGGATCCTAAATGGTGTAAAACATCAAAGCAATAATAAAAGTAAACAGCAATTAAATATTCAGGCCAGTCATGCAGTGACCAAAATAATACCTGTATTTATATTAGGCATGAGTGTGGAGAATGGTTGCTCGTCAATCTGTTTGATATTGGCATTAGTGCTCTCCACACTTTGTGTTATAGTTTTGCACATATCCTAAAATATTAAACCCATTCATGTATGAAAAAAGAATAAAGTGCAAAATATAACATTGCAATTGCTGAACATGATTTATTGCCACAAAAGCTTAGGATGTGACAATGAACTGTTCGAGATATACCTGGCATAACTTTTCATTGTTTAAATAATCTGTCATTGAAGATAATTCTGAAGAAAAAGAATCCATTGGTTTTAATACATTCGAAGTAGTGCATAAAAAACAACAAATCATAACTGTGGGGCAACATAGCCTATCAACGTATAACCTTCGCTGAACAAAACGAAGAAACTTTGAATACTTTTTTCCCGCCCCCGTTTGGCCAATCGGGAATTAGAGCAAACGGTCAGATGGATATGGTGAAATCTGATTGGGAGTTATTTCCTGAGAGATAAGATTAGAGAAATTTAAATTCTAAAAATGGTATCAATTAGTAAATAAACTGGACTGTTATATTTTAAACGCTTAGATTTATTTCTTAAAGCATTTAACAGTGTTACAAGATATGGCCATAGGTCTGCCAAAGTGTAATTTTAACCTAAAAGTTCTTTTTACAAATATTTTAGACAAGATCATCTTTATGCAATTTTCGTAGGTGATTACTAATATCTCTAGTATTTAGATAAGTTATAGATTAGATACTTAGTTGTTACGACGTATGAAAAGACCCCACATTAACAATAAATGCCACCAGAACCGTCTAATAAAGGTTGCTGCGCAAGTTTATGGACATAATCAATAAACAAGTTTCATTCCGAAATTCACATTTCGTTTGTTTTAAACTTTTCGAAATTGTTAAGACCTCTCCTAACGGACACATCTATATAGCGGACACCTGTACAAATTATGGACTTCGTTAGTTTAGGTGATGAGAAATAAATTGACCTCTCTGAACTTACTATCACAAAATGTTGTGAATTAAGAATACTTTATTCAGTATTTTATTCAGTTTCATTTATTCAATTTATTCAGTTTCATTGCAGCATATGATTAATATCAGTAAAGTGAATTTGATTCAAACATAAACAAAATTTCGCCTTATACGTTCTTGTGAAAAACAATTACGTGTTAAAAAATCGTTTGATGGTTCAAAATTAATAAAAAATAATCCTCCTTTTATAGTGCTTACAGCATTCGTAGTTAATAGACCAAAAATATCAAATAAGCTTACAAAAAATTAAGTGATAAAGATTTTCACCGTCCGTCGTATGTATCGACCCCGGCGTTGAGTGCCCTATAAAAGCGAACCAAGAATACACGCGGTTTGTTTAAATGCCATCTCTCGAGTAGCAGCCATAAAGATTTAAAGGTGGTTTACAGCTTCCAAATTGATTATTTTTTCAATTAAAAATAAGATAATCCAAATGCAAAGTTTTTGTTTATAATATAAATTCATACTTAATACATTTATAACTATACATTTTTAAAAGAAAAAAATACTTTTTTATTTTTTTAATTACATCTACCTTCCCATATTTTTTAAAATATAAATTTAATCTTCCAAATAATTAATAGTATCTGCTGTCTATCTTAATCAAGTAGTCACTTCGAGTTGTGTTACAACAAATTTTAACTTTATACCTTTCATTATAAATATTTTCCAAAAGTAATAGTTATCGCCAGCTTTAGAATGGAAAAGAGAATGCGATTATGGCTAATGAGTAGATTTCGGTAATCATTTCATTAAGAAATGAACGTTTCAACTAACATTTCGATGATATATGCTTGTTGAAACATGTTTGTAGAAATATTTCTAGATGAAATGATTACCGAAATCTACTCGTTACCTATAATTTCATGCTCTTTTCCATACTAAAGCTCACGATAACCTGTTGTTTTGGAAAATATTAAAAGCGAAACAAATGATCAGTTAAAATTTGTGACTCAACTCGAGGATAAACCTGCGAAATAATTACCCAAATCACCTCCCGGCATAACCGTTGTTCATAAAACAGTACAGTCTCTACCGAATCCAAAAGCTTTCAAAGGTTGTTATGGTACAGTTTTTATTTAAATTTTATTTTTATATTATTTATTGCCAATTATATGAATAAAATAAATAAAAATAGATATACGAGTATAGTAAAAATTTATATAACCGTACCATGCACTGATTTAATACTGATTACTTCAACTAACATTTCGAAATATACACGATATATGTTTGTTGAAACGTTAATTTCTAGATGCAATGATAACCGAAGTATAAAGATTTCCCATAAATGCATACTCTTTTCCTTACTAAAGCTCATGACAACTTGTATTTTTTGTAAATATTAATAGGAAAATTAAAATTTACCGTATTGTAGAATGGGGAATTTTGGGCCTCAGAACTCGCCAGGATAAAATCACCACAACCTTTTCTTCACAACTCTTGATGGGACAAAAATGAGGGAAATAATTAAAAAAACAAATAGGGCTAGATGTTAGAGCACCGAGCTGGCGACGCGGGCGAAGGGGTTCATATCTCACCCAAGAAAAATCATTTCTCTTCAAAATAAAAATATTCAAAAAACAAATAGTCGATTTTCTGTTTCTGAGAAAGTTTATTTAAAATAAGTAAAAACATGTAATCTGAACTTAAGAACAGTTTTGGTAACAAAATAATAAACATAATAATATTCTTGTTAACAAAAAATTAAGGAAACAATTTAAAACAAAAAGTTGATTTTTTCTCAAGAAGTAAATAATATTAAGATGAAAAAATGTAAACTGAACTGAACATTATCACATTAAAAAAAAGTGTTTATTCCTAGCGATAAAGTAAAATAACACTGTTCGTATAAAATTGCGTTATATTTTCAAAAAATTTTCATGGGTGACAATTGAAATGGAAACGGTTACAAATGAAATGAAAAGGGGGACAATCGTAAAACGTTACATTTGCTTTGGAAAGGGTTTCAACTCTTTTGGAAAGGGTTACATTTGGATTGGAATAGGTTACAGTTGACTAGGAAAAGGTTCAAATAGACTTGGATATGCTATACCCTACATAACCGGCAGGAAAGGAATTTTTATTTATAGCTGTGATGATTTAAAAAATATAGATAGTTGTTATAAGAGGATTTATATAATCTTTCAATAACTCTTCATAGCATTCATGTGTTCTGATCCTTATCTGTCCGTTTTTTAAGATGACAGTTTCTGTACTGATAGTAAATTTCTCATGAGTGGTGGCAGTGACAATGTTTGTTCACAATGTTCAGTATGTTTGAGGCCACAGAAACTGTCAGCACGGATATCATGTAACATGGCTTTAAAGATAGTAAGCAAGTTATTACAAACTTCTCAAATTGTGTTAGTTTCAATGAAAGAAACAATTGACGACAGTTTTTTTATAGACAATTTTATTTTTTGACATACAGAACTATTCAGGTTTTCATTGCATTGTAAATAATCAATTGATAATAAAATAGAAAACTTATCTTCACACAACCTTTAAACAAAGACTGAATTGAATAATTGACATTGAATAATTTTATACTTTTTTCCTGGACCTTGGCCACCTTTTTTATTTTGAAATCCGGTTCGGGTCTGGTTTACCATATTAATATTAATGTTATATTTTAGGTAAAATATGATACGGTATTCTGAATATTATTGTAAATAAAAATACTTCATAAATAGACCGGTAGGAAATGTTGTATAATTAAAATAAAGTTATAGAGGAATAGATTCTAAAAGATAAATAAAAAAAGGCACCCATGCACTAGGGACAGTTGAGAGAAGACCTTATAATACCGTAATAGTTAAATTGAAAGATTAATGTCGCGGCTTGTCACGGACACCAAAAAACAATAAACTGGACTTTTCAAGTTGACTTGGAACAGTTAATTTTTTATTTAATAAATTATTTCAGTAAATTATTTATTTTTAGTAGATCCTGTATACAGTTTATAATTGTGTTTTTTTCGCCCACAATATTTTTATATAGCATATTTTTAATATTTATTTATTTTTAATAATAATATCTTATGAGCTGTTTTAAAATCGGCAATTTTTTTTTTCGAGTACACTTTTATTAACATTATCAGAATAATTAAAATAACAAGTTATTAAGATAAAGACTCTTCTTTGTAATTAACGTGTGATATAACCTCTTTAATGGATGCAACAAGTATATTGAAAACGCAATTCACAAAAAGAAAAAAAGATGTGAAGAGGAATTCTTTTCTTTTTTTTTAATTATGAAATATGAGGACTTTTTTTTTTTTCTATGAGAACTCCAAACGTTAATATTTTTTTAAAAACTGTTTTATAATTCAAATGTATCAATATTAGAAATAATAGTTACATTAATATGTTGATAAACAGTCAGTTGACTGTTGTTGACAGGTGTAGTTGCAATGGTCAAATTTAGCTTTATCATTCATATATATATATATATATATATATATATATATATATATATATATATATATATATATATATATATATATATATATATAGCGCTGAGAACTGGAAAAAAATGGAGCGAAGAAAGAAAAGCTGAGTTTTCGCAAAAAATGTAAACCTGGTGGGCAAATAAGAATAACAAGACAACCCCAAACGTGTACCATCTTTACTTAGCGTCTTCAACTTTGCGCTTATATTAATAATAATAATTATATAAAGTATTTATTGTTCCCATTAAAGGCACAAGCTTTCTAGCCACTTTATTTTAGTCTAATCAAATATAGTGAAGAGGGGGCTTAACTCATAAGGGAGAATAATGGGATAAAAATTTGGTTGAGTATTGATTGGGTATGTACAAGTTTTATTTCTCATACCACGGGGCTAAGGTATGAGGAATAAAACTGTAAAAGAATATTATCATACAATGTAAATTAAGTTTCTTTAATGTTTAAATGCTTATCATAAGTTAATGTTTTTGTCATTAAATTCAAATATAATTACATAATTTGTGTTTTGATAACTAACAAGAATTATTTGAAGTTTCTGTAATATTAATAAACTAGCGATCCACCCCAGCTTTGCTCGGGTAATAAGCCACATTATGCCCACATAATTTGTCTGCCTAACGGCCACTAAGGACCACGTGAATATCATTGGTTAGGCTTATTTGGGAGTCTTGATTTTATTTCTTCCCATCTCAGCTAATGTAATTTATTATATATAAATTATAAAAATAAAAACAAAACCAAATATTTCTTTATTTACGAATTTATTATCTTGCACGTTAGATAATTAGGATTAGGCAAGCAGCGTTTTCGGTGAAACTCATCGATATTCCAACCTATTTATACAAAACCTCGACAAATTATGTACCTAAACCTCCCTGGTAAATCACATTGGTGAAAACCGCATGAAAATCCGTGCAGTAGTTATTGAGTTTACCGCGAACAAACGTGGCCGAGGAATTTGTTTTATAATATTTTTAGATTATGTCTGTAAATAGCACATTTCTTTCTTTTAAATACTTGGAGGACATTATCTGTAATTATGAACAGTCTTGTTTGACATTGAAATTATGATATTTAATGACTAATTAATTAGCGGTTTAGGTTTATAAATAGGTATGTTAATGAACCTCTCCCTCTTTCTTTCTCCCTTTTTGATAAATAAATAAGTATAAAGGATTAAAACTCAACTAAATAATTAAATTATAATTTATTAAATCAATAACACTCCTCTTGTGAGTTGTGATTTCTGCATCTCGAGTTAATTACACTTGGTTTCAAAATGAAAAAGGATGTAAACACTCAAAGTTGAAATTGCACGCCATTTCGTATACCAAATCTTAACATTGGACCGCAATTTATATTTCTATAACTATTAAAGAATCTACACGCGACAGGAAGCCTACAGCTGTAGGCTGCTGTTTACATGTCTGTTTGCTCTATGCGTCATCTCTGTAAGCAAACATATCGCAAATGACCCTGATGAATTTAAAGTATTCTATTATTCTAAAGTTAAATAAGAATAACTATCTTACAAGAGAGCCTTGAAAATTATAATTGCCTTGTTATCGCTGTAATATTTCTAACAGGCCTTATTCTCCTCAACGCACTGCAATGTGAGTAATCAGCTAATGCAGTCGGACTCAATTGCAACATTTTTCATCTAGTTGATTAGAAATTCCATTTCTAGTCAATACTTTATTTTTAATTATTGAGGTTCTAGGTCCATTCCATCTTCTGTAAACACAAACAACACAAGTTATTACTTCAGACCAACTTTTCTAACTACCAAACAAACTTACAGTTGCGCGGCAGACACGAGGTTGCTACGGTAGAAGCCAAGTTCCTCCAATTATAGTCCAAGTAAGAGGCTAAGTTGAAATGTAAAGCAATCGATATTAACCAAAAATGGAGTTGTATTTCCGAAACAATAAAAAAAAATAATATTACAAGCTAATACGGCGTCTTGATACTCACCGAAAAAAGTTTAAATTTGAATATTAATAGTAGTATATCCGTACATGGGTTTGCAGACAATTTGCTAGTGTTGGCTGAAGATACGGAAACTATAAAACTAAATTTAGAAATGTTGATAAATACAGGTAATGAAATAGGGCTGGAAGTAAATTCGGATAAGACCAAGTGTATGGTTAGTAGCAGAAAAGAATTTTTTAAGTAATATATTTAAAAGCTAGTAAATTAATGATAATTTCAGTCGACAACCGGTCCTGCCGGAGACTCAAGCTAAGAAAATGAAGCTGTCACGCAAATAATACTACATCATTCTCATTATAATGAAATTAATATCACTAAAGTAAAAAATTGATAAGAGTGAGAAAGTGATAGGGAAAAGAAGAGATAATGATAAAAAATGGCGTTATGGGTCACGGCTGATCAAAAAGACAATTGATATTGGCAGAATTCTGCGAATCATTTTTTACAAAGGATTTTTTATGAATGATGGATTAACGTCTTACGGGATACATTTGGTAATTAATAAACTATTGAATGAGGACTCCAGGATCGTAAGGGTATAACTCCGAATTATCAAAACGATGAAACTTAGTTAACTTATTTCTCATGGTTTTAGTTCAGTTTTGAACCAGAAGTTTCAAGAGAATGGTTTGCTTGACCAAACTAGCGAAAAATGTGAAAAAAATCAATTTTTGGAATTTGTAGTTATCCGGTTTTGATCCTGAACACCTCGTATTTAAAACTATGAACTATGAAGAAAACTAAAAAAAACTATTAACTGCTTGTTTGCTAGAGTAAAAACAAAGCTTATTCTAGAAGAAAACAACATATTTGATAAAAAAAAAATGGGATGAGCTCTCAAATAATTGTTAATTCCTTAAATTTTATTAGTTGATATTAGCCACTTAGTCGCCCTTAGTAGTTTTTAAACACACAGTTACAGTTTATTTTTGTACATTTGTTTTATTTTTATGGCCACCATTGGGTTGGTGGATTAGGTGTTTTGGGCATAAATTTAGAATTTGACATAATTGGTACTTAAATAATATGGTGGTAAGATGTGTCCTCCATCACTGACTGCATTCATTAACTGACTAGCCCTGAAGAAGCTCACAGCACAATGAGCGAAAGCTTGCTTACTACCACCGACATGACACGGTCCATCCCGGAAGAAGAATAGCAAAGACCGTGGAAGCCTGCGTGAACATTTAAGAATTGATATATTGACATTTCTGTATTAAATAAGGGAGCGGGATGGACCAATGTTCAGAGCGCTGTATGCCCGAGCTATAAGTCCTAGGTTTGAATCCAGCTGTAGCAGATAACTTATTTCATCTTTTAGCAGCCATAGATCGGTCTTGTGGGGCCTCAAGGTACTGCTGGGACTCAATCAGGCATTATAAAGTGGGTACCTATGATTAGGTGGGAACAGTTTGCTTGGTAACAGTACACACTCTAATATCTACTGAGCCTAATAGCCTTGATAGTTTGTAGTTGTACAGGTATTTAAACAAATTAAAATGTGTAAAAATATACACATTCACCTCCCTTTCAAAGTAAACCTTATTTATTCATTCGACAACACTGTATACTCTGAGATTTTTTACTTATTTCCAAAATGAAATATCAACATACAAGGTAATTATGTAGAACATATTATAAGTATTTTTTTTACTATTATATGCGTTCCAACATGGGTTGCCTCAACCTGTCAGAGCAGAGCTCCACACCTCTCGATCCACCTAATCATCTTCCTGGAGACCCCTACCGGCCATCTCTTCCTCGACTCCCTCCATCCACCTGCTTCTGGGCAGTCCGCTTCCTCTCCTCCCTGGTGGAACCTAATCCAGCACTCGGTTCGGCCAACATTCAAATGCCATTCTCTTCACATGGTCGTACGATCTTAGGCGGGGTGTCCCGATTCTTTCATTTGTTGATATATTAACATCCATCCTCTGTCGAATCTATTCATTTCTTAGTCTATCCAGCCTGGTGACACGGAGACACCTCCTTCAGAAATCCATTTCAACCGCCTGCACCTTTGAGAACAGACGGGAGGCCATAGTCCAGGTTTCCGAGGAATAAGTCAGGATAGATTCGACAATGGTTGTGAAAATACGGTGTTTATTTTCTTAGACATCTCTGTGTTCCATAGGACCGGATGCAGCATTCTAGTAGCTTTACGGGCTTGCTCCGCCTTTTTCCTGACGTCATACTCCGACGAACCGGTAGTATCCAAATAAGATCCCAGGTACTTAAATATATTTACTTTCTTACAGGCCTCCCTGTCCACCAGAAGCGCATTTGTGTTGGATCTCCAACGGCCATATACTCGGTCTTCTCGAAGTTAATTTTTAAGCCCACCGTTTCGTAGCAGATCTTTAGGGTATACACCATCATTTCAAGGTAGACCTTCCGCCTTGCAAACACGACTTGGTCGTCAGCGAAGAATAAGGATAGTAGCTCTTCGCCATCAATGAACGGCCCAACATCTCCACATTGCTTGTACCAAGGTTTCACTGCCTCGTGAAGGTATATCTTGAAGAGAGTGGGTGACATGCTACACCCTTGCTTTAATCCCTTAGTACCATGAAAAGGGTCCGAATGGTGGTTACCGCATTTAATCTGATATAAGTCGTTGGTACACCTATGTGTCTCACCCCCTTTATCAGAGCCCTACTAATGCCTGCCTCTTTAAGTTCTATCCATAACCTCTCTCTAGGCACATTGTCATAGGCTTGTTCCAGGTCTATAAAGGCCATGTAGAGTTCCTGCTTCATTTCCTGGGACTTCTCAATAAGTTGACGTACAACAAAAGTATTTAATTTGTTAATTATAAGTATTTAATTTATTAATACAGACGTAAAGGAAAGATATTTTAAGAGGACAAAAGCTTCGTCTGTTTTAATTTATTTATAAATAATATACAATATGTGGACCATATACATATTTGATAGTTTATGCGGCGCTTGAGTTAATTAAAAAAATTGAGTATTTATTATCGCCGATAAAAATTATACAATCATTATGATTTTCGATGCACTATCAACTCATTATCTGCAGAGGGCAAGCAAATCATTGCCATAACCTTGTTTTCCTCAATTATTTTTTATGGTTGTTTATTCGCTATAAATTTAGCTGATGTAATAAACTAAATTTTTACGAATAAAATATCTGAAATCTAACCCTCCATTTTCTATTTTTCGAACCCCACCTAACACTTATCAAACTCAATAAATAAATAGTAATATATTGTAAGTTTTATATAAATGTTTACGTTTATGCTTGTAAATATCTCAAGAAGTTCATAATTAATTCGAGGCATCTCATACACTTCTAGATGTAAATCGAAATTGTTTGGACATAAATAAACAGATGAATTGTCTCTCATATTCCGATAAAGAGACTTTGACTGATTTTCCTTGGAACATATGTTGCATCATTTTCAAGGCAATGACTGACGACATCTAATGGAAGATTTTATGGAAACCAAGGAAGAAGAAAACAGGTGTGAAATGGAGACGTAAAAGAAGGCGGAAAACTTGAAACACAAATCGTATTGAAGGTTAATGGAGAGAGATGAACCCATGGAATACGTGATAAGTAAGGCAATCACATGATGTAACAATCTTAGGTTATGTATCGTTATTTTTAGAACAAAAGATAAAAATCGAAATCACGAAATTATTTGAGACAAGAAAAAAAACATACGTAGATGTATATTGATTGAACTTGTTTATTAGGAAAAAATACAAAGAAAGATATATGTATATATACAGTAAAAAAATCATTAAGTTTTAAATAGAACACTAGACAATGGGTGATCCGTCTGTCGAGGTCTGTGTTAAACAATCTAATTTATTTTTCTTATCTCTAAAATATAAATAAACATAAATGCATGTACATAAATAACAACAATTAAAAATTTAATATATGAAATCTATTAAAGCATCTAATAATAATAATAATGCTTTAATTCAATTAAAGCCTTATGTAGTTCATAAATCAATGTACGCACATTTCATATTTCAGTTATTATAACAATTTTTTTTTGAATTTTTAAATATTTTTTAATTTTAACTCCCCAATCTATGATAATATCAATTATATCCATCTATCAATTGGCTAATTAACCACGATCTTCGCGACATGGCCTCCTGCACGTAATGACTTACTGCTTTCCAATAAGCGCCATTTAATAAACGAAGTAATTCTTCAGTGGCACTAGTCTCTCTCCCGAAGTATTTCTTTCTGATCTCGCAATATACATCCCAGGTTCCCAAGAAATGAAGAGTGTCTTCTTTTTCTTCGATATTACAAACTGGACAATTTGCATCCACGGTTTTGAGCTTAAATTTAGCAATTCCGTCTTGCAGCGGAAAATTGCACGTATCGACCTAAGGTCATGGATATCATTATGATAAGTTGCAGTGGGGACACCCACCGCACATAGCCCTGCATACATGTTAAATCTAGATTGCAGACACTTATCTAAATTCTTTTGCTTCTCCGATTCCTCCATACGGCGCCTAAGGGCAGTCAACTTCCAGCGTAGGTCAGATGCGACTGACGGATGGAGATTCATTCTAAATAGTTCCTCTTATTCTACCCACTTTCTGTACCAATAAACTTTCTTTTTTATCACTTATTTAGCTAAAATATGGGGCAAGGGAGAATCCGGCATTTCCAGGACTTTCAAAATACACCAGATTCATACGCCAAAATATAATTTGGTAGATGTATACATAAAATATTAAAATTGACAGTTCATCGAAATGAGAATCAAAACATGTTTACTTAAAAAATCAATATATAAAAAAAATACAATAATTATTGAGATTAGGAAATAGTTGATGTAACATTCATTATTTATTGTCGCAGACAAATATTTTGATTAGGTTTTCTCAACGTCTTCTTGATTATATTTTTAGAAGTTCATAACTGAGCTCAATCGTTTCAATATTTTATATAAATAAAACATGAAAAATATTTTTCATATTTTTATGTGCATAATTTCATCTCATGTGATTAAAGTCACTTTGAATGTTTTGTTCTCAATTTCTTCATTGCCTTTTTTTATACTCCTTATCATTTTTCCTACAAATTGATTATTTTGACACTGCGGTCCTTCTTCTACCACCACAGCCTACCAATCTCCGCGATCCAGCGCTATCTTCCTCCATTCTTGTACACCCAGCAGCTTTAAGTCTTCTTCGACATCATCCAGCCATCTGATCCGAGGGCGTCCTCTGCTTCGTTTGCCGTCTGGTTTCTCATTGAGCATTCTCTTTGTTATCCTGTGGTCTGACATTCTCTCCACATGTCCCATCCATCTAATTTCGCCTTTGTTTATCAAAGCCACCATGTCCGGCTCCATATATACTCGTAGCTACACACAGAGTACCTACAACCTGGTTATGACGAAAAAAAAATTGGTTCGTCTGCCCCCCCCCCCTCTACTTAATGCTAATAGTGTTTACCCAAGTCTTCAAGTGCAACAGAACATAAAATACTGAAATGCTGGCCAACATTTAAGTAGTTGCAATGAACTAATGCATGAATGAATCCATCAGCGTATTTTTAAAGTTAACTATGATGATATGGTAGAAACAATACCAAGAAGTAATGTATTTTGACTGGAGTAAATAAGTCGGAGATGTGACTTCTTATTTTGAGTTTTAAATATTAAAAAAAAAAAATCTCAAGGATGAATTAAATTACTGGAAATATTGGATGGCACGCGTTGACTTCATGAATTAAAGCAGGCACGGCTCGAAAGTCCTTGTCACTCCACGTGCTTCCATTCTTCAAGTTCTCTACTTTGAATTGACATCCTTTCGATTATATCGATTCGATTTATTTAGATATATCGATATATCAGATTTTGAGTGGTGATTCCATAGGAAATGACAGTACTTGTTACTGCATAATACAAACAAGAAGAAAAGTAAAAGGAATTTTTTTTAGTTCAATATTGGATTTTCTATGATTTCTTTTTGTATATAATTCCGGGTGTTTTGTACACTGCATCCTAAATTAGTTGTTTTGTTAACCACTTACAAAAATATACAGTCATATGTTTTTATTATTATGATTATATGGGTGAACGTTGTCTGAACCTCATTAAGTCAGTTATCCCACATTTTATAACCCCATCTTTGAAAATATCTCTTTTCCGAATTCAGAGGACCGGCATTATTTGACGTACGCTACGGTGAGCTCACCTGCGAGACGTCAATGAAGAGAGGAAGCTCTGACAAGTTTTAGGTAAGCCACTTTCATTTAAGTTCCTTTCTTTATTGGCAAATTGTCCGAGGACGACTTACCGAGTCGTACCGTATCTCAATTAAATATTTGTATTAATTTCTCAACCGCGTTTCATACAAATTTCTTTCTGTTTTTTTTTCTTTTAGGGCGCCTTAAAAACAAAAATTTAACAGAATAAGGAAAACAATTTCTGGCTGAAATAACATGTTAAAATTATAATAAAAAACACATAGATAATGACAAAAATAGTACCACTACTCATCACGAAGGGCATTGGAATCATTCAGTAGTTTTTTAAATCTCTCTCTCTCTCTCTCTCTCTCTCTCTCTCTCTCTCTCTCTCTCTCTCTCTCTCTCTCTCTCTCTCTCTTCTCTCTCTCTCTCTCTCTCTCTCTCTATCTATCTATATATATATATATATATATATATATATATATATATATATAATAATCTCCATAATAATAATATAACATATAAAAATAATCACCATCAAAAGAACAATAAATAAAAATAAAGATAATAACTGATAATGCACTCTAATCTATAATTATGTAAAGAGAAAATCTGCTGGCTATCAAAATGTTAGACAAACGTTTTAACATGTCGAGTAGTTGGAGTACTCAGAGTCTATAACCAGAAACAATTACAAAGTTTGCATCTGTTGTTTCGAAATTAAAAATAAGAATCTATAAAAGTATCATTCTTACAACTGTTCTATCTGGATGTAAAACGTGGCCATCAAAGGATGAACGTCTTGAGATGTTCGAAAATATGGTGTTGCGTAGAATATTCGACCTGAAAATGGGTTGGGATTACTGGTATTTAGAGATTGTACAACACGGAAAAGCGGAGCATATGATAAATATAATTTAAATAATAGTGTACCGAAGGTTCAGATAGGTTTGTAAAATTGGGCTTAGTAACAAACGAATTACGATACAGTTAATAAGCGCTGAGAGAACTTGTAGACTTCGGTTTGCCGTTCGGATGTAAATATCCGTGTAGTAGACCCAGGGCGTCGGTGGGATGATTGCGTTAAGAATGATTTAGTGGATTTGGGTTCGGGTGGTGTTTAGTGGACGGAAGGTGTCGGCATCGAGCCTTCAGGTTCGCCAAGCCGTATCCTTATTGTTATTCTTCCTTTTATTTACGGGTTTTTACGCGTGATAAATGCCGAGGTTAGCAGATTAAGGTTGCTCTAAAGTCTTATTTAGCTTATCAACGAAGGATGTACCTCATGTTGTTTATGGCTGTTTTTGTCATGTATGGGTAGAGAAAAAGTCAAGGTATTTTTTCCTCTTTAGATTAGAATCGAATAGAAGTTTGAACTGTATAATAACCTTTCCTCTCTCAACTTCCGCTTCCTCGTGACGATAATGTCCAAATAGTTCCCTCCTCTACCAAACGTTAAAGCTTGTAATTTTGCTTAAGTCGAATCCTTCAACTGGCATGAGGAAGCTTCTAAAATAATTTACGGGGAACAGCACTATACTTATGTTGTAATTAGATGGCGTGATGTATACATTCCGGGCGGAACTCCACAGAATCTGAAGGATACAAAAAGGTGTGGACCACCGAAAATACATTATCAAGAATTCAAATTCCAGTTGTCGACATAATTTTGTAATAACTTGATAATGAAGATTGGTAGTAAGAAAGAGGTAGAAATAATAGAGTGAGAGAGAGATAGGATGAGAGGGAGCGGGATAGCTCAATACGTAGTCCGAGGGTTACAGGTCTTTAGGTCTTGATATCGAGACCAGCTGTGGCCAACAACTTATTCATCCTGCTAAAAGCCTTAAAACTGCACTAGTGTGGGACCTGCAGACCCTTCTCAGGCTCACTCAACTTCATTAAAGTGGCCATCAAGAGCACCAATGGGGGAGGGGACCTGGCGGTTGAGCCGAAATCGGCCAAATCAACTACTTTCACTCTGTTGGCTCAAAAATAGTACAAACTATCAAATATTGAGTCTAAAACCTTTCATGGTTCACATTGTTTAGTTTTCTTCCATTACATACCGACCATCTTCAACACACCCATCCTGCAGTTCAACATCATACACAAAGCATACTAGTTTTAGAAAGTATTTCTTGAACTAATCACCTCCCTACACAGCCGTTGTCCTAGAAACAGTACAGACTATAGCAACAGCTGAACCTAAGACCCTTCATGGGTTGTAGTGGAACAGGTAAAAGGTAAATACATATTTTGTTTCAATAGGATTTAATGTCTAATTATTATGTGGAAAGCATCGGTTCTGTACTCAAACAGCTACTGGCTAGTAATTATAGTGTAAATATAGGCCAAGTTGAAATTCGCTCCGTAATCTGAACAAAAGCGGCCGCTATCTCTAGCTAAACAAAGATGACATAAATAGAATTTAGGTTGAACAACCCTAGGATAAACAAAGGAGTGAGATGAGGGCACAACAGAAGGAGCTGATCAGTGAAGGCGGCCTATGTTAGCAACACCTTCCAAGGACACCGGAAATAATAGGTTGGTGGGTTCTAGTAAAATAGTCTTTTGTTCAAGAAAATAAGTCATTATTTTATAAACAGAAAAAACGTACGTCAGAAAAAAAACTCACTTAATTATAAGAGGTATGTATATAAATAAATTAATATTGAAAAGGGAAAGGTAAAAAAATACCTTACATAAACGTTAAGAGCGTGGAAAAATTCCAACGAAAAGCCCTTAAGTCTCCAAAACTAAAAACAGAAATTGAAAATATCTGTCCAATATTTCGCCTATTCAGGCATCCTCAGGGTAGAAAGAGAATAACAGCAAAGCAAAACATGAATTATGCACCCAAGAAACATCCCACCAAATACTCAAATGCAACTACTGAATCTTAAGGAAGGTTACTAGACCCCAGCTGGATAAGGTTAGATAGAAAACAGCTGATCAATACTTCAGAAATTGAAAATTCAATAAACACTCACCAAACTTCAAAAGGCACAATAGGAAAATAAAATAAAGTAAATAATAGTAGTAAACAACACAAAAAAACATAAGACAAAAGACCATATGAAAAAATGACAGTAAAAGTGCAAGAAAAAAAGAACATTATCAAGAAACCAGTGGACTTATTATGTCATTTGCCTACAAGTATGTACTGTAATGGATTCTCCACAGTATACAAACCCGTCTGGGGGGGGGGGGGGGAGGGGGCACGTGCCACCGTTGGTTTCTGTAATCACTATCACTTGATAAATCATAATAATAATGGTAAATAATAAATAATAATAATAATAAAACTTTCTTCCCAAGATTAAATCCGGGATCTATAACTGATATATCTAGAATTCTGTGTAGAGAACTCAACAATGTTTTTGTTGCTGGGGTGGAGTGGGTAGGCCAAATCAAAGTAAGGTCACGCCAACGGTTCTATAAATAAACCGAACCACTAAAGACAATGTTTTTTTTCTTCAACCGATTCGTTGACCTGCTTTTAAATGATTTATTGAAAACTTTAAAAAACTTAATTTCTAAATAGCTATAAATATTACAATAGCAAACGTAAATAGAGAGTCAGGTCCACAATCTATCTATAAGACTTTTGTAGATATGTTTCAAACCGTTGCATGAAAACGTTCGTACACTCCAGTAGTATTTAAGGGTGCGAGAGGGCTCGTTTGCCTTTGGGTTTCATCCTCTGTAAGCGTTACCTTAAATGGCGGATGAGCGTAGTCTCCCTGGAAAACCGTAGGCTAAGAAACAGTGCATCTACGTATATACAATGTACATAGATCATCAGTATAAATAATATATATTTCTTTGACGCGCCAAGATCTTGTAATATATACATTACTTGCGGGAGCACGGACCCAAGAGGGGGTTATCCAGCCTCAGGTTACAGCAAACCATGGTTTCCGTGTTGGAGCTAAAGATTGCCAATAACTACATAACCGTCCATTTCAGGACCGTTTTACTAATGCCCTTTCCATCAGCGAACAATCGGATTCAAGGACAGTGACAAATTGGTCTAGATCTGTGGACAATGGCTTTTCGGAATCAGGAAGCGAGAAGAAATGTTCTTCGATTCCCAATAGAAGTACAGGGTCCAATGTTGGCTTTACTACCCAAGTAATGATATCTAGAAAAATTAAGATCATTTTATCTGAATAATATTTAAATAATAAAACGGGATGCCTCCCTGAGATCGTTATACTAGAAACATAGTTCTTCGATATCATTAATAAATAAGAAACTTATGCCTCTATTTTCCAAAGTTTGACTGATTAGGAGTTGTTTAGCAAAGAAATTCACCTTTTTCACCTCATTAAATAACGCTTCATAAATTGTGTGCTCATCATAGTTACATTAAGTTAAAAAAAAAAAAAATATATATATATATATATATATATATATATATATATATATATATATATATAATTCATATATATCTACCTTACGAAAAGAAAAATTGAGCCCTTTCGTTAAATGTCTGTTCTGCCTACAACTGCCGCTGTTCTGTATCTTGAGGTATCCTTTATCGTTAGAAAACGATCCTAAGGGACACTTAAGCTAACCTGCTCAATGACCCTTACCCTATTTATTTAGATACTCCTAACGTTCCAAATAGTGTAACATATAGTAAAGTGTTAGTGTCACCAATCATACAACCTGTCCATTAGAGGTGTCTCCTGTAGATTGACAGAAAGAAGCATTTCCAGATGACTTCATGGGTTTGTCCTACGGACATTCGCCCAATTCGAGTAGTCATCCATCCGAGTGCTTACCATGTTTGAGTTTGCTTGGATATTAGGAGGCATTTATACATAAAAGATGTCTCCAAAAACTATATAATCGTTTTCTAGGAATGAAACGATTATAAAACGAAACCCCTTCACTGAGTTTAGACCCAGTGATTGAAACGATCATTTTTTATTTTTTCATTTAAAATACGGCTAAATAGAGATAATGTTGAAGTTCAAAGGTACCTGGGCTAAGTATGGGATACAGAAATTTCTTGCAAAGGTGTATACATAAGTCGACAGGAAATTTATTGTTGTTAGATACTTTTACTACTCTGTTTAACTTGTCTGGAAATAGTTATGTGAAAGTTTATTAAATAAATTTATATCTATTAATTAAAAATAAGATACTACTGATCAATGATAATATCTAGGACACATGAATAAATAATATTGCTCATATTCAGGAGATGAATTGATTACTACGAACGATATATTCGAATTGTTTTTATTTATTACGCTTTTATTCAATATCACCACTTAAATAATGATTTTATATAAGGTCAGTAACATTGTTCCTACTTAAATTTTTTTATGTTCGGTTGGGGTTGTTGAACGCTACGAAAATTGGCCATGTATCTAAAAATACCACTGATGGGCCCTTCAACAAATATAGCCACAAGTGTTTATTCACCTGACCTATTTCAATCGTATTGGCTTAATGGATCTCATCCCTTGCTCAATGCAGCTGCTATATACGAGAAATTGAAAAATGGTTTAATACTGTACCATATTTATAACTTCAATAATAGTAATGTTTAAAAAGTAATAATTCTAATTATTAAGACAAAAAAAAAAATGCATTAAAACAACCTTGAGTTCAGTACATGGTAGAGACTGTACTGTTTGTATGATAACAGTTGTACAGACTTCCGATTTGTCCGAGGAATTAAAAGCTGTCAAATAGAGGTTGGGTGAGCCTCAGGACGATCTATATATCCCACAAGGTCCATTCCAGGCTATTAAAAATAAAAATAATTTATCTAGCTTTGAACCAGGAAGCTTCGCCATAGTAAATGAGCGCCCTATACACTGATAAAGCTAAGGTAAATTCAATTCCGACAAACTTTTTTTGGAATATACAATCCTTTTGTTAATATTTGTTCATCTACTGAAGCTTTTTTCTATAAATACTTTCGCGGAATGTAGTACATATCACAAACTAAACAAACAAAGCATTACAGTTTCAACAGAGTTAATTTTAGGGCAAGCACGCAAAGAAACAAAATTCCAATTGCGAATTGTCTCAATGCATTAACCTATTGAAAAGAATATTTAATAATAAATAATCAATTTACACTCTTGACTGTCGCTATATATCGTTGGTCTTATATTTTATCTAAAATGATTTTTATTGAAATCATTTTTCGATTTACAATTAAATATTTTTTGATATCAACTATGTTTGTGCTCATTTCAACAGACTATGAAGGCTTAAACAAAGAAAATTTAAAATTTATTCCCCTAGAGTAGCTTTCGTTTTCTTTAGTTGAAATAAAAAATCAAACAACGTTCATTTACGTTTTTAAAAAATACGTCCGATTTGAAAAAATACTAAGACTAAAATAAAAGTAATAGTTATAGTAATTTTATTATACATGTGTGTAATATAACAATGAAAGGGCAAATAAAATAATTTAGAAAAAACATTACCAAACATTTCTATAATTTTATACCTTGATATTAACAAAATGAAAATACTGAGAGAATACAAAAATTAAAGTGGTAGAGGTGTACGCTAGTTTTTCTTAACTTTTATTGGAATTAAATGTTCTTTCCAACTTCTGCTAAAGTAAATTTGTAATTTACATTGTTGTATTATGTAATTTAATTTAAATGTCTGAATAAACAATTAATGGTATTTCCATGTTAAATAAATTTAAACTTTAAAATTTATTCAAGTAGCGAAGAAAGTGGAATTCGTTAACGAGTAATTTATTTAATTATGTTTAATACGAACTACATTTTGTGATATAAGGTACATAAAATGGAATTGGAAATGAAAGGAGGAAATAAATTAGTATAAATAAATAAACAAAATTAAAAATTTATAAAGTATTGAATAAATATCTCACACATCAAAGAATCATAAGAGGTTGAAAATTTATATATTTTCAATATATTTATTAAGTCTAGCTCCAACTATTGTTATAGCTATAAATACTAATAAGATAATAATAAAAATAAGCTATCTGATTTTAAATTGAGCCACTGGAATAGTTGTGTAAGACGTCTTTAGAAGAATATTAATTAAACTGAATAATTATTGTGGAATCTTCTGATGGAAAATTTTGATCATCTCACCTGGAATGCTGAATGACATCAGTAATTGAGTTTCATCATTTTGTATAAATTATATGAATTATTTGTTAGTAATAAACCATAAACATTTTAGCCTTGAAGCCCTCGAGGCCAACAACTAGCGCTTTTATGGTCGGGATAAAGCTTGCTAGAAACCGCCAGGAGAGAGCTGAAGTATTTGGTATCATTAGGAATACATAATAAATATTTAGACTAGATTTGGATTAATGAACTTTTAGATCATTTAGTAGTACTTGAAATCATGATAAAACACGATGAATTTAGATCTTCAGTTACAGGAACTGAAAAATTGTACTAACTGCATGTAAAATCAATCAAATGTGGGTGTAGGATACCGCCTGCAAGTTTGTTTATTTATTTAACGTCACTTTATGCTGCTATGGCTAATCAGGCAATGCTACACTGGGAGACATAAACTTTTCGTATAATTCGTATAATTTTTCTCTACGAAATTAAACTTTGCCATAGCGTCACGGAGGCGTTCCGAAACATTAATATTGTTTACGGTAAGGATACAGTGAATGAAAGAACAATCTTCCGTTGGTTTGAAAAAATTCGGTCTGGGGATTATAAGCTTACCAACAAAGAATGTGGTAGGCCGAAGACTAAGTTGGACAACGAAAAGTTGGAAGAGCTGGTCGAAGCGGTCCCTTCCAAACAACTCGTGAATTAGGTTTACAACTTGGAGCAAGTGCCATGACTGTTTCCAGGAACCTTCAGCAGTTTGGTAAGACAAAAAAGCTGGAAATATGGGTACCAAATGAATTAACCGAGGCCCAGCAGCTCACCAGATTTTTTTTTCAGGAGCTGAATATAGAGCTCCTAGTCACCCACCACATTCTCCGGACCTTCCTCCAACTGATTTTTACTTTTTCCGCTGTTTGAATAATTTTTTAAGAAATGAAAAAATTGACAACGAAAATGCCCTGAAATCGGCCTTCCAAGATTTCGCTTCTTCTTTGACACCTAATTTCTACAGAACGGGGATGGAAATGCTTGTTTTGGCTAGGGAGAAGTGTATTGAAAGTGAAGGATCCTATTTCGGTTAATAAAAGTATTGTTTAATGTTTTTTTTGCTAATAATTTAAATTTACACCTTCACTGACATTTCATATGTTACAGCGCAATATAATAAGGATAGGTATCTTCAGCGAGTGAGTGCCAGACATCCCATAGCCTCGGTACCTTCATTTTATGTCCCATCCGAAGAACTACATAAGTAGGAAGTTTTTACTGCCTCTGAAAAAATCTTAAGGCTACCGGGTTGCGAGCGCGCGTTCACGACAATAGTAGGTTGTTATTCTAGCCACTACACCACAGGTGACAACTACCACTACAAGTGCACTCAGTCAAACCATATTCTCAGATTTCAGAGCCATATTCGTCATCTTCTAAATCTCCGTTTTCCTGTGATTTCCCCTGCATGACTACCTGTAGTATTGTGGCCCAAGTAATTTAGCTTCCTGATTTATATTTCAATGTTTAATTATTTTTCTTTTTGAGTTTTCGCAAAACTTCCTCGTTCGTAACTCTATCAATGTAAGATATTCCCCATATTCTACATAGCCTTCTACATAGCCCTATATCGAAGGTTTCTATCTTTCTCATCATACATTTTGAAATGGCGGCAGCTTCCATACTGTACAACAGCATGGAATTGAGTATAACAGTGCAGAATTGAGAAGGTGTGCCATAATAGCATCGTTGGGGTTTTGATTAACACCAGGATTTTAGGTTTACTAAAACTCATATTCAAACCATAATAAGCATTCACCATAAATTGAAAATGCAATCCAAAATTCTTGGACCTTTCCTATTGTATACGGTACCAGCAATACAAGCTTAATTTTTATTTATTAGGCCATTAAGTTATAGAAATATCTCTTTTATATAAGGATAAACATGTTTAATATAATTATGTATTTAGCTGATAAATAAATTGAAATATACAAACTATAGAGGAGCAGACAGATAGAAGATATGGCAGCTAACACTTGTTGGGTGGGGCCTCATTGGCCTCGGAGTCGCTGACCTTGTAGCAACAGAAATTTTTTATTTAGTGACCAATGCCCTGGAGAAGGATATTAGCATAAGCTAAACCAGGCTATTAATAACTAAACATAAAAGCGCTTATTTTCATAATGTCCGTAAGTATATTATGCTGTTTTCATAGCCCGTGCTGTAGGGCGTTACAAAAATTTATCGGGGAGAGCAAAATATAAAATTTTCCTACTACTTGAAACTAAAAATTTCCTCATTGTAATAAATATTTTACATAGCGAATGCCTGCGTTCCGAAATATTATTTTACTATCTTTAGGAACTAACTGCATTGTTAGTAAATTTAATAACAATAATAATAAAGTCTTTATTTATTCTGGGACAAGTCCCTTTAGAATAACAATGAAGGAATTAATATATAATATACTATGTCTTACATTATAATGTAATTACATTTGATTAATTAATACAATTAAATTAATAAATGAGAAGGAATTAAGAGAATTGATGGAAAGAATTGTGAATTACCTCAAATGACAATATTTAAAGAGTAAAAAAAAGAGTACAAGAAATAAAAAAACATAGAAATAAGATAACAATAATTATAGAGAGAAACAATTGGTAGTTACATATGTATGTAGATCATAATGTCAAGTAGAAAAAAACAAAGCAAATAATGAAAGAAAAATACAAACAATATCAACTAATAACATGTTTTTAAAAATACATAACTTGATGAGTGAACTGTCAATTATATAAACAAAACGCACTTATATATAAATAAAAACACATCATTCATTCATCAATTATTCATTCATTTTTGGGGCATTGTAAGGATATTAGGTGATTGTCTTTACGGGATTTGAAGGTTGAAAGATTATTGGAGCGAGGAACGGAAGAAGGCATTGAGTTCGAAAGGGACGAGGATCGCATAAGGAAAGCTTTGCATTTGAGATGCTGTATATAGGTCTGAGAGCCGAGAACGGGTGTTACGGGAGTTGACTGAGGTTTTGAATTTTTAGGAGATCGGAGATGAATGATGTTCGGTGGGATTGGATAACTTGGTAAAGAAAGGATGCTAGGAAGTAGTTACGGCGATAGGAAGGTAGAGATTACTATGTTTTATTATCTTCATTATCTACGTTTTATTATCTTCTAGCTTTCTTTAAATTCCTATTATTTCTCATCAATTATTTCATAATTTATCTTTTACTCTTTGTATAATCCTGTCACTCCTATCATTTTTGTATATACAAACTTATACATACTGTTTATACAATTTTTCTGTGTTCTTTCGTTCTCATCCCTGAAGATTATGTTGAAATGTGGACACAAATAAAATAAGTCTAGCTTATTATTTTGTTTAAATTATTTACTACGTCCCCTGACCATTTTACACTCTTCTAAGAAATTCTTGTCAACCATTTCCACATGAATATTTAACTGCAATGTCATACCGTTAATTTGAGATAATATCAAAAACGCATTCACAGACTTTATTTCATCTCAAAACCCTGCATTTTTCAGTCCTGGGTATTGAATTTGACAAGTTGCGAAAAAATAATACAAAATGAGGGTAAACATTTTGAATAAAAATGTGTTGATTTCATAAAGCCGTTTAACTAAACATTTCTTTTGAAAATGGAAACGAATTCCTAATGGAACGACTGAAAAGAGGTAATTGAGTATAATAACATGTTTTTTATTTGTTTTAAATGGTAAATTAATTACGCGTATTGATTATTTTTTTTAAAATAAAACAAAATTGAAAATTAATTTTTTTCAGACTTATTAAAGATTCAAAAATTAAAAAGTATTTTAAACAAATGAAAAAAATTACAATTGAGTTAGACGATTCGGTTATCATCTTATCTCAGTTTCCTAATGAAGAGATACAGTAAAAAGGCGAGCAAAGTTCAATTCGTTGGAAATAATTAAAATATATATTTTGACAATCTACTTAGGTGAATCTATTAGCTTTATAGAAAACACATCAACTGTAATATATACACTGTATGTGTATATATTATACATGTATGTTTGCTCTGTGTTTTCTTGTCGATTGTTTATAAGATAAGTATCTTTCAGGTTCTTGAGATTCATATATAATAATTTATAACTTATTTATACGTATTATCCACAATGTATGTACATATACATATACATAAAACTACCTGTACCACTGCAACCTATGAAGGGTATTGAGTTAAGTACATGGTAGAGAGAGAGACTTAACTGTTCTTTGGACGAAGGTTGTGCCGGGAGGTGATTTGTCCTAGATCACACTCAAAGATTCTTCACCCTTTTTCACACTATAAATTTGGAGAGCCAACTTATAGAGGCTGCGAAAGCACCGGGAGGGTCTCAGGTCGCACAAGATTCATTCTCGGCTACTAAAAGATTAAATAGAATCTGCCAGCAGCCGGATTTGATCCTGAGCCACTACGGGAGACATTCTTCTCACAGACCTGCTTCACGTAGAACCCTATAAATATGCCCCTACTGTTAATTCAAAGTGTTAATTCAATATGTGTATTTTGGGAAGATTATAAATCGGAATCCAAAATAATAATTTCCATAGTATATATTAACTGCATACAAAATAATATCTATAAATTATTTTTTGTTTTGGCTTAGTTTTGTTTAGCTGAGTACTTTATTCTTATAATCCATATACAGTGTGTCCCATTTCAAGTGGATCAAACGATTTTAATAAAAATCTGCTTCGACGTTTTTATAGAATTAAAAAAAAAATTAAAATTAAGATTTTTAAATGGCCAGACATTTTCTGAAAGATTCAAATACCTTGATTAATAAGTTATTACGACTAAAAACTCTTAAATAAAATAGCTTAATGCTACATTACGTTTCCTCGTAAAGGAGGTATACTAAAGTAGTGAACTTTGAATGCTGTTTCTACTTAACCTTTGAAAGATAGAAAAAAATGTTACATTCATTGTTTCCATGGTTTGTAATGTAAATTTCAGAAAAATAAAAATAAATGGGGGTCAAAGGGAAACTACATTTTTTGAAGGTCGATATTGACCATTTAAAATGAAAAACCAAAAAATGTTTTTTTATTTCTTCAAACTAGGCCCGAATAGCTATAACTTTTACCTGAATTGTTTTTCTGAATTTTGTTTTGTTTTAAAAGTTAAAAAAGTTTGATCCACTTGAAATGGGACACCCTGTACATTCATTATTATGTTATTAGATAATAGATGAGAATAATTAGTCTGAGAATAAAAACCAACACAATGGACTCAAGGACAGGCAGTATGATTATTTTTTTCATAACGATATTCAATTGTAGAGTAATTTAAAGGGGACAGTCGATGAGAATCCTGAGGAATGGTTCTGGTAAGATAGACCATATTGACACGAACATGTTTTCCCACAATGTTAAAATGTTTTATACATATTCATCCAAAGCATTTAATGCACAAGCATCAGAAGATAGAACCACGGTGATACTGTAAACCAAAAGCTCAGCTATTTAAATTAAAATAAGGGAATTGCTGGACTTTCTGGTTCCTAGGACAAAAGCTTAGTAGATACATAATATTGGGTTATAAACAATTGTTATGATTGATAAATAAAGAAACATTTAATGAGTAATGATAAGTAATTGGCAAAAGTTGAATCTAATGAATGAAGCGGGACTACTTTGCGATTACCACACGCCACCGATCAAGATAACAGAATTCCTTTACGATGTAATATTTCTTTAAACAAGTGAATCATTTGAAATGTTAAAAAAAAGAAGATAGATAATGTAATCAGGTATCGATTTTGATTTATCTAACGGTAAATGCAACAGACAATTACAGTGGCAAGCATTCGCAGAAGTTTATCTTTAATGACAAATATTTTATTTACCAACTATATATACTACTATTTACACCGTTTCGGAAGCATTTAGACAAGCTTTTATCCACTGTCATCCCTTGGACCCGTTATAAGCCCTGAAGAAGATCTGCAATGCTGGTCGAAACGTTGGCTAGTATAATAAACAGTTTTTATTAATAGTTATTAACTATTAATAAATAGTTTTCCTTATTAAAGAGAATTTTTGCTGATCTCCGCCCGGACCATTTTCTTCCTCAAATATATAAAGTTAACTAATATTATTCAAGACTTTTATCATTATAGATAGCATCCAAGATTGTAGTTGTTGAAGCAAACAACGTAAACAAAAAACAAAAAATGAAGAATATTAATTGACCTACACAAGCTCTAATCTAACAGTCTACCGTGAAAGAGAAGATTTATTGTAATTTACAATTTTTTAAAAAGTGTTTCTTGAATCTAATGTTACAAAAACCGTTTTAATTTGTTTCAAGATAAATTTTTGGATTGAAAGATGTTCAAAGTGTTGAAAACTAAACCTGAACCACCACATCGCTTGGAGGGTCTTTCGTTCAGTACGTGGTAGAGACTACTGTTTCTTGGACAATGCTTGTGCAGGGAGGTGATTGAAGAGTTGAAACAGCACGGTTATTTTAGTGTTGCAAGAAAGGTTATTAATGAGGTAGTCATTGATTCGATAACAATACCTGTATTTCTGAAATAATTATTCAAAAGTTTCAGGTGAATATTGATGAAAATAGAACATTTATATTGGTATAAATATTTGCAAAAAATTTAAATAATGTATTTTTTCCTAAAATCAGACTTACTCCCCACCAAATCATAAATTGATTTAGTCTAAAACACAGGTTTCCACACAGTCAATAATGATAGAGTTGATATATATATATATAGATGAGCTTGAATATAGTAACTACTGAAGATTTATTGTCAGGTTTGCATTTCTTTTATCTGTCTCATTGTGTGTTCAAGACATGACAAAAATACCTTAGAGTGTAGAGTAAATAATCACAGCGCTTCGTATCACCAAAGCTAAATGCAATAAATTCATTTATGTCATATCAAAGCACTCTCGAGACTAAGCTTATTTTTTTAAGCGTATCTATATTGTAATTAATATATACAAGATATGCTCTATATATAGAGTATATAAAAATGTAAAACAATCATGTATATAAAACAAGGAAATATCAGTTGATGCTTTTACATCTGCACTCAATAGCAATAATATATTCATATGCATACTAATATGTCAGTTTGTATATTTATATATATGTATTTAAATTTATGGAATGAGGAACAGATATTTTTTTCCTTCTTGGGATAGATTATGAACAAGTCGACCTCGTTAAGCTGCCTAGGTTCTGCCCCTGTGAAATTCCCAATCCATTTCTCGGTTAAAGCCAAACAAAAATAACAAAAAAAAACAAAATAAAAACACTACCGATAAAGTTATCTCTGGCTATCTATCTATATAAATATAGAAAGAAATGTGTATTAAAAACATGTATAAATATTTAAATAAATATATTGGTTATTTATGGAGTACATGGGTGATCGGTTTTAACTGTTACTTTTTTATTATTCTTTTTTAATTTTATACAGTCCTCAAGGTAGTATCCTTGGCCCAATCCTTTTTACAGTTTATACAGCTGACATCCCAACTCATCCTAATACTATCCTTTCCACGTATCCTGATGATACATGTGTATTATCAGTCAACACCAATCCAATTATTGTATACCAAAGCCTCCAATTCCATATCACTGATCTTGAAGAATGGTGCCAAAACAGGAGAATTAAAATAAACTCTCATAAATCGCATCAAATCACTTTTACCTTACGTCGTAACCCAATGACTTCCTTCCCTTCAGTATCCTTTAATGATATCCCACTTATGCCTGTAGAACAGATCCGATACTTAGGGTTGCATCTTGACAAACGATTAACCTGGAATCCTCATACGAGACTGAAAAGACAAGAAACCGCTCGACGTTTCAGGCTACTTCAACACTTACTAGACAAACGCTCTAAGCTCCCAATTAACTACAAAAGACTCATCTACATGGCCATCATACGGCCTATTTGGACTTACGGAGTAGAGCTTTAGGCTCCACTAAGCCATCGAATTCCTCTCTTATCCAATCCCTAGAATCCAAAATCCTTCGTAAATCCTTAATGCGCCTTATTTTGTTAAGAATAAAGTCATCAATAATGACCTTAATGTCATTTTTTGCTGATTTGGCCCGAACCCGCTATCTATCCTTTCATAACAAACTTCATTTCCACTCAAACCCTCTAGTTTCAAACCTAGCTTCCTCTTCAATTCCCGATAATCCTCCGAGGCGTCTAAAAAGAAGATGGCCCCGTGACTTCTTAGTTGAACTTGTGATTTGAGTACTACCAGTGGGCAGTTTCTCTACTTGTCATTTTCACATGTCATTATGTATCGCTTAGCCCATTTACTTGATGTATTATTGTAATACAGTTGTAAATATCAATAAATAATTAAATTTAAAAAAAACTTTATACAGTACAATGTGTTAAACCGCAAGACTGTGTTGTAAGCTCTATTCTCTATACCGTTTACACTTCTGATATTCCGGAACACCCATGCACCACCACCTATACCTTCGCTGACGGTACAGTCTTTATTTCTTTCCACAAAGATCCAAACTCACCCGCTATAGATCTTCAAAATCATATATTTGGTATAGAAAAGTAGTTCTACAGACAGCAAATAAGAATAAACGCCTGAAAATCGAGCCTTACGGGAAGCCTCGTATTTAGGAGTCAAAATTGACAACGACGAATTATCTTAGAGATTACTATGTACGTTATCTCGGACTAAACTTTGGCAAAAAACTTACATGGAACATACACACAAAATTAAAAAGACAAGAACTGTCAAGGCGCCATGAACAAATAGCACATCTCCTGGATTTGATTAGCTCTTCACTTGATTTACGACACAAACTACTAATCTATAACTGTATACTAAGACCTATTTGGACATATGGAGCAGAACTTTGGGGTTCAGCAAAACACGTCCATATAGACAAGACACAAACAACCCCGTCCAATAGTATCAATACAAACATTGGTTTAGAAATATTACATTTCCTACAATTTACAGAGCCCAATATTTAATTTTTTTTATTTGTTACCTCAAACTTGGTCTCAAAAGATCATGCATTTTCAAAATCAAACATTCATTCAACATATATATACCACGGAGAAGCAAAATTATTTTCAATTTTCAGATTAAACAAATAATTTTTCAAAACTTCGGAATAATATCAAACAACATTGATTCTGAATCTATGTTAGTATTTCGCAGTAGACATTATAATCAATGCATAAACAAAAAACATCGATTAATTATTGATAAAAAGATTGAATTTAAACAAGATAATATTTTGATAGTGTTTTCTAGAATGTCCGAGACGCAGTGAGGCTATCTGATAGTTTTTAGATTGGATAGACTTGATATGGGACATAGCTAATTTGAATTCTCGAGGATCAGGAATATTTTATGGGCTGATGTTAGGCCCAATTCTCCTCAAGGTTGGCTAGTCATTAGAATGCCGGTTCTAAATTATTACCATGTAGAGACTGTACTGTCTCTTGGTCAGCGGTTGTGCAGGGAGGTTATTTGTCCTAGATCACGCTCAACCGCTAGATTCCCCCCTGTATTTTGGGTACCCACTCTATAGAGGCTGGTTGAGCCACAGAGGGTCCTAGATCCCATGGGATCCCTTTCCGGCCGCTAAAAGATTAAATAAAAGTCTGCCAGTGAGTGGGATTTTAATCCACGACCTTCGGACTATAGTAACTATAACTGACTGTATATAGATTAAACTTTCACCTAATGCTTAGATTGTAGCATCATCTATACTTCAAAATGTTTGAAACGTTCATTTCTCGATGAAATTATTACCGAAATATACACATTTCCTATTCTTAAACTCTCTATTCATACTAAAGTTCAATATTATTTTTATTTTTAATCTATATTCAGTCATTAATAGTTACTGTATGCAGTCAACTATAAAATTATTTTTATTTTTGAAATTAAAAATTAATTGAATATTAAAAAGAAAGCGAGTGAAAAGTTAAAACTTAACTCGAAGCGACAACCTGTGGAACTGATGAACCCTATTTTTTAACTGACGTTTATAAATTTTATTAAATTAAAACCCAAAGAGATTTGGATTTATTAATACCCATGGAAGTATAAATAGTTGATAACAGGAAAATATAATATTTCTTAGTATGACTTTATTATTAAAACATTGTTATTATTATTTAGCAGAGTTCCGCATGAGCTTCGATGACTAATTATTCTTGAGACGAACGTTCTTCCACGAATGATTATTTCTAGAAAATCAGGTGATGCGAGCGGCCAGCACCGGAACCTATCACGTGAACGCAGAACTTACTGCAACGATACCAATCCCTTTCAATGAAGTAGTCCTGTTGTGATTTTAATTAAAAGTAAACAGTCGTTGCAATTTATAAATATAAAATAAGAAGGACTCGTGTGAAAGAAAGAAAGCTGTCATTTGATTAGCATATTTATTTTATTTTTGTTTAATCGCATCACGTTCTACTGTTAAGAATATCACGATGATCACACATCTTGTATATTATCAGTACGTTGTACGGTTTCTTTATCTATTTATATTTATTCTATTCACACAATTGGCAATAAATAATATAAAAATTTAAAAAAAAAACCTGTAGCACATCAACCCATAAAAGGTTTTGGGTTCAGCAAGTGGTAGCTACTGCAATTTTTTTAGGACAAAGGTTGTACAACGGGATGATTTGTCTGAGAACACGCTCAACCGCCAGGTTTGTTTCATACATTTTTTTGTTCGTTTATTCGTTTCATTTTTAATATTTGCCAAAAGTACATGTAATCGTGAGCTGTAGTTTGGAAGAGAGAATGTAATTATGAGTAAATTTCGGTAATAATTTTATCTAGAAATGGACGTTTCATCAAACATACATCATCTGTATTGGGAGAAAACGGGGGATATGGGATCGGTTAAGAGAACAGATTTGTCCTAGCTAGGGAGCGACCCCGGTGGCTCAAATGGTTAGAGTGTTGCCACGGTGACGCGGAGATCCGTGTTCGAATCCCGGCTGGGGGCAACTCTTTTCTCTTCAAAATAAAAATATTTAAAAATTAAAGCAATGATCAAAAAATTATAAATAATATAATGACCTATGTCAAAAAGATCCTAAAATTAAAAGTAATGTTCAATGAACATTCTTCCTCGTGTATACATCGCAAAATTGCAATAACACGGGGCATATGGGATCGGTGAAGAGAACAGATTTGGGAGCGACCCCGGTAAGAGCGTTGCCACGGTGAGGCAATAAACCAGCACCGGCTGGGTGCTTATTTTTTCTCTTCAAAATAAAAATACATCATCTGTACTTCGAAATGTTTGTTGAAATTTAAATTATTTGATAAAATGATTACCGAAATCTGCTCGTTACCCAATAGTTACATCATCTTTTCCATACTAAACCTAACGATCGCTTGTATTTTTGGAAAATTTAAAAAATGGAACAAATAAACAGTTAAAAGTTGTAACCCAACGCGAAGCGGCAACCTATGGGACAGATACCGAGAGGTGATTTGTCCGAACTCACGCACAACGGCCAGGTTTTCCTCCTATTAAGGGTACCCACTTCATGGAGGCTGAATGAGGGTCTTCAGATCTCACAGAATCCATCCTTGAAAGATTAAATAAATTATCTGCCACATCCTGATTTGAACCCGGGACCTTGAGCACCCCAACTCAGGGCTCTACCGCTGAGCTACTTCGCTCCCTAATAAATAGTAAATAGATAATAAACATCTAAAATGGTAACGAACTACAGTTAAACCTCACATCACCTCAAGGATACAATATATTACGATACTTCGACAAGAGTGTATATACAATATACACATACAATATCCCACTCCCACACTGCTTTCACGCCCTACTGAGAAACATGGGTAGCATGTGCTTTTATTTACACTACAGATTGTAACACACACTAAATCAACGCTGGCAAGAGCCACACTGACTAAACTTAGCTCTTGGAAACAAATTAGATTGGCCCTGGATGTAGTGTTGTTTATTTTTTAATAAACCATCAGTCTTAACGAATATACTTCTAGAATTATCCCAGAGCATTAATTCTATATTTGATAAAAATCATCCCGTATCTCCGTGATCGGACGAGGAGTAGTGTGTTCTAATTTGAAACTTTCATTTATAGTTGCCAAAATAATTGTTTGCTTCTTTTTGAAGTGAAAATTTCTTTTGGCGTAGCGCACACACATTGTTTTCGATGGTAGTAAGTTAGCCTGACTCGTCACGCTCTGAGATGAAACGCTCGATCATATGTTGATATAAAATTAATAGAGAAGCTGTAAAGGTTACAAAAATATATTGTGTGCTTAAACTTGAACTGTATTTCTTGTGTTAAATTATTATCTGAGTTGACTCGTGTAAAATCTTGTTTTCGGAAATAAGGCATAGAAATGATTATAGTTCAATCAATAATAGTTATTATTGATACGTAATAATAATTATTTTAACAATTACTTGCTTTACATTGTGAGGTTAGTGTATGTAGTTAGTGGTTAATCGTACTTATATTATATATTGAAAAAACGTTATAAACATTAAACCTTATAAAAAACATAATTATTGTTACTGCTATTATAAAGAGTGATTCGATCGTATAGGTAAGTCACTTCAAGTTTATATATACATATATATACCTAGATGTTGTTGTTGTTTGTTCATTTAACGTCACTTTATGCTGCTATGGCTTATCGGACGATGCTACAGTGGGAGCTCTAAATTTTGCCTATCCAGGTTTTATTAGGATAGGGATTTTTAACAAGTACCTGACATCGTACAGGCTCGGGACCCCCGTTTAACGTCCCTTCCGAAGGACGGCGTAACTAAGGATTTTTTACTCCCTTAAAAAATCCTAGGGCCACCTGCCTGGCTACGAACCCGCGATCTTGGGTTTAGTAGTTTGTTACGCTAACCACTAGACCACAGGTCGCCCCTACCTAGATGCATACATATAATTATAGGTATATATAATATAATTTAGAATTAACCTCACTATTATTATTTGTTAGCTTTTACTAACAATTTTATACGATATGTATATATTTTATATGTATATGTATAAATCTCTAAAATTTTAATTAGCTAGATACATACGTTTCCTTACAAGATACATAAATTTCCTTACAAGATAAATACATTTCCTTAAATATTTTATATAAATATAGATATGAGATATTTTTGTTATGTTTTATTTATATAATTTTTGTACATATGTAATGCTTGTGACTTTTGTAACACAGCACATCCAAGGAAGGGAAGTTGAATATGACAAAACACATAAAATCCATTAACAAATAATCAATTTAAACAAAAGTGTCGCTCAAGAGTGCACTCATTCTTGTTTTTTTCTTTCGTCGAGAGGAGATAATTTTCAATAAAAATCTGTTATGACTTCAATATGAAGTGCCCCCTCCGGCGATGACGTGTTTTTCAAAAAGGTTGACGCAAAAAAAATCGATGTTACCTATCATAGGAATGCTATCAATAATTAAGAAATTTCGACGTTCTTCAACTATTTTTGAATTATACGATAGGTGAACGAAGGTCGCACCAAAGCCACGTAAAAAATGGCCTAAATGAATGTATCCTTTGAAATATGGAAATCGACAATTTAAAGTAAAAAAAATTTAAAACAATAATCAAAACTCTCAATACAATAGAAATAATTATTCTTTCTATTGTATTGAGTTTTCCCCAAAATTGGCATATTCTCCAACTAAATTTTATGATATTATTTCTTTTCTGGTCTTTCTGCTATGAACAACTTCTGCACCGAGACCGAATCCTGCAATGGCTTCCTGAACTTGGTTGATCGCTGAAATTCTTGGCCAGCTTCTTCTTTTTCTTGAGAGCGCCAGTACAGGGTTATTTTGGTATTAATCAATCTTCCATCCTCTTTAGTTGTGCAAACCACACTAATCGCTTGATAATGATTTTTTCGAGGATAGTATTTTGAGCATCTCTCGAACTAATATTGCATATCACTCCAAGATATTCCGGCTTTCCTTCTCCAGAAGTTTTTCTTTAGTTACACAGCCATATAACATAATTGCCATTACAGTAGTTTATATCAACATTTTATTTTGTACATAATATGTATTATGGTGAATATTTTAATAGGAAAAATTAAAGATTAATGTTTACTTTTCGCATGCATTCCCGAATGCGTTAATGTAGAACACTTAATAAGAGACTAAAGGCATTTTCAAGATCAACAAATACCAAGCTAAGCTATTTCTGTATCCTTAACTCAGTTTACGAATTGAAACATTAAAGCTATCGATGAAATAACTCAATCTGGCCATTTCAATTTATTTAATCTTCATCCTGAAAACTTCGACCATCGCTTTTAGCTCTTAGATAAGATTAAAGCACTTACAATACAAAAATAACATACAAGTAAATTCATAATAATCACGTGATTTTTTAAGCGAATATAAAAAAAGAATATTATATAGCGTCCGGAAGTAAAAAACAAATAAAAGATTATTTAAAATTATCAAGTGATTATCTTTCTTTATTAATTGTATTAATTTTTAAATATCTTTATTTTGAAGAGAAAATATTTGCCCTGGCCGGGATTCGAACCCGGGTCGTCCAAAGGTCCAAATTGATTAAATGAAAAGAAGTCCAAAAAAAAAAGGTTACTACGTATTCTTTAGATCAAACGGTAACACCAACGACATAAACATGATATAACGCTGTCACGGAGAGACGGACGACCCGGGTTCGTATCCCGGCCAGGACAAATCTTTTCTCTTCAAAACAAAAACATTTAATTATCTTTCTTGTTTGAGTAAGAAGCGCAAGTAAAACCAGTTGGAATTTTTTTATGAAGATCAAAAAAAAAACTATACCACTCACTATAAATCATTAGGGTTCTTGAGTCCAGTAAATGTAGAGACTGTACTGTTTCTGGGACAACGATTGTGCAGGGAGGTTATAGAAAGAGTTGGGCCGAGAACATGCCCAATCGCTAGGTTTGCCCCAAAGTAAGGGTAACAACTTAATAGAGGCTGGGCGAGGACGAGAAGATTCTTTATAAAAATAATTTATCTTGATTTTAACCTGGGATCTTAAGCATATCAACTCAGCACTTTACACCTTGAGTTAACCAACTTCCTTCTAAAGGTGTTTTCCCGCTGAATCTATTAGTATAGGAGAGAAAAACGTCAAAGAGACATAAAATGCATTGGAAAAATTCCAGCCAGAAAGCATTTAGTCTCTAAAATATTTTAATATTTTTTTTCTATATAATTATTCTAAACAGTTATCATCCACGGGTTTTGCCTTGATGTAAAGGTGCACTACCACTACCGAAACTATAATCAAAGTAGCAGTTTTAATGATAAGATATCTCTGTCGTGTGCTTCCTGTGAACAAAGTGATGTTATTTTGGGAAGTAAATTATATTTTCCCCAGGTTCATTTATAATTTGACATCTAAATTAAATGAGGGAAGAGGGATTTACTAAGAGTAAAAAAGTAAGTAGTGACTCTACTGTTTCTTGGACAATAGTTGTGCAGGGAAGTGATTTGACCTACAACACACTGAACAATGATAACGACCATCTTTCTAAAAAGAAAATATTTTTTATTTATTTAAAAAAAATTAAATGTTGATATTTTAATGAGTTGGGGTGCTCGATGTGTAGAAAGTCATATAGAGCTGTAGGTATTTAATTTAAATGTGAATATATTTCAATAGTATAGCTATAAATAACATTTTTAGTAGTATTCTAGTAGACATAACTTCCTTCAAAATTTCCTCCAGGAATGACGTCATCATAGCACTCCAGTGCACTATCAACAGCGTGCCCGTATTTCCCCGGACACGTTATTTTTAATGGAATCGCTAGCATCTACTGGTTTGTTATGGCTGCCTTCCTGGTGATAAGCTAGAAGAAACGAAAAACTGGGATAGAAACATTGAATTGATTGCAAAAACCTAGAGAATAATGAAAGTTCAAATTTGAAACCAGTCTGGGGTAGAAAATTCTACTAAAGCATATCAGCTTATGACATATAAGAACGGAGTGAAATGGGAATATTGCATCAGCTTAGTAGGGCGATGAGAGATAATTCTTTTCGTATCAATATCACGATCGCATTCATTAGGAACATCATGAGATTTCATTTTATGTAAATATAGTTATTTAATGTCGTATTAATTTTTATATGTTTAATTAAAAACAATTTGATGGTATCGGCATCGCTAAGCCTTACTATTATTATTACTCAAGTTAATTAAAAATTGACTAAATATTTATATGGTTTTTAAATTTTGTATATAATTATTTTTTGTAAACATCATTTTTTCCTCCTATTTTTTTTTAACGATTCTAATAATTCTCCATAATTGATTTTAAAGGATTGAAATATATAAAACTCTTTGTCTAGTTCTCAAAGAAATAACAACTATCAATAGATTTTTTTTTATAATCATTTAATGAAGAAATCAAATAAATAATAACATCAGTTTTATGGTATTTTACGGACTCTCGACGACTTGCTACTCAATATAAAAAACTAACTGAGTATTTTAAATTAAATTTTGTGGTTTTTGACTTAAAGAAGGGGAGACCTTCTCGAGTAACGTCAGGGGGAGGCTGAAGCTGGCCTCAGATATTGAAATATATCAATACAAATACATAAGAGCTAATGAATAATCATGTTTTTATAAAAATACAAATATACATTTTTAATAGGTAAATAAGGGTCACCTGTGGTTTAGTGATCAACATAGCAACTTTCTATGCCTATAAATATGCCTATAAAAAAAACTAAGGTTGCGAATTCGCAGCCCGGCACCTTTCCTAAGATTTTTAAAAGAGAGTAAAAAATCCTTGTTCGTGCCGTCCTTCGGAAGGGAAGTAAATTGGGGGTTCCGAGCCTGTGCTATGTCAGGTACTCGTTAAATACATCTATCAGTAACATCGTCCGATTAGCCACAGCAGCAGAAGTTGACGTTAAATGGATAAACAAAGAACTTAGTTGAAACACATTTACTGAGAATTCTAATCCAAACAATATATTTATACCAACGTAGAATAGATTCCACAAGAGGCCTTTTATTGAACAAGTTCTAAACAGTCAATGACCTATGACCGTTCCCTTCTTCCATGGCTATAACGTTGCACTTTAACTATTTAATCATGGGATCAATAATTGTTTCGCCGGATTGATGAGTGCTTGTTTACAATCGCAACTAAAATAGATTTAAGAAAACATAGCAAGCGTGTTGTAACGTTCTAACTAAAGATAGCGACTGGAATCAACTTAATGCATCGGGGAGCCTCCCTCAGCAATTTGAAAAAAATTATTTTTTTTAAACAGTTTTCTATTTCATATACAATAGGGGCTGTTATGTATAAAAATCTGTACCAATACAACTGGTGAAAGGTTCCGGGGTTCAGTAAATGGTAGAGTCTACTGTTTTATGAAAACGGTTGAGCAGGGAGGCTATTTGTCCTGGATCTCGTTCAACCGCCAGATTTCCCCCTTATTTTTTGTATACACTTTATATAGGCTGGCTGAGCCCCAGGAGGGTCCTAGATCCCATCTGGTCCAGGAATTTCAGCTTGGCAACTCAGCGCTCTATCACTGAGCCACTTTACTCCCTTTTATATACATAGTAATTCGATATTCGATTGAATGATATTTATTTTAAAATTTGAACAAACCATTTAATATTTCGAGGTTTCGCCCCCCACCCAGATAAATTCATGGGTTCGCTAATGAATTAATGTCCGTTGAAATATTAACAATAATACCATTTCCTGAGAGAAAGTAGACCAACAGAAAATAAGTTGGTTCAGAATTTTAATTTAAATTAATAAGCTAAAAAACAAGATATATTTTTGTGGTGGTGTAGTGGTTATCTTTCTCTTATGCAATCTTTTATGGTCCGGTAGTTGGTCCTAGGATTTTTTAAATGGAATACAAAAATCTTGAAAAATATTAGTTCATCTTATATACACGAGGAAGAAAATAGTATAGGTGGAGGTAAAAAAAAATCTCTTAAATAGGGAGAACTGTTTATTGGAAAGTCAACATTTCGACCCACACTACAGGTCTTCTTCAGGACTTCCTTCCAGGTTATGACATCCTTCCGAAGGGACGTACAGTGGGGGTCCCGAGCCTGTTACTATGTCAGGTACTGGTTAAAGATCCCTGACAGCCTCTCACATTAGCTATAGTAGCATAAAGTAGCGTTAAATAAATAAACAAAATTTTCTTTTTCTTTATCTCCCCCAATTCTATTTACAACGTAAAGTCCCTCCTTAACAAATTCAAAATTAATTATATAAAGACTCATGTAAATACACATGTTTTTACCCACAGCTATTTTAAAATACTTAGCTAAAAGTCTTGTTATCTGCTAGAAGTAATTTAAACTCCCAGGACCTATTCTATAGGCGATGAAGTTTCAAAAAAAATCTTTCCTTAATTGTTCGGCTTTCACCCAGAACAGGTTTCCATAAACAGATACAAAGTTAAATTTACCAAATTAGGCCAAGTTGAAAATATTATTTCCGTTTTTGGATATGCTATTGAATATAAAAATTGTTCAAAAAGAGTGTTCAAATCCATACCTTCTACAAAGAATTTTTGTGAATAAAGTTTACTGAATTCACGTTATTTTTAGTGTTAGTCAACAAAATTAGAAGATAATACTAATTTATAAGATTCTTTATGAAATTGAATTAAACATTATAAGAAAATTACACAGTTGAATTTAAAAAAAATGAATAGTTGGGAAAGTAATATGAAACGGTAGTAAAAATAAGATAAAAATTCAACAATTAAACTGAATAATGCTTAAGTTTTTAAAAGTAGAAACAATTTAACTAACGCAATATCAAAAAAATACTTACCATGAAAATATTCTTATTGAAATATATTTTTTCAAAGAACAAGACTATTGCCCTCTTTACAGCATTGTATTATTAAAGCAATTTTACTTTTTTAATAGTAAAATTATTTCTTGAGTATTTAATATTCATTAATAACGTGAATTGATGAATATTCCATTTTTTTATTTTTAGTACAAGTTTTTTTTTTATTTCACAAAGTAAGTTATGAGTATTTATGAGAATTCATACCAATCCGAAAAGTTTAAACAAGCATAGTAGATACTCCCTCAGGGTTCAATGCTAAGCCCACTTCTTTTCTACTTGATGTTCTCACTGAATTTCTGCATAGCGAATATCCTGGGCTTAATTAAATCGGAAACAGAATTCCAACGAGCCAAAAATTTTCATGTTATATTATAATAATAATTATAATCATGTTATCTCTAAATATGGTTTAGACAATGTAAGGATAATTTAGATGCAATTACTTACTTCGGGATAAATTCCAACAAGCGGTTATGCTGGAGTTTACATGCAATATGTGGGCGAGTAAGTTAAGAAAGACAAACACAAAGTAAGATTAGCCATCGCTATTTCGTCAAATTAATATTTATACAATTGATTATTAGTTAAAATATTTAAATAACAGCATATCAGTGACTTTTAACTTTCAGCTGCGCATATTAAAACTTTTTAAGCAATTAAATAAAAAAAACAAATACATTTATCAGAGTATCTATTTTGTTTTTTACTTTCTGGCAATATTTGAGCTTAAAATAGAAGTTGATATGATTTAAGCAAACACTGAACGGATCTATTCGTAGATAATATAATGGACAAATAGGTTTAATTGCCTATTGGTCAAACCTTATCTTTGATCCGATTTCTATTGATGTGTTCATACAAATATTCATATTGCATCTCGAAATGCTTTACTCTTATTTGCTATCGTAACTTCGCAATAAAAACGACGCAGTTAGGATAGACGTGCACAGTCAATGAAAAAAATGCACGAAGAGAAGGCTATTATACATTGAACTAGCTGACCCAGCCACGCGTTGCTGTGGCTGTTATAATAGTTTAAAAAAAATTACTATACCATCGAATTTTAAAGAAACAATGAATGAATTAAATAGATTTTGGATTTTAAATTTTATTCAACGTATACCTAAGTATAGTATATAACAAATAAATATTAGTAATAAAAGTAATATTGTTTTAAATTATAATAATATCATTAAAATCGGTGGAGTAGTTTCGGAGATTAGCCCGGATAAACATCGTGACAGGAGATTTTTATATATATAGATAGTTAAGATTCCGATTATTTGTTATATGATAGGGACTGAACTCAGAATCTATAAGACCTACACAGCTGCGTTTGGGCTCAAATTGTAGCAAATTGATCTACTTTAAAAAAGGTTAATTCGGTTTTTTTTCTCCAAAAACGCACCGTTTAGGAGATACAGGCCAAAAACTAATAATAACTCCGAAAATATCGAGGTTTTTTGGCCACCAATAACCAGTTTTCCCATCCGTTTTTTCTGATGCGACTTCAGAATTACACTACTCAGACATGCCCTTAGAACATATCAAAAATGCAACAGGTAAGAAAAAATATAATTTTGCAAAAAACATATCCCGGTCATTAATCGAAATACAACATGGCCTATATTTTAAGTTGGACAATGTTACATATCTGTGCGAAATTTCATTAAAATCGGTCCAGTAGTTTCGGAGATTACCCCGAAGAAACATCGTGACAGGAGATTTTTATATACATAGATATGGCAATCTTAGGAGAATTAGGGATTAAAATAAGCAAAAAAAAATATTAAAGCAGGGGATCATTTTTATAACTACCGTAAATTGGTGATAGGCCTTGAGTTACGTTTTCTTTCAATATTCCCAACAATAATTTAAATAATTCTGAAAATAATTTAAATAATAAAAAAAAATGATGGCATTAAGATCCGGGAATAAGGAGTGATACTAGAAGGTTTTTCCCGTATTTAAACAATATCCACATTTTTGTTTCCCAAACTGATAATTATCTTGGGAGAAGATATAGATTTTTCTTTTACAGTAGGATCACACTTGACACTACACTAAAGTTGGTCACTAACACTTGAGTTCAAGTTATCAAGTGTGATCCTACTATAGAAGACCTGGGAATGTGGGTCGAAACGTCGGCTTCCAAGTAAACAGTTCTCCCTATATAAGAGAATTTTCTTGACCTCCACTCGGACAATTTTCTTCCTCTTTTTTCTTTTACACAATTTCTATCGAAAACATTGGAATGCTAACATATTTAACTTATTTAAAACGGTTCATTGCTCCACGGATTGTACTCATTGTTATTATTCCATTGGCACCCCGTTTCATGTAATTATCCCATTTTTCTCAATTGGTTTTATTTTATTTTTGATCTTTAACCGAATGCTTATGATTTTATCTCAAAGGAAGCAGCTAACTAAATGGGTTTTTTTAATTACTGTACTTTACCATATAGGATTTACTAATTTAAAACGAGTAATTAGTAAATTTAAAAAAGTAAATTTTCATTTTAAAAAATAATAAAAGCTGTACTTGTACAACCCATTATGGGCATTTGGCTCAGTTACACAGTTGAGTTTTTACACTTTTTAAGCCAATGTTGTATGTCCCCCTTCTACGCATACCCACTTTATAGAAGCTGAGCGAACCCTAGGAGGATCTGCGGACCTCACAGGGTCGATTTATGGCTGTTAAGTGTTGAAATAATTTATCCGCCTCAGCAGGATTTAAACCCGGGACCCTCAACACAACAACTAAGGAACTCCTCTTCCAAATCAGAAAAATAAAATATATTCCATGTCTATTTCGTCATTGAAACAACCTGACCCTATCCAAATAAACTCTCTAATTATGAAAATATTATAAACATTATGAAACAATTATTTAGTTTTATTATTTGGAGAATCCTTTCATTCACTCTTTCGCTGGGATCTGAACTAATGCATCAAGCTTTAATACGTTATGAGGATGACTGACTACTTCATAATATAATGTTAAACGTTAATACAATGGTCGAATTCCTCAGCATTTATTTTTAACTCTTTAAAACTATTCTTAGTTCATTTATAATTCTAAACGTGTGGAACAGTTGAGTTATTACAGTTACACAACCCTCAAGTGCCTACATTAAGCGTCCATTTTGAACAACTGCCAAGCGGAAAAAGAAGTCTTCTGTCCTTCGTTTTCCCACTTTTGCTTATCAAAGATAAACTACTGAAGCTTCTCAAGCCTTTGAATTATTCAAAAAATATTGTTTATTGCATTTTCCTACTGCTGTTAAAAAAACTGGATTCAAACTGGGCCGCAGCAGTGTTGAAATTACTAAGGTGACATCTTAGCACTCAGCTACCACAACAACCATTTTCAATATCATTATTCAGACATTATACATATGAAATATCTTTTCTAAAAATCTTTAGAAAATGTAGTAAAAAAACTTGTGTTAGTATAATATCTGTTAAAATTAAAAGTCAAATTCTTACCGTATGGGAAATTTCATAGTTCAAAAAGGTTAACCCTAAACCCGGCAAAAAATAAAAAAAAATAAATAAGAAACTGTTTTCTGCCAAGTTTAGTTAAACATGGAATGCCCCCCCAGGTATTTTAAACATTTATTAGGTTTAACTGCTAGCCGAGGATCGATTTTACATACAGATTAAATCTAATGGATAAGACCCATCTCATGATATTTCCACATCACTACATTTATAAATAATTATTTAAAAATATTATGCATCAACACTTCCACACAATAAAATTTAAAAATATATTTTTAATGATTTAACTTTCACAAACGTTGGCGTACTTAGCGCAGGACAAAGTGGTTTCAGGTCAAGACGAAAACAGGAGCGGAAATGCTTCAATAATGAATAAATTCTTATTGCCCTAACTTTGTCCTCGCCATTACATGAATCCCTAACTGCAGAAATACAACTGTCCCACTGTTCTTAATCTTAAGAGAGTGACAAGACCAGGGACCTTGTCCTTTCCCAGTTTCCAATATTCGGTAAATAAAATATGAAGGCCGGTTGTACCGTACTGTCATGCGGTAAAGTCTCTTTTCTGTAAAAAACGATGCCTTCTGGCTGTGGTAAAAGATTTAGGGAGTTAAATCTGAAAACTTGGAGTAGATGCCTTTCTGCAGCGATTCATACACCAACATCGACCTTCGTTTCCTTTGTAAATATTGTACTAATTTTCCTTTAAACAATTATCTTAGAGTAGGTGCAACATATTACTTCTAATCCTAGCATAATTTATGTTAATAATTTCATCACAATATAGTATAATTTTATTACTATGCTGACGCTATTGAGTATAGTGAAATTTAATAGTTTCTATGGAGGCACTGTAGAGCGTGATAAGAGATTACTTTTAGGATAAGATTTTATTACTTATTGCTTTGTGGAATGAGTATTCTATTTGATGACGTATTAGACTGGAAAATGTCGTAGGATTGAATAGATTCGATAGTGACATTATATCGCTTGTTTGCCATTATTAAAATTAAGATAAGGTTTTTTTTGTTATTGCTTATTTCATGAAAAAAATAAGAGATTTTAATTATAGAGTTTAATATTAAATTATAGAGAATTATAGAGATTTTAAAAATAAGAGCAGATTTAATATAGATGGTCAACGACTTTATCGATACATAAGAACAAAAATATGATGAAATAATAATATTTTCTGTTAATATAATATGAATTAGATTCAGGTTAACTAATTTATTCATTAAGTTGGAGGTTTGTAGATAATGATGGGAACACCAGGTTTACTCACTTCAAATAATATTTTTTTTTTAAATAAACTATAATGCCCTTATTGTAAAACAGTAAGATTCTGAGAACAAACATAACTTAATTACATCGAATTGTAATTCATCGAAAATATTAAAAGGGAAACGAATGAACACTTATAACTCGTTGTGACTCAACTCGAAGCGACAATCTGCGGAATAATATCAAATACATTTTTTATGCTTAAAGAAAATAAAATCAATATAACTCATACAATGTAAATCAAAATCACAAACTTTAACGTTTAAAAACAGAGGAAGAAATATCAAACTAAAACCAGTTCAGTCAAACCTAAAACTCTCTCTCTCACTCCCTCCCTCTCTCTCTCTCTCTCTCTCTCTCTCTCTCTCTCTCTCTTCTTGTAAAAGTTTACCAAATTGACTATCAATAATTCCTCTTATTATATCAGTAAACAGAATTGTTTAAATTATTAAATATCTAAATCATTAATAATTTGCTTAGATCGGAATTATTCTTAAAAACGAAATTTTCAATCTCTTTCTCTATACTTTTTTTATCTTCTCATTCGATCATACCATGAGATTATATAATATGATGCAATAATCAATACGTCATGTGACCTCATAAAAGATTTTCCACTAATAATCAGAAATGAAGATATCGCAATCATTAGCCTATGACCTATCATAATTAATCTGTAGCCTATCGGTTATGAGTCTGTTTTTTTACAATAAATTTGTTTATTAGCAAAGAATGATGACAGGAATAAACTGACAAATGAATATTAACGGTAAAATTAAAAGGTTAGTTTAGAATAGAACATTTTCAGAAAAAGAAAATCGATCGAATCCGGGTTGAAAATGGACAGAAGAAAGAAAGGAACAATGAAAGTGTCGGAATGAAAATATTCTGGGAAAATAAACAAATAAAGGCAAACGTTTGATGTTTGAGGGAAAACCACTTCAACCTGTGCCGTAGGTTTGGAAAATCTTGAGTTCCTGTGGACCGTCCCAGAGGAAGAGGAAGAGCAGGGCTCCGGTGGGAAGATGGAGTGGCACAGGATGCCAGGCACATCTTAAACGTCAGTAACTAGAGGGCAGCTGCATTAGATAGACCGCCTGGCGAAGGCTCCTTGAGGAGGCTAAGACCCATATCTGTGAGACACCTGAAGATAAATCGATGAGTTAGTAAAACACAGCAGACCACAGACCCTACAGAATAGAGACAAAGAAGTAGGAAAGTTATGATGGAAACTTTTTAAAATTGTTACTAATTATTTCACACGACGAGAAGTTATAGCTAAGGCTCTCAATATTTTTATCTTTTAATATTATAGAATTGTTTCGGTTGGAAAAGGAAATCCTTACGACGATATACGAACCAATAATCATAGATGTTCAGCAATCTAGAGTTAAAAGTATCAGAATGTTATAACTAAAAATTATTTAATAATATAAGCATATATATGATAAAAGAAAAAACAATTCTAAATGGTTCACAGAAAATCTTGAAAGTTTAGAACCACAAAAGGATAGACGAATTTAAAAAAAGCATAATAAAAAAAAAATTTTGCGAACGTGAACCTCGAATGGTCTGGACAAAAGAACCCAATAGTCTTCTTAATCATCTTGGACTGACCGATGGTTCAAGAATCAAAGATGAATCGGGTTGTGCGATTTATGTCCCTAAGTACAAACACTCTTCTCTGTATAAATTGCCTTCTGGTTTTTCATCACATACAGCCGAATTATATGCCATCTTAGAAGCGGTCAAATACATCAATCAATCCATAGATCAAAATTTTGTTATTTTAACTGATAGCAAGAGTGCATTATTATCACTTAATAATATTGTTAATAAAAGTATCAATAATGTCCAAAAGGAAATAATAGAATATCATTATCTGGCAACAAAAGCGAAAAAACAAATTATATTTTTGTGGATTAAAGGACATGTGGGGATCCCAGATAACGAAACAGTGGACAAAATGGCTAAATTAGCAGTTGCAACTGGCCAACAAGTAAACACTAAAATACCGTATACAGATTATTATAAAATCATTAAATTGGATGAGTTAGAAAGTTGGCAGAGACAATATCGGGACAACTCCACCGGGCAGTTCTATAAATCGATATTTCCGAAAATTTTTAGAAAACCGTGGTTCACAAATATAAACATAGGAAAGGATGCAATAAAAACTTACATTAGGCTGAGAACAAATCATGGAATTTCAACAGTTATTTTTGCAAGATAGGCCTAAAACAAAGTCCTAAATGTGAAAAGTGTAATCATAATGAGACCCTTAAGCATATTATACTTGAATGTCCAGCGTACACTCAACAAAGAGTAATAATGCTCAAGAATTTAAATTTGAAAACAAATTTTGTTTACGATGAAATATTAAAATTATCTGACCTTAAAAAAATTTGTGACCTTCATAAATATTTGAAAACAATTAACAAAAATATATAATACATTTATTTTTATTTTTTTGTACATTTGTGAGTTTTTGTATTATGTATGTGAATGTGTGTGTATGTAATATGCATATGTGTGGTGAAAAAATTTATATAATAACAAATAAACTAAAAATAATAAGTTAAAGCACTACCAATAAAGTAATTGGGCTTACTGGGAATATAACTTTCATATAATTCAGATGTGGCTGTATGGAATATACCAATGCCACTCCTATTGGAGACAAAGAAAAAAAAAAAAAAAAAAAAAAATCTTGGACTACTCTCAGATGTTATATTTTTAACAAATTATATCCAGGTCACAGATTATGATCTACTTTATCATGGACACAATGTAGTGCTTGGAGTTTGCCTTCGCCGTTTCGAGATCAATAGGGAGATAAATGTATATGAAAGTGTTTGTTGTGGAAAATTTATAATTATCGAAGGTTGACAATGTTACCTAATATTGTTAGGAATCGATTAAAAATGTTCGATATCCAACAAAGGAGGTTCGAACCAGGAACAGATGAAGGCTGGAGCGTGACATTTGCACAAGGACAGAGATAAAAAAGGAAAAAAGAAAATGAATTTGAATATATTTACAAACCATTCTTATAAATTGACGTACGTCTGAAGGAAGGGATTTTTCAATATGTACCACAACTCATGAAGGGTCTTGGGCTCAGTACATAGTAGAAACCGGATTTGTTTTTAGGCTGTGAGGGGAGGCGTTTTGTCACGCTCAACCTCCAGTGTATCCCCCAATTACAGAGTACCCGCTTTGTAGATTCTGGGTGGGCCCCTAAAGGGTCTGTAGATCCCACAGTATCGATCCGTAGCTGTTAACAGATTAAATATTTAATTTTATATAGCCATAAAATACGAACATAAATGGACAGCCATGGTGATTTTCAACAATCGTTTCAATGAAATCTATCATTCTATTTTTAATGAATTTTTTTTCAAACATGAAATTTTTTACATCGAAAATTTTCTGTTTGAATTTCGCGCCAAAACGGTTAGTTTTGATAAGAAATATTGTGACGTCATCAGGCTTGTTGTCAGTTTATCTCGCATCGTTGTCGTCAGTTTTCCTTAGAATTTTTGAAACGTTTTTAGCTTAAATCACTTATCATGTCTTACAAATACTGCAATGTGCCAATATGTGAAAGCACCACAAAATCAACCTTAGATAAACTGTTCCTTAAAGTTCCCATGGATCCAATAAGAAGAAAAAAGTGGTTTTCTCTGATGAGAAAAAAAAGATGGCCTGGCTCCTTCTACAAACTGTTTGCCTGTGAAGAACATTTTAATGTAAGTTTAAGCTTTGTACTCTTATTATAGATCTTCTACATTGAATATAGTGTAAACTTAGAATAGCTTCAGCAATAGCTAGTCAGTGTATAGTGCATGTAAACTCCCTCATAAACAAACACCATTTTCAGCTCCAGTGAGTTTGATCTTTTGTTTTTCCTCTTCTGTTACATGTAGAAGAAGTAGTAGAAAATATTGAAGTTAGATTAGTAGGGGGTCCAATAATTTTGGAAAAAGAGGCAGTGCCAACCAACTTCAATAGCCAAACAAAGAGGATCCAAGCACATCCATCCCAACCAAGACCTTTTGGTGTCAAAAGGATGAGACAATCACTAATCAGTGATGTTATGCAACCATCAATATTGAATAACGAAAACAGAAAACACTGGATTGAATGTCTCATAACCTATATTGGAAATTCCTACATGTTCTTCAAAAGTAGATGCAGAAACACAAGTATCATGGACATCAGACAATACACAAAAAAGTTCATATCAGAAGCAAAGCTATTCAAAATCAAAGGCATGTTTGAAATATAGGGCATCATCACCTGTTTTAATGGTAAAAAATATCACTCCAGTGTTTCAGATAACATTTTATCATATGTTGATGATAAAGCTGACAAAGATTTCTCTACTTTGTCTTAAAGTGAATCAAGTGATTGTGATGAAGAAAGTATGTCAGCATTACAAAGTTTTAAGCACAATCAAAATAATATAGTAAAGAAACCTTTGTTATATTATAGGTTGATAAAACTAATAATTATTGAATAAACAGATGCCAATAATAACAAAAATTTACTCCATTCTTGAAATAAGTTAATTTAATTAATATGCAATTGTTTTATTTCTTAATATGAACACAATATTCTATATGAAAATGCAAAAACATCATATGAATTTCTTATCACAAAAATGCAAACAAGCCTGATGACGTCACCGAGCCAAAATGAAGCGTTTAAAAGTTTCTTATTTCCCGCGTCAATTTTTTCATAATCCGAACGTGATTTTTTCGACGAAAAATGATCTTTTAAAAATAAAATAAATATTTTTGTGAAAGTTAAAGTATGGTGAATCTAAAAATTCATTTATTTTTAAGCTTTTAAAAAAAATCTTGGTTGTCCATTAAGAGGAAGAAAATCGTCAGGGTGGAGGTAAAAAAATCTCTTGTATAGGGAGAACTGTTTATTTGGAAGCCGACGTTTCGACCCGCATTGCAGGGCTTCTTCAGAGCTGGTGAGATCATAAATTAAATTAACACTTATCTTGTATAATATGGGTACATCTGTGGAAAGTGCTTCGGCCCAGCCATTTTCGGAGTCTGCTGCAAGAGCATCTGTCTTCCCCGCGTCTTCTCTGTAGCCTACACTGTCTCAAGCAAGCTTCTCACCTTGCCTCCTTGTTCCGTGTTCCTTGAAGAAAATTATTTCTTTTGCAGGTATCTTCCACCCCTCCTTCCTTTACGTTCTAACACAACCTGCTTATGTGGCATGGTAGGTACTGCTTAGATATATTGGAATGAGTACACCAGCTCACAGATTGCTAAAAACCAACCAAATCTTCAGTTTCGACTCAAGATAACCTGGACCTTCCGGACGACCTGCAACTTCTTCCGCCAAGAAAGGAAATACTCCTACCCCCGCAGGCTATGGCAGCGAAGGTCCAGCTCAGTTTCCTTCCGGTCGTCGGCAAGGACATACGCAGGCTGCTAGTCTGCCTTCTTCATCTTCTAGCTTCCGGAGCCGACTCATTGTAATATTAATCTACAAGACCAGTTAACGCGAGTGTATAATGTCGATGTATGAAAACTTTTTTAAATCAAACACCACAAATCATACATTTTATTTCATAGCCGTTTGTGAAAACAATTCTAAAAAGCCTGCGAACAAAATGGCAGATCAATACAAGTTTGCACCTCCGGAGTGTTATCTTATCATGTTAATTCGGAGAAGGATTTTACTCGAATTCAATTAAAAAGGAGGTAATACCTTTTATAAATATAATAGTTGATTTATTTCTCGTTAACTTATATAAAATTGCCGATTAGTTTGAAGAGTTAGCGCAGACCAGGCACCCAATATTCACCTTGAAGATGGCCTACATCGTAGGCCAAAACGTTGCCACAATTAAAAAATAAGTTTCTTCCTTATTTTGTGTTAACTTTGACTGGACCCCCTGGCCAATTCAACCCACCATTAGAATTATCCAGTCCTATTTTCCCCTCACTCATATTCCCTCAGGGAGAGGAGTGGCTCAGTGGTAGAGCACTGAGTTACCATGCCGGAAATCCTGGTTCAATTCCCGCTGCAGGCCATGATTTTTATTTAGTCTGTTTGTAGCGGGAGATGGATCATATAGGATCTAGGACCCTCCTAGGGCCCACCCAGCCTCTATAAAATATTATAAAAATAGGGTACCCAAAATAAGGGGGGGAAATCTGGCGGTCGAGCGTGACCTAGGACAAGTCACCTCCTTGCAGAACCGTTGTCCATGAAACAGTGCAGTCTCTACCATGTACTGAACCCCAGACCCTTCATGGGTTGTAGTGGTACAGGTTTTTTTTTTTTCATATTCCCTAAACTCTCGCTGTAGCATCGTCCGATTAGCCATAGCAGCATAAAGTGACGTTAAATCAACAAGTACTAACAAAGAGTAAACATTTACATTAAATATTACAAAAACACAATTTTTTTTTTATCCATCAAACACTATTTTGATAACACAGAAATAACAAATAATTTAAAAATACTGCATTACAACAATATATGATTTCTATAATAAAAATTCTGTAATATCTAGTGATATTACACTTGTTTTGCCTGGTTTGTTCTTCCTGATAATGGCTGTTTATAGAACCTCAAAGGTCAGAAAGATCGTTTGTTTCTCATTAATTTATCGAAGCATGTTTGGCCATGTGGTTTTATAAAATTGTGTAACAAGTTTTAACATAAAGCTTCAGATATTTTTAGACAATGGATAGTGCTAATGTAAATAAATAATACGTTTATAATAAGATTAATTAAAAAGATATAACTTCATTTTAATCTTTAAAAGGTACCTCATACATGCAATAGTTTGAAGTCATATAATATTATTTTTACAGCGTTTAGTACATTTCTCAATTTACCTTATTGTTTTTTGTACATTTTACTCTTTCGTGTTCATAATTATCAAGTTTTTAAACAATGTTTTGACAATATTTATCGAAAATATTATTATATGTTGTAATTATAAATAAAGGTTAGTACCAATATTAAAGAAAAATGTATACTAACGATTAAGAAGGCAAAGATTTCTCAATCGTGATCTAAATTATAAATTAGCTAATCTGTTTTTCATTTGATTTTGCTGACCGTAACCTATATAAAATAGAAAACAACATTAAAATGAAAAGATGAAAATGTCTATAAAATTTGCCTTTAAAACATAAATAAATTGTGTAACACTAATTGCAATGAAATCGAACCATTATTATTCAATTATCAGTAATGTTAATAGAACACAATATACTTAATTTTCTCCGATGTTCGGGCAATTGTCGCAAGCCTTCTTCAGCATTACTGACGATACCAATACAATGCGAAGTATATTTATCTAAAAGTATGAAAAAATATACATATTCTCTCTTCAATGTCATTTTTTTGTTTTATATTCAAATTTTCTATAAATATTCTTTATTTGTTCCCAACTGGTTTGTAACCTTGATGACGGACCTCAAAATGGGTCGAAACGTAGGCGTATATTAAGTATTACAAAACTATACAATATTACACAATTACAGTTATTGAAAATAATAAAACAATATAAGATATGATTTATGGGGAAACAATATATGAATGAAACAATGGCAGTACAATAAAAAATATATTTATCTAAAAGAATGAAAATATATACATATTCTCTTTTCAACGTCATTTTTTGTTCCATGTAGAAATTTTCTTTAAATATTCTCTATTTGTTCCCAACTGGTTTGTAACCTTGATGAAAATTGGGTCGAAACGTAAGCATATATTACATATTACAAAACTACTTATTTAAATATTACACAATTACGGTTTGAAACATTTTTGAAAACTACTAAAAAATCCTTCACAAATAATTTTCCTTCCGATAATAATTTTTTTAAACGTTATATTAAAATATTTATATTATTTATTAGTACATTAAGATAAGATATTACATAATTATATTCTTGTCTATAATTAAATTGTTTCAGAAAATAGCTTTTAAATCTATTCTATACCAAAAAAAAAGTATAAGATGTTAAGTGTAATTTATAAAAAATTACCAAATGTTGATATGGTATAAGGAATGGTCTTGCTCAAATTTTTAAGGTGTGGTATAAAGGCAATAAATAAAATAAAATAAATGGTTCAAGAGATGATAGTGATAGAAGAGCCAGTTGTGAACTTAGAGGTCGATTGAGGTTGAGTGTGCCCAATCTTGACCTCCTGCCCGAGTTGACCTACAAATGATGTGTACAGAAACTAATCTTTAATACCTAAAGCTAGGATATGAGCCCAGGCCCGGTAGTCGTTACCTCCAATGCCCTGCCTAACAGTTCAACCATCCTAAAGTGTAATATAAGGTAACAGACATTTACTGAAGTAATAAATCGTCATCAATGACGTCAAAAACCAATCATTACTGTATTTTACCACTTCCTTCCTACGTTCATGCTTAATCCTTATTTCCATAAAAACGTCAGTCCTTTTAAGACACCCCAGATAACTCCATTCATGTATGAGGAAACAATATTTTCTGAAACAATTTATTAATACACAAGAATATAATCATGTAATATCTTATCTTAATATAATAATCCTAACCTGTAGCCACTACGACCCGTGAACGAGTCTTGGGTTAAGTACATGGTAGAGACTGTACTGTTTCATGGACAACGGTTCTGCAAGGAGGTGATTTGTCCTAGACACTCAACCACCAGGTTTCCCCCTTATTTTGGGTACCCTATTTTTATAATATTTTACAGAGGCTGGGTGAGCCCGAGGAGGGTCCTAGATCCCATACGATCCACCTCCCGCCACAAATAAACTAAATAAAAGTAACTGCCTGCAGCGGGATTTGAACCAAGATTTCCAGCATGGCTACTTAGTGCTCTACCTCTGAGCCACCCGCTCCCTTAATATAATAATAAATATTATAATATACCGTTTAAAAAAATCATTATTGGAAGGAAACTTATTTTTGAAGGATTTTTTAGTAGTTTTCAAAAATGTTTCAAACTGTAATTGTGTAATATTTAAATCGATAGTTTTGTAATATCTAATATATGCCTTCATTTCGACCCATTTCGAGGTCCGTCATCAAGGTTACAAACCAGTTGGTAACAAATAAAGAATATTTATAGAAAATTTGAATATAAAACAAAAAAATGACATTTAAAAGAGAATATGTTTATATTTTCATACTTTTAGATGAATATATTTTTTATTGTACTGGTATTGTTTCATTCATGTATTGTTTCCCCATAAATCACATCTTATATTGTTTTATTATTTTCAATAATAGACCATATTGATCAACTGACTAACAAAATTTAAAACTAAGAAAGCAATACCACAGTTGATTTTCATCATCATCATAGTCGTTCCTCTCTACCGCTCTGCAGTGTGAGGTTTCTTTTTGTATAGCCCGGACCACACCGTACGATCTTCTACCATTTCTCTCCTTCTATTCCATTGCAGACCTTTCTTTGCGAAGCTTTCCTTAATACCATCTTCCCAGGTACGTCGGGGTCTTCCTCTGGACCTTCTTCCTTCAACCTTAGCCTCGTAAGTCATCTTGGCCAGCCTGTTATTTTCCATTCTTAAAACATGTCCAAACCATCTTAGACTGTTTTCTTCAATGGCTTTTTCCGCAGGGTCCACTCCAAGGCTTGATCTAATGATCGAGTTGCGAATTCGGTCTCGTCTTGTCTTTCTCTCTATCTTCCTGAGGAATCTCATTTCTGAAGCCTGGATCCTACTTTTATGTTTGGTGGTCAACGCCCAAGATTCCGAGGATTGTGTTAATATGGAGAGAAAAGTAGATTTATATACCTTCAACTTTGTGTCCTTGGATACTTCTCTTTTATTCAGGAACCTTTTATTTAGTGCATGGAACAATTTACCAGCTGAGTTGACCCTCTCCCGGATTTCATTGTCCATGACTCCATTCTCATCAAGGTGTGCTCCCAGATATTTAAAGGTTCTCACCTGTTCGATGGGCTTGTCCTTAATTCTTATGACTCTCATTTTTCGGTGAGGCATCCTGCCAATTCTCATAACCTTTGTTTTGTCAGGGTTTATTTCCATATTGATCCTCTCTAGTTCATCTTGAAGAACCCTGATATTGTATATTAGGTATCTATCGTTGTTGGCAAGGACTACCATATCATCAGCAAAGGCCATCAAGGAGTAGGTAACTTTATTCAAGTATCTAAATCCGAGATGGAAACTTCTCATCCGGGCTTTGGCCTGAGATATAGCAGAATCAAGGACCAGAACAGTTGATTTTCATTAATTTATTCAATCTTTTCGAAACGGCGGCATATTACAGATTTCATAAGACCTCAATTCAGACTTCAAAAATTAAACAAAATTATTTTTTTACCTATTTCTAATATATTTTACATAGGCAAGGACAGTATTGTAAGAAGGTAAAACCTTAGATGATTAATTTTTAAACCATCTGCGCGTGTCAACAATTTCGGCTATTTATTCTCACACCTTCCACACTCATTAACATAAAACAACACGTTTTCAGTCGAAAATATTCTGAATTGATTTTGACACAAATTACATATGGTAAAAAATCTATTTGAAAATGTATTCCATATGGTCTTTTACTACTTCGAAAATGAGAGAAACCAAATAATGAACTGCCTATAAATGAATCCATGAACAATAAGACATTTTAAATCATTGATGCTAATAAGTTGCGCAACGTTTCAGTTGATTTCCTACGCCATGTAACAATAATAGATATGGGCGAAATTATTATAATCAAAAGCAGTTTTAAAATTTTAAACCGTGTTAGCCCAGCGTGTTGTAACAGAAAAGGTTGTTTCGAATCCGGCCAGTGTTGTTATAATATACCTGGCGAACCCACGGGATAAATTCCTTCCCACTCATCACAACAGCTTAGTAACCTTTCACTCCAGAATATATTATTGCAGAAATCGGAACTCTTATTATCATATAGGATATTCCGTTCTGTCCTAGTTAGAGATCTGAAGAGCAAAATAAGAAGTATATCGACTGAATAATAATGTCTTAGAGAATAGTAATAACAGCCTTTGGAATAAAACGTTAGGCAGTCATAGGTAAATGGCTGAATAATTTGATTGTAACACTGTTTATTTCCGTTTTAAATCATTAAGAAATACTACGAGAAATGTATTTATTTGTATGGTTCAATATGATAATATAGATGGATGCTGTTATTGTATTGCTTTCAATATCACACCATAATTTACTCCTGATTTTCATCCTATTGTATAAGAGAACAATACAGGCTCATAAATAAGTAATGACTTAATGAGGACAGAAAGTAAAAACATGCCAACAGCTAGTTCAAGGAGACATGTGATGAGGCTGTCTTATATTAGCTACAACAAATCCTTTAATTCAAGGGGAATTAAAGGATTCCATGTCACATTTTTGTAGTTGCTCTGGAGAGTTGATCTTCCATAACTTTGAGCTATTCAAATTTGTTTCTTAGTTACTTATAAAAACAGTTTAAAGAAAAGTAAATTGTTAGTAGCATTGATAAGTAACTGGAAGTATTGATCATTGTATTTATTTATGATACTGGAGTGTCCTTTACCTCCAGAACACAAATATATAAAACAAAATCAATTTAATAGACCGATCTGGCCCTCAGAAGATTAGCAGTATTCTCAGATATGAGGAACCTAAAATTAAACAATTCTCGGTTTACAGAAGAGAGAAAAGACATGGAGGAAGTGAAGATTTCTCCAGCAGATATTAGAGAGGGATCATCATCTAAAATTAAAATTAGTCTAATCTATGTGTTTTCAGGAAGCATCGACGGGAGTCGCTTGGATGGAAGAGAGAATGGAGGATATTTGGGAGTTGTGAAGACAGAAAAGAAGCAGTTGAAAAAATATTGGCCCATTCAAAAATAAATCTATAGAATCTATTACAAGCTTGTTGCTTCTAAAATGTCAAATAACCCAACTAGTATATGATAAGAAAATTACTTCCCTAATTTGGGGATTAAGCATCTTAAAATACCTGGAGCATTTACTTTGACATAGAAAGGGCCTTCACAAAACTGCTATAAAGTTTGAATAATCGATTCAAAATTCAAAGTTGCCAAACTAGATTCAACAGGCGATATATTAAGTTTTCAATGACAAATTTCAATGACCAGCATATATATCTTACACCAACCACAAATTCGAGATTTTAACGTTTTGCGTCAAACCGTTTTTGAATCAAGGTAGATAAGTATACAAGAAGACGTCATGAAAAAACTAATCAAAACTTATTCACGGATGGTTAAAATGGATATATCTATGTAAATCGATACTTCTTTCATGGTAAAAAAAGATAATAATTAAGAGGAGTGAGTTCAGGGTGGCTGAGGTCTTAACTACTGTGGTGCAGGTTCGAATCTCGCCTAGGCGGATAAATGCGGGTTTGCATTTATTTTGTGGTGGACCCACAAAAAGAATTTTCACCTTCCGAATATGGTTGTTAAGGCATAGTAACAATAGTTAAGCCCTAATAAAATTAAACAATAATAAATAAAACAAAATAATAGTCAAGAGAGATAGATAAAGCCATAGATATTACTTAAACTAAATTGATGTTATTTTCAATGCCAAGGTGAATTATACGAATGAATAGCCTATCTTCGATTACATTACCACTCCATTTGAACACTATGATGATGTCAGTCAACTTAAATAATTATAACTTATTATTGCAAATGAGGAGGGAGGTTTAAAATAAGAAGCTGTTGGTTCAACCTCATAGAAATGTTAACATTAACATATTTACAAAAAAATAAGCTGAAAGTAACTTTAATTCTAATTTTTTAAATCATTACCCCGCCTATAAATTATTGCTAGTAATTCTATACTATAGGCCTATGAATGCATTGGTATAATTGGTCCATTGGAGGGTTTATGTTAGAGATATGATAAGTCATAAGAGCTACATGTGCATAAATAACAGATAATTGAAGAAAACCGCCCTATATTTTCCAATAACGTGCTTGTTTATACTGAAGTTATATTATGGAGAATTAACGATAGGATAATAAATCAAGGTCCCATCCATATCAAATACTTCTATCGAGCATGGATGCTGAGTTGTAAATAAGTAAAATCCTTCTTAGGCCCTCATTTTGTGATAAATAGATGAAAAACGGATATCCAATGAATATTACAATATTTCTTTCCTTTTCAATGGGTCCGATATTTTCTATGATATTTAGTAAAAAGCTTCTATTTCCATTCCCTTATATTCGGCTAAGCAAGATACCCGAATTATATTGTTAACAGAGTATGCTACAAATTCTAGCTCTTTCTTTAAGGCTTAAGTGATGCAGATTTACTATTTAGTGTTTTAACATCTTGAATTCTGTTATGGAACATACTCAGTTAAAACTCTCTGTATCCGGAGTCAAAGGATAAAAAATTAAGAATAACTTTTTAAAATTGATGGTTAATTATTTCCCCTCACATTGGATTGTCGAACGAATGTGATTCCATTGAGCTTAGAACTAAATATCATCATCATATTCTGTCCTCTTGAACCGTCCATGCAGCCTCAAGAGGAATTCTCTACAGCGCTCTCCAGGGTGCTCTTCTACTCCACTCGAGTTCTCACTTCTTGAAATCCTTCTTCCTACCTCTTCCTAGGTCATCCTCTTCTTCGTTTTTCCTCCACTTTGGCTCACTACTAATTTCGTTAGGTAATATCTCCAAGAGGTGTATAACTCATCTCAGTCGGTTTTCTTCTATTATTTCGGTGTCTGGATTAACATTTACGTTTGACCTGAGATTCCTTAGAAATTTCATTTCTACTACTTTTATTCTGGATTGATGCTTCCCAGAGTCCAAGATTCGGAAGAGTACGTGAGGATAATAAGGCATATTGACAGGAATACAGCCACATATGTTTCTTTTTCAGCTGAACTATACATATTTAAAAACAAATAAAGAATCGCGTATTAAGAGAATCAGAATCGTATCCAATGTTCTTTAGTTATTGAGTTTTTTTCTCATTTCTGTTTTACACAAATACAAATAATCTAACTGATTTATTCCTTTCAGAAAAGTTTCTGTTTCATAGAAATGTCTTTCTTGGTCATTTTGAATGATTACAACCCAGGACCGATAGCGTATCTCCCGCTACAAGAGGTTACATGTCATTGAGCAAACAGTTGATATAGAATAATAAGATAACAAAAAAGAGAAAAAAAAACGATCTCCAATTGATAAGAGCTATCAACTTGCCAAGCCTCCCAAAACTACTATCCCATTTGCCGCTAATCCCAAAGCGAATGAAGAGAGATCTCCAATCATTATCAGGTAGAACCTTAATCCCAAACAAGGTGGTAATGAAAGGGATATCTGATAGCTCTTTACAACTTACAACGTATTCCATTTAAACAAACTGCTTACTATTTAAGTGGGAACTCCTGTCAAGATATTCGAAATGTTTATTATTATAATACCCTAATTATTTATTATTACTAAATATTTTTATTTTGAAGAGAAAAGATTTGTCTAGGCCGGGATTCGAACCCCGGTCGCCCACGTCTCTAGCGTGGTGCTCTGACCAACTGAGCTAACCTGGCTCATAACACGGCCAGACAAATCCATTCTCTTCACCGATCCTATATCCCCATGTTCTCGCCATAGCTCAGTTGGTTAGAGCACCACGCTAGAGAGGTGGGCGACCCGGGTTCGAATCCCGGCCCGTACAAATCTTTTCTCTTCAAAATAAAAATATTTAAAAATTATAACAATTAATAAAAAATAAAATTAATTATTTATTACTACGTTTAAATTTATTACATTATTTGTTATAAATATGTTTTCAGTTATTATCTATCACTCTTGTCATCTATTATTATTTGACACTGCAAATTGTAATTTTTCAAAATGTGAATATGGAAAAAGGTGTGCGACAAGGCAGTGTCTTATACCCTATCCTCTTTAACATATAATCTTAGGAAATATTTAAAAAAGCTTTGGATGAGGTGAATGATGGAATTAGGACTTAAAGGGAAATTAATAACAAATACTGATGACAACGTCTTGTTTCCTAGCTACATTGAGGAACTGCAACGTCTTGTAGAAAGATTACAAAATGTTAGCGAAGCATATACAATGCAGCTAAAGATAGCCAAATCGAAACGGATGTCAATAAGTAATCGGCAGCATCCAGCACGCCAACTTACGCCAGAACACCAAATAATTGAAAACCTTGAATCATACATGTACCAGAATTTGCTGATCAATTCCAATGGAGATCAAATAGTCGAAATAATGCCAAGAATTGAGAAATCAAGAGCATCATTTGATATCTTGAAGAAACTCATGACTTGCCTACGCCACTGAAAGTAGGACTGGTGAAATCCTATAAATACATTGTACTGATGTATGACGCAGAAGCATGGACAAAGGCCGAAACACTCATGAAAAAAATACAAGCATTTGAAATGTGGGTATCCTCCGAATTTCAAAGACCTAACACATAACTGACAGAAAAGTGCTAAATAATAATGCAAAAGATTGATAGTAGGAGGGGAGCAAGAAGGAACAGGCACACTTGGCTCCACAATTTAAAAGAATGATTTAGTCTCACAACTGCCCAACTGTTTAGAAGTGCCGCCGACCAAATTAAGGTCGCCATGTAAATAGCCAATGTCCGAAACTAATATGGGAAAGTAAAGAGAAGAATTTTTCAATAACCTCCATCAACATTGTTCTCATTTTTATCTTGTTCATTCGGTAACTTTATGCTGCTATGGCTAACCGTACGATGCTACAGGGAGGGGGGGTTCTAATGACGATTTTCATATTTCATAATATGTAATATATTGTATTATTGCACGTAGTATCTTAGGACCAGATGAGGGCTGTGAAGTTGTCCAAGGGGAATACTAATCTAGATTAATCTTCTATAGAGAGTAATTCTGGTAGAGTCTAAACTCCTTTAATAACGCTTGGAAGAGACACCACCTTGACGTTGGCGGTCCGGCTTGCTCGTACTGAGAGTGTCTCATCTGTGTTCATATAATTACTCTTGTAGGCTGTGGTACCGCTTCACTGGTGGTTCTAGTTACCAATATATATGCATATGTTATAGGAAAGAAACAATACTGATATGCAATGTATTTAAATAAATATTGTTGGTTATCAACAATATGATGTCGAGTGACCCATCTAGGCTGTCTGTGTTCAATTGAGCAACATATGTCTGCAAGATGACCGAATCACGCAATTAAAGAAATATCTTCATGGCCACCAACTGAAATATTTATTTTGTTTGTGTTGTGCCTGTGATAATGAAAGTAAATAAAACCCGTCTCCCGAAACTCTTTTATCAAAAAGAGATTAAAACAAAGAGGCTATGACAATAATTACAACATAATATAATTATGTCTCTTAATCATTGCTCTCCTATCAACCTATCAAACTAAACTAGTTCTCTTATCGTAAAACCACTTGTCGTGCGTCTAATATGAATATTTTTTAGCCAGGTACAGATAATATTCAATAAGTATTGATTGTAATATCTTCATAATGTCCTCTAAACTGTATTTAAACTGGATTTGGTGAACATTTTCAGGAAATGTTGAAAATTTTCAACCAAATTGAAGAGCAGTACATATATTCTTACATTGATTCCTGATGCATTGATTAATACAAAAGTTACCAACTCAGGTCATGTAGAACCAGCCCTAAAGTTGCCCAACTGGGACAGGTCGGGAAAGGACCAGAATGTTCTAATGGACATTCAAAGATTTCATTCCATCCCATAGAGACATGTTATAACAGAAAAAATATAATTATCATTTAAAGATCCCTGTTTCAAATCCTTGACAGATAAATTATATAATCTGTTGACAATCATAGTTGGAACCCGGTGGAATCTGCTGAACCTCCTGGTGCTAACCCAGCTTCTGTGAAGTGGTTACCCTTGATTGGGTCTGATCTCAGCCAAATAACCTACCTGCACAACAGTTGGCCTACAAACAGTACAGTCGCAAAACATGTACTGAACCTACAACTTTCATAGGTTGTAGTAGTAGTTTTTTTTTTTCATATTCGTTTTAGAATTCATAAAAAGCATTTGTGAAGAAGGTCTATCAATTTATTTTTTAAAACAAAGTTAGATAATCTTCCTCTATTGATTCCTATTCTAGTCTTTGAGAAAAAAACGTTTAAAAAAAACATATATCATCATCAATACTTCGAAATGTTAGTTGAATCGTTTATTTCTTGATGAAATGACCACCAAAATAAACACATTTCTCATAATTACATACTTTTTTCATACTTAACTCATGATTATTTGTATTTTCGAGAATATTAAAGGGAATACAAATACAAATTTAAAACTAATTGTGATTTAACTGGAAGCGATAACTGATACCTTTATTTTTATTCTTTGTGCGTATTTATATTGATATAATAAATAAATGTGTTGAAGAATTTCTGGTTTTGTTCCCTTTAACCATTTAAGTTTCCCTATTTTTCTACAGTGTGTACCAATTTCACTGTAACTCATTGTATGTAGTTCGAAAATATCGGAACGGTTTTAAATAGTATAAGCTACTATTTTTGTGAAGAAAACATCGGGAACCCTTAAGGGAGGTACCAGCCTAGGACATCTAGATAGGAGAGAAAACGATTTTAAGAGAGATATAACCCGAAGAACAGGGAGATACTAAAGTAAAAAAAGTGGACAGCCGACCCCCACCACTGGTCCTGATAATAGACCACTTATAAGGACCAGGTTCTGAGCCGCTCTCCTCAGTGTGTGTGAGGGATCCTCAATAGTAAGTCAAGGCTGCAATTCGTCGCGTCGCGAGTGAAGGCAGTTCTAGCAGATCGGGATATCAACAACTTCTTCCCTCCGTGGTATGAGGAAGGATTTCGTTCGTAGGATAAGGCATACATCATCAAACCATTTTGCGGAAACCCTGCTCCATATTCTCTGAATAGAGACTGTTATATTCCCATTTTGCCAAAGTATTGGACCCTTGTGAATAGTTTTTTTTTAAAAGTATTCCCTCGTATTTAAGAGTTTTATAATGTGCCCTACCAGCTTTACCATGGGAACCAAAGGAAACATAGAAAATATTCTATCAATGAACAGTGAGTACACTTATATATTCCTTGTTAAAAATAGACTCTTAAAATTTCATTTTCTTATCACCTGTGATAGGTTATTCACTGATAAGGTCTAAATTGCTACATATGAAGTATGAAAATATTGCCAGTAATCTCACATCTTAAATTACTAAATTTATTATATAATATGTGGTTCTAAAAATACCTTTAGCACTATTGATTTTTGAAATCTTCTGCTAGTCATGCAAAATCTCCTTTATCATCCTCAAAACCATCAAATATTCAGTTGGAAATGTGCGTGGAATACATTTTTAGAATATGTATAACAGTGATAAAATATATAACTTTTCATACAAATTACTAGTGGTCTAAGAAAAAAGTTTTTATATCATTAGGACAGAAAAATTGTACCTATAAATGCTATTGGATCATTATCTATTTATTTATTTATTTCCGTGATGACTTTTATAGTGATGAAATGTTGTTATCATTATTAGCATAATGTATGCAATAACTTACTCTGTATTTTATATATTCTTTATTATGGTTTTTATTTATTTAGGCTCTGGGCACTTCGTGCCTCTCGTTGTTGTACTAGTGGGATTACCAGCCAGAGGAAAAACCGTTTTAGCTCACAAACTAGAACGGTATTTGAACTGGAATGGCCATCAAACCAGAGGTAGGAATATAAATTGCTATTTTAAATCTGCTCAATTCCTATATCATTAAGTTTTGATTACTTTCTATTAAAATATCAAATGAATATTTTAAAATTACACTTTCCATTTTAAAGAAATAGAATATTTACTCTCCATTAATGCTTTTTTAACATTTTATTCATATAATATCAGTTTCTTTACTATTGCCATTCAATTGATCTATAATTTTAATTATTTCACATACTTATTACATTTTCAATAACTAAATATTGTTTTATAGTTTTCAGTGTTAGCTCCTATCGTAAGAAACACGAGAGCCAGCTTTTTAAGAGCAAAGACATTATGTGCCCAATTAATTCAAAAACTGCAGAAATAAGGAATTCCTACATTCATGAAGCTATCAACGACACGCAAAGATGGCTTAATGTTGGAGGTGATATCGCTGTAAGTTTATTTTTGCATTTAATAGTAAAATGTTTAAGTATTTTCTCTTTTTTATATAGAATTCCAACATCATAAGTGTCAAATTTATTTTAATTGTAATTTTTTTGAGTTTTAATTAACAGAAAATGATTTGTTAAAATTTTATATTGAAGTGATGCTTTCAGTTTATCTCATTTAGTTTTCAAAATATTGTCAAGTACTAACAGCTACATAGTCTTAACTATTTATTGTCTTGATTTTAATCAGAGCACTTAAATTGCATAAACATTCTTTATTAGTTTATGATGTTATTTTTGTTTATATTTCAGATTTTGGATGGAACCCATCCCACTTTTGAAATTCGTCAGTTGCTTCACGACTTCTTTGTAAAACAGTTATCATACAAAATCCTCTTCATTGAATGCATTCTGGATGACACAAACCTTATTGAGGAAAACATAAAGGTATGGTATTATTAAAATACATACTATAATTTATTTCTTTTTGAGTTACAATACTACTCGTTTAGGAAACTCACTTTAATGATAACTTTTGTTTTCTAGGAAACTGCCAAACTTAGTGAGGATTACAGGCATATGGAGTTCAAAAAGGCAGTGAATGAAATAAATGAAAAAATAGATATGTTTTCCTCTGTATATAAGCCAATATGTTCCAGATCAGAAGCATCTTTCAGCTACATAAAATTTAATAATGCAGGTAATGTCTTATTTTTTTAAATATGTCGTTACATACAAAGTTATTGGTTAATTTTTGCAATAATACAATTTCTCATTTTTAAAATGTCACTACCAATGTCAGCTAGAATATTAATAAGATGAAATGAAATAATCAACAGTTATGGTAACAGTTCTTGTAGTGTATAAATTATTTTTTATAAATATTTATTTTCAATATGGCTTTCGTAAACTATAATTAAAACATCTTAAATTAGATGTAAATAGTTATATGTTGAAAATGGCACTGAACATAGTCACATTGAGAACTTATTTTTAGAATTACTAAATCGCTAAAAATAGATGCTTTTCATAGATTTGTCTTCTCAGAAAATCATATTTTCTTGATCTACATTTTCCAAAATTATTTGTGATTAGCTCTTTTTTTTTTTTTTTTAATTTTTTGTTCATCTTATAATTTTTAATAATAAAAGCTCGTTTTTAAAAATGAACTACATCTATTTTCGCTCTTTCAATGTTTGGTCTTAAATGAGAATAATTCATTGGGAGTCAGGGTCACTTTGAATAATTTAAATTTTCCAGACTTGACAATCATTTGTAATCACAATTCTTGTTATACCGACTGTTTCTATTGTCATTACTAACAATTAGGACTTTTCTATTAAAATTAAAATTAAGTTTTTTTTCGATAATATTCATCATCAGAAAATTATTTAGCCCTTCAGACAAAATTTTAACTTTAATTTTTAAATCTCTTCTTTAACTATAGCTATAGTTTTTATGTATATAAGACAGATTTTTTTCTATTTTCCACACTCTTTATATTTTTTGAACTTTTGATATGATCTTATTGAGAAATACATCACGATTTACAATGACTATATTTTATATTATATATTTTGTTATACCTAATCAATGATTATAAATCATCCATTATGCATTATTAAATTAGTGATTCATTGCAGGTGAGAACATCATCGTTCGCCGACTAGATGGGCCCTACCAAACTAAAGTATTAGGCTTTGTATCTTGTTTCCGTCCTATTAGAAAAACACTTTATTTTTCTAGAGTGAGTATCATACAAGTGTGATTATAATTTAATAAATGATGCATAAGTTTAAATATATTGAACTATAAATATTTTATAATTTTTTAAAGCATGGAGAAAGCGAGTTCAACCTATTGGGCCGAATCGGAGGCGATACATCATTGTCCGCACGCGGGAAGCATTATGCATCACTATTGGCTAATTATATTAACAGCGCTAAAATCGACCACCTCAGGGTCTGGACTAGTGAGAAGAAGAGGACGAAGCAAACAGCTGAAGGAATTCAAGCTCCGATTGAAAACCTAATTCCTCTTAATGAGTTGGATGCTGTAAGTATTAAGTATATTAACATCTATTTATTTAGTCGTATTAATTTCATTACTGCGAAGTCACTTTCATGAAATAAATTGCATGGGTCAACTTATAATATTTTCAGTTAATCCCTTCTTAATTTAAATAAAATTAAAATATGCATACTACTTGACAGTTTAAAAAAGGCGGTCTATACATCGGCCTTCACGATCTTGCCAAGGATTACATTCAGTGTCCTTTCAATATAGCCCTCTCAGGGCCATTTGTTCATCTAGATCAAATTAAAATTATAAAAGTAAAAATTATATTATATCAAACACTTAGGTTATTTAGTCAGCTAGAGAGCACCTCAAAAAAACTAATTTTCTATATTTGAAGTATTGTGACTCCCAAAAGTTATAATTTATACCTGGGTGATTCTGCTTTAACTCTTTCTATTTTTAATTTTTTTTTTAAATTCTGTAATTAAACCTTTTTTAGTTTTATTAATTCATATCATTACTCTATTTAATTGTAAAAATTAAAGTCTGAGAGGATTTCTTTCAAACTATTGAGAATGATAGTCAAATTAATAATATTTCGTGGTACTGGTACGTACGGTAGACATCCTTCAGAAAAATTATTAAATTTATTTATGAATTGAACATTTAGATTTATAGATTTATTAGTTGGTATCATTTATTGTGGCAAAAAAATAATGAATTTATAGGTATATTCTAGTTATGTATATGATATTGTACTGACATTTAAGTGATTAACTTTAAATTTTCTTTGGACTGCAAGTTATATATTATGAAAAAAAGTGATTAAACATATTCATGAGGATCATATTGATACAAACATTTTATCACTAGATTGTTAATGGATGACCAGTGAGAGCGAATAGTACAGGACGTTAAACATTGTTAGAATGGAATCACCCTTGTATATTTATATATATTGGAATAGTTTCCCACCCTTAAAAAAAATCTATCACTACAATCCATGGAGGGTCTTGAGTTCAGTAGGTGGTAAAGACTGTTCTGTTTCTTGGACAACGAACAGCGAGGTGATTTGCCCTCGATCACGCTCAACCACCAGATTTTTCCCTTATTTTGGGTATCCACTTGATAGAGGCTAGTGAGCTTCAGGAGGGTCCTTAATCCTATACTAAAATAATTCTAGTTTTTTATGTTTTTTCTTATTTTTACAGGGAATTTGCGAAGGTATGAGTTATGAAGAAATGCAGGACAAATTTCCACAAGAATTCGCTTGGAGGGATCAGGACAAATTAAGATACAGATACCCTTGGGGAGAATCCTACCTCGATATAATGTCTCGTCTCGAGCCTGTGTTGTTGGAACTGGAAAGGGAAGATTCCGTTCTTGTTATCAGTCACCAGGCTGTCCTAAGGTGTGTCATTGGATACTTTTTGAATTCAGACCCAGGTAATTATTAATTTTCTTTATAAAGAAATATATGTATATAATTAATAAAATTAAGGAATTAAGAAGTTTATTAAACTTTGATAAGTTATTAAAAAACTAATGTTTTAATACTACACTTCAATCCAAGAATTTCCTTTAATAATGATGTTCGATATAACAACAAAAACTTGTGATTAAACGTTTTGCTTTAAATAAATTAGATATAACTTTTAATTTATAAACAAAATTAAATAAATAAAATTAAGTTCTACAACTGCTTGTTGAGTCAGTTTTTTGTTAATTGTTTTTTTCATTCTATTTTATATTTTTTTCCAGATAAGCTGCCTTATTTGAACGTACCTCTACATACTGTTATCAAGCTGACAACTAAAGGATACGATTTCGAGGTGGAATACATCAATTTCAATATTGATTGTGTCGATACTTACAGGAAACAACCTGAGGTATGTATAGAGTTAGGTGCTTGAAAAAACATATAACATAAAAAACAAATCAATTTACATATGTTTTTCTTTGACAGAATTGCTCGGCTGATCGCAGTATGGAAGATATTCAACTAACGATACCCGCACATTTTGATTCGGCGGATGTTAGGTTAGGAGATTCATTTGTCACTGCTCAATAAATGCCTACGAAAATAATTGTCGCATATATGAAGTTTACCTTTTGTAAATATGAAAGCTATCGAATGTTCATTTATTAATTAATAATGTGCATTTAACATAGAAGGTGATTTTTACTTGACCCTAACAGCTAAAAAAGACTCGAACTTTTTACAATTGCTAAAGTGCCATTTTATGACTTCAGTTAAACAAAGTCTATAGACTGTTGAGGTTATGTATTAATTGACCAAGGTATACTTTATCGCAGTATACATAACATGAGACTGTTTTAATCATATAATTTTTTTACACCATGTTTTCAGTATTTATTGTAAAGACTTTTATAGAATTATTGTTATACACATGTATATTTTATTAAAGAACACTTTTGTTTTTTATCTACTTGTTTGGTTCATTTTCTACATTTGCCTTAAATTTTAAAGTGTTACTAATTTAATTAGCAGTAGTGGGCATGAGGTAAATTTTAGTTAATTGATTTTTTTTTATTAGTTTTCTTTAGTATTTTTTAGTAGAATTAGAAACTAAATGAAAATTTAAATTACATCAAGGGAATTTAGTCTCTCGAAATCACTCTCAATGTAACTAAATTCTTTTGAGATGTAATATATTTTTTATAATATATTAATAAAAAAATTTCAAATATATGTTTCTAATTATACTTTCATCAGTTGCCTTTTGGTAATAATATAAATTAACAATCTCCTGTTCCAGCAACTCACACATTAGTGAAATGAAAAGATATATTTTTCATAAGTATGTTTACCATCTTCAAAAACTTATTTTTTTCGGCTGTCGGTAACTTGTTTTCTGTCCTCTTAAGGTAAAAAATATTATCATTTTTAATTTTGAAACAATGTTTGACAAAGTACTGTAAATTATAGCAAATCTATTTAAAAAAGTTAAAATGCTTGGATAAGAAAGTGGTTTCCCATAATAAATGATTAAAGATCTCAGTAATAAATAGCTCTGCCTCCCAGGATTAGGAAAATGAAGAGAACTGGGAGGTAAAATTAAAATTTTATGCCATTGGATTTAGGAGACAGTATTCCCTTTAAACCACGCGATTTCCAATTGATAATATTTTATTCTGCTGTATTTATATTCGCGGTTGAATCAGAGTAATTTAGAAGATTTGGACCAAGCATATTAAGTCACCTTAACTTTTAGACCCTCTAGGATACTCATGATGAATCCTGCCTTCTTAGTAAAAAGGCAAACAGTATGAATGTGAGGGCACTTGTGGTCATTTGAAGGTAGCATAACAACCTTCTATCAAGTTCACGCATTCGCAGACCAACAGATGGCCCTAGGATTTTTTACCCTTCAGAAGAGAAATAAAATGGAGTTCCTAACCCTGTATGGTATCATGTACTCGTTAACGATCACTATCCTTATTATAACTGGATAGGCAAAATTTAGGACCCTCACTGTAACTTTGTCCGATAAGTCATAGTTACATAAAGTGAAGTTAAATGAATAAACGAAGGAACATGAATGCTACCTGACATCCAAATCTAGCAGAATCATTTGGGGTCTTTGTAGTCTGATTTATCTTTGAAAAATCATATGTATACAAAACCTCTGATATTTCCTAGGTATTTGAATTTTTTGCAGAATATTACAGCACTTATATGTATTCAGTATCGCAGTAGATCTTCAGAATTTTCAAAACAAAAAGTATTATTTAAAGTTCTAAATGACAATTAAGAATGTTGAATGCACTGGCATCATATTACAACTGAAATTTGAACCCGTACCACTTAACCAATTTAATATGTTTGATTTTCTAATTTAACATAAAATTTGTTCAAAAAATGGATCATTTAGGAATTATAACCAATGTAGGTAGGAGGTACGATTAATAGAATTATACACGCATTAAGCATAACTTACTAATTAAGTGCCGAATTTTTAAAGGTCCTAATCAGGGTTGAGAAAAAATAAAATAAAATGAACAACATTGCAATATCAGGGACAGAAATGAATTATAATGAATAAGAGGATAAATTATTAAATGGATTAAAAATTAGAAAATAATTATTCTTTAGGGAATATAAATGAAAAACCATTAAGTCAACATTTTAATAGTTTGTGTCCAAATTTGACTGGAAAGATATCCACTTTCGTCAGCAAGGCTTATCCTAAGCCGACCTAATAAAGACTATAATCTCGCCGGTTTGCTATTTCATCAGTTGAACAAATAGAATTGGTACTTTATATTATTCTATTATTAGACAGCCCAATAATGGTCTCTAGACTAATAGGAACTAACCATCAAGCCAATCTATAAGAAGTGAATTCAAACAACTAATAATAAAAATCGGGTAATCAGAAAAGGAGTGACATAAAACAAATTAAAGTATAGAGCAATAGCTGTGGTCTATTATTCGCTTAAATTCAGGAAAAACTGTTAAAACAACTGAATATTAAGTTTTAACATTGTTCAACATAAATTTGGTACTATTTATAATTCAGTATCCTATATATTTCTAATATCGTCACGGAAATAAATTAAAAATGTTTTCTGTTTTATTGGATGAAAGTGTGTATATCTTAATTATGTTTACTTGTATTAATTTTATACTGCAAAACTTTAATAATTCGTGAAATCTATAAAATAAAAATATGTCCTTGTGTTAAATAAATATTAAAAAAATATTATTTCCAACTAAGAAATAATTAATATTAATTTATTTATCATTAATATAATGATTTTATATTCCAAATTGAAAGTTGTTTCCTATATAATAGGTTTTGATAATTACTTTTTCAGCTGCTTTGTCACAATATTAAAATTTTAAAATTGCTAAATTTTTACTAATATTACTAGTACTTAATAAATTAATAATATTGAATCTGGATACATTTGAATTGGAAATTTAGCAAAAGCTGCTCTGAGGAAAAAACTAACCTTTGTGCCATTACAAGGTCATTTCGATTTATTACTGGGTTAAAAATACCCTATCCCTGTGTAAAAGAATTTCTTGCATTGTTATTTTTATTCATGTAGCATTAAATATTGGGAAATTGTAATCAAATTTCTGAATATTAATCTATTTAAAGAAATTTATATTCTGTGTATTATTTTTTTTTTAAACACATATTTGTCATATTAAGAGCTTCGCTTGTTTTGTTTTTTTTAAGTCAGTTGAATTGTTACCATGACCTTTTTCAAACTAAACGAAAATTGTTTTGTTTAATTTTTATATTTAGTACTTGGTTAAAGGTAACATCTGTAGACTGATCGAATCTTTAAAGTTGTTTCTAAGTCTTACGCTATTCTACACTTTAAAAAATAAAATAATAATTTTTTTGTAACAAGAATTTTGTATATTTTATTATGTTATTACATTGATGAGAATGGTAGTTAATAATTTAAAATAATTTCTAAAAATCTTTGTAGTAATTTTACTCTTTGATCATTAAATAATGACTACACTAAATATTAACTGATTGATGATTAATCAGCAATTTGCAAATTCATAAATTTTCTATCAATTTTTTTTATTTGTTTTAAAAAGTACTTAATTTTAATATACAGAAATATTAATTAGAACATAAATACATATTCTAATATTTTTAACAATATATATGCATACATACATACATTATCAAGTGACAGTGCAACTGATTTAAGGTACTTTATTTGTTTTCATAAGAGCTTATAATGTATTAATCATGGAAGATATTATTCAACTATCCATTTGAACCTTGCAGCAACTAAAGGACAACATTCAAGAAGAAACTGATCGTATACCATAGGAAACACTGATCAAAATTATGGAAAATGAATTGAAAAGAGCACATTTTTGCATTAGAGAAAACGGTTCTTATTTAACTGACATTATTTTTCATAATTAATGTAAAACAAGTTACATAAAATAAACTTTATTTTTATCATTCAATTTTATGTTTTTTCATTCCATTCAATATTTATTTAAAAAATAAATCATATAGTTACTTCAGCCGCACCCTGTAGACAATGTAATAACAATTGGAAATTTGGATCATATCAACAGGTTTTTGGTTTGAAGAATTAATTGTTAATTATTAAATTTTGAAAGTTTTTAAGCTAAAAAAAATAATTTCAATATTTAGTACATAACTATTTATTTTTTTGTGAACATTATATTAATATTGTATATGCAGATAAAGTAACGACAATTGGAAATTAGCTCATATCATTAGGTTTTCGTCTTGAAGAATTAATTGTTAATAATGAATTTTTGATAGTTTTTAAGTTTAAAAATTTTTTTTTTAATTTTTATATCACAATTAGCTTTTGTTGGTGATCAATATATTTATATTGTGTATGTAGATGAAACAAATTTAACTTAGTAAAAGCACATACATCTGCACATATCCACATGCAAATATCCAAGGATTTTGAAATATGCTTAATATTTTCGAATACGTTAAGAACGGTTTTTGTACCATAAGTTTTCAAAGATATGTTTCATCAATAAAAAATATTCTTAACTGTTTTGCAATGCTAAAGAAACAGAACTGGTTTGAAGTATTGTGAATCATAGTTGCTGTATGTGAGTATCAGCACGTTCAAATACGTCATGAGACTCTCTCACTTTAGTAGTTACTCGGCGCCCGGCGAAGACGCCTCTGTCCGCATATTCTCTCTTGCCAAAAATAGTCTTCCGCGAACATATTTGTTTTATTATTATTTTTTTGTTAACGTAATTTGGATGTTATTTTTTTTATCGAAATGACTGATGATCAGAAGAGGATTTTCAAGCAGAAGAGACTCAACACACGACTGTTGGAAGCTGTTTACAATAAAGATCTAGAAAAAGTCAAGACGTAAGTAACTTACAAAAACATTACAATCAAACAAATTACCACGCCCTAAGTAGAAAATCACTTGTGTCTGGTTAAAATTAAATCAACAGTCAACAGTGGTTCAAATTTAAAGAACAGTCTCGTAGTTTTATCTTGACAACTAAAACATATTATTAAAAGAACAGAATTATTAAGTTATAGATACAGTCATAAAAAAAGATTCAATTTATTGGCAAAACCCAAAAAATTATGAAGAATAGGATTGACAGTAAATGTCAATGTTTTTTACTCATAAGCAGGTATTATAGAAGATAATTTATTTATCACCGATCATTATTCTAAATCCCGATGGTTTTTGGGTTTTTTTTCCAAGTGGAAATATGGTCAAGTACAAGTAGGTACATATAATATAATATACAAAATATATAATAATAATTATACATCATTTATTCTGGGGCAACTGTCCCTAAAGAATAATATACAATTGACAAAAAGTGCCTCAAAAGGAGTCTTAAAGGTTCTACATATAAGGAAATAAAAAATAAACAATAATAATAATAATAAATAAAAACAATAACATCTCAAGTTTTGTTTATTTGAGCAAAATGTTTGTGTTGATAAAATCGTATATCACATAGATTTACTTGAGTATTCCATATTCTTGAGGGAACTTTAATAATATTTTAACTATAAAAAGAAATAAATAAGAAAAGCAAAATTTCGAAAGAACATGATTTCCAACGTTTTTTTGTGTCTTGTAAAAGCTAACTAAAGACATATGTTAATAACTAAATATATATTTTAATTAGACCAGTTTTCACCATTAGTTAAATGTTTAAGTATACAAGATGACAATGAGACAAAAAAATCAAACGGGAAAACCCCGATATAAATAAATGTGTTGACAAGATCTTATATAACATAAATATACTTTAGGGAGCTTAAATAATATTTTAACTGTAAATATGAACAACTATGATTGTATACATCATAATTGCATCATTCTTAATTTCCTAGAATATACTTATATATAAATAAGCAAAGTTATGAGAAAAAAATCTCAAGTTATTTTATCAATATTTTCCAAAAATACTAGTATGAAGTTATTGTGAGCTTTGGTATTGAAAAGAGAATGTAATTATGGGCAATGACTAAATTTCGGTATATCATTTAATCAAGAAATAAAAGCTTCAACTGACATTCCGAAGTAGAGATGATGTGTTACTTGAAACGTCCATCTCTAGATTAAATTATTACCGAAGTATACTCATTTCCCATAATTGCATTCTCTTTTTCATACTTAAGCTCACGATAAGTTGTATTTTTGGAAAATTTTAAGAGAGAAACGAATGAAAAGTTAAAACTTATAGTGACTCAACTCGGCGCGACAACCTGCGGAATAATTACCATAAATTATATAGTTATTTATGAATGGATCACAGTTATACAATGCATAATTTTCTACAAAATGTATAGTTATATAGCAAAATTATGGGTAAAAAATTTCAAAGTTTGTTTTTGACTCGCAGTAGTCAAATCCATATAAACAATAAAAAATTATGACTATGTATGGAGTAGACAATTATATATAAATTAGAGCAGTGTTCTTGAATTGCTGAGGCATACGCTTAAAAGAGACAGTGACGTTGAATGCTAAACGAAAAAAAAAAACCAATAGGGAAAACCCGGTCCTTCAGCGCGACATGTTTGCCAATATAGCTCCTGATAAGACCTAAACGGAAATAATAAAACATTCGGTTAAGCTGAAAGCTGTTATATCTCAATAACTGTTTCTTTATTAGCCGGTTTTTTAAGTAACATAATAATCAGTTAATTTTCTTTGAGTAGTAAACTATGTTAGAAAAATATAAATAGGAATTTATTTTAGATGAGATGCGGTGGTTCCTCCTGATAGATAAGATAATAATATAGTACCATATCAAATTTATGAACAAAAATCGATTTATGCCATGATGAAAAATGGTATCTATTCCGCAGGTTGTCGCTTCGGGTTGAGTTACAAGTTTTAACTTCTATTCGTTTTCCTATTAATATTTACCAAAAATACAAGTTATCATGAGCCTTTGAATGTAACAATGGGTAATGAGTACATTTCGGTAATCATACATATCCATAAAAAAATAAAAGTTTCAACAAACATTTCCAAGTAAAGAGTAGATCAAAAGGCACAGAGTATAAATTGTATTGGAATGTGCCAATAAATGAACGCTCCTATCCAAGGTTTACTTGGAAAGAAAAAAACTTTAAAAATGAAATTTATTTGGTGGTGAGCAAGATATTTATTAAAATAACTTTACCTCGTTGAAATAACAAACAAAAAACACATAAAAACAGTAAAAGGTTTTGAAAATACATTTAACATTTTTGAATTCAATGTTCTGTTTATTAATATTGTACAAACGTATCAAATATCTTCACGTGTATTGACGAATAGGAGGAAAAAGAAATACCCCCCCCCTATTATTATTATCAGCTGATACCTCATATATATTAATTAGAAGAGCAGTTAACAATTGAAAATTCTGTGTAAATAAAAACGTAAACAAAACTATATTTCACGTTTCTGATGGAGAAGATTTCGAACTAGCATTTGGAATTAAATCAAGAACGTAACTGATCAATAAATTAGTAGGCTGAGAGTATTATTATAAAATTCCGAGAATTATAAACTATGCTAGATAAATAATATTTTCTGTTTATGTGTATATGTTAATAAAATGGTCAGCATAAAGGTTAAAAATAAATTACGAAGAACGAAATTTAATAAACGAAATTTAACGAAATAATAAACGAAAGAACACAATTCCTTAATATTTGTTTACGAAAGGACACAATTCATATTGTTTGTTTTCGCTTTACTAATGGAGTTACTTACTATTTAAATATTTATTTTCGGTCTCCACACCCGTACCATTTTTTTCCTCAATGATATTTATATGGTCAACTAATATTTATTACAGATAAAGAGTAAAGGGGGGGGGGATATATGTGTATAGACACACATATACACCAGTAATATATATATGTGTATATATATATGTGTGTGTATATGCGTGTGTGTATGGGGGGGGGGGGTGTATGTGTTTTTATGCATATATATGTAATCTGTAATTTTGTAAATAAAGGAAGGTCAGAAAAAAAAAAAATTACCGTTAATAATAATCTTTTAAATAAGTTATATTATTATCACCTTTACTCATGTTGTATTGAATGAAAGGCGAGTCCTATTCCAATGACTTATCTTACAAGATAATCATAGGTTTTAATTGAGCAATAAAAAATCAAATTACAATAATTTCTAATTTTCATTTAGGTTAACAAAAATTGTTTATTTTATTTATCTGTTCTTAATATTGAAGGTCTAAATATGCTTTATGAAGCTACTTCTGATTTTCCAAGTTTAAATGGACTAAATAAATATGTAATTACGTTTTTAAAAATAGTTATAACCTCAGGCAACAAGTATACTAATATTTCTTGGGATATAATAACATATTACAAAACCGTACAACAGTTTGGAAAATATATGTCTATATAGTACAGAATCTACTTCATATTCGAAAGGTAATAAAAAATAAAAAGTAGAAGTATTTATGATACAATATAAGTTATAGGCACATATGAAAGTCCTCGATTTATTATCAACCTTGATATTAATTAAAACGGCTTTGTTAACTTTAAATCGTGGATTTAAATATAATTATGGTTAACACCCGGAAGCCCCTCTGTTACCTTTTTGACGTTTCCACGAACTGTGATTCTGTCATTTTGATAAACGTCAATGTTTTGTTTCATTAAGAGATCAAGTTTTGGGACTAATGTACTCTTAAGTCGCACAGTGGGGTCCAAGAATAAAATTGAGGACAGGAATAGTTTCCATCATATAATATTTTTATAGTTTCGCGAAAACTTTTATAAACCCTTGAGGACATTGCTGAACTTGACGACTTCGAATATCCAAGAAATTATTCTTTTAAAGAGTTTTTTAAAAAAACTCCTTTTTTTAAAGTTGATTTAAATTTAAATGTAATTAGATCCATATTAAAATTAAATCAACGTAGAAAACTAATCCCGAGAAAATAACAAAGCAGGATATTGTGCACTATACCTATGTATGGCATAGACTATTTATGTTTTTGTTTAAAACAATATTAATCAACTACAGTTATATAGTTAAAAAAAAGTTGTAATTTACACGCTTTTATGTACATAAAATGAAATTAAAACAAAAAAGTGTTTAAATTAAAGTTAAACCTACAATATAGGTAATTTTCCAGTTCCATCAAAACTTTCTACATGATTTAATTTGTACTAGACGCTTGTTTGTTAACTTTATTAATAATTGACTATTATTTTCTCATTCTCTGAAATTTTAAATAATATTATCAATTAGATATTAGTACACATGGTCTTAGACAATTCAACTGCTTTCGCCCATCTTTGGAATTACTGATGTTTGTTCTGTTTTTATTTGCTCCTCGCGATTCCGGAATTTCATAAGTTAATCCAGTAAAGAAATCATTCCGCTTTTCAAAAATATGGAATGTCTTTGACGCTTAGATATGTTTTATGTTATAGCTCTTTATGTACAAAAATCTATATTATGTAATTAACTCGTTAAATTTCATGAAAGTTCTGTAACTAGTACTTATAAAAGTGCTTTTAATACCTAAATATTTTAAATTTCGGCAATAACTTTTTAAAAAAACTGTCTTGGATATGTTCAAGCTGTTCGTCTCCTCAAACTGAAAAATCTCGGTTCTCCTAAAATATTTATAACTTATTTTAAAATGCGCTCAACAGTATTTATCAAATAAAATCGATATTTAATAAATGCTAAAAAAGGTTCAAATATCCTTGATAAAATATAAGCTGAATATACGATTATTCAGAAGAAGGATATTTAAAAAAATATAATACTTTGGGCGATATTTAAACAAAATTCAAGAATGATCAAAATAAATGTAATGATGAAATATAATTCCCTACAGCAATGTACAACACTCCTTTACTGCGTAAATATCAGATCCAAAAAATCCGGAGACAACTGAATAATTAAATTAATGGTCCAATAATAGTTAGTTTAGCATTAGGTAGTTTAGTTACATACAATTGAATTAAAAATAAAATTAATTTAATAACAAAAGCAAGCTCTGAGACTGGAACTAGTATAGCACGTAGCTAATTAGCACGGAAGCTAAGATGGAATTAGGCTAATGTTATGATACTCTATGTACATTTCTAAACTCAAAACGTCGATCCATTTAAACAACGGATTGAATCAACCTGACGATATACAACGAATCAATTTTATATCAGCAGATGAATTTCACACTCAGGAGTGAACAAAACTGCTAATATTTACTAGTCCCTATTGATAGGTGATTGTACCAAGAATCTAGTAATCAAGCAGTTGTTCTTTTAAATAATATGAACAATATAGAGATGTCTTAAAGAAAATTCTTGGCACAATTCAGGACCAAGGTGAATACAGACAACGGCATAACAGTGAGCTGTACACTTATCTTCCAAAAATATCGGATGCTATTAAAAAGGAGGATACTTGTTAAAAATGAAACCCTAGAAGTAGAAAAAGAGTACTTCGAAGAGGTAGAAAAAGATTTACAAGAGATAGAGAATACTTGCGAGGTTGTTCTGGAAAGCAAACGTTTCAGGATGAAACTGAATTTTCAATAAAAAAAAAAATTGAAGACGTGGAAGAAATGGAGCAGAAAGAAGGGAGGAGCACCGGCGACGAATATCAAGAAGAAATACAAAACAGGCAGTTGAAATGACGTGGTCCTTAGTAGGCCAATACGAAAAAAATATATATAGAGAGAGATTTCCCAATAGATAGGCATTGTTCCTATGGGTAATCAGTGATTAAGAAGACGGCCGGGTTGTTTCCCTCAATAGGTTAACCCAGAGCCTGAAGTATTTACGATGCCATCAATGAACTCATCGCTGAGATTAGAAACCTACTCTTTGTGCCCGACGAGAGAGTGAAGATAATGCTTATAGCCACAAGAAGCAGCGTTGATAGGTCATCTTACAATAGCCATTGTCGGTTCTAAATACAATAGGCCTCCCTTCCCTCAGGCCTAACTTCTCGCTTCTCTTTCTTGGATAGGACGTGTACTTGGACAAAGCGAACGTACATCAGGTAATACGTCACGGAAGCAACTAATAAAACAGACAGTTTAGGGCTGGTCAACGGAGGAATAAGATGTTGTCACGGGTTCCGGATTTGGGAGTTGACATGATTCAGGAGAGAGTTGGAGGTATAGTAATCCTGTCTTCCAAGCCTCATCATCATGAAAGGTTCATTGACAATGTAAGGGGTTGGTGTTAAATGTCAAAAGACTTTTTATTATACAATATAATATATATTTTGAAGAGAAATCTTATTTATCAACCCATGACTATTGTATTTGCCATATACAACCAATTACATCATATAAGCTAAATTAAGGCTGTTGAAGTATCGATTCTGCCGCTCAAAAGAAACAAATAGTTCATATAAACTGTGGTCACAGAGAGAGTGTAGAGCAATGAGTTGCTCTTTTGAAAGTCCAGGGTTCTAAGTCAGCTGTGGCAGATTAATGATCACCATAATAATTTTAATCTAACATCCTTAAATGGACCCTGTGGGATGAGCAGACTCCCCAGGCAGTATAAATTGGGTTCTAAAACGAGGATAACAACAACCAGGTTGAGTGTGTGATATCGGCCAAATTGATTCTCTTCACAACCGATGCCTTAGAAACAGAACAAGCTTAATGTGCAAATAGATGAGGATTACAAAGGATAGATCTCCAGAATGGACTCAGTTTCTCACCTTCTCCATTATTAAGAATAGATATCAATAATTTTTAGATGAGATAAAAGAAGGATTTACATAAAAGAAATTGAAATTAAAAAAACAACTCTGATTCCACCCCGAATTTCTTGTTAAATCCTTGAAATTTTTTTTGGCAATAATTTAATTGCTCATCTTAACTTTAAGAACACATTTATTTCAATACACTTCTAGGCAATTTATCATTACGAACACAACTATTTTGTTTTTGATGAAATTTTGATTAATTAGGCTTTTAATAAAACATTTTTATCGAGTATACCATAACAACCTAATTGTTTTGAGAATTTTTTTAAATATAAAAGGCTCATTGTAAGAATGGGATAAGGAAATATATTATTTTCTAGCAAAAGCTGTTTATGTTAATTTTTATTATGTTGCTATATTCAGCTTTTATTTTTGATAGATTCCATTGGTAGTCTTTTATAGAAATAATACAAACAAACTGAAATGATAATGAAATATATACATAAAAAAGTAGAATTTTGTCCACTTGTAGAATGAATACACTTTAAACTATAAAACATGGCTTGTCACATTCTTGACTTGAGCCCTTTATATAAATTTTAATTTCTAAAAAATTGATATAATAATAAAATAATAAATTTTTAAAAAATGGGAACCTTCAAGCATCTTTCCCATTGTTCATTTAATAAGCCTCTACAGTATGTTTTTCTAACTCTTTCTTTTTTATTTATATCTGATCCTTGAGAAGATTACTTTTTTATTATTTTATTTTTCTAGAAATACTATATTACTATTTTAACATTTTTAAGTTAATACAAACTTAGTCATTTAATCTAAAATCCTAAATGCAGATTTTGTAGTAAATCATGGGGGGTGGAAAAGCCCAAGTTGTAAAATGGAACCTTATAAATGGTAAGGTGGTATGCTAGTGAACTGAAGTTTAGTCTGATACAACTGAATTAAAATTAAAAATTTCAACATTTTGATCTAAAGTAACGTGCATTTCTACTAATGTTAAGGCAATAAGTTTCCTTATTAATGTTTTGTCTATTTATTGTTAACATTATGGATTTTTTCTAACTCCAGCAGACATATCAATCAATAAGCAAAACATTATAATTGATGAGTGGAGAACAATTAATGTAGTTGTACTTTTTGTATGATAGGTAAATAGTGGTATGTACATTATTTTATTTTAATTATTATTTTATTGTTGATTGTCTATAATTTTTTTTTCATATTCCAGACAGCTAGGTAACGAAGCCCACCCAGATACACAATGCCAGGTGAGCCTGGTGAGCCCAGCACACCTGGCAGCCTACTATGGCTCTGTTCCCATTTTGAAAGAGCTGCTCAATAAGGAGGTAAACCTGACACCGAGGGACATCAGGGGGCTGCAACCGCATCACCTGGCTGCGTTCAGAAATGAATCTCTTCCATGCCTAAAGATTATACTGGATAAACAGATTGACTTGATAGACTCGCCAGTGAAACTGGATCAAAACGAAACTACATTGCGTGATGAGGTGTCGGATTCATACGGCCACAACCATAATGACCTGACTAATTTGGTAATTTGCTTTAGAACATTTGTTTTAGATTATAGTTTAATATTTATGCAGACATATTACATAAATTGCAGTTTGCGTTTCTTTATAGTAATCACAACTTCTTTTTCCTTTCCCATCCCCTACATAACAGTATAGTTTGTAACTCTGTCTATCCAACTTATTTTGTGAATTTTTTTGGGACAACCACATCTCCAATGTATGTAGTCTTTGTATATCAGTTTCCTTTAGGGTCTTGCATCCATAAAAAAGCACCAAGAACACATAGCATCTTGGAAATCTTATTTTCAAGTCTATCATAAGGTTCCTGCAGCAGAATGCTCTCTTCGTCTTCATAAAAGTAGCTCTTGCCTTTTCCTTTCATATTCAGATTTCTTCAGAGTAGTCATTCTCTTGATTTACAAATGCCCAAATATTTATATTTTTCTACTCTTTCATTTGTTTGATTTTCTAGAATAAAACTTACATTGGCTTGAGGTTTCTTTGATTTGATCATGAACTTGATTTATTTGGCTCTAACCATCTTTTCCAGAAGAAACTGTGATATTTGTCACAGTTGTAGATAATACTAGGAGGCCCCTATCATAATTGTATCATCAGCATATCTGATATTGTTTATCATTTTTCTGTTTACTTTTTTTTTATATTATCTGCTGATGCATTTCTTATGATTTCTTCTGAGTATATACTGAATAGCAGAGCAAAAGTACACATTCTTGTCTGGCCCCTCATTTCGTTTAAATATATTTATTTGAATATATCTTAAGTGTATACTAACGCTATTCGATTTTTAAACTGTTTATTTTTTGTGTTTTTGACACTTTTAATTTGTGTAACCTGCTTTGTAGATACACAGCAGCTTAATGAATCAATCTCATAAGGAATTTCGTAGAAAAAAAAATAATGGATACAACTTTAGTACCTACTTAAATCATTAAATTTAATGCTAACAGTAGAGCAAGGACCTTCTTTTAAGGATTATAAATTTGTATAAAAATTTTATTTTTTTTTAAGTTAAAAAGAACCTATTGACTAACTGGGTTCTTTAATGCCAATCTGACAAAATATAGTAATTCTGAGACATAAACTGCTAATTAAGTATAATTTATTGGCATGATATAATATTCTGTGTTTCCTCTCTTCATTTTTTTTTTTTTTTATTAATTCAAATATTGTTTAACAGATTCGAGAAGAAATTAAAGAAGGGGCTACTGCACTGTACATTGCCACTAAAAAAGGACTCACTGAAGTTGTTAGAGAACTTCTGGAAAAGAATGCTACGGTAACAGAAGAAATACTAAACATTGCAGGGAATCACAATGATATAACCGTAATGTTGAATATAGCGCACAAAAAACATCCAAAGATGGGACAACTGCAAAAGGCAGTGTTTGAAGGCAATAAAGAGAAAGTTGAAGAATGTTTGAAAAAAATGGGAATTGATGAACAACTAGAGCCTACTTTGCTCCACCTGGCTGTTCAGAACAAACTGAAAAATGAATCTAATAAACACGATTACAATGAAATTCTAGAGACGCTCTTAGAGACTCAAAAGATAGATATTAATCATCCGGGCAGCAACAATAAAACATCTCTTTACTTAGCAACCGAAGGGAAATGGATGGACGATATCGATTGGTTGCTTAAAAATAATGCTGACGAAACTATAAGATGTCAAAATGGAGAAACAGTATTCCATGTTGCTGCAAGGAACAAATATTTCAACGTACTGAAATATCTCCTAAAGGCCAAACCTAATAGTGTAAGTACAATGTTAGAATATATGTATAGGTTAGTAATATTTATGTAGTAACTGCTTAGAACAATAAAGCATAGGTTTAGTTGGAAAAAGAATAAAAAAGTATTAAGAATTCATAATAATTAATACATTTGTGTCTATTTCAAGTGATCCAAATGATGTTTCTTGAACAATTTATTAAGAAACAAGTTTTGGTTTTACATTCCTATATTACTGCAGTAGCCCAAAATAATCATTTAATTTTTTTTTAACATTTAACTTTTATCATTAATATATAACTGATTTTATTGAGGAAAGATTTTAGTTGTCCTAATGCTTTCTTATGTCCAATACATGTTCAACACATTATATGCAGTACTATGTCTAACTTTCTACAAATGCCCAATGTATGAGTAAGAAGTAAACCCCTAAATTTCCTGACCTGTTTTATCTTAAAACCTTTTCAAAGGGTGGAAGGAAGTCTGGGTATGTTACAAACTTCAATAATAACTCAAAATGCAAGAAAAAAAAAGAGCCTTTATAATAAAATTTATAAATTATTTAATGACCTGCTGGCATTGTAAACTGGTATCAATCTATAAACTGAAAAAGCACACAATATCTTCTAAATTAATCAATTTTTTGGTATTTTTATACATTTTCGTTAAGGCATACTACAGCAGTAACAATTTATAATTGGACATGTAGAATATACTCAACTAATTCTACCTCAACTTTAAACACAGTGGAAGTTTCTATTCTGTGGATGACTACTTGTATTAACCCAAACATATTTTTTAAACCAACTAGTTCCAAAAATTTATTTACCTACATTTCAATAGTTTTTAATCTGGAGCCATTATCTTTTAGTAAGATTTTATTCTAAATATCTATCGGTTGGCCTCTGCATAAAAAATACCTGCTGGTATATTCATTCAAATTTCAAACTTTTATTAGTCTCGAGAGCATAAAATGAACCTAAAACAAAAAGAAGTGTTTAAGTTAAAGTTAAACCTACAACATAGCTAATTTTCCAGTTCCATCAAAACTTTCTACTTTATTTAATTTGTATATTCAGCCAACATTTATAAAATGACTGTTTCCATGTATATTATTAACTTAAATATTAATATTAATATAAATATTATTAACTTTTGTTAATTCTATTATTATTATCTAAAATCACATTTGTTAATTATTTTAGACTGAGAGGGCTAGGGTTGGTTATTTACAAATGTCTTTTAATTATAGTTACAGAAAGATTTATCAATCAAAAATAAAGGAAAATATTAATATTAAGTTTTAAGGGAGATTAATTATTAATGATATAAATTATATATTTAAAATTTCATAATATAAAATAAATGTAGTTAATAAAATCTATCTGATATAAATATTTTACATTATATCAAATGAAATAAAAATTTACCATCGGTAAGATCTATCTGATGTATATATTTTAAATTATTACCATGGAAAAGCAAAAGTTTGTGTAACTTAAGAATTTTGTTTGGACTTTTTTCACTTACATCAATATTTTAAATTACATATATAAATAAACATTTATAATTATAATATTTATAATACGCTTAATTCTTTATTATACTCTATGGAATTATGCAGAGTATAATAAATCTCCCTTACTAATATATATTTTTAGTATTCTTTCGATCTGCTGACCTTTTATGCTTATAGTATCACACTATAAATGCATTTAAAAAAAGTATAGTTCTATACTGAAATTATTATCACTACATTTATTCATTATGATGCACGAAAGAAAGAAAGAAAATATTTTTTTTCTAATTGTGAGTTACCTAACAATATAAAATAATTTACCAATCGGGTAGACAAAGTTAAAATAAAAAAAGATAGAGACGAATCAATGAGGTAAACAAACACATACCAATTTAGGAATTGGGTTCTAAATTATATAAAAAACAAAATTATTATAAGGTTCTGTGAAAAAAGAAAATGTCATTGTTCATGATTTTGTTGATTTACAGGATGGACTCAAACTAACAGATGACGAAGGTTACACACCTCTCTACAGGGCAATTAAATCCGGATGTCCTGATTGTGTCCAGGCTTTACTAGAAACTGCTTTTAACTATGGCTACACGCTAACATTACAGGAACATAAATTTACAATTTTACACGCTGCAATTGAATCTAGCAGAAATCCAGACGTAATTTTACAAAAGATATTAGAATTCCTGATGAAAAAGAATTCACCTAGAAGTATTTCCATCTTGAATGAAGCCGACAGTGAAGGATTGACTCCGGTAGAGTTAGCTGCCAAAAAGGGAGAAGTAAAATGTTTAGACGTGTTGTTTAAATACGACAATATCAACGTTATACCAGAAAATATTGATAAAAAGAAAAAACACGACACAGCTTTACATCACGCGGCTAGAAAAGGCTATTTCGTATGTTTAGAAAAATTACTTGACAGGTCTGAAGATCTTGTTGATATGTTGGACAGTAATGGTCTGACTGCCCTTATATATGCTGCTCGTGGAGGACATTACAAATGTGTAAGGATCCTCTTGAAAAGGGGAGCGAGTCTCGCTATTAGAGACCCACGTGTCAACCGAACAGCAGTTGATATAATCATGTCTAATGTTCCCAGGGCAGTAGAAATAATAGATGATGTCCTAGATAGTTTTATTGTGCCAAGTAAAAATTCTGAACTGGTCGAAGACACAACAGATAGTTCTACCGAAGACAACACCAATCAAACCAGTGAAAAAATACCCGAACAGGAGACACCTCTTCTAAATAACATTAGTAATGATGAACAGATTGAGAATCAGGAGCTTGATTCGAAAACGGACCAAGTTGCTATCGAGATGCCTGAGTCACCCGTAGCAGAAGACAATAATTCTATACCGCCAAAAAAAAATGATGAACGGAAAGTCAAAACATATTTTTTTTCAAAAAAAAAAACAACAAATGACAAAAACAAAAAATTAAAAACCAATGAAAAGGATAACTCTCCACCAACGAAAATTAGTGAAAAAAATGAATACTATAAGATTCACAAGGTCAACTTGGATTATAAATGTTTAGTTGCTGGATCAAGGCAGCTGGAAGTTATTGAAGCTGTAAACGAATGTAAATATGATAAGCTGAAACAAAAATTTTTTCTCCACCCTTTAGTCAAAACTTTTCTGATATATAAATGGAAACAGATAAAGAATCTTCATTTAACGCTGTTTGTTCTTTATCTAATACATACTGCCGTTGTCACCGGGTTTGCAATATCTACGACAATGTGGCAAGTTTGTATTTTAGATTGGATTCTTTTTATTCTCATTTGGGTGACGATGATACCTATTATTTCAGTGGTAAGTATTGGATCCTAACAATATATCATTCATTAAACACACCATATTTTGATTTTTTACAATGACAAAACTCCAAAATACTGCCATGTTATCAGTTCAATGCATAATATATGATTGGAATTGCTCTCTAAGATTTGTGCTTGGTACTCCGAGGCGATCACGCGTGACCCACCTTTATGATGAGTTCAAGTGGCTCTGCCCTCCCTTCCAAAGACAATATTTCCTCAGTACCTTCTTATACCAATCCATTAACTCTCAACATCCTTCATATATCTACAGTCTCCTCCAGTTCAACACCATAAAACAAGATCTTGCCTTTCCGATCTCTATATTCGTTCCCACAGAACCAAAGAATTCGAACGTTCCTTTGTGCTCCACCACAATGTGGAACTCAATCCCTCCTAACATCCGTCATGCTCCCTCACTAACATCATTTAAATCCTTGCAACTTATATTTATTAAAATAAATATAAGATATAAATTATCTATCTGTCATAATGAAAATTTTCTTTTCACAGTCTTTCAAAGTTTTTCTACATTGAAAAACTTGAGGGATAAAACTGCAGGTGAGTATTCAATAAAACAAACTTAGGTAGTAATTTTATTATATTAATCAGTTTTAACAAAATTAAGACACTTTTTAAAATCTTTTATTTGCTACATTTTTTACTACTAAGTAATTTAAGCCCATCTTCAAGAAAATGTCAAGTTTTTCATTTGGGTGTTTTTTTGAGCTTTTCCATATTCCACAATTATTAATCGAAAAAAATGTCTTACTAAAAAGTACTTCCTCCAATAAAAAAAAATGTTTATAATTCTAGAAAATGTACTCATTTATTTTTTTAAATAATTTATTTCAAAATAAATAATGGCCATCACATTGCAGATAGCCACCAGGAAAAGCCTCTTGGGACTCACTCAGGGTTGTATTGAGTTATATGAAATATATTTACTTAAATTGAAGAAAAAGTACAATTATATGTATTACATCTAGAGTGTAAACGTTTTAACTAATAATAAATATTAAAATTTTAGTTGAAAATCACAAAACCTCTTAAAATACAAGTATTGGTGACAAGCCTTCAATTGTTAATTTATTATATCTACAGCTGTGGTGAATAAGTGGTTAAGTGGGATTTTGTCCAGAGAGAGTTGACTGCTTTCAGATAACCGGAATCGTATCATTCTCGTAGTTTTTGGCTTGAATGAAGTTTAAATATAAGCAAACTCCTTTTCAAGGCATTGCCTTACATAGACCCTTATTCACTACAAAAATAACTCGCTAACTTAACTTCATGAAATTCATTTTGGAGAAAATTATACTTAATCACTTATTCACCATGGCTGTAGACATTTTAATGAATTAATTGGTTACATATGTATAATTTTTTCAATCTATTTTTCCGGAAAAGAAGATGGCCTCGAGACCATCTACTATAGAACTTTATTGGAGTTTTACTGATGGAGAAACTATTTCTCCACAAGTGTTTTTCATGCAATATTGTACATATTAGTAGATTTACATGTTGTAATATTATTATAGTTGTAAATATCAATAAATTAAATTAAAAAAATTTTCAGGAAATCGTGACATGGGTGCAAGATTCAAAAATTTACTCACGATTCGAAACATACATCAAATGGATTAGCATTATTTTGACTGCCTTGTTTAGCGTGACGAGTTTGATCTGGCCGATGTATAACTACTTTCCATCCGTGATTGTCCTTTTAAGTTGGATCAAACTACTTCTATTTTTTGCAATGAGGAGTACTGGAGGCTTCTACATTCTCTTGTTCTTCAAAATCGCCAAAAATGTTTTTCAAGTAATTATAAACAAATTCAAACTAGTTTCAAGCATTACTTTAATTATTAATAAATTACAATTAAATGTTACACTCCAAATTTTATAAGAAGTTCCATTGAAAAACCGAGTATTATGTCTATTTTTAGTACATAATATATTCACTAATTTCCTCTTGGTAAAATCTATGATACAACTAGGTTTTATATATTGCAGCCATTTAGTGTCACTGTCACCCCATGTAACAATCATTCATTCCAATATTCCTTTATTTCCCCTAATGTTGTGGAGACACTATCGTAGGGTTGACAAGAATGGTTCTCCTGGTATGATCAACCACCATTCTCACGGTGACCATGTTGGCCCCCTGACTCAATATTCAATGGTTCCTTATCCTTCTAGGTAGATGAACTATTGAATCTCTAAATAGTGTTCTATCTAATTAAAATGGTACCACCACTCTTGAATAAATGTTTCATAAACTAATTTTGATAAATGTTATCATCTTGCCAATAGTCTGGTTGAGATCTTTAAATCCAACAATTATAATCTTTGATCATGTTTAATAAATGATCATCATATATCATATTTTGATTAATTTCCAAATAGTACTTATTAATGATTACTTATGGTATCTAAAAAAAAAAGTAATACAGAAAATATGTGAAAATGAGGGAGAACTGGGTTTTTTAAAAGTATTAGTCAATAGAAAAAAACTATCTCTTAGTTCAGGTGTTTTCAATGCAAAACGAAATACACTACAAATTACAAACAGTTATAATCTGTATGAAGTCTATTAATTTCTTTCTCGGTTTCAGGTATTATCATTATTCTTCTTTCTAATTCTTGGATTTGCTTTGTCTTTCTTCATTCTTTTTGATGGAAGAATGCCATTCCCAGATCCATTCACAGCACTTGGTGCAACAGTGGCAATGATTTCTGAATTAAAATATCACGAAACTTTTGAAAAGGAGACAAATTCAATTTTGAGAATACTAGGACACATATTATTCATTATCTTTTACATTCTTGTTGTCATGGTAATGATGAACCTTATTATAGGCCTGTCAGTAAATATTGTAACTGAGCATGAAGGAAAGTGCAAACACTTAGCAATGCAGGGTTCATTTCTCAGCCTCGTAGATAAATTTTGTTGGGATGGCGAAACCAACAAATTCATCAAAAGATTGAGGGGATTTTATCAAAAATTCAATAAAAACCCAGAGGAAAAAGAAAAATTTAATTCTTTGACCATTCTTCCGAACCAGCACTCCAAAGATGATATTTTTGAAAAAGAAATTATCTTCGAAATAATGGAAATAGTTAATAATAAGGCTAAGCGATACAGGCCTGAAATCATGGCACAAAAGATGGATAAGGTAGGGGAGAGGGTAGATCAAGTCCTTGAAATTGTACATAATAAAAATTAATTTTGTAGTTACCACTTTTTGTTTTAGTCAAAAGATCACAGAAAAAAAGGAAAATATGTTAATACATAAAGGACTAATATAGGCACAGAACTGATTATGTATTATAATTATATTATATTGATTACTTTAATGAATGTATATAAAAAACTTTTTTTTATGAATTTTTAATAATTGATAGAGATGACTGTAACAATAGAATTAAATGAGGTTGCTTTAAGAATATTTATTATCTATATTAGAAACAGCCTATATTTACATATAACTTTGTGAATGTAACAAACAAAAAATATCAAACCTAATAAAAATTAGAAAAAAACACTGTAATTAATTTTCATGTATAAATTTGTTAATAAACTATATGTTTATTAAAGCATTATAAAAACAATAAAAATTGAAATATACTATGTGTTTATTGATTTAAGGTGAAACCATTTAATAATTTATATAAATGAATAAAGGCCAAAAATGTTTCGTCAAGTATATAATTATATACACATAAATTATGACATCCATTTCTATCTCTTAAAAAAAAAATTATGTAAAAAAAACACCAAGAGACACGCAGTAACATTAACAATGTGATAAATTTTTACATCTTAAATTTCTAAGAGGTTCGATCCTAACCATAATATTTATAAATAAACTAATTAGGGTCTTTTCAGATATCCAAAATACAGCATACACATGAAATTAAATAGCTAGTGAAGTATTTTCAACCCTTATTTATTTATATTAAAAAATCTATGGATTGATAAGCTGCGGCAACCAAACTATATTGATCTGACACAGCAATATTTATCTTCATGAAACAAATACCATGTAACCAATTTTTGAAAGCTCTTGCCTCAGCTGTTCTTATAACAAGCCATATAAATTGTTTTATAGAAGATGGTAAAAACAAAATCATTCTATTGATTACTTGAGTAATATTTGTAACAGAGTAACACTATGAACAGAATGCCCATTTGATCCATAGACCAAACTTGTTGGGGACAATTGGTGAAGTACCTAGACAAAGGGTAAAAAATGAAGCTGTAATGTTTCTTTTCATTAGTAATCATGATATTTTACACTTTTGTTTCCATACTATATTTTCAGATTGCAAAAGCAAAAGCAAGGTCCTAATTTTCTAAATTAAAAGTAATACATTATTAATAATGAGTTATGATTAGTCAGGACAAACTGTTTAGAATTATGAAGTTATCGGACCCCTAAAAATAAAATCTTGATTGATTGGCACACCTTAGGTACCTAAATGCCAAGTTACACATATAACTATGGGCAGCTGAAATGTCTATAAAATGAGTTTGCCTAATTGGAGATATTCTTAAGTTTTTAATATAATAGCATTTTTAATTATTTATACATATAAACCTGAACTTAAAAAAATATTAAATCACTATTTCAAGCAGTAACAAACCTTTGACTATCACTTCAAAAACAATATATATATGATATTAGATAATTTTTAATATTTTCCAAAAGTACAAGTTATCGTGAACTTTAGTGAGGAAAAGAGAATGTAATTATGGGTAGATTTCAGTAATAATTTCCTCAAGAAATAAAAGTTTCAACTTATAATTCAAAGTATAGATGATATATGTTTATTAATACGTTAATTTTTATATGAAATGGTTACCAAAGTAAACACATTTCCCATAATTGCATTATCTTTTCAATTCCAAGATTCATGATAATTTGTATTTTTGTAAAATACTAAAAGGGAAAGGAATGAAGTTATGACTGGATTGGAAGGGACAACCTCCAGAATAATTACCAAAACAATTATATTAATTTATATGATTGTATCCATTTTTAATTTACAAAAGAAGGGATGTGATAAGCAAACAGCAGTTTTAAATGAATTAATTTTTTTAAACCCTATAATAACTATGTGTAATTAAGCTTATTAAAGAGATAATAATTAAATAGTATAAAATTATTGTTGTTCAACAATGTACAAATATATAATACCTTAATAAATGGTCAATTTTGAGACTTCACAAGATTATAAATTCCTTTCATGCTTACCATTTATTTTAAGTTTTAAAACATAATATTGTTGCTACTTAATATTCGATTCTGAGCTCTTATGAGTTTGACATTTTAGTGATTTTCCATAAATTTTTGGAACCGGCAAGGTTAATAGTTTATGAAAATCGACCCCCCCCCAAAAAAGATTTCCAAACAAATTCTATAGCAACTATTAAATTAGTGCCAAAAATTGTACATCGTAATTAGCACGACCACGATGTTCGGTTGGGGGGGGGTTTTATTAAGATTACATAACGAACCGATAGGCAAACGTTGGTCGCCAAGCTTATGGTCCGAATTTTAACAATCTTTTATGTCGGCCAAACAAACATCTCGTTCTTAGAAGGAAAGCGCGTTGCTATTTTTTTTTTTCCTTCCAGTTCTGTGGAAACTTGTTTGGTGTTATTTACGTGTTTGTCCTTTTGTCACTTGTCAAAACATGAACATCTTGTCACTTCCTTCAACATCAAAAGGATGCAATCAGTACTGCCCAATAAGCCTTATCAATTAAATAACTAAAGAGTCCACTAAAATAATTTACAACAGAATATATCGTAATAAATCCCACTTCTGTTTTCGAAATGCACTTGGCACATGATAAACCATAATTGGCTTGAATTTCCTTATTCAGCGCTGCAGAAATGTGAAAAAAGATGTGTATCTGTTTTCTAGATGCTAAGCCATATTTCATAAAGTTAATAATCAGATGATATTAAAAATTATTTAGAAAGTAGACTTTTACTCTTTTAACTATTTACATATAAATATTTTTAACAGTAGCAGGTAAATAAGGACTAAAAAAAATGTGTCAAAAGGAAATATTAAAAGTACTAACTAATTGGATCATAAGAAAACCTTTATTTTTGGTCTCTTAATAAATTGCATTTAGCCATAGTAGGAATAAATTATCTTACAAAATTTAAAATAAACCACAGGGAATGGATTTAAATAAAATTAACATTTATTTGCCTCTGTCTTGAGAATATAAAATACAAGGTAAACACTACCTTTTCCAAATACAAAAAATATAAAATATCTTATAATTTACACAAATAGAATTGTCAATACTGTCTGTAGTTGTTATAATAGGGCTGCCCTTGCTCAGGAGGTTTCTGGTAACCGTAAGGTCCCCCCTGATTGGTGTACATACCAGACTGGTATTGCTGGTTGGCATTGTATGGAACGTATGGTTTGTCGACAGGAGCCGCTCCCATGTAACCTTGTGATTCCTGTCCAGGATTGTAATATGGTCCAGGAGTAGGTCTATACTGATCCTGCGGTCCAGCATAAGGTGCACCTTCGTAGCTGTTAGGGAAACCCCCGACTCTTGAGGGTGCAGAGTAAGGATTTTGGTTTCCACCATGAGGCCATTGTCCATTTCCTGACCATTCGCTATCCCTACCCATGCCAGAACCACTCCAAGGGCCTCCCTGAGGATTATCGACTTGACCAGGGTAGCCATGCTCTACTGGCGGAGCAAAAGGTTCAGAAGAAGAAACATTTGGAGATTCTGCAACTGAATACATATAGTCATTTTTAGGAGGTTGGAGTGGGGTTTGCCCGGAGTATGACGCTGGTATGGAATTCGTTTGAGGATCCGCAGGAGGTGACAAAGATGGTTTTCCTGGATTATTAAAACTATGGCGAGAGGATATACTATTCTCATCTAAAATATCTAGAGACAAATTCAGCCTCCTATCAGGTTTCATCCTTTCATCTTCTTTCTTTTTCAATTTTTCGCTCACAGATTTATAAACATCCTCAACACTGTAATCATCATCTTCGTCTTCATCATTGTCACTAACTGCCGTATAAGGTTTGGACAATACTTTCTCTTCAGCAACAGGATTCGTACCACCTGTCCTTGAAGAAAATGGAGATAATCTGCCATCTTTAGTTTGGTCACTCTTTATGCCATCTGATTTTGAATCACTGGCAGAAGACTGCTGAGTTAGGCCAATAGCGACATACTGCCTTAATTTTTCCACTCTCTGAGGTTCCTTACTTTCCAGATCTTTAAGTAACGCTATTAAACTTTGTTGTTCATCTCTATTGAGAGATTTGAATTTAATTAAACGCTCTTTGAGATCTTCATCAGACACTAAATTGCTACCATCTTTTTCCTTTACTATTTCTGGATCAAAATGTGGTTTGCTAGTTTGCGTAGGAATATTTTTAATAAACGGTTCAACTTTTGTATCAAGAAGTTTAGTGGCACTGGGTATGTCCAAAATGGGTGCAGTAGTAGAAGCCTGTTGAAGAAGGGAAGAAGGAACCTGTGGTACAGTGACCGTATTGACCACTCCAGAAGGCATATTTTGGACAGGAACAATTGAGGGATGAACTAAAGTTTTTTGAGCAGAAGCAATGAGATTCCCGAGGAGTTCATTAATGTGCGAATTGGCAGTGGATTTTTGAATATTCAGTTGGGATATGAAAGCTGTAGATGACTGATTAAAATTAGCGTTCGAGGAAGAAGCAATGCCAACAACAGCATTGATCAGCTCTTCAAGCTCCTGCTGAGAAACATCAGTTCTTCCCTGAGTAACTAACGCCTCGGCTATTTGCTGGGCTACCGCCATTTTATTTACCATACCAACACCAGCAACTTTAACAGGTTCAGGTTGAATTATTGAAGATGGCACTACCGCAGGAGTGGGCGGCACTGGCTGCTTGGGTTTTGAAGGATAAGCTGCAAGCATACTTTCAATTGTGTTTATCACAGAACGACATGAATTTACTAGAAACCTTGCAACGATTCCAGCAATAAGCTGACCCCTTATCTTTTCTTTGATAGTCTCAAAAAATATATGGATTTCCTCATCATGAAGTAAAGTCATCGACTCATTGACCTTAGTCTTTTCCATAGATAAGGCCTTGGACAAGAGCTCCAACGCCTTTGGCCCGAGGGAACCAAGCTGTTGCTCCAGAACAGAAAGCATCCTAAGACAATGCACTATAGGAGGAGCGGCATCCCAAGCATGCTTTACTTTTCCAGTCTTGGAGTGGCTCGTACGATTCTCTTGTTCCCATGGAGAAGGCGATCTTCTTACGGGCGATTTCCTCTCCTGCGAGGGAGACTTCTGTTTGTGGGGAGCTTTGATGTCAGAACCAGTGAGAGCTTTCCATGTATTTTTAATGTCGTCTATTGATATATCTTTCTGACTATCTGGAGTTGGAGGAGATATGTCTTGCAGATCACCACTCGGACCTTTCTCTTCTTTTGGAAGCAAACTTTTTAGTTCCTCTTTTTTAGCATTCAGCTCTTCTTCATGAAGCTGTTTCATTCGTTCATCCCAAAAAATAATCCATTCAGGTTTGAAATCGTATGAATTAGGATCTTTACCCGACTGTTGAATCTCTTTATACCGCCTATTCCAGAAATTCTTCCATTCTTCTGAGTATTGTGGATGTTTCTCAGGGCGTTCTCTGAAGTACTTTAGTTTGTTGTCCATTTCCACTTCCAAATCGTGCAACTTAGATCTGTAGCTCTCCATTTTAGATTTATAATCATTGTTAACTTTCTTCCTTTTTGGATCAGGAGACTTTTCATGCCTGGGAGGACTCGCTCTATTTTGCCTGCCTTTAGGGAGTGGGCTTAGCCTTTTCCTATAACATAAAATTAATGAAAACAATTTAAAAACTTTGAAAACAACAAAAACAGGATAAATAATGTTTGTTTTTCCTTTGCTAAATATACCTGTCCCTCTCTGAAGAGTATGGTCTTCTGTATCTATCTCTTTCCATTCTCATTCTTGATTCATACCTAAACAAAAAGAAAAGTAAGTAATAAAGATTGAATGCTAAATAAAAATCATAACTATAGCATAACTTTTTACATTATAATTTTAAGCAGAACTTTCTTTTTTTGTATAAATTAAATTTTTTTTAAATGTTTCAATTTTATTTTCTTCCAAAAAAAACAGATATGCAAGCAAAAGTTTACCCCTTTTATAAATATAATCCATTCTCTGCGAGAACCTAGAGACTGCCTCACCTCTGAACTCTCACACTCAATACTCAAAGTCAAGATTCAATAAAATTAACAGAAAAATTTCTTAATGAATATTATATTAACCAAGTCCTATACTAAACTACCTTAGCCTATCACGATCCTTTTCTCGAGATAGCGATCGCTTTTCCCTCAGATATGGCCTGAGACGGTCACTAATATCCCTAGCTCCATGAGAGTAGATAGGATCACGACAGTAACGTTGCCTTGATCTAGACCTGCTCCGATGTTTATCTCTCCTACAAAAACCATAATAATGAAAGAAAAAAAAAGAGGAACAAAATATGATAAAAACCCAATATTTATTTGATAAAAAAGGGCAATTATGTTAATTACTATTAAAAGTAATTTATTATAAAAATAAAAATATTATCTCTTACCTATACGGAGGTGTCCTTCTTTCATTGGAACGTCCTCTTCTTCTCAAAGGTGAACGCATTCTTACCCTACCTCTTGATCTGGATCTAGACCGTATTGGTGACCTGGATCGCCGTCGTAGCATCCTAAAGTCTTCAGATGCAGAAGAAATTGATGACATAGAACGCACCTCAATAGGGTCATTATTTGCTGAAAATTACATTCAATTTATGTTAGATTATGTTTATGTAACATACATCAGGAAAATAAGTAGCCAAAAAAACAATTTTTTTTTAACCCTTAGACCTCTAAATACTCCTGCCCGAAACTGTCCATAGGGACGAAGCACAGCTAGTGCTGACCATCACTGGGGCCGGAATACTCTTTCGCCACACTGAAGTGACTATTCAAGGCGCAAATAGTAATAAACTATAGTAATTCTATTGCAGAAGATTAAATATTTAAAGACTGTTATTTTTTAGTATTAAAATTATGTATAATAAACATTAAAATTTTAAAACATTAAATTCTACAATCAACTATGAATATGAAAGTTTCTTCGAACACGGCATTAGCATCGAAATGCATAAAAATACGTAAATTTCGGAGACTGATGTATCTTTCCAATTCTTCAAACGGGAACTCTTGTTATAGACCGTACACTGTTATTTGCATTTGAAATAATTATTTGTTTGTTCGGTGATTTCACACGCTAATTCTTCTAGGAACATCATCCTAAAGGCGTCTAAGGGTGTTGATTTTGGATTTTAATTTCCCTTTACTCCGGAATTTCGGTCGTCAAAAATATGTATTACAGGAGTTAAGTTCCTTTTTGACCAGAATAATATTTCATCTCGATATTTTCGCCCCCTTCTTAATTTTCCTCTTCTGATGATGTGCTTAACTTCCTGGGGAGTTTTCTATTTATTCTTCTTTCACCAATTGATTCTTCTGATTCAATGCCTGATGATAGTGATTCTGAAATGCCTGACTGTCGTTCCTTGTGAAATATTCTTCAAGATATGACAATTTGTAGGGTGTCATGGATAAAAAATAATCAAAGAAGTTATATATGGCACTATCGTTGTTGACGCGAGCGAGACCGTGATGTTGGTACGCTGGCAAGACGATACTGGTGACTGAGTCATTTTGAGTGCTTTGAGTCGGGAAAACACGATCAAAGAAAAGACAGTAAAATCTAATTGGTTAAAGAGTGGGACTTAAATTGAGATTTTCATTTCGGGAATTCCCGGAGATTTTTATGACCCTAACACTGACCAACCGCTACCTGACGAAGGCAAATTACTAGCAAATGTCCCTGTACTAATTTTACACGAAAATGACTGCACATTGATTGAAAAAACCGGCAAACGCATATATGCGTCCATAGTCCAGGCCGATGACTTAAAGAAAACACATAAATGCGGCCGTAGGCCTTACGGATGACTTTCACCAAACACATATATGCGTCCATAGAGCTCTAAGGGTTAATGAATTTGAGAAATACAAATACACTTTTCCATTTCTTTTCAATATGAAATAGAGATGTGGAAGAGAGTCCAGGAGAGTCAGTAAGAACAATAAATCAATAGAACGTGTTAATGATGATTGGTTTCATATTTTTTGTTTAAAACTTACTGTAGCATTATCCGATTTGCTATAGCTGAGTAGTTTTATAGCTGCATAAAGTGACGTTAAATGAAATGAACAAACAAACCTTTTTTCGTTTCTTATGAATAAAGTAAGCTATCTAGCCGTGCTCCGTCCCAATGGACAGTTTCGGCCAGGAATATTCAGAGCTCTAAGGGTTAATGAAAGTATTTTCTTTTATAGAATAAGATTTTTGCGACATGTTTTCATGCAACTGAAAATAACTACCGAAAATATGCAATCCATGTCCTAAATGAGTAACCCATCATTTCATGGAAACATTTCACTCAAATACAAACACATTTATAATAACAAAAATCATTAAAAAAAATTAGATTTTCATTCAAAACTTCAATATTATTTTCTGACAGCCACCGTTAGATGAACAATGGAACCCAGAGAGTATTGCAACAATAAAACACTTCAGAAAAAGTTTTGAATGAGGAAAAAAATAGTAGCTAATCATATTGTAGTCATTTTATATGTTTGGTAATTTCAAACTATAATTCTGTACCTCTCTCTAACTTAATTATCACTTCAAAATAAGATCAGACAACAAAAATTTGATTTATTAATTGAAAGCTGATGAAAAGTAGCAACTTACAAGAATTTCCCAATATCACAGCTGGAAATTCCATTATTCAACTTCTTTATTTGCTTCTCCTGCTATTAACAGCTGACAAATCAATATTTCTCAATCAAATAGTTGCTATGATTTTCAAAGATTATAAAAACGTTAACAAAAATTATAAAAAAGATTTAAGGGATTTCTTAGAAAACCTTTTAAATAATATGTCAAAAGCATGTGCGGCCTCTAGGGATTTGTGCCATTTTTCTTCAAAGATGATATGAGAAAATGAGAAATCAAGTGACAATCTAATAAATTTTTTATTTATTATTGTTTTTGAAGATTTTAAATCCAATAATTTACAATATCTTTAAAGTAGCTAGAATTTGTGCCTCTGCTTCTCAATACCTTATTTAATATTCATAGAAATAAGTATTCTCCAAATTACTAGCTTTCATCTATACTTTTTGATAAAATAAATAAATAATACTAACATGGAACAAATATAACTTCATCATCATCATCCTCGTCATCTTTATTGTCATTAATGGTTCCTTGATTCTGCTGATCAGGCGCTCTGTTTCTACCCAAGGATCTTTCTGGTTTTCCAATGCTGAAACTAAGCTTTCCAGAAAACTTATCATGATTCGGTCCACTGTTGGCCTTGTTATCTCCTAAGCTTTTTTGTGGGAATGTTTGAGAAGCATTGTTCCTGCAAAATCAAATCTCATCTTAAAGCAAGCATTCATAACGTTTTAAAAATTGTAAAAATTATGAATTAATTACTTATCGAAGTCACGATTAATTTCTTCATAAACCTCAGGCTTTTTACTGTTCTTGATTGAATTCATTATCTCGTTTTCTAAAATCCAAAACAACAATAATGATAAGAAAAAAATAATCAAAAATAACATTAATTTTAAAACAAAATAATTGAACCTGCTATTTCTGAATATTCCTTAATTTTTTCTGGAGTGCAGTATTCTATGAAAGTAGTCGAAGGCGTTTCTCTAAAAAAAAAAAAAGGTGGTTACCGATGCTTTAAAATTTTGAATGTCAAATCTTTCAAATAATTTAGAAAGTGATATATTTAAATTCTTATAGAAACACACTTATTTAATTTTGATTGAGTGAAGAGACTACTTTAAATACCCAAGATCAAGAAAAGGAACAATATAAGAGTAAATGGAACAATTTTATAATAAATGCTAATGGATACAGCTTAATGATTGTTTATTTGTATATAATTTAATAATTTAAAAAAAAAAACTAACCTAAAATGCTCTTTTTCATCAATTTGACGAAGAATTTCATACTTCTGCTGAGCAAAAGTTTCGGTAGCAGCTAAAGTTGGCTTTAGCCGTCCATAATGCTTCTCAATTTGTTCGGCTATTTTTGAAACGGCCATTCCAACTCCTTTGCGATTTTCTCGAGTTTTTGGTATTAAATTAATAACGTTTCCAGCTGTTCTAAAGAAGCAGCTCTAAAAATATAAATAAATATATATTAAATAAATAGAAACAACAATCATGCATTCATAAAAGTTTATAGTATATTAAATTTTATAAAAATGCTTTCCGAGTGCTAAATAGAACTTGATGTAAAAACGATAACAAATTACCACTAAAATTTAAAAAAAAACTTACTATGTATCTTAAAGCATGGTTATGACTTGTTAAATGAACCATAACATTTCTAGGATCGCCTTTCTTTTCACAAAGTAAACAAATATATCTCGGTTCCACACCTTCCTCAGAACTCACCTGAAGCAAAAAATGGTAATTATAATTTTAAAAAACTACATAAACCCAAAAAAGAAAATCAAAATTATTCCATTTTTGGTACAATAAAAAAAAAAAGATAAGAACATTTTTATCTTGTTATTTTTATTTATTTTATTATCTCTCTCTGCAATATAAAAATCAAGAAGTTGTTTTCTATATCCATTAATTACTCAAGCTGTATGAGTAACAGAAGGAAAAGAGTTTTTTCCTTTTATTTCACTTAATTTTGGTTTAGATGTGCATACAATATACAATTTTTTCATGTACTTTCCTGTTAGTGCAACTAACTATCCCTTATATACAAAAGTTTTTTTTTTATTTATTTAATTCAATGATATTTACAACTATAATGGTATTATATCAAGTAAATGTGCAAAAATGTAGAATATGACATGAAAACACTTGTGGAGAAACTACCCATCGATAGCACTCCAATTATATACAAAAGTAGATTTTAAAAAATCAATGAAAAACCCAAACAATCATAAAGGAATCAAAATCCACATACATAATTATAAAAAACAAAACTATTTTTGTACTATTATTTCACTCCAGCCCTGACCATTACCCTACAATACTGGATGTGTACAGTCAACCATTTCCTCAACAATACAAACTTAGTTACAGCATACAAACCATTTAATATCAAGTGGAAGAAAAGGGTCCGGGTGGAGGTCAATCAATTTCTCTTAGATGTTGAGAAATGCTTATTAAGTAGCCAAAGTTTCGACTTAGGGGCTAAATATGTAAAATACAGACAATTGAAAATTAAAAAGTTGCTAAACATGGTAAATATTAATGTTAAAATGTATTAATGTTAACAGTACTAATAACCAAGTGACAAAAGGTAGTAAAAAAAAAACTTAAAAAATTATAAAATAAGTAATAAAAAGTATATAAAACATATATGTATATATATATATATATATATTAGGGTGCCGTAAGGGTAACAGGGATTGCACCCTTGTACAGCTTTCCCTATAGAAACTAATCTCTGATAGGCTGCTGCCTTAATCTAACTCAGATAATTTTTCTTTACAGAAAATTACCTATCAAGTTAAATCTTGAATTGTAAAATCAAATATATAAATGGACGTCAGATATAATACCAAATGCTAGTTTTTTGAAACTTTTATATTGAAGAAAACAAAACAAGAAATACACAAAAAAACAAAACAAGAAAATACATCTAATTACTTTAAAAAAAAAATGAAAATACATTAAGATTTCGTTAAATACAATAAACCATATGATACTTTTTAAAAAAAAGGAATTTATACAATAATTAAGTTTAATTGCGCAATAAAAATGAAATAAAAATGTCTATAATACCCTGGTCAGGCGGGTTTCTTGATAGAAGTACTGGTCAGGCGGGTTTCTTGATAGAAGTGCTGGCCAGGCGGGTTTCTCGATAGAAGTTCCCTCCTGGTTTAAACGCAAGGAACACACTGATTAACAACTATATGATTGGTGTAAACTGCACCGCTCGGGTCGCTATTGAACAAAGAAGTTGACTGCTGTAAGTTAGGCCCGTGAGGTACGCTAGACAAGACAACAATGACGACTGTTGTAGGGTAGGCCCACAAGGTGCGCTAGCCGAGACAACAATGATGACTAGAGACTTTTTTTCTAATAAAAATAAAGAAAGTCTCACAGCTGTTTGCGATTAAATCACTCTTATATTCAAACAAATATTACGTTGAAGTAATTTTACATATGATTTATTTTAATTGAAATTAAATTAATAAAAAATACAAAATAATTGAAACTAAACAAAATTATCAAATATGAACATGTTATTTTAAAAAAAAAACTGAGCGGCCGTAACAATATATATATTTAAAAATTAAAGAATAAGGTAATGACGATAAAAATTGAATATTAACAATGGGTAAATATTAAAATTAAAATTAAATTAAATTAAAATTTACTTTACTAGATTTATTACGTACTATATTTTTTATTTTTCATAACTTACTGTATTTTTATTTTTTTTAATCTTTTATTTTTATGTTTATTATATTACTTATTTTTTTATTTTTATATACAATGATCATCCTTGCTCTAAATTGATATAAATCTCATGTTCTCTCCCCTCCCCCATCTTTATTGTCCACCACTCAGATACCTGATACGTATGTATTTTAATTTTAATATTTACCCTCCTCATACAAGGCTGAAAAGACAAGAAACTGCTCGACGTTTTCGCCTACTTCAACACTTACTGGACAAACGCTCTAAGCTACCAATTAATTACAAAAGACTTATTTACATGACAGTCATCAGACCTATTTGGGCATACGGAGTTGAGCTTTGGGGCTCTACTAAACCATCCAATTCATCTCGTATCCAATCCTTGCAATCCAAAATCCTTCGTAAAATCCTCAATGCTCCTTATTATGTCACAAACAAACTCATCCATCATGATCTTAATATCCCATATGTTACTGATTTGGCCCAAACTAGATACCTATCCTTCCATAACAAGCTCCATACGCACTTGAATCCGCTAGTCTCTCAGCTTGCTTCCCATACTATTCCTGATAACCCTCCGAGGCGCCTGAAAAGAAGATGGCCTCGAGATCATCTACTATAGAACTTTATTGGAGTGCTATCGATGGGTAGTTTCTCCACAAGTGTTTTCATGTCATATTCTACATTTTTGCACATTTACTTGATATAATACCATTATAGTTGTAAATATCATTGAATTAAATTAAATAAAAAATAAAAAAAAATATTTACCCATTGTTGATCTTCAATTTTTACCTTTATTACCTTACTCTTTAATTTTAAAAATATATATTTTATTTTTCTTATTTACTTTTTATTACTTATTTTATTCTTTTTTATGTTCTTTACTACCATTTGTCACTTGGTTATTAGTACTGTAAACACTCACTCATACCATCTAGGACCCTCCTGGGGCTCACCCAGCCTCTATAAAATATTATAAAAATAGGGGGGAAAACCTGGTGGTTGAGCGCGACATAGGAAAAGTCACCTCCTTGCAGAACCGTTGTCCATGAAATAGTACAGTCTGAACCCGACTCGTTCACGGGTCGTAGTGGTTACAGGTTTAACACTCATACATTTTAACCTTAATATTTACCATGTTTAGCAAGTTTTTAATTTTTAACTGTCTATATTTTTAATTTTCTGTATTTTTAATTTTCAATTGTCTGTATTTTGCATATTTAGCCCTGAAGAAGACTTGCAAAGTAGGTTGAAGCGTTGGCTACTTAATAAACAATTCTCCATATCTAAGAGAAATTTATTGACCTCCAACCGGACCATTTTCTTCCACATATATTATCAAGCTCAACTATTATCATTCAAGATATCCAATATTAAGTTTACTATTTTTTATTCTATACGAAAACTGATAGAATAAATACATAATACATATTACCAAAGATCACACGTACCAACTCAATGATATATTCAATTCCAATAAGTGGACCTCCGCTATAATTATCTAAGGTTTCTTGAATCTGGCATTTGCTCTCGACCATATCTTCCATCCCTGGAGGAATAGGTTCTCCGGGGCGTACAGAATTTGACCATATTTTTTCTAAAAAAACAAAAAAAAGAAATAAAAAAAGAATATTATTATTATTTTTAAATATTTTTGTATTGAAGAGAAAAGAATTGTCTGACTTGGATACGACCCCTGGTAGCTCAGTGGCTTAGAGCACTGCAACGGAGAAGCTGACCCGGGTTCAAATCCCGGCCAGGGCCAATCTTTTCTCTTTAAAACAATAATATTTAAAAATAACAATTAATAAAAATAAATTATAAATAATATTATTATTATTTTGAAAAAGGGATAAGATATATTGTATGAACATACATAAAAAAAATAAGACCAATATTGAATTTAACAGTTTCAATGGATTTTAGAGATAGATTATTCATTAGCTATAGAAGTTTTCCAACAATTCAGCCAAATGATCTAAAATCATATGATCATTAAATTATAATGCGGTAAATCATACCATATGGCCGGGATTCGAACCCGGGTCTCCAACATATATCCGTATACATCCGTCATCCACGTATCAGGTGGGAGAGCACCACGACGGATACGTGGGAGATCCGGGTTCGAATCCCTACCCTAGACAAATCTTTTCTCTTCAAAATAAAAATATTTAAAAATTATAACAATTAATAAAAAAATAAAATAAAATAAATTATAAATAATATAAAGATACTAATTGAAGTAATGTTCAATGAACATTCTTCCCCTAGTATACATCGCAAATAACAAGAGTGCGGGGATGTGGGATCGGTGAAGAGAGTGGATTTGTCTGACCAAGGTACGAGCGAGGCTAGCTCAGGTGGCAGAGCACCACAATGAATACGTGGGAGACCCGGGTTCGAATCCCGGCCTTGGATAAATCTTTTCTCTTCAAAATAAAAATCATTAAATAAATAATTAACTTTGTCGTAAAAAAATATGAACCAATCAATACTTATGTTAAGGAATAAAGAACAGCTATATTTTTTTGAAGTAAGGCCTTGAGACGAAACCAAAGTGAATAATTAAGATGCTTGATTTACAAATAATTAAAAATTTAAAAAAACCTATATATATTAAACAAACAATATATAATTTCATGAAGAAAGTCTTGCATGATTTTTATTTTAAAACTGAATGACGAGCTTCATCAAAAATAATTTATGATGTTTAAGCAATTCATCTCGGGCCATTTCCAAAGATAAATTTACAATTCACTATGCCAAAATGACATTTGCCAAATAAATAATTAAATGCTAGTTGGGACTTAAATAATGTAAAAAAATAAAACCAACTGATGATGCTAGAAAAAAAAAAATCATAAGGAATGGACAAAATTATATATAGAATTTTTACATTTAATGGAAATAAATAAAAGCGTGTACTAGAATTAAACGAGGCATATTACTAATGAGTACCAAAAATAGCTCAGCTATCACATAAATAAAAGTTTTCAAATATTATGACGATATTTTATGAATCATTAAAAAGAATGAATCAAAAAAAAAAAAAAATCAAGTTCACCAAATAAACTGAAAAGGAGAATTCGATGAAAATGTAGATACGAAAATAAGTAGAAAAATAATAAATAGATATTAGAGAGGACAAAAAAAAGAAAACACAAGTGGCCTTATTTTAAATCACTATTTAACTCACAAGCATCATATAAAAATAAAAACTGAATTAAACCTGAAAATCGGTTTTAAAACAGAAAAAAGTTTAAGTAATAGCTTAAATAATTTTAAAAATTATTTAATGAACAATTATAATTTCTGAAATAGATATAAACAAATATGATTAAAAATAATATTAAAGTACCTCTATTAATTCCCTCATTTTTATTATTATTTTTGGATTCCTCTCCTTGCACTTTTTTTTCAGACTTGGGGCTGACGTCATTCCGTTTGATAACTGAAAAAATTTGCGATTCATTGCAATTTAATTTAAATTATTTTTATTTTACAATTATTTTCAAATTTTAATTATTGGCATACTGGGAGAGTCTGAATTTTGAACATTTGAATTTAAATCCTCAATGGCCATTTTGGAGTCAACAATACCATGACTGGTAGATGAATTATTAAGAATATATAGTTTTTGTTTTTGGCATTCAAATTGATTTGATAAATAAAAATAAATAATATCAAAAACCACAAGATATTATTCTTTCATCTTTAATTGTTTCATGCCATAATAACACTATTAAGAGTAAATATATTTTTCTTGAGGAATAACTTAATGACCAAGTAACCTGAGTACCATGAACAACATCATAATGAGACTTTTGCTCAATAGTAACTCTAACAAGTTTGGAGAAAAGAAAGGAAACCTAAAATTCCATAAGCAACCCTCTTTCACATTCTCAATTATTTTTTCAAGAAATATAACCTATTAGGTATGTTTCAAAACCTTCTTAATAGTCAGTTATCAATGCATTCCTTCTGCGGAAAGAATGTTAAAGGAAAAATTACTTCAGTTTTATTTGAGAACCACTTACAGCTGTATTTTAAGTGTTTTTTAAAAATTTAAATAAGCATCTAATTCTTTTTTATAAAAGAAAATAGATCATCACACATTTCAAGTTTAGAAGAGAAATTTTAAAATTAATCTTATTTTTAACATACAATTTCATAGTTAAATAATGACTGCTATATAATAATACAGAAACATAGATATCTTCTTCATATTTAAACAAAGTGATAGAACAGTGTTAAAGATATTTAAATCAAATATAATAGACATTTAATTGTATAAAACCAATTTGATATAAAATATTTTACCTTCATTTTTCGATTTTATAATCTTAAAATTCTCAGGAGGATGATGAGGAACCCGAAGCCTGTTCATGTGAATGGGATGTGATAAGTGCATGAGCATCGCCCTCTCGTTCGGGAGGACCCTGTTACAGATTTGGCACTTCCACTTCCACTTGTTAAGCCCGCCTTCTTCGAGCTCACTGATAATATATCCATAGCGTCCGTCACTTAGGAGTACTGTCTCTGTCAAGGCTTTTTTCACTTCGTTGGCCTGTAAAAAAATTATAAAGAAAACAATAAAGTTTTGAGTAGTATACATCAGTAGTATATACCAGTGGAAAAAATATAAATTAACAAATACTAAATTTAAATACAATCATTTATAATTACATAGGAATACAAAACAATTTTTCTTTATTACACAGGATATCATTCAAGAACTTACACTTCAAAAGAATAAGCAGAAATCAACAACATAATAATTCATACAGACAAAAGTAATAATATTCCTATTATGAAGTAAATAAATTCACAGAATATTAGTAGTAAGCTAAGAGAGGGTAAAATATAACTACTAATTCGCAGTAATTATTAAAAATGACAGTTTTTCAGCATTTATAGACTGTAGCGGTGAGATTAAGATAAAAAATGTATGTTTTATTAATTAATAAATAAAATATAAAACATTTAGAAATGATGAAATTGAGTATATGTAGCAAACAAAATCTATATATTAAAAATAATGAAAAAATAGGATAATAGTAATACACATCCTTTTAAACTAATACATCCTCAACTTTAGAGGAAAAATTACATGCTACATTTACGTAATGACATAGTACATTCATGTATGAAAAATTACATATGACATGATGAATATATTACTGCCAGAAAATTCAAAATCATAGACAAAAAATTAGAACAGTTACTTATATCGGCATGAGAGGACAAAACCGCAGTTAATATTGAAAGAGGCTATGTGGTGCCTGGTCTTAAACTTCGGGGGTTTGAAAGAAATGAGAAATTTCCCAATATTGCATAATTTATAAAAAAATTAATTTTGAATAGAATTCAATTCTAAAAATTAATTTTTTTTATAAATAATAAAAATCTGGATTTCTGTAAAGCATTGGACAGATATGAATAGATTATTATGTTCGATCAGATATCAGCTGTTCTGCTCAATATAATATTGGTCTGCATGAGGAAAAAAGGAAAAGAAATAATTAAAAAAATAAAGTCTGCTTCTTCTTTTTCCTCTTGTTTCTGATGCAATATCTTCTTTTTTCTACTTCCCTTCTCAGAAACCTTATTAGCTGGTGTGATTCGGATTAGCGATTTATCCATCAGTAACACCTTTGTTGAGGCGTCTTGATCCACTTCTTTGTTTCAGATAATTGTATTCCTTATCCAGTAATAAAATAATAATCACTGTAGTGGCAACATGAAGTTGGTCACTAAGCAGTAGACATGTTTGTTTAAGAAGATCATGTATTCTCTTTAGTAATTTTTACTTTGAGAGCCTTACTTTTAGCATTGCCTATGGTTATGGCCTTTCTTTTTAGCTTCTCACATTACTCAGCCAAAGTTTGTTGAAGTCTCTCTGAAATAATAATAATGTTATCTGCGAATAGTAGGAACTGGACAACAGGAAGTAAATCCCATGGGTCAATCAACATGCCTTAAAAGAGTAAGTATTTTACATTCCAGAAAGTGAAAAAAAAGAGCACTTTTCGATATTTACAATTTTATTTTATTCTATTTAATTATCATCAAAATCAGATGGTGCTATAGTATTTGCAGGACCTCATCTCTGCAATCCTCCACTTGGAACAACCCTTGGCATTCCTTCTCATATCATTTTAGCCCGTGTGCTATAACAAAAATGGTTACAAAACCCTACGATAAATTCTTTTTTGAGGGTTCTGGATATATCCTGATTTTCTAATACATATAATACAATTTTTAAGGGTTAGTAAAATAACAGCAACAATATAATCAGGTGATTTACAATATAATCGAGGTAACATCCCCCATTCTTTCTCTCTTATAGTCAGAAGACACCCCATGCCTATTATTTTCCAAACCTATACTGAATTTTAATATAGTAAAACATAAAAGATTATACATAAAATATTTATTGACATAACAAAATTTAATTAATAGTAACATATAATTAATATACTGTTAATACAGAGCATTAAGATCCAACATATAATATTAAATTTGGAGATTCAGTAAAAATGAGGACAGAGAAACAAATGACAAATTTTTTTTTTTTATAAATAGCTAGAAATGAGAAAACTTTGCTAATTCAGAGTATTTTAGCAAATCTTTAAGTATAACAATTTTAGAAATATCCGGAAAATTTAATTTGGAGTCGATAAAAATTAAAGGATTAGGTTACCTCAAACAACAATTAAAGATACAAAAAAAAAATAAATACATTAAAATCATACAAGACAGATAATAGGACGAATATATATTTCATAAAAACGTTTTTAAAAAATCATATATTGTCTATATAATACAGGCAAAACTTTATAAACATAGAAAAAATAATTTAAAAAACACACCTCTCTTTCAATCAAGTGCTATACATAATTATATACTTACCTTTAATTGAAATGCTTCCCTATTTTTAAACCTTAACGAACATGAGTTTGATGAAATGTAACAAAAATTTCAATAGATAGTTTCTAGCTTAAATTATTCTTCAAATATTTGATAAAAGACACTCAACAGCAGTTCACTTAAAATTTTAGATTGTCGTCCCAACATCCATCAATACAAATAAATTAAAATATTTTATAATGACGATATAATAATTTTCTTATAATTATATAAGAAACTAAAATGTATTTAAAGACTAAAAATGCTATTTAATTACTAATACCATGACTTTTGACGCAAAACAATTTTTTAAAAAAATTTAATTTATTGATATTTACAACTATAATGCTATTATAACAAGTAAATTGTGCTAATATGTACAATATGACATGAAAAACACTTGTGGAGAAACTACCCATCGGTAGCACTCCAATAAAGTTCTACAGTAGATGGTCTCGAGGCCATTTTATTTCAGACGTCTCAGAGGGTTATCAGGAATCGTATGGGAAGCAAGTTGAGAGACTAGCGGATTTAAGTGCGTATGGAGCTTGTCATGAAAGGATAGGTATCTAGTTTGGGCCAAATCAGTAACATATGGGATATTAAGATCATGATGGATGAGTTTGTTTGTGACATATTAAGGAGCATTGAGGATTTTGGATTGTAAGGAATGGATACGAGATGAATTGGATGGTTTAGTAGAGCCCCAAAGCTCAACTCCCTATGTCCAAATAGCTCTGATAACTGTCATGTAAATGAGCCTTTTGTAATTAATTGGGAGCTTAGAGCGTTTGTCCAGTAAATGTTGAAGTAGGCGAAAACGTCGAGCAGTTTCTTGTCTTTTCAGTCTTTATGAGGATTCCAAGTGAGATGTTACGCAAATCAAAAAATTGGAACTTATAAAACTATTATGCTACCAATGTTTCTATACCAGGAGGAAATATGGCAAGCAAGCTACTGTGAAGAAAGAACATCTTATGGTCTTGGGTAGAATATTAGGTACAAATAGGGACAAGTCTAGTGGAGAATTTAGGAGATTATAAAATACAGAACTGCAGAGCATGCAGCATGCTAAAATAATTAAAAGTCTTAATATCAAAAAGATTGAGATGGGCCTAGGAACAAGCGACACCGTAATAAGTAAATAAGCTGTAAGACAACAGGTAAACACCTGAGAGGTAGACTGAGGCATAGATGGGAGGATCACATTTGGGTGATCTTACAGATTTGGGTTAAGGTAGTAATCCATGGGTGGAGGTTTGTAAACAGCCCAACATTGGCATTAATTATTAGTAAAAATATATCAGAAATAATTTATTTTTCGAACAAGAATACTTACCTCTGGCTTTAGATCAATTCTAATTAAAAAAATATGATAGTTAACAATATTTATAAAAATAATGAAGAAATATTTTATAATTAAAACCTGAGAGGATATACACATAAAAATGAATGAAAAGTAAAACAATTCAAAGAACAATCATTTGGAGGACATGCCCATATCAATGATATTCCATAATAGAAACATAAATCCATTGAAGAAAATGTGCCAAAGTTTAAAGGAAAAAAACAAAACAAATCAATATATTAAAAAATATATTTAAGATTGTGTGTGTGTGTGTGTGTGTATATATATGTATAAGCTAGCTGTTTAAGTAATGCAGAAGATAAGGCATTCTCCAATTATAATACAATTCCAACCTTCAGCTCTGTCCATAAAGCATGATGAAATAAACCATTTATCAAAACACTAGATAGTATATGTTCATAAGTTAATTATGTATTCAATGCTACAGTATATTGGAGAGAGGGGAAGAGATTACTAATTTAAAACCCTTTGTAAAAAAATTAAAAACCTAGGAAATGTTCAGAAACTTGATACATAAAAATAATTAATAATCTAATAGACTTTCTATAAAAGTTGAGCTATCCCACATAAAATGAATTACACTTAGAAAGGGATTGATTATTAATCATAATTTCCGTGATAAATCGTAAGGCTTCCTAGGTTCAATCTTCTACCAATCTCCCAATAGCCAATCTTCAGAATAGAATATCTATATATATATATATATATATATATATATATATATATATATATATATATATATTTGTATTATAAAAGAAAGTTTACAATATGAGAGCTGCTAAAACTCAGAAATAAGTTCCGCTACGATCAAGGGAGTTATATGGTGTGGTAGCCCTCTATCTTCCGTCCATGAAGAAGGTTCCCGTTTTTACCTGAAGGGGGTGGTTTTGAAGATATAAGGGCTGAAGTTTCGCCCTCTAGAAGTTTCTAGAACAGTCCAGAACATTCGACAACGTTTGGATGTTCGGGAACATCCCAGATCATTGAGGAATATTCCAGAGCAATGTCGAATATTGTGGAATATTCTACAACATTGTGGACCATTCGAAGACTTTTTTGTATGAGTGGAGCTAACTACTGATAATGGTATATAAAGGAAGATCCGTTGTGGGTTCAAGCGTTCAAAAACATTCTGAACATCCAATCTTTCTATCACCAGATGTTGCTACATGAAATACGGGAATCAAAAAATTTCACAGATCTCTGTTGACGGTTGAGACTGTTGTCGGTTACCTATGCCAGACGTACAGAGAAGCATGTACTTAGGTCAACTGGAAAATGACAACCACTGAGTATTAACATTACAGAAAGCCTCACTCACAGCCTCAGCTGAGCAAATCAGAGATATATTCGCCATAATTCTAACAACATGTAACCCTTCAAATCCAAAACAGCTAAGGGACTCCTTCAAATTGAGTATGAGTGATGACGTACTGTACCAAATCCAGAACTTACCATCGAATTCAACGACGAGATTTTGAATCAAACACTCATTCGTCTAGAAGATAAATTTTTAGAGATAAACAACCAGACCTTAGTACAACTTGGGATGCCAGCACCACGACAAGATGCTTTCAGTGTACTAAACTTCGAAATGACAAAGGAAAAAAGCAACAACCCCCAACGAACTACTTCAATACATTGCTCACAACAAACCACTTCCCAAAGGCAATAAAAAAATGTTTACAATGTTATCATGGACCGGATCAACAACACTGGCGGAATTATCAATTATGGCGGAAAACGTTTCTAATAAATCTATTGCTGGCAGAAATACGTGCCTTCCAGTTTTCCCCAAGTCAACACCAGCAGGCAAAATACTTTAAAAAATCACATACAAATACTGCGACTAACAAAAAATATGAGAGTTGAACTATCAAAAGACGAAACAACAGCACATTTTTCTCAACAACTTTTACAAAAAGGCAAAGGCAAATATCCTACTGACCAGACTACCAGCCTCATTGAACTCAACAGTAATTTCTCCAACAAAGCCACTACTAAAAGCGAAGGACAATTTTAGCAACTAAAAATAATATTGCCGACGATATCAACTTTAATATTCAAAAGAAAATTCCTGGTGAAGAGAGTATAAACAAATCGATCGACACGATAGTAAACACTAAAGAAAGTGTCAACTTCCCTAGAGAAGTTTTAAAATTCTTTGTAAGTACATACCAGCAATGCCATTACATTGCCTTCCACTGAAAATTGGATCTCCGATCATACTACTCTGAAATCTCAACTCAAAAAAACTATGTAATTGAACAAGGGTGATCATCAAACAGTTATTGAATAACATCATCGAAGCCAAACTTATGACTGGGGAGGACAAAGGACACACAGTATTTATCCCCGGAGTACCACTGATCTCTACTGAATGGCCATTTCCAAAAGACTGGGATTTCCAATCAAATTAGCCTATAGTTTTACAATTAACAAAGCGCAAGGACAACCTTTAAAATATTGCGGCACCAACCTCAAAGACTTCTGCTTTTCTCACGGTCAACTTGCTCTCGAGTAGGGAATTCAAAAAATTTATACATATATACTCCAGATAACAAAATGAAAAATGTTGCTTATAAACAAGTATTGTAGTTAGAATATATTTTCAATAAAAAATTTGTATCTCATATATTTTATAGTTTATTCTTTTATTTCAACTACCACACAATCTCAGGTCAACACCCTGAGTGAAGCCGGGTACCCCAGCTAGTATGTATTAAAATAAACAAATACGCCAATTTTAATTATAGAAATTTAAATTGGCAAATATTGTGTGATATAGTATTTGCAAAGCATTAAACTGAAAACATACTTGATGGAATCTTGAAGTAAGACAAAAGCACATAATAGTAAATATATGATATGAAACACATTTACAAAAACTATTTACATATATCCTCCAAGAAGAGGATGTTGTTCATCAAATTCAATAAATAAGTTAAGAAATTATAAACTGTAACACAATAATAAACCTAAGTAATTACATATTGATCGGTCGTCAGTCTCTTCTATTAAAACTAAAGTTTTAAACAAAAATAAAAACACAAGAACAGACACAAATATGGAAATTAGGAATATCCATAATTTTACTTTACCTTATTGTAAGTTTCAATTCATCATGAGAATAAAAAGTCGAGCATTTGACACTTCATCACTTTAAGACTATTTTAACTATAATAGAATTTAAGCAAATAAATTCTTTTAACGTGTAATACCTGACAAGATCAGTTACGACATAATACACATTTTCTTGTCTAATTAACTCTTGAGTTCTGTCATTAAATAATTCCACTCACTAAGGAAATTTGTGACAATTTATTTTTAAATATTGCATAGTTAACTCTACTCGAATTTGCTATATCAATATTTATTAAATAAGTGCACTAAGTAAATTTGGATATATATGATTTTCTTGATCAACGTATTTTTATAATTACAAATTAAATTTAGTAGATTTAAAAAATTGCTAATTTAATTCTGAATATAACTACAATGGAAAGGAAAGGTATTGAAAGATAAATTATGAAGCTTATCGATTGAGTGCATGTAATGTACAACAAATTTTTCTTTTTAATTAATCATATTAATTGTATTGACAATTCCATTAGCCTTTCTCAATTATCAAATCATTAATATAAATTTGGCAAAATAAACATAATCTAAATAATTTATTCATTTAATAAATAAATAAATATATACATATATATATATATATATATATATATATATATATATATATATATATATATATATATACACTTGCTGTGGCTGTTGTTATAGTTTTCAAAAATATTACGTTAAAATTTGAATTTTAAAGAAACAATGAACGAATGGAAAAAATAAATTAAATATATTTTTGATTTTACATTTTATTCAACGTATATCTGAGTATAGTATATAATAAATAATATACAAAATTCTTAATTGATAAAATATAAACATTAGTTTAATGAATGAGGTATATGATGGTTGATTTTTAATTATGGCTAATAACATTTTTTAAATTATAACTATTTATTTCACTTTAATAGAGCGCTAATCGATGCACAATATTTTTTGTTAATCTGTTATTTGATAAAACAAATAGATTAGATGGTTTACTAACACGTGAGCATGCAACATATAATTGTCCATGGTTGAAACACAGATGTTCTAGGTCGAAACCGCAAATAGACATTGTCTGGGCTTGATACTTGTTGATGGTCATAACTAAAGCCAAGCGTATATCAAATTGAAGTCTTTTGAACGGTATTATGGGTTCTGATGGTATCATTGGAATACGTGGCTACAGAATGATTTCTTGTTTAAAGATTCCAGTCAACATTGCTGCTTCAATAACATTCCCGGAGATATTTTTGATGACCAAACGTGTACCATTCCATAATTGGCTGATTCAAATTACCCATAATCAATAAAAATGGCCGACACATATCACTTAGGGGTATGAAAAAAAAAATTATTTATATTTTCCTATTGATAGAGCTAAGATTCCGGTTAGTTATTATATGCTAACCGCTGCTATGATCGACACATAATTAATAATAATGGCCGACACATACCACTTAGGGGAATGAACAATAGTTTATATCCTATTCTCAGACCTACTGAATATACACACAAAATTTCATAAGAATCGGTCAAGTCGTTTCGGAGAAGTTCTGTCACAAACAGAACACTGTGACACAACAATTTTATATATTAGATAGAGCCAAGATTCCAGATAGTTGTTGTATGATTGCAACTTAACTCAGCATCTGTTAGACCTAAAGAGCTGCATTTGGGCTCAAATTGTAGCAGATTTAATCTTCTTTAAAATGCTTTTCCCCCAAAACGCACCAAATAGGAAATAGAGGCCTAAAACTGAAATAACTCCGAAATTTTCGGACTTTTTCGGCCACCAAATGTTTTCCCGTCGGGTTTTCCGGTTGCGAACTTGGATTTACACTACTCAGACATGCCCTTACAACATATAAAAAATGCAGCATCATCAGATACGATCGACGCATACCCAATAATAATGACCGACACATATCACTTAGGGGTATGAAAAATAGTTTACATCCTATTCTCAGACCTATTGAATATACGCACACAATTTCATAAGAATCGGTCAAGTCATTTCGGAGGAGTTCTGTTACAAACACTGTGACACGACAATTTTATATATTAGATTAAAATTAAAAGGATCTTAAAATTGGGGAACAAAAAAATTAAATATAAAATTAAAGGTAATTATAGTGCTTAAAATTTATTGAGGAAGGCTTTAGACTTAATGAAATCTTACTATGACCTATAGTGACAAAGCAGCAAACATAATTGGTATAAATAAAAACATGTGTCCATTTATAGTTTGTTGCCATGACAACTTCATTCTCGTGGAACTTAGTTGATTACAAAAGCATTTTAATAAATGGGAAATGATTGTTTAAAAGTGTTACAGTATAAATAAAACGGAAGGGTGATTAGAAAAAATGTGTGAAAAAGTGAAACAATATTGTTATTATAAAATTTTATTATCAGATTGAATCTATTCTATTTATAAATCTACAACAAATGAGACCAAAAGAAAGAAATTATGATTTTAAAAATTATTTGTATTTTGGGGGTCAATCCAATTTTTTTTGCCAGCACTTGCAAATACAGCCAATTAACTGAAATGGCATTGATAATTACTCAGGGTTTTAAAATATAATCATAAACTTCATCAAAAGCATAAACAGCCTATTTTTTTGAGCTAAACATATTTTATTTTTGTTTTACTGAAAAATAATAGTGCATAGACTCTTCAGCTTGATGAAGGACAAAAACTTTATTTAAGCACAGTATTTTCATGTCATTAACTTCCCTTCTTAAAAAACTGAAGTCATCTGAGTTACACTATTATAAGGGCATAAGTCTCGCCCTACCTCCCTTCCATCATAACCCTTCATTAAGAGCTGTTGTGAGAATTTATGGATTTTAATTAAATTAAACTATATGGCTATTAAGCTTCTAATCTCATTAAGAAGCATAATCTCCTCAATGGCATACGTTCGCTCATTCAAATTAAAAACTAAAAGAAAATATAAGGCAAGAGGTATACAGGGTGTTTCAGGGTTAAATGGCCAAACTGAAAATTTGAACTAAGGACCTCAAAACAAGAAAAAAATTTCCTATGAAGGTATATCCGCAAACGCTTTGTTTAGGAGATATTCACATCTAAAGATTTCATTGTTACGAATTATTTAGTTATAGGAAATAAATAAAACTTATTTTATTTGTTCCAACTACTTTATTTATTAAATGTAAACCATTAACGTAAGGAAGAAAATAGTTGGGGGTGCAGTCAAATGAAAACACTAAATAAGTGGTTGCTTATGTGCCGACGTTTCGACCCACTTTGTGGGTCATCTTCAGGGCTATAGGAAGCTGTAGCAAGAGTAGACGCGGTCTAACTGACCCAAAACGTCGGCACATAATTAAATAAGCAACCACTTATTTAGTGTTTTCATTTGACTGCACCCCCAACTATTTTCTTCCTTACGTCTACTCTCCAGTCAACCATCCCCTCGCTTCTCGTAAACCATTAACATTCATATTAAATGTTCAAAGTGATTTCCTTGAGCATTCAGACAGGCTCGGCATCTTTCTTCAACAGGAGTTAGGCCAACTACAGTATGGAGAACTCTCATTGCAGATGGACATCACCCATATCATTATCAACGGGTACAAAATTTATTACCACAAGATTTATGGCAAAGAAGAAACTTTTCAGATTGGTATTTAAATCAAGCTGATCACAATCCACACTTTTCAGGAGAAATTTTATGGACAGATGAAGGTACCTTCACAAGAAGAGGTATCTTCAATCAGAAAAATAATCATCTCTGGTTGCATGAAAATCCCCATGCAATTCGTCAGCATCATTTTCAGTGCAATGTGTGGTTAAGGATAATAGACAATATTTTAATAGGCCTGCATTTCTTACCACCTCGACTCGATGCGGACACATTTTTGGAATTTCTTAATAATTCCAATAAAGATTATAATGCAACTAGCAATATAACATTTATTACAAAAAATATTCATACAAATTAATGAATTTTAATTTTACTAAAAAACACTTAACTTGTCAAAATCAAATAGTTAGAAATTAGATAGAGCAAATACATTGGATAACACTTTTAAAAGTATAATTACATTAAAACTTAACAATTAAAAATAAACGCACATATAAAAATACAATATTTAAAGCATGTATTTACAACATTTAAGGCATAAATAACACAATGATTACCACGATATAGTTGAAGATATTCCACTACAACTAAGAAGGAATATATTTCAATTAGATGGTTGTCCTGCACATTACAGAAGAGCTCTACGGCAATGGGTAAATGCTAATTATCCTAATCAATGGATTGGCCGTGCAGGAGCAGTGGCTTGGCCTCCTCGCTCTCCAGACCTGACACCACTGGATTTTTTTGTTTGGGGTGACATTAAACAAAAAGTCTATGCAAGGCCAGTGAATGACATTAATTCTTTACGAAGAAGGATAATTGAGACTTCTGAAACAATAACACATATCCAGGCCCGTTGTGCTACTGCTGCTGTTGAAGAAAGATGCCGAGCCTATCTGAATACTCAAGCATATCACTTTGAACATTTAATATGAATGTTTATGGTTTAATTTAATAAATAAAGTAGTTGGAACAAATAAAATAAGTTTTATTTATTTACTATGCCTAAATAATTCGTAACAATGAAATCTTTAGATGTGAATATCTCCTAAACAAAGCGTTTGCGGACATACCTTCATAGGAAATTTTTTTCTTGTTTTGAGGTCCTTAGTTCAAATTTTCAGTTTAAATTTGAAACACCCTGTATACAAAAATATATCGTTTCTTATAGATTCAATTCAACACAAATAATAAATTGTTAAACACATGAACAAACTGATACTTTAGGTTGCCAAAATGTAATGATAACAAGAATAGTTATAAATACACGATTTTGTTCTCCAGAAGAGTAAAATTGTTTAAGCCTAATACTTTTGAAAAATTTATGATGCTTGAAATTAAGCAACTAGCATTATAATCTTTATTTAAAAAAATATTCATACAGATTAATGAATTTTAATTTTACTAAAAAACACTTACCTTGTCAAAATCAAATAGTTAGAAATTAGATACAGCAAATACATTGGATAACACTTTTATAAGTATAATTACATTAAAACTTAACAATTAAAAAATAAATGCACATATAAAAATACAATATTTAAAGCATGTATTTACAACATTTAAGGCATAAATAACACAATAGCAGCTAAGAATTAACCTATTTCCAAAAATATAATGATTTTAATCAAATAGTCAATTAATACAATACCTGAGTCTGAGGATCCATCTCACTAATAAAATGTTGAAGATCTTGAAATCAGAACCGCATAAGTGTTATATTTCCTTTTCTCCTTCCAACAAACTAGAAGTGAGATAAACATTAAATGGCGTAAGTTTCAGTTTGTGCCACATAAAATATAATTGTTGAGAATGAATATGTGTATGCCTCTAAGAGGTAAAGATGTTTAAAGCTATAGATGTTAAACATTTTACTGACAGTAAAAATAACATCGCTACTACATTCAATAAAATGAATTCAAAGTAAAAGAAATTAAAATAAAAACCTAGCAAAACTTACCGTAAAGCGAAGATCATTCTCTTCAATGTTAAACAAATAAAAACTTAGGCATGTAGATGTCTTCTTGTAATAATCACTAATTCAAACTGATGAAATAAAGGAGTTCACTGCTCATGTGAATTCATAGCTAAAAGAATGGAGCGGAACACTAGTCCCACTAAATAACTGATCGGTGTTTTAAGACTTAGGAATTCATGAAACATCTAACTACATTTTAAATAAGCCTTGATATTATAAAAATAGGACAGATAACCTATTATATACAAACTATACATGGTATAGGTAAATATTAAATCATGTAACTGGATAGGTCGAGATTGCCATTAATTATTAATTAAACTGATACTTACTTGTAATCATAAAATTCAGAAGTAAGTTTCTCAGAACCAGTAAAGTCTTCAAGAATTCATAACATCACATAGCGGTTAAAATAGACTCCACAAATTTGAGAAATTCACGGCAACGACGATAAATTAACAAATTGTATATAATATAACGTAGTTATTTGAGTTAATGGGAACTGACCTGATAGAAATTTCTTTTCTTCTAGGAATTCTATTGATGGTAAAGAAATAGTAGAAAATCTGAAAAAACAATACAAGAAAGGAAAAACGGCGAACTATTGTATAAGTATTGACAGGGTTCTAAGTTGGTGAAATGTAGTATGGAATTTTCCCTCTAGAGGACGCTTCAATAACCGATAGTTTGAACAGATAATAAATAGCAAATAAAGGGGGGAGGATTATCTCTTGATTATCGTAGCTTGCCTCGCAATAACCACCTCACTCAACAAATAAAACAAACAAAAATTAAAATGAAGGCCGCTAGATATCTATGCTACATATCTCTTTTGGAAATGGAACAAGGGGGGGGGATTGGAGTTAATAAACTACATCACCTGTCATCACATATCTCTATAATTCCCAATCAAAACTACGATTATGTTCTAAACAGAAACGGAATATTGTATTAGAGCCTCCGTCAGTTGTTATCCATCCAAACCAATAGCTCAAATCGTTAGTTTGTGGTACCCATTTGATGCTCTTTAATTTACAGTAGAAGAAATTCCGACGAATGCACCCGTTTAAGATATAACGAAGCAAAACTCTTCACTTTCGATATTTTATGCACCTCCTCTTCCTGATGCTGGGAGTCTCTGAGGCACTTGTGGAGTCTGTGAGCTTGAAATAAATTATGCCTAAGATGAAACACTTGACATCCAACTGCTGATCATTGAAGGAGCCTTTCGCAGCCTGCGAATTTCTTTGTTGCTCTGAATGCTTTTTGTATTCACTACCTTCACCTTTAAAGTACATGAAATTAGTATCGATCCTTTCCTTTTGATATCTTTGTGACCCCTGGGTAAATAAGGGCATTGCTGCCGGCACCTGTGAAGTCAGTACCTGACATAAAATCTGTTAATGGAGTGTCGAGCCTTGGGCACTGAACTGAAAGGAAAAACATTAAATCATTATACAATAGGGTAAATAAGGACTAAGTAAAAGGTGATGCCGGCACCCAAATTATAAGAAAAAGAGAGATTTTAGAGAGTCAAGCTAGAATAATGATATTTTATTGATAAAGAATAACGATATGTTATTAAAGCAAAACACATACTCAAATCCATGAATTATTAATTATTTTCTTTCCAATTTAGGTTAAAATATTAAATTTTCAAAGATAGGAAACGCAAAGACACTTGCTACTAGTTGGCGGATAGGGGTTCGGGAATCCGAAGGGAGCCGATCTCGCCCGAGCTTGATAATTGTTCGTATGTCCCTTGACTCTAGTTAATAGTGATAAGGAAGTGACTTCAAATTTACGTCACAAAAGTGGAGGGGATGGAAGTCGTAAATCATCTAAACATATACCACTAAAACTGTTATAGACTGGAACAATTACATGCGTGAATAATGTGTCTTGGATATGGAGAATAAACCAAAGAAGAAGATAGGTGGACCAGATTGCATTGTGGAAATTGATGAAAGTTTGTTTAGTAAACGGAAAAATAATTGTGGTCGTGTACTACCGAAACAGTGGGTGTTTGATGGTATATGTAGACAAACAAAAGATTCCATTGTTGTCACTGTTCCTAATAGAACTGGCTCTACCATTATTTATAAAATTATTGAAAACAAATGCAGATGGTAGCACAATTTATTCTGACAGTTGGAAAGGTTACCAAACAAATAGAATAGAAATAGAAGGATTCCTACATGCTAAAGTGAATCACAAATACAATTTTATTGATCCTGATACAGGAGTACGTACACAAACAGTTGGGAGAATGTGGGTCAGTGCTAAATGGAGGAACAAGAGACACAGGGGGGGGGGCAGCGAGACATCATTAGGAATCTCATTTATCAGAGTTCATATGGCAACGGCATCAGGTAAAAGAAAATAGAGAGTGTTTTGAATCCATGTTAAACTGTATATCGACCCATTTTCCACCGAAATCCGATTGACTACTTTTATTTTAAAATAAATTATTTTGATTTTTAATTGTTGATGATATATACCATTAATTATTTGTAGTTGTAATCGAAGAGGTAAAAAAAAAAAGAATAAACTATTCAGTCAACTATTTTAAATGAAGTTAAGATATTTTAGCATTTTTTTTCTGGTCTCATAGTCGACTTCCAGTAGCCTTTTGGTTTAGAATAATCTCTTATTTTTCTAATATTGTTAAGGTTTATTACCAGTGACGCTTTCTTAACCGTCTAAATAAATTTATAGCTTATGCTAATCATTTTATAATAATGGGAATATTTCCCCTCAAAAAAACGAAACTACAAGGAGAAATTCAAAAAGTACCGCCTAGGGTATTTCAATCTGACACCTCTAAATCTGACTCTACTGGCGTTTGCTGATGATCTCATTTTGTTATCAGATCATGATAAAGATCTTAGCACAATATTAGGATGGTCCAAGAAGAGCTGAAGTATATTAACATGAGTATCAACCCGGCAAAAACAAAAGTAATGAGGATAGGAAGGAAACCAAGCAGAGCTATGAGAGTGATCAGAATTGACGGCGAATAATTGAACAGGTAACTTATTCCAAATATCTAGGAGCGCACCTGCAGGAGAATGGCTACATCGATAGTGAAGTAACAGAGCGTATTGGGGCAGCAAGCAGAATGTTCAACGCCGTGAAAAGTGGCTTCTTAAACCGCCGTGAGGGGACAAAAAAGCCCAAAATGGCTGTTTTCAAGTCTACCTTTATACCGATATTGACGTACTCCTCAGAGTCATGGACTCTAACAACCAACCATAAATCAAGGCTTCAGACTACCAAAATGAGGTTTCTTAGGAAGGTGGAAGGGATGACTAGAAGAGATCGAATGCGTAACATAACAATAAGGACACATCTCGAGACAGTTCCAGTCACTGAACTAATAGAGCGGAACTGGCTCAGATAGTTTGGACATATGTTACGTATGGAGCCAAGTCGCACAGCAAAATGTGCATACAATGCAAGAGAAGAGGGGAAGAGAGGGAGAGGAAGACCAAGAGTGAAATGGGAAGACGGAGTGAAGGAACCTTTTAAGAAAAGAGGAATGGATTGGAATAGAAGAAGTGTGCTGGTACAGAACATAGACAACTGGGTCAAGCTCAATAAAGGATCTCCTCACACTGTTTAGGCGGTAGATGAAGATAAAAGATTATGATGATGATTGGAATATTTTCGGAAACTATCCAAGAAAACCTCTTTTCTTTCCCTATCACTATCAAAAAATTCAACAAGCAACTAACCGTTGCTTTGGTCTGGTAACAGTACAGTGTACTAAACCCAAGTCTGTTCTTGGGTATATTTTTTAAAAATTGTAATAACGATTCTGTGATGTAGTAAAATTTAACAAAAACAATAATAATAGCTAGTATTATTATTATAAGAAGCTACATGCTATAAATTTTCTATAGATGTTTTATATTACCTAAGCAGTGATGTACACTCCTCAAATAAATAAGGCCTAGTATAAGTACACGACTCTACTAACTCTATTAACTTTAACACGAACAAGAGGACGAGCTATTAGTTCGCTAACTGTGCTATAATATATCGTTCCCCCTCCATGGGCCGCGATAAATTTCCAGCCATTATAATAACACATCTCCAGGGAGGTCCATTAATTACCAACACGGAAGCTGGAAAATTGCAAGGGAGGTTCCGACTACTCAAGTTTTAATTCAATTTGAGGGCCCTAACGTCGTTAGGAGTTGGTTGCCGGCCGCCTGCCACACTTGCCTTTTAAAGACTTTATCGTGTTGGGTCGTCTGCGGTGGCCGATCGTCCGGGGGATCGTCTGCCCTCTGTGGCTCAGAACTTTAAATTAGTACCTGGAATATAATACAAGCTTTTCTTTATAATATTACTTCAAAAAATTGGACCTTCAAAATTCATGAAATTTCTTGGATTTCGTTTCATTTACACCAGTTTACATAAAAAATAATTTGTATTCCACTCATACACTTAAAAAGCGACATCATGCTCGAGATAAGATGTAAGAACCACCATTTTGACCATTTTCACGGTACCAAGGTATTTAAGTAAAGGTATCTACATATCACTCTCTTCAAGATATACCTACACGAAGCAGGGAAGCCATGACAACAGCAATGTGGGAATGCTTAACCGTTTATTGATGGAGAGCGGTTACTGTCCTTGTTCTTCATTTCTTTTTTTTTCTAGGTCTCCAAATTATGTTCTATACCCTGAAGACGTGATACGGAGGGCTTAAAATTAACTTCGAGAAATCTGAATGTATTGCTATCTGTGATACTGATACTGGTGTGGTTTTCGTGGACAGGGAGGCCTGTAAAAAGGTGAATATATTTACGTATATGAGTTCTTATTTGGATACTTCGGGCAGTCTCAGCATGGCGTCAGAATAAAAATAGTGAAAAATAATAGCCTCATTAAGTTATTATCATAATTTTCATTATTCAGTAATCAATACAGACACAATTGTAGTTCATATGTTTGGGAGCTTTGGAGTGACAATTAATAATTTTGTTAATTTATTGGTCGGGAGGGGAGAGTTTTGTTGGGAGAGTTTTAAAGGGTGGAAAAGGCCCCCACGATCTTCTACAGCAAGCAAGCCCTTTCCATCAGCATCATAACTTGAGTTGACAGCCTCAACAGCTTCCAACCAGCCCTCACACTTCAGAACAAGGTCCAATTTCCTCACAATGAATCCTAGAAAATTGTGAAACATTACATTGAGTATAAAATAGATAACAGAATACAAAATATTCAATTTTACCAGCATTATATTTAACAATATCTCATGCCATTCTCGAGATGTGAGAATCCTCCACATTAACATATTCCAAAACACTTAACTCCAATTCTGATGGGAGATCTAGACCAACTTCTTCCTCATTCAGCTCTATACAAGCGCATTAGAAATACAAATGATATTAAAAATAATAATAATTAAAAGTTAAAAAAAAAATACAAAACTTAAATTTACCTATTTCTGTTCCGTCCTCTATCAGCATTCTTTTCCTAAGGAGGTTTCATTGATATTTTTTACCGGGCATGATGTGATATGTCGCCCTACTCCTTACGGATAACTTACGTGTGGAATGTTATTGGAAGTACTGCTTGCTTATCGGGCTTTTTTGTACAGCATCCAAAGGCGATACAACAAGGCATATTGTAATTAAACTTATACAACAATAGTAACTCGAAAATAAATGACTAAGGAAGTAAAAAATATCTAACGTGAATCAATAATAGACACAAACAAGCGTACTAACAATAAGACGGCCTGATCGTGGTTAGAACTAACGTCCGAACTCCGAATGAATAGCCAACAATGGCCCAAGGGAGTTAAAGGAGAGGGGGAACATGTCCCAGAGCTGGTCCCAACCCAAAACTAGCGTTTGCCGCTTCTAATATATTCAATGTTCTGTGGTTTTACACCAAAGTTAATTATCAAGGTGCGGAGTAGAAATTGATTTCGTGTTTAGTGATTCAGTGTTTTACGAAACTTGTGAAAATGTCAAAAAGAAATCGTGTTGTTCTTTCCCTCGAGGAGAAAGTAAAAATCATCAAGATGATAAAAAAATGAGAAAATCCTGCTGCCCTTGCCGACGATTTACAACTTAAATAAAATACGAACTCTATCAATAATATCACTTCAGTTATGGATAGTGAAGCCAAGTCGCCAAAAAGTGATTAAGAAACCAACAAATATTGAACTTGATGAAGCCGTCTATGTATGGTTTCTTCAAAAACGAAGTTTGGGATAGCCCTTGTCTGACCCACTTATATGCAAGAAAGCAATCGATTTTAATATCAAACTGAATGGGGATAAAGTGTTTAAGGTTAGTTCTTACAAATGTCTTACAGCAATGTTTAATCGTTTAAATAAAAATATATTGTTTGTATCCTGTGTTTTTATTGTTTCCTACTTCCAATTTTACTTTGTGCATAATTGAGTCGATTATCCGGAAAATTTCAGTATCCGGAAGAGGCCTGACATTGATTAGTCCGGATAATCGACGCTCTACTGTATCAACAAACTTGGGTGCAGAGAAGTTTAAAGTTTTTTTATACGATTCGTTTGATTCGTACTTCGTACGAAAAGTGGTGGAGGCATATGCACTTTAGGAACCGATGTGGACTCCACTGCTTCACTAGGTAGACTTGTCAGGGGCTGAAATGTGTTGGTTGAATAGAACGGTGAGTCTTAAACCAACTCGGTATATGACCCTGACTGGGTATTTTGATTCGATCGCCCTGTCTTCTATAATTTCATTAGGAGTCGTACTTTATTAGGTATTCCTCCTGCTAACAGAATATTTTAAGTTATTAATTAAAATAGAACACTTTAATAACAAGCCTGTGTACTCTAAAGCCTAGTACACACCTAGCGACAAAGTCGCAGAACATTTTTAAGAACAGTCGCGATAGATTGTATCGCAGCGGTCTAGAACTGTCGCGATACATTGCCACGCGTCCACACCTAGCGCACTAGAGGATTCAAGCCAGTGAACTAAAAAAATCGACACGATGTCCCAACTAATTACTATTTGTGCTGTTAACTTGTGCTTAAATAATATAAGGTTAATCAAAAAGAAAAAGTGTAACCCTAAACGTTACCGGAGGAGAGAACTATTCTCTGGTGGGATAATTTTGGCTCTGAATCTATTAGAAAAATTGAAATTAGAAGATGGGATGGGATTCAGAAAAGATTTTAGGTTATGGATTTTTTTCACCATATCATGATATAACATGTCATATTTTTTGAGAGTTGCTCCAATGCATCCCATCTTTTATTTCTGTTTTTATAATCCACGGCTGTCACATCCCAAAGGCAAGGGAGCGCTTGAAAATTTTCAATTAAACGCAACGTTACCTCCATAGCGGGAAGGTATAAACTGAAGCTCGTGTCTCGGAACAAGTACAGACTACGAAAAGTTGCGAAAGATTGCATCATGTTCCCCGTTTTGGGCGTAGACCAGAGACCCGATACTTTTGTATCGCGACAGTTCCGAAACACCAGAAAAATGTCCCCATACATGCTGTGACTTGTCCCGCGACTTCATGTGTAGGTGTGTACCAGGCTTAAGAGATAATATTGAAATATGTATAGTAAAAATACGTATGACACTTAATACACTCAGTCTGGCCAGATACAGCGTACAGTTAAAATCTAGGTACCTCTCTTCTAGTCATCTTAACTAGCATTTTCTTTCTTACTATATTCATTTCATCAATCTTGATTTATTAATATTATTAAAAATCGATCTTCCCTATCTTCCTGTGAATATTAGTGATTCTTAGTGAGTTCCTCTGTACGTAAATATCTATATTTCAACTTGCACCAGGAATCCCCTGAAGCACACCCCACCCGGAGATCCGAACGGGGGAATAGTTTACCTTCGGAAAACGAGCGTTTTACCTTAGAAAGATTCATGACTATTAGAGATATATTTAAAGTAAAACATAATGTTGGTAGAGCGTTCCAACCTACGTTACATCCCTCAAGCAAGCCTGGGGGGCCGCTCACATTGTTGGCCAGTGAGTCCATCGGACTTAGCCGGGGTGAACTTGCAAGGAATTTCCACCGATTATCCCCAGATCTGCCACCCATCGCTACCCATCTACGGGGTAACGAGATCCACGCGGGGGGGTATTGCTCAAAATATTCCTAATATTATTCTTTCAAAAATTTTTTAAGCGAATAACTATAAAATAAAGATTATTCTGTTGTTATGATACTTGAGTGTATTTAGATAAAAGAAAGAACGAAATTTTTTCTGATTTGTCATCTGAGTTTCTGATGGAATAGCCAATTTGAAACAAGAAAATTAGTATAAGCGAATTTCGGGAAATTTCAAAGAATCCTTAGCGCCAATGGTTGAAGAGTCTTATAGAGTTTTTAAGCAATGCAGACGAATTTACAACTCTATCACAAACTAATTCACGTAAGTAAAAAAAAAAAAATTTATGTATAAATATTTAAGCGTTGGTATCATCTGTGATCACAAGTGTCTATAATCCCCAAATTTTATGTTAAACAAGAAAATTATGATTATTTTATAACTTTCTCTTAACTTATTCTTTTAGCTTACTTTTACTATATATTATTTTTTAACACCGCGGCCCTACGTCCCTGAGTCCATGCGAGAAGAGATTTTTCACGCCTGCACGGGCCCAATCCCGGGATACGAACTTCGAGGTGTCTGGTCACACAGCGTTTTTTCTGCCTAGGCACGAACAGGTGGCTCGAGGTGGGCTCGTTGTTACACGGATAACATACGTTTATCCGGAAATGTTACAACCAGAGATGTGACTTATTTCAGATAAAAGTATCTGAAATACAGATACAAAATATGTATTTTCATCTTGCATCTAAAATACTTTTTAAAAATTCATTTTGTATCTTTTATTTAAATATCTTTAGTTTGGTATCTTAGTATTTTGTAAATACTGTTTGCTAAAATACTTTTAGTAATAGTTATCTATGGAATTTATTCTCAAAATGTGACAATATTCTATGGTGATATTAATTTTAAATGTCACCATAGATAAAACTGAACACGCAGTTGAGATGAAAATCTAAAATACTCCAGCTTTATGCTTGTTGTCATTGAAGAAAATCTAAATAGACGTTTTAAAAAGTTTTTGTTGTTAAGGGCTGCAGCAAATGATGCAATATTAGCCTCAGTTTCACATCCGTTCTTTAAAATTAAATGGGTACCAAAAGAGTAGAAAGAGTACCTAAATAACTTATGCTGACTGAAACACAAAAAATTAATTTTTCCGAAAAACAAAAATCGGAGGCTTAATACAATATTGAAGGTGTTATAAAAAAAAGAAGTCAACAGATGAAGCTGATATGATGTGATATGGTGATAAATTGTTTGAAGAACTGGTTTAACTTAAGTCTCAATTAAAACATCAAAAATTAATATTTTGTCTTGTCACATTTGGGCGATCAACGCGATCTATTCGTAAATAATTCATGAGAAGCGAGGGATGGTTGACTGGATGATAGATGTAAGGAAGAAAATAGTTGGGGGTGCAGTCAAACCACTTATTTAGTGTCTTATTTGACTGCACCCCCAACTATTTTCTTCCTTACATGTAAATAATTCATGATAAACAAATAAACTGTAATTCAATAAAAAGTTGTTTTCTTACAAAAGTATTTCATCTTTAAAAAGTATTGAAATACTTAATATAAAAGTATCTTGGATTTTGTATTTCAAGTACTCTGTATAGGCTATCTTTTACATATCTGGTTACAACATTTAACGAATTTTACCCTTCCAAAAAATTGTGATTTATTTTTACATTGTTCTCTGTCATATGCCACACATTGCGCAATAAAGTATATACCAATAATTGATGGAACTTGTAACGGGAGTGAAATAAATATAGTTTTTTTTAAATATTTCCTTTATTAACAGATCGGCTATTCCTAGCCTTATATGTTTTTTAATAATGAATTTTTAATTTTTCTGTCTATCTCCAGCTGCATATCATTTTTTGCCTTTACCAGCGTCCCTAGGTAGACAAATTCATCTACCCGTTCAAATATAAATTCTCCAATTTGGACCTCAGCTCCTCTTCTAGCTGCGCCTCGACACCCCGCCATCATGGATTTTATTTTATCCTGGTTTACAGCCAGACCAATCTTTGCTGCGGCTTCTTTAAGGGCAATAAAAGCCTCCCTCATGGGTGCAAATAACCTACCTATAATATCTACATCGTCACCAAAGCCCAGGATTTGTGTTGTCTTGTTGATAATGGTGCCTCCCACATACACTCCAGATCTCCTCACTGCGATCTCTAATGGAAAGTTAAATAGGAGACATGCCAGCATTTCACCCTGTCTAAGTCCCTTGTGTGTCGTGAAGCGTGTACTTTTTTTGTTAAATGTTTTCTTACTGGTATGCGTTTATTTTTAATCGTAGTAATTTGGTACTTTTTATTAATTTTTGAAATTTGACGGTGTGTTTTAACAACAATTTCTCCAGATGAAATTACACTAATGTCGTCACGTTTTTCTCCCTTAAAGATATGGTTTAAAATGATTACACGCCCATATTATTGCCAAACATTCTTTTTCAATTGCCGAATAATTTTGTTCCGCCTTGTTTAACGTTCCACCACAGCCTTGAGGCTTAGCCAGGCTTCCTTTCCCAGAGAATTCATGGTGTTATCAAACTCCATGACTCCAAGACTACAGAACTCATGAGCTAGTGGAGAGGATGGAGCCAAACAGACTGCCGAAAAAAATGCTCTGACGGACAGGAGGGAAGAAGAAACGAGGACAACGGATTGATGGCGTGGGACCAGGGACTGAAGGTGGTTAAATAGGGCTATACTGATTGCATTAGCAGGCAGCCACTCCTGCTACTGGATTCAGCGAAGCGAACCATCCACTATAAAAAATGGGTAACGAAACCACAAGCAGAACCTCATGGGTGGTTTGGAATCCTGCCTATCTCATAGCTAAGTATTGTCTTCTTCTTTTACTTCCTCCAAGTTCCATTCGATGTTCTACCCCAATATATGCATTTCCTCTCTCCCTTCCCATCTTTGTCGTCCCCTGGACTCTTCCCAATAACCAATCGATACACTTGCTGTTCTTATCTTACATATCTATTTTTTATATTGATGCATATGATGAAGAGCCCTCTGCTCAGACTGTCTACTTTGCCCATTGAGAAGTATGCTGTAACTTTTAAAACTCTCTTACTTAAATAAGCTATTTAATTTTCCTTCGTTTTTAATTAATAATTAAATATTTTTCAAGATTCGAACCATGATTCTTAATTATTCGTCCGAATATGTATGTGTTATTTGCCAATTTCGTTTTATTTTCAACCTTCATCATTTTATTTATAACCTTCTTGAACAAGGAGGAAGAACCTTGTGCCTTTCTGCGAAGAGGTGCCTCCATCCATGCCAGTCACGCATCCCGGTTCCTGGCCAAGCCCTTCATGGCATTCATGCCTTGTCCTATTTGTTGTCCCAGCTTGGAGATGTGGTCTGTTCATGTTAGCCTAGGTCTGCCCTGGGGACGTCATATCATGCCATTATGTATAATTCATTTTATTTACTTAATGTATTATCTAAATAGAGTTGTAAATTTAAATAAATAAATTTAAAAATGAAATACTAACTACAGGTTTCTGTTCATTTTTTGTAAGAAAGTAATATTTCAAAGATGTGATGAGGGCGACTTGGCCAGTGGCTGCACAGAACTATAAAAGAGTCACGTATCCACTTAATGAAAGAGTAGTCTATTCAACAAGGGATCAGAAAGTCACGGTCCAAGTTTATAAAGTAGTTTTGATCATTATTTTCATTTATAATTTTCCATTGGCGAATTGCAACTGTATTACTAATATAAATTTACTCTAACAGTAAAAAATATAATACAATAATGTTGATTTCATTTTGCTTAGTAATTTAAAAATCACTCATTAATCCTACAAATTCATTATTAGTAAAAGATGTACAGTTAATAATGATTTATTCTTGTGACTGTAATGAAGAAAGGCCTATTCACAACATCCGTATTGCATTGAACGCGACAAAATTTTCTGGAATATCTTTTCGGTATTGCCGGAAATGTTTGTTCCCTGTTGTTGCTGCCTCCTCTGTATTAAGAAGCAGAACAGTCTGAAATTATTTTACATTTTCTATATGTAAATGTTGATTGGAAGGTATGGGGTTTGTATAAAACCTATTATCCAATATTCGAAATTCCAGTTTTCCGGGTTGTATTTCCTACTATTCAACGTATTTCAAAGCAGGAGTGAAATGTTTCATTTCGTGAATGTATAATATCCTGCCTCAATGGAACGAACGATCTAACTTGATGCTTTTAATTTGTTGTTATTAATACCAAATACAGGAAATACTTGTTGTTGTGCTCTGTAAAAGTGCTCCATTCAGGGGGATTAGCCAACAACCTGACAGAAATAACTTGCAAAAATATGCGAAATAACTTACATATGCCTTAACTGTCGGACGTAGAATACTTGAGCAGAAAACTATTGTAATATGACCTAGGGCTCTCTATCTACTACCTGTACCTTTTAGATAAAATTATATAAACCGATATGCAATCACATATATAAAATTGGTTAAAGAATATACAATACGATTATTTTTTTTAATAGTTTATTTTTTAATTTATTTTGTTGACGGTCGGCTTTAGTGAAAAAATATAGGCATTTTGTCTCATATTTATTGAAATTTACGTCTGTATCATAACAATACAACGAGTAAATAGAATGAATGATACATATTGGCATGGATAAAGGCAAGTAGGGAAACTACCCAGCGATAGGACTCAAATAACAAATGTTTGAGGTCAGGAGGCCTCAAAGGATAATTGGAAATTAGAGAGGTAGCTTGGGTTTGAGTTGGGATAAATATTTTCATGAAAGGATTGATATCTGGTTTCAGCCAAATCAACAACATAGGGGACATTAAGTTCATTATGGATGACTTTATTACTTACAAAGTAAGTTGCATGGAGCATTCATTTTAGTTTGTAAGGATTGGATATGAGAGGAATTCAATAGCTTAGTAGAGCTCCAAAGCTCCTCATAAGTTCAAATATTTATAACTAGCTGGGGTAAACCGCCTTCCCTCAAGGAGTTGATATGAGATTGTGTGGTAGTTGGAATAAAAGAATAAACTATAAATTTTTTTATCAAGTATCTAATGGTACTTGTATCTCTGCTTCTCACAGTGCTCAATCTCGCTCGTTGGAAATGCAGAAGTGCTTTGCACTCTTTGACTGTTTTGTTTTTTCGTTGTTATTTTTGTTTTTCCCGTTTTGCTTCAGAACTGGCAATATCTCCTCCTCTTTTACGTTTAGCCATTGTATAAAATATAAATCAAAGCTTATTATTAAGAAATACACTTAAGTTCACTTTATTTTTGATTTATATTCAGTCACTTTGATTACTCACGGAAAAGATTTGTTATTTAATTTTAAGACATATTGTTAGCCCGTACGAAAAGGATCCATCCAAGCCACATTCGAAATAAAGCCATTTTGGGCTCGATATTGCTCCTTCAAGAGTCCTTAACAACACTGTCTGTCACAATAGTCTCTTTTAATCAGTTATTTTGGTCTGATTAATTGATTTTCTTACATAATTACAGGAATAAAAAAAATGAAAAATAATTTAAAATAAGCATTTTAAGGTCAAATAAAAATATTTTTAAAAAACAATACAAGAATTGTTGTTGTGGAAAAAGTATAATAAAATTTTTAATATATATTTTTGTACAACTTATAAAATAAAATGGATTCTATTTCCTAAAATAATTAATTACAAGGGATAATTGAACATAACATCTTGTCTAGCCAGTTCAAGCAACATAGGATCGTCGAAGAATTTGTTGATAGAAACGTCTTCGCTAAGCCCCTTTCTCCTTCTCGTTTTAATCATGAATTCACGAGCTAGATGAGTTGGAGGCTGTGGCTCTAAGGGCCTTATAACAATACTTTTGTCAAGAGGATCACCAGGAACAATCTAAGAACAAAAATATACAAATACAATTTTTTATTAAATATTCATTGATGAAGTAAATACAGTTTTTAAAAAATTTATTTCATGACTGTCTTCAATTTATTTAATAAATAATGGAGCTCTTACCTGCCAATGATGAAAAACTGATAAACAGAAAGCTTGTCCTTGCGTGTGAGTCCTCAAGTCTGTTTCGAACCCAAATGAGTCAATCGCGGGTATAAATGCTTTGATAATATAAAGAGGAGAACCAGGGACAGGAGCATCTTGCGTAACATGACCTCTGGAAATAAATAAAAGATAATGATAATTAGGAATATTTAAATGGAATTAATTAACTGGAATTGGAAGTGATTTACTTATTAGCTGACTCATTTATTTTATTGGTGAAGCTATTTTATTTTATTTTTTTTAAGCAACTATTTCTCGTACTAAATTGGGAGTGTTTAAATTAGTTGATAATTGGTTAGTTTATATCTGACTTATTAATTCACTTAAAGATTACTCCCTTGTCTATTAAAATGTTATCAGGTTTTTTTGCTCAAGTAATTGGATTAATAGTCAATTTTACTATAAAATTTTATTTACAAATTATAGGACATCTGATTTGATGGTAACATTTTTAATATTTTATTGAAGTTGACTAGATAATAGTCAACTCCTGATGTTAATCTTTTAATGTTTCAGTTTATTTCCATCTTTTATTTTGCTATCTGCAGTTATATATTCCTATTGATTATTTTGGACTAACTAGATACATGTGTTTTAATATATTTTATATATGTAAAATCATAAAATAAAAACTTGCTCACCTCCTCTTAGCAAGTACGGTGTAGACGGCTGATACACAGTCAGCAGGGGCTTGGACTTCGACAAAAAGGTAAGGTTCCATCAGTCGAGGGGTAGCCATCAAGAATGCAGAATAAGCAACTCTTCTAGCAGTCGGAATGATCTGACCTAAAAATTAAGAATAAAATAATTTTTAAAAAACAATGCTTAAATCAATATTTTAACCAACAACTTGTTACTGTGTTAATTTTATCTACAAATAGTTAATATTAGTATTGCAAATTACAATATAAATGGAGTTCTAACAAACTATATTAACTAAAATAAATTATTTTGATAAAATTGTGAATACCTCCTCCTCTATGAAGGGGCTCTGGAGCTATTACTGCATCCAAAATTTTAAATTTTACGTTTCTTATAGGTTCTTCACACAAAGGTCCTTCACGGGTACCCCATTGGAATCCCTGCAATAGATTACAATATAATATTTGCTCTTCCAATTTCCAAAGTAAAAGTTAATAACTTAAATAAATTACCTGTATAATGGAATCCTTGACTGAACCCAAAAGAGCCTTGTCTACTTCGGATGGAAGCGTGTCATCAACTAAAATATTTGGACCCGTAGCGTCTGGACCAAAAGCCCAAATAGACCGAGCAGCCAAAAGATCCCAATCATATTTAGTTTGGAAAAACTCTCCAAGGCGTTTTCTGAAATGACAGTCGGGGTAGATTAAGTTAAATGAATGGTTTCAACTGAAAATGATGATTTATTAATTTGATAAAAATTAATATTAATTTTGTAAAAGTAACAGTACTAATATACTTTCTTACTTTAAGGAGAATCTTTAATTTCATTACAACAGCTTTATCGACAACCCAAACACAAAATTTCGACTAATTTTTGAGTTATGCAAGAGATATACAAAAAAACATACAGCCACGCGATCAAAACAAGTCAAATGGAAGTAAAAACAAATAAACAATGTTTTACAAAAAAAAATCTTAAATTATCAACAAATAAATTTAGATATGCCTAAAATAATAGAAAACTTTCTTCTTTCGATTGGTATTATTTAAAAAATTTTAACAACACTGTACACACCTATTCCAATTAATGTTAACTATTTGATTCTCTATATCTTCGGCTAAACCCTTCTCTAAAGGTTCGGATATCATCGTTATTTTATTCCTTTTATTTGGCGTTTCGGCAAAACATTTTAAAGATGATGTTTCAACCACTGTTTCACAAAATGAAACAACCGGATCTGCAACTTTGATATCTGAAATAGGACAGTTATAAATTAAAACAGCTATAAAATTAATGAATATTGAGAAACAGACAAAATTAAAAGATAGATTTGTAAAAGGTTGGATCAATATTAAATGAAGTAACTAATTAGTTGAAATGAATGTTTAAAATAAGGTTACTATCCCTTAAACTTGAACACAAAAAAAAAATCTATCTAATCCGCCACAAAATTCCTGTAGGACTTACAAATTGGTGGATAACATAAAGATTAGGTATTTTTTTAAATTTCTCTTCAAAGTCAAAAATTCCATAACTTTTATTCCATTAAATACGATACAAATTGCCATACCAATAGGCAGTAAAAACAGCCTAACAGAAATTTCTTTTTAGATTTATATTTTCAGATTTCATAAAGAGAGAATCAAAGAACTTAGAGCATATTATAATAAACTATAAAATTAATAACTACATTTGTGAATTTATGAAGAGTGTGAGATTATACAAGTTCATAAATTATTGTAAATAAAAAGTACTTTAATAGTAGCTCTCATAATAGAATTACTATTACTTAAAAGAAAAGATTAAAAAATTGCTTAATATTATACAACACAAATAATCTTATATAATTTATAAGAATGATATAAAATTGCATTAAATACTGAAAAAAAAATATTGAATATATAAACTACCTATTTCGGAATACATGTTCCTCAAGTCATGCATCACGCAATCCAAATACAGTTCGCCAGTTCCTAGAACAACATGCTCTCCGGACTCTTCCACTTTCGTGGCCAAAAGTGGGTAAGATTTATTGACTTTTCGCAAACCATCTAACATCTTCGGCAGTTCAGAAGGATTTACAGGTTCCACTAAAATTACAAACATAATATCAATGATTTGTGAAATAATAATAATTTAATTTAGTGGTATATTATAGTAATTTATTTCTTAATACCTGCTATCTTAATGACAGACTGCGTGTTGAATTTCAGAGGTCTAAATATATACACATCTTCATTAGTATTTAAATCGGTGATTGTGGACGTTTTAACAATGGGCTGATCGATACCTTCAATTAAAACCCAATTACCAGCTGGAACTCTGTTGACTTCAACTTTATACCTGAAAATAAATTTTAAAAATTTAATAATCAATATATCTTCCACTCAGTTACAATTTAAAAATCAATATTAAAGCCTCATAAAAATCTTTTTATGACATAAAAAACAATCTAATTGTATTACCTGGCTTCATAGATCCATAGCCTCCCGACGGTCAATATTCTGGAATCTTCTTCATCATTTAAAGTATAATTTTCACCTAGAACTCTAACTTCCTGACCAGCATGTAATGTTCCAGACATAACTCTACCACATACTTGGAAAAAAGTGCAATCTTCAGTTGGATACATCTTGGTACTATGAACCATTAACTGTCCCTGATAAATTATTTATAACATTACAAAATCAATAATAAAATTTAATATAAATACATAAAGACAATGATATATATATAAATGTTTGTGTGCATGAATGTACATTTATGTTCAGCATCTGAGCCTAACTTTTAATAAATCATCTGCAGTCCAAAAAAGAAACATATTATCATCCAGATTCAAATATTCCTCTCAAGTTACCATTCCCCCCCAAAAAAAAAAAAAAAAAAAAATGTATATATATATATATATATATTAGCATTCTAGCAAGAATTTTAGAAGATACATTAAAAGAAACTTTTTTTAATTTTAATATGATTCACAAAAGTTAAAAACATTTAGATACGACTAACTGAATATACCTATATGCTTAAGTATATTCAGTTAGTTGTAACTAAATATAATAAATGATATATGACATTACCTCAGCATCGCAATTAAACATATCTTGCACCAATTTACTGTCGGTGGGGCCAGTATATATATGTTCAACTTTGTTTTTAGCATTTGCACATGGGGCAGGTATATGTTCTACACACATATCAACAAATCCTGAAACAATGAAATAAAATATTTTAACTTATACAATTTAATTTAGTTAAATAGGACAGGAAATTTTAAAAAATATGGTTAAAATTAATATAATAACAAACCTAACAAAAACAATATTGATTACAATAATAATACATAAAAGTATCAACTTACCACCAAGATCACTAAAAAATTTAGAGAATACAAGGCGAAGAAGGGGTCGAATATTTATTTTCATTTCCTCTTTTGTTAAGTGAATTCCAAGTTCTTCTAAAACTTTAGGAAGGGTAGAATCTACATCTCCAACAACTTGTGCAAATATTTTATACAATGGTTCTAAAATAAACTCAACAAAACTTCTTTGAGCACTACCGTGAGGAGGTTTCTTTGAAAACTTTTTCCTAAAAAAAAAATTCACATGTACAATTCAGTATTCAACAATTAATTATTCATTTTTTTCATAAATATATAATGAAAAAATTACTTTTTAAATTATAATGAAAATGTTCATACATTCCATTATTTTTACAAACATGAAGCTTACACTTACGTTTTGGGGTTGAAATAAATATCTCCCCAAAGACGCCTTGAAAATTCTTTAACATTCACTCCTTCATACGTTTGAGCATAAAGACTCGCAAATGATTTTAAAGTAAAGCAAATATTATACTGGGACGAGGCAAAGCATACATTTCCAATGATCGGTGAAACTGGACGGCTTTTCCCTTCCTCAGAATATAAACTAAAAAAAAAAGAAGATATATAAAGTTAAAGATTTTAAATAAAAAAATAATAATAATTAATTTTAATTGTAAATAAGTACCAAATCAATCCATTGATTTCATCAATGATATGCCTTATTTTGTAATAAGCATCTTGAGGTGGTAATTTCAATTCTAGAACAAGCCTGTCGATTTTATTGACACAAAGAGTTATTGCCATTTTTTCCTGTAAAATCAATAATTTACAATTAAATAACTCATAGAATTAAATAACTACAACAATTAATTTATAAAAATTAAGGACACATCAATAAGAGACCAGATAGGTTTTGTCTATTATTATTTTCCCCAATTTAATGTTCTAATGAAATTCAAGAACTGATTTAGGTGATTTCAAGATATAATTTTAATACATATTATAAATATTTATGTTGTGAGCTTATCAATATGAGTTTTTTTTATTAATGACAGCTCCATAAGGTGATCTCAAGGTATCTTTATTGATTTTCTTCACAGGAAATAATGTACTAATGAGAAAGAAACTAGTTTTATAATGTTCCTCTTTTTTAGGAAATGGTAAATAAAATGATTTCATCTTTTACTTGGCATACAATGAAACCAGTAGTTTCCAAGCCTGCCTTAAGGAATTTATGTCATTGTACACAATAATGTAAAAATAAAGCCCTTAATTCATGAATTTATTTTAAGAAATAAATATTATTACTTTAATAATTATAATCACCTGAATAGCATGTTTTATTAATCTGTCTGTATTTAACATTACACCCTCGGCAGCATCAACGAAAATAACAGCCCCATCACACATCCTCATAGCTGCTGTAACTTCATCAGAGAAATTCACATGACCTGGAAAGGAATTATAAAAAAACATTATTCACCCAAATTAGATGAGTAATATAGTATAGTATTTTTAATTGATGGTTGTTAAATAACAGAAATTATAAAAATAATATAATAAAGTAAATGGAAAATATATATCTAATCTTAAAAATCTATCATTAAAAATAAGTCTTATAATGTACCAGGTGTATCAAATACATTCATCAAGTATGATTTTCCTTTTATATCAGGAAGCAGTAGAGTTACAGGCGTTGCTTTAATACTGACTCCACGTTCTTGTTCTGTAAACAATGTATCAGTGTAACGAAGATTGCCTTCAACCCCCATCTTTTTAAATTCTGGATGTGTTTGTTTGATAAAACAATCAACTAATGTTGTTTTTCCACTATGTAGTTGTCCAACAAGGCAAACATTTCTAATAAGATGTGTGGTATCCATCATATCAGCCAAAAACCTAGAGGAAAAAAAATTATTAGTTGATACAAAATTATAGATCAACTAAGTATTAAACAACTCAAGTAACTCACTCCATATTGTAAACAGTATCAGGTAAATTTTGTTCTTTAACTTGGAATTTCTTCTTTTTGATTGGTGCGACTAGTGGTACAGTCAATGCTTGATCATCTTCTTCATGCACAATGGTTTCAACGTCTGGTCCAAATACTTCAGCCGCTGAAGGATAATATCTTTTGTCCTCGTGGAGAACAATCGACATGGTATTGTTTTCCATATCTTCGGTACCATCTTCCATAGCATCAGCATCATCCTTCAATATGCAATTAAAAACTAAATCAGTCAGCATAACACATTCATAATAAAATTTTGAAAATAATATACAACAATAAACAATAATCAATGGACATGGATGTGGAAGAAATTTACCGGCTAATAACTATGATTTCTCCACAATTATTCTAAAAATGACCATTAATCATTGGTAATCTTATTTTGAAAAATCAGATTTGATGATAAGTTTTCATTGTGAGTAAGGGTTAGCAACCTAATGTTATCTAACTCGATTCCTATCAACCTAGCATTACGTTCAAATTTAAAATTTATACTTATTAGAAATAATAAAAATTATTATTCCCTTCAAGCCAGACAAAGACGACCCGACCCGGGTTCGAATCCTGGCCAGGACATATCTGTTCTCTTCAAAACAAAAATATTTACGACAAAAATAACAACTAATAAAAATAAATTATTAATCCTTTCATTAGAAATATACGTAATGTAAGTTTATAATAATATTGCTCCCAACTTCTAGTCATTACGATTGCTCAAGAGGTAGACGGAACCCAGGTAAATTGTTTTCAATTGAGTTCGAGGGGCTAAACTTATTTTGAATTGATAATGCTATTTCAATTCAATGTAAGAGTGGATCACAGCTATCAAGATCCACTACTTGTTCAAGAGGTATTCATTCCAAACCTTTTCTGAAAACTAATCTGTACAAAATTATTCGTTTTCTAAGGGATGTATCAAAACTCCATATTGAATGAAATAAATTAAAGTAATCCACAGCACATAGCTGTTATGTAAGAAACTTTTATATTAAAATTAATTATGCTATAAAAATCACTTTAAAAAACGCTAGTTTACTCAGTAAATTTTTATAATTGAATAGGTCCAATTGTAGTTAAATCAGAGAAAACCAAAAGCAGAACTCCAGATAATTTCTTGCAAACCTTGAAATATTTATATGCTTAATAGAGAGACTTACATCATAATCTCTTCCCTCGGGTTCTCTTTCCTGCAATTCATCATCATCTTCATCATCTGATTCCAATTCTGGCCCAATGTAATTACCAAACTCATCATATAAATCTGCATCCATATTTAGGTTCAAAATTTAAGTTTTCTTTAAATAATAGCTGTTGCAATAAATATAAAAGAGTATAAACAATTATTATCACAAAAAGTCTTAGTAACAAACAACAGTTATAATTATCAGAAATGAGTCCAACTTCGATTAACTTTACAAATATAACCTTCTAAGATATCAACAAAGTTTACATACAACACCGCATGCCGGCTTTCATCAGTGTTGTAAACAGCAAGTCGATTTTTTATTTTAATTTACAACTCCATTTTAATTTTAAAAAATATATATAATTTATACATAGTTATATGAATTTGACAATAAAATATTTATTTTATTAGTTAGTTGAACTATTACTATCGGCAAATTAAAACATAAAACCAAAATGGTACAATGCGTTTCACAATGTACCCCCTCATTTACATCTGATTGTTACTTAAACAATATATCTAACAATATACCCTGGAATTAAACAATATATCTGCAGCCCAGGTGAATAAGCGGTTAATTCGAATTTTGTCCAGCGAGTTAATTGTATTAAGAGAAGCAAAATCGTGACATTCTCGTGTTTCTGGCTTATTCCATAAGGAACCACTTAAAGCCCATGTTTAACTTGACCTGCCACCTGTGCACTACGAGAATAACACAAGTCTGCTGCCCTCAGTACAATTAGCTCATTATTCAAGAAAAATCGAGTTAATTCCTTATTCACCGGGGATATATCTATACATAAAATGAGAAGCGAGGGGATGGTTGACTGGAAGATAGACGTAAGGAAGAAAATAGTTGGGGGTGCAGTCAAATAAATACACTAAATAAGTGGTTACTAATTTAATTATGTGCCGACGTTTCGACCCACTTTGTAGGCCATCTTCAGGGCTATAAGGAGGCTGGAGCACCACTAGGCGCGGTCTATATATACGCAGTATATACATATAATGAAAATGCTTTGTCCTGAATGACTGACGGATCAACGCACAGCCTAAACCGCTGATCGTAGAGACCTGAAACTTGAAGGGTGTGTTCTATGTACGAGTTAGGCATCCGATAAGAAAGAATTTTCCAAGGGATGCAAAGTTTGTATGCTTACTCACGTGTTTCTAACTCGCAAAATCTACATATTTTCGCTGAACAAAACAAATCAAGTAATATAGTTCCCTTCTCGCTTCTGCCGTGCGACAAGTGAAACCGTTATACTTGGTAATACTTTTCAATAAATTCAATAACATTACATACTAATCCTTTACTGAACAACAGTAAACTTCTGTCTGTCCCGTTTGTTAATCAGTGTCAATGTATGTTTCACGGCGGACCCGTCTGTGATGAAATTTGATATGGATAAGCTCAAGCCTGGGGAAGGACATAGGCTACTTTTATCAACACACCGCAAAGGCGAAGTTTATATAAAACTGTGACCTGATTGACTAACACACCTAGCGGTCAACGCACAGCAGAAACTACTGAACTTACCATCTTTAAATTCGCAGATAAGTTCTTTGTACAGCTTAAATGAGCACTGAGAAAGGAATTTAGACAATTCCACCCCAAGGGTTTCCCCTTAATGTAATAGGGGTTCAAAGATTGTATGGAATCCGTCAGTTTAGAAGTTAGACATCTGAAATTTCGGATGTACAAGTCACTAATAGTTTGAAAAAATTAAATTATTTATTTAATATGATATTTCACAAACTTTATGTGGCAGACCAAATTTCACGCGAGCGAAGCCATGGGCAATAGCTAGTACAGGTATATAAATATAGCTAGCTATAAGTTTTTCATCTATAATGATTCTAAAAAACTATATATTTTTTTCAAACCTAAAACTAAAACAGAGGACCGACATATAGGTATATCAAGTCACTAATGGAACACCATTTTCAAACAAAACAGGCGATGGTAGTGTTCCGTTACGAATGTCTCTGAAATGATCTGCTACTACCGTACAAAAATGGAAAACGAATTGCTTTACTTTGCTGTGGGAAGATTGGGGCACGTTTTCTCCAATGATTTAATGGTTCTATTTGTCCCCACCAATATTTTGAATGGCCACTTTTTAGTCAATACTGAGAAATTGAACGGCCCTTCATACAAAAGATTTTACACATTTTTAGAAATTTGACTAAAAAGACTCTGAAATGGTTACATCAAGATTGTTGAAAGTCTTCGCCTCAAGGACATGGATCATTTCATTTGTCTAGAAAATAAATTTGGTTTTATTTGGGCAATGGAACAGCCTTGAGCGAAATCACAAGAAAGGTCTGGAATTTATCAGACTAATACGGAAAACTGGATGAATCAATTGCTGAGTTATTCAAACAGGATCTAGACTTGTTGTAATAATCATATAACTATCTTCTAATCATTACGTCCTAGACCCGAGACCGGCTGTGACATATGTTAATAATATCAGTCGTAGATCACCTCTGTGGAGTATGCAGACCTCATCAATTTGTTGGGTTCATCAATAAGAAAACCCTGGCGATTGAGCATTATCACGACCAAATACCTGCATAATTGTTGGCTCAAAAACTGTTCAATCCTTACCAAGTAATGAACCTAAAGATCCTTCGTAGGTACAGGAATTACCGTAGATTCAGTGGCAACTGTAATAAATTACTAATCCAGTATCATCTCTCAGCTTTAAAGCAATAACATTTAATAAATAATAAAAGGTAATATCTAAATTATGATTGGACTTTGATAAAAATAATATTACGAGTTGAAAAATATATTGTTTTTGTACACATACACTGTATTTTAATTTTACTTTATTATAACAATAGAGAAACTATAATGATAAAGTTAAAATTAGCTTATATTATTAAAACTAACATAACAATATATTAAAAATTTATACCTTGAATGATAATATGTAGTTGATCTTGATTGTATAAGTGGAAGAAAATAAATTAAATTAATTTATTGACCTCCACCCGGACCATTTTCTTCCACATAATAATTTATGTGTATTAGATTTAAAATAAATTCAGCTTTCAAATGCAAATATGCTATCCAAACGATGAGGAATCTTGTGTTGTTTTAAACTGTGACGAACGGAAAGTGTTAACCAGCAATAATCATATTTTTGAAAATTTGAATATAGATGTATTTATATTAGGGTTTTCAAAAGTTTTTCTACCCAAGGCTATGTATGACCTCGAGTCGGCTATTATCTAGTAAACATGCGGTCTTATCTATTTGCTGGATAAGGCATTGGTTTCAGTCGTCCCACAAAACTTTCAAAGTAAAAATAATAAAAAAAGAAGCTTATGAAAAATATAAAGTAAGAATGAAAATTAAAAAGGAAGAACATAATAAGATACCCTAATACTTAAATAAAAAAATCAGAAAAAAACGATAAATTTAAATAATATCTCAAAAGTTATCAAGGATATCTAGAAACATGTAATAAATAATCTATTTTTTAAAACATTAAAAAAAAAAGTTTTTCTTTTGACCACTGCTTTATTTAAGTAGCCGGATTATAGAAGTTACATTTTAATTTAATATACAATTTTAAAACTTTTATCACTCTGATTTTAAAATTTTATGAATTGCTTTAACTTCTTGATTAATCTTGTCGATTCTTTTGCTAGCGTGCTGGACAGCCTTTGACAGGCTGCTTAAATCCACGGTTTTAAGCCTTTTCCCTGAAATGATCGTCATGATTTCATATACCAGTTCTTCCTTCAGTTCAGGCTTTGGCCTGTTCGGGTGGATGGTAAAGCCTTTGAGTTTGGGATGGAAGCACTTTTTGATTTGCTTGAGGAGCATACTGGGTAGGAGGGAGCGGAGCTTCTCGTTGTACCAGAACTTGTCCATGAGGCTGAGGAAGGATCCTTGCTTGGCCAGGTGCTTCGACTTCTGTTCCAATTGGGTCACATCGCCCACGGACATCCCGAGGATGATGTTTGTCAGAACCATGATTACCAGAATCATGAACCCAAGGTACAAGATCCGTCCGAACACTTTTAACGGTTCTATTTCAGCGTATTCCCCGTCAAAGATATCGTTGTATCCCAATTCAAGCATCATGGCGATGATTTCGCAGAATGAATTCCATATACCAGAAAAGGGGTGACGTCCATTGAAGAGTATGAAGAATGATAAAGCGAAACCAACCAATAGAAATATAAACGACGAAATCACCTGAAATGAAAATCATTAAATTATTAGAACATGAGTCAAAACAATGTTGATGTATTATCGGTTTAAAGTCAATGTTGCATATCTGTAACTTTGACTATTTTACGACGATATTGCATTATAGAACTTGATGTGGTTAGCTATATTGCATATAGAACTAACCACATCAATTGACAGACACGCCACATTGACATTGGGACGACGTTCAATTGACATTACAGCCAACTCAGAATTTTTGTAGTATTAGGTAATTTGTTTTAATCCTAATTGAATTTTAAAATAAATTGAACTGGAAAGGTGATTTTCACATTTTATATATGCCGGAAACTGTTAATTGACAACATGCGCATTGATACCTTCCCATTTTCGGTTTTCTTAAAAAAAAAAATTGGTCTGTGGTGAATCTAAAGCTATGAGGATGATAGTTTCTCGAGCGTATAAATTCCACAGGTTCTGTACACACCTACACCTATTGTCTTTTGAATGCGACCAACATATTTCGACCAGCTAGTTTTTCCTTCTATAGATGCAAGTCTGTCAATTCAAAGAGGTCGGATCATAAAGCCAAACCAAATTCGAAAAAATTCGTACTGCTTTTAACCCAACTAAGTTATTTTGGACTATCAAAAAGGCGGTATTTTTGAATGATGTTAATTTTTAAGCTATAATCTTACAGAGTGAAGAAATAAAGATCTTGCATTCCAAAACGTTTATATTCGGTTATATTATCGTTCAGATTAAATTTAAATGCCGCCAGATTTTTAGTGCCTAGAAATTATGTTTTTTTAGATAGATACCTGGAATACGTTCGTTAAAACTTCGAAGAACATGAGGATGTAGAGGCCCCAAGTTGGGCTCATGGCGTAGAAGAATAAAAGCTGGACCCAAGCCAGAAGAACAGCGACAGAGGCCAGGCAAGGTCCCCACCACGCTTCAGGCGCCGCGCTCAGGCCTACGGCTGTCCCAATCGAAACCCATTTCGTGTAGATTTCCGCATCAGAATATATTTTTCCCTTTAGGATCCAAAAAATTATTTCCTAAACAAACAAAAAAAATATTAAATATCTGTTCACATTATCCCTTTTTAAAATAAATAATTCTTATCTTAGCCCTTATAACAATGTTGTTATGTTGCAATCAGTAATAAATAATGAAAACTATTTGGATGATTCAAGATACGATATTTGATTTAGGAACTCTGGATCGCAATTGAAAAATATCAAAAAACGAAATGTGCAACTTACCAAAAATATAACCGGCACTACGGTCGTCCAAATTCCAAACCGACAGATCCAGGCAGCAAGTGAAAAAAGGTGGTTTCGAAACGACAGAGCCAATCCAGTCACTGAGCAAACGTGCGCTATGTAAATAAAAGACAAGACCGTGAAGGTGAAGTCTACCTGCATCCATTTGTGTGTGAGGAAGCTTCTCACCAAAGGGTGCAAGAAAAACTGTTGCTTGAGGTGATCGAACTGGCATTGGCTCACCACCTCGATCACTTCCATCTCCCTCTGCCCTGCAACCAGCATCGAATAATCGAGTAGTACTTCGAAATCGACGTTGTCCGGTTGGTTCCTTCCCGCGTTCACATTCCTATCCAGCAGTGATCTATGAAAATCGTTATCCCCCAAGTCGAGGTGGTCAATCGAAACCGTGGAAGCATTCGGGAAATCGACGGGATCAGTCTTGGGCTTCTTCATACCAGTAAAGCTGTCTAGCAAGTTCTCGATCATTTGAACCGGGCTGGGGATGTAGTTCATGATGATGTCGATGGCGGTGCGGTTGAGAGTTCTGTCACTGTCGGCAAGGCTCGCTCCTCTCCTCAGCAACATGGACACACATTTCTCATGTCCCCCAAGAGCAGCAAGAACAAGAGCTGATCGTTTGTTACTGTCTTCTATACTGATGAGAATCGGATAGGTGTCCAGCAAGTATTCAATAGTCCTGTAATGGCCTCCTTTAGTAGCCAGGTGAAGCAAGGTATCTTTTCCGCTAACAATGGACTGAAGGAAATGATCTTTGATCTGTTTACTGTAAGAGAGGAAAAATTCTACACAGTTCCGATAGCCGAGAGAGGCAGCCAACTCGAGAGCGGTTAAACCTTCCGAATTGCGCTCGTTGAGGTAATCCATATTGTAGCTGTTATTAGACACAATGAAAACAATAATCTTTTTCAACAGAGAAGTGTCATTGTTGGACCTGCCGTTGATTGCACAATGAAGTAGCGTACCTTTTAATGTCCCGAGGCTGCTCAGATGCCGGATCCTGCAAGGATATTTCAGCAATAAGTCGACGGTGGAATAATGATTGCCCTCCACTGCTCTGAAAAGCGGGGTGTATCCTTCGTTATCCGTTTTGTTGATCGTTTCATCCACCTCCTACAAAGAAAAAGAAATATTCGATTACAATTGCAAGCTGAAACTAAACTATAGGTCAAGAATAATACTTTCTTAAGAAACATATATATGTGATATGTGATACTAGAAAAAAAAAAATTACTATTTGGAAATTAATTATTTATGATCTTTATTTCATATTCTTGATTTAAATATATAATGTTCTTTTGTAATGACTCAAATTGAAAAGAAAAGATATGTCCAGGACTGGGACTCGAACCCGGGTCGCCCACGTCACTAGCGTGGAGCTCTGCCAACAGAGCTATCCTGGCTCGTTTCTCGGCCAGACATATCTTTTCTTTTCACCCATGAAATCCCATATCCCCGCGTTCTCGCAATTTGCGATGCATACGGGGGGAAGAATGTTCATTGAACATTACTTTAATTTGGTTCTTATTGACTTACGTCATTATATATTATTATAATTAATTTTTTTAATTTGTTATCGATTGTATTAGTTTTTAAATATTTTTATTTGGCCAAGTAGCGAGCCAGGATAGCTCAATTGGCAGAGCTCCACGCTAGTAACGTGGGCGACCCGGGTTCGAGTCCGGGTCCTGGACATATCTTTTCTTTTCAAATAAAAATATTTATAAATTAATACAATCATTAATAAATAATCAATACCTCTTTTGTCAAACTCGCTATGAAGACATTGAGAAGTTCGGAGTTGCCTTGTTCCGCAACTAGGTGAAAGACAGTTCTGTTATCGAAGGATTGGATAGTGATATTAGCTTTGTTCTGCAACAGCATTTCAACATCTTCCATCCATTGCTCCTCGACTGCTAAGAAAAGTGGAGTTTTCCCAGCCTCATTCTCAATATTAATAACACTATCGTCATTTTCAATCAGTTTTCCAAGAATTTCGTTGTACCTCATTCGATTTCCATCGTTTTTCTCCTTGTTCTTAATCGCTAAGAAGATTAGGTTAGGTTTCTCCTCTTGTATGATTTCAGGAGAGATGATTTTTAAGTATTCCATCAACAACTTAGGACGCCCCATTTCCACGGCATTATACAGAGAGTTCCTCGTGGGCTCAGATTTTTCGTATAACAATTTTTCAATAATGGCGTCAAATACACCCCTATCTATGTCGGCTTTAGTGACTACAGAACATCCTGAAACTTTGATTTCTTCTATCCCGGTGGCATCAAGCGCTGTGAGATTGTCTTTGTTCGCTATGTTCACATCGGCTTTGTTTTGCAAAAGTAATTCCACGATTGTATTCAGGCCACATTTAGAAGCTAGGAACAGTAAAGTGCTTCCTTCGGTAACATTTTCAAGAACCTGAAAGGAAAATAATAATTAGCACGATGATAATAATAACAGTGAAATCGATTTGTTTTCTGAAAATGTCTAAGGAGAAAGGGGTAATTTCTGATCCCTTAGATCGCGTCAAAATAAAACGTAATATAAATGAAAGTTTAACGTTATTTAATTTCCGATAGTCTTAGGTTTGTACTGAAGCTGTACCAGTAGTTTTTTAAAAAAGGTGTTGATAATAATTTTTGATAGCAACTATTGCCTACTTTAAAGTAATATTCCAGTGACTATGTAAAAGGCAAAATGGGATGTGTCCAACCAGAAACTTCACCAAGGATGTGTCGACCAAAATGAGACTTCAACTCTAGCCGTTTTTGAATAACTCGAGATGAATGAACGAACGTACGTTCACCAACTTCAGAAAAAAAAATTAAAAAGTAATTTAATAACTCCGCAAAAACCCAATTCCTCTACTATTTTACACATTGTGTATCCCTACAAATATTTTCAGGCCACTCGGTGGAAAAGAGGTTAGTATAACAACCTCCTATGCACAAGTTCTTGAGTTAGCTGCCCTACAGGTAGCCCTAGGATTTTCTAAGAGGGAGTATAACATCATTGGTTATGCATTCCTTCAGAATGGACGTAAAATGGTGGTTTCGAGTCAGGACGACGTCAAGTACTCGTCGAAGATTCATACCGATTAGCCACAGTGACATAAAGTGACTTTAAATGATAATTTAACAAATTCTTTCGTCTTATACAAACTAAGAATAAATTGCAAGTTATTAAAGAGATGTGATTGATTCAGTGAGAAGATTAAGATCCTACAGAATATGGTCCGAATAGCCGACCTTAGATGGATCATTTCAGATGCGAAAACCAATTGATTTTATTGAGTTATATATTACCATTCTAGATATTTCTTTGTGATCGTGAACAAAGGAGTCCAGTTGATCTTCAGAAATCTTCAAATCTGTTTTCTCGACTATGGAATTTATCAAAGTAGGGTCCTTTTTGAAAATGGCTTCGAGGCATTGGACGGATGACATGAAGTTGTACTTGAGGGCCGCCAGATGATGAGGTTGTAGACCCTTCATGTCCCTGGCACTGGGGTCCGCTTCCGCCCGGAGCAGCGCTTCCAGGATGCCCACCTCCCCGTGGTACACAGCCAGGTGGCAAACGCTTATCATACTCGCCTGGCATCGCGTGTTAGGATTAGCACCTTCCTTCAACAAGCTGAAACAAAAATGTGATAATTCTATTATTATTATAATGGATCGTGTGTCAATTATTTAAATGTGTGAAAAAAGCTTTTTTCAAGCCAGTTTTCAACAGTTTTTCCTTTCATTCAGGATAGGGGGTACGTATGATGGCCAAAAGAAACATGAATATTCCATTCGAATAGTTATTGTGCAGCAAAAGCAGTCCTGATGAACGCTTGGTAGTAAAATTCACTGGAAATACCATCTACAATAGATAGATTTTTGGCTGGAACTTTAGAATGCTCATAGCTTTCAAAAAAGAACAAAAAGAAAAACAGGGCAATTCGGACACAGAAAAGAAATAAAAACAGGGGGAACGGATGTAACAAAATATGGAAGAGCAAAAAAGAACATTTGAAACAAACGCAGTCCTAGTCCATAGTGGCTCAATAGTAAAAAAATAAAATAATAATAAATACGTATTTATTATAGGAATATTATGTAAATACCGTTTGTCATATACTGTATCTGCAATCTTCTTTAGAAAACTTTCCATTAGGGATTCATTGGGAAGCGTGGCTGAAGAAACAGACCATTTAACCCGCTACTAGTGTGTTGTTTGCTTGTCCATCTAACGTCACTTTATGCTCCTATAGCTAATCGGACGATGCTACAGTGGGAGCTCTAAAATTTGCCTATCCTTGTTTAATTATGATGGGAATTTTTAAAGAGTACCTGACATCGTACGGGCTCCGTTTGATGTTCCTTCTGAAAGACGGCCTAACCAAGATTTCTTACTCCCTTTAAAAGAATCCTAGAGCCACAGTGGGTGTGGTAACTGATGTGTTTCATCTCGCTGTAGTAGATCCCTGCTCCTTTCTGTCTCCTTGTCGAATGAAAGAGTAATTTTCATACCAGCAAGTTTGGTTGTCCAGCAAGTGCGTCATGAAATATTTTGTAATTTCAGGTCTTTGTGTGAAATGATTTATTAGTTACGCAGGAGGGACACTGGGTAATATGACGAAGGAATTTTGACAGGAAGATTTGGGATTATTTGTATGAGCCCGACACCTATGGGACTTAAGTCCATATGGGTTTAAGTAGCATGTCGTATATTTATTAAGTATTTAGAAAGAGATTATGTTTTTTTGTTGGAGAAGTAGTCGTCTATGGAGTGAGTGTCGGTGATTCAGTCAGACATTACATTTAGAATAAATCCTTTTTGATAAAAATATATTCCAACCTTCGAATGAAGTACCAATGAAGATGAAGGAAACTGCACAAATAAATGTCACATTCAGTCGGAAAAAGTTGGTTACATAGCTGTTTAAATGTTAAAATAGAATATATTCGCAATTATAATATTTTTCTCTGTACATGGAAATAATAAATAAGTTTAAACATTTGCTTAGAAAATACAACGATTGATTTTATCAGAGCAGCATTGAATAAACATTACCTTCACCTACTTGAAGTTCGAGTACTTCCTTTAAAGAATTAGTCATATTAGAGCTAAGGTAAAAATAAAACATAACCTGATAATGACCTGACCCTGGAAAATGAAACGCACATAAATTAACATATATGATAAACATGGATCAGCAAAAAAAAAAAAAAAAAACTGGATGTAGGATCTACTTGTACATCGTGCAATTGATTGTTATTTCAGAGTAACATAGGCTCTTACAATTAACCAATTATCGTCCGAAAAGCAAAATAAAATTTGTTTTATTATTGAGTTACTTGAGTATAAACACAAATTTTCAACATTTTTATTTAAACATAATATATTTGACGAATTATCCTTTTCTTGTATCTTACCTTTCAACTTTTTCACGATCCCTGTCACAGACCGCTAGTAGGAGTTGCGTATTGAGGCTCCGTTTCTTCACTAAACCAATCCTCTCGATTTGCTCAAACTCTTCTTCTGCCGTAGACGACATTTCGAAGGCTCACTCCCATAACGAATCGACGCCAAAAATAAATTCGCAATCTTATCTAACTCAAAGCCTAATCTTATCATTCAAGATGTTGGTTTGAAGTAGCAGCTGAAGATTCATTTCCTTACAGGTAGAGAGAGTATAATTTGGTTTTGAACAACACCGAATTATCCCTTGATTGACATTTATTTCAGTTTGGGCTGCCGAATATCTGGGTTTAAACTAATAAATGGATATATAATGGAGATCAAGTCGGTACCAGTTTCGCTGGTTGTCGCTTCGAGTTGAGCTACAAGTTTTAATTGTTCATTCGTTTCCTTTTAAATATTATCCCAAAACACAAATTATCGTGAATTTAGTATGGGAAAATGTAATTAGTGGAAATGTGCATATTTCGATAATCATTTCAACCATAGATAAACGTTTAAACTAACATTTCGAAGTGTGGATGATATGTTTGTTGAAACATCTATTTCTTGATGAAATGATAACCGAAAAATAGACATTTCTCATATTTATATTATTATTTTTTTCATACTAAAGCTCTCAACAATATGTATACTTATTAATATTAAACAATACTACAGAATATTAAAAAGGAAACGAATTAACAGTTCTCGAAGCGACAACCTGCGGAAGTGATACCATCACATTTGTCTGAGAAGGTAAACTCGAAGATTTGTATAGCTGTTTCTTGATACCTAAAACAAGGGGACAAATCTATCATCCCTTGTAAGAGAAGCAAGTTTTACCCTTATATCTTAAAATTATTAAAGAAAACTTTTAACGAAAAAATCATCAAATAAAAATAATAATTAAAAACTTACTGTAGAAATGTGCATTGAGCCTAGAAAGTAAAAAAAATACATTTTGGATAACATTAGTTGACCATATATACATATATATATATATATGAGGATAACTGGAATACCTAAACCAGACCATTGTCTTTCTCTTAAAAAAATACATTTTTATTTATTTGAAAGGGGATCGGATCCCTCCTATTATGAATCCATACCACCTACCTTGCTCTGCCATATGATAATAAAAAGTTGTGTGGTTTTATGGAACCACGATGCAAGTGAAACATTTTTTCGGTTTGTAGGCATTTAACTAAAAAAAATTGGAAAATTATTCGATTTAGGGTATTAAAATTGCGTTTTTAATCTTAAATTAATTATTGAAAAATGGGAATGATAATGGGAAATCAATAGTAGACAAAATATTCAATTATAAAATTTAATTTATACAATAATTTATAATGATGATTAACGCATATTAAAAAGTAAGAGCAATATTTATTTTAATCATTGAATCTTTGTCAACATAAATTATTTTATCAATAACTTCATCTCCCCTCGAGTCTCACAGTTTATAAATGTAATTAACATTTTATGGTAACTAAAATAAGTAAATGCTTGTATCTCGACTCGTACTCGTATCACTGCCGCTCGTGCCTTGATTAGAACTGGCGCCCGATTTTAGCTGCTTGTATTTCTGACGATATCTGCGGCATCTTTCCGCATTTAGTCGCAGAATTTTTTTTGTAACAATATTTTCGGATATAGGTTCGCAACTTTGAACGATAAACGTATTACATCCAACACTCCACGCTGGACCCCTACTAGTACTCGGCACGACATCTTTCGGCAGTCTACTATTTTTTTCCGGCGGCTCAGAGTGTAGTTCAGCTTGTGTAGATGACTGATGGCCTAAATAAAATTAAATATATTGAATGAACCGGATTTTTTTTTTTACATCCTCTAAGATTTTAATTTACAATATATATACCTGAAAATGCTTCCATATAAACAAAAGCCTTCAGTTACCTTTCGGTATTTTAAGGCGTTACAATGGGCTGAGTCCGCTGAAGGCTGTTTTTACTCGAACCGGCACGAGGCCGCTGACGTTATACATTACAAAACGGTGAGGAACCGTTAAGCGGGATCAAGTGACATTTGTAGAAAGGGGAAGACGGAAGAAGGAAAAGGAAGGAAGGATAAGGACAAGGGAGTAAAATTACTTACCCCATCCCTAGATCAAATGTAAGCACATCGGCCAAGGGGACACTGCCCTGCCATCTCCCAGGTCTGGGGGGTTGTTTTAAGTCTCTAAATAGGGGGTTCGCAAAGGTCTTCAGCCCATCAAAAATTGGATGTGCCCTCGACCTATGTACTCGGCCACCGAGGGAAGCCGAAGCTCCTCCCGGATGGTGGTGTTAAGTGCCCCCTCGAGCGATGTGCCACTTACGATCTTCCTAAGGATGGAATTCTGGTAATGCTGCAGGCGCTTCAGCGTTGTTTTGTAGAGGCGTCTCAGTAGTGGTGCACCATAGAGCAACGTAGGTCTTATTATGGACTTGTACATTTGTAATTTCAACCTCAGTAAGAGCTACGGCGACAAGAGCAGATGGTATAGCCTGTGGGATTTCTGTCGTGCCAACTTCAATCTTGCCTGAACTTGCTTTGAGAAGGTGAGGTGCCTGGAGTGAGGTGTAGAGGATAGAAGTGGATAATCTTCTATCCTCGCAGTCCACGGTAAAAGTCTTCGGTAGAGGTTTCTTACTCACACCCTGAAATGACATCATGGTGGCATCCGTCTTAGACAGATTCACCCTGATGCCAATCAGTTTCAGTTCGTTCACTATGGTTTCAGTCGCCTTTTGTGCATTGTTAAGGGCATGTGGGGTGCTGATGCTGGTAGCATAAACCCCAATATCATCCGCATATGCTGCTACTATTGCTCCTGGATACTTCATTGCGACCACGGGTGATGTAAAATCACAAACATCAGTGGCCCCAATACAGAGCCTTATGTACTTCACAGGTGGTGGTGGTAAAGTTGAGTAACTGTTACCGACTCGTACTTCGAGTGATCTTCCGCTTAGATAGTTTTGGATCAGACGACATAGAGTGGCGGGAAAGCTAAACTCTTCCAAGCGTCGGAGTAACAACTTATGAGACACACAGTCAAAGGCCTGGGTACTGTCCAATGAAATTAACGCCGTAGCTCTGTTCATCTGCATGTGCTCTATGGTGTGCGCCTGAAGCTTAGCCAGGTGGTGGTCACAGGCGACTCCTCTCTGGAAACCAGTCTGCTCGGGGGATAATGTTGTTCTCTCTGCAGTGCTTCTACATGTGATGGTGAACCAGTCTCTCGAAGATTTTGCTCATGTGAGTGAGCAAGCTGATTGGCCGATAGTGCTCAGGTAGTCCCCCACTCTTCCCAGAGTTGTGTAGTGGCACTACGACGGCTTGTTTCCACACATCAGGGAAGTACTATATCCTCATGCAGGTGTTGAATATGTTCAACATAAAGGCTTTACCCTTCCTAGGAAGGGTCTTCAACATCACATAGGGGATATCATCCTGCCCTGATGCTCTGGTACCTTTCGTGCGTCGTAGTACTGACTCGAGCTGACCGAGGGGAAACGGTAGTGGTCCTTCCGGGGTTGGTGGAGCATCTAACAGCCGATCAGCTTCTTTCTCCTCATAAGCATTCACCAGAAGTTCAGCCTGTTAACCAGGCGGCAGCAGGTTGCCTACAGATGAAAAAAACACTCCGCTCCTTTTTGTTACGTTGGTCTTGAAGAGCTGCCAGAACTGACGAGGGTCGTCGTGAGTCCGACGCAACTGCTTATGCCATAGGGAAGTTTTCCAGTCTCGCATGAGGCTGGCTATCTGAGCTATGAATAGTGAACGGATGTGTGATGGTTTACTTGTGGGCTGTGGATGATAAGGAAACAAAGATTCAAGTCGTATCCTCATCTTCCTACGTAGGAACAGTTCAGCAGGTGTGTTACCGCAAGCAAGTGGTGTAGCACGATGACAGAGTAGAATATGGTGTAATTTAAGGTTTGATGTAGAGTCATTTTCATGAGCTTTGAGGCGATTCTTTAGAGTCTGTATATTTATTTCAGCCAGTCCGTTGGTCGCAGGATGCCCTGGAGCAATAAATTTCGGAAAAATACCACGCTCGGTACAGTAGTTATGAATTCATCACTGTGGGAAATAGAATGATTATCACTAACTATAACAACAGGATACCCATGTAAAGAGAATATGTTTTCTAGTAGGTTGAAGGTACTGGAGCTGGTATGTGCGTTTTTAGAGATTCGTACTTCAATCCATTTTGACTTGGCGTCCACGCAGACAAGGAAGTAAGAATTTTGAAATGGTCCCGCGCAGTCTACATGAACTCTTTCCTAATTATTTTGAGGACATTCCCAAGGGTGGACAGTAACTTTAGGCAGGTTAGATTTGATTTGGGCGCATGTCTGACAACTTCTAACCAATCTTTCAATGTCACGGTCGATTTTAGGCCAATAAACGTACCGTCTAGCGAGCTGTTTCATCTTAGTAATACCCAGATGAGTTTCATGTAATTCATTTAAAATTATTGATTGTAATGAAGCCGGAATTACAACTCGATCTTTACGAAACAAAATTCCGTCAACTAACGTATAGTCCGTTTCATTTGAATTATTTTCCAACTCATGTATAATTTGTTTTAATTCAATGTCATTCCCAGTTTCTTCCATGATTATCTGAGAAGTAATTTTGTTACTTGTAATTTGTGAGATAACTTCACCGTAGAGTTGGTTGATTTCGTCTCCAATCTCTTATTCAGCTGATGTCTGGTTTGAAATAGGGGCCCTTGACAAGCAATCTACGTTTTCATTGTCTTTTCCTTTTTTGAACTGTACAGAGTAGTCGAATTCGGACAGTAAAGAAGCGTAACGAAGTAGTCTGGCGGAAGTCATCTGGGGAAGAGATTTATTCGGGTGAAAAATTCTGGTAAGAGGCTGATTGTCAGTGATTAATGTAAAATGTGAAAAAAAGGGGATATGAAATAAAAGAAAAGTTAGGAGTACATTTTGAATACTAAGTAACAAGACCTAGATACTTTCTTACTTCGTCAGCATTTGTGGGTCTAGGCATGTCTTAAATAGCACGTACTTTTTCAGGTGATTTTGTAATTTTATTATGTTCAACCAAGATAATCAATTTTTTTAAACAAAGAATGGGCATTCTGCTTTATTAACATGTAAATCGTAATCAGATAATCTCTGTAAGCAAGCTAATAAGTTAGTAGTACATTCTTCAATTGTCGTACCATGAGTTACAATGTCATCAAAATAAGCCTCAACTTTTCGTAAGCCATTCAGTATCTGACTGAGGATTCTATTAAATTCAGAGGGTGCAGTTTTAATACCAAAACTTAAACGGTTCATTAAGTAGGTACCTCTGTGAGTAGATATGGTCTGTATTTCGTCTACTTTAAGTGAGTGCTTATAATATTGAGATACTTGGCAACAGGAGTCTTCTTTGTCCATTTTTAATTCACTGGCTCGCGAGCGTCGTTAGGTCCGCGCGAGCAGGTCAGACTGAGACGCCTTTGAGCATCGGCAAAAACCGACAACTTAAGGCTCGCGGTCGAGGCAACGTGTCCCCGAGGCGCGTCCACACCGGCCAATGCCTGCCGTGCTCGGTCGTTGTAGACTCGGCTTTTCACGTTTCCCCTACTCCAGCTGCGACATGCGACAGAGAAACTAAAAATTTTGGGGCGATACAAAACAAGTTTCACTTTTAAAAAATGTGGCTTTAGACACACCAATAGTCAGTCATTTTTTAAACCACTCAAACAGTATTTAGGAGTTAACAGCCAACTATAGAATGAAACACCATAAGTCGACATATAGAAGTGAACTATTAACCTATGTATATGCATATAAACGTATATATGTATATTTATACATAACGTTTTTATTCATTAATCATACTGCAGTTAATGATAATAAGACAATTAAGCATAGGCAGATTAAGACCTGAACCAAGAAATTGAGCTGTTATACTTACTACTTAAGGTAATTTCGACAAACATCTTCACTGGTGTACTGTATATGTTTATATAGGTACAGATATAGAAGGATCAGCAAACAAAATAACATAATGCAGGATCTCTTTTTTTAAACAGGAAGATGGATATTAGTCCTACTAATATCCCTTACACTGTATTAATAAAAATTAAATAGTCTCCATATTTTTGCTTTTTGACAGGAATTAATAAAGAAATAATTTAAAAAAAGTAAATCAGTATTATAAAACCTGGCTTCTTTGTCCTTCCCTTATACCTTATGGTGTCAACTTCCTAAATACTTCTCTATCCGTGGCAAGTTACAACCTGACTGAACAATTAAAATGTTCAAGATACAGATTGTCTAGTTGATATGAACCTTTTATATATTCTTTCTGCGTCGAATATAGTTAGGTTTACATCTAAACACTTGGGGCCAAACTTTAAAACGTTTCCATTTTATTAGAACAGCTTTCTGCATCATCCACAAATTTAAAATGTTTGGCCATCAGATTTCAATCTGTTAATAATTATTTTATTTTTTCACAGAATATGCGTTCTTTGGTGGATGTGATGTTGGTGATTAGAAGTAAGTATAGAAATTTATAAGCAAATAAGTCTAAGAAGAAATTAAGAGTAATCAGTCTTGAATAAAAGATATTTAATTTCTAAGAGAGGCTTAATTCATTGAAGTGAAAACCCAGGCCAGCAATCATCCTCAGCTTGTGTACGGGAATGGCAAAATAAGGCCAACGTGTACAACTGAATAAATACAAATAAAAAACTATCAGAAAACAGACGAAGTTATTTGGTTTACTTAAGTTATTATTAAACAGCCTGGCAGGGCGGTTAATGTGAGGATTGGTATTATAAAGGGGATAAAAACAGACATACATAACACTGTTTTATGTGTCATATATTCAAACAGATTTTATTTTCATTTTAAAATATATTAAAAAATGAAATATATATACAATGTACAAACTGACAATGACTGCAAAATTATTTTTTGAAGTCTCTTTTTTTTTTTGTTCTTCAATATTTGCACTATTACAAATACATAACCTCGCCATCTTTTTCTGATTACAAAACCTGTAACATAAGAATCAGGCCTCTTGATTCAATAACTAAATAATTAGCTGCTACAGCTGAACTCGAACACAAACTCGAGCTAGAGAGATAGGTGTAGAGGTATCAATAACTCATGCCTTAAAACCTACCCTCAGATATAAATAAGATGTCATAAAATAAACCTTTGGGGATGGATTTAAATAAAATTAACATTCATTTATTTCTTACTAGTCAATATAAAACAAAATATAAGGTAAACACTACCTTTTTTGTACAAAAAATATAAAATTTCTTATAATTTACACTAATAGATTGATCAATACTGTCTGTAGTTGTTATAATAGGGCGGCCCCTGCTCAGGAGGTTTCTGGTAACCATAAGGTCCCTCCTGATTGCTGTACATACCAGGCTGGTACGGCTGGTTGGCATTGTATGGAGAGTATGGTTTGTCGACAGGAACCACTCCCATGTACCCATGTGGTTCCTGTCCAGGATTGTAATACGGTCCAGGAGTAGGCCTATACTGCTCCTGTGGTCCAGCGTAAGGTCCTTCGAAGCTACTAGGGAAACCACTGACTCTTGAGGATGCAGAGTAGGGATTTTGGTTTTCACCATGAGGCCATTTTTCATTCCCTGACCATTCGCTATTCCTATCCATTCCAGGACCACTCCAAGGGCCTCCTTGAACATGGAGATTATCGACTTGAGCAGGGTAGCCATGCTCTACTGGCAGAGCAAATGATTCAGAAGAAGTAACATTTGGAGATTCTGCAACTGAATACATATAGTCATTTTTAGGAGGTTGGAGTGGGTTTTGCACAGAGTATGGCGCTGGTCTGGAATTTGTTTGAGAATGCGCGGGAGGTGACAAAGATGGTTTTCCTGGATTATTAAAACTGTGGCGAGATGATGTACTATTCTCATCTAAAATATCAAGAGACAAATTCAGCCTCCTATCAGGTTTCATCCTTTCATCTTCTTTCTTTTTCAATTTTTCACTCACAGATTTATAAACATCCTCAACACTGTAATCATCATCTTCGTCTTCATCATGGTCGCTAACTGCTGTATAAGGTTTGGACAATACTTTCTCTTCGGCAACAGGATTTGTACCACCTGTCCTTGACGAAAATGGAGAAAATCTGCCATCTTTAGTTTGTTCACTCTTTACGCCATCTGCTTTTGAATCACTGGCAGAAGACTGCTGAGATAGGCCAATAGCGACATACTGCCTTAATTTTTCAACTCTCTGCGGTTCCTTACTTTCCAGATCTTTAAGTAGTGCTATTAAACTTTGTTGTTCATCTCTATTGAGAGATTTGAATTTAATTAAACGCTCTTTGAGATCTTCATCAGACAGTAAATCGCTACCATCTTTTTCCTTAACTATTTCTGAATCAATAGGTAGTTTGTTAGTCTGTGTAGTAATATTTTTAATTAATGGATCAAGTTTTGTATCGAGTAGTTTAGTGGCACTGGGTATGTCCAAAATGGGTGCAGTAGTAGAAGGCTGTTGAAGAAGGGAAGAAGGAACCTGTGGAATGGTGACTGTGTTAGCTACTCCTGAAGGAATATTTTGGACAGGAACAATTGAAGGATGAACTAAAGTTTTTTGAGCAGAAGCAATGAGATTCCCGAGGAGTTCATTAATGTGCGAATTGGCAGTGGATTTTTGAATGTTCAGTTGGGATATGAAAGCTATAGATGGCTGATTTAAATTAGCGTTCGAGGAAGAAGCAATGCCAACAACAGCATTGATCAGCTCTTCAAGCTCCTGCTGAGAAACATCGGTTCTTCCCTGAGTAACTAACGCCTCCGCTATTTGCTGGGCTACCGCCATTTTATTTACCATACCCACACCAGCAACTTTAAGAGGTTCAGGTTGAATTATTGTAGATGGCACTACAGCAGGAGTGGGCGGCACTGGCTGCTTGGGTTTTGGAGGATAAGCTGCAAGCATACTTTCAATTGTGTTTATCACAGAACGACATGAATTTACTAGAAACCTTGCAACGATTCCAGCAATAAGCTGACCCCTTATCTTTTCTTTGATAGTCTCAAAAAATATATGGATTTCCTCATCATGAAGTAAAGTCATCGACTCATTGACCTTAGTCTTTTCCATAGATAAGGCCTTGGACAAGAGCTCCAACGCCTTCGGCCCGAGGGAACCAAGCTGTTGCTCCAGAACAGAAAGCATCCTAAGACAGTGCACTATAGGAGGAGCGGCATCCCAAGCATGCTTTACTTTTCCAGTCTTGGAGTGGCTCGTACGATTTTCTTGTTCCCATGGAGAAGAAGATCTTCTTACAGGCGATTTCCTCTCCTGCGAGGGAGACTTCTGTTTGTGGGGAGCTTTGATGTCAGAACCAGTGAGAGCTTTCCATGTATTTTTTATGTCGTCTATTGTTATATCTTTCTGACTATCTGGAGTTGGAGGAGATATGTCTTGCAGATCACCACTCGGTCCTTTCTCTTCTTTTGGAAGCAAACTTTTTAGTTCCTCTTTCTTTGCATTCAGCTCTTCTTCATGAAGCTGTTTCATTCGTTCGTCCCAAAAGATAATCCATTCAGGTTTGAAATCGTATGAATTAGGATCTTTACCCGACTGTTGAATCTCTTTATATCGCCTATTCCAGAAATTCTTCCATTCTTCCGAGTATTGTGGATGTTTCTCTGGACGTTCTCTGAAGTACTTGAGTTTGTTGTCCATTTCTACTTCCAAATCGTGCAACTTTGATCTGTAGCTCTCCATTTTAGATTTATAGTCATTTTGATTTTTTCTGTTTTTTCTTTCAGGAGATTTTTCATGTCTGGGACTGTATCTATCATGCCTACCTTTGGAAAGTGGGCGTGACCTTTTTCTATAACATAAAAAAAAAGATGAAAAATAAAAATTATATAAATAATTCATGATTGTGTTATCCCTAAATACCTGTCCCTCTCTGATGAATATGATCTTCTATGCTTATCTCTTTCCATTCTAATTCTTGACTCATACCTATGAAAAAAATAACCAAACAAAACTATTAACTAACCTAGCAATAAATTAAAAAAAAAAAACTATAAAAGAAGTTTTTAACTGAAGGGGGTTAAGTTAATAAGTAATAAATATTTCTAAAGATTTTAATTGGAGACAGAAATTAAATCCATGATGAGGTAAGAGATAAAGGTTAATTTGTGATTTTATGAATGAAGATAACCAGATTGTCATTTATAGTATTTAAAAAGGAAACTAAATTATAAAAAAAATTAAAATAATGAATTATCTATTTATAGTTTTTATTATATTTTCACATTAGTATTTAAAAGTTATGTTTTTCTAAATTTACTGTATAAACGATTTTACTGTATGATGTATGAACTTATTGTAAGTAATAAAATTATTGATTCTAGGAGAACAATAATGTTTAATTGGTATATTTTTGAATTGTCTCCTAAATTTAACAATCTTATTTATAAAGTTAAACTGGTTGGTTTTTTATATCAATAAGGACTTAAAATTCCTTCAATGATTGGCTGATGGAACTCAGCACTACTGCCCTTACTGCATTAGAGGCTCACCTTGGTTCAATAAAATTAATATAATTCTCTAAATAAATATTACACTAATAAAGTTCAATAAATTACCTTAGCCTACCACAATCCTTTTCCCTAGATAACGATCGCTTGGCCCTTGGATACGACCTAAACCGGTCACTATCATCTCTAATTCCACGTCCATGCGCAGGATCACGATAATAACGTTGCCTTGATCGAGACCTACTGGATCTGCTTCCTCTCCTAAAATATATTACCGTTATGTGTACTATTCAGTAGTAACAAATATAAAACTCGAATTAACATTCACTATAAGTAAGTTTATTAATATCAATTGGTTCTCCTTAATTTACATAACTGTGACTAATGAAAACACTTTTAACAATTTTGTTTTGGTTGGTAGTTAGTTGGATATGAATTGAGACAGAAAATACACCGGGGCCAACAATAATTTATTTATAATAAAAAATTATACACTTTTGTAAATATTAAAATGGAATTATTCATTTAATTAAAAGAAAAATAAATAAAAATATAACCGACAAGTATTTATAAAGGTGGCATGCCTGCTAGTAAATAAATATTGTTATAAAACAATTCCATTCGTAAGCAACTTCATATCTAAACATTCTTAATTTCCACCAGTTCAAAACATTGAATTTAATTGAAACCTCGCACAGTTCTCAAGGACTGATGACAATACAGTAATTTAATAAGTTTGTGTTGTTATTCTGAGCTGGGTTAGCAATTTTTCATATGAGTAAACACGGTTTGTGTCAAGTACTAAGGCGGTGTGCTAAGCATACCTAGCGTAATCTTTGAGATAAAATTATAAAATTGTGATGTTAAATAATAATCAACTCTTAAATAAAAACATATGATGGATGCCAAAGAGCTAATGGGAGAAAAAGGTGTGAAGAATGGAGAAGGAGAGAGGTGAAGAGAAATATAGTAAAGAATAAGTGGATAGGTCTAATTTTCTCCAAAATGAGTTTCTTGTACTTAAATAAGCGGAATCGGGTTATTTTTGTAGTGAATAAGGGGCTAAGTAAGGCATTGGCTTGAAATGTAGTTATTGGTTGAACTGCAACTCCATCTCAAGCCAAAAACTACGAAAATACTATGATTCCGGTTATCTGAAAGCAGTTAACTCTCTTTGGACAAAATCCGACTATAGCACTTATTCACGAGGGCTGTATATATATGGTCATTAAGTAGCACATAATAAGCATGATTATTTCTCATATATATATATATATATATATATATATATATATATATATATATACTTGCTGAAAAAAGTCTCTTCACCTCTCTCTTTCTTCATACCTTTTTCTCCCATTAGCTCTTTGGCATCCATCATATGTTATTATTTAAGAGTTCATTATTATTTAACATTACAATTTTATGATATCCAATAAGAATATCCATTCTCAAACCATATTTTTACTTATATTTCTATTCATTCCTTGTATATTTACATCATATTTTATATTTTTACCACTTCATTCTATTTGTATACATTTTAAAACTTCCCTTACTTATATTTTCTACTTTCTATGTTCATTTTACTTTTCTACCTGTCATACTCTAGATTTCTATCATTACTTTCTACTTTTCTTTTTCCGGTATTTACTCTTTGCCATCATTTTTGTTACATTTTCTTTCATTTTACTTATGTAAACTCACTAGGAGTCTATTATCATACATTTTATATTTTATCTTTATTCTACTACCTTTTCCATAATTTTACATCTCACCTCTATATGTCACCCTTTGATGTTTATACTTTTTCTTTTTGTAAACTTTCTGTTTACCTCCTTCTTTTATCTTTGTAATTTTTACATCACCACCTTTCTGTACATTTACTCAGCAATATTTTTATTCATATATATCACTCACTTTTTTGCTCTATTTTCTATTATTCTACATATATTTTTATATTATTATATTCTTGGTACTGTAATGTAATTTTATAGTTTTGTTGTTTTGTCAGTTTTCTTTCTTAGCCCTGAAGATGACCTACAGAGTAGGTCAAAACATCGGCACAAAATAAAAGTACCCACTTATTTAGTGTTTAATTTGACTGCACCCCCAACTATTTCCTTCCTTACTCAGATCTTCCAGTCATCTATCTCCTCTCTAATATATTATTTATAGGTTGGAATTTTTCCAACAACAAGTATTTTATCTCTTTTCAGCTTTTTCTCTTCTACATTAATAAATTAATATATTTATAATGATACCTGTAAGGAAGCACCCTACTCCTCTCGTTAGAACGCCCCCTCCTCCTCAAGGGCGAACGCACCCTCCCCCTGCCTCTGGATCTAGATCTTGACCGCGATCGCATTGGTGACCTGGATCGGTGTCTCATCCTCGACTCATCGCATATAGAAGAAATTGATGACATAGATCGTACCTCAATAGGCTCATTGTTTGCTGAAAAGGTAGATAAAATATCATAAATGGGTTAATATCCAGTGCCTTCATGAATATAAAACAACATTGTTATAGATAGAGAGATGTGAAGAGAAATATAGTAAAGAATAAGTGGATAGGTCTAATTTTCTCCAAAATGAGTTTCTTTTACTTAAATAAGCGGAATCGGGTTATTTTCATAGTGAATAAGGGGCTAAGTAAGGCATTGCCTTGAAAAGGAGTTATTCTTTATATTACGATTCCTTTTCAAGCCAAAAACTACGAAAATAATATGATTCCGGTTATCTGAAAGCAGTTAACTCGCTTTGGACAAAATCCGACTATACCACTTATTCACCAGGGCTGTATATATATGGTCATTAAGTAGCACATACTAAGCATGATTATTTCTCATATATATACTTGCTGAAAAAAATAATTAAATTAAAAAAGCAATACTAACATGGAACAAATATAACTTCATCATCATCAACTTTGTTATCATTATGTGCTTGATTCGGGTGTTCAGGAGCTTTATTCCTACCTAGAGACCTTTCTGGCTTTCCAATACTAAAACTAAGCCTTCCTGAAAACTTGTCTTGCATTAGCGCATTGTCGAACTTATTACCTCCAATATTTCTTTGTGGATAGGCTCTAGATATATCATTCCTAAAAAATCAAATTTGTTTTTAAAAAGTCATTTAAAATACATATAAAAAAAATTAATACATGTGAATTAATTACTTAACAAAACTGTGATTACTTTCTTCAATATCATTCTTCCTACTCTTGATTGAATTAAATGCCTCTTCTGAAATACAGTAAATCGGGAAATGAAAAAACAACAACATATAATACAATTTTTAAAAAATAAGTAGAGCAATCGAACCTCCTGTTTCTGAATATTCCTTAATTTTTTCTGGAGTGCAGTATTCTGCGTAAGTAGTCGAAGGTGTTTCCCTAAAAAAAATATCAGTTGTAACTGCTATTGAATAAATTAAGTATTCAAAATTCTAAGACTATCCGAACATAAGGTAATATGACTCTTATTATTTAATGAGTAATATCCAATTCCTTACTTCTACGTCTATGAAACTATGTATCTCTTAACACAGGCGCAAAGGACAAATGTGAGTTATATTATAAAAAGTTGCATACATGAAATAATTTTTTGCAGAGGGAGAGAGGTCAGAGCTGAGATATGTTTTGATAAATAAAATTAATTAACTTACGGTCAAATTGTATTATGATAGCTGTGGATATAAATATAAACCAGAGAAATAATAATTAAAATATCAATGAACTGCTAAATACGATATTCATAAAACTTTCATTTATTTTTAGAGAAATTGAAAGACTTGCATATTTATGAAGAAAAGAAGGCATAATTAACAAATTTAAAAAAGTAAATGAAGTAAGAATATTATTAATAAGAATCTCCCCAAAGAAATCCCTTCGCTTCCCGCAGAAGAATGATAGAGGAGTCAGAGGCTGAAAGATCTCAGGCATGAAGCTAAATGTAAATGTCAAGGAAAGAACAATACAATACTAACATCCTAGAGGAAGAAAACCTAATGATTGTGTATTTGTAGTCAATAGATGGCTGTATCAAATAATAATAATGATTTAAAAACCAACAAACCTGAAATGCTCTTTTTCGTCAATTTGACGAAGGATTTCATATTTCTGCTGAGCAAAAGTTTCTGCGACAGCTGAAGTTGGTTTTAGACGCCCATAATGTTTCTCAATTTGTTCTGCTATTTTTGAAACTGCCATTCCTACTCCTTTGCGATTTTCTCGAGTTTTCGGTATTAAATTAATTATATTTCCAGCAGTTCTAAAGAAGCAGCTCTAAAAATATATACAATAAATTTATTGCATTGATATTCAGATAAAAATAATGCAAAAGGTACATAGCAGACAAAAAGTAATAAATAATGCATGATGTAAAAGTTATAATTACCATTAAAAAAAAACTTACTATGTATCTTAAAGCATGGTTATGGCTTGATAAATGAACCATGACACTTCTAGGATCTCCTTTCTTTTCACAAAGTAAACAAATATATTTCGGTTCCACGCCTTCCTCAGAACTCACCTGAAAACAGAACCAACATAATTTTATTGAAAAATTAATGATAAACTTGGAAAAAAAAAATTATAACTCATTCGTTCATGGAATTCGAACAGTAAACCCAAGAAAGCAAACATTTGGAATACATACATCAGCATAATAATATAATACAAATTAGCAAAGATGACACATACCAGTTCAACAATATATTCAATTCCGATAAGAGGACCTCCGCTATAATTATCTAAGGTTTCTTGAATCTGGCATTTGCTCTCGACCATATCTTCCATCCCTGGAGGTATAGGTTCTCCGGGGCGTACTGTGTTTGACCACAATTCAACTAAAACATAATGTATATCGCCATTAATTTTTAACAGGCAATATATTTGCATTGCATTATTCACATTAAATAAACCAGATTGCTATAAATACAAATTATAGATAAAGTTAGTATCTAGAATAGAAACAAGACCTACAGAATTCACCTAAGTGTTTATGTATGAGAATAAATTGTTTTCAAAATAAAATTGGTAAAATGGTTCAACTAATTTTCTAACAGATTTGTAACAATAATTTAAAGAATGTTTGAATTAAACAATAGACTAAAAATGGAGTAAAAACAAAAAAGCAGAAGATACAAGAGATACCAATGATCTCATGGAATATGATCAATTTTTAGCTTAGGATCCCATTCATTATATCAACAATGACTTTCTGTTGTTTTAAAATTGACCGATCAGGACTCAACTTCTTGCATGGCTGAAGTCCGACAATTTACAAAATGACCTGTAGTAAATGAGGTGTCATGGGAGAAAGAGAACTAGGTAGTACCAGAAAGAATGTTGCTTCTCTATGTACGGCTGGCCTGCGCTGGTCATTTTGAAAATTGCCGAGCTATAAAAGGATAATAAACGGTATAATTACTCCATATGTGAATGTAAAACTTCCCTTTTTACTTTTTCCACTAATTGAGGTGAAGTCATACTTAAACCCAAAGACATTGCAAGAACCAAACCGATATACTATCAGGTATTCAGGGAGTTCTGGAAATATCCAGAACATTGATCACAATTCACCAATAATTTTTCTTTAGTACTAGAAACAGTACTAAGAGGCCTTGAGGAGTTGTAGTGCCACGAATGATGATGATGACTAGAAACAGTACATAAGAAGAAACACTTTAAATGAGTAAATATCACAAAGAGGCATGGCACTTTAGGCTTATTGCGGGAAAGGTAAAAATGGGGGTCCCGAGCCTGTGCAATGTCAGGTACTTCTTAAAAATCGCTTTCCTAATTAAACTTAGATAGGCAAAATTTAGGTGTCCCAATGTAGCATCGTCCGATAAGCCATAGCAGCATAAAGTGAAGTTGAACAAAAATAAAAACTAATGGATTATACTTGAGTTTAAAGATTTATACTTTACCATCATTTTTCGATTTCATAATCTTCTTAAAATTCTCAGGAGGATGATGAGGAACCCGAAGCTTGCTCATGTGAATGGGATGTGATAAGTGCATGAGCATCGCCCTCTCGGTTTTGATGACTCTTGGGCAGACATGGCACTTCCACTTGTCATGCCCAGTTTCTTCCAATTCGGTGATAACATAACCACGGCGACCATCGCTAAGAAGCACTGTTTCGCTCAAGGCCTTTTTCACCTCATTTGCCTGCAAAAAAATAGTAAACATGATTAGAGTAGAAGAAAAAAAGAAAGATTTTGTTTTTACTATATTATACAATCAATACTATGAATTGATATAAATTAATTAAAAATGGGAATTAAATTAGTATACGCATAAAGAGATAAATTTGTATGCGAGATTTATTAAAAAAAAATTAAATATGATAAATTCATGTACACAAAAGAGAATTAGTGCTGTAAATTTTAAATATAAACAAATCATTATCTAAAACTTTAATCACAAAAATATTTTTTTATACAATGTATTTCAACAAAAGTAACACATTTTTAATTATGAAGATAACAAACTCACAGAAATAATAAACTAATTACAAGAATATGTGAAGAAATTGTGGTGATTTTATATTATGTTAAATAATTATATGCTCACTGAACTTATTTCTTGGTAATGGACACCAGGTGCCATATTTGGTATTTAAGATTAAAGACTTTAGAAGGTAAAAGAAAAACAACAAATTTAGTTTACCTGCATTTTAATTTTACACAACTACAATACATTCCTGTCAAACAGGAAGTAGAAACAAGGTTACAGAGTTTATTTAGAGAACTTCTAATTGTTTACCAAAATTGTAAAAAGGTATTTTGATATATAGCATTTCCAAGTCTATTTGAAACTTTTCCAAGCCAACTGTAACCTTTTACAACTCAAATGATACCCTTTCCAATTCAATTGTAACCCTTTCCAAAGCAAATGTAACGCTTTACAATTCAATTGTCACCCTTTTTATTTCAATTGCCACCCTTGAAAATGTTTTGAAAATTTACCGTACTGGGTCATGGGCGAATTTAGGGCCTCAGAACTCAAGGGCCAGGATAAAATCAACACAACCTTTTTCTTCACAACTCTTGTTAGGACAAAAATGAGGGAAATAATTCAAAAAACAAACAGTTGATTTTTTGTTTCTGAGGTAGTTTATTTAAAAAAATTAAAAACATGTAATCTGAAATTAACAACGGTATCTTCATAGTTTTGGTAATAAAATAATAAACATAATAATATTCTTGTTTACAAAAAATTAAAATTTTTTTTTTTTCTCAAGAAGTAAATGATTAAAAAAAATGAAAAAATGTCAACTGAGCTGAACATTATCACATTTAAAAGAAAGTGTTTATTCCTAAGGAGAAAGAAAAATAACATTGTTTAAAATTACGTTAAATTTTCAAAACATTTTTAAGGGTGACAATTGAAATGGAAACGGTTACAGTTAAAATAAAAAGGGTGACAACTGTGTTGTAAAGCGTTACATTTGCTTTGGAAAGGGTTTCAACTCATTTGGAAAGGGTTACATTTGAATTGGAAAGGTTTGCTTATGACTTGGAAAGGGTAGTATTTGATTAGTAAAAGGTTACAGTTGACTTTGAAAAGGTTCAAATAGACTTGGAAATGCTATACATTTTATAGAAAAGTATATGGATTTCCTCTATTGCACACAAATGATAACAAAAAATTCTTTTCACCTGTTTAAGAGTTAACCAAAGCATATACTTGAATACCAATAGTGGTTTTAAGACTCCGAAGAGTGAAGCACTAAGATTTTCAGAAAAGTAAAAACAGAAAACCAGAAAGTGGTAGGAAAGTAAATTTTCTATACAAAATTCCAACTTATAAGGATTAGGATTAGCAATAAAAACAAGACAATTTATTATTATTAAGAGATAGATTAATCTTCCCAATTAACAATAAAAAGAAATCATTCATGATCATATTAGACAGATATATTACATCGATTAACATAGAAAGTTGGATCATAGTAAACATAGAATTAACGAAACAAGATAAATTCATACAATTAGTTATACAATGTTCATATATATAGAATAATACAAAAAAGTCACAACATACTATCTATTAAGTGCTTCATGTAAGTTAATAGAATAAATAGATTTACAGTGATTATGTGCTGTAGGTAATTACATACTTACCTTACATTTAAATGCGGCCAAAACTTCTTAACAAATATGAACTTCTTAAAAAGTTGATAAATATGGAAATCTGAGTGTTACCCTTGTATGTAATGTTGAAAATAACAAAAATAGAGATTGATTACATAAATTTTTCTTCAAATAATGGATGATTAACTAATTAAAGATCCACTGCAGTAATTTGGAGAAAATTTAATAATTTTCCAAGCATATATGACTTCCAACTTTAGGAAGAACTTAAAATGTTGAAATAGCATGTTATCAATTATTGATGAAACGCTCCCTGTATATGAGTCTATTTGCAATGATAAACGATAAAATTAAAAATATTAGCATTAACAAAACAGAGAGAAATATAAGAATTATTACCATCAGTATTATTACCATATCCAACTAATTTATGAGAATATTGAAATACCAAGTAAAGTCGCAATAAACATTGAATTATAGGTAACATAAGTGGTTAATATCACCACCGCAAGTGAAGCCCACATAATAATCACATCACAAATTTTATTCAATAATTCATAACTTTGGCTCCACACCAATGGCAAAACATTAGTTCAATACATTTTGGAACTGTTGTGGATCAGAGTATTAGCAAATGCATATTGATGAAAATAATATCAATCATTTACAATCAAATGATTGTTGTATTGAACTATTGACATATAAAATCCAGTTGGCTATTCTTTGACACATCAAAAGAACCCGCTCTAGCTGCTGACCAATATCTGCAAGCCATTCACATATGTGAAGAATCGATTGACAGAGTTCCCTATTTTTTTATACATTATGCTTAAATTATAAATGATCAATACCAATTGGTTGTTACTAAAATTAGTTATTTGTATTCCCTATTAGAACTAGTTTTCATTCCTTAGCTTTGAAGTTCACAAAACATATTAAGTGAAGAATATTAAATATAATATTACAATTTTATGAATCAATCAGGGACATTTCAACTAAATTTTTCGTTTATTCTTAAATTTAAATTAGTACTAGATATATAGTACTAAAGTTAAAAAAATCATAAAACAATTTTTATTTCAGAATTGTATTTTAAAACAATTCTATTCCCCCAAGAAAGAAGTAATTTAAAACTAAAACCACATGAGGAGAATGAACAATGATAAAACACAAATAAAAAGCTTTATTACATGACTACGACCCTTTTCCTCTGTTTGTTGATAAATCACTTACTACTGGTGCACAACTAACTTTATACAAGTGATATTAAACAACATAACTCATTATGAAAATATTTATTTATGCCTCAGTATTTATACTATGATATAGCTAATATTTTTTATCATGAGTCTAATTTCATGTTTTACTTTCTTAGTTTAAACCTAGCGTTTTTTCTGGTCAACGATAGAATAATATATATGACTAAGTAAATATTTTGGCATATGATTTTATTAATAAGGGTGCTCATTACTGTTAACATATGGGTCTTCCTCAATCTTCATCTCGAAATTTTCAGAACTTAACTGAACTTCTTTTTCACCGATCCTCTTACAAAACTTTACTTAATTCTGTTTGTTTTCATCATATTAATCTCAATTAATCTATGCTGAAGACTGAATTCCTGTATCAATGATTAAACTCGTTTATTTACATCACCTTTCCTGAACATTTATAACTTTTTCATTCAAAATTCTGTTTGTCTCAGTCCTAGGGAAAATGTACTTATTTGCCCTTTCAAAAATATTCTTTCTCCGAAACATTACTAGAGTCATATCAATATCGAAATTAGAGATATTTCCCAAACTAATCCAAAAATCCATCTCAATCTTGAAACAGATCATGAGATTCTACGATTTTTTTCCCCTCCCCTATTTCTCTTCCATTTTACATTTGCATAGTATATGGAGAATTACCTGGTAAACAAGAAAGGAAGCTAAAAATAATAATGAATGGTTTCATATGATTCATATTTAGTTTTCCCAAAAGTTCACTTTATCCTGTTTTCCGATGACAATCTTGGTTCTTTTATATTCTGAACCGAAACACACAAAATCTTGACCTTACCGCGCATTCTTCATTTTACCTCTCTCTCTCAACATACCAATAGTTCTTATGATATAACAGCTTCCTTGGTCATTTGCGCCACTTCTTTCAGAAATTCCCTATCTTCTTTCGCAAAGCTTCTTCCTTACTTTTTGCAGGGTATATTTATTTTTACTTCTTCTTGATATATATGATATACATTAATTGTATAAATAATTAATCATTTTTTGTGATTAACTAATTGAAAATAAATCAACCAGAACTAATGCTGTTTAACTTGTTCATATTTGTTATCCTTAAGTAACTGACTGTCCAAGAATAAAGACAAATTTTTCTTTTAGAAAATAAAATGAAGTAAAAAGGAATATAGATAATTCCTAAGAAATATTAAAATTAAATAATGCTATTTCTTCTAAGCTTTATTTAAGTTTGAAATCTAATTAACTTCCAAATATTAATTTAAAAAATAAATAAAGACACAGATTAACAAATTATTACTTTATGAAAGAACACTTACCTTACCCTAAGAAATTAGTTTAAAAATGGATGCTGTAGATCAATGGTTTTAAAGTTCTACTACGTTTAATAAAAAAAATAAATGCACTTAAATATACATATATATAAACAAAAAAAAACAATATTTGAAGCATGTATTTATAACAATAATAACATAAATAATATAATAACAGCTAAGCATTAATTTATTTCTGAAAACAATAGTAGTTTTAATCATGTATTGAATGAATACCATACCTGAGTCTGCCAATCCATCTTTCACTATTAATATGTCAAAGATCTTGATATCAGAATTGCATAAATGATTTATTTCCTTTTCTTCTTCCAACAACTAGAAGCGAGAGAAACATTAAATGGCATAAATTGTAATTAACTCTTAATAAATATAGATATTTGAGAATAAAAAAGTATCTGGACTTAAGCACTGGCATGTTTAAAACTAATGATGTTGAAAATGTTTCCTTAATGGAAAAACATCACGATTGTAGAATTTCTAAAATGGAATTGATAAAAAACAAAAAAAAACAGCAAAACTTACCGTAAAATGATGGCCTTTTTCTTCAATGTCAGATAAATAAAAACTTAGGCATGTAGATGTCTTCTTTAAAGTGAAATTTACCGTGTCCTCAATCACAAATTTAAAATCAGATAGTAAAGGAATTCACAGTTCATATGAATTCATAACAATGAGAATCACAACAGAAACATTTTATAAGAAACTAAAATATTTGTTCCTCAAAATGACTGATAAGTATTCCAGTCACAGAAGTTACTGGGAATTCGTGAGAAAGCACTTGGCTACACCTTATATAAACTTATACGTCCTTTAAAAAATAGACATAAAATCTATTTTCAATGAATTATACAAGGCAATAAGTAGACAACAACAAATAATTGGAAATGTTGAGATAGGTAATAACCTAACCTTTTACACTCTGTTGTTGCCAATAAAGCAACACTTGAAGTATAAGTGATAAATATACCGTATTGACTATTTCGGTTACATACACTCTTATGTATAAAATGGTTGTGTTGCAGTAACAATATACTTTTTTTATTTACATACATATACTTTAGTAACAAATGTAGTACTGAAGATGATGTACATAGTTACTTACTTGTCATAATACTCAAAATTAAGGTTCTCTGAAATACTCGATTCTTCAAGAATTCATAACATCACCTATAGTTAAAATGTTTCCACTCCAAAAAAGTGTTATTGTTTATTCCATGCCGGTAACATTTAAAAAGTACACATTAAATAAAGTAAAAACGTTCTTTACACTAAAGGGAACTGACCTGATAATAAGGTTTCTTAAAGAAATGCTATTGACGAATACAAAAAACTCGAAGAAAACCTGAAAGAAACGAGCAGGCAAAAATAAAAACTGATAATAGATAAACAAGTGTCAACACAGCTTAAGTTCGGAAAACGTAGTACAGAATATTGCCAGAAGAAGCGCTTCGGCTACCGATAAGATTAAAAAATTTAAATTTTATAAGGGCAAGAAAATAAATATAATTTGGACCAGTTGCTGTATAATAATAATTTAAATCAAGAAACTAAAAAAGTGGCTAGGCATAACATTTTTACAAAGAATTTTGTTAAGCTCTGCTGGGTATTATAACTTAGAAAAATGACAATAAAAGCAACTTAAACAAAAATAAACAGTAATAGGTGCTGTTTTAATTCTTTTTTAAATTGTATTTATTAATAAACTAAAGAGGAGAGCATAAACGTTGACATTTTGATTAGGGGGGGGGCGATGGATCAGAAAGTAGAAATTGTGAGTAGGTTATAATATTGCTATTGCTTTTATAAAGGTATTATTATATCCTTTATAAAGTTTAAATTATATATGTAAATACTAATTATACAGAATAAATCTAATAAAATGGCTATTGAGAGTAATAAGAAGGCATGAATTGAGGGAAAAAAGCAGCAGGTTATATAGAAGATAGGTAAGTAATAAAGTAAGGAACTTAGAAAAGAAATGGATAAAAACGCGAAGAAGTGTTTACGGAGGTAGAATTAATGAAGTTGAAGGGTATTTCAAAAATATATAAGGTAAGAAGCTGATCAGAGAATTTTAGTGACCTGCTTATCACATAAGAATTATGTGCCTCCTGGCCAGATGAATATTATGTTTATTTTACTTGTTCTTTATTGTTATTCTAAAGGGACTTGGTCCCAGAATAAAGTTTGTTTTCTATTCTATTCTATTCTAAGAATTTCAAACATATCTAACTGGAGTATTGGAGGATACTGGTGTCAATTGTGAAGGTGTAGTACCATCTTGAGGTAACATGTATATTAGGAAGGCACAGAACTCCTATTTAGTTTGCTAAAAATGTTTAGGAAACTACATCAAACAGCTGACGCACATAACAGTCCATCCATTCTGAATTTCAAACACATAGGGCATCCAAACGTCCCTTCGGTTTTAAAATTAATGAATATATTTAGACTGTTAACGATTTTTATCCTCATGAAGTGTGGATACAGATATTTACAGAATTGTATTCCAATGTTGCTCTTGTGCTGAAGACTTAGTGGTACGAGCAGTTCTATTAAACGGAGAGAAAACAGAAATCTTCTTGATGACTGTAGAGGTTAGAACTTCAACTTGGCCGCACAGTACCTCAAACAAAGTATGATGTTCATACTGTACATCATATCGTAGAACATATAAATTGTCCTCTGCAATGTATTTATAGTGCATATAAACCTATTACTACAGCTTTCGTGTTATGTACGGGCTGCATAGTGTATTAAAATATGTTCTTCTTCTTCTCTCGTCCGGTGTTAAAGCCAGGAAATCAGTGGTCATCCTGAGGTCATCCAGGGTCCCATAGACCTTGGTCTCCAGCGCCGTTGGTTCAGGCCAAATCCGATTTCGTGCCTCTTCGAGTAATTTGCAGTTTTGCAGGATGTGCTCAGCTGTCTGATCTTCTTCATCACAAGCGCACAGGGGGCTTGTTCCTATCTTGAGTTTCTTGAAGAGGTGGGAGTTTAATCTATTACGGTTTGTTCGTAGTCTGAAGATAAGAACTGGTTCCTATCTATTGAGTTTGTGATATGCATCCTTGTGGTTTTTATGTGGGTGGTTGTTATTCCATCTGTTATTTATAGTGGCTTTATTGTTTTCACCTCTTCAAGTGTGAGTGGAGCATTGCTTTGTGGGAGGAGAGCCCCGGGCCTTAGCTAGTTTGTCCGCTCTTTCATTCCCACTTATTCCACAGTGAGCAGGGATCCATTGCAAAACTAGGGTCTCGCTGGCCTTGACTAGATTTATAAGTTCCACTGCGAGTGTGCCATAATTCTGTCCCCAGTAGAATTGCAAAGATTTGATAACTGAGGGAGCGTCTGTTAGGAAGACTATTTTGGGCCTCTTTTGCTTTGGGAGTGATAGGATTAATTTTATTCCTTCCATTATTGCCTCCTGCTCTGCTCGGTAGTTGGTGCATATTTTCCCTGTGGGGAGGGATTTCTCGAGCCTGCTACCATCTGGGAGCTCAATGTATATTCCTGCACCTCCATCCTTCACGGCGTCTGAAGCTGACCCATCTGTATAAATTCGAGCCCATTCCTTCTCTGGATTGTTCTTTCCTATGTGTTCCAGGGTAAATGCTCTCAGATCTGGCGATTACGTGTTAGCCTTCCCGGTGATTCCTGGGATGTTGGAACTCACAATAGGACACGGGTGCCTCTCCCAAGGTGGAGCCAATGCAGCATTATTGGGCATTTTGGGCACAATTTCTTTTAGTTGTAGCTTATCCAGCAGTGTTTTTGTTTTATGTATGGCACTCTGCCTTTTGAGTCTGCTGGAATGCCCTTTCTTATTTTTTCTTTAAATGGGTGGTTTGATACACAGGGCTTTCGCGTTCATGTTCAAATATTTTAAGTCTCTCCGGTCCTCTATTGCTTGTATGCCTGTAATGGATTCCATCTTGGATATGGGAGTTGACTTCATTGCACCTGTGATTATTCTTAGGCTTTGATTTTGAACGCAGTTGATCTTTTGAAGGTTTGAGGTTGCTGCCGTCCCCCAGCTGGTAATGCCATACTCTAATACTGGTCTGACATAGCCTTTATATAGTTTTTGGAGGGTTTTTTTGTTAGCTCCCCAGTTTGAGCCAGTGGTTTTTTTCATAAGACAAGTCCTTTTGAAACCTTTTTGTGCACATTGTTCCAAGTGTTTTTCCAGGTGAGTCGAGGATCTATTGTTAATCCAAGCTAGCTGGGGTTTTCGGTCTTTGGAGATCAACTGTGTTTGGAATGCTAGTGGAGAGACTGAAGATGGTGTAGGTTGTTTTGGTTGTATTCATTTTCATTCCCCATTCTTCCGTCCATGAGTGGATATTTTTCAGTGCATGTTGGAGTCTGTACCTTATAGAGCCAATTGACTCTGACTTGCTCCACATAACAAGGTCGTCTGCATATAGTGATGCCTTCACTCCATGATGCAGGTCTTTAATAATATCGTTAATATATATAAGAAACAATGTTTGGGATATTACTCCCCCTTGTGGTACACCATTTTTAATTACCTTAAATCGGCTTTTTTTTGTGTGTGTGTACAAACACTCTGGCTTTTCTTTTATGGAGGTAACTTTTTAGCCAAATTAGTGCTCTTCCTCTTATTCCACTCTCAGCAACCTTAAGGAGTAGGCCTTAATTCTATACTTAGTCGAATGCCTTTTCAAGGTCAATCCATACCGCGACTGTATGCTCAGCCCTTTTGAAACCGTCCTCGATGCCTTGGGTAATGTACGCTACCTTGTACTCGGTGGATCTGTTTTTCCTGAAGCCGGCTTGTTCAGGGATTAGTATCTTATTAGATTCCAGGTACCACATTAATCTGTTATTGACCATCCTTTCTAGAAGTTTGCCCAGACAGCTTAAAAGGCTGATTGGTCTGTAGCTATGAGCGCAGGTCATGAGGGAATGTACCTGTTTTCCAGCTGATATTAAATATCTTTAGGATTTTCAATCTTGTTTTTTCTCCACAATATATGATCAGCTCGTTTGTTATGCTGTCGTTTCCTGGAATACTGTTTGGTTTGAGAGAGGTTATGGCTTCTTTTAGTTCTGCTATGTTAAAGGGAGTATCTAATTCATTTGTATCTCGCTTTGCCCTTTTAATTTCATTTTTTAGAGCTTTCTTAATGAATTTCTCCCTGATACAATTCACTTTCGTATTGCCCTGGGCCCTTATATGTTCCAACAAGAGGTTCTGCCGCTTTTCCAGTGGCAAGTTTGCCCTCATGCTCAATCTTTATTGGACCATATTTTTGTTGATCTCCTGCGAGGTTTTTAGCCAGCTTCCACAGTTTTGTTCCACTTTTGTCCATGTTTAACTCTTCTGTTTTCCTTCTCCATGTATTCCTTTTAGAGGATTGGATTGCGTGTTTAAGTTTGGCTGTGGTTTCTTTTAATTTTATCTTGTTCCCGACTGAGGGTTCATTTTCAGCCCTATCTCTTGCTTCACTAGGAGTCTCTTCTATCTGTTCAATTTCTGGGGTCTAGTAGGGCTTATAATTTTTCCTAGCTCCTCTGGGTATACTCTCTTTTGCTGCTTTGAGGAGTGCTTTTGTAAAGGTTTGGACAGATACTTCAAGCTTCTTCAATGAGATTTATCTTTGCTGTATAGTCATCGGATAGCATTTTGTATTTTTCCCAATTAGCCCTTTTATAGTTCCATCTAGGGAGTGTGCTTGTCTCTTGCTCCCTACAGCAGCAGTTCATAGTGATTAAAATTGGGCGGTGGTCGCTTCCACCAAGTTGATTCATGACAATTCGGAATGCTGATACGGCTAAATTGTTTTTGGTGAATGTAAGGTCAGGGTATGTGGTGGTCATCCACGTCCTGGAGTAGAAGGTTGGTTTATTCAGAATTTGCAGTTAGCTATTTGCTTGCCATACTTCCAATTCATCCCCTCTCGCATCCATTGCATCATATCCCCATGAGGGTGAGTGATTAAAATTTGTGTACACCCATTATGCTCATGGAGTAGGTATGGATGCACTTGTTTATAGAGGTGTTATCAAATGCTGCTCTAAATTTATAGACTTCGTTGTATGGATAGTCAGGTCTATCAAAGTGGAGACAAAAACAGAAATATTCTTGAATACTATAAATGTGAGTACTCCTGTTAAGCTTGACCGTCAGAATCCAAAGTAGAGTGCAGATCATGATCACACCTTCGGTTGTTCCCGAAACGCCACATCCGGCGCATAATGGATGTACATCTATTGTAGGACACTATTTTAAACCGCAAGAGAGACTTTGAAAGTTTAATACGTTTGATATTCAGAATAGAAGTCTGTTAAAGATACACTGAGCAGAATCGACATTGCAATGTTTTTCTAAGTATTCTGATACTCTCAGTCTTATTATTCTCTTTTCTATCGTAGACTCCTGGAAAGGAGATATCTTTAGAAATCAGCTTATATCTATCCTGATGTATTTTAGTCCCTCGGAGTAGAGCTTTGGGGCTCCACTAAGCCACCGAATTCCTCTCGTATCCAATCCCTACAATCCAAAATCCTTCGTAAAATCCTCAATGCTCCTTATTTTGTTAAGAATAAAGTCATCCATAACGACCTTAATGTCCCATTTGTTGCTGATTTGTCCCGAACCCGGTATCTATGCTTTCATAACAAACTTCATTTCCACTCAAACCCTCTAGTTTCAAACCTAGCTTCCTCTTCGATTCCCGATAATCCTCCGAGGCATCTGAAAAGAAGATGGCCACATGACCTTCTTAGTTGAACATGCGATTTGAGTACTACCAGTGGGTAGTTTCTCTACTTGTCATTATATCATGTCATTACGTATCACTCAGCCAATTTACTTGTTATATTATTGTAATATAGTTGTAAATATCAATAAATAAATAAAAAAATTTTAGTCCCTTTATGTTGCCATTTCAGGCCACAGGTACTTTCGATTACTAAGGATACACTTATTTGTCTCAAATATTCATGTTATAGAAACTCTCTAACATGGCCATTTTCTTCCACATATTTCATCAAGGTCAACTATGTTCATTCAAAATTAAATAATGCTCTATTTAAATTCTTATGGATTCCACCCTCCTTATTATCTTTGTCTTAAGAACTTTCATGCTAGCGGTAAAATTAATATTATTTCTGGGTATAGGAGTTGACAGTTGACAGTTGAAAGTGATGTGTCACCGCACCCACTATTTGCCCTGAAGATGGCCTACAACGTATAAAAATTAAGTAAATACAATATAACAGAATAAAAACTAAGTTTTGCTTAATTTTTGTATTATCATTTACTGCACCCCCTGATCAATTCAATCCATCATTTAATATTATTTCCATTTGATAGATGTAGTAGTGATGTTTTCAAGATTTAATTTAAGGGGTTAAATCGCGGGTATCTGGGTTGAGAAATCCCCGATGGGAATATCATTGAAATTTTTAAAAATTCTCATTACAACTGCTTTTTAAAAGAGACCATATTATAATTGTAGAATAATAAAATAAAATTAAAATTTATCACAGTAAATAACAAATCGTACAACTATGGAAAATAAATGCTCAAAAGAGGCGTAAATTACTTCTTTATGATTGTCAAAATTCCAAAAAAAAACTTCGAGTCTCTAAAATGATACAAAACGCAGGGTAGTTTTTGTTATTGTTTTTCCACTCATTGAAATAATAGATAAGAAATAATTTTATTTTTGTTTACTTTGTAATAAGGAAATTTAACACTAAGAAATTGATTTCGAATCACACTATAAAAAATGACATGAACATTCCCACTGTAAAATCATATATTCACAGCAAATACACTACATTCCACTCGTCAACACATCACTGAAATCCTCTTGTTCTTTCTCCTGTCACTCTCTGTTATCCAGACTTCCTATGAGATGATTAAAAAAGGCATTGACCTACAGTCCCGTTCAGAAACGATTAATAAGTTAAAAATCAAGGAGGAAAAACATTGAGATCAAAGTTGCTGCATACGAAACTGCGCAGTTGTAAGCCAAAGGCATAAACATCCGGATATTTTGTCTATTCATAAAGCAAAGAAAATGGCTAGTGCTTGTACCTAGCTCCTATAGTAATTTCGTCGAATGGCCTCGTACTGAAAAGCACAAGACAGTGTACAGATCTTGGCCTCGATTTGAAAAAAATGAAATGGCACAAAAGGCAGTTCTGTTTGACACCTGCAGAATTGTCGGAAAACTTTTAAATCAGTGAAATCTTTTACATTTTAATTCCGGCATGTTGATTTGGTTCCAGAGAAATCAGAGAGTAAAATAAACTGGATTATAATAATAAAAGTACCGAAAAAAATATAAGAGATTAGTATTTAGCCGGAGAGGAACCGAAGCAACTATATAACCTTGACAAAGCAATGGTTCTCTCTTGATCATCTAGACAAATTGATTGATTCCGGAAATTACGGTGAATCCTATAAAATAATTCACCTATAAAAGTATATCTTTTAATATACTGGAACAAATGCAAAAAGCTGAGTTGCTCGGAATCCGGAGTACCGTCAGAAAAGTCATAAATATTATAAATTAATTTTTTTGGCCTCACAATTAACTAATGCATTCTCCGGAGAAGGCGAAGCAAAGATAAATACGAATAATAATGATAATAAGATAACATAAAGAAAGGCTCTCCTAAAATTGATACCGCGTTGGTACAATAGTTGAGTACAATGCTGCAAAACCACGAACAGGTTACAGATATTATGTAGAATCCTATTACTCAGTATTGCTTGCGTTGTGGCAATCGATTAATCTCTAAAGGTTATTAAGCATTTGAATAACCAAATTATTTTTTATATGAATGTTTTTTATGCATTAATAACTATTCAACAATAACAGTGGCTAGGGGAAGAGAAGGTGCTATTGAAGTTTGGAAGGGGGGTACCTCCCCGAATATTGCGTGCTGTAGGGGGGGGGGGGATTTCATTAAGAGGCAGGTCGATACGTTCCCCTATCGACCATCCCCCTCCTCCCCCTATCGACAACTCCCTCCCCTACTTCCGCCTTTTTTTTACCGCGATACATTATGAGCCTCTTGCCCCCCTATATCGATCGCCTTAACTATTCCTAGTCTCAGGATTTTGAATAAAGATCAACATTTAATAATAATCTTAGGCACTATGAAGATATGACATGAAAAAACGTTGTTCCGATTGTGATGAAAGAACTTGTTCCCTCGATGGAATCGGATACTATCAAATATATTACAACATACTTCAATAAATATTCTCACTGACTGCAAATGAAATCACTTATTCACTCGGCTGAAAATCATATGGGAGCTGAAGTTCTAAGCAAGCATATAAATAATTTGCTTAACATAAATAATTGCAAATTATTATAATTTAAAATCTTTGAACGCTATTTTTAAAGGTAATACAAAAATAAAAATGATCTTTTCAACAAAATCTTGCTTAGAACTTGTTTGTTTCATTTAACGTTAATTTGAGCTGCTATGGCTGTTTGGACGATGCTACAGCGGGAGTCCTAAATGTTTCTCTCCAGGTAATTTAGGACAGGGATCTTTAACAAGTATCTATTAATTTTATGTCCCATCTGAAAGACGGCATAACTAAGAATTTTTCACTCCCTTCAAAACATCCTTAAAGGCCACCTGTCGGGCTGCGAACCCGCATTCTTGAGCATAGTAGCTTGTTATGCTAACCATTAGACCATAGGTGACCCCTGTATTTACAAATCCACTGTGAATAAATATGGATGCACTCAATCGCTCTGTTTTCACTCACAATGACTTGTGTAATTTGTTTGGATTTTCTTGGTCACTGCTAAATGTTTTAAATTCTTAAAATCCATCATCTTCAAGTAAATACTAACTTAAAGACTTTGTTTGGCTTCCACCTTATTTATTTTTTAATTTCGTATTGACCAACTATCAACTTTATTTCTTTCCTATAATCAACTGGAGTTTTCTCGGTCTTTAATATTCCTTCATGCCTTCACTGAAATGTTTCCTTTGATCCTCTGTCCAGCTTCTTCCAACCTTTCCTGGTATTTGTTCATCTTGAAACCCTTCCTTTGACCTTTGCTTTACTTTGCCCAAATTAATCAAATCTTTCTTTACTCCTTTAGTTCACGTTAGTACACTCTTCCTGAAACATTCGAATGTTTACTTGTTCAATCTATGTTGTTCAGTATAGATTTCCGAGATTCTCTCCACATTGTGGTAGATTTCTCTGTTACTCCGCCTTTTCTATACGTCTTCTGCCTGAACTGCAACCCACGTTTTACTTACTTATCAATTCATTTAGTTTTTTTTTATATGCCAAATTAAAATGCTTTGTAGTTGCTCTAGCAATTGGAAACCTATATGTTAACAGTTTTCTACTGTTAAAGTTGAAATACATATATGATCACTCCCACAAGCTAATTTAACCTAATGATGAACACAAAACAAGATCAATCTCTCTATTATTAAACAAAATATATTTCATTTGTGTAACAAAAATAAAATAATAATTGTAATTAAGGCATTATTCCCAAAGCATACTGCCCAAATACAAAAGTCAATCTATAACATGCTTATCTTATTGTACCAACCAAATGTGATTAGATAATGTTAATAAATCTTTTCGTTTATAATCGAATCATTTACTTTAAAAAATGAGGAAAAATTATTTTTAAAAACTCATAAAGAAATTATTTAAAATATCAATACTCTTAGTAAATTTTATATATTTTTTATAATATATTCATTTATATGTAGTCCCTGTTTCCTAAAGATAAGTTTGTTTATATGCTTTGTTGTTTGCTATCATTTAAAGTCACTTAATGCTGCTGTGGCTAATTACAGTGGGAGCTCTAAATTTTGCCTATCCAGATTTAATTGGGATAGATATAGGTTCAATTCTTAACAAGTGCATGACACCGTACGGACTAAGGATCTCCGTTTTACATCCCTCCCGAAGGACAGCATAATTAAGGGTTATTTATTCCAATTTAATAAATTCTAGGACTACCTTCTGGGCTACAAATCCATAATCTTTGAAATAGAAGGTTGTTATGCTAATCATTACATCATGGGTGACTCCTGTTTTTATTGTCTATTGTATTTATTTAAACAATAATAACATGAACTCTTCTTTAATTATAATTAATTATGTGTTGTATAATGTTTAATTATAGAACACATATCTACTAGATTATTTATTAGAAACTAAACAAGATAAATATTTATCTCGGAGTTGTATTAGGAGAAGCATGAAGCTTGAGTTGTTGGGAAAGCTGGAAGAGGAGAGCAGGGAGAAGCAACCCTCGGGGTATCGTGAGGGTGAGTTGATGAATGGTGGGGGCCTGGAGATTGCTTCGACCCCAATGAGGATCCGACCAGGCCAGCTTTAGGCTAAATTACATTTCCCCTTGAGGGGGTCTTTTCGGCTCAATGTAATTTTAAAATACAAACATCACAGCCGGAATTGGAATTTTAATAATGTTTTATAGGCACTCACAATAAGTATATATATATATATATATATATATATATATATATATACATTAATAGCAGGTTTTAGCCTGAAAAAAGCTTGGTATCATGAAATAGATCTTGACAGACGCTAAATTCAAAGTTAAATTGATGGGGGAAAGAATGAAGATTCATGGAGCAGAAACATAAATATCTCAGTTAAACAATTCAGGAGAGTGGAAAGCCGAAAAAATTAGATGCAAAAAAAAATGGACACTGGATATCTACTCACCTATAATATTTATAACAAAATATGTATTTCCAAGCCCTCAAAAGTAAGATGTTATACTACAATACTAAAACCAGAATGCTTCTATGGATTAGAGACAAAGATTTTGAACAGGAAGAGAGATATAGAAAACAATCAGATAAAGGAATGATATATCATATGAAAAATTTTGGGTTCAACATTCATAGACGAACCCTACCGGCTCAGGAGCAAACAAGAAATCAAATAGTAGGTACTCTGATATTCAGAGCGAAAGGATGAAGTCAGGTAGACTTACTTAACAAATATTCGAATTTTATGAAATAAGGAGTCAATACAAAACAGACAGAATGAAATGGATTGGCGAAATCAAAAAAGATTTAAAATGGAATTACACTAGAGAATATCCAAATCCAGGCAGTCTGCAGACTCAAAATTCAAAAGTAGCCAGTTGATCAAGAGGAAAAATCAAAGAAGACGAACATGATCTGAAGAGAATGAAAGAAATATCGGCACAAAGGAAGGCAAATGCGCGCCTCTAAATTCATTGCGTAGTCTTAATGGGCTCATTTGCAAATAATAATAATAATATATACACACACACATATATATGTATATATATATATATATATATATATATATATATATATATATATATATATATATATATGTATGTATATGTATGTATGTATAAATACACATACATTGTATATTTAATCTATAAATATATATCTGTGTAAAAGACTTTATAAATAGGAAAGTTTATATTTATAGGCGAGAATGGCAATGTAATATACCTACCTATTGTTAATAGTTAAGTAAGAAAACCTTTAACAGGCGTTTAATTGTCATTTGTTACATCATTATTATAATGGAGAAAGTAAAGAATAACCGTTACTTGCGTGTTAACGCAGCCAGAGTTATTTTTGCCTACTTGTTCGCATGCAGTTATATTTTGTAACAGTATTTCTAACAGCTGATATTTGTTCTTAAATATTGTTATTTTGAAGAGAAAAGATTTGCCCCCAGCCGGGATTCGAACCCGGATATCCGCCTCACCGTGGCAGCGATCTAACCATTTGAACCACCGAGGTCGCTCCCTACCTAAGACAAATCTGTTCTCTTCACCGATCCCATATCCCCCGTGTTCTCGCAAATTTCGCGATGTATACACGAGGAAGAATGTTCATTGACCATTACTTTTTTTTTAAATTTTAAGATGTTTTTGGCATACGTCATTATATTATTTATAATTTATTATAATTTTTTAACCATTGCTTTAATTTTTAAATATTTTTATTTTGAAGAAAAAAAAAGTAATGTTCAATGAACATTCTTCCTCGTGTATTCATCGCAAAAATTGGGAGAAGACGGGGGATATAGGATCGGGTTTTTTTCAGGAGCGAAATATTTTACAAAAAAAAAGAAAATGTAGCAATTCGCATGAAATGAAACTGTATTTTTGGTCAACATAACTTTTGGAAATGGAAAAATATTCCATTATTTAATTATATATTATCCATTATTTTAATTGTTTATGATATATTCCATTTTTAAATAAATTATTTTGATTTGTAATTTCATACAGGTAATTTGTAATTTCATTATTTTGATTGTTCATGATATATTCCATTATTGAATTATATATTATCCATTATTTTAATTGTTTATGATACATTCCATTTTTAAATAAATTATTTTGATTTGTAATTGTTGATGATTATTTAAAATAATTAAAATTCTAACCCCAATAAATAGATTTTAAAACGTTATTGAAGATAACTGTTACAAAATATAACTGCTCACGCATGCGAACAAGTGGACAAAGTAAAGTGGTTTATTCAGGTGCTTTTTTCCATTGGTGGTTTAAATTAATCTATGTTACTTTTATGTATAAGCTTCTGGTTTGGTTCAACGAATGGAATATTTAAACTGAGATTATTTTTATTTACCTAATTCATCTTCCTAAATTGCCTATCCTCTTTGGATATTGGCGATTGGGAAAAAAATCAACATCTAAAACTACTGTATGAAATTCAATAATTTGGAATCTTTATGAGAAATAACAAAATAAAGAGAGTATTCGATTTTCCTAGCAATTGAGTTATTAGTGTCTTAATTACCAAACAAAGCATCGAAATCTAAAAATACTCCAATTGCAACAAAATGTGGAAAATAAATTACACAACCTTAGGATAAATGAGCCCATACGATATCGTGGAATGAGAGTACGTTGTACATGTTGTTGTATACTACAACTGTTAAGGAGAATCTAAAGTTATGGCTTCTTCTTTTTTATAATTATCAAAAGTAAATAATCTTGATTCCTTAACTTGGAAAGTTCAAATATATATATTTAATATATACCTACCCTTAATTTTTTTTATCTATATGAATTCATCCAATAAGATACGTAGAAGTGTAGATTCAATAAACACCTTCAATACTAGACGGGGAACGCGCACTATTTTTTAAGAAGATATTAAGACAAAGAAGGGATGTTGGCTGGTTTTCATTACTCGATATTTTAAGCATTAGTTATTTCCATATGATGTATCTTACTGGGCTAATTTTTAATAAAATAAGAAGAGAAAAACCATTATCCAGTCAATAAATCTTTCATTTATTAGGTCTTGAAACTTTTCGACTAACTAAGTCATTCTCAATTATAACAATTTCTGGATTTATACATCAAAAACCATACGCTACGTATCTAACTACAATTGTTGCAAGTCATAATTTTCTGTAAAAAAAATGACAATAACAATTATATTAATTAAAAAATACAGATTTAAAAATATTTATTGTCCAAACAATAATGGAAAAAGGATAGATACCTTCATAATTTTTTTCTTTTCAAATGTCACTTAAAAAATTTCTTTGCATTAGTCATTAAAAATAAAAATCTTACGTTAGTGGGTACTAATATTTTTAAGAACATTTTAATATATCTACATTCGTATAATATCTACAGCCCAGGTGGACAAGTGGTTTTAGTGGTGGTTAACTGCTTTCAGATAACCAGAATCGTACCATTCTCGTAGTTTTTGGCTTGAAATGGAGTCTTAATATAAAGAACTCCTTTTCAAGCCAATGCCTTACTTAACCCCTTATTCTGATTCCGGTTGCTTAAGTACAAGAAACTCATTATGGAGAAAATTAGACTTAACCACTTATTCACCGGGGCTGTAGTTATAAACCCTGACCTTCTTTCGTCTCCAAAAAAAGAGGAGTAAAAAAGAAAAAGACGCATAAAATCTTACACATAAGTGCTATAATGATGATATTCATTATAACACATGAATTCTGATGATAATCAGAATTCTGAAGCTAATAGATTGAAATTCAAGCGTTGTCAATACTGAAAATGGTTTGAACTAAGTTTAACATTGAGACAAGAAGGAAACTCAGAACGCAGTGTAGAAACCGAAAACAGACCACGAAGCTGTGGTAAATGAATATCGCCAAGGATAGAATGATCGGATTCGATAAATTATTCATTAATCAATTTTCAGTTTTCAGTGTGAAAAATAAATAACACTACTGAAGGAAATGATAAAGACAAATCCCCTAAGAAAAATTAGAATACAACACATCCACGCCAATCAGTTTAGTTATTGTTTTAAAGCTATTACGAAAGACAAAAGTAAATTTTATACGGGACGGAGTTTAAAGTTGAAAGTTTTAATCCTGAAACGCTGCGATTATTGGCCATAAAGTGATTGGGTTCCAAAACACCATCTTTTGTCTTTTTTAGCTCCTCTGTTTTTGTTTTTATATTGGCAGTTGAAGTTTTATATGCTTTTGTGGTAGGAGGTCCCAGTGGTATTGTTGCATTTCTTGGCCTGAATGTGCCTTTTGGTAACCCCGAAATGGTGCCATTTTAGCCGTAACAATAGTTGTTTAAGCACATTTTTTTTGTAAAATTTGGATAATTCAAATTCGCCGGATCACTCTTAATCCAATCATTCCACCCACGTCTTGGTCTACCCCTCAAACCCATCCAAGTCGGCACAGCGCTTATTAATATCATTGTAGTTCGTTTGTTACCAAGCCCAGCCACTTTACATGTCCATCTTATTCTTCGTGAAGATGTCACTTGAGTAATATTAATCGGGTGCATGCTTCGGTATTCTGTGTTGTATAATCTCCTACATTCCCCAGTGGTAACATCCTTTTTTGTAACGAATTTTCTATGCAACACCTTATTTTCGAAAACATTAAGATGTTGTTCATCCTTCAGCGTTAGCGGCCAAGTTTCACGTTCGTAAAGAAGTAAGTGTTAGGCTACACCTACATTGGATCCGATTCGGTGTGACGTGATTCTATCACATACGATACTGGAGTGTGTACATTATACATATTTTACTATACATTATAAATGTATTAAAAATAATTAATAAATAATCTTAATTTTATAAATTTAAAGAACCAAATGTTATAACTCTCGATATATTTCAGTCATTTGGTTTGCTAGCGACGTCTCATCGTATCACACCGGATCCAATGTAGGTTTAGCCTTAGGATGATGGTTTTATAAATTCTGATTTTTAGATTTCGGGACAAACGACGCGAGCTTAGTAATGCCGAGACCGATTAATAACAAGCAGTTCCCGCCTTTAATCGCGCCTTTATTTCCTCTTGAATTTTGTTTTCTACTTACCTTAGACCTTAAGTACTCAAACTTCTCGATGTGTTCGAACTTATTCCGTCTTACAACAATATCACCAAAATGTCTCCCTTTTCTGCTGCTAACCATATTCTTGGCATTGTCAGAATTTACTTCCATCCCGATTTCCTTTCCTGCAGTCGCCAACATTTGAGTAGTTAGCTTTATAGTTTCTTCGTCCTCACCCAACAGTAAAAATGTCCGTCAATCCAAGCATTGATATTTTACTATTCATATTCAAATTCAAACATTTTTCGTTATGTACCACCTTCTTGATAACGTACTCAATTGTTAAATTAAATAGTATAGGTTAAAGCGAATCACCCTGTTTTAAACCTGAGCAAACCTCGAACTTCTCCGAAAAATTGTTGATGATTCTAACCTAATCGAAAGTTTCGCTCCCGTACACATCCTAACCAGATTTACTAATTTCTTTGGTGTACCCTGTTCAATCAGTACGTTTTACATTATTTGACGGTCGATGGAATCACAAGTTTTTTAAAAATCGATATAAAGCTGATGAACGACACCGGTGTATTCCAATTTTTTCTCTATTATTTGGCGTAAGGAAAATAATTGATCGATATTTGAACGGTTTCATCTAAGACCACATTTATCATTTCCGATAATTTCTACGGCGTTTTCCGTAATTCTAATAGTTAGGAATTACAAGAATAATTTATAGCTAGTCGGTAGGAGTGCGATATTAATTTTAGTCCGGCCTCGGCCCCTTTTTGTGGATCGGAATACGTACTGACTCTTTCCATTTTTCGGACATTTTATCAATTTTACATATAGTTTTAACAAAAACGTGAACCATCGAGGTTCCTGCTTCCGCCCACGGTTTTATCAGTTGATCGGGAATATTATCGACCCCAGCTGCGTTGTACCTACGATTTCAATTTTCCTATGGCTATTTCGACTTTCTCGGTCTTTCTATAAATGGTTCGCCACTCTAACATTCCGAATCAAGGATTTTATTATTAATTATGGTTTTTAAGTCAATTTATTTAAACTTACTCAAAATGTCCGTAGATCAGCTAAGATATTTTCGTTTTCGTCTCTGATTGTATTCATTGCAGGCACATACAGTTTAAGCATTGCATCCCTATGAACATTTCAAATTAATTTTTCTAGCCTCACCTTCGACTTATGTCCATGTAGGCGCATTCTCCGGGAGAAGCAGAGAAAAAGAATAATATAATGAAAATGTAATGGTACTTAGTATTATTAAAGCATCCCTTATTTCAAATATCTTTCATTAAATCAAGTCAAATGTTAAATGGCCTTGGGAAATTTGGAAGTTTTCTACTAAGTTTATTTTTCTTCTTGTTTGTTCTTTTATGATAAAACTCAATTTTATTCCCGAGCATGAAGATGTAATTTAATCCGATGAAAATACTGAGTAATTTGGTTATTTTTTAATGAATGGAAACATTGCATTCTATTTCCTATTTTTTTTTTATACGATTTTTTAAATTTATTTTGAAGAGGGTTTATCGGATAATAGATTTTTCTTAGAAATAATTACTAGCAGAGTTTAAAATAACTTTTTTTTTTTTTACAAATATTTCGAAATTAGTAGTTTTCTGGCGAATTCCGTCCTATTGTGATGTAGGAAAGATATTTTAAGCCATTGTTTAATGCCGGAGGAGCTTACACGGATAGGAGGTTAGGGATACAGTTAGGTGAAGGGTAGGGGTAAGGAGGAAAAGAGTGGGGACGAGTAGGATAGGTAGATAACCAATAAAAGAAAAGAGGCGTGGTTGCCCCGCGCCCACTTTACCCCCTCCCCTTGACGGAGTCTGCGCTCCCCTCCATTTCCAATTAACTCCTGTTTCTCCTATCACAGGAGCATATTCTATGCTTTGCTATTATTATTTGTAGAATATCATTTTATATTTATATCCTTTGCCTTATAATGTTTATGAAAGTTTTTTACGATTTAACGTTTTATAATAATTTTAAAGATATAATTCTATTCAGTATAACATATATAAATAGATTTAATCGTGAATATTCCTACCTAAACTAGTGGCAATTAAGTTTGAATTTATAGGTTTATCTATTTATTTAAAAACTTATTTTATTTAACTTATAGATATTTAGACAACAAAGATTGGTAGGCCTGCTTTTTCTGCTATTATTTGTTGTTATTATTATTAGTGTTTTTCTATATGTGTCTCTATCTAGACAGTCGGCATCTGAAATTTTAAATTTTTTTAGTTCTTCTCTTATTTGCTTCATGGTCCCAGGAAAACACAGGAAGGTTGCAGGAGAAGATCTAACGAAGAGATCTACAGAGAAATCCTTTGATTTCTTCAGGTCTTTACCTGGAAACCGAGATAAGAATCAGAAGGCTGATGTTCTATGGGCACATGAAAAGGATGAAAAAGACCCTTAACAAAATGTTTAGCTACAAAAGCATGGGAGGATACACGAAGCAAATAAGAGAAGAATTAAAGAACCTTAAATTTTCAGATGCCGACTGCCTAGATAGAGACACATACAGAAAAACACTAAAAAATCTCACCAATACTGGAAGAGGAAAAAAGGGGGGTGGGAACAAAGTGGTCCGAAGAAAGAAAAGAAATGCAGTCGAAAATCATGAAGCTGAGATGGAAAGAAAGAAAATCAAGACTCCCAAAGAAGCCTAACCAAAGATATCGGCGTGGTCCTTCGTGGCCGCTACGTGATAAAAAAAAAAAGATAGGTAGTCACGTAAAGTATTGTTGATTAGTTTTATTTCAATTATCATTTCTTTTGAGAACTCAATATTTCCAATCTTTTGGTATTATACAAAGAAAGTTTTTGAAATTATATATGATATTTTCATAGAAAAAAAACCGTACCATTACAACTCATGAAGAGCCTTGGGTTCAGTACATGGTAGAGAATGTGTTGTTTCTTGGACAGGTTTGGGCAGAGAGATAATTTGTCGTAGATCACGCTCAACCACCAGGTTTCCCACTATTTCGGATAACCATTTTATAGAGGCTGAATGAACCCTAGAATGAGTCCAGATCCCATCCATCCACGGCAGCTAACAGATTAAATAAAATTATCATATCCGGATTCGAACTCAGGAACTTCGGCACGGCAACTCTGCGCTCCATCATAAGGAATATTTTCATTGAATACAGTTAAATTACGACTCCATACGATTTAAGTTCTAATCTCAACTTAAGAGTATCTGTTCCGAGTTGTATTTCTGTACCGATCTCAGTTAACGGTAAACATTTTTTTTTTAATTTAATAAATAAAGATAAAAATGGACAAGAACTTGGTGGTTGTCGGACCTAGGTTTTGAGGCAGTGGTTAACAACCGACAGTGAAATTCGTAAGTAACGAACTGAAACTTACAGGTAGGTAAGTATTGAAAAATCTTTAAGTCATATTTATTTGTTAAAAAAAAATATAGCACTACTTCACTTGTTAGACTCCAGCATGGCGGATGACAAAACTGTCATGTACATACATAATATGTATATAATTCAATAAAATAAAACAAAATCTTAAAAAAAGTTGCTTTGCGTATATGTATTCCATACATACTTACCTTAGAAATAAACTACCAGGGTTTAAGAAGGAGAACTGAATTATATATTTCTATAAAAAAACAACACCATATTTTTGAGACTAATCACCAAAATTAATTTTTGAAATTTTCAAGTTACTCAAATATGTAGTTCGGTAGTAGGTACTTTAAGTATCTAATGTATCTGCATCTAATGTAATCTGTAAGTAATCTGAGCCAATACGACATGACGGCAGCTGTAACGTACTCGTATGGACGCCCATGCAGGAGGGGCGGGGAGGGGCCATTACTCTTTCTCCCCATCCCTTCAACGATGTTATTATTATTATTTATCAATTGACTCGATAAATATAGTAAAGTTTCTCTGAAGTAACTACAAAAATTACTTAAGGTGACCTGTACCGCTACAATCCATAAATAGTATTGTGCATAGTACATGGTAGGGACTCTAACTGCACAGAACGCAGGGAGGTAGTTTGGGCTGGTTTTCCCCAATTTATAGAGGCTGGGAGAATATATTGATATTGAGAATTAAATTCCCTACAAAGAAAAAAAAATAAGAATCGAAATCATACCAGTCACTGCTGAGATGTAATGTACTCCACTTTGCTGACTAAGCACATTTCGGAGATTTAGCAGGTCTCTCAAGTTATCAATGGTGGATAGTTATTGTATAAGTAGGCTCCCATACACGTTATCTAAAGGAAAAGAAACGGAAAACTTCAGGGACCGATTAAGATTCTCCAGAAGAACAAAAATGTTTATCTAGATAATGGCTCGAATCAAAAGCAGAATAAGATAATTATAATTAAATACAAAGTATTAGGAGAAAGCTGTTTTAGAGGCATCAAGTACGTATAGAGTCCTACTGCGATTTCTTAAAAGTCTATTTCAGTAAATACATAAAAGTACTAGTAAACCGGAGGGTTCGATCCCGATACAAACAATCTCTGCTTAGGCACCCCTAGGCCAGTCAACACGGACAATTACCTGTTGTTTCAACACTTAATTAATTTAAGGATTCATTCTTAACTAATCCCTATCCAAAAAATTTTAAAAAAACGTACCACTACAACACATGAAGGGTATTGGTAGGGACTACTGTTTCTAGGACAACGGTTGTGCAAGGAGGTGATTTGTCCGAGATCATGCTCAGCCGCCAGGTTTCCCTCCCGATTACGGGTGCCCAAGTTATAGAGGTTGGGTGAGCCCCAGGAGGGTCTGCAGATCCCACGGGTTTGTCCACGACCTTAAGGAGATTAAATAATTTATTTGCCTCAGCCATCTATATACTGAACTACTCCGTTCCCCGAATTAATTAAGGTGAAGAAAGTAAAACTTTTTGGCTTTCGAGTTATAAATTATAAGACAAAATATGAACAAATAATAAGGAGCCATAAGTTGTTTGCCTTCCCCCTCCAGATTGGAAATGGCTGCTCACTAGCACTCTAGTGACTTTCCTCTTTTAGAAAGTCCCGCTTTCTAGCCATTCGTAAGATTAATAATGGACAACGTTAGAAACTAGTGGCTCTCATTAGGTGCAAGGAGGGATTTGTACCTACTTGTACCAAAATAGCACCAAATTATACATCATCTATCAATTATCAAAGGAGCATTTTCTAAGAATTGGATACGCCAGAAAATGTACGACATCCTATGATTCTTAATTATTCAGGGACGGATCAGCAAAGATAGCAAATAATACCCTGCATTTCTTGCTTATAACAAATTATGTTTATCTATTATTTTTTTTTTGTGTCGTTAATATATATAATTAAATATAATTTTTGGCTTCGAATCAATTTTTTTTCCCGAAAACAAATTATCTTTTTTTAAAGTGATACTTGGTCACTTGAACCCATAGCTAAAAGGTAGGTATTGATAAAATTTACAGGGAAATCAATTAGCTTCATTGAATTTTTTAAAATGGATAAATATTGTAAAACCATATGCCACTTACGAAAGCCACTTAAGGAATCGGTGCACCGTAGGTCTATAATAATGAAATTTGTAAATAACTGTTTGCTTATTATCAACAATTCCTTAAGTTAACACTTCTTACAATTTAGGCAACTCCTGCTATTGACCTTCTCTTAAGAAAATGTTTATGTTTTTTATGAGATTATAAAGAATTATATAAGTATATTTGTCTTTTGTGATACCTATATTTTCTCACATTATTTCCAGAAAAGTTGTTTCATTTCCTCAAACAAAAATTAAGTCCACTGGCTCCTATCCCTAATACATGAATCACATGTTAACGGTAAATTTAATGAGAAAATCATTTATATGCCTTGCCATAATCGCCTGAAAAGATCAATAGAGTGGGTGTGGGAAGATGCCGTAGTAATTTAAAATAATTTATTTTCCGTTTAAACTGTTGTTAAATATCTTTTTATTGAAGCTAATACTTTTACGAAGAATTAAAAAATATATTCATTTCATAAACTACATAGAAAACATTGTTTTTTAACGCTTAAAGTATATGACCGACTAATTACGGATGGCATAATTTAATGGATTTTATATACTTTTATTTTATCAATATAGAATAACCTGTTGCAAAATTATTTATATAAATTTGCTTTTAATAATGCATACTGATATAAATAAAATTAAATGGTTTAACATACTAGAAATAATTAATTTTTTATCTTGAAGAGAAAAGATTTCCCCGGGCCGGGATTCGAACCCGGGTCGTCCGCCTCTCCGTGGCAGCGCTCTTACCATTTGAGCTACCAGGGTTCGCCTCTCAGTCAGAACAAATCCGTTCTCTTCACCGATCCCATATCCCCGTGTTCTAGTAATTTTGCGATGTATACATGAGGAAGAATGTTCATTTAACGTTATTTTAATTAGGATCTTGTTGACTTACGTCATTATATTATTTTTATTTTTTTATTAATTGTTTTAGTTTTCTAAATTAAAACAATTAATTAAAAATTAGAAATTATAAAGTTTTGCTAAAACAGAAAAAACCCTCGAATCAAATGGAGAGTTTAGATAGCCAACATTAAGCCATTAGTTTTGCCTCGCTAATGTTCATTTAAAACTTTAATTATAAAATACAGTTTAATTAAATGGTTAATCCATCTAGATAATATTTCAGAATGTACCTACCTAAGGAAAAAAATAATCTAGTTTATTAAAAAGGAAATAACCAACTCACGTGCTTTAAAGCAATGTATTTTCCTAATAATATCAAAGCTACCATTTTTGTAATATACAGCTGATACAGTATTTCAGTTATTCTTTTTTTTTTTTGTTCCGTAGGAAATATTATTTTGTATACCTTGAAATGTGTACCACGGAATATTAAGGATGTTAAAAATGTGTAGCTCGGTTGATTGGAAAGATTCATTGTGGAAATAATAATAAATCGAATTTATATTTTGATATGTTAAGTATTTTAATACTGATTAAAAAATAAAATAAAATATTTTCGCAAGCTTTAGGAATTACCGTGTTTATCGCCAAACTATTAATTAATTGGCCATTTAAAGTAGGTATTGGAATAATACATCCATACGCGCGCACACACACAAACATGCAACTACATGTGAAGCGGACGAAGAGCGAAGCCGATTTTGGCCATGAGCCTGCCAACCTTGAGGGACTAAAAATACAGAGGAAATACAGGCTGCCTCTTCCCCTTCTTAAAAGCAAGCTTTGCTAACTCTTATAATACTTTCTTGTTTTAAACACAATCTGCGTTCACTTTACGATAAGTAAACTTCTAATTGATGTTAAAATCTAAGTACAGGGTGTTAATCAGGAATAATATAGCTAGCAACAGCTATTCCGCATAAAAGTTCTAAAAGATATAACCAAGACAAAGATATAATCAATGTATAAAAATTGCTTTATATGAAGGGTTACTTATTATAGGAGGTACCTAACGAAAAAAAAATTATTCGTTGGAGAGTTACAAAATACAGGTACAATTTCAATCCAAGAAGTAATAGTGAATTAAGTATGATGTTATTTTAAAACGATGACGATTACTTAATACATTTACGTCGTGGAATACTGTATTTTATCCACAGTAATGTAGAAAATGGCTCGAGTGCAATAATCGAATTGTATAGATTCAAAGAAGCCGAAAATCATTTTTTAGATCCCAACTTTTCGGCCTAACTTGTAGATATTATAATGTAGAGTCTGGAATGAACTAATTTCCTCATAATAAAAACAGAATATACTAAGTTCCTTTTAGAAAATGGTGCGGGTGGACGTAAAAAATAATTCCTTTAATAGTGATAAATTATATATTAGAAACAGACGCTTCAATCCGCCTCAGAAACTAAGGGTTTAGGTCGGTGATCTATTTTCTTCTCCATAATGTTTAAGACCAACGACTAATTATTCGAGATTCCTTTTGGGCAACTAAATTTAGTTAGTAAACGCCCCTTTAGGTGGCCTTTAATATTGTGTTAAATTGTATTACAAATCGGTAAGTGTTCGACTTCTAAATTTCTTAAGATCACTAAAATTCCAGGCGATCCCCAGAACGCAACATTATAATACGCCTTTCCGTTTAAAATGGAGGCAGGTTAGAGATAATGCAGCCAAGGGCGGATCCAGGATTTTTTTCTTGGGGGGGGGCACAACGGGCAGACGGGAAAATAAAATCAACAATAACATAGAAATAAACTTGTAGTATCTATAGAAAGATTTCAAAGGTTTATTAAAATATCCAAACAATAGTTTCACTCATGTTCTCTCTGTTATTTTAACAACTATGATCACGTGATTTGCCTATAATTATGTACTATAATGGATTCTCCTCAGTAGGTACACAAAAAACTGTCTGGTGGGGGGGGGGGGGGGAGGACACGCCCTGAATCCGCCCATGAATGAAGCAATTTATAGCGGAAAAAAAAATGTTTTGAATCAACATTAAAAGCCTTAAATCTATAAGTTTTATATAAACCTAAAATTAATATCATCATCATAGTCGTTCCTCTCTACCGCTCTGAAGTGTGAGGTTTCTTTCTGTATAGGCCGGACCACACCGTACGATCCTCTACCATTTCTCTCCTTCTATTCCATTGCAGACTTCTCTTTGCGAAGCTTTCCTTAATACCATCTTCCCAGGCACGTCGGGGTCTTCCTCTGGACCTTCTTCCTTCAACTTTAGCCTCGTATTTCATCTTGGCCAGCCTGTTATTTTCCATTCTTAAAACATGTCCAAACGATCTTAGACTGTTTTCTTTAATGACTTTTTCCGCAGGGTCCAGTCCGAGGCTTAATCTAATGATCGAGTTGCGAATTCGGTCTCGTCTTGTTTTCCCCTCTATCTTCCTAAGGAATCTCATTTCTGAAGCCAGGATCCTACTTTTATGTTTGGTGGTTAATGCCCAAGATTCCGAGGACTGTGTTAATATGGGGAGAAAAATAGATTTGTATATCCTCAACTTTGTGTCCATGGATACTTCTTTTTTATTCAGGAACCATTTATTTAGTGCATGGAACAATTTACTTCTCCAGGATTTCATTGTCCATGACTCCATTCTCATCAAGGTGTGCTCCCAGATACTTAAAATTAATAGACTTTTAATAACCCAAGCATCAACATTTTAACATCCTTTAAGTTTTGTGGTATTACTTTCAGATAGATTATACAAAATAAAATGCCCTTCAAAAAAAATAAATAATAATAATCGAAATCGGATCAGCATAGCGTAATGAGCTTTGTAGAATGGAAATATACTGTGGTGTGGTTAGCATAACAACCTACTACGCCTTTAAAGGCAGTAAAAGTCCTTGGTTAGTCCTTCTTTCGGAAGAAACGTGAAATGGCGGTCCCAAGCGTGTGTGGTATCAGGCTCGTTAAAGATCCCTATCCTAATTATACATGGATAGGCAAAATTTAGGACTCCGACTGTAGCATCGTCCGATTAGCCATAGCTGCAAAAAATGTTGCTAAATGAATAAACAACAGCAACATCGCATTTTAAATGCGTCCCGGAGACAAATGGATGAGCCTCGAAGCCCTCTCAAGTTATTAATGGCGGACAATCATTGTATGAGTTTCTACACACGGTGCGTAAAGGATAAGGATCAGGTAACTTTTGGGGGCGGTTAAGATTATTGAGAGAAACACAACAGTTCATATTGATAAAAGGTTCTATTCTAAAGCAGCCTAAAACTATTGAAAATAAAATACTAGCACAGCTGTTTTAAATCAATCTGAAAGGTGTAGAGTCCTATTGGGATTTCTTTATGTGTTCCAATAAATAATTAACAGACCTAGCAAACCCATAGATTCGATCTTAATTCTATCAATTTCTGTTTGCACATTGCTCCTTCTTAAGGGTTGGTGTTTATTATTCGCGATAATGAAAAAATAGTTCCTTCGACAGAAACAAAAATCAGGAACAACTACATTTAAATTTTAAAGGCATGAAAAACCAAACAGTTAACAAACCATGGAGCAATATTATTGAATATATATATATATATATATATATATATATATATATATATATATATATATATATATATATATATATTCAATTTATTTAGAACCGGAAACATAATAAGGAATATGAATAATATTATACGGAAAAATAATGGAATTAATATATATTATTAATATGATTATTATATAATATGATTGGAGGTAAGAAGCCTGGACAGTTGGGTTGAAGTAGTAATCTATAGAAGGACTGGAGAGAGGCTAGGTGTTGTGAACTTGCGCACTGCCCTGGATCAATGTACGCTCCGATCCGTTCCTCTTCTCTCACCCGGAATCTTCACTCTCGTCCTATCTTCCCTTATAACTCGTCCTATCTGCTTCATACATCTCCTCATATTATATACACTTAATAAAATATTAACTGCAATATGGTCGCTTGTCATTACTAGCCAACTTCGATAATAATATGTAATGCCTATTAAGGGCCTATAAAGTAAATATGTATCCTCTATTAGATATACTCCCTAGAAGTCCAGAAGACTATAAAATAAATAAATATAATAATATTTATAATAAATATTAAATAATAAGGGTTGGTTCAAGTTTATTAAACTATAGTCTGAATATTATCTCGTCCATAGGCCAAACATTATAGCCAAAATGTGATGGTATGGAGAGAGTAATTATTTCTGAAAATGGTTTTTATATAAGTATGGAATGGCTCAGCTTTTTGTTTAGAGTGCTGAGTTCGAAACCGGCTGTGGTAGGTAAATTATTTATTCAATTATAAGCTGTAGGTAGGTCCCATTCAATCTGAAAACCTTGCTGTCCAACGATATTTTAGTCAAGGATCTCCCTGCACAATTGTTGGCTTAGAACAGTCTCTACCACGTACTGAATCCAAGATGGATCAAAAAATAAAAAAAAAAGATAAAAAAACAAATAATAACTAACCGTGTGTAGATAAAAAAAGAATCATTTCAATTGTTATACCTAATATCTTGACTTTTATCATACCCTAACACAGCATGTGGCCTGATCTAAGTTAAGAGAGGACATTAGCTGTCTATTGTATGAACACTCAAATAATCATACTCAGATTATGAAAGCATTAATAACCTACTTTGTAAAAAATAAAAAAAGTGCTATTTTTTGTGTATCTTTACATATTTAAATTTATATAATAAGTTAATGTGTTGAAAAGTTTCTGGTTTTTTGTTTTCTTCAATCATTGAAGTTTTTCTTTTTTTCTACATGGTATATCAATTTCACTGTATATGTATATGTATATTAAAATTAAAACCGCCATTAAAACCAAGAAATGCTTTTTCGGTCTCGACATTACTAAGCTTGCGCCTTTTGACCCGAAATCTAAAAATCAGAATTTATAAAACTAACATCCTTCCAACTCTTCTCTATTACGGATGTGAAACGAGGTCACTAACTCTGATAGAAGAACAACGTCTTAAGGTATTTGAAATTAAACTTTGCTTAGAATATTTGGACCAAGAATCGTAGATTAAGACGGGTGAAGTTGTAAGGATGTTACGTTGTTGGGCTGTGTAACGAACGAATTCCTGAACAGTTAATAAGCGCTATTCTGAATGGTAAACGTCTAAGGAATAGACCGAGGTGTAGGTGGGAGGATTGTGTTCAGAGTGATTGGGGTTTGTGTAGTGGACAGAAATTGGTAAGCAGATGTAGGTGGTATCGGCATCGAGCCTTTGGATTCGCTAAACCTTATTATTATTTTACGTATTGTAATATAATGTTAGGTTTATATAAAACCATAATTCACAGATTAGTATTATTCATAATAATTAACACATAAAATATCGAGTATTAATAGGCGAGACAAACTGTATGTGGTATTTGGAGAGAGAGGACCAATAATGAAAATTGTACTGAGTTAGGAAAATCGAAAGAAATGCCATTTAATATTTTAAATTGGTGTCAGTCACGATATTACGAACAAATGGAAAGAAGAAAGCACCATGACCAAGTTCTTTATTAAATCTGTTGAAGAGAAAATCTGAAGTTACATATGAAAATGACTGGATAAGTCATGCAGGGTTCGGAAATAAAAATGGCGTTATAGGCTCTAAAAACTGACAAAAATGTATCAAGAAACGATTTTTTTTTCCGATATACAATTATTAATCCTGTATATATGTTATAAAGTGACGTGAACTGCTTCAGAAATGAAATTAATTGTTCTATTTACGTACGACAGAAAAACATAGTTTTTTTTATACTAAGAGAGGTGCCCACTTTCCGCCTGACGGCGGATAAACCCCCGTTATAGAAATTATATGTATTGTATTATTCAATAAATAAAATATGTCTTGCACCAAATTTATCGAAAGCACTTGGTGACAACGAAGGTAACATCGGCTACAGCTCAAATTGTGTTTCAATTCTTTTTTGTGTCGTCCATTTTAAATGTGTTTGTGAGAGATTTCGCGTATTTGTATTGCTGTCATTCTATAAAGCATAGACGTTAATGACTTCTCAATTACATGTATTAAGGATTTTATTCCTTTAAACACCAACAAACAGCAACAACAACAAATTATATGCGTTCTTCATAAGTTAAAATCATTTTATTAGTACCCATTTTTTTAATTCAACCTTATATGCAAAATAAAATATTACATGTTGATGACTACAATTTTTTATATATTATTACTTATTATTACTCTAGCCTTAATGTTTAATCTATTTCATTAAGTTGATTTCAAATATTGAGTTAAATTAAGTACCTGAAGCAATTCCCATCTCACGATGCTGAAGATTTCTGTAGTTGAACATATAAATGGAAAATGGTGGCCAGTATCTTCGCTAAGACAATTACTATTATCATAATAGCACTATAATTTTTTTTATTATATTAACTAATCAGTTATTCCACTAGAATTTTTGGCACTTGGTTAAATACTTTATGATTAGTATTGAGTAGCTTTCTGGCGAGATGATTGTCACGTTTCTTTTTCTGTTCATGTTTGTCATTCTAAGGCTACACCTACATTGGATCCGATTCGGTACGACGTGATTCTATCACATAGATGCTGGGGTGTATATACGATGCAGGTCACAAAAATAAGATTTTTATACTCACCAATATATCTTCGTATTTAGATAATACTTAATAAAATAATTACCTTTTAATTAGTTTGAAACTGCTTACTCTCATTCAAACTAATTTGACAATGATAGTCAAGTGATCACAAATTATAATGTGCCGTATTTTTATCAAACCCTCCCAAAAAAAATTCTGCGTACGCCATCGCTAAAAAATGTTATTTTTTTTCAAATAGAAACAGGTATTATTAAAGAAAAAATACGCCATTACTGTTTTGTTTTGCCAAGATGACCCATCAAGTTAGAAACAATAATTGAACCATTCAGGTAAGAATTCTGTTATTTAGTTTTCTGATTTAAAATTACACTTTTTCTAATATCATTAGTTCCCTTTTCACTACGAATTTATGTTATTTTATGTTATTATAATACCTATGAAAAATTTGTAATTAATCGTTCTTCTACAATGAGCTAACAAAACTGCATTAAAAAACAGTAAGTTGGCAATTCGAAACCGTAAGCTCCTGTATCAGGAGAGTTTCTTCTCATGCGTCTGTCAAGTCCCTCACAGATACTTATTATTTATAATTAACTCAATGCAAGCAAAAAAATTTACAATTTTACATTAATGACCTAATTTGTAAACCATTAATTTATATTAATAAAGCTAATTTCAAATATAACCATAGCCATTCACTCATTAAAGAAACTCTAACACAGTTAAATAATAACTTCTTGAAGTGTAAAAAACTATAATATAAAACAAAACAAAAAAAAACTTCATATCACTTAAATTAGCTCACTATTTTTTTATTAATTTTTTAAGCTTATTTATGTAATAAAAATTAAAAAAGAGACATACAAAAATAAGTGGAATCCAATTGGAAAATTCCTAAAAACTGAGTAGACAACGTTTCACGAGTTCATGCATCATCAAGACGGTTATTAAAAAAATAAACACGCACACCAAAAAATATCAAATGTAGCACACCTTCCAGCAACAACCCAAAGAGACTTGTCAATAAAGGAGGCAGGCGTCTCACCCAATAAAATAAAGTACAATCGCATTCTAACTTATTTATATATAAATTACCGGAAGCTACGATTAGTGATTCATTACTAGATAAAAAAGTATTTTGTAAATATGATAAGAACACGGATTTGTAAACGATTGAATATTGTGATTCTTGAATTTTCTCCAGGTTTGATCGTATATTAAAATAACGTGTGTTAGTATTAATCTCTCTCTCTCTCTCTCAATATATATATATATATATATATATATATATATATATATATATATATATATTTCTGTTATTTTATTTCATATATCATATGGTACGGATAAATGGATAAATTCCCTTATTTGGATAGAATGATAATTTTATAAATTTACATTTTTATTATTAATTTTTACAAAATATTTTTGATATATAATTTTTCTTAAATTATTGTATTAAAATTCTTATTTATATTTGATTAAAAGCCGTTATTTGTTAAAGTTTTAGGGCTTTTTCCTCCTGCCGGACCATTCATATATTTGTATTATTAAATGCATTTATGTATTTTTTAGGGATGTATCCATTCGAGAAGCCTTATCCCACAATAGGTTCACTATTATTTGTTTTACTAATAAAAAAAATTGAGTGTTCTTAATAATACAGAGAAAACTCTGTTCTATTAGGAACACTTTTGTGAAAATTTCAAAATTCAATATTTCCGGACAGATTCTATTGCGGATTATTTCCACACAGGATATAATTATGATTTTTTATTATTATTAAATATATTGTCTCGAATATTTGTTTCATCTGACGAACCGTTTGATAAATTAAAATAATAGCCTTTTAGATATTTTTCAAGCCACGAGAAATTCCCGTTGATTAATTTATTTTCCGAGTGCTATGACAACACCTTAAAGAATACAATTATTAAGAAAAATCACGCCTGTATTGTAGTTTGTGAAAGCATCGGTATAACATCCTCAAACTGATCACCTTTCATAACCATTTTCATGTTTTAAAGATTATGAAGTTATTAAGGTATTATGTATAATTGAATAGTGAAATTCAAACCATTATTAGTTGGTCATAGCCGGCAAATTATCGTTCATTATGGGCATTTTTCGAGTTTTTCTTCTTCATTCGAAAAACAGGGATTTTCGCAAAGCATATAATGCGGCATTATGATTTTAACTAGTTATAAGACAATTAAAAATCCAAAAGAATAATTGTTTTGATAAGTAAAAAAAAAATACAGAGTTTTTGATAAACAGTAGAATTTTTACATTTAAATGATTACGATCCTTTTGATTGGAGGGAATGCGATCAGTAAGGTAATATAAGGATGGCCCAACAACCTTTACCCTTATATAATGTTTCCAAGATATATTTTCTGTTGCCAATATTATGAGAAAGAAAAACACAGCGTCCTAAAGTAATCTCACCAGACTAAAGGTTTAATCATTTTAATGGAAAGTGTTTTAATAAAACTTTTACTCGTTGTAAACCTTCAAATAATTTTTGATGCCTTCCCCATATCTATTTCCAGCAATCCTTCACCATTTTAAATATCTATTTATATAAATGCATAAATAAAGTAAGTATGTTCTTACACTGCAAGTTTGAACATTTTAATCCAAAATATGTTTTAAAATTAATAAATAAAAAAAAAAGGAGGTAGTTGTAAATAAGTTAAAACAATTAATAATAAGCACAATAAATAAATAATTATAAAATAAATATCTAGTTATTATCTCCTGGAGAACTTTTAGTTTATTCGCCATTTTGAATGGTTTGTTTTAATGTTATACTTAATCTATAGTCTACGCCATATTATTTATTCTTTAAATTTATTCTCGGGAATTATAAAAATAAAAAATTATAAGAAAAATTCCGTGTTAAATACCTACACATATATTATCGTCATCTTAATTTATAATATGTGGAAGGAAATGGTCCGGGTGGAGCTCAATAAATTTTTCCTAGATATGGAGAAATGTGTATTAAATAGCCTACACCACGACAATTTATGATAACTTTACTATAATAAGTACAAGTGATATAGGATTATAAACATTAATCCTATATAACTTATAGTTGGTTCTACTAAGACCGAAGTCATTATACCATGCAATTAATTATTGTATTTATGTCACATCGCTAAAGAATATTTTTTTTTAATGGCGACCTGGAACGTGGCAGGGCATAATCATTATTCAGCTATTATGAATCCATCATTAACTGCCGTTCCTTCGCCGATTAGCTTTTGCATTTCCTTATCGAGATAATAGGATAATCTGTATATCAGCTGTGTCTTTCCAAAAAAAAAAGAGAGAAGATATTGAGAATATAATTTATTACTGTTATGTTCTCAGAAAAAATATTGAATTATCATTAATTATGTGAGATTAAATTGTGCCTTGAGGGATTTCAGACCTTCTCAATTTTACATAACTGCGTGACTCTAATAAGTGCAAAATTTTATAAAATACAGGACATGGAATGAGTCCTATATGTGATTTAATTTTCTCCAATGTTGCAGATTATAGACGGATAGATATATAAGGTTTACAAGTTTCATTTCAAAAGATAGAATTCTTCAGTACCAAAATCGACATATAAAACCTAAACAAAAAGTATGGAAAAATAGATAGAGTTAAACGTTTTAAATACCTAAGTGAGATGTAGAAGAAAATTACATAGAGTACTTGACAACAGAAATTGAATAAAACTATAGCATGACATGTAAAGTGTAGAATACCAAATGTATTTGCTCTTATCCAAAGATCAAATACCATATCACTGCACTGTAATGATACCAGGAGCACTATATCCAAGTGAAACTCTCACAGTCAATACAAAATGTGACATGGAAAAAACACTAAAAGAAGAATGAAAAACCATGAGATTGATTTTAGGTCCAAAATTAACTGAAGGAGGTGCCGATTACAATAAAGAAAAAACACAGAAAATATCTCAAACCTGGCAGCAGCTAATAAGAAAACGATGATTGAAATTTTATGGACACATTGCTAGACTTTCCCAAACAATATTCACCAATGGAATTGCTACCTACAAAAAGTCAAGTCAACAAAACCATGGATAACCCAAGTTAAAATATATTTACAAAATCCGTAAATAGAATCAATTGATGTTATCTATAGAAATTTTTTTTTTTACCAAGTAGAAAAGCGGAAAGGCCAGAGTACTACATTGAAGAAACAAGGAATAAAATGGACAGAGGAAGGAAAAATAATGCATGTAGAAAGGATGAAAGAAATAACGCCAGAATGCTTTGCATGATATTCCTGGGTATATATCCAATAAATAAATAGATGAAATATATAAAATATATAACTATATGTATTATTTATTTTATTTTGCATCTGATGAATACGATCGAAATCGTGTCAAGACATATTTTGGAATTGCTAAGGATTAACAAACAATTATCGTTACTTTTACAATTTTGCTGCCGTAAATCTTAGTGCAGACACGTTTTGGTATCATCAAATCAAATTGTTTCAAAATCTCAAGTTGATAACATTCGTTTCCGATCAAAATTCCAAGTTCGTAATAACACAGCACTATATTGTGTTGTATAATGTACATGTATGCGTTCTTTCCTAATAAGTTTTCTTTAAACATCTTCATTTTTTTTCTTTACGCTTCAGCCCGTAAATTAGTAGTAAATCTAATAATTAAAATGGAATCTGAAGAAGTAAAATGGAGTCGTGAAACTGTTTGTCTCGTTTGAATACCTAAACATGTACGTAGATTCCTCATCCAAATCTTTTTCTCATCATAGCCATTTCTTCTAAAAACTAAAAGGATTAATCGCATAGTAAGGATTAGAAGGGAAGGCCAAGAGGCCAAGAGGCCTTTTCGAAAGTTATGAAAACAAATACGAGTTTTATGCTCACCTAGTTAAGGTTTCAACAGAGATGAATAAAACAGGGAGAAGTGGCTCCCGGCCTCCTAGTCCTGGGATGATTGTCATTTGGTCGAGAACCTGCAGGTTAGCGTGTTGTGCTAAATCAAGAGTACTTTATTGTGCCTGGGTGAGGCCCTGGAGGATCTGCAGATCCCACACCAGTAAGCAGATCAAATACTTTAACTGTCTCGAACTTGGGATCTACAGCTCAGCATTAATTAGTAAATTTTTCATACATAACATAATGAGGTGTTCAGTCAGACGTTCAAAAAAATCCAAATTTTAAAAATTGTCTTTTTCTCTATGTTCACTAGTTTAGCCAAAGCTTTATGGTTGCGTGTTAGAAAAAATTGCGGTATCTGTTCCGCAGGCTGTCACGAAGACATCTCATATTAAACGCCTTTTTAGGACAAAACCATAATGAAATTGAGCTTCGGTTTATGTTATTTTTTCATATTTCTTACTGAATTTTTTCCATTTATTTTTTATATTCGCCTGGTACTCCCTAATTCGTCGCCGATACTGCTCCTTTCTTTCTTCCGTATGTAGCTTTGGTTTTTCTAGGAAACCCACTTGAGTATTCAGTTCCATCCTGAGACGGTTGCTTTCCAGAACATCCTGGTAGGTAATCTCCATCTCTTGTAATTTTTTTTTCTTCTTCGAACCAGGCATGTTTTTCTTTTCTTTAAAGTGGTTAGTAAAAATCCGGTTTGTCAGTCTAATGGGTATCATTCTTAGTAAGTGGACATAAAATGTGATTCTCGTTTTTTTCATAACAACTGACATTTTTGGAACACGAGTGTACACTGTTCTGCCGTCTTTAATTTGGCCAAAAATCTTCCCTAATACCTTCCTTTGTTTTATTTTTGTTATTATTATTAGTCGTAAAGCCCCCAGAGTGGGAGACGCCAAGTAAAGATGGTTCACGTTTGGGACTTCTTTTCTTCTTATTTGCCCACCAGGTTTTCATTCTTTTCGAGAATTCAGCTTTTCTTTCTTGGCTCAACTTTGTCCCAGTTCTCGGGGCTTTACGTTTACCTCCCATTTTTCAACTTTAAGTTTCTTGAGTTCATATTTTCGTTAGTAATTTTGGCTAATTCCAATTCTTTCCTAATGTTTTGGATCCATTCCCCTAAATTTACAAGGGAAGCTACATATTTCGCTATTCTTTTTCGTAATTTCGTGATCCGGAAGGCTCATTTTGAGGCTACTGAATTTAAGACGCATTTTCTTCATATCTATCCCTATGTTAGAATATTCTTCAATTTTAGATATGATCTGTAATCTATACCCTTCTTCATTCGTATTATTTTGGTATTTCATAGTAACGAATCATGAAGTTTATGGGCGTGAGATAGGTATGGAAACAAGATGAAGGAACAATAAAGGAAACATCGGTCGTCAAATCGAGAAAGGACTCTGGGCTCTCTGGGTGGGCCCAAGGTTAGGAACCCGAATTGTTTAGTTGAGGGAGCGGTCGAGAGGATGCGCTGCCGGCGGCATACCGGCCTCGGGAGAAAATCGATATAGCTCTGTCTCTGTCCGCAGTGACGTAAGCAGCACGCGAGAGAGAGGGAGCGAGGGAGCGAGAGAGAGAGCGTGAGGGGGCGCTCATTAGGACCGCCATTCCCCCCTCCCCCACCCGCTCCAAGGCAAACAACCTGAGTGCTATGTACTAGCCGTGCTGACTGAGCTCGGCTCTCTATATATATATCAGCTGTCCTGATAACATAGCCAAGGCCTTCACAATAGCACTTCCATTATCTCGGGACCATTGTTCGGCATAAACAATAAACTCACAAGGCCTCCTTCGCCTTCACCAGCCCGAAAAGTTTCTAACTCGTCCTATCCTTTCTTACTTTATCTTCAGCGTTTCGTCATCGACCGTCCACTAAACCAGTCAACGTTTTACTTATTTTAACATACATAGTTGTAACTACAGGCTTCTACTAAAATAATTATTTTGCAATATCATCGCCTATAATATGTACAATACACATGTTCTGATTTTTTCTGTAAATCTGCAAGGATCTAAATTACTATAATGGATATATACATTATAGTAATTTAGATCCTTGCAACAATTCATTAATTATATGCATTGAATATGATTATAATTGTAATCCACGATAATTACTCCACATTTTGTTCATTAACACTGCATCACCATAATAATACTTGGACTCACTAAAGAAGACGCTAAAAAACAACTACCATATTTTTTGGGCTACAAATTTACACTAGACTTATGAAACAAACGACAAATCTTAACTTCTGTACTGTACTGTACAGCGCAGAACTTGGGGGTTTGGCAAAACACGGCCGTATACACAAGGTACAAACAATCCAAACCTCCAAAGAACAAAACTCGCTAATGCTCCTGGGCTATCTTTACAACGACACGAACATCCCAACTGTAAAATATTACATTCAGATCAGATAATCCTCTCACATTTCACACGGCAAGACAACATTATTACGAAGCTCTTGCTCTTTCTCTTTTCTTCTCTATATTACACGGACAACATGTAAAGCGTGAAGATGGAATAGCCCAGAAATTTCGACCCATAAGCGTTAATGCTCACTACATTGGCTTCCAGGTCACAGATATGAACTAGATACTTATATTGATGTAAGGCAGTTGAATATAATTCCAAAATATTACTAAACTAAAATTATGTACATTATCTTGGATTGTACTTGGACAAAGTACAACACAATAAGAGGCTATACACAAACGACTAATCTACACTGCTATAGACTTTTTTGAACACAAGGCAGATAACTTAGGAGTTCAGCAAACCACGTGCTTATAATAAATAAAAAAACTGCTCCTTCGTTTATTACCAATCCCACTCTACACAACGACATGATTTCAACTGTAAAATCTTACCTTCACGACAAATTCACCACATTTCACTTATTAAAATATCTCTATAATTATCCTGTTCTCCATCTTTCCTCCTCTCTGTACCTGTACAACCTGTAGGAAGATTGAAATTGACATCTGCGACAAATACATCTCATTTCACTCGTCAACAGATCACCATAATTTTCTTGGTCTTCCTCTTTCCTCCCCACATTGACCCGTAGAACCAGTAAGAAGATTAAGGAGACAAAGGCCTAGAAATTTAGTCCTTTGCAACTTTCCAATTGGATCGATTGAAACAAATTGAATGTCATTTGAAAATTCTGTTGGATTGTGTTAACATTATATAAATATTATGTCTATGATCGCAGACTGTAGTTGGACAAAAGATTCGCACGGAACATTAATACGTATAACATTAAAAATACTATTTACACACAACCATAGCACCTTGACTACAAATATTTACTTGACTTATGAATCGAAAAATTAATCTTTTAAATTGTATACGGATATATATATATATATATATATATATATATATATATATATATATATATATATATATATATATATATATATATATATATATAAACTAAATGGGATATTAAATGGCTAATGTAAGCTTTCCGGATTCAGCAGCACACGTAGACAATACAAAAGATACAAACAATCCAAAATTTAAGAAAATTTGTAAATTCTCCTCGTTTTATTACAAAGACAGTAACAATCCAATAGTAAAATCTTGCATGCACGGCAAAAACACTACATTTCATTCGAAGACATTTCACCAAAATTCTCTTGGTTTTTCGCTTTCCTCCTCTCCATTCCCAGACAACTAAGGGAATGGACTAGAAATTTGGACCCGTTCAACTATTAATAACGATACTACATTTGACGCAGGATTTGATGGTTCAGCATCACACATGCCCACAAACACAAGATGTAAACATTACAAAAATCAAAGAAAATCTGCAAATCTGCAAATGATCCTTGTTTTACGTAGAAACATATCGTACACAACGACATATATATAACAACAGCAGAATCTTACATTCACGACAAATCACTAATCGAGACAGAATGACCATAATCATCTTGCTCTTTGACTGGCCATAAGAGAACTGACTCCCCTGTTACCTGATGTCACTATAAGAAGATTAAAAAAGAAGATGGCCTAGAAATGTACACCCTTGCTACTTTTCCAAAACATTGATGACAACCACAATGGAATTGTATGTAATTCGAAAATTCCGATACATTATTCTAGTGTAAAACTAAGACGCTAGAAACAACAACCACATCTTCTAGACAACAGATTTCCACTACGACAGGTCACGAAACAAACGACTAATCTTCACCACTGGACTATTATAATATAAATATACAACATATGACGCAGGACTTTAGGATTTAGCAGCACACAAAAGATACAAACAATACAAAATTCAAAGCAAAGTAGTAAATTCTCCAAGGTTTATTTCGAATATAACACAATACAACGACAGTAACAATCCAACAGTAAAATCTTGCATGCACGGCAAATACACTACATTTCATTCGTCGTCATTTCACCTAAATCCTCTTGATATAACACTTTCCTCATTCTCAGATCACATATAAAAGAGAATAAACAAGAAATTTGGACCCTTGCATCTATAGAATAAGTCTTCTATATCGTCAATATAAATTATATACTTTTCCAATACATCTATGAAAACCAATTGAATAGGATTCGTGAATCTCGATGTATAGTTTTAAGATTAAATTAAGATTGTGTATGTTATCTCGGACTATACATGGATGAAAGACTCACCAGACAAATACTACAAACAATTACCACATTTTTTCGACAATAGATTAAATAAATAACGACTAATCTAAATTATTATAAGAAGCGAGGGGATGGTTGACTGGAAGATAGACGTAAGGAAGAAAATAGTTGGGGGTGCAGTCAAATAAAAGCACTAAATAAGTGGTACTTATTTAATTATGTGCCGACGTTTAGCCCCACTTTGTGGGTCATCTTCAGGGCTAAGAAAGAAAAGCAGGCAAACTAACAGAACTATAAAAATACATTGCAGACTAAGTATATGATAAATTAGAAAAAATATAGATGTAGAGAGGTAGAAATTTAGAACAAAAGTGAGGGATATATATGAATAAAAATTACAGAGAAAATGTACAAAAAGGTGGTGATGCAAAAAAAATTTTTTAGATAAAAGAAGGAAGTAAACAGTAAGTTATTTAAAAAAAGAAAAAGTATAAACATCAAAGGTGAGAAGTAAAATTATGGAAAAGGTAGTAGAATATATATAAAAACTATAAAATGTAAGATAATAGACTCCTAGGGAGTTTACATAAGTAAAATGAAAGAAGGTATAACGAAAATGATATTAAAGAGTAAATAAAGGAAAAATAACAGTATAAAGTCAAGATATAAATATAGAGTATAACAGTTTTTAAAATGCATACATACAGTATGAAGTGGTATAAATATATGACGTAAATATACAAAGTATATGAATGACGTGAATATAATTTATTATACTACATTGGGGGCAGGATTTCCGGGTTTAGGATACCATACGAAATTCTAAGAAAAGTGATATATGCTCCTTTGTATATTTTGAATCACACTATACACAACGAGATTAATATACAACTGTAAAATTTTGCATCCATGACAAGTTCACCGCATTTCACTCCTTAACACAACATTACCATGAACCTGCTGTTATTTCGCTTTACTCTTCCCTGTTATCCGTAGGAATAACAGGAAAAGAAAATGGCCAAGATACGTGTTAAGTAAGCATTAAGTAATTATTAAATTAATTAAGAATAAATCTAAGAACTAATCCTCAACGAAGGGAAAATGGCTGTTAAATAAAGCTACTTCATAACTCAAAGATTTGGAATGATGGAATAGTTATGCACATCCAAATTCTCTTGATTTTCTACTACGACCATTCTTAATTAAGATAATCGCTACTACTCACAAACAAAAAAGATACTTATAAAATAGACTTAAAACCATTAATAGCATCGAATGTTATCGTTAGCAGATAACTGGAGTGTTCTATAACCAAACCTTCAAGTGTCAAAAATAGAAGTGAACGATTAACCAACCATTATTTCTTCAATTCAGCTCAACATCCCGGGATAGAGAAATACTAGTCATTGAAACCATAGACAACACATCTTATATCAACATTACAAAAATATCCACAAACTAGTCACATCATATCAAAATATACTTTGAGCATGTCGGCGAAACGACAACCAGTCGATTGTGTATTGCAATTTGAGGGACTTGATTGCAAGAAATAATCTTGACGTAAGATGAGAAACGATTTTTCAAGGGTAGTGACAGAAATGGTGATAAGAATACTCTTACTAGCCAGTTAGTCCAAAACAATGTCAGATTGTACTCAAAGGTGGATATTAAATATTTACTTTAAATTAATAACTATGGGGAATATATTTATGTAAACATAAAATGATCTTTAAAGTCATTGGATAAGATTCGGTTAACAATGGCGATACAGAAGATGATGAAGCGAGTAGTTTTTCGATCAAAAGAATTTCAAAAGATTAGTGACGAAACGCTTAATTTGGGATAAAGTTCCTAAACAATAAAGTTTAATTGTTGTAACTTTCTCTAAGTTTATTCCTCAAATATTTAAACAACTACCAGATATTAATAAGTGATAGCGGGCATCATCAGCACTTGACTGTACAAGTTCTATTTACGTTAAAACCTTGTTTCTTTACCCCTCTATTGTAAAGTAAAATTTTAATATTTGCTAAATCTTCCTCGCTTAAAAGCTGCTTAAATTGACATAAATTAATAAATCTTAAGTAAAATACGAGTAAATATAAACACCGTAGGATGATTTTGATTATTTCATCCCTACCGCAATTGGGACACCAGAGAGAACGTTTTAGTTTTGATGGTCTCGCTAGAAGGCCTATGGTTCAGGTGTAAGTGAGAGACCAATGAAATATATGAAAATTGTTGTACTCTTCAGCCTAAGTTTCGTAGACTAAGAAAAACTCCTCCAACAGAATATCTAGTAAAGAAAAACAAATCAATCGATTTCAAATAAGAAAGAAAATAAATGTTAAGACTTCTTATCCAATCCTCCCTCCGCGTATATAACCAAAACAATCATCTTCTCTGTAGCTATATCAGGAATAACCTAATCAAATAAACTAGATAGGGAACGGTTAACAATAAGATATACAACTTCATCAGAAGGGGTCACTGACACAGAAATGTAGATGTGATCGTTTCCAATTAAATTTTATAAAACGTAAAGAGTTTTACACTGTGACAAAATGATGAAAAATGACAGATAGAAAACGAGGAAATACAAGCAATATCATACTCAATTACTAAATACATTATCCATTATGATAGCCGTATCATTTTCCAAACCTAGGTCATATCTTTTCATGAGTAGTGTGAAGCTAACATCATGATTAAGAATGTTTTTGATTAATCCAATAAATATTGCCGGTTAAGTTGGTGCTCTGATGGACGTCACATATAAATTTAGAATCACCTTTCAGTTACAACAAGATTTATTACCTTTTTGTTTAAATATAGGACAAGAATACATGAATATTCAAGAATACATAAAGACATAAATTAATAAATAGATGAGATTTTTTGTATTGAGTAATTTTACAGCAGTTTTTTAATGATCGTCAAGAATAAATTAAAGCTTTTAATCATATAAAAAAACTAATTTTTTAATTTTAATTTAATTTGTTTCTTTTAATTAACTATATACGAGTACATAGGTAAACAGAAAAATTAATAGAATCGTATCATTAAGAATAGTTGTATTTACGTATTTGACTTCAATACAGTTGAAATATAGTAATTGTAAGCTGTAAAGATTATTGAATGAAATATAATTTATTTAAAGTAAGTAGCTTATCGAACACTCTTAAAAAGTTCGTAAAATATGATATCTATAATTTTTTTTCAACTTCGAATCCAGACGGACCATTTCTTACTTGACGAACTTACTCAAAATACGGTTTTGAGAAAGTAACGTGTTTTATCCAGCAACCTGATATTCTTGATGCAGTTACTTGATACCTTGATACAGTAACTGGAACCTTTTCAGAAAATGAAAGATGTTACAAAAGAATGATCGGTAATGGCGAACAAGGAGGGGAGGATCAGAGAATAACCTCCCTGTCTCTCTCGCCGAAATTTATAAACAAAATAATATGATTTCCAACTAATGTAAAGTTTGTATTTTAAGTGTAATCAAATATTAAATAAGTAATGAAAAAAAAATAGAATGAATACGACAAAGCATTAAATCTTATTTAACTACAGTCAATTTATTTACCTTCGATATTTTTCACATCAAAGCCTTCAGTAGATGACAAGTTGTTTACGCGGAAGTGGGAGATTAAGAGCCTATCCTTCCACGCATCTTGCACTTGGTTAATCCATGAGATTCTTTGTCGGTCTCTTCTTCCTTCAAAGCACCAGTACAGGATCATTTTTGGAATTCTTCCATCTCCCATCCTCAGAAAGTGTCCAAACCACTCTAATCGCTTGAAGATCATTTTTGGAGAATATATTACTCATTTTTTTCGAACTGCTGTATTGGGTATTCTCTTGCCTAGGCATTCCGTCTGCCTTTCTCCAGAAGTCAATCTTTACGACGAGTAATGTTTCTTTGTTCCAGCCATATAATAGTATAACCATTACAATAGTATGGAAATTTACCTTTTTCGTGGTTTTTAGGATAAGTTTAAGGAAAAAACAGCTTGTCTTCGTACTCTGGTTCTTGGTACAACATCCCCTTCGGATGTTTCAAATTACTGAAGGAAAGATCCGAGATATTGGAAGTTAGTAACATTTTTAATCAGTGAACCTTCACTTCCAATTGTCCGTCTTCCTCAGTACACAAATATCATTTTGGTTCATTTTCATTTCCCATTTAGTGTACTCTTCATACAATATGAATACTGTTTGGGGTTACTGTGACGTAGGTACTAATTACTAATAAAATATTGTGACGTCCTTCCTTACTCGTTTTAACAATGTTGTTTCTTTGAAAGTCTAATATCTAATTTGTACCTGTCTAATCTAGTCTGTAATTATGAGAAAATCTAGAAACAATGCAGTATCTACCATGTGCCGAACCCTGAATGAAATGTTTTTTAAAATTTACTATAATATTGGATGCTATGCTCCATCATATTTCTTTACGTAAGTAGCGTTTTGTTTTAGCACATAAGACCTATGCATCGTAATTATACCCAAGTAAAATATATTTCCCTCCAAGTTTTATATTGAAGTTTTCCTTATACTGCAGTTTAGAACTACTCCCTTTCTTTTAAAAATTTCTCTTAACTTTAAAGAAGCTCCTTGGTGTGCTATCAATATGTCCCAGTGATGCCCGTGCATGCAATAACTATAGATGACTATGTTGCTAGAGAGGATGGTGGAGAGCTAATGGACGCTATGAGGTCAGTGAATTGGCGGCTCAATAGAAGAGCTCTTTCCATTATGTTCATGTTCCGGGCCACGGCTCACTATCCTATTTACCTAAATAGCTACCAACCGTGTCTATGTAGTCGCTACTTCTTCTTATCAATCATTATATAACATGTGTATGCTCAATATATTGATAGATGGTAAACCACTATTAGCCCTCTTAAGAATAACAATTTCGAACAGAGAATAGTACATACAATTGGATTGAGTGGTTTTATATGAAATGCCCGTTTACAAAGGAGAGGTTATACAGTAAAACAATTTTATGAAATCAAAGCAGTTTTATTTAAAAAAAACATTTTCTATGCATTTTCCTAATATTTTACAAAACTTTCAAATTCACGGTTTTATAATGAAATAAGGTCTGAAAATGCGTTTTTTCCTTCTTAAATGGTTAAGAACGCATTAACTGGTTTCAAAACTTTATCCTCAAGGAAATAGTCTCAATGATGGAACATGGATATCTGTTGGAGATAACTCTGGCGAATAAGATGGCTGAGGGAGGACTTCGTAACTCAGTTTCTACACTGTCGTAAAACATGAGGTCTGGCCTTGTCGTGTTAGAGTATAGGTCCTTTCCGATGAATCAATGTAGTTTTTTGTTACATTTGGTCAATATCCCCTTCAGTACGATATGGATGTGATGATTTCACCTTGGGATAGAAAAGAGAAATGAAGTATTCCAGCCATTGAGCACCACACAGAAACCAATAATTTCTTTATAATTTATTTTATTAGTTATTGATTTTATTAATTTTTAAATATTTTTATTAGAAAAGAAAAGATATGTCCGGGGCTCGAACCCGGGTCACCCAGATCGCTAGTCTGGAACTCTACCAATTGAGCTATCCTGGGCTCAATCACGCTCGCTCCCCGGTCATGGCCATATCCTTTCTTTTCACTGATCCCATGTCCCCGCGTTCTCCCAATTTGCGATGTATACGAGGGGAAGAATGTTCTTTGAACATTTATTTTAATTTGGATCTTGTTCACTTACGTCATTATATATTATTATAATTTATTTTATTTTATTAGTTATTAATTTTTAAATATTTTTATTTGAAAAGAAAATATATGTCCAATTGGTAGAGTTCCAGAGCCATTATGAACTCATAGCGTCCATTAGCTCTAGCAACATAGTCATCTATAGTTATTGCCTGCACGGACAATTACTGGGACATATTGATTGAGCACAACAAGGAGCTTCTTTAAAGTTAAGAGACATTTTTAAAAGAAAGGGAGTAGTTCTAAACTGCAGTATAAGGAAAACTTCAATCTTGGAGGGAAATATATTTTACTTGGATATAATTATGATGCATAGGTCTTAAATGCTAAAAAAAAAAACGCTACTTAAGTAAAGAAATATGATGGAGCATAGCATCCAATATTACATATGTAAATTTAAAACAAAATTTCATTCAGGGTTCGGTGCATGGTAGATACTGCCTTGTTTCTAGATTTTCTCGTAATACAGACTTATTTTGAGATCAAGAGGGGCGACCTTGATATTAAAAATTATATCATTTTTAGCCTTTTCGGCGTTTGCAGAATAACAAAATTTATCTCATCGTAATTTGACGTATCTAGGTGATAGAATAAACATTCCTTTTATTCAAAATTCGTTGAGTAGCCGCCTTGTGAACATAGAGTTTATTCGATTATTTGAAGAAAGTAATAGAAGAAAACTAATTTTAGAGTCAAGTGACGACTTTTAAAGCCTGATTTTTTTTTTTTTAATTTCAAGTTTGTACCTTACGACTTTTGCCTCTGGGATGATCTTTTCAGTCAGGACGAACTCTTTTATATATATAGATAAATTACGGTTTCTCGTATTTTACTCGTTTACGAGTCGATTTTCAGAAATTAAAAAACACGTCTTTCTTTATTTTTAATGTAGAAGATAAATCTAAAAGTTCCTGGTGCCCGCTTTAAAAATGACGTTTATTTTTAATACAAACGTTTGCCACCCTTTTGGCCCTCCTAAGGAACGAATTTTAAAAAATCCTTTCTTAGTGCGCAGTGGCCGTATAAAATGCATCTACTGTCCAAATTTCAAGTCTGTATGTAGCTTATGCAGTTTTGGCTCTGCGATGGTCTTTTCAGTCAGGACGAACTCTTTTATATATATAGATATATTTGATATTCCGCAGGTTGTCGGTGCGAGTTAAGTCACAGTAAGCGTTAGGTAATTTTTCTCTCGTTTCGTATATGAATAAAAATATTTAACAATAATTTCTTTAGTTTCAAATTAGTTTTGGCATGTGTTCGGGTGTTGTGTGTTCTTATGTCTCTCTTAGCCGAACGCGGTGGTAATTTTTCTTGGCGAGTGTCCAAGTTTAAACTCATAAAAAAGAATTACACGAAAATCGGCTGTTTCCATAATTACTAAGGTGTTTCCAAATCTAAAGCCATACTAAGGACGTTAAAAGAAAAAAAGTATAACACTATTCCTAAAGTAGTATTTTAAATGCAATTCTAAAAAATCTTAATAAAAAGAGCATGGGAAGCTTCTTTAGGAGTTATAAATATCATTTTATAATTAATTTCATAAAACAATCCTAGGTATTAATAATTTATTTATTAACAATAACACATATTTATTGCTACAAAATATTATAATAACTATAGGCTGGATATAAATGTTGAGACGATACGACGCTAGACTGAATGTTATCGGGTCAGGCTATGCCGTGATATGTCAGCCTCATTCAACTTTCATGTTCACATTTGAGAGTGCTAAGTGAAATCGACAAAGGTTTAATCTTATATATACATATATATATATATATATATATATATATATATATATATATATATATATGTATGTATGTATTTACTCCGAACATCTTAAGTATAGTTTTATATCTTGACTGGCACAAATCACCTAAGTAATTCATGTTTTGAGCGATAAATGTTTGTGAATAATAAATGAATTTAAATTAACGAAATTGAATATGTTATTTTTGATTATCAGAGGAAAAAAGTTACGGTAAGTTTAATGAATAAAGTGCTATAAATGTGAAAACCTTATTACAAATTTTGGCACCGTGACGTTTGCTTGAAACCTCTCAAAATATACTGTACCCTCTCGCTTAGAAGTTATCCATAAGAAAAATGTAACCGACATAAACCTTAAAACTATCTAAATTTTCCTCTCCTGGTTTATCCGTTTCGGATATTGGCTAGTAACATCTTAACTTCGTTTGCTGCACTTCAAAATAATTGGAGAGTCGTGAGGCCAAACCAATGCCTTAAATTATGCAGGGAGTAGTGTCCTCTTCCTGGCCCCCCTTCTACTATCAATCTTTCTGTTTCCAGAAGTAGCGAGCACAAACACATACATCATCATCATCCTCATCTTCTAATGATATTGTTTTTAGTTCATTTTCCTGCCAATCCAAAAGCAGTGCTTGAGTTGCCACCCAGACTTGTTTCTTCCATCATTTACTTCCAACATTTAGACTTTATTTATAAAGCAAATAGTTTTTAAAAACAATAATCCCTTTTCATATTCTATAAAGTTCATAACACAAGAACGTTTTTTTACGAAAAAGTTAAACTATTATCCCATCAGAGGATCCTTTATCATTCGCAAGGAAACGACATCCTCCAGCCCTCATTAATGGTAGCGAACATTGAGGAGGAATCGATAATTTGTTTCTAATTATGGATTTGTGATAAATAATTGATTATAACTTATATTAGCATATTATATTAAATATGCTGAAACACGGGAAATAAATGAAAAACACATTCAATATTACATTCCAGTCAGAAAATGGAGGTCACCTGTTGTGCAGTGGTTGGTATAACAACCCTCTATGTACCTACAAGCTCGTGGGCTCGCAGGCCTTCGGATTTTTCAAAAGGAGTAAAAAATCCTTGCAGTTCTTCCGTAAAATGGCGGTCCCGAGCCTGTGGGTGAACGTTATTTACTCCTAGACTAATTAAACCTGGAAAGGCAAACATTTAGAGCTCCCACTCTAGCATCGTCCGATTAGCCATATCAACATACAGTGACATTAAATGAAAAAAAAAAAAAAAAAGAAGTTAATTTTCAATTTAAAGAAATATTTATTAAAACATTTTATCAAACAACTGTACTCAGGAGTGTAATTGGTTCAATTCAAAACCGAATTCAGAAAAGTTGAACCCTCGATGTTTTCATGAGTGGTGACTCGGAATCATTCAAGTTTGTAAAAGTTTGAAGTAAATCATGTTACCAACTTTTCCATCAAACAACGTTGCTCTTGTTTTGAGAAACTTCGTTCCTTGGACTCTACAATTGAGTTAAAATTAACCATCTGATGAAATTCCTACTTCACATGCATTAAAGCCTTGGTTTGGAATATTAAAAAATTGATCCAGTTTTCATAACTTTGGATAAGCCTTTCTCGAAATGCATTGCATTATTTTATGAATTAAAATAAAACGTTTTTTATAAGGGATTTTAGATAACTAGTATGGGGTTTTTTAAACAGTTCTTTTAAATACATATTAATTTTAAATTAGATTTGATCATTTTAAATATTTTAAGAATAAACTTTGCTGCTATGAATCGTAAGCTAACTTAATATTCAGTAGTAAGAAACTGCTGCAAAAAACATTATTTTATGTAAAATTAAATGTTATATTTACCAAGAAATTGGGGCAAGAATCTAACCAGGAAATAGATCAAAATTTGGAATCGGAAAGTTGCTTACAAATCTTGAATTCTATCGAGATTTAAAAAGATTAAGATAAACCGGACCGTAACACAACCTGTGTTCTTGTACAAACTGTTAATTGCAGACAGGCAACTACTCCAACTTTTGAGATTTTTAATTTTAAATTTTACTAGAGATCGCGTCGTTTACGCAAAATAGCACAGTCTCGACAATGCCTTCAATATTTTGTTTACTGAAAATGAATCAACAACTAGAGTGAACTAGTCCAGGACAATACCACTTTTTTTGTGTTTCTTGTAATATCAAGAAAAGTGGAGTATTTGGCTTTCTGCAGTACATGATTGGTATGGAACAGAGACCAATGACCCGAAAGATATAAAGAAAACTCATGACATTTGAGAACGAAGTTCTGAGACGGATTTTTTGACCAGTTTAGGAGAGAGGTGAATGAAAAAAAAATGGGTAATACAGAAGACGTACAAACTGTTAGATCTTATGACAGTAACTAAAGCGACGGGACAGAAGTTATACGGACACATAATACGCCGAGAAGAGAAGATCATCAGACAGGCAGTGGAAGAAAACATCAGAGGGAAATGACCCAAGGAAAGACCAAGATAGAAATGGAACTTTGATTGAAACAACAATTGTCATATAATCTTTAGTGTAGAATAAATAACAGTATAATTTAATGTCATTAGATCTTGCCAACAAAGATGACAAATAAGAAGTAGATGAATAAACTTACATTTTATGGTCGCATAAAATTGTAAAGAAAATTCTATTTTGAAAAGCTTTTATGTTGTCTCATTTCAATACATAAAGAAGGAAGAATTTACAGAATGACCTGCACCACTACAACCTATGAAGAATATTTGATTAAGTATATAGTAGGGACCGCACTAGGCCAACGGTTGTGCAAGAAGGTGATTTGACCGAAATCACGCTCAACCCCAGTTTTTTCCACTATTAAAGGCACCCAATTTAGAGGCTAGGTGTGGCCCAGGATAGTCTCCAAATTTCATAATTATTTACGCCTATTACTATTAATATCTAGAATTACCGAACATTCGGTAGCATTTCCTGTAATTTCTTGGATATGTTTTTACCTGCCATTTTTTGTTATGTTAAACATTTTTTATTGAAGATGAAATTTCCCTCTGTATTCAAATACATCATTACGGTTTTTCAAATAAAAAGGAATTTAATTGTATTTAATATAGTATTTTTAATGTTTTAAATTAAATTAATTAACAATTAAAATTAGTAAAAAAGAATATTCAATAAGATTAATTGAAAATGAACAGTCCATTATTGCTCCATTACTTTTCGTCAATTCGTGGAGTAGTAACAAGTGCCTTCCTCATTAACTCCCTTGCGGTTTATAAAGTATCATATCTCCAGCCCATAGTAAAAATAGTAATAGTTAGTTATTGCCATTATTATTATTTTTAAGTAAATCATAATTAACATTATTTCAAAAAAAAATTTGACAATTCTGTTGTTTTTTTAAAAAGTTATTTACGTTAGTTTTTGTGTGTATATTATCATGTTCCCAAAATTTATCATTTTAACATTAAAATTATTTATCCGGATATATGGTTCTCATTAAAATGTACTAATGAATTTTAGAAAAATAAATTAATTACTGTTTTCATTCCAATTATACTGAGATAATGATTACACCGCTGGAACTTTAGTGCAATTATTTTGTACTAATGTTTTTTTTTGGAAAACGCTCAGGAATTTGGTCTCTTTAATTGTTGTCAGTTATATAAATTATAAAATTAACGAAATACACCATTACCATCATTGAGAAAATTACCATTTCAAATGCCAACAATATTATTTATTGCTCAGATAACCCTTTGGACCATTCACTTGTACCGACCTTTAGTTTTGAAAAGTTTTAAGCCTTCGTGAGGTAAGGCTATTGGCGTGACTCCATCTTGTCACGCTCAAAACTCAAAGGGACTTTAGAAAGTCCTAATGGCGGTCAGTCTCAATAATGTACGAGTACTGCTATTTCTTATTTTTGTTTGTACTGTGAACATGTTCCCTCCAGTCGAAATGCAGGGTCTATCAAATATGTTCAGTATTGCAAACTACACCTCTTATATCAAGTCGTTTTTATATTATTATTTTTTAAGTTTTGACATAAGTGAATTATTTTTAACTTTTGTCACGATTTTTCGGTATAGTATATGAATTTCTTTTGATACCGAAACCAATCATTAGAAAATTATTTCTTCAACATGGCAATCACGGCAGCCAATGAAAAGTAAAAATGTACGATCTGAATAAATACTTCATTAAATCTCAACGAAAGAATTTTCTAAATAAGGATTTTCCAACGATTTTTTATGTTTCGAAACAAAAAAATGTTGATATACACTGACAGGGAAAATATTCCAGCCATTTGATTTGTTCATGTTTCCATCTAAAAATATTTCTGCTTCGGATTGGTCAATTTTTTTAATGAATAAATATGTATCTTATTTCAATTAGGAATGTCAGTATAGAGATCCCTTAATACTTAATTCAATGAAAGGACTGCAGATTCCAATGTTCACTTTCTATGGAATTAAAATGTTTATTCATTGTCATTTGTTCAGTGCCGTTTCTTGCAGCAAATTTCTTAGTTTTCGGCTTTTAGTTTTTTTCAATTTAAAGTTTAAAAAAATTGTGTATTATCAGTCAACACCAATCCAGTCATTTCATCCCAAAGGCTCCAATCCCATATTACTGATCTTGAAGAATGGTGTCAAAACTGGAGAATTAAATAAATTCTCAAAAATCGCATCAAATCACTTTTACCTTACGTCGTAAACCAATGACTTCCTGCCCTTCCGTATCCTTTAATAATATCCCACTGGTGCAGGTAGAACAGATCCGATACTTAGGGTTGCACCTCGACAAACGATTAACCTGGAATCCTCATACTAGACTGAAAATACAAGAAACCGCTCGACGTTTCAGGCTACTACAACACTTACTAGACAAACGCTCTAACCTCCCAATTAACTACAAAAGACTCATCTACATGATCATCATAAGACCTATTTGGACTTACGGAGTAGAGCTTTGGGGCTCCACTAAGCCATCGAATTCCTGTCGTATCCAATCCCTACAGTCCAAAATCCTTCGTAAAATCCTCAACGCTCCTTATTTTGTTAAAAATACCGTCATCCATAACGACCTTAATGTCCCATTTGTTGCTGATTTGGCCCGAACCCGGTATCTTTCCTTTCACAACAAACTTCATTCCCACTCAAACCCTCTAGTTTCAAACCTAGCTTCCTCTTCGATTCCCGATAATCCTCCGAGGCGTCTGAAAAGAAGATGGCCACGTGACCTTCTTAGTTGAACTAGTGATTTAAGTACTACCAGTGGGTAGTTTCTCATCTTGCCATTACTCATGTCATTTTGTATCACATAGCCTATTTACTGGATGTATTTTATTTTATACAGTTGTAAATATCAATAAATAAATTTAAAAAAAAAAAAAAGTTTAAAAATGGCTCTTCCTGCTGAGGATGTTGCGCGTGATGCGGCACTTATTGGTGATGGACGTACCATTAGATATGCAGCTAATGCCATCGGTGTTCCCTATGAAACTTTACGAGTCGCCATAGAAGACCCTAGGGTAACAGAACCAAAGGATGGGCGTTTTCGACTTTAAGAACTTTACGAAACCGGCACCTTACCAATGTTCAAGCGATTCATCAGCCCGAAGAAGTTCGAGGTGTGCAAATTTCTGAATGTACTGCTCGGAGAAGATTAAATGGCCATGGATTAATGCCTTTTCTCACAGAAAGAGGACCAGACTTGACCAGAATTCACAGAGTTACACGAATGACTTTTGCACGTTGAAAAGGTTGGCTCTGGGTAAAATTACAGGCTGCATATTTTTCATTTCTTATTCTGCACACCCTTTCACGCCCGTCATGAGATCGATGAGCAAACCTTGATTCACCTGTAAAAAGTACAGCACTCCATTAGTCCATAGCCCAATGGCTGTGTTCTCGAGCAAAAGCCAGCCGTGTATAACTGTGTGTGAGTTCTGGTCCAACTCTCGTCCTCTTACTGGGGGAAAAGCCATTAATCCATCCTCATTTAAGTTTCATAGAGAACACCGATGTCATTAGCTGTATATCTGATTGTACATCCATCATCAATAAATGCCACACCACGCACAACATCTTCAGCACAAAGAGCCATTTTTAAACTTAAATTGAAAAAACTCAAAGCCGGGAACTAAGAAATTTGCTGCAAGAAACGGCACTGAACTAATTACACTGAATAAACATTTAATTCTATAGAAAGTGAATATTGGAATCTGCAGTGCTATCATTGAATTAAAGATCAAGCGATATTATCCTCTATATTGACATTCCTAATTGAAAACAAATAAAGAAAATACATATTTATTCATTAAAAAAATAGACCAATCCAAAGCAGAAATATTTTTAGATGAAAATATCAAGTGGGTGGAATTTTTTGCATGTCAGTCCATAAACATAGTGTTTATCTATTTGATTTTTAAGTTAAGTAGTGACTGAAACGTCAAATTTAAGTCCATTTGGAACTAAAACATATCATTTATTCTTATAATTTTAATTATTATCATGATGGATTGAATTATCCAGTCAACTATTTTCCACTCAAACTTAAATTTGTATCTATATTTTGTTTTGAAAAGAAAACATTTGCCCTGGCCGGGATTCGAACGCGGGTCGTCTGCTTCTAAGTGGCAGTGCTCTAAGCCATTGAGCTACCAGGGATCGTATCCAAGTCTCGCTCTTGCTGATTGCTGACGCCAACTCTTAAGTTTTTCCTCTGCCAAAAGTCTAAAGAAGTTTTCACTTCAAAAATGGACTTACCACTTTCTAACATAGGAGCTCATACATTGGCTGTGGATAATTAGCTGGTATGAATTTGAAATATGTGTGGGCGTGAGATGTATATGTTATATGGGGTTCAACATTTTCTGTAGCAGTCCATTAATTTTAGCTCCCACTAGAATCCTATACGTCGACTGTGATGGATGAATACCAATTACCATATCAGCTGGAAATCAAGGCTGTGGCAATGATTGTGTTATTGATCCTTCAATATGTTGATGGTCACACTAGGCGGTTTAATGGCATAATTACATTGTGGCCAACATTAATGACATAGTTCATCTGCATATTAGAAAAAACAATGCTTTCTTTTTTTGTTGAAGAACGTGTATAAGCTATGAGAAACAATTTCACTGGGAACTCTGAGCGTTCTTCACGACTTGGAGCTAATAAGTACATGCTTCTAGGATCTCAGCGTTTCCAAAACTCCTTGATAATTAGGCAGGGTCTGGGAACAACTATTTCCTCGATGCAGAAGATACACACAAAACATTTGTTTAAAAATGACTTGTTATCCTAGTAAAAGTCCGCAAAATAGCACAGTCTCGACAATGCCTTCAATATTTTGTTTACTGAAAATGAGTGAACAGCTAGCGCGAACTAGTCCAGGATATTTTCACTATTGTCTTTCTTGTAAGGTTATTAGAAAAGCATAATTTTTCTACGACGAAAATAGACTTAAAAATTTAATATATCCCCCCAAAGCCCTTCAAATCACCTATAACCTTCGTCGGAAACCAATGACATCTTGTACTAAAGTATCCTTTAATAATATCGCACTTACTCCTGTAGAACGATTCTTAGGATTGCGTCTTGACAAACGTGGAATTTGGATATCTTCATTAGAGACTGAAAAGGCAAGAAAATGGTCTACTTTTCAGGCTACTTCAACAATTATTACATTAGACAAATGTTCTAAGCTCCCAATTAATTAGAAAAGACTCATATACATACGATTATAAGACCTATTTGGACTTAAGGAGTAGAGCTTATTGGCTCCGCTAAGCCATCGAATTCATCTCGTACCCATCCTTGCAATCCAAAATCCTTCTCAATAGCTCCTTACTTTGTTGTGAATAAACTCACCCTAAATCACCTCTGTCCCATTTATTGCTGATTTGCCCCGAACCCGATATCAGTCCTTTCATGACAAACTTTATACCCATACAAACCCACTAGTTTCAAACCTAGCAACCTTTTCAATTCCTGATAATTCTCCGGTGTTCTAAGTTGAATTTGTTATTTGATTACTACCAATGAGTAGGTCCTCTACATGCTTTTATATTTGCCACTATGTATAAGTCATGCCATTATATTTACTTGTATTGTTATAAATAAATTTAAAAAAACTGAATATCGAACTTAAAGTGCCATCTTCGTTCGAATGTCGGCAGTCATCAAGGCTATTCCAATTTTGGATATTTCAGATTTGAAAAGCTGTTTTGTAGAGCATTGGAACCAATCTCTTAGGTTTCGCAGCTAGGAGTGTAGTCTCCTTCCTACGGTTCTGCTACCTTGAATTTTCTCCTGCATTTTCAGCCTCGATAAGCCAGATTTATCTCCGTTTATTATGTTTCCCAGGTACTGCAGTTTTCGTGTCTTTATGGTTTTCACCCTTTTCTTTTTTGTTCATCTTCTGCATAACTGTGTCGTTTGTAACTTAATCCATCCAACTTATTTTGGGCATCCTTCTGTACAACCGCATCTATAACTTAGGTAGTCTTTGTATTTCTGTTTTATTTAGGGTCCAGAATTCTAACTTGTGAAAAAGCACCGAAAACAAATAAAGTTATAGTAATCATTCAAGTCTAAAAAGAGGTCACTGGTGAAAAACACTCGCACTCACAAACATATTATACATTTATATATTCCATGATTATATATAATATATTGCATGTAAAGCTTTTCAACAATTAAATGATAATTCGAAGATTATGTAATGCTTTGTATTTTTAATGAGAAGAGATCTTTAGCCTTTATAAGAAATATATCTTATTCTTCAATTAAATTAATTGACTTATCGACACAAGACAACCATATAGTCGATGCAAGATAAGACTTGTGGAACCTGATAGGCTATCCATAACCACCAGAGAGCCTTCTTTCTTTCTTTCTTTCGGCAACGCCCGTTCGTGGCGTTTCGGCCATCCGACGCCGTGCAGCCCAGTACAAACAACTTCGTCTCTCCATTGTTGCCTCACAAGTGACATCCCTAAGGCCATCGCAGGTCGTAAGCTGTTCTGCAGTTCCTTCAGCATTGGAATGTAAGGTGCATAATGGTGAGTCCACCACCCCAATTCGATGCAAGTGCTTCTGAAGGAAGTCATGTCCAGTTGTAATTCGGAAAGTTGCTACTGCTACGTCTCTCGGAAGGTCCCGTGGTATGTTAGATTTTGCAATGCCTTCCCAGGGCTTTCCCTCTGCAGCTCTTCTTCTTGCTCTTTTGACCGATTCGCTGAAAGTGCTGTTAATGCTGCGACAAGCACTGTGGTAGGAGATCGGCTGGTTCGGCTGCTCCATGGTACATCCCTTTTTGGCCAGACTGTCGGCCTTTTCATTACCCAAGAGCAGGCAGTATCCTGCCAACTATTGCAGTACTATCTCTGTCATTTCTTGTAGCTGCTGTAGTATTTCCTGGCAGACGTTTATTTCCTTTCCTTCTTGTGGCTGTGGTGAGCAGATTGCCTGTATCACGGATATTGAGTCCGACAAGAAGACCACTTTCTTCGATATTGCCAGTGGGAGCAGCCCTTTAGCAGCTTTACTGATGGCACATACTTCTCCTTCGAAATTGGTGCCGTTTCTCACAACTGCTGGGGCTGCTTGCACCACTGTCGAGTAATATCCGGCTCCGCTTGCCTTGGACATGGCTTACCCGTCTGTGTACAGGTGTATCCATTCTTCCAATGGATATCTGTCGTTAATCATGGCGACAGTGTGCGCCTTTAGTTGGAAAGTGGGAACGTCTGCCTTTTTTAGGTTGATTCCCGGTAGTGTGGTGCACGATGGTATTTCTGGGTTCTCTTTTATGTATGCGGTTCTTCTGAAAGGCTCTCGCTTTGGCTCTTCTAGTCCGTAATTTGCTTTTATTACTGCTACTTTGCTCACTGATCGCCCAACCAATAAAAATCAATCAAAGCAGCTCCCGTATCACCTCTGTTCATATCGTCTATCATCATTAACAAAGCTGGTTAAAGTATTACAAAATTAATTATAAACACAAATGTATTAGAAACACAATATATATATATATATATATATATATATATATATATATATATATATATATATATATATATATCTTGACACCAAATATCCGTATCCGGATATACTTCGTTAAAAATCCGGCACATTACTAGTTGCCACATACAATCAGTAATATATTATTTTTGCAGAATATTAAAAATGAAACGAATGAAAGTTAAAACTTGTTGTGTCTTAACTCGAAGCGACAATCCACGGAACTACTACCATAATAACTTTTCGCTACATAATGGACTCACCCCTGAATCTAGATCTCCTTCCCTCGAAATCCTGAATTGGAACCAAATTTATTCCTGTCCCACCGTCGATTCAATGGTCGACATACTCACTGGCAATCTCAAAGCATCCTGGATACCCATGCCTCACTCAAAACTTTAACATTCTGTCACCATCCATCTCCTTGGATGTGTCAAAAAATTAAAGACCTGCAAAAGAAACGCTTTAGACGCACTAGGCTAACTGATGACTAGCAAGCGTTCAGGGCTCTTCGCAATTAGACATAGTCTACAATCAGACAAGCAAAATCCAAATATTTCCACGTAGCTAAATGGCAACTCCTCCGAAAGCTCTCCCTCTGCAATCCAACATCCTCCAGAGCCTTTCCTGCTTCTCCCGATAAAATGAACTCATATTTTTTGTCCGCCTCAATTAACATCATCTAAATCTACATAACTAAATCCTCCTCCTCCGTCTTTTCACTAACGCCATCTTTCAACCCCGACAACTTTTATTTCTTAGACATTTCACCTACCGGCATTATTTCCTCCGTTCTTAAATCCCGCTCCAGTTCTACTGGATTTGACGAGATACCCGTCAAACTACTCAAACTATGCCTCATCGGTATCCTACCTGTCCTACATTTCATATATGATTTCTCACTACAAAGCGCAGTATTCCCGACTTCTTGGAAAAAAGCCCTAGTCCATCCTATAAATAAAACCCCAAACTCCATTATCTCCCAAAGACTACCGGCCAATCTCCATACTTTCCAACCTTTCAAAATCTCTCGAAAGAATAGTCCAGTCTCAAATATCAAATTTTCTCGAACGCTCCAACCTCTTTGATCCGCTTCAATCAGGCTTTAATCATGGTTTTCCACTCAATCTGCCCTTACCAAAATCACAACTGACATACATAAAGCCATGGACAACAAACAACTAGCCGTGCTAATCCTACTAGACTTTTCTAAAGCTTTCGATTCCTTGGACCATTCTATCCTTTTTTTCCAAACTAAAGTCATTGTCCTCTTCCAACAGCTCTATTCTATGGTTCCAATCCTTCCTCTCTGACAGGTCCCAAGCGGTTTCCTTTGGACCAACCAACCCCTTTACTCTTTTCTCACTCTACCCTCAGGTGTGGCACAGGGCTCAAACATCTCTCCTCTCATTTACAACTGTTACATCAACGATTTTCCTAAATCTGTTCACCACCGTTCCTACCATCTATATGCTGACGACTTCCAAATCTATTTATCCTTTCCTCCTTCTGAGCTTCTGAGCCAGTATTCAGCAAGACCTAGGTGGGATCAGTGCCTGGGCAAAGCTGAACAAACTGGAATTGAACCCAGTGAAAACCCAGGCCATTGTTCTAGGTTCCAACTCCCTCCTTACTATCCCCACTCTCCCAACATTAATCCTCAACGACCACCCCATCAGTTTCAACTCCTCCGTTAAAAACCTAGGTATTACCATTGACCCAATGATTTAACACAAATCACACTGCTCTGCACGGCATACAAGGTGTTCTCAATAGCAGTATACCACCGACTTCTGCCATGTGTGGAGAGGAAACTGGGAGATTACCAAGGAGGTTTTAGAAGTAACAGGTCGACCACTGATCAGATATGGACCTTAAAAAATATCTGCGAGAAAATGAAGGAGTACGGCCAGACAATGTGGATGCTGTTCATAGATTTTAAATCAGCATATGACTCAATTATAAGGGATGAATTGTTCAGAGTCATGCAGGAGATGGAGATCACTGGGAAACTAATAGGACTCGTACAGTACACGATGAAAAATACATACTAAGGATTAGAGGGGGACTTTCGGAACAGTTTGAAATAAAAAATGGTCTAAGACAAGGAGATCCTCTTGCCCATTTACTATTCAACATTGCCCTGCAGGCAGTTATGGAAAGAGCAGGATTACTTGGAGGCGGGAATATTTTTAATCGACTAACGCAGGTACTCGCCTATACAGATGACGTGGTAATTATTGGAAGGACATTACCTAGTATTAAGGATAACCTGCAAAGGCTTGAGTCGGAAGCAGAAAAGATAGGGTTAAAAATAAATGAGGAAAAAACGAAAATGATGGTGGTGAGAAGACTTAGGCAAAATCAGCAAATTCGCCAGCAACAACTCTACGTCATGGGAGCACATACCTTCGAGGTGGTGAACTGCTTCCAATACCTTGGCTCAGTCTTCAACTACAAGCTAGATGAAACAGAAGACATCAGAAGAAGAGTACTGGCTGGCAATGATTCGGCCAAAAGTGACATATGCTTGCAAGACATGGACCCTAAACAAGAAGGATGCACATCTGGTGGATAGATTCGAAAGGCTTCTCCTCAGACGCATCGTAGGGCCCGCCCAGGAAAACGGTGTAAGGCGCAGAAGAAAAAACAGAGAGTTATATGAACACTATAATGACATGACGATCCCCTCTTTTGCCACGTTACAAAGGATGAAGTGGCTGGGTAACTTGCTGAAAATTGGAGAAGAAAGAACTGTCAGAAGAGTGACTGAAAACTGCCCTGATGGAGTGAGGTGTAGAGGGATACCCAGGGGCAGGTGGAAGGATAGCGTCCTGAGAGATCGCAAGAAACTGAGAATAAGTTCCTCATATGCACAGGACCGAAGCAGATGGAGCTTGGGGATTGAGCAGGCCAAGGATCGCTTTAAGCATCTGTCGCGCCGCTAAAAGAAGAAGAAGTGTGGAATACGGGGGCCTCGATAATGCTGGAGGCCCGCTTAAAAAGAATAATGAACTGCGCTTTAAGATTTGTCCTTGGTACTCCGAGGCGATCTCGCGTGTCACATCACTATGTTGAGTTAAAGTGGCTCTTCCCTCCCATTCGTAAATAATATTTCCTTAGCGTTTTTCTATTCCAATCCATTCACGCGCAACACCCTTCATATATCTATTGTCTCCTCCAATTCAAATCCTCTGTCCAGCACCACAAATCAAGATCCCACCTCTCCGATCTCTACATTCCTTACCCCAGAACTAAGGCATTCGAGCGTTCCTTCCTCGCCCGCTCCACCACTGTGTGGGACTCAATCCCTCCTTTCATCCGCCATTCTTCTTCACTGGCTTCATTTAAATCCCTACTTTCCATCATCTCTTGGCATCCCAAAAAGACGCTCTCGAGGCAGGTCAATCTTCCGCTTGAATAAATCAGTATCGAATACGTGTTTTGTTTATTTCTCCAACAACAACAAAGAAGATACAGACTTTGTAAATACTTTATCGCATGCTATGCCATTCACTTATTTTATTCAGCAATTTCGTTGTTAACTGTTGTATTAATGTTATTTATTATTATTTTTTTTAATCAATACCTATATTTATTTTCGACAATCAGTTAAAATCCTCTCAAGTTTCGTGCATTTTATTTTATTTTTTTTCTTCTATTTCTATTTTTATTATGTTTTGTCCCTCTTGATTACTTCATGGTTTGTATTATTATGTAGCCTTCTGGCCAGACGAACATTATGTTTATTTTATTTGTTCATTATTGTTATTCTAAAGGGACTTGGTCCCAGAATAAAGTTTGTTTTCTATTCTATTCTATTCTAATAAATGGTGGAAATTTCCTGATTAAAAATCACTTGTTTTCGTTCAGTTCAACAGTGAAAAAATACATTATAATTACCTATACATATGTACATAAAGAGAAGATATATATATATATATATATATATATATATATAGAGAGAGAGAGAGAGAGAGAGAGAGAGAGAGAGAGAGAGAGAGAGAGAGAGAGAGAGAGAGAGAGAGAGAGAGAGAGAGAGAGAGAGAGAGAGAGAGAGAGAGAGAGAGAGAGAGAGAGAGAGAGAGAGAGAGAGAATGCCCGCGAGCCGTGGGAATTGTGATTAGCATAGTGCGGTCCCTCCCCACCAACCTCACCAGCAGCAGGCCCTTCCTATTATCCCTAACAACCAGTCCTTATACCCTTCCCTCTATCCTTTACCTTTACCGTCTGTACTATATTATATTATATAAATCTGAGTTACATTCTATCTTAGTGTGCCATTTTATTTAAACAAATATTCTGATATAAGTTTTTTAACACACTATATGCCTTAGAATGTATAGCCCTAAATACACCCGCATATTTATGTTTGACCGAAAAGAAAAAAAATGTGAAATCCTCAGATAAATTGATATAAAATGGACAAAATATTGATTGAAAATGGAAAATGGAAACTCAGAAGCAATTGAGAAATTGTAGTCACAGAGAGACTTATTTGTTGTTGTTTAAAAGCGTAAAACTCATGAGCAATCAATGCCTCTGGCTCGCTTTATAAAATGTAGTAAATTTAAGTATAAAAATGGTTCGGGTGGGGTTAAAAAAAATTAGCTTTTAAAAAATAGGGAGAGCATGAGAGAGCCAACGTTTCGACCAACATTGCAGATTTTTTCAGGGCTAAATATACAAGATGCGGACGAATTAAAATTATACATACTAAATAATAAAAATATAGGGATCAGGGTATAAGAGTAAAGATGGGGAACCCATAGATAAATATATTTATCACTCATATACGTTGGTACCTGTATGTATTTTTATAATTTACCGTTAATTTAATTTGTCTGTATCTTGAATATTTAGCCATTTAATAACACATACAATCAAACTGGACGATGGAGAAAATTTAGACACAATTTGAGCAATTGCTACAGTTGAGACTATAGGCCATGCTCATTTACACTCACTAAATGGATGGAAGAGAGCAAAGAAACAAATTTAAATTAAATATCTAATAATAATAAACAAATACAGAGCCAATATTAATTAATGGGCAAGATTGCTCTAGGATGTAGCTGGCGGTTGAAGTGTCCCTGGAAACGGGAAAAAGGAAGGGCTCTGCTATTAGGTTCCTCGAGTACATTGTTCCCTGGGTCGTTGTACGTTAACGGTATACAAAAAAACAAAATAAGACTCCTTATTTCCTGAAGGCGCCCAAGATCTTTACTGGGCAATCGTGATGCTGCTGTAAATATTTTATTAAGTAGTTTTTTTTTTAGAGATTTGACAACGGCTGAAAATAAAGCAAATGCAAGATCGTGTTTTGTGTGTGTATCAGTTTCATAAATAAGTCATTCGACAAGCTATTACCCTCCTAAAATATAATATAAGGATGGTGAAAAAAATAGAATTCAAAATGATAAAATTTTGAAAGCTAAAAAATATCTGGAAAAGGGCTGTTATTGGTAAGTAGCAAGTCACGAAAATAATAATACATTTAGTATCTTCTATCTACTTGTATTGTACCATATATAACCTCGTGTTTCGTAACTTCAATTTTATAATTTAAACAACGTGCGAATTTTGAAAAAAAAATACTATTGCTAAATAAGGACGTGTCAGCACATGCCAGAAAAATCTAAGTGTTTATTAATCCAGAGTAAAACAGCTGAACGTTTCTTACAATGTAACCTTCAGGGATTTTTTTTTTGTAAACCACAAATCGATTATTTTGTTTATTTATTGTTATATGTGAATTTTTTTTTTTATTACTTTATTTTTTACAAAAAAAAAAAAATTACCTTGATAATGTTTCTACTTCTACTGAGGAAGTACCTATGGCAGCTGTTAGGAAAAAAATGTTATAATCGACTTTCGTCATTCATCTGGCAAGTGTCACATTGATATAAAATCGAGTCACCGATTCATAGCTTAACGAGTATAGAATAAAGACAAGTAAAATACCTGTGTTGTCAGGATCAAATTTTGTATCTAATTATTTACCAATTACCTCAATTAAAAGCACTATACGAACCTATTATTTAAATAACAATAATCATTAAAAAGTATTTAATCGCCAAGTTAAACACAAGTTAGTCATATTAAGCTATCAAATACCAATAAATATAAATAATTCAAAATCTCCAAAGATAAGTGTATAAGATAACTGATAACTGATAGATATAATTTATTAATATTCTAAAGCAATAAATGTTGGAGTAATTATGCCTATTTAGTATTAATGTAAGTAATTATGCCTGTTTAGTATCATTGTATTCGTGCTAATATGTATCATTCCTGTCATTTACTTGTATTGTTGTGATTAATTGTTGTAAATTTCAATGAATAAATTATTTAAAAAATAGTATTAATATATTAAGTATTCTGTGGTTATGTTAGTTTATTACGGAGCTGGGAAGCTATAGTTCTTATATATATATATAATTATCGCTTTTTCTTTATCTCCAAATCTCTACACAGAAGGAGTACAATTTTATCTGGTTGCATTCTGCCGTTCCTAAAAAGGACATGGTCTGAGACTTAACCCAAGTGCTGCATTGCTAATTACCTGGCGGGACGGCGCTGCTCGACCACCGAGGGCGTGGAAAGAAGAAGTTGAAGAACCGGTCGAGCAGGCTGCTCCAGGAGGTAGGGAGTCTCTCCTCTTCGTCCGCGTTCTGTGCTTTACTGGGAGGGTACACTCTTCCAGCTGGTGCAAGAAGTCCTTAGGATCTGTAGTAAGAACTTCTCCAGCAAGCTTAATCGTTTGCGGTCGATAGTAACGAGCTGTTTTAAAGGAGTTTCCTCCAGGAATATCTACCAATCTATTATAATCAAATAGATCCCCTTTAATATAATATATGCTTTTAAATAGATAATCGAAAAAATATTTACTATCAATTATATATTCCAAACAAATAAGCTTGTAAGTGAAATATGACAACTTTAAGGAGGGAGGAATATACATTTTTGAACTGCTGTTATTTATGGTGACCAAATGTACACTCGATTTCGATCTAATCGATAGGTTAGATCCGACAGTATGATTTATACCGTCATGTAAAGAAAATAAATATAGTGGATTTTTATCAGTAAATATTATTCAAAGCACCTGAGCTAAGTTTGTTTCTTCATTTAAGGTCACTTTATGCAGCTATGACTAATCGGACGACGCTACAGTGGAAGTCCTATATTTTGACTTGGTATGATTGGGATAGGGATCTATAATGAGTACCTGAATTCACACTGGCTCGGGACGCACATTTTACGCCCCTTCCGAAGGACGGCATTTTTTACTACCTTTAAAAATTCCTAGAACCACCCGCTGGGCTGCGAGCCCGCGATCTTGGGGATAGTAGGTTGATATGCTAAGCTGAACAATAGCTCTTTTCTATTGAAACATAGAGCACTTATCCCATTCAAAACCTCGTCCAAATCAGTTTTGCATATTTTGTGGATTGTTTCTCTGAAAGCGCTTCTAGTTGCCATTATTATTCATATATTTGATAGTATTCATTATCGAGTTATTAATTTATTCTCTTTGTACCTATCTCTTTACTATGTATAACTATGTGCATGAAAATGGAACCTTTAGACTTCTATTTTATTAGGTAGACCGTATAGAGAAAACTGCGTATATACATATTTCATCGAAGAGGGCTGTGAACTAGATGATACTTCTCATGAAGAATATGATAAAAACTTTAGGGTTGTATAAAAACTAGTGACAAACAGACGTGAAGGAAGGACAGATGCTACACGTGTTCAACTCCTGGGATCATCTTCACCACTGAGTAATGATCATTCGGTCCATGTGCTTCCTCTGTCTTCGGGTTTCGTTATCGATTCATGTTTAAGATGATCAAGATAAAACTCAATCATGAATACCAAACAAGAACCAATCAGTAGAGTCGAAATAATATTCATATATATCTGATGATAGTAAGTTCTAATAGATTACAACGTACCTTCATATAAGGGTTGGGCGATAGTCGATAGTTAGCACTATCGATAGTCCGATACTATCGGTTGAATACTATCGATAGTTTTTCGAAAGCAGCTTCTTTTTTTCCAAACCTATTCAATAAAGAATTTCAACTAATTTAATTAAATTCAATTACCTACCTACTATTTGAAAATTGCTGGATTATAAATTATAAGATTATATCATAAAGATGAGAAAAAAAACTAATTTATTTGAATTTTAAAAAAGTATTTACAATTTTCATGTGTACAATAACAATGAACAAATCAAATCTTCAGAAAAGAAAAACAACGAAATAGTTAATTTCAAGAGTCAAGTGTGGAGCCTTGAGCCACATATTTCCCGAAATAAAAACTGCCTTTCTAGTTGAACATTTAAGAATTGTAGAAAAAGGTCCCTAATTAAAGAAGAAGTTAAGGTTATAAAAACCTAACATAGCCGATGCTCAATACCGCGAATTTGGTTTGTTTGCACAAGTGTGAGACTACGTGTACTACCCATCATAATGTAATTATTACTATCGGAGAATTAAATAATGAAACGTCCTGTGCGGAATCAAAGTTATATAGAAGAGAACCCATGAGCTCTAGGACTTCCGAGTTCAATTTCAAAAGAACTCGACACTGGACAGAGATAAAATGATGATACTTCTCATCTCGGATCAGCATAATTCCGAGCGTTTCAAAACTTGAGGGAAAAAAATATCACAACTATTGATAGGTCGGCACTATTGATAGGTCGGCACTATCGATTGTGACCTTCGATAGGCAATACCTATCGTTATAAACTATCGGCTATCGCCAAAACCTACTTCTTATCAACTCAATCAGAAAAGAAATCTGCGTGCCGTACTCTAAAGCCCAGCTGGTCTTACGATCAGGAAAGAACAATGAAATAGTAACTGCTTCCAGGTGTTGCGTTGAAACGGTTAAGGTAACAGGCATGAAGTCAAAGCAAAACGGGGTTGTGAATAAAAGAGAAGTGAAGAAATAAAATCCCAGTTGAACAACATTTGGAAACATGCAACAAAAGTTTTTTATTTGTATTATTTTATTTATTATAGCATCACTTTATGACGCTATGACTAATCGTCCGATGGTACAATGGGAGTCCTAAATTTTGTCTATCCTGGTTTAATAAGGATAGGGATCTTTAACGAGTAACTGACATCGCATAGACTCGGTACAGCCATTTTAAGTCCCATCTGAAGTACAGCGTAACTAAGGATTCTCTACTCCACAGGTGACTCTCAACAGTAGTTTAACGTACAATAACAACATAACATGATACAGAAAATGACTTTCTAAAACCTCTACAATTTTATACTTATAAAAACGACAGGGGTGAAATTGATGTGCTTTTCAATCTCGAGAAAATCCCACACCAAGGAATCTTCATAAGTAACAATTTTTTAACGGTAGCTCTAAATTGCCGAGGGTCAGTGAGCAGAACACAGCCATATCTATACATATTATAAATTAAGTCTTCGGCCGCGTTTGTTCGGAGTAAACTCAATAACTGATGCACGGATTTTCACGCGCTTTTCACCAATAGATTCACCAGGAAGGTTTAGGTATATAATTTGTCGAAGTTTTGTGTAAATGTAAGGATATATCTATCTTTTAAGGACAGCTAACAATATCTGTTTTATCTTCAAAAAAATTGATAACGTTTCTAAAAAAATGCAATACTCGGAAAGCTATTTTAGCGAGTACAGTATTAATCCTTATCAACTTACATACTTAATTTACCTTAAGCATTTCATGCGCATTATTAGAATATTTTATGCCATATGATTTAAATGTTTATTTTATGGGTTATTGCAAAAACGTTATGCGCATGAAAATTAATGTAAAGTTTTATTTTGTTTTTTTATTATGTTTATAACAGCTACATAATAAAATGCATTAGAGAGGCAAAACATGTAGGCATAATATGTCTTACTACCCATGCGAACCCGGGGCGGGTCGCTTATCATTATATAGTAATAATTATTATTATCATTATCAGCAGTATCACTCATTAAGGAGAGTGCTATAACAAACCAAACACATTGTGTTTTTTTTCCTTGTTTCATTCCCCAAACCTCTCGTATATTCACCGTGATCATTCTTCCTCTCTCCTGTCCACCTCTTCCCAATTATTTTATCCTTATTTATGTCCTAATTTCACATTCGTGATTTTCCCAAAATTTGGGTTCTATTTACTATACAGTTTGTTTAATTGTTCAGCCTATTGGAGTCTTCTTAAGTTCACGGTGGTGAAAATTCTTTAAATAAAGCTTTCATCATTGATTCTAAAAATATATCCGCAGAAGTTAGTTCTTCTTTTCCGGATATAATTTATTACTTTCTGTATGTGTTAATAGGATCACTCTTCATGGACAGGTCCATAAATCTTCCTCAGTATTTTCTTATCTTGTTTTTCTATCTCCATAATTATTGTTCTTCCTTTGATTACTATCGTTTCCGAGGCATAATAGGGCTTCTGGACTTAGCATTTTTGGGGATATTTCTTTTGTTGTAGTGCTTATTCTACCTACCATATGTATGCTTTCTGTAGCTTCAAAACTTGTTATATTTGTTCTTTTTTTTTTTTTTTTTATTAGCTCTCCAAGATATTTAAAATATATATTCGACATATCTAATATATTCCAAGATATTATACTGCCTATCGTCAAGAATAAGAAACAGGAAATAAAGAGCCCTGCGGTTGAAAGGAAGTGAAAATAACAACAAGGAAGTAAGTCTGTACTTTCCAAAGGAAGTTGATTTTCCTCCATCAAACAAAGAGAGAGTTTCCTTTCTTCGCTATCATCTCATCATCTCTTCAACATTTACCGCATTTATTAACCGATTGTTTTAAAGCAGATGGAACTTTTTCAATAAGATAATTCAACCTACTTTTCATTGAGTAAACGATATTAAGCTAACAATGTATTTGCAATATATAAAATAAAGTGTCTAGTGCGTAATAATTAATTAGAAAGCAGTTAATAAGACATTGAAGTCGAATCCCCCCCGTGGTATGAGAATTTTTCCTCAAATGATTGTGATCAAATGAAAATGAATGCTAGAGAATGAATGATAGAATCAATAAATGGAGGGTTATTACGGGTCAATCGAAATAAATTATCTCATAAAAAAAAAAAAAAGGCAGTATGTTCAGCAAATATCAAAAAATGTCAAAGAAACCATTTTAAAAAATCATTATTTTATATTTTATTTATCATTGGCTTTATATCGCATGATCTAAAATATACAATTACCATAGATATTATTTTATTCTGAAGGGTGACGTCAAAGAGACACTTTTAGCAAGAAAGAAACAAATTCTAATGTTTAAAGAAAGAAAAATAGTAATGTTTAAATCAAAGTAAAATAATAGTCTGTATTTTCAAATATCTACTTATAATTAGCTAATGACTAGAGACAATAAAACACAAATTTAATATAAAAAATAATCAACCATATAGTCTTAGCTGATAATCATAAAATATATAACTATTTATTAATTTATTTTCTATCAATTATCAATAAATGAGTACCAAATTCAATAAAATAATGTAAATAAAGTACGAAAACTAAAATAAAATTGTAAAGACCGCGAACGAGGAGTTTTTTCAAATATTCTTACATAAACCAAGTAATTTCAAACATCTACCAAATAATTATACATCTATTTTTTATCAGAAGAATCACAAAGAAAAATGAACCTATGAACCATTGGAGCGAAAGAGTTGGAGTTGGTGGGATACCGGCAGAGCTGGAGAAGGGTGTGAAGAATTCCTCCAAAAAAAAAAATAATCCACACAACCTTTTGTGGAGTGCTCGTGTTGGTTAATGTTTTTTTATGGACACGAAAAAAAAATGGAAACGTGTATTTTCTTTATGTATGTATATATATTTTTTTTTATTTATTTTTTTTACGTGGGGAGGTGGAAATCTTCAAAAGACGCGGTTAGGCCCGTACCTATCCGTGTGTGGGATTTTTACCCACTAAAACCACCTCCCTACACCTATTTTCCACACTCCACGGGACCTCCGTTACCACACTCCATTATCGTGGATTCATGTTTTTCCCTAAAACGCACCGATTAGGAGATACAGGCCAAAAACTAAAATAACATCGAATATTTCAAGGTTTTTCAGCTACCGAAGATTTCCCTCGAAATGTTTATGGTTTTCTCTCCATAAGAACCTTCTTTGCGACTTGGCAAAAATATGCCAACAAAAAAATTAGCCGAAATTAGTCGATCCATTCGTGAGCTTTGCGGTTAGAAAGGAAATAGGGATTCATTTTTATTATATAGATTTCACTCCCGTTACAAATTCAATCAATGGTTTTATTATAACTTTACTATTTTCTGTGTAGTAATGGGCATATAGTTTTTGTTATTGAGCAAATTTTTGGAACTTATTATAAATATGAATTTTTAATATGTGTAAATTAAAAACGACCGGCACTTTACGCTATTCCAACATTGTAATAAGAAGATCAGGTCGGTCAGAACAAAATCTCACAGGCTTTAATCACCTTTTAACCTCACCGAACTCATCACTCCGCCTCAAAATAATGATTTATAAGGCAGTTATTAGACCAGCACTCCTTTATGGGGCAACTTGAAAAAGGCTCCAACGATTTCAAAACCGTATACTGAGGCGTATAGTGCGGCCACTGTTGTTTGTGATATTCACAGCACCCGTGGTCGCGGTTAAGTATGAAGGAGCGGCAGTAGCAGCCTATGCGGACGACATAGCGACTTACGCTTCGAGTGCCAACTTTCGTTACGGCTTAAATGCCAAATTTATAAATCTATAATCAGACCTTCGCTGCTATATAGTGCGCCGCTCCTTAAACATGCCTATAAATCCATATTAAAAAGCCTACAGCAATTCCAGAACTCCATCCTGAAACTCCCGTCTATACCGGACTACATTAGCTGGAGGCACATCAAATTTTTGGATGGGCTCAAGGCGTGTAGTAACCCTCTCTTTAGAGACATTGTTCCCCCTCCCAGACCTGGAAGGTGGCAAGGTAGTGTCCCCTTGGTCGACGTGCTCTCATTGGCCTAGTGATGGGGTGAGGACTCCCTTGTCCTAACCTTTCTTCCTTTCTCTCCCCCTTTTCTTCTTTCCTATCACCTAATCTCGTAAAGCGGTCTCTCCCTGCTTTTTTTGTGTAAAATCAGCGGCCTTGTGCCGGTTTATAGAACCCGCCTACAGCGGACTCATGTATTTAAACACTTAAAATACCTAAGGGTAGACAATTATTGTAGTTAATTGTTGTATATATATATATATTTTAATGTAAATATTATTTTTGAATAAACGGAGATTTCGAAACAAAACTAAAAAAAGTAATAATGGGCGAAGGTTTTTTTTATAGAGTTCATTGAATTAATCAATTTTTGGAACGTTTTATCTTTATGAGTTTACACATATTAATACAAATTGTGGTTAAAATATAGGGTATAGTATAGTATTTTTTAGGATTGGTTTCATTTAGGTTGTTTTGGTTAGAAAGTGTTTTTGTTGTTTTCAGTAAATTACGAAGGAGGCTGTGTGGATAATCATTCTTTAATAAGAGGTCCACTACGTTGTTTCCGGATGTTTTTGGTGTATTGGGGATGATAATTTTCTCGCGCGATGTATTAGGTTTTTAGCCCTATTATTTTATATCTTTTGGGGCATTGGTTTGTGGTTTGTGTAGTGTATGTATCCACCGGAGTGAATGGGTTTTTCCCACCATTTAGTTTCTATTTCTCCGTTTGATTTTCTGATTAAGAGAACATCTAAAAATGGTATTTTATTATATTTTTCAAATTGAATAGTAAAGTTTAATCGAATGGAATATTTATTAAATTCATTTAAAATTATTTCTTTTTCAGTGTTTTCGGTTGGTATCACTGTTATTATATCATCCACATATTTAAATAGAAACGGGATATTAAATGGCATTTTTGGTATGACTGTATTTAACAGTTCTTCTAAATAAATATCCGCCGAGATAGGTGAAATAGGAGATCCCATAGGGCAGCCGAATTTCATTTCTTCAATTCCAAAATTTTTCATTGGATTGAAGATATCCTCTATCTGTACATCCGATTTAACAAATCGGCTAAGTATTTTGAAAGCTCATACGTCGGTAAATTTATGAATGACACTATAGGTCTCACTGGGTTTCCGGGTTTATGATTTTTTATAACTGAATATAATTTTGGGGAAGTCGGGGAATTAGTAATGAGTTTTTTGTATGTTTTATATCAATGTAATTATTCTTTTTTAATAATCCTAGAGTTATGTTAATATCTGTCCTCAATTTATGTGTAGGATTGGAACCGACTTTTTATAACTTTAGACATAATTCATTAATAACTGAGTTTTATTTATGTACTCGTCTTTGTTGATCGCGACAGTTTGGTTTGTTTTGTCCGTCTTGTGATTATTATATTAGGTTGTGTTTTTAAAAATTGTTTGGCTTTTTTGTTCAATTTTTGTGTGTTAAAACGTTATTTGTTACTATTATTAGGTTTATTATTTTTGAAATTTGTATTTATATTAACGCATTTGGCTATTTGGATAGCAGCCAAATTTTACATGCTACTCTCGAGTAAATGACATCAAAATCAATACCATTAATAAAGAATCTTACAAAAAATTAATAAATCATCTCAATAGCAACAACTATGATTTTCACTGCTACCAGCTCAAAGAAGACAAATCATATAGGGTAGTTTTAAGAGGGCTTCACTCGACCACGCCTAAAGACGCTATCAAAAGAGATCTTGAAGAGATGGGCCACACCATCAGAAACATCTCTTCAGTGTTGCACCCCACTGAAAAATATCCCTTTCCGTTGTTTTTTGTCGATCTAGAACCGGCTAAAAATAACGTTGAAATATTTCAAGTTACCAGACTTGTCTACTCAACCGTAAAATTCGAGGAGCCCAGACAGAAAAACACTCTAGTGCAGTGTGCTAGGTGCCAAAACTTAGGTCACACCAAGACCTATTGTCGACATCAAGCCAGATGCGTCAAGTGTGCTGGCTCACATCTTCTCTGAAGCATGTCAGAAATCCAGAAACGAGCCTCCGAAATGTGTTCTTTGCGGTGGGGACCACCCGGCGAACTACAAAGATTGCTTGGTCTATAAAAGTTCATTACGACAGAGAACACACAAAATACAAGAGAGAAGACTAAAAAATAACGTTCCTCAGCCACCAGAAGTTAACAATTCCACTATCTTCCCGGAATTGCCAAAAACACAGAACAGCTTACAACAACCTACCACCACAGTTCTACCTCCGGAAAAAGAAAGCAGAACAATTAACCAGCACCAGCCTCAACATCAGGCGCCTCAAACCTCCCAACATAAACCCCAGACTTCCTATAACAAGCCCAAAAACTCCCAACCTAAACCCCGAGATGCTCGACCCAATCCTAAAGTCCAAACTCCACGTCAGCAAATATCTCTCCACCCTCAAAACTTAAGAGTCAATCTTCCACCACAACATCCGAATCCTGTCCCTTCCCTAGTTCAACACACGTTGAAAACAGAACCAGTACCTCAGGCTCAACCCCCAAACCAACGCCCCTATTTATGTAAATTATCCACCCCAACCTCCAGATCTATATCCTATCCAAATGCAAAACCCCAACGACATTAATTCAATCCTAACATCATTCCTTAAAGATCTTCAAGAAACCATAAAACCGCTGATCATCCTATTGACAAGAATCTTAACCGAATTCCCACTTAATCGTCCACAATGAGCATAAAACCCCTAGTTGTCCTATTGTGGAATGCTAATGGACTGAATAATCACCGTGACGAACTTGACATATATCTACATGACAAACAAATTGATATTGCTTTACTGACTGAAACGCATTTCACACACCGCTCACTATTCTACATACGTGACTACATCACTTACAGATCAGACCACCCAGATAACACTTCACATGCCGGATCTTGTATTCTCATTCAAAAAAATATATCCCATTCCCTGATTCCTTCCATTCCAACTGATGCTATCCAATCAACCTCTGTAAACATAACGACTCGTCCATTCCATTTCACACTTTCAGCTGTATACTGTGCTCCCGGTAGTTCCATTTCCCATAACCTTTTAGATTCCTTATTCCTATCATTTGGACCGCGCTTCATTGCTGGAGGAGACTGCAATGCTAAACACCAACGATGGGGTTGTCGAACATCCAACTCCCGTGGAAATATTCTATCTTCCATCACATCCTCAAAAAGCTACTCAATCCTTGCCCCAAAATATCCTACTTATTGGCCTACATCCCTCAAAAAACGTCCCGACATCCTTGACATATTTGTTACATCCCAAATTTCCCCCGCACATGCCAACATTGAATCCTTGGACGACCTGTCATCAGATCATAGTCCAGTCCTCCTTTTCTTACACTCAAGTTTTGCTCCCAAGCCTTCCCCTCCCACACTGATTACAGGACGTGTCAATTGGGATGATTTTTGTTATGACTTGGAGGACAAACTGGACTTAAAAATTTCACTGAAGACAAAACAAGACATTGATACAGCCATAGAGAAACTTACAACTTCAATCAGAAGCAGTTTACATGATAACATCACAAATCATACAATTATTAACTATCAACAGACTGATTTGCCACAGCATATTCGAATCTTATTAAGAGAAAAACGCAGAGCAAGATCGAAGTGGCATAGAACTCGATACCCAGCAGATAAAACTATCTATACAAAATTAACTAACAAACTAAAGCAGAAATCAAGAAATTCAAAATTCAAAATTTAATTACCTGGACTGAAAATCTTACAACCACCGACAAAACATTATGGATGACCACTAAAAAACCCCTAAAGTTCAAAGAATTTAATCATCCACTCCTTACTGAATCAAATAACTGGACAAGAACTGACGGAGAAAAATCACAGTTATTTGGTCAGTACCTTTCCAAAATCTTTCATCCACATCCTGATATCATTAACCCAACTCACATTGAACATATAAAAGAAGAGTTAGATGTTCCCCTCCAAATGTCCCTCCCACCCAAAGCATTCCATCCTACAGAAATATCCAACATTATACACAGATCACCTTCCCGCAAAGCTCCTGGGCACGACCTCATCACAATTCATATCTTAAAACACCTTCCTAGAAAAGCCATTCTATTCCTTACCTATATATATAATGCTGTACTCCGCTCCACATATTTTCCTGACCTCTGGAAACTATCCATTGTAAAAATGATACCCTAGCCTAAAAAAAAACCAGAATACCCTTCCTCTTGCCGTCCTATCGCTCTTCTACCTTGTATGGGTAAAATCCTTGAAAAACTCATCCTCAAACGATTGCACCCCATCCTTGATGCAAATCACATAATTCCAGATCACCAGTTTGGATTCCGAGCATACCACTCCACTATTCAGCAATGTCATCGTGTGGTGGATGTATTCTCCTCTGCATTAGAACGTGGATCATATTGTTCGGGCGTCTTTCTTGACGTGGAACAGGTCTTCGACCGAGTCTGGTATCCGGGATTGCTCTATAAACTCCGTCAATTTCTACCGCCTACCTACTTTCTCATCCTTCAATCCTATCTCACAAACAGAACTTTCCAAGTAAACCATAATAATGTCTATTCATCCCTCTTTTCCCAATCTGCTGGTGTTCCTCAAGGTAGTATCCTTGGCCCAATCCTTTATACAGTTTATACAGCTGACATCCCAACTCATCCTAATACTATCCTTACCACATATGCTGATGATACATGTGTATTATCAGTCAATACCAATCCAGTTATTGTATCCCAAAGCCTCCAATCCCATATCACTGATCTTGAAGAATGGTGCCAGAACTGGAGAATTAAAATAAATTCTCAAAAATCCCATCAAATCTCTTTTACCTTATGTCGTAAACCAATGACTTCCTGCCCTTCAGTATCCTTTAATAATATCCCACTTGTGCCTGTAGAACAGATCCGATACTTAGGGTTGCATCTCGACAAACGATTAACCTGGAATCCTCATACAAGACTGAAAAGACAAGAAACCGCTCGACGTTTCAGGCTACTTCAACACTTACTAGACAAACGCTCTAAGCTCCCAGTTAATTACAAAAGACTCATCTACATGACCATCATACGACCTATTTGGACTTACGGAGTAGAGCTTTGGGGCTCCACTAAGCCATCAAATTCTTCTCGTATCCAATCCCTACAATCCAAAATCCTTCGTAAAATCCTCAACGCTCCTTATTTTGTTAAGAATATAGTCATCCATAACGACCTTAATGTCCCATTTGTTGCTGATTTGGCCCGAACCCGGTATCTATCCTTTCATAACAAACTTCATTTCCACTCAAACCCTCTAGTTTCAAACCTAGCTTCCTCTTCAATTCCCGATAATCCTCCGAGGTGTCTGAGAAGAAGATGGCCACGTGACCTTCTTAGTTGAACATGCGATTTGAGTACTACCAGTGGGTAGTTTCTCTACTTGTCATTATATCATGTCATTATGCATCACTCAGCCAATTTACTTGTTATATTATTGTAATATAGTTGTAAATATCAATAAATAAATAATAATAAAAAAATAAAAAAAAAAGCAATGGATCGCTGTTATATTCCGGAATTAATTTAAAGTCATGATCTTTAATTTCCATGTTAGTCATATTTGGTTGATCTAATAAATTGGTCTAAATTTTCAATAGTAAGTGGTGTAGCAACGTTAATTTGTCTAAAATGGTTTAGTCGTTCTGTTAGATTAGTCATACAATTAAATAAAATTACAAATTTAAAATAAAACTTAAAATAAAATAAAGTTTAAATTTAATTATATTAACGTAAATTCTACTGAAATGAAACCAGTTCTCGTGCGAGTCACTTCTTCCTTATTTTCCTTTTTTAAATATTTTGTTCCGCAATGGCGCGTGCGGATCTAGCAGCCAGGGAGGCAAACAGGATCGCGGAGGAGACCAACGCGCTTGAACGTATGAAATTAAAAAGGGCTAACGCGCAGTATGTAACAAAAGAGATTTCTTATCTCGAAAAATTCAATGGCGATGTGAGGGAGCTGAACCATTTCCTCAAAGGCGGCGATGGTATTATGTTGAGTATTGAATGCCAGATCGCTGTGGATCTAATAGACGAGCTGGACGCTAAAAGGCTACGGGTGGCCCTAGCACGCCGGGTTAAAAGAAGCGTACTGAACCTAATACCAGCGGATGAGGATACCCCGTGGAGAACTATTAAAGAAAGGCTAAAAAAAGCATATGGAGGGGTGTGATGGGGCCCCGAAGAGGATACGCTGCACATGATCAGGGCAATGAAGAGACCTAACCAGTCGAACTTGCAATATGCGGCAGGCCTAATCGCCAAATTGAACAAAATTAATGAGAAACTGCGAGAAGTGATGGATACTGGCGCAGTGGAAGCATGGATGATTTTCATGACCACGATCCTTAAAGTGCAGTTAGCAAGGGAGACAGGAAAGAAGGATTGGCTGGCTCGAGATAAGCCTTTAATGGAATGCGCCCAAGAAATGGTAGATTCGAGTGCTCGGGAGGAAGAAGCACGCGACGAGGTCGAACCAAGATGGAGCAGGGCTCCTTTTAGGAGAACTCCAATAGGCAGAACTCGGTCGAGACCGGAAATTGGAAGACGGAGAGAAGTCGATTTTAATAGGAGAGAGAGGCCGCAATCCGGGAAAAGGGGCAGACACCGGATAGAAAGAAATGGAAAGGAAATACCACGAGTGCGGCAAGGGACACTTGGTGGCTGATTGCCCCCGCTCCAGGTGCTATGAATGCGGAACGGAAGGGCACTTTGCTCGGGAATGCCCATATTTAAGACGAAGATAGGTGGGCCGAGGAGAACCCATGGAGGTAATTGCACAGAGGATGTGGATCAGGAGGCGACCGTCCGAGTCAACTATTTCCTCTGCAGTGTCGGAAACAGAAGGAGAGGAGAGCGAATCAGGAGCCAGGGGAGCCGTAGTAGGACGGAAATTTAAGAGGATTGAAGGAAAGTCGAGCCGAGGTAGGAAGGCGAAGGGCCAACTGCACAGTGATTAATAACATCAAAGGCCTTTATGGTGGGTTGCTAGAATATATCCGCGAAATCTGCCCAGGTCCCTGTGTTCGAGCGCCAGTTAAATGTTTTCAACTAATCAACAACTTTTTAAAAACTTTTATTTTAAATATTTACAACAAGTAAAATTACGTTAATACTGTACAAAAGAAACTATCTGGAGAACTAGTGACGAAATGCTAAGTGTGTGCGAGGAGCTTCCCCTCCAGGCTTATAAAGGATTTGGTATTGATGATGTCAATTCTTAGAATTGTTTACTCCTGTACCACCTGACAACTGCACCTGCATCTAAAAGTGCATATATATTAAGTTAAGATCGCATAGTCGCTAATATCAAGCATTGTAAACAGCTGTTAACATGTAGCTACTATAAATAGAGGATCAAAATGGCAATAAAGTCAGTTTTAAACCAGTTCTCGTGCGAGTCGTTTCTTCCTTTTGCCTTAAAATCATTGAGGGGCATAATATTTTCAATTTTATCATAACGTAAATTTTGTGACCGATAGTCTTTAAAGGAAGGAACTTTAATATAGCGAAATAATTTAGGATATTTCGGAACCAGGGAGAGAATGTAGACACCCCTTGATGTAAACATCCTTTATGAAACATTTATGAAAACAAATATGAAATTTTCCTATAATTTACCTGATAATCATACGTGCACTGGTCACAGTAAACCAGACAATGTATGATAAATCACACAACTATCAAACACAATGGACCCAGACAATGTATGAGATAGGTCATACAACTATCAAACACCAGTGGACCAGACAACGTAAGATTTGATATACATTACATACTTTTTACAATTGATATCGAATTAGCTAAAGAAAATAATGCTTGGGAAATACTTGAAAACGAATAAAATCATCATAAAGTTAGGAAAAACTAGGGTGAACTTGGGTGCTCGGAGTGGTTGCCATCTTGTTCTCTTGGGGATTGAAGGCTAGATAACTTTATGGTTAAAAAGTGAATATTGCCAACCATTCTCACAAAAATTCCCTTTTAATCAACCAAAAACGATTTCTAGAATTGAAAAAATTCTCTCCAACGAGCCATTCCAACGATTATGTTAAAAAAAAATGCTTGATAAAATCATTTATGACATATATTTAGAATTACGGATGAAAGTCCCTTCGACTCTGAGAATTACAGGTTCTCAAAGGAAAACCTGCAGTGAGGATCAATTATGGCGCTGTTCTTCAGGATGGAATCTGGATCAAAAGACCTACTAAGGAACTCTATGAAAATACAGAAAACATCACAGATAAATTTAGAACAAGACGGCTACAATTCTACAATATGGAATTATTTAAAATCGCAAACGATGCAATTCCGAATAGACAACAATTCAGGAATAAGATCAGGAACAAGAAAATTGAACAAGACTCAAGTAAAGAAACAGCATCGAAAAAGTGGACAGAGGAAAGGAAGGAAAAACACAGTGAATTAATGAAGAGGCGTTGGGAAGAGAGGAAAATCAGTGAAGCTGTGATTGATTCAAGTTATAGCGCTCTTCCGATGGGGAATAATTGACAATAATATATATATATATATAAGCCCCTTCGCTCTCATGCTCTCCTCCAGATCCCGTAACCATCTTTCTTTGGGTCGTCCTCTCTTCCTCCTTTCCACAGGGATTCAAAGATTATTTTTGGCCATCGTTCCTCTGCCATTATTTTTAAGTGGCCATACCATTTTAATCTTCTTGTTTCTATTGTGTAGAGGATCGTGTTCTTTCCTGACCTACCAATTGCCTAATTGCTCTATTAGTGCTGAACTCTGGAAATAGCACAACAGCGTCTCCTATGACTTACCAGAAATTGGTGTTTTTAAAAGGAAGTTAAAGAAAAAAAATCGACCAAGTCTTAAAAATCAAAATTTGTTTTAATTCTATATATATATATTTTATATAACTTAATATATAAAATATATATATATTTCCAAAAAATATTTGTGTAGTAATAAAAAATATAAATGATAAAAATCAAATATTGCCGTAACATTATAAACAATACTTGATTAAATTTGTAACGGGAGTGAAATTAATAGAATAGAAAAATAATATTATTCTGGAAACAGGTCTACACACAGGCATAAGTACATAAGAGTCTGGTGCTCTACCGACTGAGCTAGCCGGGCAGGAAAGAGCACATAGCCATACCCCTCCACCCAGTAATGCCTAACGGCGGTCACGTGGAGTGTGGAAAACAGGTGTAGGGAGGTGGTTTTAGTGGGTAAAAATCCCACACACGGATAGGTACGGGCCTTTCCGCGTCTTTTGAAGATTTCCACCTGCCCACGTAAAAAAACACAAAAAAAAAAACATAAATAAAATACACGTTTCCATTTTGTTTCCATAAAATAAAAAAAACATTAATCCATACGAGCACGTCCAAATCAGTTTTGCATATTTTGTGGATTGTTTCTCTGAAAGCGCTTCTAGTTGCCATTATTATTCATATATTTGATAGTATTCATTATCGAGTTATTAATTTATTCTCTTTGTACCTATCTCTTTACTATGTATAACTATGTGCATGAAAATGGAACCTTTAGACTTCTATTTTATTAGGTAGACCGTATAGAGAAAACTGCGTATATACATATTTCATCGAAGAGGGCTGTGAACTAGATGATACTTCTCATGAAGAATATGATAAAAACTTTAGGGCTGTATAAAAACTAGTGACAAACAGACGTGAAGGAAGGACAGATGCTACACGTGTTCAACTCCTGGGATCATCTTCACCACTGAGTAATGATCATTCGGTCCATGTGCTTCCTCTGTCTTCGGGTTTCGTTATCGATTCATGTTTAAGATGATCAAGATAAAACTCAATCATGAATACCAAACAAGAACCAATCAGTAGAGTCGAAATAATATTCATATATATCTGATGATAGTAAGTTCTAATAGATCACAACGTACCAACGTACCTTCATATAAGGGTTGGGCGATAGTCGATAGTTAGCACTATCGATAGTCCGATACTATCGGTTGAATACTATCGATAGTTTTTCGAAAGCAGCTTCTTTTTTTCCAAACCTATTCAATAAAGAATTTCAACTAATTTAATTAAATTCAATTACCTACCTACTATTTGAAAATTGCTGGATTATAAATTATAAGATTATATCATAAAGATGAGAAAAAAAACTAATTTATTTGAATTTTAAAAAAGTATTTACAATTTTCATGTGTACAATAACAATGAACAAATCAAATCTTCAGAAAAGAAAAACAACGAAATAGTTAATTTCAAGAGTCAAGTGTGGAGCCTTGAGCCACATATTTCCCGAAATAAAAACTGCCTTTCTAGTTGAACATTTAAGAATTGTAGAAAAAGGTCCCTAATTAAAGAAGAAGTTAAGGTTATAAAAACCTAACATAGCCGATGCTCAATACCGCGAATTTGGTTTGTTTGCACAAGTGTGAGACTACGTGTACTACCCATCATAATGTAATTATTACTATCGGAGAATTAAATAATGAAACGTCCTGTGCGGAATCAAAGTTATATAGAAGAGAACCCATGAGCTCTAGGACTTCCGAGTTCAATTTCAAAAGAACTCGACACTGGACAGAGATAAAATGATGATACTTCTCATCTCGGATCAGCATAATTCCGAGCGTTTCAAAACTTGAGGGAAAAAAATATCACAACTATTGATAGGTCGGCACTATTGATAGGTCGGCACTATCGATTGTGACCTTCGATAGGCAATACCTATCGTTATAAACTATCGGCTATCGCCAAAACCTACTTCTTATCAACTCAATCAGAAAAGAAATCTGCGTGCCGTACTCTAAAGCCCAGCTGGTCTTACGATCAGGAAAGAACAATGAAATAGTAACTGCTTCCAGGTGTTGCGTTGAAACGGTTAAGGTAACAGGCATGAAGTCAAAGCAAAACGGGGTTGTGAATAAAAGAGAAGTGAAGAAATAAAATCCCAGTTGAACAACATTTGGAAACATGCAACAAAAGTTTTTTATTTGTATTATTTTATTTATTATAGCATCACTTTATGACGCTATGACTAATCGTCCGATGGTACAATGGGAGTCCTAAATTTTGTCTATCCTGGTTTAATAAGGATAGGGATCTTTAACGAGTAACTGACATCGCATAGACTCGGTACAGCCATTTTAAGTCCCATCTGAAGTACAGCGTAACTAAGGATTCTCTACTCCACAGGTGACTCTCAACAGTAGTTTAACGTACAATAACAACATAACATGATACAGAAAATGACTTTCTAAAACCTCTACAATTTTATACTTATAAAAACGACAGGGGTGAAATTGATGTGCTTTTCAATCTCGAGAAAATCCCACACCAAGGAATCTTCATAAGTAACAATTTTTTAACGGTAGCTCTAAATTGCCGAGGGTCAGTGAGCAGAACACAGCCATATCTATACATATTATAAATTAAGTCTTCGGCCGCGTTTGTTCGGAGTAAACTCAATAACTGATGCACGGATTTTCACGCGCTTTTCACCAATAGATTCACCAGGAAGGTTTAGGTATATAATTTGTCGAAGTTTTGTGTAAATGTAAGGATATATCTATCTTTTAAGGACAGCTAACAATATCTGTTTTATCTTCAAAAAAATTGATAACGTTTCTAAAAAAATGCAATACTCGGAAAGCTATTTTAGCGAGTACAGTATTAATCCTTATCAACTTACATACTTAATTTACCTTAAGCATTTCATGCGCATTATTAGAATATTTTATGCCATATAATTTAAATGTTTATTTTATGGGTTATTGCAAAAACGTTATGCGCATGAAAATTAATGTAAAGTTTTATTTTGTTTTTTTATTATGTTTATAACAGCTACATAATAAAATGCATTAGAGAGGCAAAACATGTAGGCATAATATGTCTTACTACCCATGCGAACCCGGGGCGGGTCGCTTATCATTATATAGTAATAATTATTATTATCATTATCAGCAGTATCACTCATTAAGGAGAGTGCTATAACAAACCAAACACATTGTGTTTTTTTTCCTTGTTTCATTCCCCAAACCTCTCGTATATTCACCGTGATCATTCTTCCTCTCTCCTGTCCACCTCTTCCCAATTATTTTATCCTTATTTATGTCCTAATTTCACATTCGTGATTTTCCCAAAATTTGGGTTCTATTTACTATACAGTTTGTTTAATTGTTCAGCCTATTGGAGTCTTCTTAAGTTCACGGTGGTGAAAATTCTTTAAATAAAGCTTTCATCATTGATTCTAAAAATATATCCGCAGAAGTTAGTTCTTCTTTTCCGGATATAATTTATTACTTTCTGTATGTGTTAATAGGATCACTCTTCATGGACAGGTCCATAAATCTTCCTCAGTATTTTCTTATCTTGTTTTTCTATCTCCATAATTATTGTTCTTCCTTTGATTACTATCGTTTCCGAGGCATAATAGGGCTTCTGGACTTAGCATTTTTGGGGATATTTCTTTTGTTGTAGTGCTTATTCTACCTACCATATGTATGCTTTCTGTAGCTTCAAAACTTGTTATATTTGTTCTTTTTTTTTTTTTTTTTATTAGCTCTCCAAGATATTTAAAATATATATTCGACATATCTAATATATTCCAAGATATTATACTGCCTATCGTCAAGAATAAGAAACAGGAAATAAAGAGCCCTGCGGTTGAAAGGAAGTGAAAATAACAACAAGGAAGTAAGTCTGTACTTTCCAAAGGAAGTTGATTTTCCTCCATCAAACAAAGAGAGAGTTTCCTTTCTTCGCTATCATCTCATCATCTCTTCAACATTTACCGCATTTATTAACCGATTGTTTTAAAGCAGATGGAACTTTTTCAATAAGATAATTCAACCTACTTTTCATTGAGTAAACGATATTAAGCTAACAATGTATTTGCAATATATAAAATAAAGTGTCTAGTGCGTAATAATTAATTAGAAAGCAGTTAATAAGACATTGAAGTCGAATCCCCCCCGTGGTATGAGAATTTTTCCTCAAATGATTGTGATCAAATGAAAATGAATGCTAGAGAATGAATGATAGAATCAATAAATGGAGGGTTATTACGGGTCAATCGAAATAAATTATCTCATAAAAAAAAAAAAAAGGCAGTATGTTCAGCAAATATCAAAAAATGTCAAAGAAACCATTTTAAAAAATCATTATTTTATATTTTATTTATCATTGGCTTTATATCGCATGATCTAAAATATACAATTACCATAGATATTATTTTATTCTGAAGGGTGACGTCAAAGAGACACTTTTAGCAAGAAAGAAACAAATTCTAATGTTTAAAGAAAGAAAAATAGTAATGTTTAAATCAAAGTAAAATAATAGTCTGTATTTTCAAATATCTACTTATAATTAGCTAATGACTAGAGACAATAAAACACAAATTTAATATAAAAAATAATCAACCATATAGTCTTAGCTGATAATCATAAAATATATAACTATTTATTAATTTATTTTCTATCAATTATCAATAAATGAGTACCAAATTCAATAAAATAATGTAAATAAAGTACGAAAACTAAAATAAAATTGTAAAGACCGCGAACGAGGAGTTTTTTCAAATATTCTTACATAAACCAAGTAATTTCAAACATCTACCAAATAATTATACATCTATTTTTTATCAGAAGAATCACAAAGAAAAATGAACCTATGAACCATTGGAGCGAAAGAGTTGGAGTTGGTGGGATACCGGCAGAGCTGGAGGTGGAAATCTTCAAAAGACGCGGTTAGGCCCGTACCTATCCGTGTGTGGGATTTTTACCCACTAAAACCACCTCCCTACACCTATTTTCCACACTCCACGGGACCTCCGTTACCACACTCCATTATCGTGGATTCATGTTTTTCCCTAAAACGCACCGATTAGGAGATACAGGCCAAAAACTAAAATAACATCGAATATTTCAAGGTTTTTCAGCTACCGAAGATTTCCCTCGAAATGTTTATGGTTTTCTCTCCATAAGAACCTTCTTTGCGACTTGGCAAAAATATGCCAACAAAAAAATTAGCCGAAATTAGTCGATCCATTCGTGAGCTTTGCGGTTAGAAAGGAAATAGGGATTCATTTTTATTATATAGATTTCACTCCCGTTACAAATTCAATCAATGGTTTTATTATAACTTTACTATTTTCTGTGTAGTAATGGGCATATAGTTTTTGTTATTGAGCAAATTTTTGGAACTTATTATAAATATGAATTTTTAATATGTGTAAATTAAAAACGACCGGCACTTTACGCTATTCCAACATTGTAATAAGAAGATCAGGTCGGTCAGAACAAAATCTCACAGGCTTTAATCACCTTTTAACCTCACCGAACTCATCACTCCGCCTCAAAATAATGATTTATAAGGCAGTTATTAGACCAGCACTCCTTTATGGGGCAACTTGAAAAAGGCTCCAACGATTTCAAAACCGTATACTGAGGCGTATAGTGCGGCCACTGTTGTTTGTGATATTCACAGCACCCGTGGTCGCGGTTAAGTATGAAGGAGCGGCAGTAGCAGCCTATGCGGACGACATAGCGACTTACGCTTCGAGTGCCAACTTTCGTTACGGCTTAAATGCCAAATTTATAAATCTATAATCAGACCTTCGCTGCTATATAGTGCGCCGCTCCTTAAACATGCCTATAAATCCATATTAAAAAGCCTACAGCAATTCCAGAACTCCATCCTGAAACTCCCGTCTATACCGGACTACATTAGCTGGAGGCACATCAAATTTTTGGATGGGCTCAAGGCGTGTAGTAACCCTCTCTTTAGAGACATTGTTCCCCCTCCCAGACCTGGAAGGTGGTAAGGTAGTGTCCCCTTGGTCGACGTGCTCTCATTGGCCTAGTGATGGGGTGAGGACTCCCTTGTCCTAACCTTTCTTCCTTTCTCTCCCCCTTTTCTTCTTTCCTATTACCTAATCTCGTAAAGCGGTCTCTCCCTGCTTTTTTTGTGTAAAATCAGCGGCCTTGTGCCGGTTTATAGAACCCGCCTACAGCGGACTCATGTATTTAAACACTTAAAATACCTAAGGGTAGACAATTATTGTAGTTAATTGTTGTATATATATATATATTTTAATGTAAATATTATTTTTGAATAAACGGAGATTTCGAAACAAAACTAAAAAAAGTAATAATGGGCGAAGGTTTTTTTTATAGAGTTCATTGAATTAATCAATTTTTGGAACGTTTTATCTTTATGAGTTTACACATATTAATACAAATTGTGGTTAAAATATAGGGTATAGTATAGTATTTTTTAGGATTGGTTTCATTTAGGTTGTTTTGGTTAGAAAGTGTTTTTGTTGTTTTCAGTAAATTACGAAGGAGGCTGTGTGGATAATCATTCTTTAATAAGAGGTCCACTACGTTGTTTCCGGATGTTTTTGGTGTATTGGGGATGATAATTTTCTCGCGCGATGTATTAGGTTTTTAGCCCTATTATTTTATATCTTTTGGGGCATTGGTTTGTGGTTTGTGTAGTGTATGTATCCACCGGAGTGAATGGGTTTTTCCCACCATTTAGTTTCTATTTCTCCGTTTGATTTTCTGATTAAGAGAACATCTAAAAATGGTATTTTATTATATTTTTCAAATTGAATAGTAAAGTTTAATCGAATGGAATATTTATTAAATTCATTTAAAATTATTTCTTTTTCAGTGTTTTCGGTTGGTATCACTGTTATTATATCATCCACATATTTAAATAGAAACGGGATATTAAATGGCATTTTTGGTATGACTGTATTTAACAGTTCTTCTAAATAAATATCCGCCGAGATAGGTGAAATAGGAGATCCCATAGGGCAGCCGAATTTCATTTCTTCAATTCCAAAATTTTTCATTGGATTGAAGATATCCTCTATCTGTACATCCGATTTAACAAATCGGCTAAGTATTTTGAAAGCTCATACGTCGGTAAATTTATGAATGACACTATAGGTCTCACTGGGTTTCCGGGTTTATGATTTTTTATAACTGAATATAATTTTGGGGAAGTCGGGGAATTAGTAATGAGTTTTTTGTATGTTTTATATCAATGTAATTATTCTTTTTTAATAATCCTAGAGTTATGTTAATATCTGTCCTCAATTTATGTGTAGGATTGGAACCGACTTTTTATAACTTTAGACATAATTCATTAATAACTGAGTTTTATTTATGTACTCGTCTTTGTTGATCGCGACAGTTTGGTTTGTTTTGTCCGTCTTGTGATTATTATATTAGGTTGTGTTTTTAAAAATTGTTTGGCTTTTTTGTTCAATTTTTGTGTGTTAAAACGTTATTTGTTACTATTATTAGGTTTATTATTTTTGAAATTTGTATTTATATTAACGCATTTGGCTTAATTTTTGTATTATATATTCAATGTCACTAATGAGAGATGTTACTGCTAATTGATTTGGTTCATAATTTATACAATATTTAGGGCCGAGAGATAAAAACTGTTTTACGTCTGATAGAAATACTGTATTAGTAAGATTAATCAACCACTTATCATTTCCTATTGTACGATCTTTTTTTATTTACTTTTGATATATTTTTTATTTGATTTTCTTTTATTTGTTTAAACGTTTTTTCGAAAGTATTATTGATTGTATTGTAAAAATGTTCGTAGATATTTTGTGGTATTGTTTTACGCAATTCGGTTTTGTAGTTTTCAAAGGCTTTGTTTAGTTTGTCTAGTTTTAATATTGAGCTTTTTATTTTCATATTTAGAATGTATTATTTAAACCTATAGAGGGCTCTATTGAATTCTATTAGATATCGTTTTTCAATTTTACAAGTTGTATTTATAGGCTTGAACGTATTATCAATGTGTGGAGGTAGTAGCTGTTCTGACCGGCATCTTAATAAAAATGTTCTATTATTTTTAGCGGCCGCTAGTTTTTTATATGAGTTTTGAAAACCCTTCATCAGTGAACATGTGTGTGTACGTTTTTACTAAAAACAACAAAAACACTTTCTAATCAAAACAACCTAAATGAAACCAATCCTAAAATATATTTTGGTTTATAGGCTATACTATAGCCTATAAACCAAAACTTTCGGAAAGACTAGCAAAGACACTCACCGATAATAACAGTAACATTGATTCCGCGATCACTTTTAAAAACACAGCCACTGTGTCAAGACTATTTACTAAAACTAAACATTCGGATAAATTAGAGTTAAAATGAAATGTCGTGTACGAAATACAATGTGAAGATAAATGCGGCAAATCCTATTTCGGAACATCGGAACAATACTTAAAACGAAGAGTGTACCAACACAAATATAGTTGTGATTCAATAATAAGAAACCCCAATAAATCAGATCAAACAGGGATCACTACAAATTTTAGAAATACTCAATAATATAAGATAAGAATATAATATAAGAAGCTTTGATAAAGGAGGTGGCTAAGGAAATATTCACATTTTTCATTAGCATTATGGAACATGCAATCTCCATAAAAATAATTATATCTTTTCTTTATAACTAGTTGTTGATCTAATTCCAATTCTTTAAAAGTATTATTAATCTACATTGGTACTGGAATTATTAAAAATCCATTATAAGATTGCTCATGAGTAGGCAATGGTATAAATAAAGACATGGAATGGATTTGTTTTTAAAGATTCCAAGATAGGCTTAGATATTTTTACGTTTCCTTTGATATTTTGATGATAATACTCAGATTTACCCGAGGACTGTCTTGTCGACATTTTATCAAGAGGTATTGGGAAATTTCTTATTGTTTCTATCATCGATAACCATATTTTCGTTATTCATTATATTTTTTAATTCTTCATTTTTATTACTTGTTATATTTTTTATTTATTTATTTCCGTCGATTTTATTATTATCTATAGCATTTTTTATTTCCTCATTGTCGTCGACCACATTATTACTTGTATTTCTTATTTCTTTAATATCGCTAGTTTTATTATTACTTATTATATTTTTAAATTCATCATTATTTTCGATTTCATTATTATTGAAGATTTTATCAATACTTTTTGGATTATTTGGATTGCCTTAAAATTTCCAATTTAAGCCCTTGATGTAAAAAAACATTTGCGAGAGTTAAATTAATATCTAAAATCTATGTTGCATAGCAGAATATAATAAACGAATAAGGAATAATTTAGCTAAAAAAGAGTGTTATTTTTGTATATTTAGAAACATTACGAACCTAAAAATGCTACAATTTCTGCTCATGAAGATAAACAAATATTATATTACAGTAATTTATTATCATCTGGTTGATGTGGAAACGGATTCTGGATTCTAAAACATTTATATTTTATTTTTAAATCGATGAGAGATGAATTTTTGATATGTTGTAAGGGCATGTCTGAGTAGTGTAAATCCAAGTTTGCTACATAAATAAACGGATGGGAAACCTTTTGGTGGCCGAAAAACCAAGAGGGGACTAGGTGGCTCCCCTTTGCATAGTATTGCCTACTAAAACTTTCATTATTTTTTGAATAGGTAATTTACAAGTAAATATATATACTTTACAATAAACAAGCTGTTTTAGATCGATTCGTGGCGTACAAGGTCATTTTCTTAAAACACCCACTTTCCCCGATTTTTTTTTTTTTAATAACCAAGAAAAGTATAACAATTACAGGCCTCAGTCTGTGCTTAAATTAAAGATAATTAAATTTACTACATCTCCATACCTTTCATCGTAGGATCACTCCTTCGGTTGGTGTTCCTCACGAAAGTAAGCCAAAACTTAAAATTTTGATTTGTTGGAAAAAATGTCCTATTTTTAAAGGTACGTAACTCAGAATTTATTAGTCCTACAGAACCTTGATTGGATTCAAATTGTAGAAAATTTAAATAACTTTAAAAATCGTCACTCGTGAGTTGTTTTTTTTAAATGCAGATATAGGCCAGAAACTGAAATAACTCCGAAAATATCGAGGTTTTTCTGCCACCAACAATTTTCCCATCCGTTTTTTCGGTAGCAAACTTGGATTTCCATTAGTCCGACACGCCCTCACAACATATCAAAAATGCAGCTCTCTTTAATTTATTGCGACCTTCAAACCCCTGGCCGTTGGCCTATAGCTAATTCACCATCAACTGAGGAACCTACGGCGGCCCCACAGAAGAAAATTCCTCCAGTTAAAATGGACCGTGAAAACTTCACGTTAAATGAGGTGAGTGATTTCATGAACAAAATTAATATTAATCAATATATTATCAAATAGACGAGGACTGAGATCCATTTTACTTCCAATTAGAGACCGACCGACCCACATCAGAAAGACATATAAAAACTCGCGGAATTTAGTACCATAGTTTTGCGAAAAAACTCTCAAACAAATTTATAATAAACAATCTTGATCTTTCTATTCCCATATCTGATAATACGAAGGCATTTGAAACTATCGGACACCTCATGGAGGCTTGGAAAGACGTATGCAAAAGACGGCACCGGACGGAAAGAAAACGGAATTATCACCTTTAGTGATATCTGTAATAAAGGTATCACTGTAAACATATACAAGACAAAGTACGCCACGTAAATATATGTATATTCACGGTTGTGAAATACATCCCAAGAAAGGATATCCTACCGCTCGAGTGCTATAGATGTCAGCTATTTGGGCACACAAAAAACTACTCCAACCACACCGTAAAATGTGGGAGATGTCACACAAAAGTAAGACGGCTCACATAACATTTCAGAATGTCCGCGAATAGGCGAACCAAAATGCTAAAAAATTGTGAGGGACCGCACGTCGCTTCATATAGAAAATGCCTCCATAAGAAAAAAATAGAAGGAATAGTGACTAAAAGGATGGAGAAAAAGAGATCTAAGCAGATCAGTACTAACCAAAACATATCAAAAACTAATGACTAACAGCATGAAAGTTCGCCCGGGTGTAGGATACGCATATTTTCTACATGGTACCAAAATGAAAACAGAAACACAACCATCAACCAGTTAAACCATGATCCACCACCATCAGAGCCTCCACGAAATTTCGCCTATATACCTCAACCATCCCAGACGGACCAATCGAATCTCATAATAGCTCTTGTCAATCAGATGGGTCAGCTCATGGCACAATTTACTTCCATGATGTGAGAACTTACAACCACAATTCAAAGGTTAAAAGGACAAAATTGAACCAATTAAATAAATTCACAATAATAAATCTGAACTTTTAAATTACAAGTAATGATATAAAATGTTTGATTATTTACGCATTGGAAAGTTATATAAATATGAATTTATATTAATACAAATTGTGATTTTGATATATACACACACACACATATATATATATATATATATATATATATATATATATATATATATATATATATATATATATATGTGTACATATGTGAACTCAATAGCCAGTTTTTGTGTTAAAACAAGTTACCACACCCACTAATTGCCCTGAAGATGGCCTACAACGAAGGCCGAAACGTTGGCACGATTGATAAAAATAAGTTTTGCTTATTTTTTGTGTTATCATTGACTGCACCCCCTGACCAATTCAATCCATCATTGAATTATACTCGTTCAAATAAAGAGTAGTATCACATCATTTTAACAGAAAGTACTTCTAGCACATAGGTACTACCTATGTCTAAAGTCAGTAAAGAATGTAAAAATGCATACTTGTAGGTTAATAACTATGTACAAATAAACGCAATGTTGGTTGAAATGACATGTTAACATAAGAAATCAAATTAAATAAGAAACACATGATAGGCTTAGTATTAGCGTTAACTATTGCAGTTGAGTCAGTTTCCAAAGTGCGCAGAGTTCCATACATTTGCCTCTAAGAAATCTAAGAAATAGTTCTCCATCCAGAGATTGCAGACTTATTTTTTAATATTAAATCATTAAATTAAATTATTCTTTCCCACACTAGGGACTTTGTATTTTTAAATAAAAATGAATATGCTTGGAGAAGAATCCTGAAGAGAAAAACTTATAAAATACTGAAGAAATATATATACATTGCATATGATCACAACTAAGAGTATAATCAATATATTTTTATTTTGAAGAGGAAAGATTAGCCCTGACCGGGATTCGAACCCGGGTCGTTCGCCTCTCCGTGGCAGGACTCTACCATTTGAGCTACCAGGGATCACCTCATAGTCAGGACAAAACCGTTCTCTTCACCGATCCCATATCCCCAAATTTTCCAAGTCCAATATGTTGTTAATTTTGAATAAATTAGAAGAGGTATTATAATATAGAATTTGCACAAATAAAAATTAGAACCAAATGAAATAATTTTTATATATACCTTGAAAATAAATTTCGTTTACGAATTACTCACACAGGCTCAATTCTCGTGTGTATTTATATATACCAATATCAAAAGTATCTTGGATTTTTTAGCATTTTTCATTTTTAGGCTTAAGTGTGAAAAACTACTAAAACATATACTTCGTTTATTCAATGTGATTAATATTCGTTATTACTATAGTAGATTTTGGTATGTTATAAAATGATTTATGAAGTGTAAACATTGCATTCAATTCGTAAATATTATATTTTAGTGAAATAAAATATTTCCTCATCAATTCTCATTCCGGATATCGTTCCAATTTCAAACGAACGATTCTTGTTGATTCATAGGATTTTTTATCTTGTACAATTACATTTTATATAACACACTAGGTGAGTAGCAATCCCCTTTCTTCTAATTGTTCAAATTACTCCAAATTCCATTGCCGTACGATTGTTATATTGTACAATTTTCCGTATATTGAAGATACGAAAAAAAAAATCAAATCTTTCTTTACTAATTGATTTAATTTTTTATGATTTTTTTTTTATTATTCCACTTAAAACGAAATACATTTGTACCTGGGCTGCTCAGTGGTAGAGTGCTGTGATGAAGATCCCGGGTTCAAATCGGCAGTGACAGATAAGGAATGTAATCTGTAGTCCCTCTTGGGGTACACCACCAAAAGTGACCACCCTTAATTGGGGAAAAAACTGGCGGTCGAGCTGAATTTCGGACTAGTCACATCTATCTACAACCGTTGTCCTAGAAACAGTTTAGGATCTATCAAGTACTGAACCCCGAAATCCTTTATGTGCTGTAGTGTTATAGCTTTTTTAAAAAGTAAAATAAAATTTTATACGGTGATCACAAGAAACTAATTTTATACAATAGAGATATATAAATTCCCAGATTACTAATGATCAGTTAATCGAAAGTAAAAATCCTGCGGAGAATACAAGGCTACATTAAAATGTTGGAGGGCTATCTGTAATAGAACTGATAACAAGAGGCTCCATCAGTTTTAATGATATCATGACGGCTTTGGTTATCAGTCTTATCACTGACAGAATTAGTTGCTGTTCCGTCTATCAGCAACTATTACTTTTTTTATTTATTTCGATAGCTCGATGGTATTTTCCACTGACTAGAAATATATTTCATTTCATTCCACTCAGTGTCTCAATTTAGTTTGCATTTATTTAAATGAAATTTAGATATTTTTCGAAGATATTTTACAATATGAGATATAATACATTATACGTTATAGATATAATATAAATACGTATATTTTATATTATATATAGAGGTGCACCAAGATGGCTCGGAAAGTACCAAAAAGTACTAAAAAAAAAAATCCATAACAATCTCATTAATTAAACTTAGAGTTGTCGTTTACTAACGAAAATTAGAAACTGTTGTCTACGATAATTTGTTCATTAATTAACGAGAAATTCGTTCGGTTGTTAAAGTCAAAATAAAGCATTAGTTTTTATAAAACTCACAAAAAGAACCCATGTATTATATATGAAGCATTCGGTTATAAAAATTGTTTCCACCCAGTACAGCTATAAAACTCTTTTCCTTCTCAGTAAAGCAGAAATAAAAACTCTTCGACTAAATGACGCAATAAATTATTTTTGAGTACGCTGCTCATCCTTCAAAGGTAAATGTCACCTTTCATAACCCATATTGAACATATTATATATCGCCAAAAACCTGTTTCTTTTGATCTGAGTTTAATTTTCTACTGTATTTAATCCGCTGTTTCAATTAACACAAACCATCGGCAAGTATGAATAATTCATCTCCCAAGTTCAAACATGTTTGCATTATGCATCATCGTTAATTATATATCCTTGTGAGCTGAAATTTATTAATCCAGATATTTAAAACATGTATTTAATCTATAGATATTTTCCCTCATAGCTGCTAAACCAATGTGACGTTAAATCATTTAACCACGCGCTCAGACTCAAACCTACCATTCTTGTCATAGGTTTGGACCCGCCGTTCATAAAGTATGAATAATCAGTTTAGCGTGAAGCGATGAGTGTAACCATTGTTTCGCTCTAACTCTAACCTCATTCTTATCATGTCCTTGGGTCAAGATATATGGTGAAAGAAATAGAGAGAGAGATAGGTTTAATTAAAGGATATATTACAGAGAGAGAGAGAGAGTGAGAGAGAGAGGGAGAGAGAGAGATAGAGATAGATAGAGAGATAGATAGAGATAGATAGAGAGATAGATAGATAGAGAGAGAGAGAGAGAGAGAGAGAGAGAGAGAGAGAGAGAGAGAGAGAGAGAGAGAGAGAGAGAGAGAGAGAGAGAGAGATTTTCCAGCTGTTCCGTTCAGTGGTAGAGTACTGAGTTGCCACACCGAAGGTCCTGGGTTCAAATACAAACTTTTATTTCATCTGTTAGCGGCTGGAGATAGATCCTATAGGATCTAAGGCCCTCCTTGGGTCCTCAGATCCTTTAAACGAGTACCCAAAATAAGGAGGAAAACCTGGCGGATGAGCGTGATCTAGGACAAATCACCTCCCTGCGCAACCGTTGTCCATGAAACAATACTGTATCTACCCTGTATTGAACCCCATACACTTCATGGGTTGTAGCGTTACAGGTAAATTATTCTCCGATTTTTTAGACTAAATACATTAATACATTTATATTACTCTCTCTCTCTCTCCCTCTCTCTGGAGATAGAAGAAGAGTGATAGAGGTTAATGTATTTGTCTCAACAATAGCAGAATAATTTAGCATCAGATAATTCTAAAAAAATTAAAAAGCTAAAACGACGACTATAACTCAGGCGACGACTAAGTGATACTAAATCCCGACGCAACAATCTAAATCTCGCCTATGTGAGGAGTCCATTATGTGACCTAGTGTTATCTCGAAAATTTATAGCCACCTATTGACACAGAGGATTCCATATATTGTGTAATATATTGTAGCAGATAATCTCTAATATGTATTGTATATTCATTTAACGTCACCTCATGCTGCAACAACCAATCGGACGATGCTACAGTGGGGGCTCTAAATTTTGCCTAATCAGGTTTAATTAGGATAGGGATCTTTAACAAGTACCTGACATAGCATAGGCTCGGAAATGCCATTTTATGTCCCTTCTGAATGACAGCAGAGCTAAGGATTTTTTACTCCCGTGACCTTGGGCATCGAAGGTTGTTACCCTATTCACTACACCACAGGTGATCCATACATGTGGAACAATTTTATTTCTATCATACGTTGGAAGTGCAATTGAGGATTAGTCACAACAAATGGTAATTTTAATTCTTGACTGATTAGTAGTGGTCAGTTTTTTTTTATATATAGTTTCTAACTACCCTTGTACTTATTATCAACCCGACCCCAGTGTCGATCCACGGCTGTTATAAAAGAATAAATAAATTATCACTCATATTTAAAGCGTCTCATTCCAAACCCAGTTAAATCCATTTTGGAAAATTTTTCACGAGGGCAACAGAAGAATTTCATTTTCCTGCAACCATTGAGTAATACTATCCATTACTCAACTAAAACTGGTGCGGAAGGTACAACTTCCCCCTCCCCTAGTGAGGGAAAACCACTTTCCCTCACTAGTGAGTAAAAGTAACAGCCACCTGGATCGAATCTGATAATCAGCACTCTGTTATTTTAAATGTTAAATGGCGGTATTATAATGTTCCTAAAATGTTAAAATAAATAATTTTAGAACTATTTTATATTTAATTCAAGATATATTTTATTTATTTTAAAGCGATTTTATAGAAATATGTGATATAACCTAAAATGTATTAGAACCTTCACAGTTCTATTCAAATCTAAAGTTTCCCCTTTAATTTCTTAATTTTTAAATGGTTGCAGGAAAAATGTAATATTTAACACGTGAGAAAAGTGCTTATAACACCCTCGTTTAATTACGTTCAATAAAATTCACTCGGGTGTAATAAAGTGGCACTTTCCTCACTTGTCAAATAAATAACTATTCTCCTTAGTTTATAAAAATAGACAATCAAAATAATATCTTCAATACACTGTTAAATTGCATAACTGTTTACATATTTACAAATTTTAATTGGACCATCAAAACCCTGGAAAATGTGGTTTTTTGATTGGATCTACCTGGATTTGGAGTGAATAACCATTTTAAATCACCAGATGTTTATACTGTCTTGACGTGGAAGGCTAGATTCGTAAAATATTTCACTTAGGATTTAGCGGGCTTGGAGCTGTACGCTTCTGCCAGCAGAAATATTTCAGCCAATAACTTCATTAAATGACAATAATCAAGATTTGAAAATTTTTTTTACCGTGGTTTGGAATGAGACACCTCATTTAATTTGTGATATGATATGGACCACTCCAAACTAATACGGATATTTCGAAAATAAAAGCTATGAGTTTATTTTGTGTTATGTATTGCATTGTAGTAGGCAATAAGTTTAACAAAAAACATTTCTTACAGACACTCCCTATCTAATTCGAGCTGAACTTATTGGACGTTTTATCTGTCGCTGTATAGATCGCGTTATCTGTTACTGGAGTTTCCTAGAATGTAGGTATTTTTCCTAAATTCCTCGCCTATTATATCACCCCATGATCTGGGAAACTCTGAACAACAGTCGAGTTCTTGTAGCGCGTTTGGTCGAATTTAGACGAAGTAAGAAAGTTATCTCTGAGTAGAAACCGCTCGTTATTGTTAATCGCTAGATTATTGGTAGCGCGGAGCCACAACAAGGGCGCTTACGTAATGACGCGATAGCGCTGTCTAAATAGCACCTTATCTTATCACTCTCTCTTATCACTCTGCCTTGGAAAATATGAAGCTTTGGTCCCGCTGTATTTTGCCAATATTTAAAGCTATATTCTACCAAGAGAGCGGATTTAGCTTTCAGGTTTATTAAATTGGAAAATAAATAAATATTTCATAAATAAAAATTATTCAAAATATAAACACATGCACGCAGGCAAACATGCATCCGCACTCATACACACGCACACACAAAACTACGAACGAGCAAAAAGTACGAAAACTATTTTTATCAGGTTTATGGTTAAAGTTATACCCATCCGACGTACTGAAATAAATGCGCAATAGATTCATTTAAAGGACTGGATTGGATTTGTTGTAGAGCATTGATTGAGTTGAGCCATTCTGCAGGGACCGGGTTTAAATCCGGCAGTTTTTATTTAGGTTGTTATCAACCGGGGATGGATCCTTTGGAATATGGAACTCTCCTGGGTCGCACCCAGCTTGTATAAAGTGGGATAAAACCTGGCGATTGAGCGTGATCTAGGACAAATCTCCTCTCTCCTTAAACGTTATCCAACAAACAGTACAGTCTCTATCACTTATTGAACCAAAGACTCATCATCAGTTGTAACGGTGCTGATCGCTGTTAGACTTTAGGTTTGTATTTTACTTAGTACTGTAGTTTCCTTATTTTTGAAGCTATATTATTCTTTCAGAAAAAGTCTCCTAAAAAATATATTTAAATAATTAACCCTCCTTTGAATTAATTATTTAGTCGTAATTTGTTTCCATTTGCGACAGCAAAGCATCTTGTCTATCTCAATTCTACGGTTACCCAAATTATAATTTTCATAAGGTACATCACCAACAAAATCAAGAAATCTTTCAAAGAAGAAAATTTGACACAAACTATTATATTATAAGCCTAGCTTCTAGCTTATTTTATTATACCAAGCCAAAAATCCAAATAAATACAATAAGAGATCAAAAAATCTTAATAAGAATTGAGCCAGACTATTGTTAATCAAAATTCTGGATAAGTAACAATTGCTGAATTTTTTTTTTGACTAGTGTGTTTTTTATTTCTTGATAATCCCAAGATGTCAGCAATAAGCACCAATTTGGACAGGACCTGAGCTTGGTCCATGATCCTGAAGATTGTACTTCTTATTAGAACAGAATTGTTTATTTCAGTGAAATAATTAAAAAATGACAAAAAAGAAAGTGGAAGGGATATATCTATCAATATTATTTACTATTGGTTTCAATTATTAACGTATACATGAATCATTTTTTAAATCCTGTACCTGACAGCCTGAGTAAAAACAAAACTAAAAAAAAAAAAAAAGGTCGAAGGCCTATTACAAAATCTAAGAAGGAAAGAGAAATTCGTCATTGTGGCATGGATAACATGTCATTTCCTGCCATGGTATTGAGCAGCGGGGATAACGACTTTTGCATGGCACTGAGCAAAAAGCCATGGAAAAGGACAATTTATTTTTGGATGACGATTGTAGCTTAGTATGTGGAGCGCTCAGTTACTGATTTGAAGGTCACGTAGCAAAAATCCGTTGTGTCAGATATATTATATTCTGTAAATAGTTAAGTATTGACAATTCGGGATCTGCAGACCTGAATTGGGGTGCTTAATTAGGGAAAATGAGGCGGTTGAGCGTGATCTAGGACAAATCTCCTCCCTGCACAACCGTTGGCTTAGTAACAGTTCAATCTCAACCATGTACTAAGCCCACTGACCTTCAAAACTTTTAGTGGTAAACGTTTATTTTTTAGTTGGAAAAATGTGACTCGTTGTATCTCGGGAGTAATTAATCATTGTTTATTTTATTACTACTCCTTGTGTCAGTACAAATATTTATCTTAAATATTATTATTTATATTATAATAATAAATTTTTTTAAGTCTTAATTCATTATTTCCATAAAACTTATACAACTAAAACATGATACAACTAATAATATGACTATTGAAAAAAAGTCATTTTATTATATCATGGAAATAGTATATCCGATGTGTAGTTCCTGAATTGAAAAGCTTCAACCAATATAATTGCTACAGACTTTTGCCAATTTTTTAGTTATATTGTTGTTCTTTTGAATGAGTGATATATAAACAAATACAATCTGCATATGAAAGAATATCTCCCCTTTTATCTGTTTAAATTACCAGAAGAGCATGCTCATTACCAGGACGATCACTCGACTGCTCTGCTACAGAAGTAGCGACCTGCAGGGTTGCAGGTTGACAAAGGGATACCTCTCAATAATAAATGCGGAGGACCCCCCCAACCAATTAGTCCCTAACCAAAGGGCCTACTAGGACCTACAAAGGGTTGAGTCTGGTTTCATCTACCGGCTTTGGCTTGCTTCTTCTGGTCTTCATGGTGTAAGGGTAGTCCTTCTAATTAAGGGTTGACTTTTACAGCACGAATTACAGGATGAGAAAAGGTATCTAATTATGTAACAAATCTCTGCTTGTATTACTTATTAACTTTCCTATTTCCTCCTATATATATATATAAATGCTACTTTACTCTCATAAATTATAAAAATAATTATTTTTTTTTCTATTTCGATTGAGCTAATATGGACTAAGTTTCTTTCATTCGTTCCTGCTGTTTTTGCTAACTTTCCTGCGTCCTTTCCTTTTCTTTTTGGTTCGTTTTTGAAAGTTGTGTACATTTGAAGTTCCTTCAGTTCCTTCCCGGACAGGCCTCAATCTCTTCAATGCCCTTTTCAGTCTCCTTGGGCCATTTCCAGTTTTTTTAGATATGTGAATATCCATTTATTCATTCTGCTTGGGTCCATTGTTAGTAGGTGTCCATTGAACTGAATTCTTCATTTTCTGTTTATTGCTGTGCGTCTATTATGTTTGTACCCTTTATTGATCGGTCCCGAAATTTTATTAATATCTTTCTCTTTCTAGATTACGCATCAAAACTTTCTTGTTCTGGATTAAACATTTATTGAATAAACATATCGACTTATTATATTATACACTTGTTTCTTTGCTTTCATTAAACACATAGTTTGCTGCCCTAGATCTTGGCTTAAAAGAAATTGGCAACTCCTTAACAATGCCGTAATTTGATCAAATGGTCCCCGGGTCAAGCTTCGCAATCACAAGTTAATCTTTCAATTTCATGTTACTTCAATACATAAAATTTCGATAAGTATACGAAAATTGATTCAAGTTGAATAAAATATTCGATATTTGAGGGTAAAGATAGTAATGATGTCTATAAAATACTTTGGATCAACATTACCTAGAATAATAATCACTTTGGCCATATGCAAAGTAATTCACTGACAAATTCGCACTGTAGGGTACTGAGCACTTCAGAAATTCACTTCACTCATTATAGACGGATTCAAAAAGCACTCAATTATCAATTATCGCTAATAACTAATAAGAAAGATTTAATACTCTGAATATAATGGGTGTTTTTTTAAGCTAGATAGAACTTTAAATTGTAAAAAGTAACACAAAAAATTAAATTGTAATCAAAATTGTTTTTTTATTCGAAAGATCAATACGTGACATTAACATTTGAAAATGATTTCGGGCATATGGGCACCGCGGCTGTTCTTGACGAAGCGCATTCTGGACGTCCAATTTTGGGCCACTTTTTCGAGCACTGCTGGCCGTATGTCACGAATAACACGAACAATGCTGGCTTCCAAGGCGTCAATTGTTGCTGGTTTATCAGCATAAACCAGTGACTTCACGTAGCCCCACAGGAAATAATCGAGAGGTGTCAAATCGCACGACCTTGGAGGCCAATTGACAGGCCCATTTCTCGAAATCAACCAAAAATGCGCCTCATCGCTGAACACAATTTTGCGATAAAACAACGGGTCAGTTGCCAACTGCTCTAGAGCCCAATCGGCGAAAGAAGTATACGAAATGTCAGAGTATACTGAAACAAATAAAAAAAAATTTTTGATTACAATTTAATTTTTTGTGTTACTTTTTACAATTTAAAGTTCTATCTAGCTTAAAAAAACACCCTATATTACTGAGTAATCGTTTACTTATTTTACAAAATCTCCAGAATACATATCTGTAAAATTATGATTTAGCCACAAAATTAAATTGAAATCCTGAGTCAGGACCAAAGGCATTTCCCTTTTCTATGAAACTTTAAAACCTTTAAACACGTTACTCGAATATTTCAAATTTTGGCATTTTCTTGTAAATAAGGAATTTCTTAATAGAAGGATTTTAAGTATTATTTAAAAAAAAATGTTTACTATGTTACCATAAGAATGCATGCCATATATTCACAGTTTCGACTGGACGATTTAACATAAAAACCGAAGTGGGCAAAATTCATAAATCTTTATTTTGTGAATAAGTATTTATAGATAAGTGAATAAACGAAATACCCTGTACCACTACGACCCGTGAACGAGTCTGGGGGTTCAGTACATGGTTGAGACTGTACTGTTTTATGGACAACGGTTCTGCAACCCCCTTATTATGGGTACCCTATTTTTATAACATTTTATAGAGGTTGGGTGAGCCCCAGGAGGGTCCTAGATCCCATATTTCCGACTACTAACAGACTAAATAAAATCTTGCCAGTTGCTGGATTTGAACCAGGATTTTTGGCATTGCAACTCAGTGCTCTACCACTGAGCCACTCAGGTAAGTGAATAAATATTGGAATAATGAAACAGTTATTCCTCTATATTACTTATGAAATATGGAATACTTATGATGATGAAGTCGAAAATAAGAGAACTCATTTTGGGAGTTATCGTGCTGTATCACATCATTAGCTGAGGTAATTTGTGCAGGAAAGTGTTTATCTCTCAGGGATAAAATACTCGTAGCAATGATTTGCTATTGTAAAGCGAACACGCGGAAGCTATTAAATCAAATAGCGCAATACTGATTGTTTGATGTGAGGAATTTAGTCGCAATTATAATAGAAGTATTGAAGGTTGGTGTAGTCGTTTGTATAACAACCTACTATGCCCAAGATCACGAGCTCACGCCCTGGATGGTGGTCTTATGATATTTTAAAGTGTATAAAATCCTTGGTTATAATGGTTATTATATGGTTTATTATGGTTCTGCCCTTGGGAAGGGATGTAAAATGGGGTGCCTGAGCCACTACGATATCTGCTACTTGTTAGAGATCCCTATCCTAATTATATATGGATAGGAAACGTGTAGGACTTACATTGTTGCATCGTCTGATTAGCCATAGCAACATACAATAAAGCTTATAGAGTAAACGTATATTAGTTGTAGAATTAAGTTACACAACGTGACACACTTAGAATAAGATTTGTTCGGAGAATTTAACATAAAACTCTCGGTAAATATAGTAGAAACTACATGACAACGTCTCAGGGAGCTAAATGGCCTCTGAGAATAAGGAACAAGAAAGGCAATCAGCACTGAACTATAGGGTGAAGTTCCTGATATAAAGTAAATATGTTTTTATAAGAAAGATAACTCGTGGTATTTAAGAGAAGCAAGCCTCATTCATATGAAAGGTAGCCAAAGCATTGCTTATAGAGGTGAAGTTTGGATCAAGACAAAGTAGGCGTGAAGTTGGTTTGTTGAGATTAACCCTCCGGAACGAGAAAAGGGGGTTAACTTTTTGCTGCTTTGGCGGTGGTAGCTACCCCCCCCCCCCACCCAGGAAAAATTTTTGTGGGAAACATTGCTAAAAACCCGAGGGAAATTCGTTTACGGTACCAAGAATTTGTAATGATGGATTGAATTGGTCAGGGGGTGCAGTCAATGATAACACAAAAAATAAGCACAACTTATTTTTTATTAAGTTTTGCTTATTTTTTGTGTTATTATTATGTGTTTTTGCTTATCTTTGACTGCAACCCTTGACCAATTCAATCCATCATTAGAATTATCCATTCAACCATTTTCCACTCAAAAAAGAATTTGTAAGTTTATACAAGCGAGAGCATGGTAGTTCTCGTACCTTCTATTTGTAACAGCTCTTTCAGGATTTAACTTCATTTAATTGAAAAGTTGCCGTTTGAATTCGCCCAGTATAAGAGGCCCAAGTTCCGGATTAAAAGCTGTTTAAGGAATTTTAGTCCTGCTGTGTCATTATTTCCGCCATTTCAATTCAATTTGCTCCCAAGCATAGTTTATAAGTCTTAAAAAGTGTTTAGTTCGTTCTTGGAGGGATAAAAACCTCTTATCACGTCTCGCGATATAAATAAACTCTGATGAAAATCCATATCATGTGTCAAGAAATCGTGATATTTGTTGAAGAAATGTTTAAAATGATATTATAACATATTAATATCAGTTAAGGAAATAGAAGAAAGACTATCAATAAAATATAAGCAAAAGACATCAGAAAAAGGAAATAGGCTAGGACAGAGCACAATGGCGAAGCTTGATGTACGGCAATCAGGCAGAAGAAAACCAATTGGAAGATTAGTTTCGGTGTGAAATTAACTATATCGTGCATTACATCTTTCTCAGGAATCATAACGTTTTATATTGAGTCCTGGCCTTCTCCAACAACAATCGCCACGCCCTTCTATCACTGGTTGTCATCCACCTGTCCAATCCTGCTTTCTGGCATCATTACCTACGCAATCTGACCACCGTAGTTCTTGCCCTACCGAACTCTTGGCGTCCCTGTAACAGCTTTATCAAGACCATCCTTGGAGTGGCATTCCTCGGGCTCATCCTGCCTTTAAAAAGTGGGTACCCAAACTATGGGGTTCATCTGGATGTCGAGCGCGATCATGGACAAATCACCTCCCTATACAACCATTATCCTAGAAACAGTACAGTCTCTACCATGGGCTGAACCCCAGACCCGTCACGTGTTGTAGTGGCGTACCACCTGTAGTTTATGACATCCTTTATTATCCCATTTAACTGATTAATTCGTCCATGACTTTGACTTCTAATAATTTCGATAATAAGCGTGTGTTCTAACCTATCTGGTATCTGCAAAGCGCAGCAATAATGAAGGCTGTGCAATCATCGCAATTTACTCTCAGACCTATTAGCGGATCAACATTAATTATTACTTGGATCTAACCTGCCGAGCGATACATTATTCTTCACTCACCCTCTCCGTCGTATACTTATCCAATTCCCGCAAGGTATGTATATTAGATAAATTACATAGCATGTAGATATGGGTAAGGGTTCTTATATTATGTATAAAGCCCTGGTCCGAGCACTGTCCGCCGTTCGGTGACAGACGGACCGTGAACGGCCACGTTAATAACATGTTATTTATTCCAGCGGTGAGTGAATAAATTACTAGCGACGGCGATGAAATATTCAACTCCGAAAGTCGAGGGTGCCCTGTATCGACCAGGCAGTGCCGGCGCACGCGCACTCCTCTCTCCGATAGAAACCAATAAAATCTTGAAGCTCTCAGCTCCAGAAGGCGAAAACACGACCCCCCTCTTTTGTATTGATCACGGGCAATACAAGTGCTAGCGACAAGTGCCCACTACAATACACAATACAATTGTTCTGAGGCTAGTTCATGGCTGTATCGTTGCCAATAAACGTATGGAGAAAAGTCATTAGTTGATCATAATTACATGCTTGACATTAAACATTAGCCTATTTCTGACAATATAAAGTAGACTCTACCTTTACAGGTTCTTCCATACCCGAATAGTCGAATACTACTCTATAAAAAAGAAACTATAGTATTAAGGATCTTGGGTTCAGTACTTATTAGAGACTAGACTGTTGGTCTATGCCAACGGTTGTGCAGAGAAGTATTTTGGCTAAGACCATACTCAACAGCCAGGTGTTCTCCAATTTATAGAGGCTGGGTGAGCCCAAGGAGAATCTGTAGTTCCCATAGGGTTGGTCCACTCCCGACATTTCAAATTGAAACGAGTGACTCTAAAAATATACTGCTTTACACCCCTTTTTTTCTAAATCTTCCTTCTGAACATTATATAGAAACTAAATACATATACTCAGATATAATTAGACATATCAGAACGAAGGCCTTGGTTGGTAAAGAAAGAGTCACATTTAAAACTGAAATATTTGAATTACTAAGATCCCTTAGTAACATAAATAGTAAACTTATAGTTGCTAAACCAGTCAATAATAGATCAACATACAGACCATTAGTAAAATATTGAAACTAAGGTTTCTGAGAGTAGAAAATGAATGCAAGAAAAAGACGATCTGGACCGAGAAAGATTTGGATAATATATGGCAAAATAAAATAATCGACAATATATGGTAGGGTGTAGTCTGAAATTGGAATAAATCTTACATAACTTTCATCGGGAACACCATAAAAAAATGTTGAAGAAAACCAATAAAAAAAAAAGATAAATAAAATAGAGATTCAGTAGATTTGCCGTTACCCTGGAAACAAATTTCATAACCTTAGACAAAAATTCAAGTTCTTTAAAAATTAAAGATTACAACTCATGTCGTACGAAGTCGCAGAATCTATTTGCATCGTTTATATTCTAATAATTTCTGTGAATAGAGCATTGGCGTTTGTTTGTTTTTTTTACTTCTTTTTTAAAAACTTTTTCAAAATTAGTTGAAACTATCGAATTATGTGATAATGCACAAATTACGGTGAAGCATCTATTTGAATGCAAGAAGCATCAAATAGAAAGAACAAATATGGCCATTGAAAAATGCCAACCTTTCAAAAATAATAATGAACTACAGAGGAGTTTGATGTTCCTAAAACTCACAAAGTTATTCCAAGAAATATAAGAAGAGCAGTCGTCGCTAATTAGGCGTGGTTACAGGACATTAGCTCACAATTTACGAAAACTATTCGACAAATCTTGATTTAATAAGAAACTAGATAGATTCAGGAAAACTTCGTAATGAGGATGGAAGACAGTTTGATGCTAAGGAAAATCCAGCTAAGGGTACAACAGGAAGGGCTGCTCAAAGTGTACTTCGAAACTTAGAAAAGACGATTCTAAATATAATGAATGTAGTGGTTAG